>CM075310.1:4836559-6130563 GCA_037672795.1 Lagerstroemia speciosa
CTTCAGCCTGCCACTTATTCTAGTCCTCCTTTCCTGGTAAAAGTACACGAACCTACAGTTAGATATAATTTTGCAGCTCAGGTGCAAACTCATAATTGGCTCTTAAAATCTCGATTCTCGTGTTTTATATCTAATCAAGATTAGGTGCGTGAATTGCAGACTCATAAAAAAGCTTATGGTATCTGTTTGTCATGGACATTACACGGATCATGCCAAATGAGCCCTAAAATTGTGTCGATCTATATGCAAAAGAGATTAATGTTTTTATTAATAAAAATTGCTCACCCTTTCAGCGATACTCCGTGGATGAGTTGCACAGCCACGCTTTGCCCGAATTTTGCACGGCACAGAGTCTTCAGGGATATGAAGCAGCTTCTCCACCGTGGCCATCTCAAGAGTGGTTTGTGGCAAGCTAAACTGAGACAAATTCAAAGCAAAAATTACCAAAAGTAGAGAAATGAAAAAGGAAAGGAATTGCACAGAAGCGCACCATAAGAATTCAGATGGAACTAGCAATGCTTGCTAATTTTGTTTCCTACCGACCAAAACCTAAAAGAGATTTTCTCTGGGGATTGTCATTCAAAAGATTTAGGGGAAAAAAATACAGTGAGCAAACTCATATGCTGCACTGAATTTTTTCATGGGATACAAATGAACCTGCAACTTGCTTACTGGAAACAGAACATGGGAGATATTGTGATACCTGGGTTTCCAAAGGTTGAAAGCTGTAAATATCTCCATTGATGTTTTTAGCTCGCTTGCTTGGTGGTGTTGAGAAAACAATGGAATTGGTGTTCTCCCAAGGGTCTATTCCGAAACTTGTAGTGGCATAAGAATGGGACCCGCTTGCTTGGCCATCTTCTTGTCCAACACGATCAATAATGTTTTCGCTCATATCAGAAATCTGAGAAAAATCTTGCCTAGTGAAGCTCAGTTGAGACTTCAACCTCGAAACTCCATGGCCACCATTAGAGCTTCCACTGCCTCCCGTGACCGAGAAAGCTGCAAATGATTGTCCAAAATTAGTAGTGTTATCCAAACTCTTATCTTCAAACAAATGGCGAAGGTTCTGAGCAGAAGAGAAGAACAGTGTGGATCAGAGACAAATTAGGATGTTAGAGCCAAAATAATGCAAGTTGGACACAAAGACAAATGACTCACATAAAAAGTAGAAACTTTTCCATGATATTACTCTCACAATTTGCTTCACCAACAGTTGAGCCTCATCATCATATACAAACTAGACTTGTGCTTGAAGTTTGCATGTGTAAGGAGAAATTTTTCATGATCCAACCTCATCATGTGGCATGAGAAAATACAAATAATATAGGATGAATGAATAGATGAATTTGCTAATCTAGATGGCCGATAATGGGCAATAAGTTTATCAATTGAAAAAACGTCACTTATAATTTTTCACCGTCTCATTGTAACTAGAAAAGGACATTTAAGATTTTATCAATGGCAGGAGCTTTAAAGAAGACAGGAGTTCCTATACCCCTTTATTCCCTTTGTTCATACTCTCTTATTGGCCTATCAGCCTCCTCCATGACATGACAAACCAATAGAGATGGACAAAGTCAGGCAAACATTTTTGTGGCAAAAAATGGTCATTTTTCTTTCTTCTCTTCATTCCACTTCTATCCAGAGGTTACTTAATTTAGAATTTAGAAGTCACATTGGCAAAATCTTTTAAACAAATTAAAACAAACATAAATGTTTTCACTTAGACAACATTAATTCTAAAATATTTATAACCAAACAAACCCAAGTCTCTGCCACTTCGCTGCCATTTCTGACAAATACAGAAAGAAAATATATATTAATTCACAACACAGAACATAGCATCAACTCAAATACAAATAAATTCAAAACACAGAACATAGCATCAATTCCGGGTCAAGGACCATAAGAAAAATCCATTCAATGCACATATAACAATAAACTTATGGAATCCACTTCTCCCAACTCCAGCAACTTGCATTTTTATATCTCAATTCATTCAACAACTATATAAATAATTTTTTGCAGAAAAACAACCATGCAAATATTAAAAGTAAAGGTTACGTGATTGACTCAATGAATCTTCAATCAAATATATACATTTAGCACCAATCTGACAGGTCCCATCATCTTCAGAGGCCATCTCAAGCTTATGGAGACTTAAAAACCAATGAATCCCTTGCGTCCTTAGATTTACACGTGAATCATAAACCAACTTCTACCAGAAAGTCATGTTCTTTTTTCAATAAAAGAGGCATAGAAGATATTGACGAGAACCGAATCCAAGTGTTGTCCCAATTTGAGAGTGAAGCCATTTCACCGAGCCCAATTATGGGTTATTAATTGGAATTAAGAGGACAAAATATTTTTTCCTACATTCTAGTTTCTGATAAACATGAAGAAGAATTTTCTTTTCCCACTAAATTATAGATAAAAGGACCAAAAAGATACATGTTTAGCAGAAGACATACATAATTTCAATTTCTCCCTTCACGACCACAGATCTTTCGAAACCCAAAAAATTTGCCTTTTCTTTCCCTTTCCCCCCTTTTTCCCATCTTGTGAGCAAAATAATCATCATCCAAGTCCAGCAAACACCAACATTAAAAATTACCAACCCTTCTTTGAGGTGGCTGTCACGTGTTCTCTGGTCAAGTTGCTGAATCAATCGATGTGTGAGGTGTAGAAAGTGATTAAAAATAGTCAACAAAGAACTCTGTAATAAATGGTGCCTAAGTTAATAATTACTGCCCCCTTTTTTTAATGCCCAAAAAGTCGCCATGAAAATCACTTTTTCTGTTCAAAAAAATTATCTTTTTTCCTTTAGGTAAAAGGATATCTTTCCAACCACAAACGGTCTTCAGACAAAAAGAAAAAAAAAAGACGAACAAATGTTCAATGATTGTTCAATCTGATTGCCCGAATATCCGCTCAAAATTCCTGCAATATGGGTTTAGAGCTCCAAATGTCAAATTGCTACTCTTGAAGGTGAAAACGAAGGAGGCACTGTAGAAAAAAAAAATCTTAAATAGTCATTTTCTATAATTGTTTGCTGAACACGAGACAGTTAAATTATGCCATTTTACAAGTGCCACAGTTCTGGTTTTTGATTCCCCATTCTGCATTTTCCAAGAAAATGAAAACCCACGAAATAAATTGCCTGAATCCGAGAAACTGGAGAATAGATTAAGCTATTCTACTCACAAACTGGGAAATTAGCAAAAATCACATGACCTTGAGATCTATCGAACACCACTGGATCTTTATCCGGGCCAGGAAGATGTCGCTCACCAAACCCTTTCTCATTAGATTGACAGCTAAGTTGGAGAGTTTTACAACTAAAAATTTTTTTGAGCATACCAGGGTTTGACACCGCTTCTATTCAACAAAGTCTTGATTCGATATTGTATAGTGTGCTATTGGGAAAAATTTATCAGCAAGTGAACTGATCCAGCTAAAAGAGGATAAATTCGAAATACCCACTTACCATTTCCATCGGTGAGATGGCCGAGGAAACCAGCCGGCGAGCTCTTTTGCCGCAACAGGGGCGACGAGCTAGAAGATCCTCCGCCGCCACCGACCATCAGCTCGCTGAACCCCAACGAACGGTGCAGCCCGCCTCCGCCTCCGTCCTTGGATGTGTTGACCTTGCAGGTTGACTCGGAGGTCACGGATGACGAGTCCGCGGAGAAGTACTGGCCGAGTAGGGACGGCGTCGGGGGCGGCCTATGCTGGTGTGGCGGGGGCGGATGTGGGTGGACGGTGGGGGAGGAGCCTCCGAGGGCGGAGGCAAACTCGCGGTGCGCGCCGATGACGGAGTCGACGGCGGTGGTGAGGAGGGAGCCGGGGGCGGAGCCGTACCGGGTTAGGCCGCCGGAGGAAGGCATGGACTTGTGTGAAGAGGAAGAAGAGGAAGAAGGGTACATGGTAACGACCAATAAACTAAAATTACTAACAATAATATACTAACAACTAGGAATATCGCTGAATCAGAAGCCTGAGCTAAGCATCACAGCTGACGAGCCTATGAATTGTGCAACTCATCAGCAATGGGGGTTTTAGAGAGAGTAAGAGAGGAGCGAGAGAGGGAGATTGAGGAAAGAGGAAAGTGGGGCGACGATGGATATAGATCCGGAAGGGGAAAAAGTCGTAGGAGTGGCTATTGCGTCACCGGGGGTTGACGTTCGTTGCGTCACAGAGCGCAGAGGGGGAATCCGGAATCAAGGGCCCGTCCCTTTCCGTTATACCAAGGGGACCGCTTCATCGATTGGGGTCCACTGTCCTCGACGTACTGCTACTTTCCACTGCCATTATCGTCCAAACTCCTTTCGGAAAATTCTGCCGCTGCGCCCGCTCGGTTTCCGAATTCGCCAAGGCATGGAACACCCGGAAGGGTCTGCAACGTTTTGGGTGTGGAGGTTTTTTAGAGGGATAATAAAACTCATTTGAACACAATAAATAAATATATTTAAACGAGTTGAACCGACATAACTAGATAATACACAAACCCGTTTAAACACGATAAATAAACATGTTTAAGTGAGTTGAACCAACCTGTATAATCAAATAAGACGCGTTTTAACATGTTTGCTAAATACGTTAAACTATTTTATATAAATATTTAATCTATTCACACATTTATGTATAACAAATTTACAATGTGTAAAATAAAATATTACATTCATTGCATGTTTAATCTATCTATATTCTTGATATATTGAAATAGAGTTACAATCCACGTGGCAGCTTCCTGTAAAGTTATGTTTTTTTAAAAAAATTTTTTATATACAGTGGACCCGCTCAAACCCTCCACGCCGTCTTTGCTTTTTATCCACCTTTCCGTTTCTTTATTTCCCTTTCGTTTTTATTTTCTGCACTAGCAGATCGAGTTAGATCTTTTACCTTTACAAAAACCTAAAAAGAAATTTTTTTTCTCTTACTGTACAATCTATGCTAGAAATATCTTTGTTCCTCATATCATTATATATTCTATTCACTATCATTTTATTTTAATAAATTATAAATATTTATATTCTTAGTAGTTTATATCTCACTGCGAAGTACGGATTTTATACTAATATTATATACTAAAAGAGGGTTTCAACACCTCCTCTAAGAATGAAATATTTACTCATGGGTGGGGCAAGCTATTCAGTATGTGCCCTCTTCATTCCAGCTATGTGTTGCGCGGCTTCTATGAAACGAATGAAGGGAGCTTTAGCTCAAAAACCTACATGCGCTAGTGCGCTTTCCCTTTTCTCGCTAGGTCCAAAAGCTTCCCTCAAAGCGAAAGAGTATGGTGAAATTTCCTACTCTCAATATCTTTGATAGATCTCATTTTTATCATTCTCCTCAATTTTTATTATTTCTAATGTTTAATACAAGTTTAAAACTTCTTCATCTGTATTAGAAATAAAATGTTAGAAAAGAAGAAGTATTAAAATCTGCCAAAAAAATTAATTTCTTCCACCTCTTTCTAGGTGGATATTTTGTAACCGAAAAAATTATGTAGATGGGAGATGAAATGAGAGTATAAAATTGAAAAAAATATATTTTTTTATTTATAAAGCATATTTTGAGTTAAATTGTCAATTTTTTATTTTTAAATAAAAGAATGCAACTTTTAGAGAACGTATAATTTTATAAAAATGTCAATATTATAAAATAAGAGCAATCTCTATATGATCATTTTACATAGTGTTCATAATATGATAATTGTATAATCATCTATAAATAAATTCACTAAATCTTGACCTCTTTCTTGCTCTACAGAGTGAGTATAAAGGGTGTTGTATGCACATGTATATCCGTCTCTTTTCAAGACTTGCACGGTTTGAATTAAAGCTATATATCTCAAGTTGGATGATTAACAGTTAATGAACAAACTATATATCTCAAGTTTGACACTAATATTTGCAATTCTATCATTAATTTTTAACCACATATTATGTTCTTTAACTTTTTTCTTCTCAGGGCAAAGCGCGGACTTCGACTCTAGTTATTATAAAAAAAAATTATGTTACGTGGTCAAAAATTTGTTGAACTTGTTTATTATTGTACTAATTATCTATAAAGTAGTCGTCTCAAATATTATTTGAGTATGATTACATGTATTGAAAGCATACTACTTTAAATAAGTCAACACAGCTTAATTAAATACAGTTTAGGCATGATTCATTTAAACGTGGACATGTTTAGACATAATAAATAAATGTGTCATATACAAATCATCAAGATTACTAACCTGAACCCATTTAGACACGACAAGATATAATTTGCCAAGTCTAGTTTTTGTGAAAATTATCAGTTCCGGCCTTTTCTGGTCATTTTTTCAAAGCAAAATATCATACTAGGGATTATGAAAACCAACATTCCGAGTCCAATTTTTTGGGTCCGATTATAACTATAATAATAAATTAAACAAAAATAATAAAATAAAATACATTGTAATAAATGAAAAAATTAATTATAAATATTTTAGTATATTAATCAGTTAAATAATATAATATGAATCAAAATTCATGTTTAGAGGTATCAAAAATATAATTTTGAATTTTCAAAATCAAATGATAAAATAAATTATTAAATACAATATTATATTTTTAAGTGATTTCTCGTCTCAGGCCTCAATCGTTTTTCAGGCCAAGCCCGTATTTCTCGACTTTGTTTTCTCAATTTTAAAAAATTGCCCCAAATTTATTCTAAACCACATAATTTGATTTTCAGGTCAGGTTAAATTGATTTTTTTTTATTTTTAGGTTCTTGGATATTTCTTCCTAGTTACACCCTTATCGTTTGTTTAGATTGAGGTCTTTAGAGGGGAGAGATTCAGAATGATAACACAAATCCTTATTTAGTTAAATTATGAGGAGGGATTTGAAGGCATTCGGAGGGATTCACAATCCCTCAGAATCTCAATTTTGTAATTCCTCTTATTTAGGAAAATTTGGAAGGATAGTAATTTTTTAGATAAAAATGTCCCTCGTATTTTCTTAAAAAAATCCTATATATGCAATAACTCCTCATCACATAACTACACAACTATCGCACACCTACCTCTACTCGACCACAACCAAGCTTCGGTAACAACACGCCTTCCCCTACTCAACCACCATTAAACCTCCTTTGACCACCACAAAACTAGAACTCTTTTCAAGTCTTGAGACCCACAAAGCCACCATGGCTCTCACACATCTTTCTCTTGCTCGATTAGTCCTCCGAATTAAAAAGGTAAAATGGTTAAATTAATTTTTTTATCCTTCCAAATTTCTCCTCTAATAATGATACCCAGACGAGAGATTTGGAGGGATAACTCATTCCTTGAAATCCCTCCTTTCCCTTCCCCTCCCCTCCCCTCCAAATCCCATTCCTTCAAATCCCTCCCTTCCCCTCTCCTTCAAATTCCTCAATTCAAACAAGTTGTTACAGAAGCTTAACTGATTGCATGCATCGAGGGTGGTGATAGGTTAGGGAGAGATGAATTATGAAATATTATTGCAGAAGTGTTAATTGATAAAAGTAGCACTACCTTCTCTTTAACTTACTCAAATAACACCACATAAGTATTTGTAAAAAAAATAGCACCCAATTATGTTCTACAAAATTTAAAATTTCTAGATTCCCCCTCATTCTGTCTCTCCCAAAAGCGATTTTCCTTCTCTCTTTCTTCCTTTCTCGACGCTCTCCCATTGCAGCGATTTCCTATTTTCTCCTGCCTCTCAACCAGTCCATTCTTTCCATCATTCTACAGTAGCAGCGTTGACCATCCTTCGTAGAGCTCATTCTCTCCCTCACCGTGAGCAGCAACGTTGAGCTACAACGAAAAGAGCACCAAGCAACAATGATGAGTAGAGCACCTAGTAGCATCACCTATAGTAAGACCGTTCTCTTCATCCACATCGAGCAACACTTAGCAGAGCATGTGATTGAAAATCTCAACAGGTTGGTGTTGTATCTATATTGAGACATATTTATATCATATCGTGACCTATTAATATAATATCGAGAGTATAATTGTATCAGAACCTATTTAAGTTTAAGAACATGTAATTGATTTATATAGTATCAAGACATGAGTATAACATAATGAAACTATTTAAATTAACTCCTTGTGTTTAAAAATCTGGCAGATGTTAGGATCTATTCATACTATATGAGGACTTATTTATATTGCATGCAACCTATTTATGCTACTATAGAGACTTATTTATAATATAATCAAGACTGTTTACAATGATCAGGGACCTATTTAAATTTATGATGCATTTGAAAATTTGGACAACCATCAGGACCTATTTATAAAGTATCGAGACCTATTTATGATATAATAAAGACATAATTATAATGAAATGAGATCTATTTAGGTTTATGATGTTTGAAAAACCTGGATCATAACCGAGCCCTAGTATAAAGTATTCAGACCTATGAAACAAATAGGTTTCGGTAATGTCGCAAATCGAAATCAACAACACTAAACCAACAACCCGCAAACTCCAACTATAGTTAATCACCAAGCGAAGCAAAATTAATCAGCAACTAAAGTGATAACACATGTAATCATCCCAATATATCGAAACGTTCAAACTAATTGGTAAGATTTCATAACTTCTTGAGTATAGATGCAAAAAATATAAAACCCTAAAAAAATTGCTCCTTTGCTACTAGTGGACTGGGGGGCATGCCAATCATTCACGATGTTGAATGGGAGAGCTTAGATGGCACAAGGAAGGAGGGAGAGCTCGGGTGGTGATAGAAGGGCGAGACAACTTGGGCGATAGGAGAAGGGAGGCAACTAGAGAAGAGAACGACGAGGCAAGGTGAGGCGACGACAGGAAGAGAAGGAAGGACGATGACCTACAAGAGATGTAGGGACGATGGCGGCCAACTGGGGATGGATGGTCGATGATGACCACCAACGAGCAAGTTGGGATTAGAGCGTAGGGGCAAGTGGGAAAGCGTAGAAAGTGGGGGTGAAGTAGCGGGAGAGAAAGAATTAGGTTTAGGAAGAGGATAAATTTTTAGATGATCATATCTCATAATACGGTGTGGGGAAATACTAATTAAATTGTGATGAACAAACAATCAAGAGCATTTGCTTTAATTATTAATTATTACTAACAAGAGCAATTTAATTGGTTTATCCTCACCATGTCACTGTGAGATGAGACCATCTAAGATTTTTTCACTTATGAAAAATCTTAGATAGTCCTACCTCATAATGACATGGTAATAAAGAGCCAATTAAATTGCTCAGATTAGTTATAATTAAGGTAACTGTTTAGGTGATTGATACCCGATCATTCGTTTGTCAAAATCTAATCGATATTTTTTCGCATCGCATGATGAGATAGAATCATTTAAGAATTTCTCTGGTACAAGCATGTAGAAGAATTGATATCTTTGTACTCGGGTCGTGCCTAAACGAGTTGCTACACCAAAGACAGCGACAACTATGAGATCCATCAGATGCGACCTAGCATGGGACTCGCCCTCCTCTTTCTCGGCTTTGTTTCTTCCTTCCAAGAATTCTTTTCTTTCGACATCTTCTTCCGGCGTAATTCTGTAATTAACGATCACTCTCCATTACGTTTATATTTCTCCAACTATAATAGTTTGCTCTTTTTTTTTTTTGTTATTAGAAGTAGATTTGTGATTAAGTACATGGCATTTTGTGTAAATTCACAGTGAGATTCCAATTCGATACTTCGTCAAGCATAATCATGAGCCTTTGAATACTTTTGCTTCCGGCAGCTTCTCACGAATGCGATATTAAAGTTTTCCTCTTTATGGTCAGCTGAGGCATAATATCGAGTAAGCCCCCTCCCACTTACACTTGTTTTTTTCCCCGTACTTTTTGAATTTTTTATAAAAAATAAAATTTGAAAATTTCCTGTTTTATGAACAATAGGAGAAATTCCTGTATGCAGCGGTTGTACCATGTGATAGTGCTAACATGATCTTACAAATCAATAAAATTAAGTTATTTTTTATTTTTAGATTTTTATTAAAAATTAAAATAACTGAATTTTATTAATTTGTGATATCACGTTAGCACCGTCATATCATACACCTATTATGCAGTACGCTCTGTAAGGATAGAGGGCAAAGAAAATTGGATGATAAATTGTTTTACTGAAGTAGGAGTTGCCTACACGGAACACTTCAGGTGAATCATAAGAGTAAGATCTCGAGCTTGAATTTTGTGAAATAAGAGAATTCACTTCGAGAGAGATTTACTCCCTATTAGGTTTTCCCGACTCAAACTGGATTAGTCATGATCTATTAAATTTCTTAATACCGATGGTTCAGATTGAAAATTTTTTTGCCCGAATTCTATTAGTAGAATTGCTCCAAAAATGTTTAAGACAAACGGTAATGGACCTCTCTACTTTAATAACAAATAATAGAGAAGACAAGAGGGTTGAGGAAATCTAGAAATGCCATTGATATCCTAATACGAGATACCATTGATATACTTTTAAGAGTATTACTAGACATGTTGAATTATCTTGACCAAATTAGTAATTTCGTTATTTTTCGATTATAAGGGAGACATACATGTTTAATTAGAAGGTAATAAAAGGAAGAGTAAATAAAGGACGTATAAAAAATTTCACTCATAAGGATTGAATATAGGATCACTTGACCAAAATCCTTTTTTCGGTAATATAATTTATTTTTTATTTTTGCGAAGAAGCTTGTGGGTGTCGCGTGCTAGAGAGAGAAAGGAGTGATGAGAGAGGAAGGGATCACATGCCAGCAACTATTTGGTGGAACAGTTTATCAATGCTGATTAATTTGGAGTGTTTTATGCGGTAAGCTGCCTCGTGCATCCTTAAAGCCTGATATTGACAAACAAAAAGGGAATACCACTAAGAACGGTGGTTTAACGGTCTAAAGACTCACTCCTTTACGGTCTGATGAGGTTCAGGTCACAGATTCGAATCTCGATCCGAGCAATATTGCCAGGTGATGCTCTTGATCTTGTACCTTGACGGACCCGACTTCTTAAACTATATTAGGCATTTTAGTGGCGTTATATTGACAATACCAGTGTTAGTGCTGGTTGTTTAGTTTACCTGATATGTTCGGGATCAAATACGAAAGCCCAAACATTACGTAGTCTGGGTGACTGAGTTGTCATTACTGCTGCTCTCATTTCACTCAGAAAAAACAAATAAGACGGAATTTTGAACAAGAAAAATGAATAGAGAGCAAGTCACTTGTAGGATTAGTTTTGTCTATTGGAAAATTGGAAAAAGAAAACTGTAATACTACCCATGACATGATATATTTGAACATTTTATACTATAGTAATTTATGTTCGATCTGTGGAGTCCGACTCGTCACAACCCAGCTCCCAAATGTGTCATGATCTGAACCGTGTTAAAAAGGGTGAACCCTGATTCTGCATGTGTCCTAGATGGTTATGGTCTAGTGTTTTCTCTAATATGTCCTGATTTGTTTTATAGTATAATATTACTATACCCGAACCAATAGTATGCACAGAACAGTTAAATATATAGTTGATTATTATATTATGCTTTTTATTTTACATATTTTTTTTAATTTTACAATTGTCGTGAATAAGAAATAAAATATTTAATTAGAAAAAAAGAATATTGGAGAGTAGTTGTGGTTGTTATGATTCTAAAAGTGATTTTTATCATTTTACCCATTTATCATTGTTATTGGTTTATTTATTAATAGTACTTTTAAATTTTCAAAAATGAGAGCAACTACTTTTATTCTCACACATAATAATAGATATAATAATGTATTTTTAAAACTAAATTTTATTTGACTTACTGAATCTCTTTATCGTAATAAATTAAATCACGTCTTCTTATTTTATTAAAATTATGTAAACTTTATCATATTTAACCATATTATTATGATTATATAATTTTACATTGTGTTTAAAATTATATGTAGTATAATATTTTTTAATTTGTGTAAAAAACATGTGAAACTTCGTGAGGTAGATATCTGATTCCCTCTTAAATGCGTAGCCCTTAATAAGGCCACCTACACATGTTTGCAGGGTGGGTGATCATGGGTTCGGGGATAATAAACTCTTCGTTATAAAAAAAATTGTTTTAAATTGAGTTGATAAGGTGCCATTGGGGTCGGGCTTGCACTGTACAACCAAGGCATGAGTTATAAAATTTGGTAAGTATAAGTAAAATTAATTATAAGATTTTGATTATAATTTAAGAATTTCTTTATGTATATGAAAAAATTTTATTATTTAAACTGCAAGATTTTAAGTTATATGTATTATGTGTAGTTTAAAATCCAGATTTTTTTAATGAAGAGTGGAGAGGAAAGACAGAGGTGATTTGGGCTTTTTTTTTTGTCTTTTCTAAATAATACTGATCAGATTTGAAGGAGAAAGTATTGTACATAATGAAAATGTCACGTGATGATATTGATATTATATTACAAATTAACAAAATTTAATTATTTTATTATATAAGTACCGTTACATGATATACTAATTATATAACACTCTCTCAAATGTGAGAAATCTTGATGTTGCAGTTATTTAGCCACCTAAGGGCAAGGAATGTGGATTAAATATTCAACGTGCAATATATAATTTTATTGTGTAAATCACCGTTTAGAACTCGACGCATCTAAACTTACCTTTGAAAATCATAAAAACGTTATACATGTCAAGATTTAAAATAGTTTTATATGATAAATTCGTTATATATCACACACTAAATATTTACTCAGCAATGTGATTGTTTAGGTCTGCCAACCTACATCCGTTTCAACTTCTATTCAGCTTTTCAAAAATAAAAAATTGAAAATAAATTAACTAAATACTATAAGTGGAAAGATTCTTTGTAACACATCTCTTGAATCCGATTGGTTCCTTCACCAGCAAAATGAATCCTATTGGCTGAGGCCAGGAAAGAATCTGATTGGTCTGTCACAATAACAAAGCGGGGATTTGATTGGTCAGACAGTTCCCAAAAGGCCAAAATTAAGACAACCTAACATTTCTCCCCGAAAAATGCTAAAAAAATTGTATAATAATTCTCTTAATACATATTATATTATAAATTATCTTAAAAAATTAAATTTCTTTTCATGTATACCATTAGTATCTAGAAGTCCGACGAATTCTGACTAATTCACTTCAAACCAAGTAGACTCACTGGGTAAAACTTTTCAAAGGTAAATTCTTTTCATTTACAAGATTTAAATTCAAGACTTTATTTAACGTTAGACTACGTCAATCAATTCACTTTCATAAGAATTAAAACTTTTACTATTATATAACATTAATCTTCCAAGTAGTTAATATAATTATTACTAATTATAATAATATAACTGGTTAAATCGCATCATATTATCATGAAATAAGACTATTGAAGATTATATTATGAGGAAGAAAATAAAACAATTATTTTTCCAGTGTACAAGAGAGGTATATTACCTAAAAGGGAATAGAAGAAAGATAGAATAAAGAAGTGCGGAAAATCACACCGACGAGAATTAAATTTGAAACTTCTTAATTTTAAATCGAGAAAGATATTAGTACACCTAATTCTCTTTCTCAAATATAATGAATTTTAGTTTGATATAAGAAAATTCCTGAATACGCCAAAAAGGGAATTAAAAAAAGGTCCAGTTATCCTCGTGAGTGTGCCCGATCTATCACTGTCGTCCCACGGTTGAATATTCATATTTAATAAATTTTGTAAGGCAAGTGGGTATTATAAAATCAAATTGTGGCCTCCTCGTCTAGGTTAAATGAATTGGGGCAACGAATAGAAAAAAAATTATTGATTTTTGTGTAGGATTCGCTGTATTCTCGATTGGCCCCACACGCTATAACCACGCACACTCTCTCTCTCTCACAGCCAGGGTTGGATTCAATGGGAGGCAAAGGGTGATCGACCTCATGAATTCGAAAAAACTTTTAAAAACTCATGCAAATTTTAGGGATTTTTATCTATATTTTATTTTGATTATTTTATTTCATCATATAAAATTCATTATTTTACTCTTTATTGAGTTTTGCCCCTTGTGCTAATTTTTCGGGTCCATCTCTGCTCTCGACCATCAAGAAAGGTGTCTAGCAATATCAAGATTTAAATATCTCATGCTTTGTGATATTGAGATTCAAAGTACGTCTCTCCCTCTAAGCAATACTGTTAAAAGAGACTCTTAAACTTGGCTCGTTACAAACACTAGCTTCTTGAACTATACTAAACCTTTAGTACTATTATATTAATGGAGTCAATATTAATACTGGTTATTCAACTCTTAATTAGAGGTTGGCACACTATCCCTTGGAACTCAGGACTTAGTGTTTCATATTATATTTGATTCAGAGTTTTGCATTTTTACCTAAAAAAAATATCTCGATAAATTTTCAAAGATGCGGGTATTTTTTTCTTAGTAAAAATGTACCTATCTATGGAGAAAGTATCTTATGTGACGAGTATACCACGTGATAGTACGAACACAGTGTCATAAACTAATATAATTCAATTATTTTTATGGTTTTTATTATAAAAATTTTATTAAAAATATCTTAAAATAATTAATTTTTATCGATTTGTGACATAAAGCCAGTATTGAAAGATATTATATTCGTTACACACAGTAATCTCTCATATCTATGAGGGTATCAAGTTGGGTTTTTCTTTATCGATGATCACATGAGTAATGATATATTTATTGTGGGTCTGAAATTCTTTAATTGGAAAGGAGAACAGAGTACATATACACCGAGATCCCGCTTACGAATGGCAAAATGACCCACAGGTGTGATAGGGGTATCACCCCAAACTCGAAAAAACCTATGATCATGTGTTTTAATAATTTTATCTATTTTTTAGTTAAATTATAAAGTTTTACCTCCTTAGATTCTATTGTTTTGCTTTTAATGTGATGTATCTTAAGTTAAATGTTGTTGATCGATCTTTTTGGATCCGTCCCTGAAATGACCCAAACTTTCAGGACCCGACTTGACCTTTGCCGTATGTAATAGGCATGCAAGTATATTTATCGAACAAATAATAAAATAGATGGGTACGGGATCGTTCGTACGAAAACTCAAAAGCATCAATTTTACTTAGTATTAAATATATAATAGTAACTCCAAGCCATACTACCAAGTGTTAGGTCAAATGAATCAAATGTGTAATTAAATCATGAGAAAGTTCATGAGGTCAAATATCCGATTCTCCTTGAGCGCGTAAATCTTATGGTTTAACAGTGGTCATCGCATTTATCTTTTCTCAATATCTTTTCTCAATATCTTTATCCTTCTTTGATCTTATTTTAACAGTCTACATGGTAGGGGTGGCAATTCATTGATGCGAACCTCGCCAACACCGTGATGAAACCC
This sequence comes from Lagerstroemia speciosa, assembly GCA_037672795.1. NCBI lineage: Eukaryota > Viridiplantae > Streptophyta > Magnoliopsida > Myrtales > Lythraceae > Lagerstroemia > Lagerstroemia speciosa. Next base: position 4,851,936 of record CM075310.1, read on the forward strand.
AATATCAAGTATGATATGAACCTCACCAACTCGTGACGAAACCCGTATACGACTAAGGTCTCCAGGAAACGTGTCCTTATCAAGCTCGAAAGGTGGAACCTTGACCCATTACCTATAAAGAGGTAAGAACCCTGGGTATAGTGAAGACGCCACAATCAACTATGGAAGGATTGATTGATAAGTCGGGGATGAACGCCACGGAATACTCCGATAAGTTCGAATAGTTCTTCAAAGAACCAAAGAGAATAAAATCTCACACTTCATTAATGAATAAAACTGATCTAAATTCGTCCAAGGGCAACCACCAGCCTTTAAATAGGCCAAAGTGCAATATTACATCAAAAATAACCTTCCTAAATGGTTCTAATCAGATAGGAAACTATTTAGAAAGCAAATCTAAGTGTTTTTCCTCAGGGAAATTAGAAAATATTGCCCATATCTTCAGAACTAAGTAAAGGGAAAGGAAATATATTCTACTTGCTAAAAGAGGAAAGTGATATATTCTTGTAGATAACTTCAATATATCAGCATTGACTTGTGTTTCTCTTGCCTCTTTAGTTCTCTTAACTTCCTTTCTTGATGATATTCTTCCTCATTATATCTAGTTGACATATATTTCTTCAAATACTTTCCCTCTTGACATCAACTGAAATATATTTCTTGAAGCACTTGCACTCTTGACATTCAGCTGAAATATGTGGCCTTCATCATTGGTCCATTTTTTTGAAATATTATGGACAATGTTGAGTCATTTAGCTTGCTCATCACTTGTATGCATATCCATATCCATATCCACTTCTTCGTCGTGCACGAGCTTCGCATCATTCGATCATGGGAGACTTCGATTGCAGGCTTCGAGCTCGTATCTTGGATCACATCATTCCCCTCCTCTTGAAAAGGATTTATCCTCAAATCATGACCTACATGAAAAGAAAATAAATTACTAATTTTGAAATTATCAATATCATTGTACTTGCCTTGTTGTTCAGAGTTGTATGCATCATTATTAATGCACTCAATGACTTGGAATCCATCTCCACGAGAAAGTCGTTTTGAATGTCGTTGAGCGTGAAACCTCTTCTTCCTCATGTGCCATGAATCATAACCTACTGGATCAAAATCAAATTTCTTCTTTCGCCTAATGATTGAATGTTTCTCATAATGCTTCACTTTCATCTCAATTCTAAGTACTTTTCTCTCATGAATTTGCTCAACAACTTGAACTTTGTTCTGTCCATAAAAATTAATAAACTCAAAGAAACATAAATCAAACACATGATAAATATATGTAACAAACTCATATGAAATTTCCAAAGATGAAAATCTTGTGACAGAGTAGTCAAACCTATAGTAAGAAAAGCCAATACGTGGTAAATATTCTTCACATGCTTTGGCATCAATTTTCGCATAGCAAGTCAAAAACAATAATTTGTTTCCAAGGTCTCTCAAATTTTTCCAAGTGTAGTTCAAAAACATAACTTTTTTACTCAAAATGAACACAGTATGTAACCTCAAAATCATTTCAAAGATCAAATCATCATGAGTGGCATCATCCATTATATGACATGGAATATAGTAACAATATAAATTAGATAAGTAATGAAAACCACTTACCTGACTTACCAAAGTAGATGATTGCCAATCTTGCATTGTCTTTTTCTCTTCAACAAGATTCTCAATCTCTATAGCATTCGCAAGAAAAATTACCTTATCCATACAAATAGTACTAATTTCAAGTTTAATAAGTAACCATTCTTTCCTTAAGGCCTCTAAAATAAGTCTTGGATGATCATCTAGACTCTTGCTATAATGAATATCATCAAAGTAGATAAAAGCATACAAATTATGACTCATAAATCCCATGAAAGCACTAAACATCTTATATAAATCACATGCATTTTTGCATTCAATGTTTAACTCATGATTTTCTCTCACCCTAGCAAGATGGAATTCACCTTTAAGATCAATCTTTAAAATCATATATGCATTGTTCAATCCTAAATCATGACCTCCTGTCACCCTAGCATGATGAAATTCACTTTCCACATTAGGCTTTGAAATCAAATATGCATCATGAAATCCATCTAACATGTGATCTAAATGAGGAACAGAATTAGGGCACATGACCATGGTGTTTTTGATGGCTTGAAAATCAGAAAACCCTATCCATGTTTGATCCTCATGCTCCAGTAACATTAAGACAATAAAGGGACTCATGTACTCACTAGCTTGCAGATTTACCACTTGCTCAGTCGGTTGTAGTTGAAGCTCCTTCATCTCCTCATGATTACTTCTAATGGCTAGGTGGGTTGGACTTGATCCTTGATGCAATTCCTTGACTTCCTGCAAATAAGAAATAATATTGCTCGGCAAGAGTCCGACAAGATTGTTAGTAAATAAAATCGGCTCCTTAATCATAAGGGGCTGATGTAAAATTAAAGAACTCTCAATCTCACGGTCTTTTTCCTCTCTTGCACTCACTAATGAAACATCTCTCTTGTTTTCTCTCTCCTCAATCTCTTTTCTCTCATTTTCTTTTTCCACAACTTCAATTTCTCTCTCTTTTTTATTGTTCTCTGTTTCTTGACACTTATCTTTCTTTTTATCACACTGCTTCTTTTTCTCACTCTCTCTTTTTTTATCAGACTCTTTTTCTTGATTGTTCTTTTTGTTCTCTTGAATCGGTGTAATACTCACAGCTTCTTTGTCATCCTTGGAGAGCTCGGAACTAGATGATGGCACTTTGTGTTCTTTATAGGCTGACCTCCATGAGCTTGTGGCAGCCATGCCTGAAGACCATTCATCCATGTTTCTTCGCTTCAACCGTCGTTCAACTTTCATGGCATAGGGCAACATATCTTTGAAGTCTTCATAACAATGCACCGCCACTTCATCCATAATTTCAGGATTTAATCCACGTACGAACCTGTCCATGGTGACTTCTATGTCCTCCTTTATGTTCGCTCGGGTCATTACAACCTCCATCTCTTTGTAATAATCGAGAACGCTCTGTGATCCTTGAGTGAGATGTTGCAATTTGTTATGCAATTCCCAGCGATAGGAACTTGGAAGGAATCGTTGCCTCATTATTGACTTCATCTCACTCCATGTCTCAATGGGTCGCTCTCCATTCTGTCTCCTACTTGTAATAATCCGATCCCACCAAATAATAGCATAGTCAGAGAATTGAAATGAAGCAAGTTGTACCTTTTTCCTTTCGGAATAGATATGATGTTTGAAGACCATCTCCATTCCTTCCTCCCACAAAAGATAAGCTTCGGGGTCGTTTTTGCCTTGGAAAGTTGGAAACTTCACTTTTGTGTCACGGAGATCATTGTTCTGCCTTGGTCTTCTCAATTCTTTATCTTCATATGGAAGCTGAAAGCTTTTTCTTTTTGCTTCATCCTCAATTCGATCTATCTTCTTGTGGATTTGTTTGAATTCAGCTCTCATCATCCTCCCAACCTCGTGTACATATGCTTGTAGTTGTACCTCTTCAGTTGAGCTTTCCTCTTGATAGCGTGACATGATAAGAATTCTGCAAAAGATATTAGGACCTCACAAGCACTCCCTCACGTGTTTCTCTCAAGAATATGTTCACTCAATTCACTCGTGTTTGCACTCAAATGGCTTTTACCCTCTAATAATCTCACCACTCTTGCCTTTTTCCCCTCGTATATCCTCTTTCAGTTCTTTTTGAACTAAACAAACTATAATCAGAATGTCCCGCAACAATCCACCACGACTTCACCAAGATTTGAAAGAAGAGAATAGGGTCGGGTTCCAAAGTAACGAAGATCAAGCGAAATAAGGGAATTACGGACAAGAGAAATGATAGATCAATTGAAAAGAAACAACTTTGAGTACGAAGATGTTGATAGCTCTATGAATGGTCAAATAATTCTTGGATTTGTTCAATGTCTCACTTCTTCCATTTTTTTCCACCTTTTTTTTGTTGTTGATTCTTTTTTTTTTGCAACTTTTCTTTTTTTTTTTGCTTTTTTTGTTTCTGCTACTTTTTTTTTCTCCCACTACTTTTTTTTCTACTTTTTCTGAAGAAGATAAAAGAAAAGAAAGAAGATAAAAAAAACAACGAAGATGAAAGAAAACAAAGGAAAACAAAAAGGATAGATTGAACCTGACTTAGAACGTTGGCTCTGATACCAAATGATGCGAACCTCGCCAACACCGTGATGAAACCCAATATCAAGTATGATATGAACCTCACCAACTCGTGACGAAACCCGTATACGACTAAGGTCTCCAGGAAACGTGTCCTTATCAAGCTCGAAAGGTGGAACCTTGACCCATTACCTATAAAGAGGTAAGAACCCTGGGTATAGTGAAGACGCCACAATCAACTATGGAAGGATTGATTGATAAGTCGGGGATGAACGCCACGGAATACTCCGATAAGTTCGAATAGTTCTTCAAAGAACCAAAGAGAATAAAATCTCACACTTCATTAATGAATAAAACTGATCTAAATTCGTCCAAGGGCAACCACCAGCCTTTAAATAGGCCAAAGTGCAATATTACATCAAAAATAACCTTCCTAAATGGTTCTAATCAGATAGGAAACTATTTAGAAAGCAAATCTAAGTGTTTCCTCAGGGAAATTAGAAAATATTGCCCATATCTTCAGAACTAAGTAAAGGGAAAGGAAATATATTCTACTTGCTAAAAGAGGAAAGTGATATATTCTTGTAGATAACTTCAATATATCAGCATTGACTTGTGTTTCTCTTGCCTCTTTAGTTCTCTTAACTTCCTTTCTTGATGATATTCTTCCTCATTATATCTAGTTGACATATATTTCTTCAAATACTTTCCCTCTTGACATCAACTGAAATATATTTCTTGAAGCACTTGCACTCTTGACATTCAGCTGAAATATGTGGCCTTCATCATTGGTCCATTTTTTGAAATATTATGGACAATGTTGAGTCATTTAGCTTGCTCATCACTTGTATGCATATCCATATCCACTTCTTCGTCGTGCACGAGCTTCGCATCATTCGATCATGGGAGACTTCGATTGCAGGCTTCGAGCTCGTATCTTGGATCACATCATTCATGCTGGGCCGACTTTATTGGGACGGTCGTACTTGGCACGATAATATAAAGCCCCATTAAGCCATGGCCCGACTCGGTAAAATTATCGTGCTGCTCCGCCGCCCAATAAATACAACAATCATTTAAATTTTATCTCATACGAAAAAGAGATATTAGTGAAATCTGAGTGAAATAAAAAAAGATTTTTTAAAATAAAAGGTAAGTCAAGCCCCACAACGACACATTCCATAATAAATCAACAAAAAGATGTTTTAGGGTTAATGAATGAGATTGAGATATGGCTAGGATATATAGAAAAACTATCTTTTTTTTAAAATGGGCTAATGGGCGACCTAGACTTTTATGCCTTAGCCTAGCCCGGCCCAATAAGATTTAGGCCCAATAAGCCATGGCGAGGCACGACCTTATCTGGCCGGGCTTGTCAGGCTATTGGGCCCGGCCAAAAATTGCTAAGCCTACTACATGGTATTAATGCAAGTCAATAAGACCGAGTTTGATGCTATCATCAACTAAAGTCGACATTTTTTTTTTGTGTATACACTAGTATTTAGAAACTCATTGCGCTAGATTACATGATCAAATGTCATTCCTCCATAGAAAAGAAAAAGAAACGGAAAACTTCTGAAGCAAAAAAAAATCACTTTTATTTTTTCCATGAATTTGGACGGAGTAATTACACAATTGGTTGGACCGACAGATCATAGTTGTATTAACATTACAAGATGAAAGTGAAGCGAGTGACGCAATCCTAGGCACGGGATTAAAGAAGGTAACTAATGATCTCCATGATTCGATGATAAGATTTCAAGAGAGAAGTTTTAAGAGCATATGTGCTACATATAGAAGACAATAATACCAAGAATGGAAGTCAATATCAATTATACGAGAAAGAACATATTAGAAGTGGCAAGAAGAAGAAGAAGATATGAAGTTATATTTGCATTTACGAGCTGATTGTATATTTATATTACGATTTGAATAAATTAGGAGAGTATATTTTTAGGAATTGCCTAAAAAATCACAAATTATTCAAGAATTCCCTAATATACCACAAACTATATTTTTCTTAGAAAATCATGAACTCTTCAAGAATTTCTTAATCTACCACGAACTTTTTTTTACCGAGAAAATCAAGAACTCTGCTCCGTTTCCCTAATCCACCCCGTTAATCTTGACTGTTAATTGCTTACATCGACTATTGATTTTACTGATTGTGCGAATGCAGTCTGACTTAACACCACATCTGACATCCATTTGATCATAAAAATAAGGAACAATTATTTACACTTCCATCCCCATGATAAAATAAAGAATTCGACAATAGTTTGCACATCTGTTTGAACATCCATTCCCGTATTTTAGAATTTAACGACAGTTCATATTTTTTATGTCCAAGTGGACGTCCGTGCGATGTCATGTTAAATTTCATTTGCACAATCAGTAAAATTAATGGTGTACATTGGCAATTAACGGACAAATTTAACGACATGGTAGATTAGGAAAAATACTTCATATTTTTAGGCCAAAAAATAGTTTGTAGTAAATTAGAAAATTCTTGAATAGTTCGTGATTTTTTGAGTAAAAAAATAGTTTGTGGTAAATTAGGAAATTCTTGAATAATTTGTGATTTTTTGGGCAAATAACCTTTTTTTTATCTTTATAAAATATTGTTGTTTCCAAAGGATATTCTTAAAATATCTTTTTGATATATTTATAATATATTTATCATATATTTAAGATAGTTAGTATGATATATTTACCACTTTTGTATTTTCATTAGGAGTTTATAAATATTTAAGAGGGATACATTGTATTTTTATACATTCAGATAATATATTAATAACAGTGATTTCTTATTTTATTTGGTTCTTTTAGAGCTTTCAAACTTATCTTAGTCATTCGTAGCGTTTGTCCCGACTTACCAATTAACGTTTTCATAGTTGATCGTGGCGTCCTCAATATATCAATGTTCTTACCTCTATATAGATAATAGATTGCAGTTCCACTATTCGAGCTTAACAAGGACAAGTTCCTGAAAAACTTAGTCGCATATGGATTTCGTCACATGTTGATGAGGTACTTATCATACTTGTTATTGGATTTCATCACGTCGTTGGCGAGATTCGCATAAGGGATATTAGAGGTATCATTTTAGATTTTTAGGAAATAAATATTTAGAACTATATCAATAAGATATGATGGCTGATAAATTTGAGACCTTTAAATATTTATTTGATATTATTTTAATTTTTTGGTTTGTATGTTTCTTTAATTATTCGGTTCTCCTTGATTATAAATAGATGTTTACTCTCTATATAATTCACTGAGTTGTTCAGTATAATAAATCTCATTATGTGACCTATATGACCACCACATTTATCTGTTCTCGATATGTTTATCCTCCTCCTCTCATCTTGTTTTAAATTGCTTCATGTAGAGCATTCATAAAGCTGGAGGGAATAAACTTCTTGTTATAAAAAAAGATACAAGCCAAGTTGAACTACTCAAGCTAAGCGCCAATCTACCCGGCTCGTTTAGCAAGTTGGGGCTTAAAGTTAGGCTCATGCTCAAACAGGCCTAATATTCCCGGCTTGACTTTCATTCGTTGTAACAAATAAATGCTTGCTGAGCCGAAGAGGTTGTATGGTGGGCATCAGACTGGTACATCAATTACTGAGAGCAAGGAGGATTGAGGAGGAGGAGAATTTATTACTATTAGAGTTTTGTCAGTGAGTGAAAAACTAAGAGAAGAATGGTTTTGAGTGAAAACTAAGACAGCGAGACATTTGATTTTTTTTTTCAAAAATGAAAAATAATTATTATAATATAATATAAAATAAAAATTCCGTTTAGACTCACAAGTTCCTCAAATTGAATATTATTGGACATAGCTCAGCTCATTTAGTTGGAGAGCTCGAGCTCAACTAGAACTTATTAAGATTGAGCTTACATTGAGCTGAACTCGAACTATTGGCAACTCATCTCATTTCACTTAAACCTAGAAACAGAGCACAACATGCGTAGCAGGAACCACATACTGTTAAGAGTGGAACTATTGCTATCATGGACTCGAAGAGACAGCAAATCATCGCCATGACAAGCAGAGACCACAACCATATTGCTAACGCTAAAGATGGGAAGGAACAATGATTGGGAGAGAGTTTGCATTGCCACTGATTCTGTGCTAGCCATTAAGGCCACACAAGATAATAGAGAAGTGGGATCGGAAATTAGAAAAGCATTAGAAGTTTGCTTGGAATGCAACTTCTAAAACTTTTGACCAAATCAATTTAAAACAATGGTAGGTAACGAAAAAGACTCAGTATTATCATAAAACAGATTAAACCATTGTACATAACAAGTTTTATTTATTCCGAGGTAAAATACCTTCCTTACATTCCTTTTATTTTACACACATAAGATAGAGAAAAAAGGGAATCAATTCTGTTACAAGGAGAAAGGCTCCTCGGTGAGCAATGTAGGGTACAATCTGTATGTATATATATATACACGTCACAAAAGAAATGAAAAGTAGAGAGCTGATATTTTCTGCTCCATTCTCTCTGTATTTTGCTCATCTTGCATCCTGCAATTTCACGAGCTTCAATCTTCATCCTCTGCACTCTATTTTCTGATATGGTATCAGAGCAGAACCTTTCGTTGCAGTGATTATCTCTTATTTGAATCGATGGCAAACGTTGCATCCTCAAATCCCTCGACCCAAAATGACAATATCTATAGCCCCTTTTTCCTCCACAGCGGTGACCATCCAGGGTTAGTGCTGGTATCTCATGTCCTTGCTAGTGAGAACTACAATACCTGGACTAGGGCTATGCATATGGCATTGAACGCGAAGAACAAGCTTGGATTTGTCGATGGGTCACTAGAACAACCGCTTGCACATAATGCCATTGTAGGATAGCTTGCTGTATCTAGACATGGCTAAAGCTGTATGGTCAGATCTTAAGGATCGTTTCCAGTAGAATAACACACCTTGAGTATTTCAGCTGAAATAGCAATTAACCTGACTGTCACAAGTTTCACTTGACGTGAACACATACTTTACAAAACTAAAAATATTACAGGATGACCTCAGAAATTATCAACCGGTTCTTATTTGTGAGTGTGGTGGGATAAAAACCCGGATGGATTATCAACAAACTGATTACGTGATGCAATTCTTATGGGGCTGAATGATTTGTATGCTCCAATTCAAGGACAAATCCTCATGATCGATCCACTTCCTCCTATGTTGAAGGTCTTCAATATGATAGTGTAGGAAGAAAGACAGAGAATGATTAACATGGGAACTTCATCAACGACTGAATCATTGGCCTTTTTTGTTTCATCACCAAACAAATTGTCACCGATTGTGGTTGCAGCAACACCTCTGGGGAATAGAGGAAGAAGCGGTCAACCTACCTGTACTCATTGTGGGCTTACTGGGCACAAGATAGACAAGTGTTATAAATTGCATGTTACCCACCTGGTTATCAGCCTAAGACCAAGCGAGCCCAAGGTCGAATACAATACCATGCTACAACAAAGAGAAAGATAGTGGCAGAACACAGCCAATGGCTAATTTAGCTGTTACCCCTTCTAAAGATCAAATACAGCAGATGATTGCTTATTTGAGCACGCAGCTACGCAATCATACTCACGACACTCCTGAAGACATGGCAGCCTCATCCTTTGATCCACTCATATCTCATGTGTCTGGTATTTCTCCCTTGTCTTCCACAGTTACTTATGATCGAGTTCCTTCTAGCTCTTGGATAATAGATTTAGGAGCTACTCGTCATATTTGTTCTAATCTTACTTTGTTTAATCAACTCAAATGCGTCACACCAATCCCCATCACCTTGCTAAATGGTGAAACAATGATAGTTGATCAAAAGGGCTCAATCAAACTTTCTAAGTTCCTATTCTGCAGGAAGTTCTTTTTGTCCCTTCCTTCAATTTCAACTTGCTAAGTGTGAGTTCTCTTGTCACCTATCTTTGTTGTACTATTAACTTCACAACATCCTCATGTTTCATACAGGACCTGGCTTTGGCTATGATGATTGGGAGGGCTAAGTTACTCAACCACCTTTACTTCCTCAACACCTGTATCCCTTTTTGTCATTCTATTGAAGCATCCTCTGAAACTTCGAAATGTGACAAATGGCATCTTCGGCTAGGACATCCATCTTCCATTACCTAGCATACTTCATAAAGAACTTTCAATTCCCAAAGATTTGTCTCAGTTGTCTGATCATTGTGCTGTTGGTCATCAAACAAAACAAAGAAAGTTACCTTTTTTCTTTTTAGAACAATTTACCATCTCATCCTTTCGATTTGATCCATATTGACATGTGGGGCCCTTTTCCAATACCCACAGTGGATGGACAGAAATACTTTCTCATGATTGTTGATGATTCTTCTCGAGCTATGTGGGTATATCTACTCAAAACAAAATCTGATGCCATCTCTGTTTTTCCCAACTTCTATAATTTCATCGAGACTCAATATGATACTAGAATCAAGGCAATAAGAATAGAAAATGCACAGAATTGAGTTTCCATGAGTTTTTCAAAGAGAAAGGAATAATGTCTTTCCATTCTTGTGTTGAAACTCCTCAACAAAATTCAGTGGTTGAGCATAAACATCAACATATACTTAATGTGGCGAGATCTATTCTCTTTCAATCCAATGTCCCACTTAAGTACTAGGGAGATTGTATCCTCATTGTGGTATATCTGATTAATAGAGTTCCATCTCTTTTGTTGTCAAATAAAATACCATTTGAAGTTCTCAACCAGAAAAATCCTTCATATGATCACTTAAAGGTGTTCGGTTGCTTGTGCTACAGCTCAACTTCCCTCCATCAGAGATCCAAGTTAAGCCCACGAGCCAGGTCCTGTGTCTTGGATATTCAACTGGATACAAAGGGTAAAAGTTGCTAGACCTGCAAAGCAACAAGGTACTTGTCTCACGTCATGTAGTTTTTCATGAAAACATATTTCCTTTTGCTGCGTTAAAGCATGATAACTCTTTTCATGATATCTTTCATGATCGAGTTCTTCCAACTCTTGTGCAAATAGAGCAAGATGATTCATTACCTTATGCAGATTCTGTTAATGAGTTGAGCAATCCAGATATTCCTATTGTTAGTACGGAAGAGTCAATCAAACCATGTAGAGTCACCAAAACAACAAGTTATTTATTTGACTACCATTGCTATATGTCAAAATTATCTTCAAAAACATTATCTCATCCTTCCACTGCTCATCCTATTGAAAAATCTGTCAATTACCATAGATTGTCTATCCCATATAAACACTTTGTTTTGTACATCTCCTCTTGTGTAGAGCCTAGAAATTACTCGGAGGCCGTTAAGTCTAAGGAGTAGAGGCAGGCAATGACTGCAGAACTGCAAGCATTAGAATGCAATAAGACTTGGACAATTGTGTCTTTACTTGAAGGGAAGAAACCTGTTGGCTACAAGTGGGTTTATACGGTTAAGCACAAATCAGAAGGGACAATTGAAAGGCATAAGGCACACTTAGTTGCAAAAGGGTATACCCAACAAGAAGGGATTGATTTTCTGGAGACTTTCTCACCAGTAGTGAAGATGGTTATAGTTCGAACCTTGCTCTCTTTGGCAGCTATCAAAGGCTAGAGTTTGACTCAATTAGATGTTTCAAATGTATTCTTGCATGGAGACTTGAAGGAAGAGGTTTATATGTCCTTACCAGAAGGATATTGTAGTGTGCAAGGGGAGCATTTACCATCTGAGCCAATGTGTAAACGTCATTAAGCTATATATGGCTTGAGACAAGCCTCAAGACAGTGGTTCAGCAAATTCTTAGCATCCCTTCAGTTACAAGGTATTGTGCAGTCACAGAGTGATCATTCTCTGCTCATCAAGACCTGGTCCAGCTCATTCTTGGCTGTGTTAACATATGTTGATGACATAATCATTGCCAACAACAATCAAGAAAATGTGGATTCACTTAAGGAAGTGTTGAGCAGAAAGTTCAAGATGAGAGATCTTGGACCATTAAGGTTTTTCCTTGGTTTGGAGGTGGCAGCTTCAAGCATCATGATCTGTCAAAGAAAATATGCAATGGAGCTTCTCGAGGATACAGGATTTCTAGGATGTAAATCAGCATCAACTCCCATGGAGCCGAACAACAAATTGAGTCAAACAGAGAGAAAACCTCCCGAGGATCCAACAGGGTTAATTGGTAAACTTATCTACTTAACCATTACAAGGCATGATTTGAGTTATTCAGTAAACAAGCTGAGCTAGTTTCTATCTGATCCGAGAGATACACACATGCATGCTACAAAAAGAATTTTACGATATATTAAAGGAGCTCCAGGTCAAGGCCTCTTCTTCCCTGCCAGCTCTAAGTTACAACTCAAATCCTTTGCTGATGCAGATTGGGAGCATGTGTGGACACTAGAAGATCAGTCAGTGGGTTCTATGTTTTTCTCGGCTCATCCCTAGTGTTATGGAAATCGAAAAAGCAAGGGTTTGTATCATGATCTTCTACAAAAGTAGAATATAGATTGATAGCAAATGCAACTTGTGAACTAGTCTGGTTATCATCACCGTTAAGGGATCTGGGAATCAACCATGAAGGACCAGCACTTCTTTATTGTGACAACCAAGTTGCATTGCATATTGCAGCAAATCAGGTTTATCATGAGAGAACAAAGCACATAGAGATGGATTGTCACTTCGTGCGAGAAAAAATTCAAGATGGAATGCTCAAGACTATGCATGTTTCAAGCAAGAATTAGCTGGGGGATGTGTTCACCAAAGCTTTATATCCAACCTAGTTCCAGATCATTATAAGCAAGATGGGATTTCGAAATCTATATGATCCATCTTGAGGGAGAGTATCACGAAACAGAGGAATCCATTGTACATAACATGTTTTATTTATTCTGATGTAAATTACATTCCTTTTATTTTACATGCGTAAGATAGAGAAAAAGGGAATCAATTCTGTTACAAGGAGAAAGGCTCTTCGTGAGCAATGTAGGGTACAATTTGTATATATATATATATATATACACACTTCACAGAAGAAATGAAAAGTAGAGAGCTGATATTTTCTATTCCATTCTCTCTACATTTTGCTCGTCCTACATCCTGCAATTTCACGAGCTTCAATCTTCTTCCTTTGCACTCTGTTTTCTAATAAGTATTATAATGGCGACAATATATAGGACTTGATTGGTTACTTTAAAATATTTTGGAATTAACTTGTAAGAATCGATAAATATATAGGAACACACGTTGTCTTTTTCTCATAATAAAATAAAAGTGACGATGAATTACTCATCAAAATGAAAAAAAAAAGGTATGTTTCTTAGAGAGGGATCTGAACAGAACGAAAGATGCCCTTTTAATAGGGGAAGATTGAGAGTTACCAGTTTGACAGGTAACTTAATTAGTTTAATATATCTGATTAGTTGCTTTTCTTGGATGTTCACAAGTGCCAAATGGCTCGATAAGAGACCAATCTAGAGGGTATAGGATTGATTACTAATTTACCACAATCTTACTTTCAACAGTGATAAATCTGCAAGATGTATTCAACTAATATGTGGTATAAACAAAGAGGAATGGAAGTGCCATACCAAAAAAAAACTATTTCTAGTACTTATTTGCTTATCTCTTCGGTTCAACTATTTTTTACCCTATGAATCAACTCTTGATATTCCACTCCATCAGTGAAAACAAAAAGTTGTTTATGAAAGCTAAAGTTCACATGCATCCTTACCAACTTAGGAGGTTAAGAGAAATATCTTCTGCTACAGATGAATTAGCTATGTATAGTTTACTATTGAGTAAACTTTCAATTTCATTGTCGATGTTTCATTTAGCCATCAATTGCCAACAAAATTGTCCTTAATATTGTAGAAAACCCAACAATTACATCCTTTCATCATCCAACCATTACTCCATTACTAACTTCATTAATTCCCCTTAACGGTGTCTAAAAAATGTTAATTCAGAAAATAGTAAATGCTTAGTTCGTGCAGTTCATTCTTCGTCTCAATCCTTCAATGTGTCCTAATTCCTTCATTGAAGTTCCTTCTCCTTTGGTCCCTGAGGAATTATAGCTCAGATCAAATGAAGGAATTAGTTCCTCCACGTAGTGATGGTGGAGGGGTATTAATGGGGTTAGTAATAGAGTAATGGTTGGATGATGGAAGGATGTGATTGTTGGGCAACATTATGTTGAATGTAAAGTCGCTTTTGTCGATTAAGCGAGTTAAAAGCCTTTTCTTATAGGCTAAGTAATTGGCATGAATGTGGGGTCCGCACAACTCATGCTTGGTTGGCATGTGGGCCCCATGCACACAATCCCACATCAACCATGCCAAGGTTGGGGCTGGAGTGAGCCCTATAAAAGGAGACCAATCCCCCACATATTGAATAGCTCTTGGATGAGCTCATAGCTCTCGGATGAGCTCAAGAGCTCTCGGAGAGGGAGAGCTTGGGGAGCTCTCTTGAAGAGCTCGGATAGCTCTCGGCCAAGGCTAACTCTCGGGGGATGAAGGCAAGCCCGAAGAAAGGAGATCCTGCCAAGAGCAGTGCCACACATGGTAGCCGTTAAAGGCTAGTAAAGAGCCGAGAGCAGGAGCCCCAATGAACTCGGCAAGAAGAATCCCACGGAGAGGTCACCCTAGGAAAGATTGGTGAGGAGAGCTGAGCACGGGAGTACTAGCGTACTTGGCAAGAAGGATCCCACGGAAAGGTTGCCCTAGGGAAGATCGTGAGGAGAGCTGGGCACAGGAGCACCGGTGCGCATAGAGAAAGACATCCCATGGAGAGGTCGCCATATGAAAGACCAGTGAGGAGAGCCAAGCACGGGAGCCTTAGTGTGCTCGGAGGAAGACGTCCCATGGTGAGGTCACCACATGGAAGACCGGTGAGGAGAGCCGAGCACGGAAGCCCCAGTTTGAGGAAGAGAGGGAGTTTTAGAGGGAGGAAAAATATCTGTGAGTCCCCTAAATTTTTTAGTCCTTCGTTTCTTAAATTGAGGGTAGTTTCTCCTATAATAAGATAGTGGTTATTGCATTCGTTCACTCCTTATTTATAGAGAGAAGGTGTTGTAAATCTTTGTTAGAGTGAAATCCCTCTATGTTTGCCCTGTGGTTTTACTCCAATTCATTCGGGGGCTTTCCATGTATATCTTTGTGTTTATCTTTTTCCGCCAGTGGATCCTCTATCTCGACTTTGGTTGTAATCGAGTGTCGGGTTCCGCAACCGACGATCCTCAACAAGTGGTATCAGAGCTAACAAGTGGTATCAAAGCTCCAGGTTAGTAGCTGATCTTCTATGCTACTTCTTAAATTCGGTTAGTGGGAGGAAGGCACCATCAAGTATGCCAACGAAGTACGAGATAGAGAAGTTCAATGAGAATAATTTCTCATTGTGGAAAATGAAGATGAGACTGTTTTGAGAAAAGATAATTGCTTGGCAGCAATTGGAGAAAGGCCCATCGAGCTTAACTGGTCCTAGATGGACGGCAAACTATTGCTAATTTATACCTAGCATTAGCAGATGTAGTATTGTCAAGAGTTGCAGAAAAGAAAACAGCTAGAGAGATTTGGGGCATTCAAACAAAATTGAATCTGAGAAGAAGACAAAATGCTTGAGGATAGATAACGGTGGAGAATATATTTGAGAAGAATTTGATAGATTCTATCAAAGAGAAGTTATCAAGAGACATCCCACGGTGTCATATACTCCACAACAGAATGGAGTAGTAGAGCGGATGAATAGAACCTTGTTGGAAGGGACAAGAGCTTTTTTGAGAACTGCGGGATTAGCCCAATCCTTTTGGGCAGAGGCAGTCAAGACCGCTTGCTGTGTGATCAATCGGTCGCTATCAGCTGCAATTGATCTGAAGACACCAATGGAGATATGGACTGGTAAGCCAGTGGATTATTCTCAACTCCATATGTTTGGGAGTCCAGCATACGTCATGTTTAACACCAAGGAAACATCAAAGCTAGATCCGAAATCCAAAAAATGTGTTTTCTTAGGGTATGCTGATGGAGTTAAGGGGCACTACTTGTGGACCCACTGCCCACAAGGTGATCATCAGTAGGGACGGACGTGATCTTCTCAGAGGATAAAGTGCAAGTAGGGGAAGATGATAGCACTTCATAAGAGAAATTAGAGACTACTGTAGTCTAGGTTGAAGATCGATAAGAACATAATGATTCAGATTCTTCTAAAGTTGCACTAGAGCATGAGGAACAAGATAAAGTTGAGTTTATAACTCCACAAGTTAGACGGTCAAGACGGTCAACTTGGGAGAGGAAAGAACCAGCTTGGCACTCATATTATATTGTGGAGGGTAATGTCGCATGCTGCCTTCTAACAGAGGATGGAGAGCCATCAACTTTCCATGAGGCTATTAAGAGCTCGAAAACTTCTCAGTGGATGGCAGCAATCCAGGAAAAAATAAAAGCCCTTCATAAAAATAAAACATGGGATCTTGTTCCGCTATCACAAGGAAGGAAGGCTATCGGTAACAAGCGGGTCTATAAGATCAAACATGACAACAATGACCAAGTGGAGAGGTTTCGTGCTAGACTGGTGGTGAAAGGATTTGCTCATAAAGAAGGTGTTGACTTCAACGAGATATTTTCACCTGTTGTTTGGCTTACAACAGTTCAAGTAGTCCGGGCGATGTATGCTGCATCAGACTTGCACTTAGAGCAGTTGGATGTGAAAATTGCATTTCTTCATGGTGAACTTGAATAAGATTTATATGCTCAAACCAAATCCTTTTGAAGAAAAAGGAGAAGAGAACTTGGTTTGCAAGGTTGAACAAATCTCAATACTGTCTCAAACAGGCGCCGAGATGTTGGTATAAGAGATTTGATTCCTTCATCATGAACCTTGGATACAACAGACAGTGCAGATCCTTGCGTGTAATATAAGAGATTTGGTGATGGTAGTTTCATTATTTTGCTATTGTATGTTGACAACATGTTGGTAGTAGGCCTCAACAAAGATCATATGAAGGCTTAATTAGCTAGGGAATTTGACATGAAGGACCTAGGACTAGCAAACAAGATTCTCAGGATGCAAATTTACCGAGACAAAAATAATAGGAAGATTTGGCTTGAACAACTACTTGAAAAAGGTCTTGCAATGGCGGTTCAACATGTAAGGTTGTCAGCCAATTTCTACCCCTCTTCCTATTAATTTCAGGTTATCCTCCAGTATGAGCCGTACCGATGAAGCAGGAAGGATGGAAATGTCTTGAGTACCGTATGCATCAGCAGTGGGTAGTTTGATGTTGGCTATGGTATGCACTAGACCAGACATTGCATGAGCAGTGGAAGTGGTTAGTTGATACATGGCGAATCCTGGTGGAGAGCATGGGAATATCGTGAAAGAGTATCCGAAGATATGCCAAGGATACCTCGGATGCTGCATTATGTTGTGGAGGATCAGACATCTTTGTTAGAGGTTATTGTCGATCTTGTGTTGGCGGCCTAGCAGGAACTTAAGTAGTATGGAAAAGGCAAAGAGGAAATGAAGAAAAAGGTTACAACAAAAGTGACTTTAAGAGGGAGATTGTTGAATGTAAAGCCACTTTTGTCAATTAAGTGAGTTAAAAGCCTTTTCTTATAGGCTAAGTAATTGGCATGAATGTGGGGCCCGCACAACTCGTGCTTGGTTGGCATGTGGGCCCTACGCACGCAATCCCGCATCGACCATGCCAAGGTTGGGGGTGGAGTGAGCCCTATAAAAGGAGACCAATCCCTCACATATTGAATAGCTCTTGGATGAGCTCATAACTCTCGGATGAGCTCAAGAGCTCTCGAATAGGGAGAGCTCGGGGAGCTCTCTTGAAGAGCTTGGATAGCTCTCGCCCAAGGCTAACTCTCGGCGGATGAAGGCAAGCTCATAGGAAGTAGATCTCGCCAAGAGCAGTGCCACACATGGCAGCCGTTAAAGGCTGGTAAAGAGTCAAGAGCCGAAGCCCCAGTGAACTCGGCAAGAAGGATCCCATGGGGAGGTCACCCTAGGGAAGACTGGTGAGGAGAGCCGAGCACGGGAGCCTTAGTGTGATCGGAGGAAGACATCCCACGGAGAGGTCACCATATGGAAGACCGGTGAGGAGAGAGGGAGTGTTAGAGGAAGGAAAAATATCTTTGAATCCCCTAAATTTTTTAGTCCTTCATTCTCAAATTGAGGGTAGTTTCTCCTATAATAAGAGAGTGGTTATTGCTATCGTTCAGTCCTTATTTATAGAGAGAAGGTGTTGTAAATCTTTGTTAGAGTGAAATCCCTCTATGTTTGCCCTGTGGTTTTACTCCAATTCATTCAGAGGTTTTCCACGTATATCTTGGTGTTTATCTTTTTCCACCAATTGATCCTCTATCTCAACTTCGGTTGTAATCAAGTGCTGGGTTCCGCAACTGACGATCCTCAACAAGTGGTATCAGAGCTAACATAGTAAGGACTATTTTCTTGGCACTTTAAGATTGGGGATGAAATTGATGGCTAAATGAAACATTGAGGATGAAATTGATAGTTTTTCCTTTATTATCACTAACCTATCACATGTATAGTAGCAATGATGACTTCCCCGTCACAAGCCTAAGTCTCTTCTGGCGAGTTTCTCTCCGTGTAATGTGATTTTCCAGCAATAGACTCGGGATAGGAAGATGGAACCCTTCTTTGGCACAACTGTGGTTCATGAAAGAAGAGGGATTAACAAATGTAGAAGCAGCCATGAGCTGTCAAAGCATGAAAAACACCAAATAAAGCAAAAACACAGAAATTGAGGGCTAAAGAGGTTTAAAAACTGAGCTGCGAAGGATGGAAAACACCACAAAGTACAACAGAAATATAGGGCCATGACAAAAATTGATGTTATGAATCTCTAGTTTAACAGCATGTGGACCTTGATACTGTGAGTCAACCTATAAAGTATGCGTCTCCAATACTTCTACACAACAATTCATGTATCTATATTACTCTTACACAACCGATTCTGTAAATACAAGCAGAAAGAGCAAGAGTTTAGAGGGCCTAATTCCCAATTGTTTCCGTGCCAGTAGTGAATGAATAAAAATTAACATAGATCTTGAAATGTGGAGCTTACCCAAAAATTTATTGTCTCTTGTAATTAATCCAAATGCTCCAGCACTTTCACGGATCATGATACCATTTGCACCACCAGATGAAGTTATCTTACAGTAGGCAACTGCCAGACCACAAAACAAAAAGGACAAGCTGTAATAAGGATACAAAAAGGTTATTTGCACCATGAGATGAAGTTATCTTACAGTAGGCAACTGCCAGACCATAAAACAAAAAAGAAAAGCTGTAATAAGGGTACAAAAAGGGTCAATAACCATAGAGAAAAGAAAATGTTATATGGGAGACCTGATGAAGTGCAAGCCAGTTTTCAACACAATTAGATGTTATTAAAAATCTATCGATTTAACGGAATGTTATATTCCATTTTGCCACAACATGCTTTCATGGTAACTTGATTGTCGCTTTTTATTTCAATGACTAATGCTACCAAAACAAATATACAAGGTCTTGCATAAAAGATTAACTAAAAGTTTACCAAGCAGGCATAGATAAATTTTAGCTGCCTTTACCATCTAGGTTTGCCAAAGCTAGTTCTTTTTTCTGAATACATATTGAGCCTTTCACTACACATAGACCTTGTAGTAAATTGAAACATGCACATACCATGAGGATGTAAAGATTTGAGACAATATCTAATTGAAAAATTGTAAAAGGCACACAAAATGTAATGTTCTAACATTACTAAAATAAAGAAAACCGATATAGATGCAATAGGGACCTTGTATGATAGCTCCATGTAAATCTGCACTAGGAAGACTCTGAGCTAACTAATTCCTCCTGCAGCCAATGCAACAACAGACAATTATGGAAGATACAGATGGTTATCCTTGTGATTCTATGAAACAACACAAGGGAATACCTGATTTGTGAATGCACAATGAAAATGTGGAGGAAAATATCTAACCCGCTAGTTTTCAGGAGTTCCATCATGTACTTTTTCCATATTTCATGCATAGGCACAAAGAGGTGAAACCTGTGACCAGATACAAACGCAAGTTATAAGCACAAAGCGTCAAAAGAAGATGTTACAAAACGAAGTTTAAAATGGCAAGCAAAATTGCCAAACTAAATTTTATGATGGGAAATGGAAAGCTTCAAAGCCCTTAATAATAATGGCCAACGGTCATTTACTAGAAAACTAAGTGCTTCAAAGCAGTTAATAATAGTGGCCAGCGGTCCTTTACAAGGAAACGAGGTTCAATGGATAGTAGAGAAAATTTTTTTTCAGTGTATAACTATTTATAGCAGGAAATTACAAACAGAACTCATTAATCTTAGATATAACAATTTTATGCTGAACCCAATTCCAAGCTAGTAAATTTATGGAAGATCAAAAGGACGCCGAGTTCTTATCTCTACATAAACACATTTTATATGTTTAGGCCCAACATGGGAAACTAAATGGAGAGCAATAATACATACAATGACTGATTCATCAACTGATGCTCTGCACCATGCCAAATTATTACCATCTTTTGTTGTAAACTAAAGTAGACCCTGAAGGAACCTTCCATTGGAAGTAGCACAGGAATACCTACTTTATTTGTTTTGGAATTTATAGAAAAATAATCACCTTTCCTCCTTTTATTTTCTTTTGGCTTTTTAACATTGTTGTAGCTTACCAAACTCCACCATATTTCTCATTTGTTTTTGTTTTGAGTTCCCTTTTTCACTCTCAAACCCACCGCAAATAAAAAGGGTCTTTCCGTTGAGCTTATAAAAAGCTACGTGATTGCTATAGCTGCAGTAAAAAATCTGTCTGCCTGTAATAGATGTTTCTCATAGTGGATGGTCTATGTATATGCTTATTTGTGTACCTTAAGCTCTAGATATTATGAAATATATAACTTAGGATTTGTAAAACATAGTGCATCTGAATTCTAGCCACTAACTCCAACACCTTTCCGCTTTCGCTAATATAGGATAGGATTGCCTAGTATGAAATTGTATTTAGTTTTTTAATTCACACTCATAGCAACACTTACGAAGACATAAAAAAAAAGGAGAGCTTAAAAATTCAGAAAACAAAATAATGTGATCGAAATTCATACATCCAAATGATATCACATGCGTGGTACCAATCTCCATAAAGAAATACATTTTCTTCCCATTTCACATCAATTACATTTTTAAATCATTATTTTCTAAATTCAAATATAGGGTGTACATAATGCAATAAGCCTAACAGACTGTAACATATTAACATTAATTTGAACTTTTGTCGGGAAGATGATGTAATATTGGCAAAAGTGCAGCTCTTTATAGTAGAGTTAATTTTTTTAAAAAAAAGAGAAGCAGACAAAAACAGGGAAGAGAAGGTAAAGAAACTCAGACTTGCACTGGCTATGCCAAAACTAACTCAAGTTTAACCTCAGATAGTTATTAAACTTACAGGCAGAGGTCTTGAGAAAAGTCAGAGTCCATATTTCTTATGTTTCTTCATGGACATGTATTTTAGAACGCTTTGATTGAGCCGTCAAAGCTCTCACATGAGAACCAACAAATCCCTTTCACCGTTTTACATAATTATCCAGAAGAATCACACCATCAATTTTCATGCTTTTAGAGCCACGCATGTACTTTTGAGCTGAATCACCATTTTGGAGAAGTTCGTGCATGATCCTGATAACTCTGATTTCCTTCTTGTTGGAGATCTGGAAGACAATGGAGGACATAAGGGAAGCGAATCAAAGGACATTACTCTTAAATCCAAAGTGCCAACTGCCACCATTCAAAAAGACAGCAAAATTCTAATTGACAGCAAACAATGATGAAAAGGGGGTACAGAATCAAGAAAGAATCATGATAATTTGTGGGCTTTACACTGTAGAAAACTTACGTCCACTGGAGCTGCGAACAGTTTCTCATGTACAGGTTGAGAAAGCATAGAGTTAGTTGGATCAACCACTTGTACATCTGCACAAAAAGATTTAGTTAGCTTTTCCCAGCCCAAAAAGTAGATGTCATGAATTTTTTCAGATGACATATCTATCCAAGATAAAGCAGTTGACAAGGCTGCAGCCTTGCAAGCTAAAATATGTAAGAACAAAAGAACACCAAGAAAAAGTTGGAGAGATATAACAGAAAATGCCCGGCAAATGTATCAGCTTTTCAGGTTTAAAGGGCACCTGGTGGTGGGGCTTTGGAAGGCTTTTCCGGAGACATCCATGCCCTACAAGTGAATAGTGAGTTTCTGCCTTTTTTTTCATCCGATTCTTCGTGAAAATGGATATCTTTGGAAAAGAGTCTTGTATGACATATTATAATTTGATATATAAATTACCATTCAGATATTAAAATTTGTAAAATTTGCTCTCAAAATTTTATAAAAATTTTACATGTATAAAGATCTAATTGAGATTTACAAAACGAGACCATTGTATGTTACATACTAAATAAGAAAACTCCAGCTATTTAGCATTGTTGATATTTACTAACAAAATGTCACTTTGTTTGGCGTTTTCACTATAATGGAAAACGCCACTTTAGTTGGCATTTTTGTTATAGTGAAAAACTTGTTTATCTTTAACTAAAAATGCCAACTTAGTTGGGATTTTCATGTTAATGAAATTGTGAAGAAGATGCTAATTGAGTTGACATTTTCTCTTTCAGTAAAAATGTCACTTACTCTAGCATTTTGAAAACGGTACTCTAGAAAATACTTAAAAATGAACCCTTTTTTTAAGGATTTTTTTAAATGGGCGGTACTTTTGCCCATTCCTCTCTGGGCACTAGGCACTCGCTTTGTGCAACTCGGACGAGAATGAGCAAAAGTACACCTAATTTAAAAAAAAATCTTAAAAAATAGTACTTTTTGAAGTATTTATGTGAATGTTGTTCTAAAACGCTAAAGAAAGTAGCGTTTTTACCTATACATAGTTTTTTTTAAGGTGAAAATGCCAATTAACAAACCAAAAACGCCAACCAAAGTGGCATTTTCCTACCGGCTTTTGAGGAATGAGAATTAGAATTAGAATTAGTAGAGTATAATACACAACGTCCTCTTTTGTGAATCTCTCTCAGATTTTTACACTTAAAATTTTCATAAATTTTAAGAGTAAATTTTACAAGTTTCAATACTTGAATGATTGTTTGTGCAACGAATTCTAATATGTCATAAATTGAACATCTACTCTCAAAACATGCCACATAGGAGTAAATATTTCATGTGTAATATACAACGGTCTCGTTTTATAAATTTCTCTAGGATCTTTATACACGTAAAATTTTTACAAATTCTTAAGTGTAAATGTTACAAATTTTAATATCTGTATAGTAGTTTATATAATGAATTCTAATATGTCATACATTGACTATCTACCCAAAACATACTATGTATTGCAGGTAAAAAGGCTATTCAGACTAGCATTTTTATTTTACATGAAAAATGCCAACGCTTCTATGTTTTTGGTTAAAAAAAGTGAAGAAAAGGTTGAATCAAATATTATTGTCAATTTGAACAAAAATACAATTTCAGTTAGTATTTTAAAAATGGTATCTATATAAATAGTTTAAGATATATCATTTTTAAATTTTTTTTAAATGGATCGTATTTTTACGCGTTACTCTAACTCGGTAAGCCCCTCTCCCCTCAACAAATCAATCCTAGAATTCTCTCCGGCCTGGGTTCTGAATGGTAGCCTCCGGTTCTGTCCATGGCCCTTACACCGCCCCATGCACCACCGATAACCTATGTGCCCTCCTCCTCGATCATAAAGCTCGGCTTCGTTATGCTTCTTCTACTGTGAGCAATGCGCCTTTATCAGGACTTCTCTAAGGGTCACCGGCGTCAGTCAACTACTCCGATGGCCACTGTGGCCGTGGGAAGGGAGAATGGGATGGCGTTGCCGCAGTGGAGGAGCCTAACTCCACTCAATAGGAGCAGCAACGATAACGAAGTTGAGAAACTGAACCGGACCGGTTCAGCAAACCCACCTGGTTTCTTGGCCGGTTCAGCAGCTCCCAGACCGGCCTGTTTTGCTGGGCCGGACAAAGGGCGTGGCCCACCACACTAGGGTGGCCGCTCTTTTTGTTTTGACAAATTGGGACAATCCAGGCCCATACTTTCCAAGGGATGGCATATTGAGGAATAAAGAAATGTAGGAGATGAAATTAAAATAAAAAGTATTTGAAGTTAAATTTTATTTTTGCATTAGTAAATTATCACTAGCTTTAATAATTATTACATAATTTTTTCTGGTATATTTTATGACGTAAATTAAGCTTTTTTTATTTGTTTCAACTCAAAAAGCATTTCAACCACCGGTCTATCTTCCCTGTCAAATATTTTTTTCATCATAAACATTTACCTTCTATTATTCTTATCTTCAACTTTTCATATTTTTACTATGTTAGTCAATAATTACATATTTCCATCCAAAAAAATATAGGTTTCATCCAAAAAGCGATATATAAATAAAAATATTTTTGAGAATTAAACAAATAAGGGAAAAAAAAAGGGAGAATGAATACAAGGGACAGGGATCGAGGGGGTGGCCACCATCCCTTCCGAAATCGGGGCATCAGGTTGATGGATTTGAAGTGGAACAATTTCTTAAGTCTAATGACCTTAGGAATTAGAACTACGTCCATTGTGTTAAGGTCTCGAGGCATATAGTCACGGAGGAAAAAGGGACAACATTGAAGATGTTAAATCAGGATGAGAGGTTTTCTGATATATTTGGAGGAATAAACTGTCGTAAACATCAAGTCCTAGTGCTTTATTGACACCAAGTTGAAACACTACCTCAATCATAGACGTAATATGATAAGACGAAATTACATGAGCTGATTGATTTGAACTGAAATAATTCCTTAGGTATAATGACCTTCGACATTGGAACTACATCGCCACTGTGTTAAGATCTCAAGGCATGTAGCCATGGAGAAAAGAGTCAACATTGCAGAGGTTACAACAGGACGAAGGGTTTTCCGATATATTTGGTGGAACAGACTGTAATACAGATAGGTCTTAGTGCTAGCTTTATTGACACCAAGTTGAAACATTACCTCAGTGACATCACATGCTTCAAACTTTCTATCCAATTCATATCTCATTTCATATCGCTATGGACCTAAGGATAACCTCAAAGGCTGTCTTTCTAGGTTTTGATAGGCTTAATTGTAAATAGTTGCTTACAATAATCAATAATGACTTTCATTCTTGATTGTCATTATTTATTGCGAGTCAGTCTCTGAAATATAAATGGAATAGAATGAGCATGTTACCTGCATCCAATCTGTCTTCTTTATTTGGTGGCATATTCAATAAGTGTAATGTGCATTCCATAAAAAAAATTCAAGACTAACAGTTCTTTCAAAATGTTGGAGAATCAATTAGCTGGATTGACACGCTAAGGTTAAGGAGTAAAACACCCCGTATCATGATTTTTGTCTATTTTAAAATATTTATACTTGAGACTTTATTTGAAACAAAGACATGACAAATTATCTCAATCAATTTATGTTAGTTTTTTTTAGTCGGTCAAGAAAATACACGGGACCTAAATTATTGCTCTCGTTGCGATTGAATTTGATGAGAGATTATTACGCGAGCACACCTCATAACGTTATTCGTGAATTTAACAAATAAATTTTTAACACGTTATCATAAAGTGTTACATCATTATTTTCTATTCACTGATAACATTCTCTTTTAAATATGAATTGAAATATTTACCGACATGTCAAGCATTCATTAGCTAAATTTATTGCCTCATCCATGAGGTTAGCTCACTTAAGAATTTTATAAATTTGAAAGTGGACTAATAAAGAAAGATTAGGTGTGTGTGAATGAGTGAGAAAAAATCTTAAGGTAAGGAAGAACCAATCAAATTACTCTAACCAGTAATAATTTAGGCAACTAATCTGTGATCAATATCAATTTACTCATTTGTTACAATCTGATTGATATTTTCTGACGGCAGATGTTGAGATACAATTATTTAAGAATTTCTTGATGAGTGAGGATTCTTTTTATGGGCAAATATTTGTAATAGCAGTGGTAGCTAAGGAGGGTGGATCCATGCATGGGAGTTAGCAGTTGGCCTCAAGCAAAGGATATAAAACTAAAGGACCTCTGACCCTGCAAACTTATGGTGATTGTTCAAAGCCTAAATGTTGAGTTAAAATCGTAAATGGTCCTCATTTGCGATGTTGTGTTGACATGGACCAATAAAATCGTCCTTGATATGTACTGACTTCTAGGGTTGTTCGACTTGACATAAAAGGCTCAAATTGGCCACCCGTTCAACCGCTAGTCATGCCACTTGACCGACTGTTCGAGTCAGGACCTCCGGCCACTAGTGACACAAGCCCACTTCCTAGGCACGTAAGAAGCCCTGCAATATCAGCCCTCTGGTCGCGTATAGTTTATAAATATCGCCGACCCCAGTGGCATGTCTCACATTCACACGTACTCTCACCCAAACATACACTAAGCATTAGAGAGCAATTTCAGGTCGCCGTGCCCGGGTTTGATTTCCTTATTTGTTTCGGGAGAAGTCGTCTCAATCCACTCCACTACCAGATGCTAGTCACAGCCGATCCCTTGACAGCATGAAGACCCGTCACCCAGCAGGTCACTCAAAAGACCTATCAATTCTAATTAGCAATGATTATGATAACTATAACCGATCAATTTCAAAATTATGCAGGTGGACACATTCTCAATACCAATCTTTGATGTTTAATTGCCGTCCAATGCAAGCTTGGCATCCAGCTGATTCATATAATTATTAATTTCGATAGGTTTGACTTCCGCGCTAATCATTTAACAAGTGATAGAGAATATTGAGATCACTAATAGCACCCTCATTTTATACTACTAATATTCAGAAATTTAATAGACTTTGATTAATTCAATTCGTATCGGGTTATTAGTTTTTACAAAGTGAATTTTTTTATTCACAAAATTAAAATATGAGATCTTCCTTAAGAGGAAGAAACGCTTTGTCATTTCAATCAATCAATCCTCATGAAAGCTAATAGCAATCTTCTTGTTTCTAACTTTTGATTTTCTTAGTAGAGCTTAATGCTCAAAAGACGAATGCCTTGCTCACTAGAAGTTTTATAATTTTCGATTTTTGATATGGAACTTAACGTTCTCATTTCCATTCTTCTCAGCTATGCTCTAATTGCAACAATCGAATTTATGATATCATAAGTTAACTTTTTACCTGATCGATTCCAACTAAATTTTTTTTATAATAATTTTTAATTATTAAAATTCAAATCAAGTTAACTTTTGAAGAATATAACCTTTATAATAATTTTTTTTTATTTAAAAGATTTGAATGAGAGATTTCCTAAGAGAAAGAGGCCCACTAAACAATACTTGTGTATGCACATTCTAATCTTTTTTTCATTGCTGTCAATTTTCCCTTTAAGAGAGTGTGTGTGTGTGTGTTTATATTTAGTTTAGCCATATTATCATTTATGAATTTCTGTGCGGCAGAATAGTTAGGGGAGAGAATATTGTATGTAATATATATATATATATATATATTATATGACAGAACTGATATAATGATATAAACTAATAAAATTTAATTATTTTAAAATTTTAAATAAAAATCTTTGAAGTAAATAAAAATCTAAAAATAATCAAATCTTTTTAGTTTATGACACGCATCAGCACTGTGTCGATATATTCATTTCATACAAGACTTTCTCCCAAGGGAGATAGACTGAGCTAGACATCATGCGAAAGCTGCGGGTCAAGTTGAACTGTATCAGATCACGTGCTCTTCTCATACTAATTGAAAGGCCACATGAAAATTAAAAAAAAAATTCCCAGAAGGATGTTTCCTAATTTAATGAGGGAGACTGGAAGAGGGATGGGAGTGCATATACAAAAAAAAGAAGCATATTTCTATTACATTTTGATCATATATATTTACATGATTTTTATTATTAAAAAAAGCTTTCTAACTAGTATTTAGAAACCCAATGGATCACAACTAATCTAGTTCGAATCAGGAGATTTCATTAGGGGTAAAACTCTCTGGCTGTGAATTTTCTCCATTTATAAGTCTTGGACCCGAAATCTTACTTGAATGGAAGAGGTAACCTACTAGCTCAACCAATTCATTTCGACAGAATGTCACCTCTTAATAACATTACTGCTAGCTGGGAATAAATAATTAGTATAGGTGAAATTGAAACTCAATGAGCAGTTTCTTCTGGGAAGGGGTTGTACTGGAGATGCAATTCTCCTCGAACACGACCAGCTAAGATGTTTTGGTTTGATTTAAACTTTTACATGTGCCTTTATTTCTTCTTTCTTACTCTTTAATAGAATTATGAAGCTCCATGAAAGAAAACAAATATCTCGCTTGATCGGACAATCTTGAAACTCCTTTTTCTTTTACCAGGAATGTCCTCGATCTTAGTTGAGTTGATTGTGATCATGAAATGCTTTTCAATGAGATTGAAACCTTTGAACAACCTCAGCTGATGGTGATTCAAATATGAATTAATCAAGATCCGCTCGATTGTGCGCAGAAAAATTCCCACGTTTGGGCAATGCTTTCTCTCCTCTTCCACGTTATATGCATATAGAATAATACACAGAGATTCCCACGTTTGGGCAATGCTTTCTCTCCTCTTCCACGTAATATGCATACAGAATAATACACGGAGATAGAGCTGTAGAATGCCTTTATTTAATATTGACTAATGTAATCAAATGGCATCCTAATGAATTATGCACTTCGCCACAACTACTCCCTCAATTGGAGAGTTTTTTTTCTTAATAACGAGTATATCACGTGACAGTGTTTATATGGTATCATGAACTAATAAAACCAACCATTTTAAATTAAAAAAATTTCGGGAAAGTGACTGTATTTATTAATTTAAAAAATTATATAAATACTATCATGTGATGTACGGTTACATGGAGAACTTTCTCCCTCAATTTGAACTATTTCCAAGTCCTAACCCTATAAATACTCGCTTCCCTCAAAGTCCCTGGTCATCCCCACCCAATTCATTCCCATCTTCCTCAATTAAGTTCTCTCTTTCTTTAAATTATCACCTGGAGAGGGCGCCATCGTACGAGCGGCAAACTCTCCGGTGATGAGTTGCTCAACGAGCGGCCCCTTGAGGGGTTGTCTGTGGCATGCATTGGCCATGTCGCTTGTGGCACTAATAGCATCGAGCAATGTCGCATTAGTTTACGCTGATGGATACATATACTCTTCTCCACCTCCACCGTCATCGTCACCTCCGCCACCGTATGTGTACAAGTCGCCGCCACCACCATCACCACCATCACCTTCTCCACCACCACCATATGTGTACACATTCCCGCCACCACCCTCACATTCACCACCTCCACCTTATGTTTACAAGTCACCGCCGCCACCATTGCCATCCCCACCACCCCCTTACATTTACAATTCCCCTCCACCACCATCACATCCCTCGCCGCCACCTTATGTATACAAATCTCCTCCCCCACCTTCACCTTCACCACCACTACCGTATGTCTATAAATCTCCACCTCCCCCATCTCCTTCCCCACCACCACCATATGTCTACAAGTCTCCACCTCCACCATCCTCATCTCTACCACCACCTTACGTGTACAAATCTCCACCTCCGCCATCGCCTTCCCTGCCACCTCCATATGTGTACGAGTCACCACCACCACCTTCATTATCTCCACCACCGCCTTACTACTACAGTTCTCCTCTACCTCTTAAGAAGTCACTTCCACCACTGTACTACTACAAATCTCCACCGCCACCACCGCTAAAGAAAGCAGAACCACCAACTTATTATTATACCTCTCCACCACCACCCAATAAGTCCCTCCCACCACCTTACCACTATAGCTCTCCACCACCACCACCTAAGAAGTCACCACCATCACAATACTATTACAAATCTCCACCACCTCCGCTACCTAAGAAGGTAATGCCATCACCTTACTACTACAAATCTCCGCCGCCACCTAAAAAGTCACCTCCACCACCATATTACTATAGGTCTCCTCCTCAACCTGTAAAGAATCCAACGCCTTACTATTACACTTCCCCGCCTCCACCAGCCCATCGTTTTGAAGTCAAAGTTGTCGGGGGAGTTTACTGCTTCAGGTGTTATGATTGGGAGCATCCAATGGAATCGGGCCATGTCAAGAGACACCTCAAAGGTATCAAATAATTAGCTAAAGAGCAATTATAGATTGGGGATATACAACTGTAGTGCTTATAAATATCACCTATATTTCATAAATGATGCTTAACGGATTGACTCAAGAACTCGGCCTTCACAATAATTTAATTTCATTTACAACAAAAGGTGTAACTTAAAAAAAATTCTTCTCAGGTGCTGTCGTTGAGGTTACATGCAAGGCGGGTGACAAGGAGATCAAAGCGTATGGTAAAACAGAGATTGACGGCAAGTACAACATCATTGTTGAGGGATTTGACTATTTGAAATATGGATCAAAGGCATGCAAAGCCAAGTTGCATGCAGCACCCGAGGGCTCATCTTGCAACATTCCGACTAGCATGCATGATGGTGCTAAGGGAGCTCAGGTGAAAGCAAAATCAAAGACAAGCTATGGAGTTGAGCTAGTCGTTAAAGGATTTGCTTATGCTCCAATGACTCCTTCCATGGAATGCGAGAAAGCAAAACCCTCACCGGCTCCCTACATCTACAAGTCTCCTCCACCAGCTTATGGATATAAGTCTGCTCCCCTGCCACCTTACATTTACATGTCTCCGCCTCCGCCATCACCTCCACCAAAATATATATATAACTCTCCACCGCCGCCACCTTATGTCTATAAATCTCCACCACCGCCACCACCACCACCACCATCTAAGTATGCATATAGCTCTCCGCCGCCACCACCTTATCTCTACAAGTCTCCTCCACCGCCATCCCCATCTCCGCCTCCACCATACATCTATAAGTCTCCTCCACCTCCATCCCACTTTTCATTACCGCCTTATATCTACATGTCTCCACCCCCACCATCACCCTCTCCACCACCTCCTTATATCTATAAGTCTCCACCTCCTCCATCACCATCACCTCCTCCACCATATGTTTACAAGTCCCCTCCTCCACCATCACCTTCGCCGCCACCTCCCTACATTTACAAGTCCCCACCCCCTCCTTCATCGTCACCTCCTCCTCCATATGTTTATAAATCTCCGCCTCCACCATCACATTCTTTGCCACCTCCTTATGTCTATAAGTCTCCACCCTCACCCTCACCTTCTCCACTGCCTCCCTACATCTACAAGTCTCCACCTCCTCCATCGCCATCGCCTCCACCTCCATATATCTACAGGTCCCCACCGCCTCCGTCGCCCTCTCCACCTCCTCCCTACATCTATAAGTCTCCCCCTCCTCCTTCGCCATCGCCCCCTCCTCCCTACCACTACACTTCTCCTCCACCACCGGTAAAATCACCACCTCCTCCGGTCTACATATATGCATCTCCACCACCGCCAGGACATTACTGAGCTCTCATTGCTTAGATTGTTATCATTTAAATTCAAGTAAGTTTAATGATTTTAATATCATATATTTCCTTTCATTGGCTCGTTCAAATATGGCATGTTAACACAACATTTATTCATACTTGGTGCAGATTCTAGTTTCAAGAGAGCAATAAAAGAGGGATCCATCGGTGAATGATTTGTGCCATAACATTGTTCTTGAAGATCCACTTATGAGCTACTTAATCACTCCATACTTATTTATTTCAGCTTGTTTCTATTCTAATTTTCCAAGTCATGTGTAGTAACTTATTCATCTAAGATGACTTTCATGGGCCTATCTTATAAGTCGAAGTGGAATCAGATTGAAGGCAATCTATTGATTGATTGGTTGTGGTGTAAACAAGTTGAGTATGGGCTTATCTTATAAGGCTTCAATTCATTCATTCTTGGGACAATCCCTATATTCCATCTGTAAAGCGATATTGTTTCAGAAATAAAGAAGGTTGTTTTTCCTTTCACTCATAGAGGTCTATGATTGTCTTCTACTTTTTTTCGGTATTGTCTTTTCTTTCACTCATGGAGGTCTATTATTGCCTTCTTGTTTTTGGACTATACTATTGATATCCAAAAACTCAGTGAATTTTAACTAATTCAGTTCAAGTCAGGTGGGCCAACTAAGAGATAAAACTCTTTCAATGTGAATTTTTCCCATTTATAAGATTCTCAAAATCTTATTTAAGGAGAAGAGACAACTTCAATTAGTGTCTTCATAGTACATTATTCATACATTTATGCATTTGTAATATGTATAAAACTATATTATGTAATAAATAAAAACCTTCAGTCATGAAAAATACTAATAGACTAACGATATTGAAATGTTGATTATAAGTAAAACAAAAAATATTATTACCCAAAAGGCAATATCCATAAATAGTATTAAGGAAGCCGGCCTTAATAAGAATTGTAAGGGTCCAATCTAGCCTTTTTAATTGTCAGTTCAATGCATTAAAGATTGTTCGGGCTTCTAATTGGCCGGTTCCATCTTGAATTGGCCAATTTAGCCATTAACTTTCAGTTCGATACCATTAAGTCACCAGCTCTTCTCCTTCACCATAAATAGGGCCTTTGTCCTTACATTTTTGCACACACTCGAAAATTCTTCTCTCTTTCGCATTCTAGACCCAATTGCAGTGATACTTAGATCCGGAGATCCAAGTAAGGGATGCGTTTCGAGAGCTCAAAGGCAATATTATTTATGTTCACTGACTGCATGTCTCTGGATTTTACATCTGTTCCTAATGGTAGCAATTCTAATCGCAAAGGAACTGGATCGTCACATGAGTCAACGGATTTTAATTAAAGGTAAATCACGCAGAAAAGTGTGTGGTTTAAAATTAGCATAATCTTCTCTTCTAATATATATTTAAGAACGGATAAAATCGGAGTAATTTTTTATTTAAAATTAATTTTAATAATTTTTTCTTACATTAAGACTAGTAATAGTTATTAGAAAATATGGAGAGAAATTTTTATATAAGAAATTGATGTAAATTTGAAAAAAGTTTCTACTACACTATTATTTTGTAATAAAGAAAAATATTATAAGAAATTAGTCACCTAATTTAAGGTTAAATGAGTGAGTCTAATTTAATAGTAAAATAAAATAATGTGATTTAATAGCGTACAGTTGCGAGATACTACTCGGATTTCATGAAAATTGTGTTGGAAAGAGCAACTTGTAATTTATTTCATGAAGTATTACTTAAAGGAGCTGTTTGGTTGGTTGTGAAATGCCGCGTAATCTCATATTATACTGCATTTTTTACTGCACATTATAATGTTTAGTTGTAAAGTTGGGTGTAACATGAAATTACAGTGGTTAAAATTTAACAGTATAGTTGGTAAAGTTTTTTACATCCAAAATTGTAGCATTCTTGGATTTCTTTAATTTTGCAACCAACTTTACAATCAACTTTACATTATTTCAAGCACCACTATCTCAAATTCCAATTTATTTTTCAAGAAATTTTACTCAAATTCCAATTTATTTTTCAAGAAATTTTACCATGGTTTAAATTTTCATGTAATCATAACTTTTCATGTAATTTAATAATATCCAAAGTATGAACAAAAGTTTGGAATAACTTTTTGAAGATTGTTTTATTTTTTATTTTTGTATAATATTTTGGGTTTTATATTGTTATAGTATTACTGATGTTTTAAAAAGGTACTGATGAATAAATAAAAATAAAATAAAATGTACTTAAAAAGACGATTAGCAAGTAGTTAGAAAGAAATCATAGATTTATTTAATTGGTTTTTATAGTTTAAAAAGTAATTTTATAATTTATAACCATCTCCATTGGTTAATTTATGAGAACGGTCTTATAAATCAATCATTTTTTAACGTCGAATCCTATAAATTTAATTTTAGCTCAATCAATCCTATAATATTTATTTCGTTACACATATAAGTCCAAAATATTCTGAGTCATTAATTAGATGTTGACGTGTACATAATAATATTAAAAATATTATCTTTTATTTGAAGAAATACAGTGGAAATCCTATAATTTTGTCGTTTATTATCACCGAGTTCTCTAAATTTAACTTTTGGTTCATTCGGTTCCATAACATCTACTCAATTATTTATATAAGCCCAAAATATTATATGCCGTAAACTGGGCACTAACATGGATATAGCATTGCTAGGAGTAATTACTCTTTTACCCTTTAGTACTAGTAAATTTTCGAAAGTATTACATTCATCTTCAAATAATTTTTGTTTAGGATTTTCTTAGGAGGACTCTGTGGACCAGTCTTGCACTAAGGTCAGTGGTGACCCTCCCTCAGAGGAGCTATACATAAAAATTTTCACAAATGAGGGCAAACGAGGTCAAAATCCCCTGCAAAACTCCAAAAATCAAAAACTCTAAATTGACATCAATTTTAAGTTGAATCATTTATTTTTAAAATTTTGATGAATTGTAAGGTGTAAGAAGTAATTCTACAACTTTGAAACAAAATGAAATTTCTAATAACATTTTGTCCACACTAGTGCCCAATTAGCAGTCAGTAATGGAATAGATGTTGTAGAATTAAGTGAGCTAAAGTTTTTTTTTTATCAGTAAAAAACCTGTATCATTCCATAGAGTTTGTCATACAATGATTGAGGCCTAACGGATAGCCTTCATACCAATACAGATCATCACTTAGGGAGTTTCTTCCCCATTTACATAATTCATGAGCTAGCATATTTTCCTTTCTACTTATCCAACTACATTCCCAATCAAAAAGAATTGAGATCTCAACAAAATCAGTTGCTATATTCAAAGAGTCCCAATTAGGAGTCGATTTCTTCTGGATTGCTCGAGCTAACTGTAAGGAATCAGTGCAGAAATGGACCTGCTGCCATCCTTTTGCTCTGGCTATTTGTGCCGCGAACAACAGAGATTTGGATTCAGCTTGATTTGCCGAGTGTGCAAAACAGTTGAGAAGCCATGATTGTACAATATTTCCTTGAAAAGAAGCCACACCCGCAAGACATGCCTTGCAATCTCTCCAGGCAGCATCACAGCAGACAACAAAATGGCCGTGATCGCAAGGACGGCAGCTTGTACTGTGAGGTCCACTGATCTGTTCCTTCTTTTCGTCCTTTGCATGTTCTGCAAAATTTCTTGTGAGTTTGTCTAGGAAAGAAAATAAATCAGGCTTAGTCCGTGAGTGTCAGACAGAATTTCTTTCCCTCCACAGTTCATAGCAAAGAATGGCTCCAAATAAGGAGAAATGTTGTTTTTCCTGTACACTTAATGGCAAGTTGACCGGATGAGAAACAAAGTCTAACAACTGAAAAGGAGTTAGTTTTTCATTGGGTTTGTGTATGTTTAAAATTTTCCATTGTGATTCCCTCCATGCAATACGAGTAAATGTACACTCTCCGAAGAGGTGTGAGAACTCGTCTGTTCCGGTTAGGCAGAGTGGGCATAGGCCATCATCGCTAACCGTCCAAGGAAGGGCATTGGTTCCTATTCTCCAAAGATGGATTTTGAACCTTTCATGAATGTTTAGTCTCCAAATGTTCCTCCATATTTGTTCATTTCCTAAATTGAATCTATGTTTCTGATTTGTTAGGTAGAAACTCTTCACAGAATGTTCCCCTGAGGGAGAGTGTATCCAAATTAATTTATCTGTGGTAACATGCTGTGGGACATGAATTTTTAGGATATTTTGTGTGGTTTCATTGTCAAAGATTTGATTCAAAAAAGGGGTATTCCATTGGTTGGTGCCAGATATCAATAAGTCTCTGATGACAAGGTTTTGATCTGGTTGTACACCTGTTTGTGTCTTTGGTTTTAATAAATCATTTCTTGGAATCCATGGAGATGACCATACCTTTAGGGTTGAGTTATTTCCAATGAGATAACATACAGAGTTTTCCATTGTTTTTAGACACAGTTTCATGCTTTTCCATGTGTAGGAGAAAGATGTCTTTTTATTGTTATTTTTTTCCAGCAGGTTTCCATATTTATTTGTGAGAATTTTAGAAGCCAAACTCTCTTGTTTTTCCAATATGGTCCAAGCTGTTTTAGATAACATTGCCGTGTTTTGATCTGTGGCTCTACGAATTCCCAAACCTCCATATTGCTTAGGTTGACAGATTTGGTTCCAGCTAACTGGGGTGTGGTAGGATCCTTCTTTGTCTAGTTTTCCCCACCAAAATTTCCTTGTTATCTTGTCAATTCTATTGCAAATAGAGCTGGGGACTTTAAAGATAGACATAGTGTAGAGAGGTAGAGAATTAAGGACTGAGGTTACTAAGATTGTTCTCCCAGCCCATGAAAGAGCCTTGGATTTCCAGGCTGAAAGTTTGTTTTGGATTTTTGTTATTAAAAATTCAAAGGATTCAGCTTTCCTTTTACTAATGAATAAAGGATTACCTAGATACTTTGTGTTCTTGTTCAGTTTTTTCATGTGGAGAGTTGCTTTTATAACTCTTTTGGTACCAGCTCGAACACGTTTAGAGAAAAAAATCCCAGATTTCGCTGTGTTGATTTCTTGCCCACTCCATGAGCAAAAGGTTTGTAGGATTTTTTTACAAATAGTAGCATTTGTTTTATTTGCCCTAGTCAATATCATCAAATCATCCGCAAATAAGAGATGAGTCACTTGGGGGTTGTTTCTAGATAGTTTGATTCCTTGGATTAGTTTTTCTGATTCTGCTTTATAAAACATTCTTGAGAGGATTTCCATTGAAATTATGAAAAGATATGGGGAGAGTGGATCGCCTTGTCTAAGTCCGCGTGATGTTTTAAAAAATCCATACGGGGATCCATTTATCAGGATAGAGTAGGTAGGGGTGGAGATACATTGTGTGATCCACTTTATGAAGATAGGATGAAAGCCAAATTGCTTGAGAACTAGAGTTATGAAAGGCCATTCCATTCGGTCAAAAGCTTTGGAAAAATCTATTTTAATTCCTAGCCATCCTTTTTGAGATTTTGATCTGTTCATGGTATGTATTGCTTCTTGTGCTATTAAGGCATTTTCATTGATCCATCTTCCTTCTATGAAGGCTGTTTGATTTGGTGAGATCATTTTGCTAAGTAGAGGTTGCAGTCTATTAGATATGATTTTTGAGATTATCTTGTAGCTAACGTTGGTTAAACTAATGGGCCTAAAGTCAGAGAAGTTATTTGCATTTTGTTTTTTTGGAATTAAGGCAATGAAGGTAGTGTTCCATTCCTTTAGAATATAGCCATTCTTGAAGAAGGATTGGACAGCTTGGATAAGATCATATTTGATAGTTTCCCAGTATTTTTTATAAAAGAGACAGGGTATCCCATCCGGGCCCGGGGATTTAAGAGAATTCATGCTTTTAATGGTTGAGAAGATTTCTTCTTCACTAGGGATTTGGATTAGGTTTTGGTTTTCTAGTTCTGTTATAACCGGGTTTATCAAGTTGTTTAGATTCTGTGGCTGATTGGGATTCGTAGTAGTAAATAGGCTTTGAAAGTTTCTAAGAAAATACTCTCCAATTTCAGAGTTTTCAGATAAGCTATTATTATTCTCATCTTTTATAATATGGATATGATTATAATTTCTTCGAATAATTGTAGACAAGTGGAAAAATTTTGTATTTTTGTCACCTTCCTTTAACCACAACTCTCGGGACTTCTGCTTCCAGAGCAGATCTTTTCTTTTAAGGATTTCCTGAAGTTCGCTCTGTAGTTGGGTTTCCTTATCTAAATTTAGTTTGGTTGGCTCACTTTGTTGCAGGTTGTCTATTTGTGTTAGGAGTTCATTTATCCTGGTATCACAATTTCGAAAGACTACTCTATTCCATTTTTTTAGTGCTTGTTTTGTGTTTTTGATTTTTTTGCTAAATTTGTATAGGTCTGAGCCTCTTATAGTAATATCCCAGGCTGTTTCAATTGTGGATTTGCAGGTAGGGTCACGTGTCCATGCTGCCTCAAATCTAAAAGGAGGTGGTTTATAATTTGATTGGAGCCAAAGTTTCAGTAAGATTGGGTTATGATCAGAATTAGTTGCAGGGAGGTGAATGACTCCTGCTTTTGGGAAAGCTATTTTCCAAAGGTCATTAGCAAGTGCTCTATCAAGTCTTTGTCTGATGTGTGCTTTTCCTTCCCTTTTATTCCTCCATGTATAGGTATTGCCCTTGAAACCTAGATCTATACAACCTGTTGCTGCCAGAAAATTTTCTAGGTATTTACTACTAGATGAGGCAACTGATCTCCCCCCCTGTTTATCATCTGAATTTAAAACTTCATTTAGGTCTCCCATTATAGCCCATGGTTTGTTGATATTTTGGCTCAGTAAGTTGAGTTTCTCCCAGAATTCTCTTTTTTGTTTAGCATAAGGGGGACCATAAACACATGTAAGTAACCACTCACAGGGCAACACTGGATGATTTATACTAACATGAATTAAATTTTGATCTGAGAAAAGAATTGATACCTTAATTTCTTCGTGCCAGAAGAGACAGAGGCCCCCCGAAAGTTTCTGAGCTTCCACTGCAAAATGGTGTATGAATTTGCATTGCTTTGCTATCAGTTGACATCTCTGGGAATCTGATTTGGTTTCTGACAAAAAAACAACACTGGGTTTGTGCTGCCTAAGGAGGTTTTTCAGAGCACGGACTTTCGAGGCCCCTCCCATGCCTCGAGAGTTCCAAGCTAGGAGACTCATGGCGAAG
The DNA here is from genome assembly GCA_037672795.1 of Lagerstroemia speciosa. Taxonomy (NCBI): domain Eukaryota; kingdom Viridiplantae; phylum Streptophyta; class Magnoliopsida; order Myrtales; family Lythraceae; genus Lagerstroemia; species Lagerstroemia speciosa. The sequence goes on from CM075310.1 coordinate 4,890,832, forward strand.
GAGGGGGCTTGGTCAGGCCCGCCTCCTCGGTCATTTGGACTGATGGGTTTAGGGACGGAGAGTTTGGGAGGGTCGGTATTTTTTCTTGGGTGATGATGTTTTCTTCTGAAGGGAAATTCAGCCTTCTCTTTTTTGAGTAGGAAATTGGTGGCTTGGGTTCAGGAGGACCATCAGAAGCTGTTTTCTTGGGAAGTTTTCCTATACTTTGGTCCTCTAGAAAAGGTGATACAGTCAGATGAGGGATTGGAAGGCTTGACCCAAAGATGAAAAGTGAGCTAAAGTTATATTTATAGGATTTAGTGTCCAAAAAGGTAAATTTATATGACCTCTTGTACAACTATCTCAAAATAAAAAATAATATTTCTAATGGTCTTCTGTCCACGTTAGCGCCTAATGAACGATCTGTTTTGCTTTGGACATATAGAAGTAATGAAATAGACGTTGTAAAACTGAATGAACCGCACTTAAATTTGTAGCACTCAGTGTTAAAAAGTGGCCAACTTTTAGGACACCCGTTATATTTATCGATCGATAAAAAAAATTTGTCAAGGATATTTTTGAAATAAAATATGCAGTCAACTTTATATTAATATATGTGTGCATATAAGGTTACATTTTGTACGAATAAATAGAGAGAAATAAAATAGAATGAGTTGTATAGCACATAGAGAAAATTATTAATTTCTTAGCTTTATCTGGAAAATATGAAGGAGCAATAAACATTTTCCAACTCCTTTCAAGGAATCTCTTTCCACCAAAACGAGAAGAAAATCGCTATCCTAATGGAATGGATATAACTAGCTCCCAAGTGAGTAGTAGCGTAAAAGTAGACGCAAGATGAAATTTGAGAAATTTAAGGAAACTGTCTGAATTACAAATTAAGAGGGGTATTGGAAGGAATAATTTGATATTTTTCTATATATGTGATCTATTATCTAAAAATTTAATACACCCTATTTAATTTAATTTCGAGTTTGGTCAGCCCATTAAAAAATTTTATAATTATTGTTTCTGATAACATTACTCTCGTAATTTATAATTTACTTCATGAATAAGTAATGACCCTCAAAAAGATAAGTTGTGTTTGTTTTCCCCGTAAAGTTTATATTTTCTATGGAAAGTTCCAACTTTCCATACAACTTTGTGTTATTCTAATATAAAATTGAAAAATATAATTTATAAATTTTTTATATATATAATCTGTTATTCAAAAATCTAATAGACTATATTTACTTTAGGTTCAAACTTGGCCACCCACTAAAAAAAGCTATCTCAATGTCAATTTTTTCCAATAATATTACTCTCGTAATTTATAATTTACTTCGTGAATAAGTAATGGCCTTAAAGAGATAAGTTTAAATTGAATTTAGGATGCGCTTATTTCAATGTAAAATTTATATTTTCAATGGAAAGTTTCAACTGTCCTTCCAACTTTGTGTTATTTTTTTTTATGTAAAATTGAAGATATTTTACATTTATCGGGCCAGAATCCTTTCCCCGGTTGAGCAGTTTCCATGTAAAGTTTTTACAAGATAAGAATGAATCTTAAATTGCAGGGGCACCCACCGCTGTAATTGCCATAAATTATTGAAAAATTCATGCCTTTTCTCTTGCTTCCAGACTTTCAGTCCTTTACTCTCACCAACCGAAAAAGCACTGCTCGGCTTTACGTGGATGGGTATTATTGTCAAATCGGCTTTCATTCTTTTGTTATTTTCTCATGTATAAAATATTTTAATATTATAATTACAATACTTACCAAATATAATAATTGTATATTACAACCAACATTCCATGTAAAGTTACAACTTTCTATATAATCTAACTTTTCCTTATAATCTAATAATAATCAAACCAAACATCCTCTTAGAAGGTAATTTCAATTTCACTTCTATGCCCCCACACATACACACATATATATATGTATGCAAGTGCGCATGTGAGATTAAGCTGCGTGGTGACAGAACGAGAGCGATGAGAGTCAATATTGGAGAGATGTGAGTCAATGTTTGGAGAGACGAGATAACAGCATGAGAGTGACATGTTTGTCTTGTGTGTGTTTACGAGTTTTACTCGTAACTTCACATTTCTCCTTCCTTCATATTTTTTCTATTACAACCTCCACAATTTTTTCAGAATCACATCCGATCAATTTCTCGATTAGAGCCCATATATCGAAGAAATTGGGACACCACAGCCTATTGATTTTACAGCATACAAAATGGACTGATTTTAAATCGTCTGTAGTCGCCTCGATCAGGAAGGATCTTCAGATGCAGCCCGACTGTTGCCGCCACAGCGAAGACATTCACGAACCTCTCTACCGTTAGCAGCTCTGCACAAAACAAAAGGACCGAGTCCCTTCGATTTCTGGAAAGCATTACTGATCCTTGTTTTCCGAGGGATCCTTCATGAGCAGCATGGATGACCGGCTACTATTCGCTTCGGCTTGAACTGTTCCAAAAGAAAATGAACAGGATCCAGTCAAGAAATGGATGATCTTCGAGGGTGATTGGCTGTTTGATATGCAAAAACTGAGAGGCTTGAAATTGTACAAAAGAAAAGAGATTTATTTCAATAAGAGATACCTACACTCATTCACTTTGGGCTTGCCATCCTCATCTCTCTCGTACTATCGCTTATATGTCCATCTCTCACACGTTTATATAGCGTACTGTAGGGCGATCCAGCAACCGCGCTTCCTCTTTACCATTTTCTCTTTTTTATTTTTCCATTTTATTTGCATATTATTTTATTTTATTCAAAAATGAAATTGAACATTTCTCGAAATCAATTTGAAATTCTCTTCGTATATTGCCTTTTCAATTTAGATTTCCAAATATGTCCAGACAGTTAGGGCCACCTAGGGGTGGGCATGGTTCAAAAGCAATTCTAAACCGAACCGAACCACATTTCCGATCACTTCAGTTTGGGTGGTATAGGGGCCGAACCGCAACCATTTAAGGAAGAAAAAATCGAATTGTTTAAAATCGGTTCGAATGATTCGGTTAATCGGTTAACTGGTTTTTATGTAAATAAATAAAATTCACTATAAAAAGACAATTGGTTTTGTTCGTTTAAAAAATTAACCAAACCAAACCACAAAAATTAAGTAAAATATATATTTTAATTTTATTTTTTTATTTAATTATTAATTAGAAAACAGCACTGTTCAATTAACCGCAGTTAACCGAACTAATGATATCAAGTAACTAACTAAACCTCTTCTCGGTAACAAAAACCAAACCGTTAGCAATCGGTTTGAACGATTTCGTTATTTTTTATTTGGTTCTGTTCGATTTTCTCATTCAATTCAATTTTGTGATATTTTTTAATAGCCTAGGGCCACCTTGGCTCCAGCCCATACCATAAGATCTCCACAAAACATGATTATTTAGAGCGTGTTTGGTTGGTGAAGAAATAGAAATGGGAATCAGAATGGTTTATTTCATTTTAAGTGTTTGTTTTCACAAAATGTTATTAATTTTCGCAAGTTTAAAATCACGTTTGATAGGATGAAATGGAAAGAAAAGGAATGCAATGATCCTGATGGAATGGAATCCGAAGGGAATGACCAATACTATTCTTTTGTTTTGGTAGCATCTTTAACAAAAAATAATGAAATTAGAAATGAAAATCAATATTGTGACCCTTGATAATCTTTTGACAGGTTACGATGAAACCTGTATTTGAATGGCACGTGTACTCTTTAGGTCGAGTTCGGCTCTTTCCTCCATCTTGTTTTAAAATATTATATTATAAAACTAATTTATATAATATATATTTTAGAAATAATTTTTATTTATTTTACAAGAACTTTTATTTTAATAATTAGATTATATTTATTTTATTTTTATTAAAATTGCAACATGAAGAATATATTGTCCAATTTACCAATTGGAGGAATAAATTGGCCAATTTATTAGTTACCTTTAATAATTATATTAGCTTTCTATAATTATGAGTTTCTGTATTAGAAGAATAAATTAGTTGCAGCAATTAAATATATTTATTTCCTTTAGTGGTGAGATTTCCCCACTAGAGATGTATGTAATATGGTAAGTATACGATTTTAGGCTGATTTTTGGGAAGAAATATGGAAGGAATTGGTCAGCCTATCATCTATATATATGGCCCTTCTCTATGCATGTAAAGCAGACTATTGTATTTGGAATTATGTGAAGTGTGTTTCTTTTCGTGAAGTAAAATCTCTATTTTACTCTTGTGAAATATTGCTTTTATTGAATTAACTTTTTATTTTGGTGATCTAAGTTTACAAAAACCTCCAGTCCGTGCCTCAACCTAGATGAGTTTTTGTGAAGATTGCTTGTTTTGTTCATTGTTATGTGAGTGGTCTAAGTAGCAGGACACATTTCCTTTTATTGGTTGGTCATTTGCACCGGCTTGGTTCCAAACCCATTTTCATTCTTTCGAACTATGCCATAAGAATTGGACCACCCCTCGAGTTCCTCGTCATCACCACCTCGGGAGCTGCTTATGAATGGCTATCTAGGTCTTCATCAAGTCTTATCAATCACTTATCTATACTCTCATCGGCTAAAGAATAAGAAATTTAGGATAAGGGAAATGGGTATCCGACCTAATTAGGCCGACATTGTATCAATCTCACTACACTGATCTTGCCCAAGGTTCTCAAGCAATTTAGCTGCAAGCATAATAGGACCTAATCCGATAAGGAAATAGAAAATAGACCATGCATAATCAATATAAGATGCAGAGACATGTTCAACCAATTTCTATTTATGTAGATTGTCATATGAAAAACAACCAGAGACTTCTGTGAGAGGAACAAAAAAGAAATATCTTCATTACTAAACGATCTTACTTTACATGTGGAATGGATGGATTGTCCTGCCGCGAAGGCTAATAAGATAAGCTCATACTCAACTTGTTTAAACCACAACCTACCAATCAATAGACTCTGTCTTCTATCTTATTCCACTTCGACTTATAAGCTAGGCCTATGAATGTCATCTTATATTAACAATTTGCTATGCATGGCTTTAAAAATTAGCACAGATACAAGTTGAAATGAATAAAATGGATAAATGGCTCATGAATTGGTTTTTAAGGATTGCATTCAGCAAAGAGTGTTGAGGCCTAATCTTTTACCAACACATTCCTCTTTTATTGCACTTTTGAAACTATAATATGCACCAAGTATTTGAAATTAATTTTATGTTAGAAGAAAACAATTTAGTAGAATATATGATATTGAAAACAGTAAACCTACTTGGATTTAAACTATTAAGAAAGAAAGGAATGAGAGCTTAGTCATGCCTTGGTGATTGTAGAAATGCATATACGTAAACCAAAGGAGGTGGTGATTTTGTTGGTGGTGGATGAGAAGTGTGGTAGGGAGGAGGATGTGATGTCGAAGTAGGAGGGAGGACTTATAGATGTAGGGAAGGGTGGAGAGGTTGATGGAGGGTGGGAACTTGTAGATGTATAGAGGAAGAGATGACAACAAGGGAAGGGGAGGAGACTTGTTGACAAAGGGCGATGATGGAGAAGGTGAGAGTGGGAATAGAGACTTGTAGATGTAGGTAGCTGATGGCACAAGCGAGGATTTATAAACATATGGAAGAGTAGGCGACAATAGTGAAGGAAGGGGTGGAGACTTATAAATGTAGGGAGGTAGTGGAGAGGATATTGATGGGGGCAGGAGCTTGTAAAGATATCGTAGAGGAGGCGACGATAACGAAGGGGATGGAGACTTATAGATATAAGGAAGTAGTAGAAAGGTGATGGGTTAGGGCAAAGACATAAACTTTTGGTGGAGGAGGCAACAATAATAGATGGGTTGGAGACATATAGACATAAGAAGATGGTGGAGTAGATGATGGTGGTTGTTGGGACTTGTAGCTTCAGGACGTTGGTGGAGAATATGATGGAGGTGGAGGTGAAGATGGTAAAGGACATGGAGGAGACTTGTAGACATAAGGTAGCGACGGGCAGAATTGTACGAATACTTTGATGATTACAGTGAAAACTTATAAATGTAAGATGGTGGAGGGGGAGGAAACCCATACACGTAAGCTAGTGGAGGCAATTGAGGAGACTTGTAGGCATTGGGAGCTAGTGAAGGTTTTGTTTCTTATATTCCATGGAAGGAATCTTGGGAGCATAAGCAAATCCTTTAGCAGCTAGTTCAATCCCAAACTTTGCCTTTGATTTTTCATTAACATGAGCTCCTTGAGCACTATTATGCATTCTAGTTGGAATGTTGCAAGATGAACCTTGGGTGATGCATGCAGTTTCGCTTTCATGCGTTGGATCCATTTCAAATGGTTAAATCCCTCGACGATAATATTTTACTTGTCGTTGATCTTTGTTCTACCATAAGCTTTAATCTTTTTGTCACCTACATTACATGCAAACATGATTCCAACACCTAAGAAGATTTTTTTTAATTTACACATTTTTGTGTAAGTGAAATTACATTGTCATAAGGTTGTGTATGGTTTATAAAGTTGTGTATAATATGAAAAAGGGCTAATAACCTAATTATACATGTACTTTGACTGAATTTCCACTTTTAACACTAATTTTTTTGCATAACCTAGGAAGATACGAACTTAAAACATTTGTCTCATTTAGCACACCATCTATTTTTCTATTAACTGTCCTATATGGCATGTTAATTATGCTAAAGTGGCAAACAACGCTGATGTAGTCATGCCACGTCAATTGCGTTAAGAAAATATCGAGTTTACCCTTGAATACTCTTGATTAATTTAAAGTTATTGAAACCAATTTTATAATTTTATCTTCTTCCTCCCCTAAATATCCCTATAGCCTCCCAGAACCTGTATTACAACACAGGTTCTAAGTATCCAGTTCGAGCCTATTCTTTGGTTAATAAATTTTAAAATTTAAAATCAATTAAATCGAGTAATTAATGTGCATTTAAATTAATGATAGTATTAAGAAATAAACTCAATATTTTCTTAATCGTATTTAAAGTGGTATTGTCACGTCAGTCATCGTTGCCACATTAGTCATTGTTAACATGCCATGTAGGACAAACCCATTAGTTTTGACGGAAAAATAGACAGCATGCTAAACGGGACAAACGTTTTAAAGTTCGTACCTTCCTAAGTCATGTGAAAAAGTTCGAAAAAGTTCGTGCTTAAAATGGGAATTCATAGTTACGTTACTTGCCCTATGAAATATTACATTGGTTACAGCTTTATGGTATAGTTGGTCAATGCTTTATATCCAAACTTTGCAGTATTCGCGGACTACATCAATTTTACAATCAACTATAATATCCTTTTTTGTATACCCACAAAATTCTACAACCAATCTTACTTTATTTCAAGTACTGTAATCTCAAATTTTAATTCATTTTTCAAGAAAATTTTACAATAAATTAAATTTTTTATGTAATCTAAATTTTTTTATGTAATCTAATAATATTCAAAGTAAGAATAAAAGTTTGGAATAACTTTTAAAAGAAAGTTTTTTTATTTTTTATTTTTATAGTATTACTAATGTTTTAAAAAGGCACTGATGAATAAATAAAAAAAATAAAATTTATACTTAAAAAGAATATAAGCAAGTAGTTAGAAAATTCATAGATTTTTTAATTGGCTTATATAGTTTAAGAAGTGATTGTACAATTTAACCATCTCTATTAGTTAATTTACAAGAGAATTATAGTGACGGTCTTATAAATTTATCATTTTTTAACATTGAGTGCTATAAAATTTAATTTTAGCCCATTCAATCCTATAATATTTATTTCATTACACATATAAATCTAAAATGTTCCGAGTCATTAACTGGATGTTGATATGTACAGAAAAACATTAAAAATATTATCTTTTATTTGAAAAAATTACAATGAAAACCTATAATTTTGTCACCTTTTAACATTGAGTTCTCTAAATTTAAATTTGGTTGACTCAGTTTGATAACGTCTACTCTTTATTTGTATAAGCCCAAACTATTATATGCCGTAAACCGGGTACTAATATGGATGTAATATTGTTGGGAATATTACTTTTTATTATCAATACTATACAATTACTCTTTTACCTAAAATTTCAAAAGTATATAACATTCATCTTAAAATAAATTTTGTTTAGGATTTTTTTAGGAGTACTTCGGCGACCAGTCTGTGCCCAATTAATAGTCTGTAATGGAATAGACATTATGGGATTAAGTGAGCTAAAGTTAAAGTTTGGTGTCAGAAACGGTAAATTTAGAGGACATCTAGTATAATTATTTCAAAATAAAAAATAATATTCCTAATGATGTTCTGTCTACGTTAGCGCCTAATGAACGATCCGTCACGTTTTGGACTTATATAAGTAACAAAATAGACTTTATAAAATTGAATGTGCCAACTTGAATTTATAGGATTTAATGTCAAAAAGTGACAAATTTATAGGACATCACTGTAATTCTCTTGTTAATTTATATTTATCGACCAGTAAAAAAATTTGTTCGGGATATTTTTGAAATAAAATATGAGGCCAAGCTTTGTATTTAAGTATGTTTACACGTAAGATTACATTTTGTGCGAAGGAATAGAGAGAAATAGAATGGAATGAGTTTTATAGCATAAAATGTATAGCGCATAGAGAAAATTAGTAGTTTCTTAGGTTTATTTGGAAAATATGAAGGAGCGTTTCTGACTCTTTTCAAGGAATCTCTTTCCATCAAAATGAGAAGAAAATCTCTATCGTAATCGAATGGATATAACTAGTCCCAAGAGTGCAATAGCGTAAAAGTAGACACAATAAAATTTGAGAAATTCAAGAACATTGTCTGAGTTACAAATTAAGAGAGGTATTGGAAAGCATAATCTGTCATTTTCCAATGTATACCATCTATTATCCAAAAATTCAATATACTCTACTTAATTTATGTTCAAGTTTGTTCAACCCACAAAAAAAAAAATCTACAATTATTGTTTCTAGTAACATTAGTCACATACTTTATTGTTTACTTCATGAACAAGCAATGACCCACGAAGAGATAAGTTTAAATTGAATTTATGTTGTGTTTATTTTCCTGTAAAATTTATGTTTTGCATGGAAGTTCCAATTTTCAAACCAACTTTGTGCTGTTTTGAAGTAAAATTGAAGGTATTTTACATTTGTCGGCCCGGAATCCTTTTCCCGGGCCTGAGCGGTCTCCGTGTAAATTTTCTTACAAGATACACTACAAGAAATTTACTTGTTATCGTCGGAAGACCACGGACGAAAATGCTTATTTTTTTGACGATAACATCCTTTATCGTCCATTAAACTTCCATATTTTGTTGAACGCAAAAATGCTTGACGCAAAGTTCTTCGTCTAATTTGTGGTGATATTATCGACATAGTTGCGGCCAAGTGCTGTCAAACGTGCCTGATGACGAAAAAGGGACGATAAACAGTCAGAAATCATCGTCTTCTTTTGCGTTGATTTATAGTCTAACATTGGACGATAACCACATAATTTTACGTCCATTACTTTCGTCCGGGTAAGTAGACGAAATTGATGTGAACATACCGTCCATAGTCCCTTTTCCATTGGACGAAATTTCATCCTTGGACAAAACTCTTGTGCACTTTCTGTCCATCTATTTGGACGAAATTGTCCAACTCACCTAAATTCTTCCTCCATTTATAATGAAATTTTATTGACTAAATAATTGTCAAATTCATCTTCTTCCATAATAATATAATTTATGCAAATTCCCCGTAATGGAAAGTAATATTTACAATAGGAAATAATTATACCAAATATAAATTAATGTACAAAATATATACAACCACATTACTAGAAGTAATTATATGACTGTTCCAAAAAACCAAAAAAGTGCTTCCCTAGAAAAGCCAAACATTTTAGAAGCAAATTGATTACATTGGAGAATTTCTAAGCATCTACTCCCCGGTATTAGCTATATATTCATCGTCACTCCCTTCAGTAGTGGATCCAGAGTCATCATTGGCGGGATGACGTGACTCATTGGGAGCAAGTGGGGCAGGAGGGACTTGTGGCATAGGAGGGGGATGCAAGGTAGGAGGAAGTTGCTCATAATTGACATGAGAACTGCTTCTCGCTTCCATTCTCATATCAGTCAAGTAGTTCATCATGCATTCATAATTTCTTTCACGCATTTGAGCTTCCAAATCGATTCGTTGAGCTTGTTCGTCGATTCGCTGCATGACATCTGTAGCTAGTGCTGCAACTTTGGATTGCATTTGATTAAATAGTTGATCCGATGCAGAAGAGGAACCGATGTGCTCCAGGTGGGAAGTTGTCATGCCAGATAACACTTGATAACTCATCCCGTATATCCTACCAGCACGTTGTTTACCGGCTATTTTCTCCCACAGTTGTGCTTGCATGTTAGGTGTCAGATCATCTTGGGAATGTTTGGTCAAAAATTCTGCAATAGAAGCTTCATATTGATCCTGCAATGAAATATATATATATATATATATATATATAATGACAGAATGCAAAAATATAAAAAAACAATTGAACATTGTGCAGTGGTTTGAAGTTGACTCAAACAAAATTTTTTTGGCTAAAACAGTTACAGGTGATAATGTCAAAATTACTAACAATTAGTGTGAAATATATATATAATGAATCAAGATTTATAGCATATTACAAAATGATAATAAAGAAAATACGAAAATATAACTTACATTTGTTATTCGTGACCGGTTGTCTACCCAAGTTTGATCCGATTGTCTCATTCGAGTTCTCCGAAACACTTCTTGCGTTGTTGGTTTTCTCTTCAACTCTTTCTCCTACATTTAATTGTTTTATATTCAAACAAATTATTATTTCATATATATGTAAACAAGAAAACAAATTAAATTATGATGGTATTGGCAGACACTTATCATAGTCTCTAATAAAAAAGAGTAAACTTACAAAAAAACTTACCAAATTTCGCGCATGTGTACCAATCGATATACAACCACCCGTATGAAGGGCTCCCCCTTTTTCTGAAGAACGATTCACTTTATTAGTGTTAGACTTTTTCTTGAACTCTTCAGTACCCCAGTGCTCAGTGAGGTTCCTCCACAGCTCATCACCTATCCATTCCGGCCGTTTATGGATTCGTGCTTGCCTATACATGTCACTTAGGCGCTTACCCGCCTTCCGATTAAAAATTTTCCACATTAGCAGCTCATGTTTTGGATGCCAATGCACAATTTTCTGCAATTATAAATGAGTACTAAGTGTGCAATTTCATGTGCATAATTTAACAAAATTTTTCTATAGGAATAATTTGACTAAGTTTAAATATTCATTAAGGATTATACCTTCCATGCAGAATAGAACCGCTGACGAATATCCTCGGGAATTTGATGCCAAGACTTGTAAAATGTTTGCAAATTTTGTAAATTTTTGCGAATTACCATTGTCAAAGCTTCAGTCCCTGGCTTAGATGGTACGTATCTACAATAAAATAGTTAATTAATGCAGTAGTAAGTAGTTGTTACAATTACACATTTCATGGTTAATAAAATTATTAATTTAAACATAATGAATTTCATATAAATGTGAAAAAAGATAATATTGTATCTCACCCTGTCACACCTTCTGGCTCTAAGTAAGTTCGTGCAACCTCTTCCATGCCCAAACATGGTGACTCCTCTGCAGATTCAGCCGGTGCATCCTCATTAGATGCTCGTGCTTCTACTTCACGTTGTTCTGTATTGAAGGTGCGCTGCGCATTAGAAGGAACATGTGTCTCTCCATCTTCTGGTCCAAAGATTTCCTCATCACTGTATGGAGGGGGAACCCATGACGGAACTCCTGATGCATTGCATGTCGGTTGCATAGCAGGTTCGGGAATGCAGGGGTCTGTGGATAGCTGGCGTGGACCATAAATATATCTACCTTCCAAATCAGTAGTAGATGTATACTGTCGTCGGATCTCAGAATCTGTAATAATATTATTGTAAAAAGTATCACTTAAATCACCACATGACTGCTGCAGGTTTGTATAGTGCCTAACTGTTCTTTCTCGAGGAAGAGGCTGCCTATAAGACGATGCTTCTCCACGATGCAATGATGGATTTGGTTGTTGGCTATAGGGATATTGTAACAGTGGAGGCCTAATTCCAACATGTGCAGCAACTCCTCTAATGCCTCCAGTAGGCTGGGTAACATGGCTGTGTTCCCAGCGTCTGATATTATTGGCCTTCTTCTTACCTTTATCTTGACTAGAATTGGGTAGATGCAGTGACATCTAGCATACATATAAACATTCTTCATTTACTTTTTCTATGTTACAACTTCAACGTAAATATTTTGAACGTAAAGCAATATTTTTACTTTAAGAATGGCGATGGCTGGCATAAGTAACAATAAATATAAAAAGAATAACACATAGTAATCACCTGAGTCTCGAACCAAAAGCTCAAAATGCAAGAGACCAAGAAAAAAATGCAGATCTTACTTGAACAATAGAAGCAAACTGAGAAAGGAAGAGGTGGATGAAGAAGAACGTGATAAGATGACTCCAATATCAAGAGGCGTTCTTATTGCCTTTGGTGCAGAGATTAGTGGAGTCAAAAGGGAGGGAAAGTGCCACGTGCGACTGACAACATTCAAAACTCCCCCGTGTGCAGGCTGCAATTGCTGATAGATTGGAGTGGATAGGATAATGGCAATTTGGCAGAGTTTTGGCAAAGTTGATTTGACAGGAGGACAAAGTGGTCAGAAAAAATAAGTTTTCGTCCATCCGTGTGAAACTAGTGCAGCGGCAGCCAATTGAGGATTGTTCCATTAACGTACATGAGACACATTGCATTAAATTCTTGATTTTCCTCCATCATTGCAAATCCTATCAAGATATTATTAAATAAATTTTATACATAATTGGATCTAATCTGGTTGAAGAAACCAAGCTGAGTAAAATTAAGTTACCATATAAGTTAGAGAGATATGAATCATTTTTACTATGAAATTCTTTTAATGTAGAAAATTATCTTAAACAAAAATTTTAACTTTTTTAAAGTCATATGCTTACTCCAAATTTAAACGGTAATTTTTGTGCATATGATAGTAACTAAGACGTTGTGCTTATATAGAACTTTATTTATACGGCAAATATCATGGAGCTAGTATTTAGAGCGAAATTTTCTATCTAATGCCATGAAATTTAGTGAAGATAAATTATATAAAAAATATGTGATTTATTCATTTTCTTAAAACAAAAGTCAAATGTTTTAATTTGAAAAATAAAATCATGAAACTTCTTTTCAGACCCAAATTAACCCAATTTCTTACATAAAGTTCTCTTGATAATTTACCATAACTAATAGGGCAAATTACATTAAAAAAGTATGTAGTTTGCTCATTTTCTCAAAAAGTCAAACATTTTAAATTTGAAAAATAAAATCATCCAGTATCATTATATACCCAAATTAAACCAAACCTTTCAAATTTTGAAAATATAATCGAGTGATTTCCTTTTAATTTCAATTTAAACTAGATATTTTATATTTGAAAATTAAAATAACATTTTTTATTTTACTATTGGGTTAGTGTAACCTGTTTAACTTGAAATTAAATATTTAGAAGACTAATATTTCATCATATTTTTTCATCACAAAAAAAAAGTATATTAGAAAATATCTTCAAATCAGTTTCATATATATAAAGTTCTGTTCGTATTTTTTATAACTAATATTAACCTTAACTAAGGTGAAAATTATTAACTTAATTTTAAATAAAAATTACTCTAATTTTATCGATTTATAAGTACAAGATAAGGAAAGATCAACTAAAATATAACTTATAAGTATATAATTTTATATTTTAATATATTAGTCTTACTTGTAAAAAATAAGATAATATGATTTTGTTTTATGATTTTGAAAAGTTTGGCTTATTTTGAGAATAGAATAAAACTACATGATTTTTTTCAAACTTGAAAAGTTTCGCTTAATTTTGGAATCAAATGAAATCATGTGATTTTATTTATCAAATTTGAACATTTGATTTCTTTTAAGAAAATAAGCAAACTACATTTTTTTATGCAATTTACCCTAAATAATATTAACATTACTTTAGGACAAAATTATTAAATTGATTTTAAATAAAAATTATTGTAATTTTATCAATTTGTAGATACATAATAAGAAAAGACTAAGAAGGGTATATTGTACAAGCATATAACTTTATATTGTAATATATTGTCTGACTTCTCAACAAACAGATGTCATGAGATTTAGTCGGATGCATCACTTTGACTATCGAATTCATAATCATCGCCATCTTGGTTATGATATTGAGGGAATTCATCTTCACTACCCCCAGCAATGTGATCATTAGTTGGTAGAATATAGACATTCTCGGGCGAATATCTATCATCGTTCAATGACTCCTCCATATCATTTGTTGGTACTAGTGCAACAGTTGAGTGAAAATCATTTTGATATGCTTCTTCCAATGCATCTGGAATTTCCACTCGTCCAGTTGGCTTAGTTTGAATAACAGCCCACCAGTTAAACTTGCTTGTAACACTCCTTGGGTATGGGATGTAGTAAACTTGTCTGCATTGCCTGGCAATAATGAATGGATCATACTTGTGGTACCTACCACGATATCGAATTTCAACAATGTTGTATTCCGGATGAACTATACGTGTACCTCGTCCAAGGGAAGGATCAAACCATTCACATCTAAATAACACTACACGATTATGATCGGATCCCAAGTACTGTAGCTGGACAACCTCTTCCAACATCCCATAATAATCATTGCATGATCCATCCACGTCAGTGCCTTTAACCCAAACACCACTGTTGCATGTTCTCTTTCCTCTACCCCATGCTTGTGTATGGAATTTATATCCATTAACGAAATATTTATGCCAAGTCATCACCTGCCTACTAGGACCCCATGCAAGATCATGAAGTGCCGGATCAGTAATTCCATTTGCTGGATCTTCAATCTAATAAAATGACAAGTGCAAATATTCAGCATAAATATTTTAAAATTACATTTCAAAAATAATAATTGCATAAGAAAACTTGTACTTACAAATTGTTTGAACCATGTTGTAAAATGGTTATCTAAATAATTATTGACATGCTCAACTGGAATATTATTGGACGCAATGAAATACCTACAGTGAAATGTCCCAAACATTATGAACGTATAATGCATAAGAGACAAATATGAAAGACAATATGTATTGAAAATAACTTACTGAATGAATGGTTTAACCTCATCACAGTTGATTAACACATGTAACATTGCTGACTTGATCTCATTATCAGTTAAGTACCTAGTTGTACATGCACCAGATGGACGACCCGAGTGATTGAAAATTGAAAGGGTTGAGGGATTTATTCTCTGTGGCCCACCATCATCATTTCTATGAACTCTTGTCCTTGAAGTAAGCACGTTTGACTTAAAGTAAAACGAGCAGAAATTGATTGTCTCTCGACATAAGTAAGCTTGACAAATAGAACCCTCAACTTGCGCTTTTTGCTTCACCGTTCTCTTTAACTTACCAAGATATCTAGAAAATATAAGTATGTTAGTACATAGTAACAATTTTCTATATGAGAAATAGTACTTATTATTGAAAAATTGACATACCTTTCAAATGGGTACATCCATCTATATTGAACAGGACCTCCATATCGCGCTTCAGTAATGAGATGGATCGGTAGATGCTCCATACAGTCAAAAAATGCAGGTGGGAATATTCTCTCAAGCTTGCATAAGATATTTGGAATGTTCATTTCCATTTTATCTAGCTCTGCAAGACTCAATTTTGTTGAGCAAAGATCCTTAAAGAATTTACTAATCTCTGCTAATGGTTTTCATATATGATCAGGCAGCTCTTTAAAAGCTATGGGCAACAATTGTTCCATGAACACATGACAGTCATGACTCTTCCAAGAATAGCACTTCCCTTGTGATGCATTGACACGCCTTGCAATGTTGGAAGAGTATCCATCAGGCATACGAAGCTTTTGTATCCAATCACATATGGCTTGTCTCTGATCTAAAGTAAAAGCAAACTTAGCCTTTGGTTTGTTGTATAAACCGTTACCTCTATCAATAAGGTGAAGCTCAGGACGTATGCAATATTCAACCAAATCAAGCCGGGCCTTGATATTATCCTTTGTTTTATCGGGAATATCCATCACAGTGTTAAAAATGTTGTCGAAGAAATTCTTCTCAATGTGCATGACATCAAGATTGTGACGGAGAAAGTTATGTTTCCAATAAGGCAACTCCCAGAATATACTTTGCTTCTTCCAATTATGTTGTGTACCATACCCTTCAATCCTGCAAAGGCCACCATGTTCAATAACTTTGGGAAGATTGGACACAAAAGAATAAACTTCCGATGGAGACATTATACATGGAGCAACATCTCGCTCTTGTCGTCTCCTCATAAAGTTCCTTGTATTAGACCTAAAATTGTGTCCAACATGGAGGAATTGACGATGGCAATCAAACCAGCTATTCTTCCCACCATGCCTTAGCCTGAAAGCTTTTGTGTTTGACATGCAGTATGGACAGGCCAAACGTCCAGCAGTCATCCATCCTGAGAGCATACCATATGCTGGAAAATCGTTTATTGTCCACATCAGTGCAGCTCTCATTATAAATGTTTCATTTGTTGACACATCGTAAGTTGACTCCCCAACTTCCCACAACAGTTTTAGCTCTTCAATCAGTGGCTGCAAGTATACATCTATTTTATTTTTTGGATTATCATGGCCAGGTATGATACATGTCAAGAACATATATGGTGCTGTCATGCACATCTCAGGTGGCAAATTGTACGGTGTAACAATTACTGGCCAACATGAGTATGGTGTGCCAGATAAACTAAAAGGAGTGAATCCATCTGTGCATAAACCTAATCTGACATTACGAGGATCTGCTGCAAAATCAGGATATCTATGATTAAATTCTTTCCAAGCAAGCCCATGTGAAGGGTGGCAAAGAATGTCATCTGCTCTACGATTTTCATGATGCCATCTCATATGCGATGCTGAAGACATTGAAGCGTACAACCTTCTCAACCTAGGAATAATAGGCAAATAATGCATTCTCTTAATCGGCACTTCCTTAGCATTACTCCTTCCTCGAGTTCGTGGTTTATATCGATTAGCACCACAAAATTTGCAATTACGGAGAAAACGATCCTCCTTAAAGTATAGCAAGCATCCTTGTGGACAACAATCTATTGTCATGCTTGTAAGACCTAACTTAGACACAAGCTTTCTTGCATCATAATAATTTTTTGGAATACTATGACCAGATGGTGCGCACTCAGACATCAACTGCAACATCTGATCAACACCATCATGGGAAACATTCCAATCTGATTTAATACTCATCAATCTGACAGCTACCGAAAGAGGTGAATGCTCGGTGCAACCAGGCCATAATGGTTTTTGGCATTCTTGTAGGAACTCGAAGAAATTATCTTGCTCACAATATTGATCTTCTACGCCTCCGAAATTGTCATCATCATCAACATTATCATCATCATTTACCCCCACTCCTTCACTGTATTCTTGGACAACATTTGCACATTCTTGCATTGCTACAACATCATTAACCATGTGCCTATATGGATGTCGCATATCATCATGTCTCATCTTCACGGAACTCGCTGATCCATGTTCAGTTGTCATTTGATATGGCCCTATTTGGGATTCACTCTCACCATGATCAATCCAATACCAATAATTTGGTCTAAATCCACGTCTATACAAGTGATCTCTAACATCGTCAGGTAATAACAAGCTTCCCTTTTTGTAGCATTTCAAACAAGGACATCTGATCTTTCCATCACTTATAAATATTGATAATCGACTGGCATGTTCTATGAACGTTTCAACACCGTCTAAAAACTCTGGGCGAAGACCCCTTCGACCGGGGTTATTCCTATTATACATCCATAATCTATGTGGAGGAATATCCATCTGCAATGAATTTATATATTATAAGAAACTAGTGTAACGGACCCATGCTACGTTGCGGGGAGATGAATTGGGTAACAGAAAACATGAAATTACCTGCGATGGCGATCTGTGAACCTGCAGTCATGCAAGCGCCTAACCCCTCTTCTTTCTCTAGCGATACTTGTAGTCAGGCGAGGATTTCGTCGAAGGCCGAGGGAACACAAACGGAAACGGCTGAAAGTAGATGCAATCCTTGAAGCCAGCAAGAATTCGATGAATGAGAAAGGGGAAGAAAGACATAATCTACAGCTACTGAAATAGAAAACATGAAGTTATATCTGCGACTGATTGCGATCAAAGAACCCGAAGGCAAGCAAACAGCTGATTCTAATTCTCTCACCGATGACTCTTACAGTCAGGACGTCTTCTCTACTGCCAGTGAAGTTCTCTTCGTTTCTTGCTATCCCGCTTTCTACTGCTCGTGAAGGGAGGGAGAGAGGTAGAGGTTCCGCCCAGCAGAAGAGCGGCAGGGGTTTTCCACCAGAAAATAAAAGGAAAAACGTGGATCTTGCATGAAAGGGAGGAGAAGGGGTGGCATGAAAGAAAAGGAGAAACGGTATACCTTCAAGGAGGAAGTGAAGGGAAAAGCAGCTTTAAAATAAAATAGCGAAGAGGCACAGTAATCGTCAACTTGGTCTTTGAACGGCCATGTAACTCCCCTTTAGCCATAAAAGGATAGATATCAATTTAAAAAAAGATAGAAAACAAAAACTCCAGCAAGGTGCCACGTGGTAGCACAGAAAGACTGCTTTGTAACTCTCTTTTAGAATATAAATATAGATATTAACGACACTTCACATTCCTCAAAATTATACATACAACACATTATATATTAATCCTATTAATGATTTTAGTGTCACATTTATATAGATTTAACTCAATAAAACATAGAAATAGGATTATCTTCTTACCGTTGTGTATATACGCACCTGTGAATTTGCTTGACAAAAGACTCTTGCAAGTAATGAGTTGTAGAAAGCTAGCAATAGCCTACTGTACTTTTTTTAGAGGGATTTCAAAGAATCTCTTCATCGAATGGAGGAGAGAATGCAAATGAAGGTTGAAAAGTTAAAATGAGTAAAGACAAGAGAAGAGTATTTATAATGACTATTAAAAATTTTGGTTAGATTTTTTTAAATATAAATTTGTACAGTTCCAAAAGAGGATTTAGTACAGTAAGTAATGCTTCCGTCCTGTGACCTAAAGGTCCTGAGTTCGATCTTACCGATGGGACTTCTCCCGTGGCCCATTTTATCCACTCTTCGTTTTATCCTTTCTAGGTATATATATCTTTATGTACACTAAAAATAATATACTGCTCTGTCTAGTCAAATGCTCTATAATTTTATTAGTTGGGTGAATCGAATCAAATCTTCATGACCTTACAACTTCTTCAAAAATCAAATCATAAAATGTACTCTTATGACAGTGGGCATGGGTTGCTATTGATCATGTGATACTTTTTGTCCACTTTTAGGCAACAAAATCGATGCGTTTGAAAATATGAATGGTAAAAATAAATGCTTACAATGAAAATATTAAAAGTGAAAAAAGTTGACGACTAAAGTATCCTTTTTTCCTTCCAAAAGTTTCATTATTAGAATAATTTTATTTTGATGATCGTTTGATTCGAATATAAATTAATCAATTTCATATATTAACAACTACACTGTAAAAAAATGAGACCTTCCAACTTAGATTCTATCATCCAGTAATCTGATCATAGTTTAATCTAAAAACTTTTAATTGAAAATTTAAATTAAAAAAGAATTAAAAAGTTTGTAATTATTTTGTACTTATTTAATGGTTTAGTTATTAAATTATAAATTTCTTCCATTCACATATTGTCCTTACACTGTTCGTGGCTCAAAATACTTGTGTTAAATTACGATGCAATTAATCAATGAAATGTTTAACGTCCACGTCTAATTACCGTGTGCATATGTAGATAAAATTAATACTATTATCGTCAACTCTTTCGTCCAACTTCTTGGACACAACTCATATTTGTCAATCTCAACATCGGCTTTATGTCATACAAGCATAATTACTTTTTTTAAGACGATGGTGCGTCCATTTCTCGTCCATTAAATCATCTTCACCTGTAAAAGGACGAAAAATTGACAAAAATCAAGCGTCCAATTTATAAACGGAAACATGCACCGATAAAAAGCAACTTTCTTGTAGTGCGCCAGAAAATGGACGAAAATCCATCAAAAAATTATACGTCCACTACGAGGGACGCAAACAATGGACGATAACAAGTAAATTTCTTGTAGTGATAAGAATGTGGCAATCTTAAATTTCTGGAAATTTCATGCCAGTACCTGACCCTAACCGACGAGAAAGCCTTCGGTGCAGCCATGGTACCACGCAGTCCATGTGGTACTACTACCCAACAAAACGCAGACATGTGTCGATTTTAGCAACATGGAATACGCGTGGCGATGCTATGTGTACACATGACAGCGTTGCATTGGATGGTTGTACCACGTGGTGGCATCACGTAGTACCACCGATGCACCAAAGACTTTCTCCTTACCGACCGAAAAAGCAAATACTTGGCTTTACATGGATAGGTATTATTGTGAAATCAACTTTTATTTTTTTGTTATTTTTTATGCATTAAATATTTTAATATATATATATAATAATAATAATAATAATACTTACTAAATATATTAATTTCATAGTATAGCCAACATTCCATATGAAGTTACAACTTTCCATACAATCTAATTTTCTTTCATAATCTAACAATACTCAATCAAATATCCCCTTAAAAGGTAATTAATTTCAATTTCATTTCTAAAATAAATGTTCAATGTGACTTTTAGTATATTAAAATAATATAAAATAAAATTTAAAGAATGAAGAAAAATGATAAAATAATGGCGGTAGTAGCACAGCGATTCCATGCCTATATATATGCAAGTTTGCATGTTAGCTTAAGAGGCGTGGTGGCAGGACAAGAGCGATGTGGCACTGCGAGGGATTGGAGAGAGATGAGAGAATAGCATAGCATGAGAGTAATATTTCTCCTGCCTTTTTAAATTTTTCTATTACAATGTTTACAATTTTTCAAACCGTATGTATCGAAGAAACTGGGACACCACAGCCTAGTGATTTTACAGGATGGAGGATCGACTGATCTTGCACGGAGTCTCATCGCCTTGATCAGGAATGACCTTCAGATGCTGCCAGACTGTCGCCGCCACCACAAAGACATCCAGAAACCGCTCTACCATTGTTCTTAGACAAGAGGAGAAGCAGCTTGAACAACACAGAGACCGGATCCATTTAATTTCTGAGGAATCCTTCGTATGCGGTGTGGATGACGGGTTACTATTATTCGCTTTGGCTTGAACTGCTCCAAGACAAGACGGGCGTCACGGGATCCACAAAGAAATGGTCCAATTCAGATGTTTGTAGTCCTTAGGAAGTCGGGTGAAATTAGAAGAAGCGTCGTGTAGATGCTGATGCCTGCTGTGAGTGGCTTGATCCTTCAATTGGAGAGCTATCTTCGATCATGTGGAGCTTTGAAAAATAAGTCCACGTGCGAACATGACAGGGATTCCACCAAGTAGCATGGTGTTTTGACATTGGAGGGGTTATGGGTTCTTGAGGGGAATTAGCTGTTTGTGGTTCAAAAAATATAGCATAAAATTTGAAATGATAGGATAGAGAAAATATTTTGTTTTGTTTCGATGAACATGAAGAAAGCCGGAACACTGTACGAGTTTGTGGGGTTGGCAGGGATGGTTTTTGCGGCGACATCTGCCACATTTCGTTCAGATGTCACCAAATCGTGAAATATGTAACTGGGACACTTCAAGGTCGGACCGATCCTAACGCATTTCAATGAGAGATACTACACTCTAATGCATGCGTGCTGTCCAACCTCTTGCGTACTCATACACTTGGGCTTGCCATCACTCATCTCTCTCATACTATCTCTTATATCTCCATCTCTCTTGCTAACACATGTATATAGCGTACCTCGGCAGTCCACCAACCGTCCTTCCATTTTACCTTTTCTAATTTTATATTATTTTATTTATTCAAAAGTAAAATTGAGCTTATCTTCTCGAAATCAATTTGAACTTCTCTTCTTAAAAATGGAAAGTCCTTCTCCACCAAATAAATTGTAAATTATTTTTCATTGTAAATTATTCTTCACCCCCTTCTTTGCTATTCAAATCTCATTGAACTTATCCAGTTTCTCTTCCATGGCTGCTTTTGTAAATATGAATGCAAGTTACTCTTTTGCATTGATGCACTCGAATTGAATTTTTTATAACCTTTGTCCAAACTTCATCTTTGACCATGCTGTCAAAAGTTTGAGGTTTACATGCATGGAACATTATGTTACCTGTGTCATTTTTTAATATACTGAATTGAATCAAAACCGAATATTTGATTAAGCTCTATTCGAAATAGTTTTTTAAATCGAGCCACTGTTACCCGAACGGGAGTGGAGTGAGCCTCCAACTCAAATTGACTAAAATGTGACCGACGTTAAGATGTAGTAGGTAATGGGAAGTTTTTCTAAAATTTCAGACAATTAGTGTTCACATATGAAAATACGAGAGTACTTTACACTACCTAACTCATTAGGTAATAATCACTAAATTTCTTATCTCTATGATTTAATTTGGTAAGTGTTGGCACTATGATTTCCTATAATGACAAATATATTATTACCTTTTGAATTTAGATTTCCAAATATGTCGAGACAGCTGGAACCAGCTTCGCTCCAGCCAATATACCACACAATCTCTAAAACACATGATACATTTACCAAAATGGATTAATTAAGATGGTAAGTTGCAAGTCTGGCAATGGGTGTTGTGCCGTGCCGTGTCGTGTTTAAATATATCATGCATAAAAGGATTCATATCGAAAAAGTACCTCAACCTTTATGCGATCCATTTAATAAACGGGCCAAAATTTTCAAATGCGGCCACAACCCGTTTAAAACCGGATTGACACGATACGACATGTTTAACCTGTGTAATTAGATATGCGCGGTGCAATTGTAATTTTATCATAATATATTTAAATGGGTTGATGGGTTTGGTACGTAAATGCATAATTAAATGAGTTTAATCGTGTCGTATCAGATTATATGGATTCAACTTGTTTTAACTCGCTTATGTAAACAGGTTACATGGGGTCTTACCATGAACTTACTATGAATCAAATTTTTCATGTAATCAACTTTACATTATTTCAGATAACACATTCTCAAATTCTAAAGTCCATTTTCCAAGAAAATCTTACCACGAATCAAATTTTTCATGTAATCTTAACTTTTCATGTAACCTAATAATTCCCGAACCAAACCTCTATGAATAAAAGTTTGGAATAACTTTTACAAGAAATTTTTATTTTTGTTTTTTAAAAAATATTTTATAATTTTTTAAACATAAGAATTAGCTCCAATAGATAGGACGTGCGTACGACTTGTGTGAAAATCCACCCACTAGATCTGAGATTTGAATCCCTGTGAGCCCACAACCTTTGGTGAGACTACCCACACACAGGGGCTTGTGAGGTGTTCATGGGTCCGAAGAGAATAAATTTCTCGTTATCAAAAAATATTTTTATTTTTTTTAATTTTTATAGTATTACTAATGTTTTAAAATGGTAATGATGAATAAATAAAAAAAAATAAAATGCATGCTTAGAAGGAAGATTAGAAACCAGTAAGAAAGAAATCATAGATTTTTTAATTGGTAATTAGAGTTTAAAAAGTAATTTTACAATTTAACTATATTTATTAGTTAAGAAAATTATAACAGTGATCCTATAAATTTATCTTTTTTTCACATTGAGTCCTATGCATTTAATTTTGACTCATTTAGTCCTATAACGTTTATTCCATTGCACGTATGAGTCTAAAATGTTATAGGCTATTAACTGAATATTGACGTGTACATAATACTGTTGAAAATGTAATTTTTTATTTGAAAGAATTATAGTAGAGGTGCTATAATCTGTCTCTTTTTAACATCAATTTTTTGAAATTTAACTTTGGTTCATTCCGTTAAATAATGTTCTTTTTGTTATTTATGTAAAGTCCAAAATATTATATGTCATAAATTGGACACCAATTGAATATCATTAACAATATCGTTAGAAATGTTACTTTTTATCGTCAACATTATACAATTACTCTTTTACCTCTTATTATTAACCAAATTTTTAAAAGTATAGCAGCCATCTTAAAATAATTTTTCTTTAGGATTTTTTATTGTAGGAGTACTACGTGGACCAGTCTTGTAATACGGCCACAGGTGACCGTACGTCATGGGAGTTTTACCTAAAAATTTTCACAAATTAAAGCAAATGCGGTCAAAATCTTCTACAGAACCTCAAAAAATTAAAAAAAATATAAATTAAATTTATTTTTAAGTTGAATGATCTATTTTTAAAATTTTGATAAATAGTAAGGTTTAAGAAGTAATTGTACAACTTTGAAAACAAATAAAATTGCTAATAACACTTTGTCTACACTAATGCCCAGTTAAAAGTTCGTAATGGAATAAATATTATACGATTCAATGTGCCAAAGTTAAATGTACATGATTTGGTGTCAAAAAAAGTTAAATTTATAGGACCTCTAGTGTAATTATCTCAAAATAAAAAATAGCATTGCACTTTTGGTAGATATTGAGAGAGTTTTACCTTTTTTTTCCCTTTTATAGTACTTACCTAAGTTACAATTTACTTCGCATATAAGTAATAATCACCCTCAGAGAGATAAGTTTAAGTTGACCTTAAAAGGTAATTTCAATTTCAACTTTAAAAGAAAAGTTCAAATTGAATTTTACTATCTTAAAATAATATACATAAATTTTAAAGAATAAAGAAAAATGATAAAATAATGGCGTCAGGAGCACGGGGATTCCATGCCTATATATACGCTAGTGGGCCTGTGAGCTTAAGCCGCGTGGTGGCAGAAAGAGAGCGATGTGGCACCGGCAGGGAGTGGAGAGATGAGAGAATAGCAATGCATGAGAGTAATATTATGTATGTTTCCGAGTTTTCTTCACAAAATATTTCTCCTGTGTTCATAATTCTTCTGTTACAACTCTACAATTTTTTTTCAAATCATATACTAGCAGTTTCTCGATTCGCATCCATATATCAGAAAGCTGGGACACCGCAGCCTAATGATATTACAGGATAACGAATAGACTGACTCTGCACCGAGTTTGGTCGTCTCAATCAGGAAGGACCTTCAGATGATGAGGACTTCCGTTGAGGAATTTCTGCTGCCGGACTGTCACCACTGCCGCCGCCGCCACCACGAAGACATCCATAACCCGCTCCGCTGTATCTCTTAGCCAGAAAGAGAAGCAGCTTGAACAAAAATAATCAATCCTTGTCATCCAAGGAATCCTTCAACTGACATAATGAAGGAGCGCCGTGTGCATGCGGATGTCTGATGTGAATGGCTTCATCCTTCAACTGGAGAGCTTCTTTCCTCGATCATAACATACGGTCTCAGAGCCTGTACGTCCTGGATCGAGACAATTCCAGCCAGGCAGCGTGGAGTTTGACACCGGAGGGATTGTGGGTGCAAAAAACAAAGATTTTGTTATTTGCAATGAGAAAAATATAGGAAAAGAATTGAAATCGTTGGATTTATCAGCGATTTCAGGGCGGAAAAAGGCTTATGGGGTCTATAATTGAGGGGACGGTCTTTGCGACCACATCTATCATGTATAATTCAGATGTTACTGAGATCTGACCGATCCTGAATAAAGAATATTGCACTCTAATGCGTATTTCTTGCTCTCGAACCTAACGCGAACTCGTTCACTCGGGGCTTGCCATCACCCATCTCGCTCATACTATCTCTTGTACCTCAATGTCTCCTGCTACCACATATATATCTTGGCGACTCGACCACAGCCCTTCCTTTTTATCTTTTTCTCTTTTTTTTTCAATTTTAATTCATATTAAAATCAATTCGAATTTCTCTTCATATAAATGGGAAGTGCATCTCATGAAATAAATTTCAAATTATTTTTTACTCCATCTTAATTAGGTATTCAAATCTCGTTGAACTTATCTAGTCTCTCTTTTTTTGGCTGCTTTTAAATGCATTTACAAGTTACCCTTTTGCGTTGATGGACCCCGGGAGTTGAATATTTTAAAACTTTAGTGCAAACTTCATCTTTGATCGTGTCGTCAAAAATTGGTTTACGTGAATAGAACACTGTTCTGCCTGTTTCTTATTCGATACACTAAATTGAATCACAACCGAATATTTGAATTAAGCTCCATCCCAACAGTTTTTCAAACCGAGCCATTACTACCCCTAATGGGAGGAGAACATCTTCAGGGAAACAATGTTAACGTGATATATCTGTCCAATTAGTACTTGACATATAATTAATAACTATAAATTATGGTCGCTAGATCTTAAAAAATCTTTAAAACTATTAAAAAAATCTTAATAAATGACAAACCCTAATTGAAAAAATTGTATAAATAGTTAAAAAATATTAAAGACCTAATAAATGGTTAACCATAATTAGACAAATATATAAATTATAAATTTTAATTGGACAGACATATCATGTCAGTACAGTATGACCGTTCCACGGAAAACTTTCTCTAGTGGGAGTGGAGTGAGCCGCCCACCGAAATTTACTAAAATGTTGCTAACGTTACCATTAGTCTTAACATGTAATTGGGAGAGATTCTTGCATAAGTTCAGTTCACCATGTCATTTATAAACTCTATTAATAAACATTTAATATATTATCATTAAGTGTTACATCACATTTTTTATTCATTAGTAATATTCATTTTCAATCATGATTTAAATATTTGCTTACGTAACAAACATTCATTAGCTGATTTCACGATATAATCTGTGAGCTCAGTTCACCTAAAAATTGTTTTTATATTTGGTAATGTGAAAATTTTCCAAAATTTCAAATGATTTTACGCGATCAACTCATTAGGTAATAATCACTGAATATCTTACTCTATGATTTAATTTGGTTAAGTATTGGCACTGTGATTGCCTATACTGACAAATATATTACCTTTTCAAATTTCCAAATATGTCCATACAGCTGGAGCCATCTCAGCTCCAGCCCAATACCACACAATCTCTAAAACACAATGATATATTTACCAAAAATGGATTGATTGAATTGATAGGTCACAAATCTGGTAATGCATGTCATGTCGTATTTAAATTATCATTTTTAAATGAATTTATACTAAGAGCACCTTAACCTGTTTAATAAATTGGTCAAAAATTTCAAATATGAACACGAATGGTTTAAATTCGGGTTGACACAACACACACGATATGTTTAATTCGTGTAACTAAATATGTGTATCTTAATATGTTTACATGAGTTTAACACATAAACACATAATTAAATGAGTTTAATCGTGTCGCGTCATATTACGTGGGTTCAACGTAATTTAAACCGTTAACGTAAGTGGGTTATATTGGTCAATCCGGTTACGCTCAACCCGAATCCGTCTAACTCGTGTCATGTTTAGTCATGTTAAAAATTGTCAGGCCTAATAGGTCATTTTTTCCCCTCAAGTAATATCTCGGATTTAAATCATATGAGTGAAGAAAACTAGCATCGAGAGAGTTTTATTCTCTATAAGGCTCATCCGGCTCAAATTATATTAGTGAGGGTCTGTTCCTAAAGAGAAAAACACATTATATATTTAGTTTGGACAGATATTGACGAATATTTCACCATATGTTCATTGAAATCTAGCAAACCGATGAGTAGAGCCACATAAGCTCTCGAATCTATAGTTCCATTAGTCCCTAAAACAGAGTCTCGTTCACTCAACTCCATTGCACGATTGTGCACTCAATAATCCCTAGAACCCCTCAGTACCCGAAATATATATATATATATATATGTGTGTGTGTGTGTGTGTATAAAGGGGCCTGGAGAGATAGAATTGGAAGAAGAGGTGCTAATTGGGTATCGTGAGACACCTTTTCTGTTGTCATTTTCTCTTTTAAAATAATCCCCTGAGGTGAACCATCAAGATGACAAGTATTTTCAATAAAGAAAGCTGAAATTAGCTGAAAAGACACAAGGAGTACAAATATATGCACACTAATATGTTTAAGTTATCTGTTATAATATATCATTTTGTTCTTTTTACAAGTAGAGTATACCACTTTTGTCTTTATTTAATTCTAAAGATATCTATAATTTCCTTTAAAATAATATTTAGATTTTCATTCTTATTAGTGTTTTTATCATTTGAGGGCCATTTTGGAAGGTTATATACATGTAAATCTTGTAAATTGGCATGTATAAAGCTTACCGCTTGATTTAGATTAATTTACTTTGGATTATTTACTAATAAAAATGAGAATTTTTATTTTCTCTGATTCTTTCAAAAACTAATCAAACTTATCAGAATTTTTCAAGGTGTTCATCATCAAATTATCAAATAACTCTTCCATAGTTGATTATGATATTCTCACTATACCGAGGTTCCTAGCTCTCTATAGGTAACATGTTGTAGTTCCGTTATTCGAACTTGATGAAGACACATTCTTGGACGTCACATGTACTTAATATCGAGTTTTATCACATTATTGGTGGGATTCATATATCACGGACCAAACCATTTGATTTCGATCACGCTCAGATTTTCATCTTTAACTGAGAAATAGGGGGTTGGTTTTCAAGAAAAGATCAAGTTGTATTATGAAATCCTCAATTTTAAGGAAAATCATTTTTATTGCACTTGATTCAACGAAGGAATACCGAAGAGCCACATAATGGATTTAGAGGAAGGAGAATTGGAGCCATCTAATGAAGACTTAGGAGGCTTAGCCCCAAAAGACCCAACTTAATTAGAAAAGGACTCGATCATGGAAGGAGAAGGCCGTTGACTGGAGGAGGACTCGGGAGATGGCAGATACTGTTTGAGCCTTAACAAATGGACTAATAGCCCAAGAGATTAAAGACTGAGCTTTTAAAAGACAAGAGGCTTGAGCCTTATTTGTTCAAGTTCAAGCCCAAGCTCAAGATACAGTTCAAAACCTACCCATTTGGAAGGAAGGAAGGGAATTCAACCACCATGTTACATGAAGGAAATTCGGCTAGCTTGCATGATCAACAATCAAAGGAAGATGATATTGACTGATTTACCGGGCCAGAATCCTTTTCCCAAGCTTGAGCAGTTTCCATGTAAAACTATTAGGAGATAAGAATGTGGCAAAATTGCTGGTGCCACCCACCTCTACAATAGCCATAAATTACTGAAATATCAATGCCCTTCCTCTCTCTTCCTAACTCTCAGTCCTTCACCCTCACCTACCGAGATAGCAACGTTTGGCTTTACATGGAGGGGTATTACTGTCAAATCAGCCATTATTTTTTGTTATTTTATTTATATATCAAATATTTTAATATTATAATAACAACACTTGCCAAATATAATAATTTCATATTACAACCAACATTCCATATAAAGTTACAACTTTCCATACAATCTAGCACCTCCTTAAAAGGTAATTTCCAATTTAGAAAAGCATCTCCTTAAAAGGTAATTTCCAATTTCATTTCTAAAAGGAGATTTTAATTTGACTTTTAGTATATTAAAATAATATAAAATAAAATTTAAAGAACAAAGAAAAAATGATAAAATAATGGAGGGGCAGTAGCACCCGATTCTACGCCTATATATGTGCAAGTGTGCATGTAAATTTAAGAGGCGTGGTGGCAGAACGAAAGCCATGTGTCACGAAGAGGGATTGGAGAGAAATGAGTTGATATTTTGAGAGATCAGAGAATAGCATGAGAGTCGCATTATGCATGTTTACGAGTTTTCCTCGTAACTTTACATTTCTCCTTTCAAAGTTTTTCTATTATAATATTTACAATTTTTTTTTTAATCTTACGTATGAGAGAAACTAGGACACCACGTCCTAGTGAAATTACAGGATAGAAAATGGATTCATTTTGCTCTGAGTCTTGTCGCCTCAATCAGGAAGGACCTTCAGATGACGAGAGCTTCTGTTGAGGAATTTCTGCTGCGGGACAGTCCCCACCACCGCCGAAAGAGAAGCAGCTTGAACAAAAACAAGCAATCCTTGTTTTCCAAGGAATCCTTCAACTGAAATTATGAAGAAGCGGATGTCTGATGTGAATGGCTTCATATGCTTCAACTGGAGAGCTACTACCTTCGATCATATCATACGGTATCAGAATTTGTATGTCATGGACCGAGACAATTCCGGCCAGGTAGCATGGAGGGATTGTGGATGTAAAAAATAAAGGTTTTATTGGCTTTTGCGATTAAAAAAAATGGAAAAGAGTTGAAATTTTTGGATACAACAGCTATTTTATGGGAGAAAAAGCTCGTGGTGTCTATAATTGAGAAGACGGTCTTTCGGATGACATCTGAAATGTATAATTCAGAAATCACCGAGATCTAACCGATAAAGGATACTGCACTCTAATGCGTACTTCTTGCTCTCGAACCTCACGCGTGCACATTCACTCGGGGCTTGCCTATCTCTTATACCTCAATCTCTCTTGCTACCACTTATATATATTGGCGACCCAACAACCCCGTTAGTTTTATCTTTCTCTCTTTTTTTTCAATTTTAATTCATATTAAAATCAATTCCAACTTCTCTTCTTAAAAATGGGAAGTAAATCTCCATGAAATAAATTGTAAATTAATTTTTACCCCTCTTAATTGGTTATTCAAATCTTGTTGAACTTATCTGGCTGCTTTTGTAAATGCGTTCGCAAGTTACCCTTTTGCGTTGATGCTGAGTTGAATTTTTTAAAACCTTTGCGCAAGTTTCATCTTTGATCGTGTCCTAGGTTTACGTGCATAGAACACTGCGCTGCCTGTTTCTTATTCCAATACACAAAATTGAATTAAAAAAAACGAATATTCGATTAAGCTCCGTTCCGAACATTGTTTCAAACCGAACCATTACTATTCCTAATGGGAGGAGAAAATCTTTAGTAGAGCAATCATATTACGTAAGTGATGCTAATGCGATATATCTGTCAAATCAAGACTTAACATATAATTAATAATTATACAGTTATGGTTACTATTTTAAAAAATTTGAAAATTTTCTTAAAAAATCTAATAAATGATGAACACTAATTGGAAAAAAAGTATAAATGATTAAAAATATTAAAAATCTAATAAATGGTTAACCATAATTAGACAAATATATAAATGGTAAATTTTAATGGGACAGATATATCACGTTAGCATGACATGGCATGACCGCTTCACTAAAATCTTTCTCTAGTGAGAGTGGAGCGAGCCTCCCACCCAAATTTACTAAAATGTTGCTAACGTTACCGTTAGTCTTAACATGTAATTGGGAGAGATTCTTACATGAGCTCAGCTCGTCACGTCATCTCTGAACTCCACTAATGAATGTTTAATACGTCATCATTAAATATCAGACCACCTAAAAATTTTTATGTATTTGGTAATGTGAAATTTTTCCAAAATTTCAGACATCAGTGAGAGAAGTTTACGTAACCAACTCATTAGGTAATAATCGCTTAATATCTTATCTCTATGCTTTAATTTGGTAAAGTATTGGCTCAGTGATTTCCTATAATAACAAATATGTTATTACCTTTTCAATATAGATTTCCAAATATGCCCATACCGCTGGAGCCATCTCAGCTCCAGCCCATACCACACAATCTCTAAAACAAAATGATATATTTACCAAAATAATTGATTGAATTGGTAGGTCAGAAACCTTGCGTATCGTGTCATATCTAAGTGTATCATGTTTAAACAGATTCTTGTCAAGAGTACCTCAACTCATATACAATCCGTTTAATGAACAGGTGAAAATTTTCAAATATGAACATTAGTTGTTTAAAATCGGATTGACATGATAGATAATATATTTAGTCCGTGTAACAATATATCTGTGGTGCAATTGTAATTTTGTCTTAATATATTTAAATGGGTTTAATACGTAAACACATAATTAAACGAGTTTAATCGTGTCGTGTCAAGTTACGTGGGTTCAATTCGGTTTAACCCGTTTATATAAACGGGTTATATTGGTCAAGTCATTTAGGCTCAACCCGAATCTATCTAACTGGTGTCACGTTTACTCGTGTCAAATATTGCCGGGCCTAATAGGTCGTTTCTTTCCCTCAAGTAATGTCTCAGGTTCGAATCTTATGAAAGAAGAAAACTAGCATCAAGAGAGTTTTATATTCCAATGGGCTCACCCGGCTCGAATTATATTAGTGAGGATCTGTTAAATTTATGGATACTAGTAGTAATATTGACCGGAAAAGAAAAACATATTATATATTTAGTTTGGATAGATATTGACGAATATTTCACCAAATAGTGATTGAAATCTAGCAAACCGATGGAGTAGAGCCGCATAACCTCTCGATTCTCTCGTTCACTCAACTCCATTGCACGATTGTGCACTTAATAATCCCTATGGATAGCCCTTAGAGCCCCTCAGTGCCCGAAATTTAAAATTAAAAAAAAAAAAAGAAAAAGAAAAAAAAAAGGCCCTGGAGAGAGAATTGGAAGAAGAGGTGTTAATTCTAAGGGTTCGGTACCGTGGGATAGGGTGAAACACCTTTTCTGTTCTCATTCTCTTTTTTAAAAAATGCCCTGAGGCGGACCATCGGGATGATAAGTATTTTCAATAAAGAAAGCTGAAATTAGCTAAAAAGATTAAAGGAATACAAACATATATATGCGCTAATATGTTTTTTTTTTTATAACGCGGGTTTAATCCTGCGGCCCCCGACCAGCCTTTGACAATACCGTTTGTAACTCTAATATGTTTAAGTTATCTACTATATCATTCTGTTATTTTGACAAGTAGAACATATAACTTTTATCTTTATTTAATTTTGAAGATATCTAAAATTTCCTTTAAAACAATATTTAAATTTTCTTTCTTCATAGTTTCTTATCCTATGAGGGTTATTTTGGAAGGTTTTATACATGTAAATCTTGTAAATTGGCTTGTATAAAGCTTAGTGCTTGATTTAGATGAATTTACTTCGGATTATTAACAAATAGAAAAGTGAGAATTTTTATTTTCTCCGACTCTTTGAAAAACTAATCAAACTTATCCGAAATTTTCCAAGGTGTTCGTCATCAAATTATCAAATAATCATTCCATAGTTGATTGTAATATTCTCATTATACCAAGGTTCTTAACTCTCTATAGGTAACATGTCGTGGTTCTATTATTTGAAC
Organism: Lagerstroemia speciosa; assembly: GCA_037672795.1. Classification (NCBI taxonomy): domain Eukaryota; kingdom Viridiplantae; phylum Streptophyta; class Magnoliopsida; order Myrtales; family Lythraceae; genus Lagerstroemia; species Lagerstroemia speciosa. The sequence continues at coordinate 4,924,086 of CM075310.1, forward strand.
TTGATGAAGACACGTTCTTGGACGTCACATGTTGAGCAGTTCATATCACACTTGATATCGAGTTTTATCACACTATTGGCATGATTCACATCACGGACAAAACCATTTGAATCCGATCACGGTTAGATTTTCATTTTTAAGTGAGAAATAGGGGGTTGGTTTTCAAGAAAAGATCAACTTCAATGATGAAATCCTCAATTTTAAGGAAAATCATTTCCATTGCACTTGACTCAACCAAGGAATACCGAAGAGCCACATAATGGATTTAGAGGAAGGAGAATTGGGGTCATCTAATGAAGACTTAGGAGGCTTAGTCCCAAAAGACCCAACTTAATTAGAAAAGGACTTGATCATGGAAGGAGAAGGCCCTTGACAAGAGGAAGACTCGGGAGATGGTAGATACTGTTTGAGCCTTAACAAATGGACTATTAACTCAAGAGATTAAAGACTAAGTTTCTAAAAGACGAGAGGTTTGAGCCTTATTTGTTCAAGTTCAAGCCCAAGCCCAAGATACAATTCAAAACCTATGAGACCAAGGAAGGAAGGAAATTCAACCAACATGTTACATGAAGGAAATTCGGCTAGCTTGCATGATCAACAATTAAAGGAAGATGATATTGACCGATTTACTATATGGAGGAGTAAATTGGTTGATTTGCAAGCTACCTTTAGTGATTATATTAGCTTCCTCTAATTATGAGGATCTTTATTAGAAGAATAAATTTGTTGCAGCACTTAACTATATTAGTTTGCTTTAGCGGTGAGATTTCTTTACTAGAGATGTATGTAATAGGGCAAGTATATAATTTTAGTCTGATTTCTGGTAAGAAATATGGAAGGAATTTGTCAGCCTATTATCTATATATATATATATATGTGTGTGTATGGCTCGTCCCTATGTATGTAAAGCAGACTCATTGCATTTGGAATTATGTGAAGTGTGTCTTCATTAGGTAAAATCTCTAATTTACTCTTGTGAAATTCTGCTCTTATCGAACTAACCTTCTAGTCGGTGATCCAAGTTTTTCAAAGCCCTCAATTCATGCCTTAACCCAGGAGAGTCATTGATAATTGTGTAAAAGATTGATTAATTGCATGCTTTTCAGGCCTAGATTTGAACAAGATAATCGAGTTTGACTTGGTTTATGTGCTTAATTATGCAATCTTTCCTTGTTGAACATAACGGAGTTGGCATTGTTAAAAGTCGGGTTTATTTTAAGAATGTTGATACTCTTGAGGTATTTTGTGATGTAGATACATATTGGAAGATCAACCGGGCCTCAAAGTTGAATTCCGACTAAAGACAGAAGCTGAATAGAAGAGCAGAACAGTAGGGGTCGCGGCACAGGATCGCGGCACCAATGAAGCCAGTGAAGAAGGATCGCAGCACAGGACCGCGATCCCAGACAGCTCAGCAGTGAACTCTGGAGATTAATTGCCGAATCGAAATCAGTCAACCCAAATATTACACAGAATATTTCTAGGCTGAATTAGAAATATTTGGGGGATAAAAAGATTGCGATTCAACTCAGCCGGGAAAGAGAGAATTTTGCAAGATATGAAGAAGGCTACAATATATTGTAAAGATATTTTCAAATATTCTCCGATCCTTATAAATAGACCATCAAGCAAGATGACCAGGGAGATCCATCCAACATTGAGTTCCAGATTTCTTTTGCTACGAAGATCAAGAAGCTCGTGATCAAGAGGAAGGAAGGGAAGCACTTCAAGACGGCTCGAGGCTCGAGAGATCGGCACCGGCTTATCTAGAGTTTTCTCTTTTCCTTTTCTTTTCTACTGATTCACGATGTATTCCAACTTCTTCTTCGTAGTTGTTTTCAATTCCATCATGAACTAATTCCCTTATTCCTAGGGCAAGCAATGGAACTCTTTTCTATTTTCTAAATTCTTCCCTTTCTCTTATATGTGATTAATTACAACCGTGTTACTTATACTATTCTCGAATTTAAAGCTTTCTGATTGACTGGCCACCAATTAGATCGAATAGGAGAGATCGATGAACTCGAGAGAGGGAGTCGAAATCACGCCGGAGATAGTATAACTTAGGATAATTCACGCCGAGAGGTCGGGATTATTTGTGAGAAGCATCGAGAGATTAGCCGATCACCCTAGGTATCCAAATTAGGGTTCGAACTCAATGGGTTTCTTAATATTAATTGCCTAGAGATAGAGTGATTAGTATCGTCCTAGAAACACGTTCTTGTTAAACCGAGAGGTAGGCAAGGAGACATAAAACCCTAGGATAGTAATACCGTAATTGATTGCATATAGAGATCGAGATTGGATTTAGAAGTAGAATTGAGGGAAGTTGTGAGCCCTAGGTTCATTAAACTGATTGAATTTCTTCTAATTACTTTCGATTTACCTTTCTTGCTTTCATTAAATTCTTATCCAATTTCGAATTGCCTAGCTTGGCTTGATTGTTTGGTTTATTGCTTAGTTTAATTGACTTAGATCCTCGTGGGAACGATCTCGATATTCATCACTTTATTACTTGCGCGATACGTATACTTGCGTGCCTTTTTGGTTGGGTGGATTGGTTCTTTTATTCATGATTAGGTAAGTGCACTTAGTAGCAGGTAGCGTTTCCTTTCATTGGTAGGCTATATGCACCCCCTTGGTTTCGAACCCATTTTCATTCCTTTCAAACTACGCCATGAGAATCGGGCCATCTCTCGAGTCTCACATCATCATTACTTCGAGAGTCACCTAAGGACGATTATCTAGGTCTTCATGAAGTTTTACTATTCACTTATATGTGCTCTCATCACCTAAAGGATCAGAGGTTCAGTTTAAGGAAAATGGGTACTCAATTGGGAAGGTAAATGGGATAAACCACTGATTAGGCCTGACATTGTATTGGTTTCACTATTCCAATCTTATGCAAGATTCCAAGGAATTTAGATGTGAATATCATAGGACCTATTCTAGCAAGCAAATAGAAAATAAATTGGCCATAATCAATATAAGATGTAGAGATATGCTCAAGTGCATTTTCATGTATGTAGACTGCCATATGAAAAATAATCAAAGACTAATAAGATAAGCCCATACTCAACATTTTTTACACAACAATGCCCAACTAATTAATTGATTTGGTCTTCTATATTACTCCACTTCAACTTATAAGCTAGGCCCATGAAGGTTTCCTTAGACGAATTGCTATGCATGGCTTGAAACATTGACACAAAAACACTTTGGAATGAATATCTTAAGTGAATAAATAGCTCATGAATAGGTCTTCAAGGATTGGATTCGGTAAAGAATGTTGAGGCCTAAATTATTTACCAACGGATCCCTCTTTTATTACACTCTTGAAGCTAGAATCTACACTAAGTATGAGATTAATGTCATGTTAGAATGTCATATTAGCACGAAACAATTTAATGGAATATATAATATTGAAATTACTAAACTCACTTGGATTTAAATCATAAGAAGCTAAGAAATGGGAGCTTAGCAATACCCTGGTCGGGGTGAAGATACATATGATGATTTTACTGGTGGTGGATGAGAAGTGCAGCGGTAGGGAAGAGGACGAGGTGGCAAAGGAGGAGGGATAGACTTATAGATGTAGGGAGGAAGTGAAGAGGATGATGGAAGGGATGGGGACTTGTAGATGTATAGAGGAGGAGATGACAACGAGGGAGGGGTGGAGACTTGTAGACGTAGGAAGGTAGTGGAGAAGGTGAGGTTGAGGGAAGACTTGTTGATGTGAGGAGGTGCTGGAGAAGGTGGTGGTGAAGGTGGTGGTATAGGTGAGGATATATAGACTTATGGAGGAGGAGATAGCGGGCGGAGACTTGTAGGTATAAGTAGGTGGTAGAAAGGATGATGGTGGGGGCAAAGGCTTATAAACTTTTGGTGGAGGAGGAGATGGTGATGGAAAGGGCAGAGACTTATAGACATAAGGAGATAGTCGGGGTGGGGACTTCTAGCTATAGGGTGTTAGTGGAGAATGGGATGGAGTTGGAGGAGACTTATAGACCTAATAAGGTGGAGGTAAAGATGACGAATGGGGTAGAGGAGATTGTAAATATAAGGTGGTGATGGGGGTAGACGAATGAATGCTTTGATAGTAGTGGTGGAGATCCATAAATGTAAGGCAGGTGGAGAAGGAGACCTATATACAAAAGCTGGTTGAGGTGATTGAAAAGACTGTAGACGTAAGGACCCAGTGAGAATGGTGGCGGAGAATGGTGTATGTAAGATGGTGATGGGGAGGTGACGACGGGGGTGGTGGTGGGGAAGAGTATAGGTATCCATCAATGTAAACCAATGTGAGATTGCTCGATGCTATTAGTGCCGCAAGCGACAAGGCCATCACTTTTACTAGCGAACTAATTTATAAAATTTTACTTCTCCATAAAAATTATTTTTACTAGTGAACTAATTTATACAATTATATTACATGATAGAGAAGAAAAGTCATAATTTAAAATTAAAAAATAATTAATTGAGCAATGGAAAACTTATACATGGTAAAATAAATAGTCATAAACTCAAGAATAATCAGTCTCTTCTTGTAGCAACTAGGTATGTGAAAAAGGCGAGATGACTTTATTTTCCCAAACTTATCAATGAAGTACACTATTGTCTTATTAATGGATATTATATCTTATTAAAGTTAGGTTCCTAATTTTTTTACCATCAGTTTGACCTGAACATCTATTTTATGCCCACGTTAGTCAAGTTATCATAATGTCATATAAAAAATCTAACATAGTATTCATGTGGTATAGCGGTGTTTTATTTATATTTTTAATGCCCAAACGCTAAAACAACGTGGTTATGCTAAATAAAATTGTACAATACAATCTTACGTTTTACTATCCTCAAACATTCAACAAATTTGTTTTTTTTTTTTTGCAATAATTGGTTTATGGCATAATTATGTGATCGCCAGAAAAAGAGCATGTTTATTAATACAAAAATATTTTAGATTTTCTCTTCCCACTTTTCTTCTCCATTTCTAAATTTCGTTTTCGTTAGAAATGTGTAAAAATGTGTTTACTTATATCTCGAATTTTTAAAAAAATTGTGTTACACCATAAAAATAGATTTATAAATTAAAATATCAGACTAAACTTATTTGAGTAATTAAAGAACATATATATTGTCAAAAGGAATAATCATACATGAAATGTTTTTAAAAATAATATGCTAATGGAAAAGTGGACAACTCGTTTAATGTTTAATTATGGAGCATTTCTAGGTTTTCTTAAAAGTTTTCTAAAAAATTGTAGAATTGCAAAAAAAAAAATGTTTACTTATAAAGATTAAGAATATTTTCTTTGAAAATTTTCTTCTTCACTTTTTCTATTCTTATATAGGTTGGAGAAGTCCTTTTTCTAATTCTCACATTTCAATTAGCTTATTATTTCTTTTTTTTTCAAAATTTTATTTATGACAACTAGTTTTTACCAAATATAAGTTCTTATACTATTTAACTAATTTAATTTAGATATTTTAATTTATATAATTTTTCTTGTATATCGTGTAAATTTTCTAATTGAACATATTAATAAAAATATTTTTACACACTTTTCTGGAAAACTATATTTTGAAAAGAAGAAGAAAACTGAGAGAGAAAAATACAAAATACTTTTCTAAAAATAAATAGAACCAAAGTTTTTACAATCTATATATACAAACGAAAACTGGAGAAGGCAGTTTTTCATGGAAAAATATTTCTTTTCCATATAAATAAACTTGTTTTATGCAGCTACCCATTTTTCTGGAAAAATATTTCTAACTATTGAAAAATTTCTCCAAAAATAAACAGGACCTCAAACTGTGGAGTTTTTTTTTTAATAATATGATAAGCTCATAAACCTAATATAAAAATATGAAATAAAGATAAATAAAAGAGCATATAATTCCTACGGTATGGATTGAACTCATAACCTCTCAGTTATGAATCGAAATTTTGTACTACTATACTAAAACCATGTCCTCGAGATTTGCTTTTAAAATCAAAGAAAAATGTATATATGGTTTTTAACTATAGTAACCTGCTCATTAACAACTACTAAATTATATTAAGAAAAATTCTTTGATGATATTACTTCAGTAAATAGTGTGAGAAAATATCAATTAAATTAATATAAATGAGTGCATGAACGCTAATAACCAAAATAATTATTGCTAATTAGAATAATTTTACCAGTATTTGCTATCATGTTATTGTGAGTTAAAGCTGTCATTTTCTCATTATGCAGTGTGTAATTATTATTATGCCCTTCGGAATAGGTTTGAAAAATCCTTACGAATAAAATTATATTTGTCTTACATTAATAATTATCTCTATATTATCTGATAATTTGTGATAAATATATGATTTTAAAATATTAGAGGGTAATTTACTTTATCGTGTATAAGTTTCTATTTCTAGCTCAATAGAAAAAAGGCATGCAATTAAATTACGCTATGTTGTTACATTAAAAATGAATATTCACATACAATTTATTAAAGTTTACATTTAAATAAACGAAAAAAAATCATGTTTTAGGTTGTTATTAATAGATTTTTTTGTCTAAACCACTTGATATACAAAAAAAAAATTCAATGTGTCCTGCTAATTTAATTCAAGATAGTTCAACTCATTACGGCATAATACCCTCCCAATCATGAATTAATTTCTCCACTTACAAAACTTAAGCCCAAGATCTTATTTAAGAAGAAAAGATGTCGAATCATCTCAACCAACTCATATTGATCTTCTTATCAATAGATTTTTGTGCACCAGCGAAACAATGCACGGTATGCCATAACAACCCTTTAAAATTATACATGCTATTTCGAAATTTATGCTCATAAACGGAAAAAAAATAGTTTTAATTTACCATTCACACAAACGTTTTTTTTCAGACCACATATTATTAGAAGCTCAATAGCGACTAATCAATTCAAGTCGAGCCGGGCTAACTTATTAAACGATGAAACTCTTACTCTTGCAATCGCAAATTTGATCCATTTATGAAATTCGAAAATGAGACATTACTTAAGAAAGATATATGTGGAATTAACAAAACACTGATGCGACTTTGTGTCTTGCTAACCAGAAACATTGTCCCTAGTGATGACCTGGGGCCAGCGGGCCAGAAGTTTTGGGCCTGACCCAATAGGTATCCATGACTTGATCCAGTATGATAATCCGATAGTTTATCAGGCTTTAGAGTCGATAACATGTTATTTGCCAGTGTTTGCTATCGTGTTATAGGCCGAGAACTCGACTGTTTCCGGGCACAATAACCCGATAACTTTTGGAAATGCGTCAAAGTTGTTTCCTCATCGTGCTTTTGCCTGTTCTCGGTGGCCCGATGAGAAGTTCGTGACGTGCTGGACCAGCCCTCAACGAGCTAGTCTGTTATCGGGTTGACCCATTAGACTTTTCTGGCCCGATCGGTCAGGCCCATTAGCTCGGGCTTTTTGTGCCACCCCAATGCTTGCCAAACAGAGAGAGAATTCCGCATAAAATTCAGGGAGCAAATTGTAATTAAATCTTAATTTATTATTTCACTACCATTTCAACCTTCCTCGCATCCAATTTTTCTTTATATCATGGGTAACCGGATTTTACCCGACTAATTCTCATGGCCACACACCCACACATGGAAGACACATGGCAGGGCAAACCCAGAGAAGAGATTTGAACATTGAAGGAGAAGATCACTTAACTTTCTTTTTACTATTAAGCTAACCCTTGTGGTTACCTTCCTTGCATTCAATATACAAGTTCAAAATAGAGTCCAATTAACTGAGAAAAGCATTCACTTAGCAGTGTGCACAGGTATATAATGAACCCGGAATTGATAGGAACCTACCCAATAAGAAATGTTTTTTGAGTAGATCTCAATGAAAATATGATAAGTTCTATGTAATTAATCAAGGAACTGATTGATTTTTATTTCACCACACTAGGTACCTAAAACCTATTAACGATTTCACAGTTAATTTTAATGATTCGTAACTTTCTTGTTTGAATTCCAATTTACAAATCATAATTATGTAAATTTGATGAATTTTTATGTCTAAAATATCATTATAACTTAAAATTATTTTATTATATTTAAATATATTGTAAATATACATAAACTTACACAATATGATTAAAAACTAAATGAAATAATAATAGTCATAAAAATATTATAGTAATCCATATTATAACTTAAAATATTATTATAACTTAAAATCATTTTATTAGTTTTATATATATTGTAAATATACATAAAATTACACATATGTAATTATGATTAAAAACTAAATGAAATACGAATAGTAATAAAAATATAATAGTAATCCATGTTATAACTTATAATCATTTTATTATTTTTAAATATATTGTAAATATACATAAAATAACACATATTTAATTATGATTAAAAACTAAATGAAATAATAATAGTCATAAAAATATTATAGTAATCCATATTATAAAGGTTAAAGATTAGACAATAAATATGTTCCAACATAGTATCCAGAACTTGTCCAATTCTAAGTTTTAATAGCGTAGGGTCAGAATTTAAAATTTAGAAACCAGTCTTATATAGGATACGATTTGACTAATATGAAAAAGCACAAGGTACACATACCGATCATACCTAATTGAACTGACACAAAATTTATTTTCATGTCATTTGGTGCGGTGCATGTATGGCTGGATTTAGAAAATTTGTTTAAGGTGGAAACTTCATGAAAGAGTAATATGACAAACTTAGAGGAACAAAATAAGATAATTCGTTGTTCTATTTCAATTTCTGGATTATTATATGATGATTTTTGGACTTTCCATGTATAGAAAGATACAGACCGGAAACGACATGATAAAATGAGATAAAATCAAATGAGATGCCGATTTTTAGGAGTTCAGGGTCACCTACGAAATCCATCCCCGAATATAGGTTTTGATTTGTTATAAGTGGTGCTCCTTGATTCTTTTTTTTTTTTGGTCGCCAGCCACGGTATCCAAGCAGGCCCCACCAGCGGTGAGACGGCATCTTTCAGCCAACCATACTTGACTAATCCGTTGGTCGCCCCGGGTCGCACGCCTGGCAATGGCGGGTGAGGCTCCCAAGGGGGTGTCTGCGTACGTGAGGTCTCGAACCTGGTGCTCCTTGATTCTAAACCTTAGCAGGCACCAATTTTTTAGGCTATATTAGATATTTAATATTGTTGTATTGGCAAGACCTATGTTTTGGGCTTGTTGTTTTGTTTATGTTCACGTTTGAATACAAGAAGTCTAAATATGACATCATAGGTGATTGGATCATCACTACTACTGTACTCATTAAATTTAAAAATATAATTGAATAAAGTGATTTACATCTTTTTTTTCCCTTTAAATAAGAGTAAGACTTCTAATCAGTAAAAAAAAAGGTAATTAGAAGAGCCCAGTCAGCTTTCCAAACACGGTAGGTTTCCTGCGTGGATGGTCCGCTGTCCCCCCATCCCCCATCCCCCCCTCTCTCTCTCTAGATTTTTTTTCCAAATCTCGCTCTTTGGACGGGAAAACACCGATATACTATTCAATCTCGGTACATTTTCGCAATTTCCGCTTCCTTTCTTGGTTCTCTCCTTACGGACTCTAGAGGGTGCCGTTGATTTTACTGCCAGATCTTGGCCCCTTGGAGAAATTCTTGATCCTTTCTCCAGCCCCACAAATCGACCGGCTTAAAATTCCGTCAGGTTTGATCTGGTCTCCTCTCTGTCGGATCTGGGTCTTCTTCGTTTCTTCCGTAGAACTTTATCCTTCTTTCGTTTGTTGATATGGATTTCCTTGCGCTTCCTTTGAACATTCAGCTGAAGATGCCAAATATTGTTCGCCCATGTCTGATGTGATCCTGATTGAATAATAATGGGTTAAATTTCCATGCTTGTTCGGTCATTTTGACATGTCTAGTTACGACCTGTTTCCCCTTCTGTTTCTCTTCGGCAATTCGATGTTAATTGCTTTTAGGACCACAGTTTTTGCTTCAGAAATGGCCTTCTCTTGATGTCTGAGCCTCCTCGTTTTGGGTGAATCTTTTGCAGGGCTCATCTTGATATTGTCTTTTCCCTACGGAATTGATTACTCGCATCCATTTGTTTCTTGGATTTATGGGTTCTTGCTTCAATTCTTTTCCAACAATTAATGATTAAAAAAATCCATGCTGAGATCAGATCATAATTTTAGACGGTGGATTTTCTTTCCAGTTCTTTTCATATACTAAAGTTTACTTTGTATCTCTCGCATATTTGAATTCTTTCCTGTGATGCTATTGTTATTCTTTGGAAATTTTGTTGTTTACCTGAGTATTGGTCATCTTCATTCGGAGTGCTTGTTTTAAAGCTATGAGATGTTTGGAAACTCATTGTAATTGTTATGATCATGGAACTAGTTCATGCATGCTTATGTAATTCTTTCACGTGCATCTGTTCTATCAGTTTGTTGGCTAATATATATATATTTTCCAGATAAATTTACGAGTCCAATATTACCTGAGGAGTGCAGAGAAAAAGTTACAGGGTTTCACATCTAGTGAAGAGTAGTGGTATCTGCACTCCAATTGAAGAGTTTTAACTGGAATATCCACTACAATGAAGAAGGCTTTTGATCAAACTGTTCGGGATCTGTAAGTTTTAGAACATCTAATTATTGATCTCATTGTTTGGAATGCAGTAGCAGAACATTGGGTCTTGTCCAATTCTTAATTCCTTTCTTGCCTGAGACATCACCCGATGTTGCTGACTTCTGATAAGATATTGTACTACGTATTTAGCTGTTTGATTCTTAATGTTTGATTTTTGCAACTTGCAGCAAGAGAGAGGTCAACAAGAAAGTACTTAAAGTTCCTGGAATAGAGCAAAAGGTAGAGATTTGTTCCAGCGTTCCATAAGATGCATTTTTTTGGCTTGATGGTGGAGATATTATTAACACAAACTTAAAGTAATGGTGGACTATGAAGGGACTGGAACTTTATTCATCCTTTATAATATGTCATAGCATTGTTGGTTTTGGACTGCATTTAAACTACAGAATTTATGCATCTACAAAATTGATTGGTGCTTTTCTGTGTTCATGTTCTTTCTTTGCATCTTCGACACAGTTCATTTTTCTTCTGTATTTAGGTACTTGATGCTACCAGCAATGAACCATGGGGTCCACATGGGACACTTCTTGCAGATATTGCACAAGCTTCTAGAAATTAGTAAGTTCTAGCATTTTATTCCACGTAGGATTTATATGTATTGTTACTCGAAAGAAGGTAACTTAAAAGTTCTGTGCAGCCATGATTACCAGATGATAATGATCGTAATATGGAAGCGGATTAATGATACTGGAAAGAACTGGCGGCATGTATACAAGGTCTAATTTCTGTCTCTCCACCGAAAAATTAGATCAGCTTCTTGCTATTCTGATTTTCTTAATTTTCATTGAACACTTTTGCTTCAGAAAATGTTTTTCTTTTCTTCCTCTTTTCCTTCTTTTGTTCTCTTTAACTTCACTGCCTTTTTGATCTTTTACATATTAAACATTGTGATATCATTTTATAATTATGATGTATCTAGGACTGATTTAGCTTCTAAGATAATATCATTTCAGTTTCAGCTTTAATGATTTATATACGTAGAAACAATCCGTGAAAAAGGGTCAAAGTAATGATTCTGTTTATATATGAAAACATATGTGATTCTTTTCCACAAAAATCATTCTCCTTCTGAAGCATTTTTTTTTTTAATATCTTGAAAGATCAGAAATTTTTTTTAAGTAGTCAGCCCTGGGGAGTCTCCTTTAGAATTCATCGCTTGTTCTATTCTGCAACTTTTGCACATGATGAGGACCGTTTTATATTTTTTTTCTATCGATTCTTGTGTAGTTGAGCTATATATTTCTTTTTGTTTGATGAGTTTAGGCACTTACAGTCTTGGAATACATGGTAGCCAACGGTTCTGAACGTGTGATAGACGAGATCAGGGAACATGCCTATCAAATTCAAGTAATTCTTTGGCATTTTGGGCACTTTTTATTATCTATGCAGGGTTATCTCTTCTGAAACCATCTCAAATTGATTTTTAACTGACAATGAATTTTCATTACTGTGCCATGTAACAGACATTAAACAGTTTTCAATACATTGATTCAAGTGGAAGGGACCAGGGTAACAATGTTCGGAGGAAGTCGCAGTCTCTTGTGGTCCTTGTAAATGATAAAGAACGAATAGCAGAAGTGAGACAGAAGGCTGCTGCTAACCGGGACAAGTGAGTACTGAGTATCATATATCTGTCTGCTGTATCTCATTATCATAGTTTTTTTTCTTTTCCTGGAACCTTGTTCTGACAGTTAGTATCTGATTCAAGATGATATCCGTTTTTGGCTTTGTATTGATTAACGTAATTGATTCGTTGTCAGTCGTGTATATGTGCTTTCGTCAGTAATTACAAGAATGAATACACACATAAACTAAGAAACAGTTACAAGAAGGTGGTTTCATCGTCTTAGGGTTTTTATTGTGCCTGTTTTTATGTGCCTATAAACTATCAGCTCTGAAGCATATATTCAACTAATAGTAGGCAATCAGTTGTGCTCTTGTACTGTTCTTTTGGAACAAAAGGGATGAAAAAAGCTGGGTCTCTTTGGCAATAGAAAATTGAGAACTTTTTTTATAGTATTCCATCTTTTTGTTCTTAAAAGATGAAGAACATGAGGGAAGAAGAATGTGTTAGTTTATACCCCACCAGAGACCTGCCAATCCAAATGTTTGTACATTAATGACGCTTTTTGCCTTGTAATCTTGTTTTCTTTTAAAAGAAAATGATAATTGTAAAGCCTTTTCGTGTCTCTAGATTCCAAGCAGATCTAATTTGTCTGATTTTTTTTCTCTCTTTGATGCCCTTGTTATCTGTGAGGGAACTGATCTTTCTATTGATGCTTGAGGCTCTATTGTGTCTTCCTTAAGCTAGTTTGCAGTACCTCCAGTATCATAAATGCAGCCAAGTAGTTGCTTCTTTGTGAATACATTGATCCTTGTTTTTTCAGGAGAATTCTTTGGTTCTTGCTTTAATCCATCTTATTATTGTTTTTCTCATTTTTCATGTAAAATTAGGTTCCGGAGCGTGTCATCATCTGGTGGGATGTATAGGCCAGGCTCATACTCTGATTTTGGAGGATATGGAGGGAACAGATATGATGACTATCGCTCTGAAGACCGATACCGAGGAAGGGATGATGATCGAAACTATGATTATGGGAGGGACCGAGATGGGGGCTATTACAGGGACGGGGATTCTTACAGTCGTGATGGAGATCGTTATGGGAGAGACTCTGAGGATCGTTATGGGAGGGACAACTATCGGGATAGTGAGTATAGAGGCAGGAGCCACAGCACAGATGATTATCATTATGGCTCTCGAAGCAGGAGCTCTGACCGGTATAGGGATCGGGATCGAAATTCTGATGATGATGGCCATTCATCTAGGTACATGATTCTGTTCTTTACTTTGTTTGCCACATATATGACCTGGCATGGTGGCGATAATGATGATTGCTTCATTCTCATTTAGTTTACTTTGCAAGACTCTTCATTTAACATGGTCTGTGGCTCGTTCTGTTGTGGAATACCGTGTCTTAACATAGATTCAGCTATCAGTTTTCTTCTTAAAATTTAAGAAAATATAGGGGAAAATACCTTAGCTTGTCCATATCTTTGTGTGTGTGTTTCTCATTCCTTAGAAAGAGTAAAACAGAAAGTTGAAAACTTCATCTTTAGAACCAAGCAGACATTAGTTCACTTCAGTATTAGGTTTCTTAGTCTAAAATAAATAATTGTTGCATATCATGTTGAAACTAAAGTATGCAGTTTCTGAAAGCCACTGGAAAAATAAAATTGTGAGGGGATTTGTCGTTGGAGCTATTTGATACCTTTTGCTATCTGAAGATTCTTCCATTTCCTATCTCCTTTCCTCTAGAAATAGGCGACAAGTGAAAAATGCATTGGTTGCACTTTGGAAGTTTATGCAAATATAATTTAGATCTATTCCAAGCAAACTGAGTTCTCTACTAGTTTCTTAAAGTATAAGAGAAAGGTGGAGAATTCTATGTACAAAACAAACTCACTATAATTTAAGTGGAAATTGTAGGCTAGGTTTGTGCTTCGATAAAACTTAATTCATCAAAGAGCTACTAAAGTTTGGCTTTGTCCTTTAGAGGTGGTGGGAGAGCTGAATCAGCTGATGATAGTTCTCGGGGTGAACGGTAATTTTTCAGACCTATTCCCTCGGTGATTAAAAAGTAGTTCTCTAGACAATATGTTAAGCAAGTTCTCTCACTTTTCTCAGGAAACTAGATAGGAAATTCTCTGAGCAAAATCTCAATGCCCCACCGAGTTATGAAGAGGCTGTGAGTGAATCGCAGAGTCCTGGTCTTAAAGAAAGGTACTAATAATGTAAAACTGAGTTGATCCTTCTTTTCCAATGACCAGTATTACACTTGGCATTTGCTTCATTATTATGTTTACATTATATTGACTGAAGGGAGGGTGACAACTCAGCTTCTTCTGCTCCTAAACTGCCTCTATCTCCTCCTGCAAGCAATAATAAGACAGCCCCACAAATGACTACTCCAACTACTGCTTCATCACCCCCTCCTATGCAGGATCATGAACCAGCCGATGAGTTTGATCCTCGTGTTCCTGTTCCAGGTATATTCTACAGACTATATATGTATTTTGCTCGTCAGTTTCCATTATATATTTGCCTGCTTCTTCTGGCCAACTTCCTGGGTCAAATGTGCTGTGCCTTTGTGAGCGTCTTGTTCTTTGTTCACCCGAACTATTTGATGAGTGTAACTGATTGACCTAAAAGATAGTGACACATGCACTTGGAGAGTATAATATTTTCCTTTTCTTAAGTCATTACAATATTTGTGTCAGCTGCTGCTTCCACTTCAAAAGCTGGAGAAGAGGATCTCTTTGGCTCTCTCTCAGATTCTTTCTCTTCGAATCCATTAGCTATCATGCCTGTGACGTCCTTAACTGCAACTTCAGAAGTTGAGCAGCCTTCTCATACTGGTGCTGGCCACACTTTTGGTTCACAGTTGGCTGGTGCTTCTAGTCAGGTAGGCTGTTTGCTTTTAAATTTTGCAATGCAAATTTTTTTTTTCTATTTGTATGGGGAATTTAGAAAGCAAATGCCATGCAGTTAACTAAATTCACTGAAATAGCCACTGTGCTCATAAGCAGCCTGGCCCTGCATTTGAACTATGAATGCATGACTCAGCATGGTCCAGCTCTGAACGCTGTCTAGTTTGTACAATGGCTTTTTAGTGTCAGAATGCAGGGGTTTTGTCCAAAGCCTCCCGTATAATTGGCATAGCTTTGTGGAATTTATTTCTAAGGTTCTTGTATGATGGACATAATTTTGGTTCATCTTTTTACCAGATTCCTTGTGCATTATCTACGTTAGCAAATATATTGTTGATCCGAGCATTGATTTTCCGATGATACCATGCACCAATTTTCAAAAGTTTTTCATGAGAATGCAATTAAAGAAAAGATTTTGAGGATTTTGGTTATTGGTTGCAGGGATTTGATGATCCATTTGGTGACTCTCCTTTCAAAGCAGTATCTTCCACAGAAAATATCCCAAGTCAGTCCCAGCCTGCTCCAGCTCCAGCTCCAGCTCCAGCTCCTGCTCCAGTTTTCCCCTTAAACACGAATCAATTTACTGAACAGCCACAAGCGGGAGTGCCTGGCTCAGAAAAAGTTCCTGACTTCGGCTTCGGAAGCTCCGCATCTGGCTTAACTTATTCTCCACCTGAAGCTCCAACTCCTATTCCTTATAATCAAGCCCCTGTTTTTCCAGCTCAGTCACCTCCACCTTTGGGAGTTCCTCCTGAAAATCCAAATATGTATGGGGGCATCCTTCCTCAAACAGTTCCAACTTTTCCACAGGGCTATGCTCCGGTGAATCCACAAGTTCCTTATCAAGTGCCTAACTATGGTGTCAACAATAATTCTCCATTGCCACAGACAGGCCAAAGCTTTTCCATGGTCTCCCAGCCAAATGTTTCATCTTCACCCGGACCACTTGCTGTGGTTCCTCAGCAACCCAACAAGGACAAGTTCGAGACCAGGTCAACTGTGTGGGCCGACACTCTAAGCCGGGGGCTGGTGAACTTGAACATATCTGGACGTAAGTTTTTTGCTAGATGCTTCCTGTGGCAATGTTTTCCATGGGATCAATGCAAGGCTAACTACTTTCTTGTTTCTTGGATGCAGCTAAAACCAATCCTCTTGCAGACATTGGAGTCGACTTTGACTCATTGAACCGAAAGGAGAAGAGAATGGAGAAAGCACCTGCCAATCCCCCAATATCTACCATCAACATGGGTAAAGCTATGGGTTCTGGTTCTGGAATGGGCCGTGCCGGTGCTAGTGCTCTCAGGCCTCCTCCAAACCCTGTGGTTGGCTCTGGCATGGGCATGGGAGTGGGTATGAATATGGCAGGCGGGCCAGCCTCAGGAATGGGCAACTATAGAGGCATGGGCCAACCCTTGGGTCAATCCATGGGCATGGGGATGGGCACGGGCATGAATGCAAACATGGGCATGGGGATGGGCATCGGCATGAATGCAAACATGAGCATGGGGATGAATCCGGGAATGATGCAGCGGCCTGGTGGAGCACCTCCGGGTCCGGCAATGTCTGGTGCTTATAACCCAATGATGGGTTCAGGTGGTTACACCCAACCACCATATGGAGGTGGCTACCGGTGAAACTATGTGGCCCAAATCCTTTTGGCTCTCCAAAGTTTCTTGCCTGGATCCTGAAACAAAAGAAAAAAAATCAAATGCTAGAGAGCAGATATAGGCATAGGCAGAGGAATCGCTCCCAAACTAGTACCGGTACCTGTAGTGCTTTTGTGAGTTGTAAGAGACTGCATACCGAACAAGTTCCAGGACATGACACCCCTCCTTCCATGTTGGCCAAGGTTGATATGTTGTTTTCCATACTACTGCTGCTTGTATAATTTTTGTACGGCTCATATAACATATATGCGTGTGTTAATTTGACTTCGTGTCCATTTGTAATCCGTCTTTAGGTTGTCATCCTCGGTTACGTGACTGAGTTGTGTAAGTTGTGCCTAGTTATACTTTTGAGGATGGCTGTACTTTGTTCTGATGGCCTGCTTTTTGTCACTGAACATTGATGTTGGTGTGGTTTATATCGATCAATAAATGAAATGGCTGATTTTTTTGGTGATCTTTCCTTTTTCTGAAAAATTTTCCGGCTTAGGAAACTTATTTCCAAACTGATGTTTTTCTCCAAGTCTATGCCAAGATTAACCGTTTAGAGCAGTTTGCATCATACTCGAGCTGGTATAAAGAGATATGAATTTGATTCTTGTCAATTGAACTTGTATTGTTTTATTTATTCTCCTTGGTAAGCACCGGCTCTTTCAGCTCAAGGAGCAGTGCATACGATACACACCACCTTGGCTCTGCGTGGTTATCAGTTTGTTTGACAGACCTTGGGCACATTGGGAATGGCAGTCTATCGATCACTGATAGATCGTCTCTCACAGTCGAAGGGTCGAGCTTGGTAGACTGGTCTGCTTCTCACTCCATGGTTAGTGTCTCCAGCCCGACTTCTTATTAGCAACATTCAGAAAAGGTGTGCAGTTCAAATTGGGTTCTTCCAACGGCACTTTTTGCTACGGGGACTGCCGCTGCCTCATGGGTTTCCTTCCAAACAGTTGTTTTGCGGCACTTCAATTAGTCTTCTCGGCTCACATGATATGTAAACATGCTAACTAGATCAGGGTTGGTCGGGTCCTGGGATTGGACATACATCCATCTTGTCATGAGAGGGAAACTCGCACATAAATTCTTCGATTTTTGCGGGTGTCAGCAGCCACGCTCCGCTGACACTACCCAGGTTACGAATCACAATATACAATCCCAGCATACAGAAGGGAAAAGGGGCACCATTTTTAAAAGGGAAAATGTCACTTTTATTTTCTTCTGCCAAACAGAACTTCCTCTCAATTCATTAACCTAAATGAAATATTACAACTCGACTGGCTAGTATACGAGTGTTATAAGAAAAAGGTTATCCAACTCAACAGGCAGACTCTTTCTCAGTCATGGGTTTAGCTATTGTTCGAGGGTTAATTATCTATCCATCACCTATTATAGAGGTAACTTGTTCAACGTGAGATGGTAATCTCCATTGCAGATGATCGATCTTTCAAGTATATATGTGGTCGAGTACCATCACAAAGCCTTAGATGACTTGATGAATCCATCCCCCTCTTCATGGATGGCGGTCTTTTCGAGAAACCTAACCTTGGAGGTCCGGTCCCATTACTGGTCCTCAGAACGCCACAGCCAGAAGCCTCCCCATCTACGAGGGGTGTCTCCTTGGCCTTCTACCACCTCCCCAGCGCAGGCGCCAGAGGCCTTGACGTGGTATGATGTTTTTCTTGCTCTTCTTGACATGCCTGTCTTATGTTTTCTTAAACCATGTTTAAACCATGTTTGCTTGCTGATTCTAAACTGACAACACAAATATCAGAGCAAGTAATCTGATCAAGTAATAGGAACTGTCCTCAGTATATAACATCGTACAATAACGCAATTGATTGAGACCCCTTCAAATCTTCATGATAAGCTAATTACCTGCCGCTATTCCTACTGCAAAGATCGTCAAACTTAATTAGCCTTTGACCTAGGATAGCAAGTAAAGTTCAGAAAGGCTCTTCAGTTCTAAATGAATCAGATCGATTGACGAGATCTGTATGATCTGCTCTTTCAGCATAGAAATATATAAATGGCTACGATCCTATAGACACGTTTTTCATACTTGTATGGCTGAAGAGTTGCTGCTTCTGACATCGTGCTTGGTCTTTGGCTCGGGTACTATAGTCTCACTAATAAGGCTCCGGCTCCGACTTCCAGAGCACGCCTCCTCGTCAAAGTGCTTACTCCTCCCGGCATCTTCATCAGCAGCATTTGCACGGTTTTGGTTGCTCGTGTCCCCACTGAAAAGTAGAATGAGGCACACAAGAACAGATAGCAGGACAAGTTTCAGGATGGCCAGCTAAATAAGCTCAACAACTGACCTTGAACCGCGAACACACTCGGGTTCAACCACTAACCACAAGCCAGAAATTTTTCTTTCGTTACCAGACTTACTAAATATTTAGAACCTGTAAAAAATTGGGCAGATGTACACCTAAAAACCTAAACTTATTAGCGGTGGAACCGATATATCTCAAGTTTTTATTTATTCATTGTTCAATGTGGGATTTATTTTTCAACATTTTCAGAGGATACTGAAACATGGACCAGCGACAGACCAAGACACAGGATTGAAAGCGAAGAACCGGTGACTGATATGACCCCATTTGAACTTCCAAGCTTACACTTATTCATAATGATATGAATCAGGAAGGAACGAGTAGCTCCCCTCGAACATCAGTGGAGTGAACAATAATTCATAGAAAGAAAAAGAAACGAATGTTTTTCGTGGTGTAATATACAAAAATCTCTTTGAAAGTAAAAGAAATGTTACTGACCTGGAATAGATGGCGAGCCCGACCGACACAGCAGCAAATGCTACAAAATACATCCAGTCCACCTATGGAGAACAACAGCTTCAGAAGGTTAATTTGAAAATATCATCTCGCTTCTACGAAATTTGTTAATGATGAATAAATTGAGATGAAAGACAAACCTTCTCATGGTAAGCAAAGATGCGAATAAGTACGGCCCACATGTCTGAGGTTAGCAAGGAAAGGTTGAGCATTGTCGACCCATTTATCTGCAGCATAATACATTGGTAAAAATCAGCACAAGAATCATAGAACTAAAGTACGTCTTATATTGGAGAACAATCGAAAAAGAAACATAGTTCTTGCCATCAAATAATTCATAGTCAGTTCACGAAACTTGATAACTAAAAGTTAAATGCAGACAGGAAATCGAACCTTAAGCAGAACGGGGACAAAGGAGTAGAAGAGGAACATAGCCAATGAAAATCCCACAAAAGGAAGAGCCTGAAAACAATTTGGGGTACCATAAATAAGTAGTCAGAATAGGACAAAGTTCTCTTAACAATGATGTTTAGTCTTGATTGAATCCCCTCGTTTCAACTGAAAATCAGCAGGAAACTCGAGCAATAATGCTCCAGAAGCCTGCCAAATGATCAACTTTTTGCTGATTACCATGTGATTGTCCATTTTATACTGCCAGCAGTTGGAAATTTCTAACCTCTTAATGTATAGATGCCAAAGATTTGGGCTCCTTTCTATTGTCAACATTGTGTTATGGTAAAATCTTTTAATCATGTTTGCGAAAGTGGTAGCTTAGTTATGTATTAATTAACAATCTAAAGATATGGAGAGTTTCATATAGAAGCTTACTGCTCCAGCGGACCAGTGAATGGACTTGAGCTCATGACGCTCAAGAATGCTTCTGTCAAACCAGCTAAGGAATAACATGTTCTGATAATATTCAATATTCTAGAAGAAGAAAATGTCAAAAAAGTGGTCTTTTGAGCAAGTTACAAATTATATAAAAAAGGAAAATTTATTGGAAATAAGTGAAGCTCTTTTGATCAAAAGTGTAATCATGCGGGCATTGACTCTGTGTCTGAATTTTTCATAGAAAGGAATCATAAAAAGGGGCAGGTAGCTGTTATATTGTTATGATTAAAATTCACAGACTAATGTCTGAATCCAAATTCCAGGCAAAGACAAAGTACTTTGGAACAAGGAAATACTGTTTTTCAGTTGTCTCGACAACTACATAAAGAATCAAATATTATTCTAAATGAGACAAACAAGAAGGGATTTGAGACCACTCAAAAAATGAATGTCCTGAGGCTTTTTCACATTGATGAATGCCTATTTATCTTAAAGCCGAAAGGGAAAACTTCCAACAAAATGATTAAACAAAGGAGAAGACTAGTATGACACTTTCATTCCCATGAAAAAGCATCTTGACTTATATATCCTGCAAAGGATTAATCTTAATACTACTAGAAAAAAAATACTTAATACTTACTGGAAAAAAAAATAAACTTTCCTACCCATAAAGCAATAAATTTTATTCCTAGTTTATCTGATGGATACATTTGGACCGCACTAACGATGGCACCGAAAATTCCAAGCATTGACATAAGTTCAACCCTATCAGCATTCTTCACGAGGTATTCCTGTCCAATACCCCAGGAAAAAAAAAAAAAAAACAGTGATAGCTGAAAAATGCATCCACAGACATGAAGAGACAAATAAATGATAAAATGAATCGTATGTCAATTAGAGTCATGAGATCAAAATTTATTGAGTGAATAATGTGCTCCATACAGTCACCGTAGTAAATGTCAAAATTTCCCAACAATCATTCATAACTAAATTTTGCTGCCAAGAAATCCTTAAGACAGAAGAAAGTACATCTGACGTTCTCAACAGGATGGAACAGCGAGAATTTGCCCACCTCACTGACGTTACTAACAGCATAAAGAGTCGCCCCGGCAATGACCAGTGCATCCCCTTTACGAGGATTGCTTCCTCCTACAATAGATAAAAATTTGAAAGGCATTAGAAAATATGTTTAGTGGAATTGCCAAATAAGTATGTATGCAAACCACAGGAATTTGACTGAATTGTCCGTACTGTATTAGAAAAAAAAAAAAAAAGGACTGAAATCAATGCGATGTTCCTATAATGTGATCATTTGAGAGCAAGATCCATCAATATTCAAAATCAGTTCAGTTCCAAACATTATATTCATTTCAATTTTACACATTCCAAACAGCTTTGCCCATGTGCAGCTGAATCCAGAAGGCTTGAAATATATTGAGGAGTCCAAGAATATCCAGATCTTGCCAGAGAACATTCAGAAAGGGAAAGGGAAAATGTTTGAGGTTCTGCACTGGATAAATAAGCCTGAAGATAAGTATTATTGTTAAAAACTGAGATCGACGTTATACTTACAGGTCATAACTGTAACAGTTATGTTCTCAGTAAGCTGGCATATAGCAGCTACAACAAATTAATGGATGCGAACTGAACTAATTACCCGATCTATCATCCGCATGAACATCTGAGAAAACAACCATGACGAGCCCAGCAACACAAACAAGCACGCCTGCTATTTTCTTATATCTGTACTTAGTGCTCAAGAAAAACCAGGTGAGGAGCATGACTGATGGAATTGCCCAACAATCCAGAAGCATGACGCTTGTTATAGATGTGTATTGATAAGCCTTCACCACTGGAAATAGAACAAGCATAATTTTGATATTAATGAAATGGGTTGGTCATTCAAAAGCAACTGTTTCCTTTTCCAAGCAGTTAGATTGAAAAAGAGACTCTGCTCATGCCTAGAGCACCGAGCGCCATCGGTGCATAATTCAATTTTAACATGTAAGGATGATGAATTTTGATGAACCAACAAGAAGTCAAAAAAATCATAAGATATAGCCAACTATGAGCAAACAGGGAAGAGAGTGATCCACAGGCGTAGTCATTCATTTTGGCTCCTATTTTTATTAACATAGACAACAAGAGAATGAGTTCATACTAACCAAGAAAATTGGCCTCTACATCTACTAGTCCAAGTACTATGTAATAATACCATTTTGCCTGCAGAAATTTCAGAGAAATGTCACTCAGAAGTAATTTGATGGAAAAGGCAAAATTAAAAACAGAAGATAAAGAAAGAAACAAAAAGGCGTTGATCTTATAATGTCAAACAACTCCAGATAAATCCATAGACTGCAAACTGTAATGTCGTCTGAAGACAGGGCAAAACATTGTAAACAAGAAAAAGCCCCAGAAAAATCTAAATTGTGCCCTTCATTCAGTCAAACTGGAGCAACCATCTAGGAATTCACTCCCTCCAGGTTGACCTTTCCAAGTTAGAAACTCCTATTCGTCTCACTAAATGACGAGGGGCAGAAAGAAATAAAAGGGATAAAAAAATGGAGATTAACCTTCAAAGCTTTCTTGCGGTACAGCATGACGCTCCCATAAACAATTGCCAACAAAACATAGTTTAGAAAAGACTGTGAAGTCGGGGCATTAATCCCTGTTAACCAATTAAAAAAAGGTTACATGGAAAGTGAAATACATTATCAGAAGATCAACATTAGAAACCACATGGAACAAAAGAATTAAACTAGCGTAGAACATGATACTTATAATCTGTTCGAGTCTAAGTGATGAATTTGCCAATGCACATTTACAGAACGCATATCAAGATACAAGCACATAATCCTTAAGAGTGTAAAACTTTGAGTCCTGTCATTCAAGCAAAACTTTTCCAATCTTTGCTTCCCCGTTTTCCACTAGCAGAGAAATTCGGGTGAAATTCATATTTCCATTCTCTATCGATATGATGGAGAAAAAAACCAATGGTCTGATCCATCCAAACATATTGAGCTCATAGAAGAGGAATATAGAACGAATGAATAGAGAGAGCGCATAGTAATTAAAAAGGTACCTTTTTTGGCTAATTCAGAGGAAGAGAACCCGGTTGAAGTGATGAGAAGAGAAAGGAACTGACCCAAAGCGAGACCCACCAATGTCTTCTTCGTCCAGAACTTCTTTAATCCAGTCATTCTCGCTCCAAGAACTCAAATTTTTCCTCTCCCCTGTTCTCTCTATGTGGGAACGATGATGACTCAAAATCTCAGGAGGAGGAAGAAAAAGATTGGGAATTAAGAGGTACCCAAATGGGAATGATATCAACTACTTGAAACAAATCCAAATTCAATCGGGATGTCAGCAATGCCGGGTGAATATGGAGTTTCCAAAAGAGGAAAATTGTACTGAAAATCGAATGCCCACTGAAAGTTCCTTTCAGTTCGACTCCTAACACTACACGTGGTATGAAGATTGAAACGGCACAGAGAATGTGAAAAGAATCTCTCCCCCTCAAATGTTCTTTTTCTCCAAATGGCCATTTCATTTCCTCCTCCGTGTTTTCAAAGACAAAAATGAGATGGAAGCTTGGGTTAAATGAAGGAAGGAGCCTGGACCATGAAAGCTGCACGTACGATACTAGAGAATGGAACGGTAGTAGACCTCTAGAGGAGGTGAACTTAGCTCGGTCAACTGTTGGATCCGAGCGAGATGCTTTCCCCTGAATTAATCACAGTCAATTGCGTTGCAAAAGCAGCGTAGAAGACAGGAGAGGTTGTAAGGGGGCACTAACCTTAGCCCAACGAGAGTGGTTCTGCACTAAGTCCTCAAACGAGTGATCCAGCATCGATTTTTAGATTGGAAGGATCAACGATAATTTTTCTAGAAATTCTGCTCTGATTGCAGCCTAGTCTTAAGGTGCATTTCAACTTATCCGAAATACTGTATGGTGCAAACTGAGGTTCTAAGGAGGCGCTTGGTCCAAGAATGGTTAATGGACAATTTAAAATATAATATATTATAATTATTGTTATATTTGGTAAGTAATGTAGGATGTAATGCTTAAGTTTTTGGTATCTGAAAAATTAGGAAATTAAAGCAATTTTATAATAAGATCTAGGGGGTGAAGGTGGTCGGGTGGGCTTGTCTTTTATATAAATGGTCAGGGTTCAAAATTTTCATGTCGATTTTTTCAAATCTAAAAAGATGATACTGTGGACTGTACAGGATAATGAAAAGCCCACCGTTAACAGTGCCACTTTTTCGGATTTCGATTTTTAATGTAATAATGAATTAAATAGAAAAATAATAAAGCAAAATTAAATATAATAAATGATTAACTATAATTATTCCATGCACTCGTGAGCTAACAAGAATAAATATAAATCAAAGTTCAAATTTAAATAATACAAAGATGTTTTTTTTTTCTTTTCTTAGTGATATTCGTTCATCTCTTTCAATTAACTGGTCGGTAATGATCAAACACGCCTATTGTGAAGGGAATTCATGTGCGAATTGGCTCGCGAATTTCATTTATTCATTTCCTCTAAGTCTCTCAGCTTGTTTTGATTGAATAGATGCCCATCAACGATTTCAGTTACCGTTATTCAGTGATGCTATAGGAGTCTCGTCTCCATGCCTTGACCGTGTATTATTTAGTTTATTTATGGGCTTGAATCCCGTTTCTTACCCAAAAAAAGATATTACTTTTATTGTTAAAAATCTAATTTTAAGATAAAATCTTATGGATTATAATAATGTATTTTCATATGATTTTGCTCGATCATGGACCCGTTGGTTTTTTGGGTCGGGATCCTATGAGTTGGTTTTTCATTATCTCAAAAATTGATCTGTATTTTATATTAATCTTTTCCACGTTGGTCTTGATTAGTTTTTCAAATTTTTTACTTTCACCGGAATATCCATAATTTTCCCTTTTTCCCTGCGAAACTCCCAAATTTCTCTTTGTTTTTCACCCATTCCCTTTCACCTCGGTCTCTCTCATCCTTTTACAAGCAACAAAACTGTATCAGCTAACACCTCCTCCTGGAGTAACTATTCAGTGTAATACATGACGAGCTTATTATGTAAATTATTTTTCAGATCTTAAATATTTGTAAAGTTAACTATCAAAAATTGTAAAAACTTTACACACGTCAAAATTTAATAGAATTCTGCACAACGAATTCGTTACATCGTACACAATAAATATTCTCTCCTACTCCTCCCCGTCACTGTCTGTCCATCCTCTGTAATGGGAATCGCTTGATTCTTTGGCATCCGATGCTGTATCAAGCTATCCTTTCTATTAAGCAAAAAGGGATAACTCGGGGGTTCACATTAATTCTGAAAATTTCACAACTTTTTATTACGATAAAAGCTTACTAGGACGAGAAACCTACCTGCAAGTCCTCATCCTTGTCCACGGTCACCCCACACAGATTCGGATCTTGGATACGATTCAACCAGACCATGGACATTTCTCGACCCAGAATCAAGCCAATTACACCATTGGAAACTAG
Organism: Lagerstroemia speciosa; assembly: GCA_037672795.1. Lineage (NCBI taxonomy): Eukaryota > Viridiplantae > Streptophyta > Magnoliopsida > Myrtales > Lythraceae > Lagerstroemia > Lagerstroemia speciosa. The sequence continues at coordinate 4,950,038 of CM075310.1, forward strand.
TCGTCGAGCCAGTGACTATGGGGATAGTCCAGAGGGTTATGACTCAAGCAACGAGCTCACTGCTACCAAGAATCAGATGTTCAAGGCAAGCCCAGGATGAAAACCGAATGTTCGTACGTACGTTCAGCACATACGCATCTAAATAAAAAAACAAGGAGTTACCGATTCATTCCATTTGAACAGGAATGTTCCTCTCCTGCTGATAAAATGGTGCCAACAAGGATTTTTCGTACGACAATCTAACAGCTTCAGCTAGTCGAACTCATACCCTATGAAGAAACAGAGGTACAGGAACCTTATATAAAAGTTTAATTGCAAACACTTACAGCTGTTCAGTTTTATAAGCTACCAACTGAGCTAATTTTGGAATGAAACTAGTGACTGACTGAAGATTATCCGACCATGGTCCTCTTCCGGCCCCTTTGCCTCACTGCCAATAGAGTAGGAAATGAAACATATAAAATGGAATCACAATCAGAACATTACAAGCCATAGCCAGAACCTCATCGAAAACTAAACCGATGGAGATGGAGAGGCAGATTCACCGACCTTGAGCTAGCTTGTTCATTGTAGAGGACCACTGTTTTGAAGATTTCCTGTATGCTGCGAGTATCCGGTCCATCTGCACAAACCATGTGAAACCGAATGGAATAAAGTTTAACTCCAAAATTGCATTCAAGGAGGCATATCTGGAGACGAAGTTCTTAAAAGGCATGAGGGACTGAATTTAATGAATCTGTGCTGGTAAGAAAGAAGGTTAGATTCCTGAATTTAATGAATCTGTGCTGGTACGAAAGAAGGTTAGATTCCCTCATTACATACCACATTTCCACAAGTGGAGTGCATCGAAAGTAGAGCTCGTTCAAGTACATAAAGATCGACAGCTTTATCTTCTGGAAGTGTTGAAGTAAAGCTCAGACCAAAGTCAATCAGCACCTGAAAGATCATTAAAAGTGAGTATCTTCTACACTGCTAAAGAGAAATTTAAGGTAAACATCAATCATAAAACTCTTCCAGCATCATGAACCTCATCAACATGTTACCGTCAATTTTCCTACTAAAAGGACACAGTCCTTGAAACCTGTTTCTGATGCCTAGTATCAATTTGATTATTTATTTCGAGTTAAAATGCCACAAGTAAAGGGAAAAGACCGATTCTGGCCAGGAATACTATAGTCGGAAATGCACTGGACTTTTGATCTTGAAAAATGAAGCAACAAACTAGGAGAGAGAATAAGAGAGCACTAGCTGCAACTTATGATTCCATTTATCTAAGCTACTCAGACAAACTGCTTAAAGCATATCGAATATATATATTTTCGAATCTGACAGTCTGTAATATTAAAGCTACTTACCAGTTGATTTGTCCCACTATGGATTAACATGTTAGAAGTGGTTAAATCACCATGAATGAGACCCCCATCGTGAATTTTCCCGATGGCATCGCCAATCTGTGCAGCAATATCATCAAGGCGTTCTTCTACAACACCATTTAGCCCAAACTCAAGGAATATATCCTTTACAGAAGGACCTTCCACGAACTGAAATGTTAAAGTGTGTAAGACAGGGTCAACAGCATAAAGAACCGGTGTTTGCACCCCGAGTCGTCTAGCTTTTGTCGTGCACCGAGCCTCCTGGACCATCGGCATTCACAATAGAATCCATTCAGGTTAAGAGCAAAAGCAGGGAACTGAAAATTGAAACTTACATTAGCCTATGCCAACTGTCGGCAATAGACTATTTTTACTTTTCTATGTTCATTTCCATGGATACAGAACGATTGAAGCAGATCATTTTCTCTTTAATTAACACCAATTTAAGCGAGTACGAGTTGAGTTCTGACAAAACTAACCGCATTGAGACGCTTCAGAGTGAGTTTTGAATCCAAGGATGGATGGCGGTACTTTTTTGCGAAGCGCTCCTTAATTATACACCTTTTTCCTACAAAATTCGACTCAAAGACCCTCTGCAAGACATAATGGGCAGAATTTTAATTCAGTATCAAAAATCACAGAGGAGATCCTCCACTATATGCAGTTACAACAAAGATACAGCAAATGGGTCAGGTCAGGTGTTACTGAAATATCTAAAAGAACACATGAAGAGAAATACATGGATAGAGATTAAAGAAAAGATTGAAACTTTTATCAACTCACAGCTTCTGCTCCTTGCTTCAGGAGAATGACAGATCCACCATCAATGTCCATGCCCCTCCGAAATGGCACAACAACAGTTACAAAAACCTGGAACCAACAAAAACTATAGGATTTAAAAACAAAAGAAGAAAGGCCAAAGCCACGTATTTTACCCGAAAAACAAAAGAAGAAATTGAAAAAGAAAGCAAGCCGTATTCTGTTCAACTCCAAGGATGCAATTAGAAGGACAATGTTGGTATTTGGAAGACGTATATCCGGCAAAGATTGAAAAAAAAAAGAGCGAGGATTAAGCTGAATATGGCGTCGCGGAAGGTCGAAGCTTTGGAGGAAGGAATGAACGCTGAATTGCAGCAACTGAGTACGTCCCTGGAGGAGCAGTTTAAGGAGACTGTGGAAGGGCTAAAGAACGAGACAACGGCTCAGGTCGCGTCTCTGGAGCTGTCGGAGCGAGCTGTCGGAGCGGCGGGCTGAGGAGATGGAAGCGTTGCTGAAGGGGATGCTGGGCAGCTGCTGGAGACGATGCGCAGTAAGCAGCCCACGCAGAATCCGAGCCCGCAGACGAAGGCTGATGGCTCGAATGGAGATGGGTCGAGCAGGAAGGACGAATCGAGCAAGGCCGAAGGCCTGGGCGAGCGCGGGGTGGTTCCAGGGGAAGGCCGGGACACTGGGAAGGCTCGGCGACTGGGGTCGGACGATCGAGACGCGATCGGAGGAGACAGATCGGGGAGACTCACAGCGGGAGGGCTGCCGGTGGTAGGAATTCCGGTGAGCAGAGGAGGAATGGCGAGCGTGGAAGCAGGAGGTTCCAGCGGCAAGAACTGGAGGGCATCGAGGGAGCTGAGGTTGCTGGGGCAGAAGAGCCAGGTGGGCTCAATGGGCTAGGTCAGTGCATCAAGGCCCAGGAGTGCAACCTACGGGCCAGAACAGCAGCGGGTGCGGCACAGGGCTGTTGGGCCATGAAGAGGTGGGCTTTTGGGAGGCCCATAGTGGAGAAGGAGGAGCTGGGCCTTGGCTGAAGGCTAACAGAATTGCCCAGCACGCGGGAAGGGGAAAAGAGGCCCGTTTCGGTGCTAGACAAAGCCAAATCTCCTTTGGCCCAAACAGAGGAGCTGCGAGCTGTCCAACAGCGATGGAGGAGGACGACGGAGATCCAAGCATTATTCGACTGTAGGCCACGAACGAAGGAACAAGATCAGGCCAATTCGGAGGGGATTCGTGGATCCGCAAATTAAAAATGCCCATTTTCGAATGTGAAGACGCGTACTGATGGATATACTGGGTCGAAAGGTATTTTGCAGTTAATGGTCTCATTGAGAGGGAGAAATTGATGGCCGCTACCCTGTGCTTAGAAGGGAAGGCACTAGCATGGTACCAATGGAGGGAGCAGCGCCAACCGCTGCACTCGTGGACCGAGTTCAAAGATCGCCTAAACCAAGAGGGCGATTTACAAGAGCAATTCCTAGCATTGATCCAAGAAGGCACTGTGATGGAGTACCGGGAGAAGTTCGAACTGATGTTTGGGCAGCTATGGGGACTCTCTGTAGTAACTTCATGAAAAGGCTTAAGCCTAAGATTCGTGGCGCACTAAGGACCTTGCGGCCAAACGGGCTAACTGAAGCAATGGAGCTAGCCCAGTTGATCGAGGATGAAACGACAACCACGAAAGTGGGCAAGAGTTATGGCATGGGCAACCCTTCACGAAACAATGCCAGAAGTACTTTCACAGGAACACCAAAGACACTCACCGTTGGAATCCTAAGGGAAACCGCGACAGAACGGAGTAATGGAGGAAAACTCGGTACCAACTTTAAGCACCTAACAAAGTAAAAAATGATAAGTCAACAGGCCAAAGGATTGTGTTTCCAGTGTGACAAAAAGTATTGACCAAGACATCAATGTAAGGACCGCACTTAACAGGTCCTCACCGTATGCGATGATGAAGAAGAGGGCGACAGTGAGGAACTTGAGCACCCACACCTAGATATAGCTCAAGTATCCCTAAACTCGGTGGCCGGATTGACACCGAACCACTCCATGAAGATGAGGGGGGGCATCTTGGGGAACGTGAGGTGGTAGTGTTGGTAGATAGTGGGGCAACACACAACTTCATCTCTAACATTATTGTGAGGGAGCTTAGCCTTCCAATGACAGACACCAGAGGATTTGGGATGGTATTAGGAACCGGGTTAGTTGAACAAAGCTGTGGCATATGTTGTGGATTGATTTTGACCCCACAAGGAGTACATGTGAAATAGAGGTACGGAACCTTATATAAAAGTTTAATTGCAAACACGTGCAGTCGTTGAGTTTTATAAACTACCAACTGAGCTAATTTTTGAATGAAACTAATGACTGACTGAAGATTATCCGACCATGGTCCTCTTTCGGCCCCTTTGCCTCACTGCCAATAGAGTAGGAAAAGAAACATAATAAATGGAATCACAATTAGAACATTACAAGCCATAACCAGAACCTCATCGAAAACTAAACCTATGGAGATGGAGAGGCATATTCACCGACCTTGAGCTAGCTTGCTCATTGTAGAGGACCACTGTTTTGAAGATTTCCTGTATGCTGCGAGTATCCGGTCCATCTACACAAACCATGTGAAATCGAATGGAATAAAGTTTAACTCCAAAATTGCATTCAAAGAGGCATATTTGGAGACGAAGTTCTTAAAATTCATTAGGGACTAAATTTAATGAATTTGTGCTGGTAAGAAAGAAGGTTAGATTCCCTCCTTACATACCACATTACCACAAGTGGAGTGCATCAATAATAGAGCTCATTCAAGTACATAAAGATCGATAGCTTTATCTTCTGGAAGTTTTGAAGTAAAGCTCAGACCAAAGTCAATCAGCACCTGAAAGATCATTAAAAGTGAGTATCTTCTAAACTGCTAAAGAGAAATTTAAGGTAAACATCAATCATAAAACTCTTCCAGCATCATGAACCTCATCAACATGTTACCGTCAATTTTCCTGCTAAAAGGACACAATCCTTGAAACCTGTTTCTGATGCCTAGTATCAATTTGATTATTTATTTCGAGTTAAAATGCCACAAGTAAAGGGAAAAGACCGATTCTGGCCAGGAATACTATAGTCGGAAATGCACTGGACTTTTGATCTTGAAAAATGAAGCAACAAACTAGGAGAGAGAATAAGAGAGCACTAGCTGCAACTTATGATTCCATTTATCTAAGCTACTCGGACAAATTGCTTAAAGCATATCGAATATATATATTTTCGAATCTGACAGTCTGTAATATTAAAGCTACTTACTAGTTGATTTGTCCCACTATGGATTAACATTTTAGAAGTGGTTAAATCACCATGAATGAGACCCCCATCGTGAATTTTCCTGATGGCATCGCCAATCTATGCAGCAATATCATCAAGGCATTCTTCTACAATACCATTTAGCCCAAACTCAAGGAATATATCCTTTACAGAAGGACCTTCCATGAATTGAAATGTTAAAATGTGTAAGACAGGGTCGACGACATAAAGAACTGGTGTTTGAACCCCGAGTCGTCTAGCTTTTGTCGTGCATCGAGCCTCCTTGACCATCAACATTCACAATAGAATTGAAACTTCCACTAGCCTATGCCAACTGTCGGCAATAGACTATTTTTACTTTTCTATGTTCATTTCCATGGATATAGAATGATTAAAGCAGATCGTTTTCTCTTTAATTAACACCATGTTAAGCGAGTACGAGTTGAGTTTTGAGAAAACTAACCACATTGAGACACTTCAAAGTGATTTTGAATCCAAGGATTGAAAGAAGAAACATAATGGGCGGAATTTCAATTCAGTATCAAAAATCACAGAGGAGATCCTCCACTATATGCAGTTACAACAAAGATACAGCAAATGGGTCAGGTCAAGTGTTACTGAAATATCTAAAAGAGCACACGAAGAGAAATACATGGATGGAGATTAAAGAAAAGATTGAAACTTTTATCAACTCACAGCTTCTGCTCCTTGCTTCAGGATAATGGCAGATCCATTAGCAACATCACCATCAATGTCCATGCCCTTCGAAATGCCACAGCAACAATTACAAGAGCCTGGAACCAACAAAAACTATAGGATTTAAAAACAAAAGAAGAAGGGCCAAAGCCACGTATTTCACTCAAAAAATAAAAGAAGAAATTGAAAAAGAAAGCAAACTCTGATTCTATTCAACTCCAAGGATGCATTAGAAGGATAATCGAAAAAGTAAGCAAGAGAGAAAGCGTAATATCTGCTGAGGCCACTAGATTTCGCATAAAATTTAAACTTTTTTTTTTCTGGTGATAGGGGGCTTCTACTGGAGATGCAAAAAGCTGGCAACCGAACTGTAGACGAACTCAATCTTAAACATTAGACAATATTGGACCTTCAAAAACAAGAAAATCAAGCTCAAGGGAGGGAATTGAAACTCGGGCTTCGGAGAAAAGGACGACAAGATATCAAATGTGCAGGTTGAGTGAAGAGATGGCAGAAAAGTCCTTACCTGGGAAGAAGGATGGAAGCAAGCAAAGGCTAGAACCCGCAGGACAACCACTAACAAACCCTTGCAACTTCGTCTCCCACAATTCGGTTTCAACTGCTGGTGCAAAAGGAGGAGCCAAGTGGTGGCAGGATAGAGGCAGAAAGGGAGTGGCATTTGTAGAAGGAAAAGCGAAGTGGAAAGAAGATAGCGTTTTTGGTTTTTCTTTTAAATGTTTGACATTTCTAACTATAAATTTAAAAAAAAAAAGAAGAAAATTTATCTAACACTAAAAAATAGGCTTCATTTATAACTAGTACAAATTTGTAAAAATTTATAAAAATAACACTATTACAAAATGTCTTTTTAAGTTTTAAAAAAATTCTTACAATACCCTCTTCATATCTAACACTAATTTCTCCCTTCCACACTCCCAAACTCTCCCACTTGTCATTCTCCTTCTACCCTTGTCTTTTACTTTATCCTTTGCTTTTATCGTCTACTTTATCTTCTACCTTACTCTTCTACTCCTATCTCTTCTTCCCTCCCCGCGGTGCCGCCCATCCCACCTTGCTCGCGTCTCGGCCGTCTCAGCCAAGCTGCTGCTGCTGCCCCGCCCCCGTGCCAAGCCGTCTTTGCGAGCTGCTCCTGACTCCCCCGATGCCGGGCCTTGCTGCGACCCCTCTCCACGCGGGTTCTTACCTTTCTCTTCTTCCTTCCTCTCCCAGCCTCGATCTTGCTTTTCATTGCTGATCTCAACCTCAATCCTGCTGTGACTGCCATTCGCCTTTGCTCCCAGAGTCACTCCCAGCCTCGATCCCACAGTCCTAGCTATCCGCCCTGTCCCCCGTTGCTCTCGGCCTCGATCCCACCATCCATCATCGAAGGTTGGTATGCTTATCATTGCTTTTAGTTGAATTGGTTGTTAGATTCATACTTTGGTTGGATTAGATTGTTGTGTATGAGCATAATCTATAATTTAGGGTTTTCCGGGGACCTACTTATACTAGTTCGGAACCTATTTATACTATGTTGGGACCTATTTGTACTACGTTAGGACCTAATGAATATTGCATCGGGACCTACTAAAGATCCTATTATTTGTTATTGCTAGGATTGTGGGATAGTTTTAGGCTATAATTGTCATTACTCTTGGTTAGATTAGTTGTTAGATTTACACTTTAGTTGGATTAATAGAAGATGCCTTGGATTTGGCTAGATTATTGTGTGTTAGCATGATCTGTCATTTAGGGTTTCCTGGGACCTATTTATACTATGTCGGGACCTAATGAATATTACGTCGGAACCTAATAATTATTGCACCGGGTCCTATTTATACTATGTCGGGACCTATTTATATTATATTGGGATCTAACGAATATTTTACTTGTGCAAATGGAACAAAATTTCAGAACTTCTTGTGTGGAACGGTTCTATCTAAAGTTGAATCAACACAATCACATGCATGTATTTTAGGACATCGAGCACGCACTTTGCAATTAAGTAGAGATGGACAGATTTCGACGGAGTTGTCTTGAACATTTTTTAGATATGGATCAGGACATGGCATTTAGTGGATTGCTTGCAGTAATTTGTTGCTCAAAGAAATTACACATGATGGATCAAGAGACTAGATGTAGTTCCTTACTGAGCGACGTCAAATAGTGAAGATGATGAGAAGGGAGTTTTGCCTTATTTTGGGGCTTAAATTTGGAGCTTGTCCGGATGTCAATCAATATGAGCCCCCTCTGCATGGTCTATTATATCACTATTTTCATGGGCAAAATGATACTCATTTTGATGACATTCGGGATGTGTTGTTAGGGGTAATTTAAGACGACGATTTGATGCTGTCAAGTTGAACTTATTACTTCTGCTAGGACAATTTCTCTGGGGTACTAATAGGAGACAAACGGTGCCCTATTGATGGTGGGGTTTGGTGGAAAATCTAGATGAGTTTGATTCATTCCCCTAGAGGAGATCTTGGATATCAATACTCTCTAAGGATGTTCCGCTAATCATTACACAGCCCGGAACAAGTTGATGATTGAGCAATAAATGTACTATTTGGATTTTTATGGGTCTTCCAAGTATGTAACATTCGTATAAATATAATTTAGTTAAATTTATTAGAACTTTAATATTTTAATACATTTACTATTATTTTTAGTTTCTTGCATTTGAGATGATTGTGGAGGTGACTCGAGTCCTCCCTCAAGCAAGGATTCATGAGGGAATGGAGGATTGACCAGGAATTTGTCGATGGACTTTCAGCAGACGTCCATCCACGAAAACGATTAATAGCATCTTCACTTCACGGGTAGGTTGGATGTTTTTACCTTAAATAATATAAATTGGAGGTTGGTTGTCCATACATATCGAATGTTTGTGATATTTATCAAACTATATATTTATATGCAGATGTATAAGCTTCCTTCTGATGCAAACCACACCAACAACGTGGTGAGACCCAATACCAAATATGTAAGAACCTCACCAACACGTGACGAAACTTGTAGACGACTAAGGTCTCCAGGAAACATGTCATTATCAAGCTCAAAAGGTGGAATCTTGACCCATTACCTATAAAGAGGTAAGAATCTTGGTATAGTGTAGACATCACAATTAACTATGGAATGATTGATTGATAAGTCGGGGTTGAATGCTACAGATTACTCCGATAAGTTCGACGGTTCTAAGGAACCAAATAAAATAAGAATTCACTCTTATTGATCAATTATCTGAATGAATGAAAAATAAAATGTGACCATCTTGGGAATTTATAGACTCCTAATAAAAATATAAAAGTTTATAAATATATTCTAATAGTTATCCTAAAGATATGGTAAAAATAATCTAAATAATCCAAAAGATATCTTAAGGATATTCCTAGGAAACCACAATATTTCCTAAAGATAACAAAAATATACTCTTCTAATTTATTTAAATTATAATATACTAATTATATTTAACAAATATTGCTTGGTATCTTGTTGCTTGTTTTACTCCCCTTGAGCTCCTCTTTCCCGTGTAGCTGATATTGACTTTCATTGTTGATATCCTTCTCTTGATTCACATCATTCCCCTCCTCTTGAAAAGGATTTGTCCTCAAATCTGAATATTGGAGAACTCGAGTTGATCTATCTTCATATGGAAGTCACTTGGAACACCTCTTTGTTTGAAGCTCGATCATTTTGTTGGCTCAATTTCTTTTCTTCTTTTCCCGGTCTTTGCACCCTTTTATTTTTCTCTCTTTTTTTCTTTCCTTTTTTTCTACCTTTTTTCCCTTTCCTCTTTTCTCCCTCTCTTTTTCTTTTTCTTTTTTTGAAGAAGGCAAAAACAAAGAATGATGAAAAAAAACAAAGATAACCTTTGAGAACGTTGGCTCTGATACCAAATGATGTGAATCTCGCCAACAACATGATGATACCCAATATCAAATATGATAAGAACCTCACCAACACGTGACAAAACCCGTATACGACAAAGGTCTCTAGGAAATATATCCTTGTCAAGCTCGAAAGGTAGAACCTTGATCCATTACCTAGAAAAAGGTGAGAAACTTGGTATAGTGAAGACGCCGTCAACTATGGAAAGGTTAATTGATAAGTCGGGGTTGAAAGTCACAGATTACTCTGATAAGTTCGACGGTTCTAAAGAACCAAATAAAATAAGAATTCACTCTTATTGATCCATTATCTGAATGAATGAAAATACAATGTGACCATCTTGGGAATTTATAGGCTCCTAATAAAAATATAAAAGTTTATAAATATATCATAATAGCTATCCTAAAGATATGGTAAATATAATCTAAATATATTCAAAAGATATCTTAAGGATATTCTAAGGAAAACACAATATTTCTTAAAGAGAACAAAAATATACTCTTCTAATTTATTTAAATTGTAATATACTAATTATATTTAGCAAATATTGTTTGGTATCTTATTACTTGTTTTGCTCCCCTTGAGCTCCTCTTTCCTGTGTAGCTAATATTGACTTTCATTTTTGATATCCTTGTCTTGATTCATTCCCCTCCTCTTGAAAAGGATTTGTCCTCAAATCTAAATGTTGGAGAACTCGAGTTGATCCATATTCATGTGGAAGTCGCCTGGAGCACCTCTTTGTTTGAAGCTCGATCATTTTGTTGGCTCAATTTTTTTCTTCTTTTCCTGGTCTTTGCACCCTTTATTTTTCTCCGTCTTTTTTTCTTTCCTTTTTTCTGCCCTTTTTTCTTTTCCTCTTTTCTCTCTCTTTTTTTCTTTTGCTTTTTTTTTTAAAGAAGGCAAAAACAAAGAATGATGGAAAAAAATTAAAGATAACCTAAAGGATAAATAAAACCTGACTTAGAACGTTGACTCTAATACTAAATAATGCGAATCTCACCAACAACATGATGAGACCCAATATCAAATATGATAAGAACCTCACCAACGTGATGAAACCCGTATACGACTAAGGTCTCCAGGAAACGTGTTCTTATCAAACTCGAAAGGTGGAACCTTGACACATTACCTATAAAGAGGTAAGAAACTTTGTATAGTGAAGACTCCACAATCAACTATGGAAGGGTTGATTGATAAGTCGGGGTTGAATTCCACGGATTACTCCGATAAGTTCGATGGTTTTAAAGAACCAAATAAAATAAGAATTCACTCTTATTGATCCATTATCTGAATGAATGAAAAATACAATGTGACCCTCTTGGAAATTTATAGACTCCTAATAAAAATATAAAAGTTTATAAATATATCCTAATAGCTATCCCAAAAATATGGTGAATATAATCTAAATATATCCAAAAGATATCTTAAGGATATTCCTAGAAAATCACAATATTTCCTAAAGATAATGAAAATATACTCTTCTAATTTATTTAAATTACAAGATACTAATTATATTTAGCAAATATAAGCAAATATTGCTTGGTATCTTATAGCTTATTTTGCTCCCCTTGAGCTCCTCTTTCTCATGTAGTTGATATTGACTTTCATTATTGATATCCTTGTCTTGATTCACATCACCTTCACTTGAGTCGACAAATGTTGAGAGTCGACAACCATATTTCATGGATTTAGAGTTCAATCGGTGGAGGATTTGTGTCCGCAACTACCTTTCAAACACAATGATGAGGAGGAAGGTGGTGAGGAGGGAGGTGACTAGGAGGGATACTAGCATAAACATGATGCCATGTTTCAAGCTACGGAAGAAAGGATTAAGGCATTTGTTGTAGCCTCTGAGACGCGGTTGATGGAAGTTGTCCGAGCTGGAATTGAAGGCTCTGAGACTCGGATAATACAACAAATGAAAAACTTCATACATTCATTATATCCAGCAGCTCAATCTCCAGCAGGTCACCTCCTACCTCCATCTCCAATGGCAACAAAGAGTTGCACAATACATGAGTTTGAGAAGTACATGAATGAGACTAAGCAAGTGAACTCTCATGGAGCCATTGGAAACAGAATTGGGGTTTACCTGCTGATGGAGTTGTTGGAGATGGAAGTGGTGGGTATGATGAATGTATGAAATCCTTCATCGGTTGTATTATTCGAGCCTTAGAGGCTTCAATTCCAGCCTAGACAACTTCCATCAACCGCATCTCAAAGGCTACAATAGTGCCTTAATTCTTTCTTCCATAGCTTGAAACACAACATCATGTTCATACCGGTACTCTCCCAGTCACCTCCCTCCTCCCTCCTCACCACCTCCCTCTTCGTCATTGTGCCCGAAAGGTAGTTGCGGACACAAATCCTCCACCAATGGAACTTCTAAGTCCATGAAATATGGTTGCTGACTCTCAACATCTATCAACTCAAGCAAAGGAAGCACATACATCCGCATATAAAAATATAGTTTGATAAATATCACAAACATTTGATATGTATGGTTAACCAACCTCCAATTTATAGTATTTAAGGTAAAAACATTCAATCGACCGGTGAAGTGAAGATGCTATTAATTGTTTTCATGGATGGACGTCTGCTGAAAGTCCATCGACAAATTATTGGTCAATCCTCCATTCCCTCACGAATCCTTGCTTGAGGGAGGACTCGAGTCACCTCCACAATCATCTCAAATGCAAGAAACTGAAAATAATAGTAAATGTATTAAAATATTAAAGTTCTAATAAATTTAACTGAATTATATTTATACGAATGTTACATACTTGGAGGACCCATGAAAATCCAAACAGATTACACTTTATTGCTCTATCAACTTGTTTTGAGTTGTGTAATGATTGGTGGAATATCCTTAGAGATTATTGATACATAAGATTCCCTCCAGGGGAATGAATCAAACTCATCTAAATTTTCCACCAGACCCCACCAACAATAGGGCACCGTTTGTCTCTTATCCGTGCCTCATAGAAATTGTCCTAGTAGAAGTAATAAGCTCAACTTGACAACATTAAATCGTCGTCTTGAATTCACCCTGACCAGCACATCCCAAATGTCATCAAAATGAATATCATTTCGCCCATGAAAATGGTGATATAATAGACCATGCAAAGGGGGCTCATATTTTGATTGACATCCGAACAAGCTATAAATTTAAGCCCCGAAATGAGGCAATACTCCCTTCTCATCATCTTCATTAAGGTTTCGACATAGTATAAATAGGTCCTGGGAAATCCTAAATCACAGATCATGCTAATACACAAAAATCTAACCAAATCGAAGGCATCTTCCATTAATCCAACTAAAGTGTGAATCTAACAACTAATCTAACTAAAGGTAATGACAATTATAGCCTAAAACTATCCAACAATCCTAGCAATAACACATAATAGAATCTCCAGTAGGCTTGATGTAATATTCATTAGGTCCCGACATAGTATAAATAGGTCCCGAGAAATCCTAAATCACATATTATGCTCACACAAAACAATCTAATCCAACCAAACTGTGAATCTAACAACTAATTCAACCAAAAGCAATGACAAGCATACCAACATTCGATGAGGAACGGCGGGATCGAGGCTGGGAGCGATGGGGGACGACATGTATAGTGGGGACGGTGGGATCGAGGCTGGGAGTGACTCCGGGAGCAACGACAGACGGTAGGCACGACGGGATCGAGGCCGAGAGAGGGAAGGAAGAAGAGAAAGGTGGGCACCCGAGGGGAAGGGAGGTCGCAGCACTGTTTGGCACCAAGGGGAGGGAGGAGCAACTCGACGGAGACGGTTCAGAGCAGGGGCGGGGCAGCAACAGTAGTAGCTCGACGGAGATGGCTCGGCACGTGGGGTGGGGCAGTAGTAGCTTAGCAGAGATGATCGGGGCGCATGCAAGGTGGGGATGGCACAACGAGGAAGGAAGAAGAGAAAGGTAAGAGATAAAGTAGAAGAGAAAGGTAGAAAACGACAGGTGGGAGAATTGGGGAGTGTGGAAGGGAGATATTAAGGTTAGATATGGGGAGGGTATTGTATGAATTTTTTAAAAAAGTTATTGAAAGATTACTTTTGCAAATTTTTACAAATTTGTGCTAGTTATAAATGTAACTCTATTTTTTAGTGCTAAATAAATTTTTCTCCCTTAAGGACATGCTAAAATATCCATTTTATTCTTTTTTTTAATATCAAAACAATGATATAATTGTAAATTTTTATTATTTTTATGGTAAATATTGTAATTTTACATTAGCAATCACCTTTCCAATAATATAAAATAGTTATGAAATATAATAATTCAATAAGACGTTATAATTTACATTTTATATGATTAATAAATTTACTTGTGATTTAATTTTTCTTTATAATTTAATAATATTCGAATAAAATTTCCCTTAAAACAAAGTGATTGGCCTTTTGTTTTTTTGATAAATTCGCCTGCTATTTTCCCTTATCCGCTTTGCCTTCCTGCACACAACCTCAATTTTCTTCATTCCTTCGCATTTTCTTCTCCCAAAACCCACCAAAAACCCCATCCATGTCCTCCGCCACTGGCAGCATCTCTCTCTTCTTCCCGAAACCTTCGTTTGTCTCCACGAGATTACCTCACTTTCTCCCCCAGTCTTCCATCAGTACAACGCCCACAATTCTAAGCAAACCCACCATCCAATTCACGCACCGGCGCAAGAGCAACCCCTTCATCGTGCGCGTCGATGACGGGGACGGGGACGGGGACAGCGGCGGACCCGACGACTATGACATGGACGAGGAGGAGGTCGAGGAGGTCGACAACAAGAAAGACTTTGAGGTCGAGTACGACCCCCTCAAGTCAGGGGACGATGAGATAGCTATGGGAGCTCAGAGCAAGAGCTTCGTCTCTATTCAAGGATGGGACTCTGACATGGTTGTGGACTACCGGATAAACGAGGACGAATTTCATAAAATTTCCCTGCTTGACTGCGATTTCTTCATCAGGAAGCCCCCTGACCCCGACAATGATGTCTTTGATTTCAGAGAGGTTGGTTTATGGTGATTGATCTCTTTCTGCAAATAAACAGGAGAATAAATAATGGAAGATTGTGAGCAAGAAGAAATATTTTCCATGCTCAGGCATCTTCTCCTCTCTCCCCCTCTCCCTCTCTCTAAAACATTGAGATGAGATTTTTAAACGGGCATCTGTGATTTTGAACATTCATTTGGAGATAATGCTGGAGATTGATTTTCGAAATTCATCAGATCGACTATTTCATGGCAAAGAATGCGTCAAATTTTGGCCTCTCAGTTGCCTTGAGCAATTCCATAAGTTGATACCTCTAGCAGATTTTGCTTCTTCTGCAAGTGGCGTGAGTTAACGAACCGGTGGTGTTTGGATGCATTGCAGATGTATGTGACTCCACCAGATACTGATGTTTATTCGATCCCAAGAGTGCTCGCACCGTTGCCTCAGAAGGTAATTGAGTCATTTCCCTCTACTTTATGCAACTGGGTCTCGGCTTGTTTCCTCTCTCTGTGGAAGCCCGAGAAGTAAAGCTGATATGGTGTGGTTATCTGTATGATTTTTCCATTACGGATGGGACACATCATGTCAGTTTGTTATAAAATTGATATCAGTTGCTAGTTTGCGTTTCTTTGAATGCCGAATGCATTGTCAGTCAACTTTTAAAGATGCATACATTGTCAGTCCCTCGAGAATTTCAGGGACATGTCTAAATAGATGAGGTCTTCTGTTTGTGACTGTTTCGACTTTGAAGTTGTCAAAAACACCTGATGTTTGTGCTCAAGTTAACATTATGGGGCTAGAATGACTGTTTACCTTGCTCAGATTTCGTCTTGACTTTGAAATGCAAAAGTTGCAGTTTAATGAATTACAGAGGGCTGATCTACAATCTTTAAAGCAACTTTTGTTGTTTTGGAGAATGGCGAGGACATTTTTCAGTCACTTCTGTTTGTCTACTAAGTCACTTTTTATGCAATAGCTTGATATATGTACAATCCAAGTTTTTGCCTAGATTGCTATATGGACTGTATTGGTTTTAATAGCTATTCACCAAATCAATTTTTAACATCATAAGGAATAACAAAATAGATTAAATCCATTTGTAATGAGATGATAACTAATACTAACCTTTTTCTTTTTTCTTTTTTTCTAATGGTTTTCCCTGTCAAATATTACAGTACATCCGATGCGCTATAAGTGACTACGGGTGTTACAACGTTACTGAACCGCCTATTGATGCACCTCGGGATCCTATGTATAAATCTGATAGGGAGATAACTAAGGTATTGAAATGACTACATTTTAACATTTTCATGTTTCTACGGAAACATTGTGTTGCACGAAATAAAAGAAATATCTGCTTCTCTAAGTGTCCTTCACTCTTGTTTGAAGGTTTTCTTGACGAAGCATTACAGGAACCGGAGGCTAGGCGACCCAGAGTTTGTTCTTGATTTTGAGGAGATTTACGTGATTGATTCAAAGACAAAGTCCATCACTAGAGCCAAAGTTATTGTAAGAATAGTTTCTCTCTGAACTTAGTTTCCTCATTGCTTCTGCAAAGGGTAATTAGATGGGAAGTAGGAAATAAATATATGTTCAACAGGCTGTTTCTTACGAGGAAGAGCCCGGATAAGCAAAGTATGATCCAATCGAAAAAGTCAGATATTCTCCCAGCGAGACACCCTCATTGTCTCATATGTAAAAGCAGTGGATAGTTCTGACAGTTATAGGGTGTATTTGCAAGGATTTTAAGAATTTGACTTCTGTAGTTTTATCATCAAATGTTTTTCCTTAATTTTCTCTCCATGTTGGACTACATTTTACTGGATGTTTTCAGTTGACAGTCATCAGTTTGATTTTTGAATAATGGGTTTTGCAAGTATTCTTGAAAGTGGTTTTTCATGGAACAAATTAGCGTTAATGGACGGATCAAAACAGATGTTCTTTTGAGAATGTCTTCAAAAGTACTTGGAAATCGTGTATTGAGAAACTTTTTCATAAGACCTAGTCAAATCGGACAGGGAAACGTTCTTCTTTAGTTTTTTTCTTTATTATGTTTCTTGTCCTTTTAAATACAATTGTTTAACCATTAATGTGCCTGATAATCTCCCAGGTGAAAGCTCCTGGTGGAAGAGATCGCGATCGGAAGAGCGACTTGCTCGTGATACGTGATAAGGGGACCTCCTTCAAGATTATTCATGCGGTAATCCTTTCATTGATACTGAATGTTTACCATCCTAGAAAAGTTCCAGAAAGCATCTGAGAATTACATCTCCACCTTGCTAATAGGTTTCCTTGTTAACCATTGTTGTTTCATGTGCTTCATTGTTTTGTTGTTTAGAGCGAGAAGGATGATCCGACTGCTGTGATCGAGAGGGAAGAGTGGGTGAAGACTCGAGATGAGATGGAGAGGCACCTCCGGAAGCTCCGAGATTTCAGTATTTCGAATTGGTTCTGATTCTGATCCCTAGTTTTCAAGGACATCTCCTTGTAAGGAAGGAAGGAATATCGTTCAGCAAGGTAGAGCTGGGGGCACTTGGTTTTTTTAGCATGGTGCTTTTTGAGTTCAATGCCCTGCTTGCTTAAGCACTAATCGGAATTGCAATCTTTGAAGAGCCATGTGATCTTTCACTAGTGGGGTATAATATTCTGCCGATGGCTAGTTTTGGATTCGAGTACTGGTATTCAATTAGCAGCTTTACGATGAACCCGATACATATGACCAGGTCTCAGTGGAATTAGGTTTGCATTTAAGCACGTGGATATGTGGTAATGCTATAAGGTTTGTTTTGAAATTTATCATGTTATTTTTCTAACAAGAAATTCAATGAATTAAAAAATGATAGAATAATCGAGCTACAGGTAGTTAACTTTTTTTTTTTTAATGATAACTAATGTATTCGAGCACCATCTCGCTTGACTAGAGGGTTGTGCCCTCCTTGAGACCCAATATTTAGGGCGAGAGCGAGCCAGTAAACTCCCTCATAACGACCTCTGTGAAAATCAGACCCTACAGGTCGACACTTGTTCATCAGCAGGTTCATCTCGTAGAGGCAAGCTAGAAGTATCTAACTAGTCATTTTAATTTTGACTGCACCATTTAATGCCCTTTTTAGCTTGAGGATGACCATAGGCCACTCTAGCTTCTTCATGAACTATTATGCTATGATTTCTTTTTTTGCACCACTTGATGAATATTCAATAAATTTGGGGTCACTAATTATATATGTATATTACTACTTTAAGGGCTTGTTTGGATTGAGGTTTATGGAGGGGAGGGTTATGGAGATACAAGTGTAACCCCTGTTTGGCTAACAGGAGACTTATGAAGGTTTACGAAGTTGTAAGTTCAACCATTATTTGGAAAATTAAAATATGAGAGTTATTGAGGTTTATGGATAGTTGAAATAACCCTCTACCAGGCCAAGTTTTCAACCCTAAATTAGAGGTTTATGCAAGGTTATGGAGGCATAATCCTCCACTTCCAAAAACCTCCATAACTCTCCACTTCCATAAACCTCCATAACCTTCCCATTTATAAACCTCCTCACCCCTCAATCCAAACAAACCCCAAGGGAGTGGACTTTCTTTTAATGTCACTTTTTTCCTTTTCCAAAATTCCATTAATTGAAATTTTTCTAACTCTTAAATTAGAATAAAATGAGGTCATGATCGTAAATTCGTCAACTATAACTACTCATTTTTCGTCATTTTCTCTCTCATTTGAAACTTCTCATCACCACTACATTCTTTTTTCTTTCGACAAATTTATTTTTAATACTTGCATTTCATTTCTCACTTTTTTATTAGCAATCCATACAAATATATTAAAATTTTCAATTCCATTTCTACAATCTACTATTATAACTATCTAATCAAAAGTTAACCATATATTATTCTTACTTAAAAATTAATTGTAGATAATTACTTTTTTCAATCGTGCATGAATACATGTTTTTAATATATTTTATTTAGATAACACACCGTGCGTAACACGGATAAGCCTCTAAAGGGGAATACCCCTTTTGGTGTCACTTTCCCAAAATGCCCTTAATTGAAATTTTTCTAGCCCTTAAATTGGAATAAAATGTGGCAATGATCATAAATTCAGCATGTATAATTATCTATTTTACACCATTTTCTCTCATACTTCCACTATTATAGCTATCTATATATTATTTTTACTTAAAAAATTATGGTATATGAATGCATATTTATGATAATTTTTATTGAGATAATGTATAACGTGCATAGTACTGGTGAGCCTCTATTGTAGTGATAACAATGGAGACCAAAAAAGAATTTGGATTGGTAAACCTGTTTGGATGCGGGAATTACACCGTTCTCGAACCGGGACGAAAACCGACTCTCTACTTTCCTCAGCCTCCACACACACACACCCCCATACATATATATATATACACACGCCTTTCCCGGCTCTGTGTAAAACCCTTCACTCGAACCATTCCCTTCCCAGTCTCTGTCTCGGAATGGCTTCAGAGGTGATGGGTTCTGATTCTGCAACTGAGCAGAAAATTGACGTCTTTGAAGCCGCCTCGACTTCCGTTCGTAAAGATGATCCTTCCTCCGTTCTTAAGCCTGTGGAAAGTCAAGAAAGTGGAGTTGGGTCTTCGTCTTACTGCCCCGCAGAAGGTCTGGCGTCGGAGAAGAGTGATCAGATGGCTCCTCCATCTGATTCTGTGGCGAAGAAAGACTTTCAAGAATTTCAAGAACCCGAAAACTCCTGCGGAGTTCTCATTTCCGATGAAGACAGAGTTCAAGAAGAGCCGCTGGACCTCTCCGGACTTGAAAGGAAGCACCCCTTGAACGATGTTGAAGTGGGAAGTTCATCAAATTTCGATAATTTCTCAGACTGTGATGGACAACCGTTTTTTAGGGAAGCTGGGAAGATTGATGACTGCAACGGAGATGAGGGCCTTCTTGAATTTAAGAAGAAGCAGCTGCTGGAAGAACTTGAAGTCGGCTCTATTTTTCGGGGTATTAGCCCGTCCGAGAATTTGCCAGATTTTGGCATTGAGAAATTTGCTAATGGAATTGATGGGTATCTGAGAAGTTCCTTGAAGATCGAGGTAATTGATGACACTGCAGTGATTGAGCCGATTGTTGGCACAGGGATTGTAAATGCAAAGAAGAACAACTCAAAAGAGGACTTGGATGGAAAGAAGTTGAGGACGAGGAGAAAGGGAAAGGGCAAAAAAACTTGCTCAGAGATGGCTCAATTTCCAGCCCAAGTTGTTTCAAAGAATGGGGATGGGACCAAGATAATGTACTCAAGGGAGGAGATGGAGGCTCTTAGGTTTGTGGGGGTTGCAGAACAACGAAATTTGTGGAGAGAGATCTACAATGGACTAGGGCCAGTGGTGGCTAGAGAGTACATGAGCCTCACTGGCTCAAAGCATCAGCAGAAAGGGAAGATGGTTTCTGAAGCATCACAACCGCTTAAGAGATCTCACGGCCCTGGTATTCTTGGTGAGCATAGTCATTCATTTTTCTTGATTCTGTTTATGTTTTTTGGGGCATGTTAGTGTAATTTTCATGTGTTTGCTTGTGGTGTATGATATGGGTGAGTTGAATCCTTGTTGCTGTTTCTATTCAACCTGTGGGCAGAGAATATGAGCAGTGGACACTTCTTTGAATAATAACTTCTGTAGCATGTACATTTCAAATCACGTATCAGTGATTTTTGGCCATTCAAATTACATTAACTCATGTCCCTTATATTATTGTTCTATCCTCTGTCAACTTTATTATTTTTTTTTCTACTCCAATTTCAGCTTAATTTGGGTAAACTTTATTTGCTTAAATTATGGATCAGTGACACAATTTAGATCGTTTTGGCCTCTTTTTCTTTTCCTTGTTCATGGTCGATCTTTAATCCCTTTTAAAGATGACATTTAGTTTTGCAAGATTTTTTAGGCCCAAAGTTGGTGGAAGCAAATCTTCCATGATTTTTCTTCCTTGTATGTTTTTTTTCTCCACTTGTTTT
Source organism: Lagerstroemia speciosa (assembly GCA_037672795.1). Taxonomy (NCBI): domain Eukaryota; kingdom Viridiplantae; phylum Streptophyta; class Magnoliopsida; order Myrtales; family Lythraceae; genus Lagerstroemia; species Lagerstroemia speciosa. The sequence continues at coordinate 4,971,068 of CM075310.1, forward strand.
CGGTGTAAGGTTTCTCTTTGATAGTTTTGAGTTATTTTTCACAGGTGGAATTGCTGCAACTGGAAGAGCCCACCCTTTGACTGTTTTTGTCCTTCCTTACATGCTAAGGGCTTCATATTCCCCCAGTAGCCAAATGTGAATAGCAAGTCCTGCGATGTCTTTTTCCTGATTCTTTTGTACATCAAAAAGAAGTTGTCAGTTTGTTCAGTTGGTTTTAGATCAGAATATGGTGGAAACATTCTTGGAATAGGTTCTAATAGAATCAAGATGTCTTGTTAACTGTACTGATTTTTGATGAAATGCAAATGACATTCTTTCTTTTATTTGTTGCCTATTATTTTCTTTGGCTCAGTTTCAATGTCCTGAAATTAGTGGAGATTCAGCAATGTATGACACTCCTTCCCAGCCAACCTATCACACTTAACACATGATGCATATATGATTTGTTTTAACATTTTTCATCTCTATGAGACAGACAGTACAGCCTATTTATCAGTTGTCTCTTTAACTGTAAAAATCATGGTCGGGAAGATTCTTTGAAGTTGGTATAAAAGCTACAGATCTCATTGATGTGAATGATTCAGTCAAAAAACATTGCCAATTTCCCTTGCATATTATTTTCTTGCTTAGTATCACAGGTTCAGAAAACCATTGTGTAAGATGTGATCACTGGGTAAGAATGTCCATCCACTCAACATTTTGCTTTTGCTTCCCATGGTGGCTTCGTTTTATTTGATGGTAGGTGGTTGCATGATGTGGCATAATTGCCTAATTACTGCTCCTTATACAGCTTCCCTCACTGCATATTAGTGATTTTTATTTTCCAACGTCTCACAGAGCTTGAACCTTATGATGCCTGGCAGGTAATGACTGTGGTGTAGAAGTGGGTGACAAACTAGAAAAAGGGGAAGGTAAGGAGATGGTAAACACAAAATTTTCAGCTTCTGCTTGTGGTCAGAGTGTTAGTTGTGAAGTTGACTGCACAAACTTAGAAGAGAAGGATGGTGGTGAAGATAGTGAGGAGAGTGATGAGTACTATGGTAGCATCCAAAGGCCTGCTTTTCTGGTCGAGGGAGAGCCAAATTTTGGAGCAGGTCCACCAGAAGATGGGCTTGAATACCTCAGGCGAGTGAGGTATTCTTCTTTATCCTCTTCTTAATTCTCTTGAACATGTTGATCATAACTTTACATGCGCCCACCTTTGATTCATTCTTTACTCTTCCAATCCTATTTTAGGTGGGAAGCAGCACAGATCCCGAATGTGAAGGTGGCTAAGCTTGATAGGAGTAAATTGAACAAAGAACAGAGCATTTACATGCCTGTAATACCTGAGATAGCAAAATGTCCTGAGCACTTGATGCCATCGAAGCAATGGGAGGATGAGTTTCTTGCTGATTTCTCAAAGCTGCGGCTGGTATGTCCCATTCTATACCATTGTTGTTTTCTTTTATTACCTTACCTATCTAGTTTTGGTGCCTTGTGAACTAGCTTTAGGCGATGCAGAGTCATTTGATTTTTGAATCTCTACGTTTTACAATAGAAACACCCCTGTTCTGCACCCTCTCAATCAGGTCTTTTATTCAATTCTGGACCATTCCTAGATTTGTGCTTGTCACCCTTGCACAGGGGACATGATAATATTCTCCGTGTCATTCCAGTTTTATCAGTTGTCTTGTCTCTGGAGTGGCCATGTCTTGTCTTTAATTCATAGTCTGCCCATTTCACCCTTTTTCATTGTTTTAGCTTTTCCTGTGATTTGTTAACCATGTAAATATTTGTTTTAGTCAGCAAATGCTTAATGGTCGGTCCAGAAAATACATTGACTATCTTTTGATTTGTTGCCCCCACGGAGTGCCACGCAACCTCTTCTTTATCTTCTCTCAGCTTTACCCTCTACAGAAGCTTTCCTTGATTTATATTGTTTTCATTATCACCTCAATTTAGTCGATTGCTGAGCAGCCATAATGCACTGGTAAATCAAGAAAAATATCAAACGGCAATAAAGAGAGAAACCATGACAGAACTTCCTCTCTTTTCAATGAAAATTGAAACTTAGGATCCTGCCAGATGGGTGATTGGCTGTAATTGTTACTTTCATCGAAGAACTGAAGAAACAAAATGAAATTTATTGTCCAGTAAGGCCCTTATGTACCATTTGCTCATGCAGGCCTTCTCGCAGGCAGAGGCCTCCAAACTCGGGACATCTGACAGATCACAGCTCAACTTCATCCTCGGGGACGAGAAGTTCTCGAGTCACCTTGCTATGCTTGGAAATCCTGAAAACCAAGAACCTGAAAATGGAGCAGAGGCTGCACCAAAGAAAGAGACCCCATCTCCGAAGGTTTTCAGAACTGATCCCGCAAGCGGGTCCCCGACACTGTCCCTGCTTCTTTCGATGGACTCGGTCTCCCGGGTATCAAACCTGAGGAAACGAATAAGTGCCTTTGAAGCTGCAACCATGCTCACAAGGGATGACTGCCTGTGGATTTTCGCTCTCTGTGCAGCCATTGACACCCCTCTACATGCGGATACTTGTGCTGCGCTCCGGGGTTTGCTAAGGAAGTGTGCGAGCTTGCGAGCTCAGAAGATGGAGCTGGACGATGAGACTGTAATGTTGAATATCCTTGCCACCATTTCAGGGAGGTTCTTTGGTCAGTCGGACTCATCTGAGATATAACGCTAACACATGAAACCTGAGCTGTAATGTATTGAGGTTCTACTCGGTTTCTTTTGGTAATGTTATTTATCAGTTTGATATAAAGTCACCGGAAGTTCTTATGACTATTCCTGTATGTGGTTCAAGTGAAGTTTGCCATTGCTCGTGATTCTGATAGATCTGAAGGAAGAAATTTACTGAGCTGATTAATTGAATCTTGGGGGGACTATGGCAGTGCCGTAATCTCCTGGATCGTTTTTTCGGTCGCACTCATGGAGAATTCCAGTTACAAACTCTTAACCACAATCCCGGAAGGTTCAGGTCAGATACTGTCCTGGCCGCTTACTTTGGATAGACATCGGCCTGGGGAGTAGTCCCTCATGAGAGCAATCTTGCCGTCAACGAGAGCCTGTCATGACGAGGCCAACCGACTCCTCGGCAGCACTCCTCCCAATTCTCTATCCACGTTGAAACCTGACCGACTCAAACAGTCTCCTCAACCTGATACATGCAGGGACTCATTTTGTATTAGTTAATAAATGTGGGCCTCATTGTAATAACTAGAAGACGGGGGTCTTGATTGTCGTTAGAATCCCAAGTTTTTTAGTTAGTTAATGGGACACTTCCGAGTCCGTTAGTTAGGGAGGTCGTTGAGACGAAGCAACAGAGGACGATGGACCTGATCTCTACAAAAAGATCTGTACAAATGGAGGAAAAATAAGAATGAAGTGGTGATCTTCCCTCCAAAACTTCTCCTCTCTCTCTCCTCCCTTCTCTGTTTCAGAATTCTTCCAATTTCCCTCTCTCTCTCTCTACACCTATCACAACCTTTCATGGTCGGATCTCTGTCCACCTCTCTTAAATAAAGACTAAATCTGTGCTCGGTTACTGCTGACGATTTTTCTCTCGACAGGAGGTGGTAAGCCGGTTTTACGGTACATTCATGGAAAAAGAACCAAACAAGCTGGTTTTGTGGTACATACAAGAGGATTTAACTTCAATAGTGAGCATCTTTATGGTGCGATTTTTTAGTCTATGTAGCAAGAACACGAGACACATTTTAGCTCAAAAAAAGTGTCTTTGTTATCATCCTCGGTACATCTGTTGTTTCGAGCAATGGGAGAGAATGAGACGAGACAACATATAGATGATACAGTTCCTCTAAGACATGGATGATAAATTTACATGATTTTCACCGTCACGTTTTATTAGGGTTCCACCTTTGTAATAGGAACAGCGATGGTTGATATTCATTAAAATAAAATGATGGATGATGAGCTTGGTTCGATAACCGCAGTTCTAGAGTTCAGTGCTACCAAGTGATATGGGAAGTCTGTTATCAACTGCCTGGTCTGCCTCGGCTCTTCTTGTGATATTCCGTTAGGTTTGGAAAGATATTCCAAACACTACCTAACCGCAGCCTGGACTCTCAATGTTCGATGCAATCAACACGAATTGTATTCACACAATTTCCTAAATAACCTCTCACCATATTTTTGTGTCAGTATGTCCCCGTGGCAAGGATACCTGATTATACGCAAACTGATAATAATGTTAATCATCTTCTAGAGTTGAGCGGTCGGTCAGGGTTGGGCAACAATAAGAAGATGCCAACAGCATAGGAAATGAAGTGCAGAATGTTGTGCCTATAGCACATGCAAGGCAGCATTCTTGCTGCTTCCCAGCCCAGGTTTTCGATAACGTCTCAAGCATGAGTGCTCAAGGACAGTTGAAAACCCCTAGTGGTTCAATCTACTTAGTTCTCCTGCCATGGATTCTACCCCTGCATTCGCTTTCCAAGCTAGCGAGCATAGCAAGCAACCACTACGGATGACATGATGGGATGCGAGAGTATATACTCTGTACACCCCAAAAGCATAATCCAATTTCAAAGAAGTCCAACAGAAATGGTTAGTTTCCAGAAAGATACAACGATAAACCGTTCCAATGACAAAAGGAAAGGAATTAACAGGTGTAAAAATAGAAAAGAGAAAAAGAAATTACCGCACGGCATAGTTCATCTGCTTTTCTTTCTTTCTTTTGTTTTTCCAATTCACATTCTTTCTTTTCTCTAATTTCACGTGAAGTGCTACAGAACTTAAACTGAGCTAATTCCTATTCACGAAAAACAGGGCAGAGAGCAGCAGGAAGAGAATCCTACACCATATTCCATATCTTACACAGCACTTACGAGTAGGACTTTCCATAGGTTCGTGACTCCATGCTGCGATTCTGATTCTCTACCTACACAGGCACCCGCTTCCCCCGGTAGCGGTCAAAGAGCTGCAACATTTCGGCGGAAAATCATGGACATTACTTGGATGATCACAATGATATACAGTGTCTATGCGCTAATAGAAAGAATAGACAGCCTTTCATTGAACGAATAGTAGAATCCAACAGCATCCAGGTGTGACAAAACAGCAAGCTGCATGTGATGATCCTGGGGAGAGATGAATAGCATCTCATATATGATATACACTATTTTCAAGTGATTGGGATATATGGCTATGCCTCCAAGGATGCAAACAAGTATGTACCGCCATTCGTATTACAATATTGTCACAGTTCTAAATTCCATTTCATTAATCAATATAAGAAATGTCAGTTCAGTTTAGATGATTCAGTGTCCCAGTGCTGACTTTCATACCACAAGCTTCCAATGATTTAAGTTGCACCTCATAATCTTTCAAATAAATCATATGCCAGAAATATAATTCATCTAACATATACTCCTAGAAGTGCTCAGTATCTATTATAGCCATTTTATCAAATGAAACCTTCGGAACAAATTAGTAGGAAGTGAAAATTATATCTCCACACAATTATTTGATTATTACAATGTTCCTTTGAAAAATTACAATCCTAACATAGTTACAGCCATGCCTAATAGGCTAGTACCAAATATTGCCCCTTTTTCCATTTTGGGAAAATGCTAACTATTCTAACTAATGAAACAAAACCATCTTGCCCTGTTCAGTTTCCAAGTATATGATTGTTCAAGCCAAGCAGTATTGTGAATGCCAGCAATGAGCCCACAAGAAACAGATTCAAGTGTCTCAACCAAAAAATTAAAATAAAATTCAGGAAGCTATCAATACGTTCAGGAATCTAGAGAGCCCTATAAGCCCCATAACCAAAAAGTAGACTAAACAAATTCTGAAAATAAAATCCAGTCGAAGAAATCATGCTGAGAAGCATAAAAGCAGTTTCAGGAGGGAAAAAAACACTGGCAAACGGTTTACTGCCGTGTTATCAAAAAGGCTTGAAAATAAGAGACTACAATAAACATAGTGACATACCAATCTGACATATGGCTGCTGGAACACCCATCCAAGAATAGGTATCCTTTGCAAGAAAACAGCGAGGGTCGGCCAAAATCCACTGCATGGGTACAATGAGTTAGCAACATTTGATTCTCCTAAATTATTTCAGTAGCCTGAGATTGTGACTTTGGACTAGAAACACAACCTGAAAAGTACAATAAATCCATATGACTCCAAAATCATGCCGAGAATAGGCCATCCAATGACAATGAAGAAGAAGCCACTCCCAAATGATATTGTTCCCTAAACAGAATAAATCCAAATATTACAAATTCTGTATATTGCAAGCAAAAATCTCAGAGAGAGAGAGAGCTGCTCGACCTTAAAATTCTGTCGTTTCATGAAGAACTGCATGGTTGACTTTAACCCAATCGTCAATGACACCCCTGACAGGAAGAGGATCTGATTAAGAACCCAAAAATTAAGACTGTTAAATGACAATCTCATCAACTATACATGATGCAAAAACTCAAAAATGAATATTCAACAAAAACTAATCACAAGCTCACATTTCCCATGGCAAGCAGTCCTTTGTCAAAAAAGAAGATGATTCCCAGGAATGAGAAGAAGACCCCAAATCCGGTCAGCCCAAGTCCAATTTCTGCTCCACTCAAAAAGCAGTCCTTGAAATCATTTTTTTTTTAAAGGGCAAACATATGTTGGAAAGGCAGGAATTAAGCATGTGTGTCCTATTTAAAGCATATTGCCATCCTGTTTGTGCATCAGTACTAATTCTTACGCTTAGTTCAAGACGTCAATTTTTGACCAGCAGCCATGGAATATGCCTGAAGACTCAGCAAACATGATCTGGTCTCCATATTGTTGATTGAATCATTGAACATACAGTCACCGCATTGACTTTACTAGGCTACAGTAAATGGCAATATTTTTCTACATCTCCAGCAGAAACCAGAGAATCATAGAGGAACAGAAAGTACTACCTCTAACTACAACTATCCATGATAGGCTATAACCTAAAGTCAAGTTGCGACTGTAACTCATTTTCATGAAACAGATTACTTACAGTATTGATGGGCTTACACAAAATTGCGAATGAGGGGGAGTTACATGGCAAGTAAGTTATCAAACTATGAGAAAAGTGCAGGAAGTTTCAAGCCTGAAGGCCATAATCTCTAAAAATGTTGGAGATAATACATAATAGGACAGGCAGAACGTTGATATAATAAAACTACTCAATATCAGTCATGATAATTATGGAAAACTATTTCCAGCAATCTTTTGATTAACTAACTGTCATATTTCCAGCTGCTGTACAGAAAATTCAAGGGAAACAAGATCTACTCCTATTGTTCCTAACCTAGTGTTTGTTCATGGAAGCTAGGAAATGCATCTACTCCAGCATCATTTAAAAAAGCATATACAAATAAGTGGATAAGCCACTGCAAATATGGAGCTCGACTCACTTTTACGATCATTCATTTCGAAGGAAACCATTGTCTCCGACGCTTCTGCTGCACAAGCTGCCAGAACAGAGAATAATCCTCCACTGAGCATTGACATCAGATCTAAAAATTAGAATGAAAAACCTAATCAAGCCCAAACGGATAGGAGAAATCGGTAGTGGCCGTACCTGGGGAAATACGAACAGGACCAGCTCCAAATCAGTGAGAATGCCACCAAATACCTGCAAGAAGAAGACCGAACCAGCTAAGAGGGAGGACTGAAGGAGAAAACACAGAATTGACTGAAATCAGGAGCTTCGGATTGGAAACCAGCGGGAAGCCCTAATCAATGTCCGGTTTCCTCTGCGAGATCATCTCACACAATCTCGCGGGGAACAAATCGCAGAGGATTCGATCGATTCGAGGACAGATGAGCAGAACCTTTCGCGAGCGAGAGAGGTGTCCTCCTCCAACGGCAAAAGCAAATGGGAGAGATTTGAAGTGGGAAGCTGTATTTGCTCGGGAAATGAAAATTTTCACCGTCTGCGATCAGATGATATTGCGCCAATCGAGACAGTGATGGAGGCAGTCGTCTTCATCCAGGGGAAGCAAATTGGACAATCAAACAAACAATAGAAACAATTACATGGGATATTAAGATTATAAAATTTTAATTATAACAAAAATTTTTAGATTAGAGTTTGAATACAAAAATTTGATAAATATAGATGAAAATGGTTGTAAAGGTATAAGATACGAACCCGCTGCGTTCACAGGGGCTCAAACTCGGCACCTCTGCTTAAGCGACACAAGTCCTTTCCACTTCGCTAACTTTTGTTGGTAAATATTGTGATAAATTTATATAATTAGATCAATTATTATAAATTATTGTAATTTAATTCATTTAAAATTTATTAAATTTCAATATTATATATGATATTCTTAATATTATTAGTATGCTATGTCAGTTCTACCTTTTTAATTTTATAATTTTAAATCTTTTATTAAAAAATTCCAGAATTTATATGATAAAATTATATATATCAAGTGAGATAGGGAAATTCAATAATTAATGAAAGATTTTTACGATTAAGATCGTGAAAACGTGAGTAAAAAGTAAAAGTTTTAATTATTCAAGCAAAGTAAATATTCATGATGGAAATTGCAGTTCACGCATTTGTGAATAAGAGGGATTTTTGTAATCTCTTAAAACTTTATTGAACATTTTGAAAAAATATTAACATTTTTTTATAAATAAATATCTTCATTAGAAATCCATTCAATTATCTATCTACATTATTTTATGTAAATATTTATGAAATTTGATATATTTTTTATTTTTTATAATTGTCTTAGATCTAATTTATATTTTTAAATTTATTACATGCATTTAAAATTGAAATGGCATATTCGAATGTTGAAAAGAATGGCACGTTTGAATGGCAGATTGTTCTGATGAAATTGAAAAAAAAATTAGATGAGCTATATAGATTAATGGGCTAAGACATAAGGAAAAATTGAGTTGAGAGAAACCTATGAAAGATGAAACCCATATAAGCTCATGTTGGAATGGTGGGAAAGTTGAGCCCACATCAACCCGAAGAATAAAGCTTTGAAGGTTTACAAGAAATATGTATTTTTTTCTCTGAGTAATCTTCATGGCTCCATTATACAACACATACTTGTCCCGAGTGCCTGTGAAGCTCAACTTTTCGTACATTTTATTGGAAAAGGTTGATTTTAATTCTCAACCTTTTGAATCATTTTCATATTTGACATAAATTTTTTTTGGTCAATTCTAGTGCTAGACCTTTAGGTATAATTTAGTTTTAGTCATTACATTATACTTAATAGTGAAACTGGGTGATTCACTTATTTGGTTTTTGAATATTAGAAATATTTTTAATTAAAACTTAAAAATAAAACGAAAACCTCAATAGGAAAATGGTTTAAATCTAGCTACCGTAGCCCCTATGAGGTTACTGACCATACCGTATATTGTTGATAATCGTTCCGGGGATAATTTAGAGTCGACTCCCCACTGACCCCTCTCCTCCTCTGAGTGATGCCCTATAGGATAAAATTCACAAATATGCAAAGGAATATTTTTAGCCTCTGATTTGTCTTGGGCCTCCACAAATTATTCCATTAGGCTCTATATATTTAGTTTATACTATGTAACTGTTTGGAAAAAAGTAATCGAGTATTCCAGAAATCACAATCTTTTCCCGAATGCGAGAATTAATAGGCAACCACAAAATAAAATGAAGAGAAAATCAAACGAAGAACGCCAAAGTTTTTAAAGTGGAAAACCCCTCGGTACAAGGGAAAAACCATGGGATCGAGTTAGCAAAAACTTTTAGTATCAATAAATAGCATGATACACAGTTTTTCTTTGATCTTATCAGAGGATATAACACCAATAATCATCAAGGACTACACCTCTAGATAATACAAAATCTTCACCCGAAGTAAAAAGATGAATAACAGGAATGATCTTACAAAAAATAATCAATAAGAGATGTCAACGAGCAGCAAAACAAGTGAATCTAGAAGCAAGAAGCATCTCAAAACGAAGTTTATTCCACCAGGAATCACCCTCTCAAATTTCACGGGAAACAAATAACATCTTACGTTCTGTCCGAATCCTGAAGCACCTGTGGAATACCCAAAAATTGATGCAATTTTTCTGCTCTATATTTTGTCAGTTTGTTGCTCTGTTATGCGGCAATATATATATATATATATATATTAATTTTCCCTAGAAACATAATACTCTTTTGGTGGGTCAATGGGCCGAAAAGCCATAAAATTTTTTTCATTATTATTTTAATTTATCAGGACCATCGAGCAAGGATAACCCAACAAACTCCCCTTCATTATTCACGGGGATGACTCCACTAAACCTCCATGCTTCCTGCAGAATTCGAGTTTTCCCTGAGGTAGAGGCTTAGTCATCATATTTGATAGATTCTTATTGGTATGGATCTTCTCAATGTAGTACTTTTTCATCTAAAGGGCATACACTTAGATTTAGAATGAAAACTGGAGTGCTTACTAAGATGGATGACATTCTAACTGCCGTACTGAACCATGTACTTTTCTTGTTCTAAGCCTAACTCTTGCAAAACTGTTTCATCCATAAAACTTCTTTGTAGGTTTCAGTTGTTGCGATGTACTCAGTTTTTGTTGTTCATAGTACAATGCATTTTTGTAGTTTTAATTGTTGAGAGACTGCTACTCCTGCAAATGTAACTAAATATCCCGAAGTGGACTTTCTAGAATCCACATCACCTATCACATCTGCATCGATGTACCCTTCTAGCACTAGCTTAGTACCACCAAATTATAAGCATCCTTTTGAAGTGCCTCTAAGATACCTTAGAATCCATTTAACTATAACCCAATGCTCTTTTCCAGGATTGGAAAGAAATTGACTTACCATGCCAACTACACGAGCTATATCTGGCCTCATGCAAACCATGATTTAAATTAGACTACCAACAACAGAGGCATATGGCATATGGCACATTCTTCATCTCTGCTTCCTCAACTTCAATCAAGAGACACTCTTTGATACTTAGCTTAATGTAACTGGTAAGTGGAGGAGAGACCGATTTTGCCTTGCTCATGTTGAATCTCTCCAAGATCTTCTCAATGTATCTCTCTTGGGATAGCCATAATTTTCTTGGATTCTGATCTCAAGTGATCCTCATGCCCAAAATTTATTTTGCTGGCTCTAAGTCCTTCATTTCAAAAGATTTGCTCAATTCTTTCTTTAACTTGTCTATCACTACAAGAAACACCCACATTACCGGCCAAAAAAGTTAGACGAAAATGTTTAAAAATGACATATTTCCTTCCGTCTTTTGGCTAAACGAGGTGGACGTAAAAAACGTTGACGCAAAAAATTTCGTCCAAGATAAATAATGACATAAATTGGACGATAAAATGTTCTTTGGCCACAAAATGGATGACTGAAAACCATTAAAAAAATTTTGTGGTCAACTTTGCAGGGCTGGACAACCACTCTCTTACCATATGTTGCATTGTCTATATTTTAGCCCAAGCTCACCATTCTCAAATAAGTGTTGCAATCAAGATTTGAACCTAGGTGTAGAGTGTGGAACCACAATTCCTTTCCATTTGGGTGTTGAATGACAAGTGATAAATAATGTAATAACTAATATCAAATTATCTTTATTTCGTGGGTGATAAAATAAAAAAATACAATAAGAAATTTTAACTAACAAAAAGTAAATAAAATAATTTTAAGAAAAGAAAATAACCATTTTATATTTGAATATGAAGAAAATTTTATATACATTTGCATTCTAAAAGTAAATAATTTTCATATAACGTATAAAAGAAAAATGAAAACTGAGTAGTTCTAGATTTAGGCGGGGTTCGATTCCTCTTTACACTTAACCCTTAGCATCATTATCTATACATATACATCTACATGTTTTTTACGTAGATCATTAAGTTGTGGGGTGTCTATGGCCTGGAAATATATCTATAAATTGTGTACATCCAACTTGTGTCCAAACATAAGATGAAAGAAAGTGTCTAATGCTCAAATTTCTTGTCCAATTTATGTCTAAGATCCGTCCATCCAATAATTTATAATTATAGAAAAAAATTTAGTAGTTTATAACTATTTTTGTCCTATTAAATTTAGTACTTAAACTGTAAATTTTTTCCCTTTTCTAATTAAAAATTGGAGGATTTAAATCGTAATATTAAATTTTTTTTATAACATTGAGTTTATTCTTCCCGAACCATGAAAATCTCGCAAGTTCATGGATACATGTCAGTTCACATGCAAAACACATGTATGCGTAACCTCACTAAGAGTTATGCTTCCAGGGGAATTCGAGGATCTAATCTTGTGAATTTTTACATGGCTAACATTAATATTATTCATATTATTATTTAATTTATCATTCATTGACTATGCACGTGCAGTCAAACTTTGGTGAAAGTATTTGGCCCAAAAAGAATTTAATTTTTTTAACTAAGCAAGCTAAAAAAGAAATGATTTTTTTAGACAAATTTGACAAATTAGGCAAAATAAGTTGTCCAACTTTTTCCTCACAAATTGGACAAAATTGTCATCGAAAGAGATTGTAGTTTTACCTTTAAAAAAAAAGAGATCGTACATTTTTCTCTGTTTTTTGTCCAAGAAATGTCTATGGAAAGGGCTTCCAATTTGCGTCCATCTAACTGGACAAAGACCTTTTGCCTTTTTGTCCAAATTGTGTCAACTAGGGTGGACGAAAAATGATGGAACTTTTTTTTTTTATATATAATATTCATCCTTATATTAACGAAAAATGGACAAAAAAATAATGAAGTCTTACATCCACCATTGTGGACAATAATATCTGCCGCTAATTTCTCAATTTCTTGTAGTGTATCCTACTTTTGTCACTACTAACTATGAGCATGTCATCCAGATAGAGTAAGAGAAAAACAAAGTCATCATGTGAAAAATATTTCACAAAAACACAATGATCGCCCGTGCTCTTATTGTACCCATTCTCCATCATAAAAGACTCAAACTTCTTGTACTATTGTCATGGAGCCTGCTTGAATCTGTACAAGCAGACTCTGAAAGGTACATCACCCTTCAAGGCAATTGTAGATGAATGATTGATTATCTCAACTATAGTCATCAATGCCTCACCCTAAAAACTTTTCTATAAGTTAGCATGTGATAGCATACACTGGATACGCTCCTCGATGGTCCGATTCATTTTTTTAGTGGCTCTGTTGTGCTAAGGAGTTTTAGGAACTGTCTTTTGAAGCTTGATACCATGGGTATTACAATAATCTTCAAATGGTCCCCTGTCTTGCATGAGCACATTTGAGTTTTCTGCCAATTTCATGCTCGACTTTGGCATGAAATTTCTTGAACTCTATCAACACCTAATCTTTGTGCACCAAAGAAAAAGCCTAAACTTTTCTAGAGTGGTCATCAATAAAAGTAATAAAATAGATAGAACCAACAAGCGATTTGTCCTTCATAAAGCAGACATCATTATGCACTAGATCAAGATATTAGGACTTCTAGAAGTAGGAGCAATATTAAATCTTAGTCTACTCTACTTACCAACCAAACAATCGGTGCATATGTCTAGAGAAGTACCTTTTATGTTGAGAAGTAGCTATTATTTGGTTAGTATTTGAAGTCCTTTCTCACTCATATGGCACATTCGCTTATGCCACAACTCTGAGGAAGATGTTGCTTTAGCCATATTAATCTCCCTCGTGATATGTTGAGCTTCAGTTTTGTTGAGAGAGTGATCTTTTTCCCTCTTGCTATAAGAAGTGAACCTCTCTTGAGTTTCCACTCTCCTGCTTTGAAGTTGTTTTTGTAACCATCATCATCTAACTTTCCAGCTAAAATTAGGTTCAAGCGGATATTAGGCACATGTTTGACGTCTTTTAGCAAAATCCTACGCCCGATATTAGTTTGTAGTTGAACGTCTCCCATGCCAACAATTTGGGACTTTGTATGTAGAAAATATATCTCTAATATGTGTAACATGAAAGGATGTTGTAGTATCTAAAACTCATTTGGCTGACAACATTATTACAGTCTTCTTGAGTTAGAAGGTATACCTCATCATCAGATACAATCATTGTAATATTATTCTCGTTATTGCTCTTACTTTCTTTGTCGATATTCTCAGTTCTTTCTTGTGACTAGTCATGTTTCAATTTCATACACTCTTTCTTGAAGTGGCATAGTTTGCCACAATAATTGCAAGTAAAATTTTTTTGATGATTTGATTTCCCTCGAGACTTGGATCAACCATGCTTGGAAGAATTTTTTCGGTTACTTCTCCCACGATCTTCAACAATTAGTGCTTTTGATTGAGCAACTGAAATTATGTTCATGTCTCCTCGTTTCCTCATTCAATAAACTATCTTTGATAACTTCTAAGGATAGTTTTCCCCCTGGAGCTGAATTATTAAGGGACACAACGAGAGTCTTTTAGCTGTCAAGCACTGAACTTGATAGAAATAGTGCTTGGATCTCATCATCGAATATAATCTTCACAGTCAATAATTTATTGATCAACTCCTAAAAGCTGCCAAGATGTTCTGCTATAGACTGGTTGTCCCGGTCTTTAAGATTGACCAGCTTCTTCATCAATAATACTTTATTTTGTGGTGATTTCCATTTATACATCTGCTGCAACTTATTCCAGACAATATCAGGCTCATCAATACTAGTAATATGATAGAAAACTTTATCATCCACCCACTATCGAATCTATGCAACTGTTTTGATTCCCCTACTTCTTTTCATTAATATCATCGGGCATTGCAACATTACCTTTAACAGGGTCACAGAAATCTTTTTAATTCAAGTAATCCTTCATTTGAGGCTTCCAGATAAAATAATTTGGACCTCTCAACACAAGCATCCGACCTGGAGCATTATTCTCTTCCATTAATTCATGGAAAAATAAAACCAAGCTCTAGTATCACTATTGGGAAAAAGGTAATAGAATATCCTATAAATCATAATCTTTTCTTGAACATGTGAATTGATAGGTAACCGTGAAATAAAATGAAGAGAAAATCAAATGAAGAACAACATGATTATTAACATGGAAAACCCCTCAGTGTAAGGAGGAAAACCACGGGAATGAGCCAGCAAAACTTCCACTATTAACAAATAGCAGGATACATAATTTCTTCTTTTATCTTATTAGAGGATTTAACACCAATAATCATCAAGGACTACACCCCTGGATAATATGGATTCATTATCCGAAGAAAAATGATGGATAATAGCAACGATCTCACCAAAAAGGATCAACAAGAGATATGTTGATGGGAAGCCAAAAGAGTGAATCTCAAATCGAGAAGCATGTCAAAACGAAGCTTGTTCCACCATGAATCACCCTTTGAAATTTCATGGAAAACATATAACATCTTACTTGCTATCCGAATCTCGAAGTACCTATGCTATACCCAAAAAATTGATGCGATTTTTCTGCTCTATGCGATTGCTGTATTATGTCAGTTTGCTGCTCTGTTATGCCGCAATATATATATTAATTTGCCTAGAAACAAAATTTTCTTTTGGTGGGTTAATGGGCCAAAAAGGCCATACAATTTTCTTGATATTATTTTAATTTGTTGAGCCCACTAAGCAACAATAACCTAACAGTAACCTGTCATCTAGCTCTAACTGATAATATGACTTCTCTGAATGCTTGCCATTAGAATTAGCCAACCCAAAAAATTCATTTCGAGTTCATACCTCAGGGAGATTAATCATAATGATCCTTCTTATCATGTTAATAGAGAATAAATCCCCGAATAAGCTAGTGTTCCTTCTTCCTGGGTAGCGCAAATGCCCATGATTCAAGTTGGGGGAGTGTTAACTGAGGGTTGCAGTAGTGCAAATATGTTATCTAGGAACTAAAAGCTTATTTGAATTGAGATATTTTGAGAGATTTGAAGAGATAATACAATCAATTGTTTATCCAAATTATTAGGAGAGATTTGGAAAAGTTCAAAGGAATTCATAATACATCAAAACTGCAATTTGTAATTCCTCTAATTTACTAAATTTGAAGGAATAATAAATTTTAAGATAAAAAATGCCTATCACAGTTTCTTAAAAGAAATTTTAGACACATGATAACTTTTCATCATATAACTATACAACTACCGCACAAATTTCCCTCATAACTACACAATTATTGCTCACCTTCTCCTGCTTGATCACCACCAAGTCACGGCCACTAAAACTCCCAGGACCACCACAAAACTATAGCTTTTTTAAGTCCTGAGGCCACTATGAAACCACTGTGTCTCCTATCCACCTCTATCCCACTCAATTAGTCCTCCAAATTAATAGGATAAAATAGGTAAATTAATTTTTTATCCCTCCATCCAAATAAGCTGTAAGGAACCAAACACACTCTAGTCTATATGCCATCTCCTATGTATTTACATGCACCCTTCCTAATAGTAGATACATGAAGACCTTTCCATATAACTGGATCCAAAGAGAACTCATACTTAGTAAACATGGTTTTGGGTGCAAGACTAGATGGTCTGCAAGTTAGAGGCTTCCTAGGAATTATTAAAGGAATTCCTAAGTATTATTTTAACTTTTTATTCGAAGAATTTCTTTAATCTTCCTTATGTTGCATGGTCATATATTTTTTTTAAAAAATAGATTCCAAAATTTCTAAGATTGATTTTTTGTCCACTTCATGAGCAGAACTTATCTAATACCCCTTTATTATTCTTTACATCTTTCTCTGTAACTCTAGAAAATATGATCGGGTAATCAACAAACAGTAAGTGTGATATTTTAAATTATTATTGCACAATCTAATTTATTCTAATTTTTTTTATAAGTAAGGAGGATGGCAGGAGTAGTGACAACCTAACCACTTCGCTATGCAATATTCGCGCATTAACATTTAATCGCGAACATATCAAATAAATCAAACAACCAGTACCAACACTCACCCTATCAATGTAGTACCATCAAAAGTTTAGTATAATCGAAGAAGCCAATATCCAGTAAAGTTCAAGTTCAAGATCAAGAGTTCCTTCTAATAATATTTCTCAAAATGAAACTCGAACTTAGAATTTCGATCTTACCAAAATACATGGGAGTGGATTTCTCATGGAAAAAGTGAAAGTATAATGTGATAAATAAGGGACATTGTCTTTTTCCACAGGTTGCCTTAAAGTAGCCATAGGAAGTTCAATCCTATTGATGAAGGCTTGATGGAATCCAAAATTTTAGTACTTTCAAGGATGAGGCCCTATTCTAAAGTATTAAATTCCTTTTTAAAATCTAACTTAGCTCTAACCTGAGCTCTTCTAGCTCTTGATTTTTTCATTAAACGAGTAATTCCCTCGATACTGCTATCTAGTTTGGATCTATGAGATTGTCTAACAACAGTTCAATTCCATTAGCCATGATTTTTGTGATTAATTCATGGCTGACATTGGTGAGGCTCATCGACCTGAAGTCTCTAAAAGAGTTTGCTCTATTGATATTTGGGACTAACATTAAAAAGCCGTTGTTCTATTTTTTTTTTTAATAAATAACTTGTTTTTAAGCCCTGGAGCTGAATAAGATCATCAACAATTGATTTGACTCTGTTATATTCTAGATTTTACTGACTAGACTTGATGTGCAACTGAGATTTGAAGTATCGATTGTCAATCGGTTCAAATATTTTCACCCATAAAGATCTATCAACTATTTATTTCATGCTTGTAATAGCTATCATTCTAAAAGCTTGATTCCATTTACCGTATCCACGTGAATCTGCATCTTTAACAAGTTTGACCTCTGATTTCGAGTAACAATGGGCCGGGGCTTGCACCCTCATGGGTTGGGGAAATTAATTAATAATATGTAAAATATAATTCAATATATGATATAAATTTACATATTTATGATAGGATAATTAAATAAATTTTTTACCAAAAATAATTAAATAAATTTAAAAAATTAAGGATTTACGTAATTTCAATAAAATAGAATAATTATTATTCAGTTTATTAATCTAAAATTATTCATAAATGAAATATATAATTATATAGTATAATAATATTTAAATATGGTTGGGTCCGGGCGAGGCGGTGTAGCAGCCAGATCCAGACCCGTCCAGACCTGTGCATGGGGCGGGTCAAAGCTGGTTGGGCCGGGGCAGGTTTCACGTGCCCGGGTCAAATTGCTATACCTACCTCCGGTCCTATGATAAAAAGAAAAATTGAAAAAAGAAAGCTATAATCCTGAGGCCACTAATAAAAACAAGACAGAGAGAGAGAGAGACTTCAAAGAGGATCATCAACGACCCTTCCTCACCCGCAGGCTCAATGAGAGAACTATGCGCCAGTAGTATAATTACAAAACGAAGAGCTGAGGAGCTTTTGGGCAAAAATACCGCTTTAAATAAAAATAATTTTAAAAATTGTAATTTTGAAGCATATTTTGAAATTATTGTTCTTAAAACACATTTTGAAAGTGATTTTAGGTTCGATTTTTTTAAAAAAATTACAGTTGCAAAGTCGAGATTTTTTTTAGTTTAAATATTTTACTATAAAGTCAATACCCAAATTAGAGGATAATCATAATAGTTATTGTGTTGGACAATTTCTTAAAATAAGATATCGAGGTTCTATCATTCGTACCGACATTTTTTTCCTTTTTTTTAGTCATCTGGTACAAAACATAACGATGGTAAGGATAAAATATTGAAAAAAACACATCTTTAACTTACAATTTCTTCACAAAATTTTAAATGATTTTTCGAAGGCGCGTGATAGAGCATATCTATCATAAAAGGACAATAATACAAAGCACGCCTGACACAAGGACAATAATACAAACCACAAACTGAAAATGAGTATAGCTGATGCGGAACCCTGTTTAGGACCTGTCATCAGGATGGATGCCTAACTGCCAGGAGAATGTTAAACATGCAATTTTACGGCGCTCAAAAATAGTTCAAGGATACCGTTTTCTTAAAAAAATCTATACCTATATATACTAATACTATAATCTAAAATAGAGTTATAGTCCTCATAGGTCGCCACGTGGCAGCCTCACTAGCTTCCACGTGGCAGGTTTCTTGAACTTTTTATTTTCTTTTTAATTTTAATTACAAATAGTAAAATACAGGAGTTGTTATGTGTTTGCCGCATAATTCGTATGTTAAATATTTCTCTTTTGTCCCTCTTTCCTTCTTCAATTTTTGGTCGATTATTTAAGTTATGTAAATAAAAAAAATTATTTTGTTAAATCATTTCCTATTTAATTAAAATCTCTTAACTTATATTTATCGTCATTATTTATTTTTAAATTATTTATTGATTTGATTTAATTTCATAAAAATTCATTCATTTAAAGAGAAATCAATTTTTCCTATTTAATTATAATATTTTTCTCATATATTATTATTATTATATTTATTTATTTGATTTTCATATTTTCTTTGACTGCTTAATTATTTTCTATTTTTCACTCATTCTCCATTTCTCTTTGCCGTGCTTACTCTTCACCTTTCCCATCTTTCTTCTATTTTGACCAGTCATGACCGGATGAACATTTGTTGATCAACAGTTATCTATTTGTTATTCTTTTCACATACAACGTCCAACTATTATTTTTATTACAAGCAATTCTTATTTGAACATAATTTTTCATAAAAGAATAATTTTAAAATAATTTAATTTAGAATTAGTTTATGTTAGTAAATGTTAATCAACTCTGCAGCGAAGCGCAGAATATTGCACTAGTTTATATAAAAACGATGTTTTTGAGCAAAACTCAAGAGCTGAGACCTCATTGGTCTGTCATATTTAACTGGTCCAACCGCAGGGACGCTATTTGGAAGCACGAGCGATCTCACGCATTTGAGAAAAAGGGCCCTGTCTCTCTGCATATACTACGCATCTTATTTCTGGTGGATGGCATGTACTTCGAATCGAATGTGAAGAATGTGTTACATCTTTGCTATCAAATAAGGACCGGGACGGACTTCGACTTCTCTCGCTGCGTGCTATCTCGGCGATCGGAGAGAGGAGCCTGACTGGATAAAGAGGTGTCGGTGGGGGGAGAATTTGGAGGGCGCGGCGGCCGGAGCTTCCGATCTGGCCGGAGAATTGGCCGCTGTAGGTGCAACGTTTCTTAAAATGCTCGCTTAGGTGAGATCAGGGACGCTGCTCGATCATTAGAATTTTCCAGTGTCTTGTGCTGAAACTGCATTGATTGGTGGCTGCTTGTGTTTTACTTCTCAAGGTCGCAAGATCTTGGACTTGATTGGGTTGCTCTTGAATGTTGAATCCGTGGATCGATAATTCAGGTTATTTCATGTCAAATCTTGTGGCAATTCCACAAGGGGAGTATTAAGTTGGATTAATTTCATATTATCTTGCTCACTTCCTATTGTTTGCGGATGGTTACATGACACTTTAGGGACTTCCATGATACTTGTTTTCTTGGGAAGTTCAGGTCGGCTTTAATCATCTGTTGAATCATAATAGAATTGTGGTATATGAGAATAAATTGATCCCAGCTGCTTATATAAATTGTATTGGATACCACTACAGATCCCGCTTACTTTGAATGTGAAACTCTTTCCATAAGCCTTCAGACCAGTTTCTTTAATACTGCTTTTCATACCAACATTTTCAGGCTTCAATCTCTGACTTCAAGAACTCAGCATCTAATCAAAGTTTTGAATACTGGATAGCATTGCCTGATTAAGTTCGAATAAATCCATTTTATTAGGTGAAAAAGCGTGCATGAGTTTTGTGGTTCTTTTGTTGAACTTACAATTTCAAGCAAGGGGGATTATAGATAGAGCATTGCATGACTAGTGTGTGAAATGTTTTGACCAACTGCAGATGGAGTAGGCTTTATAAAATGGAAATTATAATATAAACATTATTTATTTAGTGATTACTGGGAGTTCCTTTTGTCCCATTATATAATTCATTAACACAATGCTACCATCCAGAAGCCTCATAATGACATGATGCAACAAATTTCAAACCAGGGGAATTACTGATCTCAGAGTAAACGACAACCCTTCCTGATTACTTGCACAAGTTTCTGATAAATTTTATTGCTGTGATCAGCTGTCAAGTTCAATGCAATTCCCCTTGCTGCAGATAAATTTACTGATGATATTTTGAGGGCAGACGAAATGGCATCCCCTTTTTAGTTGCATAAATTTCTGATTAATTTTTCGTTATAATATTTTGTCGATTTTGACGTATTACACTTTGCTGCAGATATAATTTATTTCTGATATTTAGACAGCACAGACAAATGAAGAACGGAGTCATTGAGTGCAGTGTCTGCCACTCAAGGCTTGTATCCCCTACTAGTAGATCTATATCAAGGGCTTATGATCGACACAAAAGCAATGTATCATCAAAACAGCGTGCCCTCAACTTTCTCTTGGTTGTTGGTGATTGTATCCTCGTTGGCTTGCAGGTACTCAAACGGCAGACCATAATTTTGATTCTTCATTTCCTGATGTCTTCTTTTGTCTTCCTATCGATGCTTGGGCGATTCTTTTTTGGACAGTCCATAGTACTAAGAAATCAAAAGTCAAAATAATGTTTTTCACTTGTAGAAACCTATAAATTATCCAATAATAAAAGGGTGTTGGCTTGTCTGTGATTTGTTCCATTTTGATACTGCTGAAGAAAGAAAAATAAAGAATCATGGGATGGCTGCATCGCATTTGTAGGCGAGCATTATCCTTTCTTTCTTTCTTTCTTTTTTTTTTTTTGTAATTGTGCAAGTAAAAAGCTTTGGCTATAGGTATTTTTTAGGACAATGCTCTGGCCCATTTATTAAGACTGCAGTAAGACATTCTTGGTGCTAATCATTTAAGTTCACTGACTTTTGTATTGGTTTTCTTTCCCAGCCAATTCTAGTTTATATGTCCAAAGTGGATGGAAAGTTCAACTTCAGTCCTATCAGTGTCAACTTTTTGACAGAGGCTGCAAAAGTTCTTTTTGCAGTTCTTATGCTTCTATTCCAGGTCTGTTCTATAATTATGCTTTCAGCTTAATTCTACATGACCATATGACATCATATGACTTTTCTTTTGGTAGGATTTAGTTGTATTAGCTCCAATATTGAAATAGTTGGGGAAATAGATGTGGTCATGGAG
This sequence comes from Lagerstroemia speciosa, assembly GCA_037672795.1. Classification (NCBI taxonomy): domain Eukaryota; kingdom Viridiplantae; phylum Streptophyta; class Magnoliopsida; order Myrtales; family Lythraceae; genus Lagerstroemia; species Lagerstroemia speciosa. Next base: position 4,993,146 of record CM075310.1, read on the forward strand.
CGTCTCTTAATTGAAGAGATTAATTGAATGATCTTCTCTACCATTTCTCTAATCATTTCCTACTTGTGCTTTATTTCACAGGCTAGGCGTCAAAAAGTTGGTGAGAAGCCATTACTCTCAATGGCTACATTTATACAGGTAATCCTCTCATTCACTGCTGTTCGACTGAAGGAACTTAGATCCCTCTCTGGTGTTTTATTGTCAGTCTAACATGCTTTAGGCTATGCTAGGGCATAATTATGCATTCTAGTGACAGAGTTTAGTGCAGGTTTAAGAAATCAAACTTGTTCTTTGGAAATGTAATGAGTGTAGAGTTCATGGGATAGGAACTTGACTGGCTTTTCTTTTTTCAATATTGATAGGGTAAATATCACTATGATCTACCTTATAAACTTACCTTCATGTTTACAATTCGCATTACTGTTTATATTCTTTCTGTGAGAGTCAGCACCCTCATTTTTTTAATACAACTGAATTCATTGCCAACATACATGTATATATAAACTAGATAGTCACTTCAAATATCATCTGAATTCACCTATTGAAAAATTAACTTCAATAATTGGTTATACTAGTTACTCTAATAAATTATAAGTCTCTGACTTTATTGGCAAAAACAGGGCTGTCTTTGATTTTATTTAAAAGGATGAACTTCAATTATATTGTGAATATCTTAAAATCCAAAATGCTATGATTCATGTATTCTGAAGCCCTTGTATTTATTTTTATATCCGTGGTTTATGCTTAGATATTTATAGAGGTAAATAATGTGGTACCCAATCACATGGAGTTGATACGTCCTTGTCCTTTGTAGAGAATTTAGTTTTGCGTGTTAGTTTATACAATTTACATATGTTCTGCAGGCAGCTCGCGCCAACATCCTTCTTGCTGTTCCTGCCTTTTTATATGCTATCAATAATTATCTGAAGTTCACTATGCAGGTAGAGTTCTGTTAATATACTTCTGTAGAAGTTTAAGGAAATCTTTCTTCCATTCACATACTGAAACCCTCCTCAACACCTCTCCTTCCCTGCATCATATTTTATGGGCACATCCATTCTTGTGTACAAGGTTGTGATTTTTTTTGTAAAACTCAGCATGTTTCTATTGCTTGTGATATAAGGTTATGTATAGCACGGTGATGACTTGGAGGGCAATTCATAGTTTTTTAGATAAAAAGAAATTTATTTTTCCATTAAATGGGGCATAAAGTTTGCTTTTTCAATCCCTTATAATCCATCCTCTTATGTAATAAAGCAATCCATTATGAAATCAATGTAGCATCTCTAGCGCTCAGGCAGAGAAAGGAAATATTTCCACGGAGCATGGCCTGTTTAGTGCGACAAGGGTGAGTTATAGATTAGCTTAAAGAAACTGGAAAAAAATTGGAAAAGAATAATACTACATTTCATCGAGATTCTTCTGGCTTTTATCTGTTTCCATGGAAGTTGTTGCTGCTGCATGAAAAGGTTTTTTGGTGTATGTTCTTTCAAATCTTTCTATATAAATCCTGATATTTGTATCTTTACTGAGCAGCTGCAGCTTTGGCTGACTTCTTTTGAACAATTAATGAGTTTTAATATTTCTGCAGCTATACTTTAATCCTGCAACTGTGAAGATGCTTAGCAACCTGAAGGTATTTATATGTTCCTCTTTCTTGCTATTACCTGTCACCATGCCTCTGTCAGTTTTGAATTATCTCACCAGACAAAGTATGTCTCCTTGACTTATTTCTTATAAATTAGCCTGACTTAGCAGATCATTTCCAACTACTAAATTTTTCAGTTCATTGCTTGCACTGTGTAGCTTGCTCTGGTGATGTTCATCAAACATGTTAGCTGCTGGTTTTTCTCATATTCTTTGGTCTTACCCTGCCAAAGAAAAGGGCAGGGAAAGAACGGACGATGGACTGTAAAGACAAATATAAATGTACAGCTTTTGTAAGATGCTCCAGAATTCTTGAAAGAGTAGAAAACTCAATTTTCCAAGAAAAAAAAGGACAATTCTTTGTAAATATAACAGATTGAACTAAAACCATCTCAACTTGATTTTAGGCAGTCTAATTTTTTAAGATGTTTTTGGTGTTCCCAAAGTGTTTGCCTTTTTGAAACCAGCTGATTGTCATAACACTTGAAGCATAACGCTTGACAACAAACCAGCTTCTATTGAGGACTCAGTTTCTTGGATGTGAATTGCGAAGTATCTCTGTTTCAGCTGTTCTTCTTTCCTTTCAGATGCATTTCTTTCCTCTTTACCCCCTCACTGTAAAAGTTTTTGCTGTGCAGGTTTTGGTGATAGCTGTTTTGCTGAAGATAATAATGAGGCGACGATTCTCCATAATCCAGGTTAGTCCTTGAGCAGTCGGATTCTCTAGTCCTGCAAATCTCTCTGCTGACATAATTGCGAAGCTTCTTGGAACTTTGATACTCTGAAAGTATGGTTGACAGCAATGTACGTTTTCTTTTTGACATGCCTGAGCCTGATTAATCCTTAATTTTTACAGTGGGAGGCTCTTGCTTTATTGCTCATTGGTATTACTATAAATCAACTGCGATCATTGCCAGCAGGCACTACTGCTATGGGTCTTCCTGTTGAAGCGGGGGCATACATATTGACACTGATTTTTGTAAGTAATATATCTATCCTAATATTACCAGGTGGTAGAATGAGTTGAATGTGCAGCCACTTCAGTATTAGCAGCTCCAATTACTGTTATCGTTTTAGATCAATATTATTTTCTGAATTTTTTTGTTGAATATTATTTTCTGAATTTTGATTATTGTCTTTCTGTAACATATTATTTGCAGGTCACGGTTCCATCTATGGCTTCTGTCTTCAATGAATATGCAATGAAGAGCCAATATGACACAAGCATTTACCTCCAGGTGATTTATCAAGATGCATATGATGATGATGGCCATCTTGAGCTTTCATATGGGCTTGGCAATTTAAATTGCAGATTAATTTTTTAACTTACTCTCTCTTGCATTTTGCCTCTAGACCCTCCATATTATCTATGCTGGTCAAAGTTTGAGCTGGTTTATTTTTCAATTGGTTCAAGTAATTCTGTTAGAGTTATAATTATTCTCGAGAAAAATCTGAAGAGCAGAAAACCTGTGTAGATGTTGCGTCTTTATTCGTCTTTTCTTGCTCTGAAAGCAAATATTGATTTTCTGGCGAGTAAAACCATGCTAGTGCCTTTTTTTACTATTGTAAAAATTTTAAAAATGAAATATTAGGTCAAGATGAACTATGGTTTTGAAAGAAATTACTGTTTTGGAAGTTATAAAGGAATCCACTTAAAGGATCGATTTAAATCACGGAGATAACTTTCATCTTTTGCAGCAGTAAATGGAAGTTCATCTGAAGCTCCAGTATTTTCACTTTATGCTGCTTTAACATTACTGGCCCCGAAGTAATTGATTAGATCTTCTGCAGATTTTATTTATAAATGAAATGTCACCTTGCAGAATTTGTTCTTGTATGGATATGGTGCTATATTCAACTTTCTAGGGATTGTGGGATCAGCCATTATTAAAGGTACATTCACGAGTGAAGCATATTTTCAGAGATGACATTACCTCTTTGCATACTTTACTTTTGAAAACATTTGTATTGTGGTTTGTCTTCTAGAGGCATATAAGTTGCAATTATTCAACATTTATGCAACTTCATGTGAATGTAAAAAAACAATGTTCTTTTCCTTTGGTAGATTCGTCTTCATGGACCCTTTTCCTCATCTGCTTGGGAGAAAGCCTTCTATCAAATAGCTTAATTTTGTCATTTTTTATTTTGTTTTTCTTCTCCCAGGACCAAGCAGCTTTGATATTCTGCAGGGACATTCAAAAGCTACCATGCTGCTAATATGTAATAATGCAGCCCAAGGGATCCTATCCTCCTTTTTCTTCAAATATGCAGGTGAGGTTTTCATCTTAACAGTTTGAATTTCTTTCTTGAGGTTAAGACTCCAGGTGTTAAAGCAAGTTCACGACGACTACTCTTTTTGAGCAAACTGAAAGAGTCTTCTAGGGATTTCTTTTGGCTAATTTTATCAATGAAGATTTCTATGGTCTTATTCAGATACAATTTTGAAGAAGTACTCATCTACAGTGGCTACAATCTTCACCGGAATAGCATCTGCTGCACTGTTTGGCCACACATTGACCATAAACTTCATTCTAGGAATTACTATTGTTTTCATCTCGATGCACCAGGTGATTCAAATAAAATGCTATTGACACTCAGATAATTAGAATGCAATATTTCTCAATATTTCGGTCTTACATTTGTTGTTCCTTTTGTCCCCCATTCTTCAGTTCTTTTCACGCCTTTCCAAAGTCAAAGAGGAGCCACAAAATGGAGTACTGGAATTAGTAGATGTTGATGATGAGCGAAGGTACATGCTTCTGATTTGACCTGATTGTTTGACACATTTTAACTGAAATATCAATTTCCTTCTATGGTTAAAAGGGGGGGAAAAACTTAATAATTGCAAGTTCAGTTGAAAGGGAAGGTTCAATCACTTTTAGGATGTTGTCTATCTTTACCACTGTAATTTTGGACAAGTCACCTACTTCTTAACTCCTTGTTTGCCATGGGGATCGCCTTCGAATTTCAGGCATCGCTTTGGTGGGATTTGAGAACTCAGAGAGATGCATTTGGAGTGGTTAAAGGAGAATTTCCTTATACTCTCAAAATTTGGGGGATTTGGCTGCTAGGAACTCGAGTTTTTGGTAGACATACCCCTTTAAAAAAAACTAATTTGCAAAAAATGGTTCTGAGCAGAATATTTCCCTGATGCCATATGAAAACCGCATTTTCAAGATACATTTTCCATTTTGTAAATAAACCATGCGATTTTAATATGCAAAACAGCAGCTTTTAATCTGCGGCTTCTTCACAAAATTGAAATTAAGATGTGGTTTTGATACAGTATTCAGGGAAATATTTTTACCTGGACCCTTTTTTTTTTTACAAAAATGTTTTTAAAAGATAGGTATTTGTACCCAAAACTCCGAGGAACTCTCTGGGTGTTATCAACTGATTAGTGTTTTACTTGGGCCCTGCACTACAATGTGAGAAAGCTGCTCCTCTTCTGTCCTCTCTTCTCCCCCTTGACAGGATCATCCACTGAAGGATGTGTATACCTCGTTCCTTCCCTCCCGTCTCCTCTTTTCCCCCCTTCCCTCCCTCAAACAAATATCCCGCATTAAGAAATATCCTGGCTAAGCATGCATGGATGAGGAAATTAACTAAATATGTTTTCCCTGCTTTACTCTGGCCTAAAAACATCGGAAACCTTTTTCCTGTCCGGCTGTTGCTTAGTTACTTGGGCCCATATTTCTTGGGTAGTTCTTGTTGCTTGTTTCATTTCAATGATGCTAAGAGTAAACCTTGAACTAAATTGGATATTCTGTGGATTTCCAGGTCAAGGGATTCTTTTATAAATATGGCAGCCGGGGCAAATGATGAGGTAGGATAGAGGAATTGTTCCATATATAGTTACAATGCCTACACTAAAGTCCCTTGTTTTTGCATTTTAATGCGTGTGCTCTTTTCAATCTATGGAACTTTCAGGCTAGTCATCGTGTGAGTTCTGACGATAGACAACCACTTCTTCCCCGATAAAGTAACGTCAGGTATGTAAAAAAAAAAAAAGGCTTTTCTGAATGCGTTATTTGTTTTGCGACTACAAAGTAAAGGTTTCAGCCTCTAGGGAATTCATAAGAAATGACAAATATTTTAAGCCTAATGGCCACTTGGGTATGTAGTGTGATTGCTGTAGGCATTTCATTGATCACACAAAATTAGTGGATTGGAATCGTTTCTAGTAGTGCTTTGGTCAGTTGGATTTTAGAAGTAAAAGCTGAGTTAGTGGAGAAAGTATTTTATGAAACAATAGGAGTCCTTATGTGATGATGCTAACAAATTAAATTCTAAATTTTAATGGTTATCTTTGGGATTTTTAAGGTTTTATAAAAGAACTCCAAAAATAACTAAATTTAATTGGTTGGTGTCATCACATAAGCAATGGTACGTGGTGACACCATGACGTAAGATACCTTCTCTGAATTGCTGGTGGATAAAATTGCAACAGTTATCTGTTGTTGATAACCAGTAAATATGATGAACCTTTCGATGAGGAGTAAGTCAATCTTGACTATCAACCTCACGTAAGTACTCCCTAGGGTACATGAAACGCTCCTTTTGTTTGATCGACTTCGAACATGATGGAAACTATCTCTCTTTGTTCTCTTTCTTTCAAGGGCCTCACTCGGGAGCCAGTCTTCTACGTGATGGTGTCACCACATATAATAATACTTATGCGTTGACAATAACCAATAAAATTTAGTTATTTTTAAGATTTTTTTTAATTGAAACCTAAAAATATAAGAAAAAGGTCCTAGAAATAGTTAAATTTTATTAGTTATTGTCACCACGTAAGTACTGTGATATTGTCATATGATAATACTGTTACATACAGGACTTTCTCCTCACTAAGACTCATGCCTCTCGCTTTCAGCAGGGCTATCAATTGCCGTTTATACAAAATTCTTGGAATGGGAGGATTCGCATTCTCCTCTGCTTCCTCCTGATGATCCCTCTGCATTTCTGGGGCTCTGCTGGTCATTGGAGCGAGGAGCTCGAAGCACATAAGAGGCTGCTCCCGGCGAGCAACCAGGCAAAAATGTTATAGATAGGAAGTTACCTTGTCTTTTCATATGACCAGCACATATTGTCTTTTCTCCCCTCTTCTCTCTGCATCTCCTGTTACGGATAAAACTACAACACAGGACCGGAGAGCAGCAGCTGATCGGTAATGATCTGATGTAATCCCTCTCTGGAACCTGTCAGACGACATACCTCATTGCGTTTATATGGATCTTTGATTCTTTTTGGCACATTACCGAAGCAAAGCATGTCAAATTCTAAAAATCCCCAAACATTGTCATGTGATTTCATGATGGGGAAAAGTTATCATGTTTGATTCCCATGTTCGTGAACTCCCAATCATATCATCCCATTTAATACCGTTTCTTTTTTCCTGTCATCGTTGAGGGGCAATATAGGTAGTTCCTTTTCGATCTCTCAAAAATATCTGTGTCCGCTAAATTTTTAACCAAGAAAAAAATGCAAATCAAGATGAAAGTTGGAAAATGACATGAAAGTATAACTACTGTTTCAAGGCACAAATATAAAATTTTCCTTTTCTTATTATACTTCTTGTAATAATAAATTTTGTTTCTATTTTTTTATGATACATATTGTACAGATTAAAAATGCTACGAAAACTAATACTCAAATATTATTAGATAAAAATAAAATAATGTGACTTTGTCTTGATTGTATAATAAGTAATTCCGCTAAATTTAAACATTTTTTAAAAGTAAAAAAAACTAAAAATCTAAATAAAACCATGAAAATTCTAAGAAGTACAAATATCAGTAAATGGAAAAAAGATGTCAAACATTATGAAATACGAGTTTTTAAAGGATATTTAAAGATTTTTTTAAGGAATTTTAAGAGTTTCCCTTACTATTTTTAGCATTTTTAGTTGGGATTTAAATTTTTACTATTTGAACTATTTCATTCTAGATTCACTTTCATGACCTTGCTAATGTGACTGATTATTATTGACTCGTAACACTTACGTAGCCATGCTGTGACATGCCGAGAGTTTCTCCATTCCCACCTGTCCTCTCCCTCTATTTCCAGCATTGTAAAGTCTGAATTCGCTAAAACAGGAAGAAGGTGCTGATTTGATATTATATCATCGTAAAGGGTCCACAGATTGTCAAGAAAATCCTCTTCGAGATTCGACAAGCAACAAAAGGCAAAGACATTATCAAGGGACAGGCCACAGAGCTCAATGTTCGGACATACCACATTGGCGATCCCCTTTTTTTTGACCCGGAAGACACCCGTCGAGTCGGTGTAGGCACGCCGGACTCCAACAAAGCACAATCACAAGAATGTGGCTCCATAGGCCAATTACATTCTCAATGAACAGACTTTACCTGCAGTGTAGGGGTTTGAAACTCGCCGGAAATATCTTACCAACACGGCCGAGCTTCTCGTGAACTCGCTCGTGCTCTCGCTGGCAAAGGAGAGTAGAAACTCCCAAGAAAGCATTGGTCGATAAGCAAAAGAATTGGGGGATACGCCGTTCCGTTGTTATGAAGGCGGGGCTTTGTTGCTAGTGTGGTTCCTCCAATTAAACCGGTTGGCTTAGACTTTCCGGAATGAGAAAGTGGCAATTTCCGGTTCCCATGGTTTGAGAAACTGAACCGGAGGTGGGAACCGAAACCTCTTTCTAAACCGGTACGTATATCATATCGCATGTAATTGAAGAAAATGGCATCCCGAAGCATATGAATTCATGCATTTAGCGAAAAGGAAGGCAAAAAGAGGTCCTTCAACGGAATAAAATATTTTTATTCTAGTCCTGAACTTTTTTATTATTGGTTTTGGTCCTGCAACTTACACAATTTTATTATTTTTGGTCCTTGTGAATATTTTCATGAAGATATTCCTTCGTATTAAAATTATATAATATATATGAACTCATTAAGTTGTTAATAAGTCTGACACATATATAGAATGCTATTTAAAAAAAATATTCTAATATATTGGACATATTTTTAGGAAGACTCAACCTTTTATTTTTCTGTAACTTTGTTAATGAATTTGACCTCTTACCTGAACATGTTTAATGGAATCTTAGATTTCGGCTGGAAATCCAACGGTGGTTGCTTCTCGCATGTGTTGCAGCCGCCTTATGTCCTTGCCACATCACCATCCGCAGTTTCCCCGGTTCCAAGAAAGCATAACCCACGAGGATGCAGCTCAACGGTGAATTGAATTCTTAATTAGGAACATACTTTATCTGCAGTGTACGGATTTGAAACTCGTTGAAAGTGTCTCATAAAAGGGCCAGGATGAGGATGGTGCGTAGAAAGGGATGAGTCCCTGCCTGCTGTGCTGAAGACTGCCGTGCTCTCACCGGCAAGAGAACAAAAAAATTCAAAGAAAGCACTGATCGACCAGCAAAAGAATCGAGGTGGTGGGAGCCCCTGGCTTTGTTCCTGGTGGTTCCTACACTTCAACCAGTAGATTTCAACTTCCCGGAATACGAAAATGACAACTTTTCCGGTTCCTACGGCGTCCATCGCCTCCATTTCTGACATTGTACAGTCGGAGTCCGCTAAAACAAGATGGAGAAGAAGCTGAATTGTTATATTATCTTGTGGGAGATCCACAGCCCATGTGAAGGGTCCTCCAAATTTCCAGAAAATCCTCTTCCATCTTCAAGCTCAGCACAGACGTGGGGATATCCAATCTTATCAAGGGACGGTCGACCGAGCTCCATAACATTCGGCGATACCACATCGGTGATTCATGTGTTGACCTGGGAAGGGACGGGACCCGTCAAGTCGGTTCCAAGTAATTAACCAACTGAAATGCATCACTAAGAACTCAATCTGTGACCAAACCACGATTGTTTCTCGCATGTGCTGCAGTCATGTTACCTGTCACATCATCATCATCCCCGGTGGCTCAGTGTTCCAACAAAGCATGATCACGAGAATGCGAATCAAGGGTAAACTAGTTCTTAACGAACGGACTGATTTTATCTGCAGTGTAGGGGTTTTAAAACTCGCCGGAAACATATCATAAACAGGGGCAAGATGATACTAGAAAGTGATGAGTCCCAGCACGCCGTGCCGAAGATTGCCGTGCTCTCGCCAGCGAAAAGGACAGGAAACTTCGCAAAAAAAAAAGCATTGGTCGACCACAAAAAAGAATCAGATGGCATGCCTCTCCTTTGTTACTACGGAGGCTTTGCTGCTGGTGGTTCCTACACTTCAACCAGTAGATTTTGACTCCCCAGAATAGGAAAATGGCCATTTTCTGGTTCTGGTAGTTCAAGAAACCGAACCGGAGATATGAACCGAAATCTCTTTCTAAAGCAAACATCATGTCGTATCACAGATAAGTGAATCAGATGGCATCTTGAAGTACATGAGTCCATGTCATTTAGCAAGAGTAAGTTTTCACTGGAACAGTCATACTAGAGAGAAAGCCTTTAGTGGAACGGTTATACTGATGTGATATGTTTGTTCAATCATAATTTGACGTGCAATTAATAATTATGCAGTTATAGTTATTAAATCCTAAAAAATCCTTAAAAATATAAAACAACCTAGTAAATGGTGAATAATAATTAGAAAAATACATAAATAGTAAAAAATTATTAAAAAGCTCTAATAATTTGTGAACTCTAATTGGACAAATTTATAAATAGTGAAATTTGATTGGACGAATGTAGTATCTTGATTGAAGACTTTCTCTTTAGCAAGAAGGAGAAAGTGACTTGCATCGTAACCCAACCCATGCTAGAGTTTCAGTCAGTCCTTGCCGATATCCACGCCAGGAGTTAAGAATGGAAAACCTTTTAGATCATATTCATGTTTGACCTATACTTTTTTTAATTGATTCCAGTCCTAAACACCTTTTAAATATTATTCAACTTTAGTCCTCTATATTAAATTTAATATTAAAAAGATAACTTGATTTTTAAATAATGAAAAATATATTTTTACTAAAAAAATGTTTTTATAATTATATAAATAGATAATCTCTTGGTATAAGAGGAAAAGGGCTCGACTCTAGACTGTCTTTAGGAAGGTGATTGATAGTCTCTGGTATTGCCAGTGACTTTACAGGAGCGCGATACTTAATATAATGTACGAGGATTGGAATTGATCCAACAAATATTTATATCAAATACAAACATAGTCCAAAAAATTGAGGTCCAAAATCAACCTTTTCCCAATTAAGAACAAAAATGATCTTTTTCATAATATACATATTGTAAGTATGAATGGAGAATCGGCAAAAATATCCCTTATCCACGAATAATTTTTTTTGAAAAAAAAAGTATTTTAAAAACTACTATTTTAAAATTACTTGTAATTTTGAAAAGAAAACACACGTGTTAAACATGCGATTATGAACATCTTTGTAATGAGGAAATGCCTGCTCAAAATGCATTTTCTTTATGAAATTGAAATCAAATGTTAAACATGTAATTTTAAAATGGCATTTAACGAAATAATCTAAAAATTATTAGTTTTTAAAAATTAGTTTTTTAAAGAGAGCTATTGTCCCCATTCTCCTAGAAATGGGGATATGCTTTAAGAAAAAATAAAAATTTATATATTATTATATTATAAAATAGAATTTGAGATGCAAATTTCATTAAATAAAATACGCAACTTTCATATAATATTTTTTCCCTTAATTTTTGAATATATTTTATGGGATAATATCTAAAAAGATATCGACTTTCAACAGATAGTCAAACTATATCACATACGATAAATACCATCAATAAAAAGGTACAAATTTCACTTCCGTTACTATCATTTGTCACGTAGTTAAATTTTGCATTAGCAGTGATTTTTGGAGCTCATCACTAATAGAAATGCAAGTCAATGTCCTCTTGAATATGGTTTTCCGAGAGACTCACAAGTGAATTCGACACCAATAGCAATTTTTGAAACTCATTTAAAACATATTATCATACTGTACATCCAATATTTAGTAGATAAACCAAAATTTATCTACGCGACAAATGGTGCTAACAAAAGTGAAATTTATATCTTTACAGATAGTTTTCATAATTTTTAATATAATCTAATCACCTCTTAAAGATTAATATCTTTATAGATAATTTTTTATAATTAATAATATAATTTAATTATTCGTCAAAAATTCGTATATTTTTCGGTCCAAATTTTTACTTGTTTGTATTTATGTAAAATTTACATTTTCCATAGAAAATTCAAACATTTGACAGTATTTTGTCATGTTTCAATGTAAAATTCATGGCATTCTATGTTTACCGGCCGCTAATTTTTTCCTAAGCTGATGATTTACACTACAAGGCTGTAATCTTAGATTGTAGTGATGGGACCCGCCTAAAGCTGACAATCTTTAATACCACGTGTTGGTGCTCTTGGGCTTTACGTGAGGTTGGGCTATTGGACCGGGTTCGCATTAACCCTCGCCATCAGGCTAGGGTCCAAACTACCGCCTACGATTCTGGCTTGTGGTTAGAATAATATGCCACCCACAATCCCCATGGTTGTGGGTCGGATTCAGTTTTGATACCATATATAATATCACAGGCCCATCATTCAAAAGTGCTAGCTATTCGTGTTTTTGGGTCATTGGACCTTACATGTATATCCAAGATCTCCTCTTTGCACAACCGATGTGAGATCGGGACTTCACACAATCATTTCCAAATTTTTGTATATAACTATTTTCTCCCTCGTCCAAACTTAATCTCTTGTATGGATAGGTGTATATTATGGTAAATTTAATTTTTTTTTTATTTTTCATTATTTTTATGTAATAAATATTTTAATATTATTATCACAATATTTATCAAATATAATAATTTTATATTATATTTCACATCTCTTTTATGGATAGGTGTATACTATGGTAAAATTAATTTATTTTTACTTTTTATTATTTTTTATGTAACAAATATTTTAATATTATTATCACAATATTTATGAAATATAATAATTTTATACTATATTTCACATCTCATTTGAAATATTTGTTTTTTCTTATAATTTAATTTTATTTATAATCTAATAATACTCGAATTAAATGATCTTAAATGGAAAGGTGCTGTGTTGGCGTAGTCATGCAGGTGGCCAGTAGGGTAGGGAGTAGTTGAGCTACTCCTGAATTTGGTTATATCGCCACGCCCACCAGCGGCCCGTACCTATATCTCTCTCCCGCCCGCTCGCTCGCCAGCCGGCCCTCTGAACGTTCGCCCACAGGGGTCATCTAATCAATCGGTTCGACTGGAAAATGCTGGCGATTCGGTCCTCGTTTCGCTGGAACACGGCCGCAAGGCCGTTGTTTGTTTCTGTTCGGCTCAGCAGCAGCAGCTGTTGCTCCTACACTTCTTCGGCGGCCGCGGTACATTCAGAGAGAACCATAAGGGACGGGCCCAGGAACGATTGGGCCCGAGACGAGATTAAGTCCGTTTACGACTCCCCGGTCCTCGATCTTCTCTTCCATGGGGTGAGCACCCCTTTGATCTTGGTTCACTTCTTCCCTCATTCTCCGTTTTCAGTGTTAATACTCGGCTGCATTGAGTCTGTTCCTTGGGTGGAAGTAAATTATGTTTAGGTGATGTTCAATGCACGCAATGTCCATTTCTGGGCATTTCTGTTGTGATTTTATTTTATTGTTTTTTATTTAATGAATATTTTTTGGGTATCGAATAGATATTTGATTGTTTAGATATTGATTTAAAGCGTTTGGTAGATGGTGAATTTAGTCATGGACTTCATTGTTAGCTTAAACTTTCAGGTGGGGGGAGGTTTTTTTGTAGTTTGCTAAAAGATCAGGTCACATTATCTCTTGGGTAATGAGGGAGATTTAATGGCAAAAAGACTTAACTTACTGCTGCTTTCATGGGTGGAAACTGGTGGGACCAACTTCTTCTTGTTAGAAAGTGTAGTAAGAATTATCTATTCTATAATAGTTCAAAATTTATCTAATGATAGGATGGACAATTTGAGCTGAAGTAGCAGCTTTGTTAGGAGGAAATTAGCTGACTGAGTTGGTATTAGGGATGTAAAACAGATGGTTGTCAAATTATTTGTCCCACAGTAGTTCTCACCATTTAGCCAGTACCTTGATATGTTCACGAATGCGCAAAACAAGCAGGGCCCAGCTTGATTGGATTCCATTCGTGTTGGTGTGGAATATTCAGGACAATGGTGCTGAATTTATATAGCCATAGGGATGCTCTGGACTCTTTTCTGCTCTGGATTCAAAAGATACTGCTTAGATTGCCAGTTTAGGATGTTCAGATATCAGTTCACTACTTGTATTTTAAAACACAGTAGAGCCAGTGCTTTTGCCTTCTTCAAAAAAAAAAAAAAAACACAGTAGAGCCAGTGATGTTGGCATGCCGACATGAGGGGAGGGGATTTTGGTGAGATACGCCTAGTGTCCCCACTTGTAGCCTTCTGACTCTGCAAATCCAAAGGAAAATATAGTAGTCAAACTGCTGATTTTATCTGCATCTTTTTTAGCTATTTCAGATTATATTGAACTGGTGTAGAAGAATCTACTATTTTTGAGGATTTTGTGTCATTCTGAGTTGGTTTTGCAAGATCTTTGGCAGTGAAAAAAGTTTTGCCATCAGAACTTGTACTCCACTTGGCCCAAAAGGGTGGCAACCTTCCTGCTTAGATGTCACTGCAGAAATGATTAATGTCAATCGGCTGTCTTTTGAATCTTTATTCATGCTTTTGCTTATTTCATGCTTTTTTGAAGAATTACTTTATTACTGTATTTCACATGTATTAATTCCTTTTTTGTAAATGATACCTATACCTCCTCCCCCCCGTTCCTCTTATCTGATCACTACTATTGAAGGATATGACTGCAGCTGCACATTTTAACTCTTTCAACTTCCAATCTCTGTTTTTCTTTTGGAACCACTGTGCTTTTATAATGCTGTGGTTAATTCAACTGAATTATCATTTTCTTAGGCTCAAGTTCATAGACATGCTCACAACTTTCGGGAAGTCCAGCAGTGTACTCTCCTCTCAATCAAGACGGGTGGGTGTAGTGAGGACTGTTCTTATTGTCCACAGTCTTCTCGATATAACACTGGATTAAAAGCCCAGAAGCTCATGACCAAGGATGATGTACTTCGGGCAGCCCAAAAGGTCCGGTTCTCCTGTCTCAACTCTTACCAGAGTCATTTCTTTGTTTTGGTATCTTCTGAGTTTCTAAGAATTTGAACACTGAAACTGCTAAATAATGAATATGATACTGTGCCTTCATTCACCTACTAAAGCCTTCAGACAAGTCAGAAGTGGCTCATGACAGATATGGTTTTGTTTAATCAAGAGCGTTCCATTTGTAGTTACTATGTTCTTTGGTTGGGTTGATAGAGTTTCCAAATTAACCTCCCGTTTGATTGTGTATTTGCATCTTTTGGATGCTCATGCAGGCAAAAGAGGCTGGAAGCACACGATTTTGTATGGGTGCTGCTTGGAGGGATACAATAGGACGGAAGACCAACTTCAACCAAATCCTTGAATATGTCAAAGAAATAAGGTAACTCAAATTCTTAGTAGTTATCTTATATGAAAACTATTGAATATTGATCGTGGTAATGAATAATGCTCAATTATGGATATACCACCATTCGGCCAAAAAAAAAATTATGGATATACCACCAAAATGTGTGAGAAAGAATGAATGGTTGATAAATGAACTAAATCTGTTACTGTCAATCATTTGAAAATTCCCCTTTGATAAAATCATTTGAACTTTGGGTATAATTTTTATGTTGCTTCTCTGCTTCTTTAATACCCTTTTACTGTCCATCCGTTGAGCATCATGGAGCAGTTAGTTAAGCCATCTGTATTTTAAATTAATTGCATGTAGATCTTCTGCTATTGCTATCTGAATGAGAGCTTGTCCTGAACATATGTTTCTCAAATTTGCTACTGCACCATATTCTAAACTCATATTCAATATTTTCCACGTTAATCTTGTTGATCATCTTGACGGAGAAGCATTAAAATAGTTGGATCAAACTAAACTATGTCTCATATTTGACCTGGCAATTCGCAATATATGATGTAAATCAGGGGAATGGGAATGGAGGTCTGCTGTACCTTGGGGATGCTAGAGAAGCAACACGCTGTTGCACTCAAGGAGGCAGGTCTGACTGCATATAACCATAATCTTGACACCTCAAGAGAATACTACCCGAATATAATCACGACTCGAACTTATGATGAGCGCCTGAAGACCCTTGAGTTTGTACGTGATGCTGGGATCAATGTCTGTTCAGGTACTTCCTGAATTTTCATGAGTGTAAGCTGTTCTAGTTTACACTGAGATGAGCTTGTGTTAAGATGCTATGTCTTTTTAGATGTGTTGGATTGTTGTTTGTCCTGCTAATAATGAGCCATTTTCTGTCACAATGTGTTGGATTGCCTATCAAAATGGGGGAAGGAAAGAAAAAAGAGAACTTCCATCAAACTGAAAATTGTAGTATAAACTTGTTTGTGTCTGGAATACTTGTGTTATAGGAGGAATAATTGGACTTGGAGAAGCAGAGGAGGACCGCATCGGTCTATTACATACTCTGGCGACACTTCCAACCCACCCAGAAAGTGTTCCGATTAATGCACTTGTTGCAGTGAAAGGCACGCCTTTGCAAGACCAGAAGGTAAATGGCAAATTTTCCTTGGAAGTTCATTCGCCAAATGTTATGCCAGAAAATGCTTTAACACAAATCATTTTTACTCAGTAGTCATCACCTTTCATAGCCCATTATCATCAGCCTATGCTGCTTTGCATTTCTTTTTTTGAAGCTAAATTTCCCTCATCTGTAGGCAAAAAGAAATACCATTAGCCCGCGCATATGTTCCTTTTAGAGAGAGAGGACCTGGGTATTTCAAAGCACAAACACATAGGGCATGTAGAGGTGATTCTTTATGAAAATTTTGATATTAATGGCAATCGATATTAAATGAAGTTCTCTATATGTACAAACTACCCTGATGCCCCTGGTTGCATGGTACCACAGTCCGGTGATCAATTATCTTAGACATGATTATATGACACAGCCATAGAATTTGGCTCAGATATATATCAGTCTATAGCTAAATCGATCACCCGGAAAGGTCGTATTGTTGTCTATATTGCGTGAGACTAGCCTAGAAAGATACCATCGGGCCAAATCGACCACAATAGTTGATCACAATTGTGCCATCTCATCAACTGAAACATACTCTAGTCATTGATCTACATCTGAAGAATATTTGTTAGGATACAATTGGGCCAAGAATTTTCTTGCCTAGGACTAGACCATGATTGTATTTTATGGTTCTTGAGACAAACGCTAGAGGCATCTGATATTTTCTTGCTCAATTTTGTAGCCAGTTGAGATATGGGAGATGATTCGGATGATAGCTACTGCGAGGATAGTGATGCCAAAGGCGATGGTACGATTATCAGCCGGTCGGGTCCGCTTCTCCATGCCTGAGCAGGCCCTATGCTTCCTTGCAGGTGCAAATTCCATCTTCACCGGTGAGAAGCTCCTCACAACTCCGAACAATGACTTTGACTCTGATCAGCTCATGTTCAAGCTCCTCGGGCTCATCCCCAAGGCACCAAGCTTCGAGGAAGGAGCTGGGAAAAATATTATTGATGAAAACTGCGAGGAAGCCATCTCGGTCACTGGTTGAGGGTTTGTCAACCAATGGGTATTAACTTGAGAGAAGGTCCTAATAATGGAAAGTTATGGAGCTCAATGCACTTTTGTGTTATAAATTAAGGTTGAAGGAAGAAGGTTCTGGTGCAGTGTCATTGAATCCTAAATTCAATTTCCTTCGGTGGGAGTAGCATTAGTATTCTTTTAATTGGGTGTAGCAGGGGACTCAGAATTAGCTGTAGGAATCATCAGAGCAAGCAGTGACTTTGTGCTCATCTTCGAATATATTCCTTCAGTCTTCATCATATTGCTACAAGTTAAGGACTGAATTCATGTGTTCTCAGCCTTTGGATTAGGAAGAATTTGGTACTTTGATTCTATCTTGTTGGTTCTTTGGGCTCCAAACATCAAATTTGATCCAATAAAAACAGTGTTAACTTAAAACAATGGCAATCAGTGAGGCTTCAATCCAATCTTTTTTTGGATCAGTAAGAAGGATGGTAGTAGTTGCTACTCAATTACCCCAATTACATAATATTTGGGCCTTTGTATTGAATTGTGAACACATTAGACAAGCTAAACAATCAGTATTAATACCAATCCGTATTAGATGTGTGAGATTGTCCAAACAAGGAAGCAGACTGTGATTAGCAGTACTTTTAGACATCACGAAAAATGCTTCACAGCTGGGTTGTGAATTGCAAGTGTTGGTGCAATATGAACCAACAAACTGGGTTAATTCCATAAGTAGTGCGTGTAAATCATTACTGGGGATTTGTTCTAGTGACTTCGCTGATGAGCTAGTTAATTGATGAATGTATGCTAGCCATGGAATCAGAACTGGTCATGAACTGCTCATAGGACGGCTCGGAACCGTCTCGTTACACAATCCCAACCAGTTCGAAACCGTCACTTAGAAATCATCCGATTCTGATTTCGAACCGGCTGGTTCAATTAGAAAATTTTAAGAGAATGAGAAGTTTTAAAGACATGTCTTTCATGTGCGCATGGCTATGTGTTTGAATAATAGAAAAGAGTTTCCCCTTTTATAAGCTCTTTGAAGGGGCCAAGCCCATTGACATTATGTGTATCAACAGGAAACAAATAAAATATTTAAGGATAATTCTTAAAGTTTTAAATTATTTTGGTCTTATCCAAGCTTAATGAGCTTATGAGTTGTTTACCTTATTTTGATTTATTTTTTAATTTACCATTTGGAATCAACGGTTTTAGGCTGGTTTAGGTTCTAGTTCGAAACTGACAGTTCCGGTTCCTTTAGATGGTGGAACTGGCGCCTCATTGTTCCGTGCTAGTTTTGGCCCAATTCTGGGTTTGATCGGTTTTGGACCGGATTTGACTGGGCTGGTTCAGGGTCGACTCCTGGCCCGAACCGGCCTGTGGCCTGCCCCGGATGAATGAATGTGTTATCTGATAAATGAGTACATGCAAAACAGGTGAAAGAAAACCAACCAAGCAAGTGAGCCAACCCAACTGTCGGTATGCACTCTCATTGAACACTCAGTTGCTGCCATTAGATGGCATTTCCTCCTCTGGTAGTCTTGGTCTCCATCACTCTAGAAGGAAATTCAATCTAAAAGCGTTGATTTTTTGGGTTCTGTATTCCTATATAACTCAACCTTTGATTCTTGACAATTTTGGAATTTACATGAAATCTTTATGATTTCTCATTTTGTCCCCTCTCTCTTTCTGCACCTTGCGTTCTTCTATTATTTTCACACAAACCCATCTTCTTTGCTTTCCAGGAGCAAAAACATGGGTAAAGAATAATCTAAATCCATATGTGAATTCAGTGTCAGGGTAAGAGATTCTCTTTGTTTTTATATATATTTATATATATATATTTACTTTCCTCTGTTTACAACAATTTGCTGTTCCATAGACAGTTTGGATTATGAAACAAGGAAGTGAAACTTCAGTTTGTTCAATATAGACCTGCTGCATTGTTCTTGTTCAGTTGGGGCATATGTGGAGAAAAATGCATTTTATATTCTTAGTTGATATATATGCCGGCCTTTGACATTTCGGATTAGTTTGAGCATCAAATGATAAGGCCTAAGCAAACCTGTTATACTGATATTTAATCTCTAACTTGAAGCATTTACACTGCGTATTGTATTTGGTTTGCTAGTTCAACGCTAACAAGTATTACATGTGTTGTGTCCGCTTGAGATCTTATGGTGAATAAACGAGTAGAGAAATCCACTTGCAATTTTTTCAAGTGGACCTACTGGATCTTTGTGTAGTTCTGCGGATTGGATCGAGGGTCTTGGACTCAGTGAACTGGCTGATAGACTTCGAGGCTTCAACAGTTCTGGTTGTAGCGCTGACAACCAGTCAGAAAGGTGAGTTCGAGATTGGTGAACCTCAGGGACGGATCTAGAAAGTTTGTACAGGGGGGGCGAAACTCTATATGGAATTAAGATGAAGAATTCAGGGGGGGCGAACTATATATTATTCAATAAAAAGGGGACAAAATCAAGTAAAATTTGCATAGAATCTCATGAAATTCCCGAGCTCGGGGGGGGGGGCGATTGCCCCCCCGCGCCCCCCCCTAAATCCATCCCTGGTGAACCTCCAATGCTTTAGCAAAAGTAAATTGGAGGGATAATTCAGGTAAGAGAGTGAGGAAAGGGTAGAGAATTCATATACCTGGTCCCAAGGGTTGGGGGTAGGAGAGTTTATGCAGGTAACCTTTAGGTGATATGAGTCCGCAAATAGTGGCGCAATTGGCTAAGGCCTACCTTGGCCCAGTGGCAGAATAAAACAAGTAGGGTGAGTCGGTGGCTGTGCCAATTTCTAAGGAGTGAGCCCCTTGGTTAATTGCAGGAGAGTCGATCAGTTCTTTTCTTTGCCAATCGACTTTCATGGTCACTTTGATGGTATTCACAACACTATCCACTCATATCAATTGTCTGTAACTTAAAATGTGCTAAGAAGTGAAATTTTGTGCATAATGCATTAATGTTTTTCAAGCTCACTAATCCAGATGAAATGGGAAAACATCGAACAGCGTGCTCAGCCTTGTCTTCGAGAATGATCGGTTATAGAACTACCAAACGCTGAGAGATATGGCTCGGAAATCTCTCTTTTAAGTTGGTGATTTCTTTTAAGTGAAACTGCTGCACTTGGAGCTATTTTTCCTAGGCAGCACCACAGTTGGAGAAGTCTAGTTTGCTCAAGTTACAGGATATTCGTGGGAATGATTTGGCCTTGAAAGGCTACGGAGAGAAGGTTCTTATGTGTTAGATCCCACATCGGTCATATAAGATGACAATGATAAATTTATAAGATAACTAAGTACCACTACTTGATAGCTTATATTTTTGGGTGGAAACGGACTCAGTCTCCTATACTGCGCATTATCAATAATACAATATAGGAGCGCCTCTCTATATAGCAACCTATAATGTAAATCCGGATTCGTTTTGATAGTCCCTCAATGACGTAAACCCTGCAAGCTCAACAGCTCCTCACGGCCCAAAATGGTATTCTCACTTGGAGCAGCCCTCCACTTGCATCTACAATGAAATTATAGAACTCACCCCTATTTGTTTTTGTCATATAGTTATGTGTGTGTGTGTCTATATATACATATATATATATATATTTTTTTTTTCTCCTTGCTCATCACATTGACAAAAAAAATGACAAACAGTGCACATATGTATGCATCCTTCTGATGGGAACACTATTTTGTATTTTCCTGCTTTTCTGATTTTGCAGCTATAGGAAAAGAAAAACAAGTTAGAAAATAAATGTCAATGATCTCCAGTTAATACGGCAGTCCTGATTCCCTGCTATTCTTCACAGCACAAAATTTCTATTAGTATTTTTATTTGGGATTGTTGATGATAATGCTTGGATGGTCAATAAGCTTTCTCTTAACGTCACTCTCGCATTAAAGTGTAACAATCTTTTAGAGTGAGGAGATGCATTTGCCCTGTCATCCACGGCTCACTGGCTTAGCATATTCGATAAAGCAAGAAGATATGTACGCACATGCTTAATATGTCACATTTGAATTTGCATTTTCCGCTGTTACACGAACTCGTATTATAATAAATTGACCATTCTATATGTGAAATACAAGTATCAAGGTTCACCACTTCAGTCAATTTCATACCAATTTCTTTTCTTCTTTCGGTTTCTTTTCTTTATTAAGATAGATTAATGGTTCATTGTTCTTTTTCCCTCCCCGAGTTAGATAGTTAATGGTTTTGCATGCATTCATATGTTGCAATACTGTGTTCATGCTGCGAAATGGCAGGGGGCGAATGCTAGGGTTTCCTCTGAACCAGTTTGCAGGGTAAGGACCTAGGAGCAATGAGGAGATCCGAGAGACTTCTTGCATCAAGTATAGGACTAAGTTCCCAGTCTTTGACAAGGTACTGACATTACTTCAAGCATGCATTTTTTCTCAAATATTGAGTAAAGAGATGCATTGTATCAAAAATATGTCTAAGCTCGATATAGAGTAAATTAATGTGGCATGTTGACTCCATCAGTAACAATCTTACTGCCACTGTGTGATAGATTAAGGTGAATGAAAATAATGTTGCTCTTATTTGCAAGTAATTGAAGATGAGAAGAAAGAGTTAAAATAAAATATTAAGGTAAGATGTTGTATTTTCATGTTTTATATTCAATATAAATATAAATATATATATTTGACGGTTCTGGATATCTATTTTAGTGCCGATTTTGGGTATTCTGTTTAATGGAACTAGAACCTATTTTAACCGGTTCCTTATTTTTCTATCCGGACCTACTCTATTTCCATTAGAATTTACCCAGAACCTACCCGATCAGGTAGGTTCCAACCAGTTCTGGGTTTACCTAGTACCCGTGCACGCCCGTAAGATGTTTTATGGTTATTTAGAAAATGTAATATTTGATAATAAGATCATATCGGTCAATTAGGTTAGCTGCTATCTCTAGAATTTGGTGATATTAGATTTATATATTATTATGATATTCTTAATTATATGTTTTCTAATTTATTTGATTTTCTGAGCTTATAAATAGGCGGATCGTCGTATGTTATTTTTGAGTCAGTCGGTCATTCAATAATAGACTCCCGTGATTTGAGACTTCAATTGAGTATGTTTATCTCTGTCAATATCTTTACTCTTCTCTTCTCTCATGAATTATATAAAATTTCACTCCAACAAATATTGAAATTACCTTTGCTATAGTTTTGTCAACTGGTGGACGATAAATTTTTGTTTATTTTGTGTCTAACTTTAGACGATGAAAGTACAATTTCTTTCAATGACAATTTCATCAAATTTGTAAGGACAAACTTGGACGAAGCAGACTTTTATCTAAGATATCACCCATTGTAATGCAACAAATTGTGGACAAAGATGCAAAGGATTTTATGGACTGTGCATGGACGATAGTTGACGAAATTTTCATCCAAATTATGATACAATTCTTCCACACTCCAATTTTGTTTATTTCATGGAAGGAAAATTTTCGTTTTACCAATTTTTTAAAGATTTATGCTTGCAATATTTGATTTATTCGTGAGATTTGATTCAATTTACAAAATTTAAGAAAATCCTAATACTTGAGAAGTAGTTTTATTAGTTCGGTCCAAGCTTCCACACATGTGGGACTCATATATTTGTTAAAATCACATTTGAAAATGATATATATACACACACACACACATAGGATGATATATATTACTTTAAAGGAAAAGAATGTTATTTTGGTCTCATTTTTGAATTTCCTAAAATGTTCTATATATGTGAATTTTTAACCAATAAAAAATGACAAATGACGGTGAAATTGTAAAATTATTTTTTTATACCACTTAGAGTTATAATTATTCTCCAATATTTTTTTTCTAATTATATTTTATTTATTCATTAGAGATAATATCAAGTTAAATATTATCTTGTTCAAAACATAGATGAAAATGAAATCTCAGCATAATTTGTTGGTGCGTCCCCCTCTCAAGAGGAAGACCGGGATTCAAAACGTTAGGGTCTCATGTAAGAGAGAATGGATGGTGGCATATTCTTTTGAAGGAAAAAGGGGACGAAATATGGATGAAAATGGAAAGGAAAATTGGAAGATAAGTGAAGGGCAGATGGACGAAAAGGTTGAAAAATGGACGATAAATTCCCTCCTTATTTCGGCCAATTATCGTCAACTTTTCGTAAATGTTTTTGACATAAGTTGGAGGAAAAATCGCCATTAATTTTGTCTCGACTTGGATGAAAATACTTGCCTCAAGTTTTTTTGCGTCCCTTTGACTTGGACGAAAGTAGGATAAAAAAAGTACTATTTCCATCCATTATTTATTCCTATCATCAATATTTTTTTAATGAAAAATCCAATGTTTCCTGTTGTGTTTATCGGGTCCTAATGAAATCAAACTCTCAATAATTTAAAAGAATTCCTCGATGCATAAAATACTTTTGTAGTTTAGCGTGTTAGATATTTTATAACAACTCTTAATAGGATAATCAGGTAAAAATATAAAATAGAAAGGTTGAATTACAAATTTCATTTCATTCTTTTCGATTCAATGATATAAAACATAAGCTACGTTCTTCCATGGGTTTTACAAAGAACGAAGGAAAACTATGGAAAAATTACATGCTTTGAAGTAAAAATATTAATATTACAGGAAGAAAGGCAGGGAGGAA
Organism: Lagerstroemia speciosa; assembly: GCA_037672795.1. NCBI lineage: Eukaryota > Viridiplantae > Streptophyta > Magnoliopsida > Myrtales > Lythraceae > Lagerstroemia > Lagerstroemia speciosa. Next base: position 5,017,113 of record CM075310.1, read on the forward strand.
GAGGATTTTCCCTTTTTTTAGATCTTGACTCATGTTAAGATCTGAATATTAATTTATTTTACTAACTAGTCACTTATTCATTCAACATCAAAGGTCAGAAGAGCCACTTTAGACATTCAAATATTCAAAATCTAATTGGAAGAATTTTAGCCAAATGAAAACATCAGTTGGAAATAGGTATCAAATTTTTTTTGTATGCAATTCGACTTCCAGAAGTCCAATAAATCCTAATTTAAGTTGAAACCAGGTGACCACTATACAGTGGTCCAGTGACTAAAAACTCAATTCTATGCAGTTTGGTGAGGTCAAAACCTCAGGTTGAAGTCATAATCTAAGCAATATTATTAGAAGAGACTTTCAAACTTGGACCTTGACGGGCACTAGTTTCTTGGATTGTACTAGAGTTTTGGTGGTGCTCTAAAATTCATTTGCAAATAAAGTGATTTTTCAATTTTAAATTTTGTGCAACTCTTGTTTATTGTTCTTCTAAAATTCTTTACCATAAAGACTTCTAGATTCCTCCATCATACTTTGTAAAAATTTGATTAAATTTAGTCAAAATAATTATTTAGTAATCCGCCATTTTGTCAAGTAATAGTTTAAAAAAAACTTATGTTAAATTAATAAAGTTATATTAATAAGTCTGAGTTTCTATACGAGATATTTATTTAGGATATTGAATGAATGGTGCAGGAGTGGTCGATCTGTAGAATTTTCTGGGTCTCCTTCCATCATTTGCATGTTGTCGAATAAAGGCACCTGTTGAATTTTCTCGGTTTGTCACTCTTCTTCCATCGTTTACTTGACCTATAAAAAAAGTAGCTCACCAAGTGAGTTTTCTCAAGCACCCCATCGCAAAATCATAAGCATTTTCTGTACACTGGTTAAGAAGAGAACGAGTTCCGGGAAATGGAAGAGAGGATCGGTATGGCTGAAAGCAACATGTGCGATAGTAAGATAATAGAAAATGATCCTGTGTTGTTACAAAGGACTAATAGACTCCCGTCATGTATCTTATCAACGCTCTAAATGTTCCGCACGAATTCAATGGAAAGAGATATAGTAGAATGCAACTTTTGATTGTCAACCTAAATGACCAACTTGGTTACTTGGCGTCCTATTTTTCATGACACCCTTCTGTGTAATCAGTATATCACATTACAATGCTTACATGGTGCCACAAACTAATAAGATTTAGCCATTTTAATTTTTTATAAAATCCTAAAAAAATCGTGAAAATAACTGAATCTTATTAGTTTGTAATACTACGTAAATACTGTTACTTGATATACCTATTACATAAAGGAGTTTCTACTATGTTTCATCAAAAAATTTTTCCAAATTTTTCTGTTTAAACACGTAAAATGTCTATATGAAACGTTAATATTAGCAAAGCTAGGATATAAGGAAGAAGATTCACTATTAAGGGAAAAAAATTTTAACTAGCTCAAAATTCCCAATTTTATGGTCGATGAGAAAATTTAAATTTATGAAATTAATAAAGCATGATCCAATGATTTAATAAAAGCCATAAGCGAGTTGGTGGTTGAACCGGTAGAACCAGTGGAGCCACAGTCCACTGCTTGGGTCACAAAGGGCAGATATACCCTTCAACTTTTAGGCGATGGAAGAGCTAGAGTTGTCCTCAATTATCCGCGCATAATCGCATTGCTATAATTTCTTTCTTAGTAAAAAGAATGGTAGTAGCAGTGACGACAATCTATTCACCCTCTAGTATGTAATTTTCGGACTTTCATAATAATTGGACTTTTGTTTTCAATCGCGAATATATCAAATGAACTGAACAACCAACAATAATCAGTCCCACCACCATAGCAACACCAATAGCTTAATATAATGCAAGAAACTGGTGTTTGCCCAGGTTTATGTTCAAAAGCTCTCACAAGCAATTTTTGCTTGACATTAAATCACAAAATCGTATGAGAATAAGTTGTAAACTATTAGACCACCACTCTTGGTGGTATCACAATCCTTTAAATTCTTCAAGGATAATGAGAATGTTCTCAAACATCTCGAAATCTTGTGAAACATGAGTGCCGGAAGCCACTATAAATGAGATGTGTGGCTTCATTATCCTAATATGTAAAACTGCTAGATGAAACTCAGGATCATTTTCTATTATTTGACTATCGCTCGTGTTGCTTTCAGCCATACTGATCCTCTCTTCCATTTCCCCGGAGCTCGTTCTCTCTTAACCAGTACATAGAAAATGCTTATGATTTTATGAGTGGGTGCTTGAGAAAACTCACCCAGTGAGCTGCTTTTTTTACGGGTCAAGTAAATGATGCAAGGAGAGTGACAAACCGAGAAAATTCAAAAGCTGCCTTTACAGGAGAACATGCAAATGATGGAAGGAGACCATGAAAATTCAACAGATCGGCCACTCCTGCACTAATCATTCAATATCCTGAATAAATATCTCGCATAGAAACTCAAACTTATTAATATAACTTTATTAATTTAACATATTTTTTTAATTGTTACTTGACAAAATGGCCGATTGCTAAATAATTATTTGGACTGAATTTAATTAAATTTTTACAAACTATGATGGAGGATTCTAGTAAAGAATTTTAGAAGAACAATAAACAAGAGTTGCACACAATTTAAAATTGAAAGATCACTTTATTTGCGGAAGAATTTCGGAGCACCACCAAAGATCTAATATAGTACAAGAAACTAATGCCTGCCAAGATTAAAGTTCAAGAGTATCTTCTAATAATAGTGCTTAGAATATGACTTTAGTCTGAGACTTTGACCTTACCAAATTGCATGAAATTGAGTTTTTAGCCACTAGACTACCGACCATAGTGGTAACATGGTTTCAACTTAAATTAGGATTTATTGGACTCATGGAAGTCAGACTGCATATGAAGAAATTTTGATATCTATTTCCAGCAGATGTTTTCCTTTGGATAAAATTCTTCCAATTAAATTTTGAATATTTGAATGTCTAAAGTAGCTCTTTCGATCTTTGATGCTGAATGAATAAGTGACTAGTCCTCTTCAAGATTAAGTATAATAAATACATAACGAGTCAGCTGAATACATTAATATTCAGATCTTAACACAAGTCAAGATATGAAAAAAAGAAAATACTCTTCCTCCTTGCCCTTGTGTTCTGTAATATTAATATTTGTACTTTAAACCATGTAATTTTTCCATATTTTCCTTCGTTGTTCGTAAAACCCATGGAAGAACGTAGGTTATGTTTTATATCCTTGAATCGAAAAGAATGAATGAAATTTGTAATTTAACCTTCTATTTTATATTTTTACTTGATTATACTATTAAGATTTATTATAAAATATCTAACACGTTGAACTACGAAAGTATTTTATAATTACAAAAGTCACTCTATTATAATTTGGTGAGTTCATGATCCTTAATTCAAATAATTTTACGCGTCTGCTTAAAGCATTGGTTAAAAGCATGTTTTGTTCAGGGCTTGAATTTGAAAGATATTGGATTCTTAAACTGTACAATACTTTTGGTAGTGCTACAATGACGAGGGCAATGTTGAATAGTAGTTGTTCAGTTCACTTAATATGTTCATTTGTATGGGAGTGACTGGATTCCATCAATAAACATAGGGTGCACACACAGTTCTAGCATACTTTATACATATTAATATTTAAATGGTAATTTCTTTAACAAACTCGTTACATATTACACTTAATCTTACCAAGGCCATGCTTGGTTGGGTGGAATGGGAATAGCTATTCCACGCGAAATAGCTATTTCGTCATTTGATTGACTGAAATAGGCCAATCCGGAATAACTATTTCGGGTCCACACTCCACTAAGGAGGACATTCCTCCTAGCTCAATCGAGAACAGCTATTCCCATCGAAAATAGGAGACCAAATTACATATATGCCCTCCACTGTTTATCAATTTTTTGTTTCCTACCATTGCCTCTTCTGCCTGCCTTCGCCCTGCATTGGCCACTCGCCACAGCCGTGAACCTACTGCCAACATATCCAAGCCTCCTCGAGCCGTCCCGGGCTCCTCTAAGCCTTCTTGTAATGCTTCGTACCTTTCCTGAACCTTCCGAGCCTTCTCGTGGTCATGAATTTGACTGTTGATGTTGCTCGGGTGGAGGAATAGAGGAAGGAGGAATGGTGGCTCGGGAGTTCGGGATGGCTCGGGAGCTTGGGTTCGATGGTGGCTTGTGGTTCAGGGGCTTGTTGGGGTTGGGGGAAAGGGTGGGGAGTCAATAGAAATAGATGTCATAATTCTTTATATGAACTCCGCAGCTTCTAGAAGCCCAATGAATCTTAATTCAAGTTCAAACAAGGTTACCACAAAGAGCAATGGACTAATTGTTCAGAATTCATTTCCATGCGATTTGATGAGGTCAAGGTCCTAGTTTCAAGTCTCTCCTAAGCAACTTGAGTTTGGGATTTGAAAGACACAAGTTTCTTGAACTATACTAAGACTTGGTGCTACATTGAAGGGTCAATATTAGTGTTGGTTATTCAATTTATCTAATATATTCATGGTTGAATATAAAAACCCAAACATTACGTGGCGGAGGATTCCTGGATCATTATTACTGTTGCTCTCCTTTTTATCAATCAATAAAAAAGCTCAAACCATGTCAACTGACAAAGGAATAAATTAAATCATTAATTTGGTAATCTATAAAACTCAAATATGGTGTTTTGTCTAAGCGAAAGAGGTGTTCTCTAACCAATACAATCCTGCCATATTGGTGTAGATACCACAACATAATTAGGTATTTTATGCTAGGATAGGTGAATGTTTTGGATGTATGATAAGTTCACGAGGGTGAAATTCATTTTATAGACATTGCATTTTCCTGTTCCTATTTTATGTTAGTAATGGAATATTATCAACTTAATCAGGAGATTGAGCATGCACCAAATACTCAGAAAGAAAATTCCATTGCAATCGGCATCATCAACAAGTTTGACCATTGTCGAATACTTACGTATGCATAGTTCATCAGGAATTATGTATGTTTAATGAAAAAACATGTAAACATGAGATGCTTTCTAGTGGTCCTTTTCACTATAGTAAATAGGCCAGTAGCTTGTACTATATGGAGGAGCACATGTTGTGCTATTTGAACTAACTCATTGAGCGAGTGGAAAATCATTGAGGCATTTCCAAGGCTGAACAACCAAACAACTACCTCATTGCCTTAAAAGAATGGAAGACAAGGCAAGAGCATATAAATCAGAAGTAATCACTCTTAATGAGTATGAGTTCATAGAAATGATACTCCTTGATGATTGCTTCATCATTGAATTATTTAATAGACAGTCATGGGGTAATTCAAATATACAAGCAAGATGGATCCTCTTTTTAAGGCAGCCCTTACTGAAAATCAGCTCCTTTTTTTATCCTAAAAAAATTATATACTATGATCTTGGATGAACCCGACTCACTTTCTCTCATATGTGCTTCTTTAAATTTTCATCCTGTCTATTCTCACATGCCTCTTACTCAAAGGTCACATGAAGTGCGTATTGCACAACAAAACATTTACAACCTATCTGTGAAATCATTTACCTCAAGCCCAATTTGCTCAGAAAGCAAGGTGCTAGACTTGGAAGATCTTAGATCTTTTCTGCAAGTTTTATGCTAGTTGAGGAGACACCAGAAGTTAAACCAAAACCCAACTAGGGAGTTGAACTGGTGGATAAAGTCGGTGGTATTAAGGACCAACAGAAGTCGTAGATTCATGAAGGCATAACTTAGCATATTCAGCCACAAAGCTGAGTAAACTGGGAGTCAGATTGATGGGTACTCAGAAAGAAAAATTTTATGACCTCAAATTCAAACACGAGGTGGTAGAGATCCCAATTATTAATGTGGATGGTGATACCTGGGTTATATTCTGAAATTTAATTTTATATACAGAGCATGCGGATGGTGACAATGCCATGTATATAGCTAATCACATGAGTTTCATGAATGACCTAATTGATTCCCCAAGGATGTTGGATTACTTTGCTGCCTAGGGATCGTCAATAATTTTGAGCATGACGATGAAGCAATGTCAACTATATTCCTCCAGATGGTGAAGAAAGTCATAAGGCCAATTGAGTTTTATTACAAAAAGGCTGTTTAGGACCTGACCAAATATTGTGAAGAGAGAAAGTACGTGTGGATGGTAGTATTAAGAAGAAATTATCTCAACAGCCTGTGGATGGTCTTCTTAACTATTGCAGCCTCTATATTACTCATTACTACCTTACATTAATTTATTAGGATGACATGTAGAACATTGTTATTGTCGTATTGATCATGACAGATATTCGAAGTGATGCTAATCCAAGTATTGTAAGAGTTTGTTGGTATTGTTATTAAGTAGAGAGCACTTAATGCCCCGCTAAAAATAACCACATAACTCGAAAAGCATTCAGGAATTCATCCAAGATATTTGAAATCAAGATAGGAACTACTCAGGATCAGGTCTTAGTGCAATATTATTCAATGATTTTTTTGCCTTATATTCATAACCAAACCCCCTATCTAAGGAATCGACAGTAACTTTTTCCAAATCTTTACAATGACACCTAATTTGACAATATTCAACGTAAGAACTGCGAAATTCATTTGCAAACTTTTGTTGTGTTTCTAATATTCATTAACTTAAAGACTTCTAGAATTCTCCATCACGGTTGCACTACATGAAATGTCTGTTTCCAGGAAAATACCTCCCCGCAAAAAATGCTACGGAAATCTTTTTATATTGTTGTGGAAATGATAATGTAATACATGAAATTTACGTAAATTTTTAATTCCACCATGAATTTTTATCTTTGATTAAAACGACAATAAACTTTCAATTCTTCTGTATATCCACTGTACTGCCACTTTTCTGTCACTCTCATTAACAAAACATTAAATTGAAGAGTTTGCTCCTCTCACATTTATGAATAAAAGACTATTTAATACATGAATTTTACATGAATTTTCAATTTTATCAAGAATATTCACTTTCAACTAAAATGTCAAGAATTAACAAATTTATCCCAATTATATATTGTATTCTTTCATTGCTTTCAAGTGAAATATTTTATGTGCCCTTGTAATTATTTTTTGGCACGAGAATATGCAATGTGATCGAAGGTGTTTGATCCTTTAAATTAAAATCCTCACTATCTAAGTAGTAATGACGCGTTACTAAACGCCAGTCTTGACTCGTGGGTCTATTTGATTAAGAGTTAATCTAATTATCTTATTAAAGAGTTTAATGTGAGATTAATTAGAGTATAAGTTTGTCGGACTCACTATTGGCTTAGTATGGAACCCAATCGGTCACATACAATACATATTTTTCTCGTAAACCAAAATTTAATAGTATAAATTTTGGATCGGATAATTGAAATTTTCGCTCATATGAATTAGTCTATAGCGGTCACACGTCTTATTTGACAAAGTTATTATGGAACTAAATATTTTATTAGATTTATAAAGAATCTGATAAATAAATAATATTGGTTGCACGTACATGTGAGTAGCCGAAGCAGATTCGGGGTAAATATATGTTGATGTACGTGAGAAAGGCTTGAAGTAGATCGGCCGAACGAATGGTTGTATTGTTTGAAGTAATACTAGACAAGAGAATTAAGTCTGAAAAATGCACCGGTTAATTTTTGCTGAAACAGCTTATGGGTGCTAAGTTTCCGTTTCAACTCAATTTATATTCATATTGATTGAAAAGCATTTGGCTTTCGATTGAATGATCAGGGATTGGTTACACGGAATTTACATCGACAGAGGACGTTGGCCTGCTACTCCGTGTACGCCAAGTTTGATTGTTTGCCAAGTTTCGAGAAAAAGTTTTTCTTTAAACCGAGAGTATTGTGAAAATTGAGAAAAAATATAGAAGATCCGGTGTGACCATTTGAGAAAGAGTTTCTCGAGGAATCCTAGTGTGAATACCATGGAGGGCGTGGGCGTGGGCGTGGGCGTGGGTGTGGGCGTTGAGTTGAAGGATCAACCCGAGGAGGTTCGTGATTAAAGATACCAGTTCATGGAGGGGTCTCAATAGTATCAACCCGAGAATTATGATACAAGGACAGAGTCAGAGTCCTTATAGGTATATTTCTAAACACCTTCATTAATTATAATTTTGAATTATCTCAAAGTGACTGCCGGAATTAAAGATAAAATCTTTTAAAAATTAACCTTCCGTTGTGCCACAATTTATATCGATTCAGAGAGTTTGTGTAGCTTGATCGTTGCCGTAAAATGGTAAAAGCTGTTTCGACTTGTAGTTTGATTAAAATTTTCTCATTATTCAAAATTTCTATTATAATCGTAACATTTCTGATAGTGGCCTGACCAAGCACCGGCTTGGATTTTGCGGGTCGGTGAAGAATGGATTCGCATGTTGTCTTCTCGGTCGTTTCACAGCAACTACCAGGGAGGGACCCCGTTCAGCATATTTTAAGTCTAAACCCGGTGACCAAGACCTCGTTATTTATTCGTCTTAGCTTAAACAAATGCTAAACCAAAGACTCCAGTCAGTCAACCATGTTTAGAAGATCTGCACCGGTTCCGATTGATACAGATTTGAACCAGGCCAATCTGATGCTGAGGTGTGTAAAACTCTCACTACCGTGAATTTTCTCACCATATATAGGCCTTGAATCCGAATTCTTGTAAGAGATGAAAGAGATAGCAAACCGTCTGAATCGATACATTCCGGTTGTTATTCCAATTTCTTAGAAAAGTGAAGCGAGAGGAGGTTAGAGTTAGACCCATCTTTTTAAAATGACCGAATTGACCACCCACTTGGCCTGGTCAGTTCCGGTAACCATCTTTGTCATATTTAATTAGAAATTTAATACAAATATCTCCCCAATAATTTTGTATGAACAGTGAGTTGGATTTTCTACCACTTCGTTAAGAGCTTGGAATTTCCAACCATGTGACCTCGACTTGCCCCATTTCATCGTCCAGCACTCGAATCCACATCAGAGAAAGTTCTCGACTTCTCGACCAGGGAGGTCTCATTGGAACTTGCAGGGTAGACTTGGGTTAGACGGGGACAGGCACCTTCCGGGTCAGGACTAGGAACAGCAACAACTTCTCCAAAGGATAAAATCAGAGTCCTTATAGGTATATTTCTAAATACATTCGTTAATTATAATTTCAAATTATTTTAAAGTGATTACTGGAATTGAAACTAATTTTTTTTCAAAATTAACCTTCCCGCTGTACCACGACTACTACCAGCAGCCCCATACTCATGCTTGCGAACGGACAAGGTTGGGTAAGCCGGGTGAGTACTTTTTCTCACCGACAACAGCCCCATATTGAATGAGTGGTGCAGGAGCGGGAGCGGCCTGCTGACTCTACTTCCATCATTCACCACTTGTACGATAAAGGAGAGATTGTTGCATTGCATAACAATACAAATATTATATTATAAATTAATAGAATTTAATTATTTTTTTTTATTTTTAAGATTTCATTAGAAAAATTAAGAGTGATGAATTTTATTAATTTACAATATTAAATTAATACAGTTGTTTAATGTACCGTCAAACACAGTACTCACCGCGTGAAGGCAGCCGTTGAATTTTCATGGCCTCGTTTCATTCAGGCCCTTTCATCATCTTCTTGGCCTATAAAAGCAAATCATTGGGGGTGAGCTATTGAGCATCCCACTCATAAATCATAAGCATTTCTGTATACTGGTTAAGAAGAGAACGAGTTCCAGGGAAGTAGAAGAGAGGATCGGTATGGCAGAAAGTGGCACGATCAACATTGAGGTAATAGAAATTGATCCCGAGTTTTATTCAGCAGTTTTACATATCATATCTCAATTATAGTTGCTTCTGGTGTTCTATGTTTAACAAGAATTACAAATATTTGAGAATAGTACTAATGTATTCACTATGAATTTAAACGATTGCGATACCACCTGCAATACCATCAAGACGGTGATATAATAGTTTAAAATTCACTTTTATGAGGTTTGGTGAGGTAAATGTCAAATGTTCGAGTTATAGTTTAAGTAAATATCACTAGAGAGAACTATTAAAATTGCACATTAACAGTACCGACTTTGGAGAGCATACCAGGTTCTTGGTTTTACTACAATGACGAGGTCGGCGTTGGCCATAATTGTTCAGTTTGTCTATTATATTCACGATTGAACATAAAATTTCGAATATTAAGTAGTAGAGGTTGTTTTTTTTTTTGTTAGGGAAAAAATTAAAGGATTTCAACTTTGCGCTTGATAATTGAGGACAGTTGTAGCTTGCTCTGGCCTATTCCGTTTACCAATTGACTCGAATTGCCCAGTATTCTCAAAATTGTTGCCCAGTATTCTCAAAATTGAAGGGAAATTTGTTCTATTCTTACACACACACATACACATAAGGTTATAGTCCACACCATCAGATGAAGTGAGAATTATACAAGAATACGATTTCCCATTTCATACTTCGACATATATATAATCTCACCTTTTGTAGAAAATTGGATGAAAAGCACTAACATTTAGAGAGTTGAGAAACCCCTGCAACACATTTTTAATATGAAAACTTTGCGTGAAATTTGGAAAAAAGAAGAGAAAGTATACATTTTCTAGTCTACTTTACCAAGACAATGACATTACGTGAAGTTGACGTGATCCTCTGTTTTGTACGAAAAACAAATTTTCGGAACATTTGATATTAAAAAATTTAAATATTTCTCCTTATTTGTGATATCGTAGTGCATGCTTTTTACTTTATTGGTTGTCGCACTGCAATATAGATAGAAATTAGGGTGAATGCTCAATTTGTTATTTTTATCATTGCTTTTTCTTTTCACATCAAACTTCAGAATGCTCACTTTAGGCATTGAATCATTTAAAATCTAATTCCATACGTTAAATAAATCCCGACTAATTTATATTCGAGTTGAGCTGTCCAAAAACTCCCAAAATAATATATCTAAATCATGTACGAAACTTAAACTAGGATCTCATTTAACAAGTAGATGTATTGAACAAGTTCAACCAACCCATGTTTATACAAATACCACAATTAGGTGCATTAGATTGGTAAAAGTCGCTAGTCTTATAGGATAGCGCATTAACATCCTTCTTCTCTATAAGAACATATTGGAAGTATGAAAAGTTCATGATGTGAACTTCATTTCACCCAAATTTGCATTTTCATGTTCCTATTTTGTGTAATAAGTAGAATTTTATCATCATAATCAGGTGATTGAATGTGTGCCAAGCACCCAGAAGGAACAGCATATAAATGACATTGCAGTTGATATCAACAATAATCTTAACTGTGTACCTCCAGCATTATCGAATACTTACATATGCAGAGTTCATCATCAATTACGTATGGTGAATGAGAAGGCATATGAACCTGTGTTGCTATCCATTGGTCCTTATCACTACAGCAAACGAGCGACTAACCTACGAGATATGGAGGAGCACAAGTTGCGGTATTTGAACCAAGTCATTGAGCGAGTGAAATGTGAAAAAGGCACTTCGGAGGTTCAGCAGCTGAACAATTACCTCATTGCTCTAGAAAAAAAAGAAGAAAAGGCAAGGTCATTCTATGCAGAAGCCATTACTCTTAGTCAACATGACTTTTTGAAAATGATGCTAATCGATGGTTGCTTCATCATCGAACTATTTAATAGAGTTACATGGAGTAATTTCAAAGAGGGAAATAAAATGGATCCTCTTTTTAAGGTACGTTGGGTTCAAGGAATTTTAGCCCGCGATTTACTCTTAATTGAAAATCAGCTCCCTTTCTTTATTTTGGAAGAGCTACACGCTTTGATCTGGGGTCAACCTGATTTACTTCGACTTATATTTATTGCTTTGGCATTTCTTCCCACTTATTCCCACCTGCCCCGGGCTCAAAGGTCCTGTGAATGGCATATTGCACTACAAAGCATTTCCGAACTATCTGAGAAAAGACTAACCCCAGAGCCAATTTCCCCAAAAAGTACGGTACTTGATCTAGAAAAGCTTAAAGATATTAAGCACCTTTTGGATCTCGTACGTAAGTTTATGCTAATTGAGGAGGTACTGGAAGTGAAATCAGAAACCAAACAAGCAGCTGAACAAGAGCATAAAGTCGTAAGCAAAGGACCTGCAGATGCAAGAGTCATACTAGAGATGAAGTCTACATACCCGGCCACAGATTTGATTGACTTTGGAGTAAGATTTAAGGGTATTAAGAAAGGAAAATTCCATGACATCAAGTTCAATGATGGGGTACTAGAGATCCCAATCATTGTAATAGATGATAGTACAGAAGTTATATTTCGAAATTTAATTGCATACGAGGAGCATGCTCATGGTGAAGATGTCAAATATATAGATGATTACATGACTTTCATGGATGGCCTGGTTGACTCCCACAAGGATGTTGAATTACTTCGCCGTTGTGGGATCATCTATAGTTTATTGGGTGATGATGAAGTGATATCAACTATGTTCAACAGGATGGGCGACCATGTCGTCAACTCATCAGAGTTCTATTACAAGAAGGTTGTCCATGACCTGACTATGCATTGCAAAAAGAAAAGACATCTGTGGATGGCGTCATTAAGAAGAAATTATCTCAATAGCCCGTGGGCAATCCTGTCTATTATTGCAGCCTTTGTTTTACTCATTTTTACTGCAGTGCAAACAACTTACACAGCTCTTTCTTATTATAAAAATAAGTAGGACGTCTAAGTCTTCACAAATCTTTTATTAGTGAAACTTGATTTGTCCTAGACTACCTTTTATATGTGTACGTTACAAATAATGCGTGTGATATTGTCACATGCAAGATGCATTACACATAATATCAATCTACATTCAGTTTTTTTTTTTTTGTGCATATATACAAATCCCTTGAAACTTAGTGTCAAACACTATTACCTTAATATTGATCACGATAGATGCTTGAATTATTATCAGTATAGTATCATAATAGATAGAACAAATGTGGCCATGTCCATGATTCGACTCCCCACAGGACTGATATATGAAATTTAATGGCGGACCCCGGGCCGTATAATACACTGTTCGATGGATTAGTCGATTGATACTGTGCCGGACACTATTGATATTAAAAAAAAAATAAATGTTTCATCGGACAAATTTTTCGAGCAAAGGTGTTGCGGAATAGTTTCTTTATTAAATATTTGCGTCAAACTTTTGGTAAAATCTTTTGTAATAAATTCAATTTTGCATTTGCATTTTCTGCAATTTTCAAAAAACGTGTTTTTCTGAGAACCCTTATATATATACATATATATGTATTGCAGAATTAGTGGCAAAATTATTGTCGGTACTGCCTAGGAATATTTACTCTAAATATTCTGCAGATTATTTCGGTAAATAAAAAAAGTAATAAATAATTGTTGGTGCAATAATAAGCAAAAACAAGGGCATGTCTTCCGTGCTAGAAACTGAGGTAATGCTTGGTTTGAAGAAATAGAGAAAAATGGAATAAAATGAGTTTTACAGGGTAAAATGTACAATACATAGGTTGCATTTGGTATGAAGGACCGTAAATGAATGACTAGAATAGAATAAAAATGTACTGGCACATAAATAAAATTAGTAATATTTGCGTCCCTTGAAAACATAAAGAAATATAATTGTGAGAAGTGATGCAATAACCATTTCCTTAATTTTGTTGAAGGAAGCCCCATTCTGTCAATTTTAGGAGAAAAATTATGCTTAATGCATATAACTACTTTCAGGAGTGGAATCAAGTAGAAAATATGAAATGAAAGGCTAAATGACTCATTCCATTCCATTCTATTCAATTTAAGTGTATCAAGCAGTAGAGAAAATTAGTGATCTTTTATGTTTGTTTTGATGCAATCTTGAGATGTGATGGAGTGATCATTCGCTCACTCTTTTAAAGGATTCTCCATCCCACGGCGATGAGATAAATAATTATTCTAATGAATTAATTGTACATATCTATTTTAAGATTACTGTTAAGTAAAATATATGAAATAGAAGGCTGAAATATCCTTTCCACTCCACTCTCTTCAATGCAAGTGTACCAAATGTAAGATGAGTTTACATTTCAAACTGTGTGCATTAGCATCTCGTTGATGTGTGATCAAATAAGCGTTACGGGTCTAAAATTCTTAAGCACGAAATCCTTTGATAACCAAAAAGGGTGGTAGCAACCCGGTAAAAAATTACGGAGTTATTAGCGGATTCGATCATATCTGAGATTGAGTAACAACACATTGCTAAACCTTTTAGATCTTATCGAGTGGGTGATAGCGATTTTCTTCTCGCATAATAAATGGAGCTCCCTAGGACCGTTGTTAGATGTTTTTGATGGCGAGTCTCCATTTCCTTCGCTGTGATTTGATTGTAAGCTTGGCTTGAGGGCTTACAACCCCACGGGTTGGTTCGGCCTGGCTCCAGAACCGAGCTCGTGGGTCGAATGCCCTCGAGGAGCCTCGGGGAGACATGGACCCAAGTGAGTTCGAGAGATTCGACTAGGTTCGAGGGCGGCTCGGACTGGATCGATGGTAGGTCAACGGCGGACGATGAGAGGCTCAAGGGTTGAAGATGATCAACAGTGCATGATTTACTATTCACGATATTTTTTTTTATATAATTTTAGTTTTAATAAATACAAAATAAAATATATGCGAGGGATAATTTTATCATTTTATTATTAAATATCATATTCCATATTATTATATTCTCTCAAACCAAATAATAACACTTTTATTTATCATTTCATTTATTCATCACTCTATTTCTTCTTCCATTCTATTTTATTCTATCTCTATTTCATTCCAACGAATCAAATATATCATTACTGTATTTGAATCGTATCAGATGGATTCTCCGTCCTCTCCTCCACCTCTTTCACTCCAACTATTCCTGAACTTATCTAGCAAACAAAAAAAATTTCCTAACCTTTTTGCTCGACCCGATATCTCTTCCCTTGTCCTTTTGTGAAAAACTTTAAGGGCCATTTGATTTGCATTTCGAAATGGAAAATAGAAATAGAATGGGATATAATTGGAAATGAAATTACAATTTTCAGTTTTTACTTATTTCAACTTGGAATTGGAAATATATTCCCTTTGTTATTAGAGGAATCAAACCTATACTATATACTAAAAGAAAGTTCTAACAAATCTTTTAATAGAGAGTAGGGTGAATATCCTACTCTCAATCATCTAAGGGAGAGTATGACGAATTTCATACTCTCAAATACTTCATGAATATTCTTTTTCTATTTTTTCTTAATTTTTTATTTCTAATATTTTCTACAAATTTTAATAATTTTTTTATTTACAATCATTCAGCATTTACGTATTTCTTCTATTTCTTTCTAGATGAATGTTCTGCGATCGAAAAAATTTATATATATGATATGTAATAAGGGTATAAAACTGGAAAACATTATCTATTTATAAAGTATCTTTTAGTCTAAATTTTTCACATTTTCATTTTTTTATATAAGATGATGCAGCTTAAAAGTACAGTTATAAAAACATACTAATATTATAAAATGAGAAAAACATCAATTTGGCGATTTTACATATTATTATTCATAATTTTTCTTTGGTTGAACATACTACTATAATTATAATAAATGCACAATTATTTAAAAATAAAAATATTAAATTCCAATCCCTTTCTTCTATCTTTTATTTGACTGGTCATAGCTGTCGGATGAACATCTGTTGCCGCCAATATTTAGCTATGTTATTAATTTCTCACATAAAATCCAATTATTGTACTTATGTCCAAACAATGTGTTAACAGTGAAAAATACTACAAATAATTCCTACTTAAACATAATTTTTTATGGAAAATGATTCAAAAAATAATTTAATTTAGAATTATTTTACTTTATTAAATGTTGATTACTCCTTGCAGCGAAGCGCAAGACCATAGTCTAGTGACTTATAAATCTTCACTACTAGTGGCGCATTAAATTCTGATCATGTATCTCACTGACCACAAGATTATTTTTATAAATTATTTATTATTAATGTTCTTTAGGTTATGATGATGACATTGTTCCAAGATGTTTATTCGTGTTTTGCATTTTCTAACTAAAGATGAATAATATACTATTATATATTTTCTAGAATTTTCATGTTAGTTATAGATAAAACAAGGTAATATATGCTAACAACAGAAAAAATAATGTGTGCTTATGCATTATACATACGAAAGAGTAAGTCATGAAAAACCTATGCCAAACCTGTTTTCCTTTTTAATTTGTTGTGCACAATTAATAATGAGAAATAATTCTTTTAGTAAAAAAAAATAAAATAGGTGCGAAGAAAATGGGTAAATGGAGAGAAAAAGAGGAAGTGGAAAACGTCGGATTGAGCTAGTTTTCAGGAATCAGTTTTCAGTAAGCACTGGTTGAGTTGGGGAATGGTGATTTAGATAGGAGTGTACGTGAAAAATTAGAAATTTTAAGATTGGAAAAAATCGACCAAATTCGAATTGAAAAAATGGGATGTATGGGTCTCGAGATAAAATTAAGACAGTTTTTAAGGTTAAAAAAAGGACTGGAAGTTTCAGACCCAATCCGGATAATCCGATGGTGTTAAGTTTATATTATAAGTGATAAATCATTTTATTACTAGATTGACAATAAAAATAATATATTTTACATTTTAATACATTTAGATTTGATTCAATTTACCAAATTTAAGAAAATCCTAGTACTTGAGAAGTTGAGAAGTAGTTTTATTAGTTCGGTCCAAGTTTCCACACATGTGGGACATTTATATTTTTTAAAATCATATTTGAAAATTATATATACACACACGCATAGGATGATATATAGTACTTTTAAGGAAAAGAATTTTATTTTAGTCTCATTTTTAAATAAGAAATGAAAAATGATGGTGAAATTGTAAAATTATTTTTTTATACCACTTAGAGTTATAATTATTCTCCAGTATTCTTTTACTGATTATATTTTATTTATTCATTAAAGATAATATCAAGTTAAATATTATCTTGTTCAAAACATAGATGAAAATGAAATCTCAGCATAATTTGTTGGTGCGTCTCCCGCTCAAGAGGAAGACCGGGATTCAAAACGTTAGGGGCTCAAGTAAGCGAGAATGGCTAGTGGCATATTCTTTCGAAGGAAAAGGGGGGACGAAATATGGATGAAAATAGGAAGGAAAATTGGAAGACAGGTTGAGGGCAGATGGACGGAAAGTTTGAAAAGTGGATGATAAAGTCCCTCCTTATTTCGGTCAATTATCGTTAACTTTTCGTAAATGTTTTCGACACAAATTGGACGAAAAACCATCATCAATGTTACCTCAGGTTGGACGAAAATACTTGCATCAAGTTTTTTTCGCGTCCCTTTGACTTTGACGAAAATAGGATAAAAAAGTACTATTTCCATCCATTATTTATTACTTCGTTAATATATTTGTAATGAAAAATCTAATGTTTCTTGTAGCATTTGTCGGGTCCTAATGAAATCAAACTCTCAATCATTTAAAAGAATTCCTCGATGTATAAAATACTTTCGTAGTTCAGTGTGTTAAAAATTTTATAACAACTCTTAATAGTATAATCAAGTAAAAATATAAAATAGAAGGTTAAATTACAAATTTCATTTCATTCTTTTCGATTCAAGGATATAAAGCATAACCTACGTTCTTCCATGGGTTTTACAAAGAACGAAGGAAAATATGGAAACATTACATGGTTTAAAGTACAAATATTAATATTATAGAAACAAGGGCAGGGGGAAGAGGATTTTTCTTTTTTTTTTGGATCTTGACTCGTGTTAAAATCTAAATAGTAATTTATTCAGCTAACTGTTATGTATTATACTTAATCTTGAGGAGGACTAGTCACTTATTCAACATCAAAGGTCGGAAGAGCGACTTTAGACATTCAAATATTCAAAATCTAATTGGAAGAATTTTATCCAAATGAAAACATCAGTGGGAAATAGATATCAATTTTTTTTCGTATGCGGTCTGATTTTTGGAAGTCCGATAAATCCTAATTTAAGATGAAACTAAGTTACCACAATGGACAGTGGGCTAGTGACTAAAAACTCAATTCCATGCAGTTTGGTGAAGTCAAAATTTCAGGTTGAAATCATAACTCTAAGGAATATTGTTAGAAGAGACTCTTAAACTTGGACTTTGATGGACACTAATTTCTTGGACTGTACTAAATCTTCAGTGGTGCTCCGAAATTCATTTGCAAATAAAGTGATCTTTCAATTTTAAATTTTGTGCAACTCTTGTTTATTGTTCTTCTAAAATTCTTTACCATAAAGACTTCTAGAATCCTCCATCATACTTTGTAAAAATTTAATTAAATTCAATCCGAATAATTATTTAGTAATCGGCCATTTTGTCAAGTAATAGTTAAAAAAAATATGTTAAATTAATAAAGTTATATTAACAAGTCTAAGTTTCCATGCGAGATATTCATTCATGATATTGAAGGATTGGTGCAGGAGTGGTCGATCTGTTGAATTTTCTTGGTCTCCTTCAATCATTTGCATGTTGTCCAATAAAGGCTGCTGTTGACTTTTCTCGGTCTGTCACTCTTCTTCCATCGTTTACTTGACCTATAAAAAAAGCAGCTCACCGGGTGAGTTTTCTCAAGCACCCCACTCACAAAATCATAAGCATTTTCTGTATACTGGTTAAGAAGAGAGCGAGTTCCGGGAAATGGAAGAGAGGATCGGTATGGCTGAAAGCAACATGAGCGATAGTCAGATAATATAAAATGATCCTGAGTTTCATCTAGCAGTTTTACATATTAGGATAATGAAGCCGCACATCTCATTTATAGTGGCTTCCAGCACTCATGTTTCACCAGAATTCGAGATGTTTGAGAACAGTCTTGTTATCCCCGAAGAATTTAAAGGATTGTGATACCATTAAGAGCAACGGTCTAATAGTTTACGACTCACTCTCATGAAATTTGGTGATTTCACATCAAGCAAAAATTGCTTGTGAGAAGCTTTGAACATAAATCTTGGCAAGCACCAGCTTCTTGCATTATACTAGGCTATTGGTGTTGCTATGGTGGTGGGACTGACATTATTATTGATTGTTTAGTTTATTTGATATATTTGCGGTTGAAAACGAAAGTCCAAATATTATAAAAGTCTGAATATTACGTACTGGGGTGGATAGATCATTGTTACTGCTGCTACCATTTTTTTTACTAAGAAAGAAATTATAGTGGTGCGATTATGCAATGATAATTGAGGACAACTGTAGCTCTTCCATTGCCTAAAAGTTAAGGGCATATCGGCCCAAGGCGACCCAAGCAGTGGACTGTGGCTCCACCGGTTGTACCAGTTCAACCACTAGTTTGCCTATGGCTTTTATTAAATCATTAGATCATGCTTTATTAATTTGATACTTTTAAATTTTCTCATTGACCATAAAATTAGGAATTTTGAGCTAGTTAAAATTTTTTTCTCAATAGTGAATCTTCTTCCTTGTATCCTAGCTTTGCTAATACTGACGTTTCATATGGACATTTTACATGTTTACACAAAAAATTTTGGAAAATTTTTTTGGTGAAACATGGTAGAAACTGTCATATGTAACAGGTATATCAAGTATCAGTGTTGACATGGTATTACAAATTAATAAGAATAATTTATTTTTAGGCTTTTTTTTTTATTTTTAGGGTTTTATAAAAAAAATTAAAATGACTTAATCTTATTGGTTTGTAGCACTATATAAGTACTGTAATGTGATATACTGATTACATAGAAGGGTGTCCTGTAAAATAGGCCACCAAGTAACCAAGTTGGTGATTTAGGTTGACAATCAAAAAGTTGCATTCTACTATATCTCTTTCCACTGAATTCGTGCATAACATCTAGCGAGTTGATAAGATACATGACGGGATTCTATTAGTCCTTTGTAACACAAACTAACCACCAAGGGCTATTGTTTGTTAGTTCAAAACTCATTCTATTATAATTTGGTGAGTTCATGATCCTTAATTCAAATAATTTTACGCATATGCTTAAAACATTTGTTAAAAGCATGTTTTATTCAGGGTCTGAATTTGAAAGATATTGGATTCTTAAACTATACAATACTTTTGGTAGTGCTACAATGACGAGGGCAATATTGAATAGTAGTTGTTTAGTTCGCTTAATATATTCGCGGTTAAATATAAAAGTTTAAATGCTCGTATCGTAGTGACTGGATTTCCATTAATAAACACATGGTGCACATAAAGTTTTAGCATACTACAACATCAAGTAGTGTTCTCTAATCAGTGCGTGTAAAATAGTCGCAATCTTCGAAAAATAATTTTACATATGTTAAAATCTAAATGGTAATTTATTGAATAAACTCGTTACGTATTACACTTAATCTTGAAGAGGACAGGTCACTTTTTCATTCAACACCAAATGTTGGAAGAGCGACTTTAGGTGTTCAAATATTAAAAATCTAGTTGAAAGAATTTTATCGAAACAAAAACATTAATAGAAAATAGATATCATATTTTTTTATGTGGACTGCGTAGCTTCCAAAAGTCCAATAAATCTTGATTCAAGTTCAAACCAGGTCACCACAGAGAGCAATGGACTAATGGTTCAAAAGTCATTCCCATATGGTTTATTGAGGTCAAGGTCCTAGTTTCAAGTCTCTTCTAAGCAATATTATTACAAGAGGCTCTCGAGTTTGGGATTTGGCGGACAAAAGTTTCTTGAATTATACTAAGACTTTGGTGGTGCTATGTTGAAGGGTTAATATTAGTGTTGGTTATTCAATTTCTCTAATATATTTGTGGTTGAATATAAAAATCCGAATATTACGTGGCGGAGGATTAATGGATCATTATTACTGTTACTCTCCTTTTTACCAAGTAATAAAAAAGCTCAAACCACATCAACTGATAAAGGAATAAATTAAATCATAATTTGGTATATTTATAAAACTTAAATTTGATATTTTCTTTAAGCGAAAGAGGTATTGAACCAATACAATCCACCCATATTGGTGGAGATACCAAAACATAATTAGGTATTAAATGCTAGGACAAGTGAATACGTTGGAAGTATGATAAGTTCATGAGGATGAAATTCATTTTACAGACATTGCATTTTCCTGTTCCTATTTTATGTTAGTAATGGAATTTTATCAACTTGATCAGGAGATTGAACATGCACCAAATACTCAGAAAGAAAATGCCATCGCAATCGGCATTATCAACAAGCTTGACCATGTACCTCAAGCATTACCGAATACTTAATTATGCATAGTTCATTAGGAATTATGTATGTTGAATGAAAAGGCATGTAAACATGTGTTGCTTTCTAGTGGTCCTTTTCACTATAGTAAATAGGCTAGTAGCTTTTAGTATATGGAAGAGCACAAGTTGTGCTATTTGAACCAACTCATTGAGTGAGTGGAAAATCATAGAGACATTTCCAAGGCTGAGCAACTAAACAACTACCTCATTGCCTTAAAAGAATGGAAGACAAGGCAAGAGCATATTATGCGGAAGTAATCACTGTTAATGAGCATGAGTTCATAGAAGTGATGCTCCTTGATGGTTGCTTCATCATTGAATTATTTAATAGACAGTTATGGAGTGATCTCAAAGATACAAGCAAGATGGATCCTCTTTTTAAGACAAGTTGGATTCTAAACTCTTTAGCCCGTGACTTTGTCCTTATTGACAGTTAGCTCCCTTTTTTATCATAGAAAATTATATAGTATGATCTTGGATGAACCCAACTCACTTCCTCTCATATGTGCTGCTTTAAATTTTCTTCCCATCTATTCTTACCTGCCTCTTACTCAAAGTTCACATGAAGTGCCTATTGCACAACAAAGCATTTGCAACCTATCCGTGAAATCATTTAGCTCAAGCCCAATTTGCTCGGAAAGCAGGGTGCTAGACTTGGAAGAGCTTAGATCTTGTTCGTAGGTATATGCTAGTTGAGGAGACATTAGAAGTGAAACCAAAGCCCAACTAGGGAATTGAACTGGTGGATAAAGTCGGTGGTATTAAAGGACCAATAGAAGCGGTAGATTCATGAAGGCACAACTTAGCATACTCAGCCACAAAGCTGAGTAAACTGGGAGTCAGATTGATGGGTGTTCAAAAAGAAAAATTCTATGACATCAAATTCAAACGGGAGGTACTAGAGATTCCAATTATTAATGTGGATGGTGATACATAGGTTATATTCTGAAATTTAATTGCATATGAAGAGCATGCGCATGGTGACAATTATGTCATGTATATAGCTAATTACATGAGTTTCATGGATGACCTAATTGATTCCCCAAGGATGTCCAATTACTCTGCCACCTAGGGATATCAATAATTTCGGATGAAGCAATGTCAAATATGTTCCTCCAACAAATTATGCTGAGATTTCATTTTCATCTTGTTCATGGAGGCAGTGTCAAATAGTATTAGCCTGAGAATTATAACACAATAATAAAGTCAAAGTTCTTATAAGTATAATTTAAATACCTTCATTAATTATAATTATAAATTATCTTAAAATAATTACTAAAATTAAAAATAAATTTTTTGGAAAATTAAGTTCCTGCCACACGACGGTTGCCAACGGCAACCTCAGACTCATGATTATAAACGGACAAGGTCGGGAAAGCTTTTTTCCACCGATAACAGCCGCATATTGAATGAGTGGTGCATGAGTGGTCTGCTGACGCTACTTTCATCATTCACGACTTGTACTAATCAAGGACAGAGAATTGCTTTGAACGATTACATCCCAACGATATAGATGTAATATTATAAATTAATAAAATTAGTCTGTTTCAATTTTTCTAATAAAAATTTAAAAATAAAAGCTAAAATTTTATTAATTTATAATATTACATCAATACTGTTGCTTAATATACCGTTAGACAATGTGCTTACTGTGTGAAGGCAGCTATTGAATTTTCACGGCCAGTCCCGCTCCTTTCATATAGACCCTTTCATCATTTACTTGCCCTATAAAAGCAGCTCATTGGGTGAGCTAACGAGCATCCCACTCATAAATCATAAGCATTTCTGTATACTGGTTAAGAGGAGAACGAGTTCTAGGGAAGTAGAAGAGAGGTTCGGTATGGCAGAAAGTAGCACGATCAACATTGAGGTAATAGAAAATGATCCCGAGTTTTATTCAGCAGTTTTACATGTCACATCTCAATTATAGTTGCTTTCGGTACTCATGTTTAACAAGAATTTAAAATACTTGAGAATGGTATTGATTATTCTCCAACCATTTAAAGGATTGTGATACTACCAGAAATAGTGGTCTAATAGTTTAAAATTTACTTTTTTGAGGTTTAGTGAGGTCAATGTTAAAGGTTCAAGTCACATTTCAAGTAAAAATCGCTAGAGATAACTATTGAAATTGCACATTAACAGACACCAACTTTCAAGACCATACTAGTCCTTGGTTTAACTACAATGATGGGGTCCGCGCTGGCCATAAATATTCAGTTCGTCTGTTATATTCGCGATTAAACATAAAAGTTTGAACATTAAGGATTATGATAGATGATGCACTATTTTTTGTTAGGGAAGAAAATTAAAGGATTTCAACTATGCGCTGATAATCGAGTATAGTTGTAGCTTTCTCTGGCCTATTCCATTTACCAATTGACTCGAAAGGCTCAGGGAATGAACGAAATTGTTGCCCAGTATTCTCTAAATTGAAGGGAAATTTGTTCTATTCTCTCTCACACACACACAAAAGGTTGTGGTCCACACCATCAGACGAAGTGAGAATCATAAAAGAATACGATTTCCCATTTCATACTCCGACATATATATAATCTGACCTTTTGCAGAAAATTGGATGAAAAGCACTGACATTTAGAGAGTTGAGAAACCCCTGCAACACATTTTTAATATGAAAACTTTGCCTAAAATTTAGGGAAAAAAAAGAAGAGAAAGTATACATTTTCTAGTCTAATTTTACCAAGATAATGACATTACGTGAAGTTGACGTGATCCTCTTTCTGTAGAGAAAACCACATTTTCGGGACATTTGATATTAAAAAAATTTAAATATTTCTCCTCATTTGTGATATCATAGTGTATACTTTTTACTTTACTGGTTGCCGTACTGCAGTATAGATAGAAATTAGGGTGAATGCTCCATTTGTTATTTTTATCATTGCTTTTTCTTTTCACATCAAACTTCAGAATGCTCACTTAAGGCATCGAATCATTTAAACTCTAATCCCATACGTCAAATAAATCCCGACTGATTTATATTCGAGTTGATCTGTCCAAAAACTCCCAAAATAATACATCTAATTCATATACGAAACTCAAACTAGGATCTCATTCAACAAGAAGATGTATCAAACAAGTTCAACCAACCTATGTTTGTACAAATACCACAAGTAGGTGCATTAGATTGGCAAAAGTCGCTGGTCTTATAGGATAGCGCATTAACATCCTTCTTCTCTATAAGAACATGTTGGAAGTATGAAAAGTTTATGATGTGAACTTCATTTCACCCAAATTTGCATTTTCATGTTCCTAATTTGTGTGATGAGTGGAATTTTATCATCCTAATCAGGTGATTGAATGTGTGCCAAGCACCTCGAAGGAACAACATATAAATGGCATTGCAGTTGATATCAACAATAATCTTAACTGTGTACCTCCAGCATTATCGAATACTTACATATGCAGAGTTCATCATCAATTACGTATGGTGAATGAGAAGGCATATGAACCTGTGTTGCTATCTATTGGTCCTTATCACTACAGCAAACGAGCGACCAACCTACGGGATATGGAGGAGCACAAGTTGCGCTATTTGAACAAAATCATTGAGCAAGTGGAATTAAAAAAAGGCATTGCAAAGGCTCAGCAGCTAAACAACTACCTCATTGCCCTCAAAGAATTGGAAGAAAAGGCAAGGTCATACTATGCAGAAGCCATTACTCTTAGTCAACATGACTTTTTGAAAATGATGCTAATCGATGGTTGTTTCATCATCGAATTATTTAATAGAGTTACATGGAGTGATTTCGAAGAGATAAATAAAATGGATCTTGTTTTTAAGGCACGTTGGGTTCTAGGAGTTTTAGCCCGCGATTTAATCCTAGTTGAAAATCAGCTCCCTTTTTTTGTTCTGGAAAAGCTACACACTATGATTTGGGATGAACCTGATTCACTTCGCCTCATATATACTGCTTTGAAATTTCTTCCCACTTATTCTCACCTGCCTGAGGCCCAAAGTTCTCGTGAAGTGCTTATTGCACGTCAAAGCATTTCCAAACTATTTAAAAAACCACCTACCTCAAGCCCAATTTCCTCAAAAAGTAAGGACCTTGACCTAGAAAAGCTTACAGATATTAAGCACCTTTTGGATCTCGTACGTAAGTTTATGCTAATTGAGGAATTGCTGGAAGTGAAATCAAAAACCAACCAAGGAGTTGAACAAGAGCATAAAGTCACAAGTGAAGGACCTGTAGATGCAAGAGTCATGCTGGAGATGAAGCCTACATACCTGGCCACAGAGTTGATTGACTGTGGAGTAAGATTTAAGGGTATTGAGAAAGGAAAATTCCATGACATCAAATTCAATGACGGGGTACTAGAGATCCCAATCATTTTAATAAGTGATGATACAGAAGTTATATTTCGAAATTTAATTGCATACGAGGAGCATGCTCATGGTCACGAAGTCAAATATATAAGTGATTACATGGCTTTCATGGATGGCCTGGTTGATTCCCCCAAGGATGTTGAATTACTCCGTCGCCATGGGATCATCTATAGTTTATTGGGTGATGATGAAGTGATATCAACTATGTTCAACAAGATGGGCAACAATGTCTTCAACTCATCAGAGTTCTATTACAAGAAGATCGTCCATGACCTGACTACGCACTGCAAAAAGAAAAGACATGCGTGGATGGCATCATTAAGAAGAAATTATCTCAATAGCCCTTGGACAATCCTGTCTATCATTGCAGCCTCTGTGTTACTCATTTTTACTGCACTGCAAACAGCTTACGCAACTCTTTCTTATTATCAAAAGAAGTAGGACGTCTAAGATTTCGCAAATCTTTTGTTAGTGAAACTTGATTTGTCCTGGAATACCTTTTGTATGTGTACATTACAAATAATGTGTGTGATATTGTCGCATGCAAGATGCATTACACATAATATCAATCTACATTCAAATTTTAAAATCTTGTTGAAAGAATTTTATCTAAAAGAAAACATCAATAGAAAATAGATATCTTAATTTTTTATATGAACTGCACAGCTTCTAGAAGCCCAATAAATCTTAATTCAAGTTCAAACTAGATTACCACAAAGAGCAATGGACTAATGATTCAGAATTCATTCCCATGCGATTTGGTGAAGTCAAGGTCCTAGTTTCAAGTCTCTCCTAAGCAATATTATTACAAGAGGCTCTTCAGTTTGGGATTTGATGGACACAAGTTTCTTGAACTATACTAAGACTTTAATGGTGCTACGTTGAAGGGTCAATATTAGGGTTGGTTATTCAATTTATCTAATATGTTCATGGTTAAATACAAAAATCCGAACATTATGTGGTGGAGGATTCCTAGATTGTTATTAATACTGCTCTCCTTTGTACCAATCAATAAAAAAGCTCAAATCATGTCAACTGATAAAGGAATAAATTAAATCATCAATTTGGTAATCTATAAAACTCAAATATGATGTTTTGTTTAAGTGAAAGAGGTGTTGAACCAATACAATCCACCCATATTGGTGTAGATACCACAACATAATTAGGTATTATATGCTAGGACAGGTGAATGTGTTGGAAGTATGATAAGTTCATGAGGGTGAAATTCATTTTGTAGACATTGCATTTTCCTGTTCCTATTTTATGTTAGTAATGGAATATTATCAACTTAATCAGGAGATTGAGCGTGCACCAAATACTCAGAAAGAAAATGCCATTGCAATCGGCATCATCAACAAGTTTGACCATGTACCTCAAGCATTGCCGAATACTTACATATGCATAGTTCATCAGGAATTGTTTAATGAAAAAGCATGTAAACATGTGATGCTTTATAGTGGTCCTTTTCACTATAGTAAATAGGCCAATAGCTTGTACTATATGGAGGAGTACATGTGCTATTTGAACCAACTCATTGAGCGAGTGAAAAATCACAGAGGCATTTCCAAGGTTGAGCAACCAAACAACTACCTCATTGCCTTAAAAGAATGGAAGACAAGGCAAGAGCATATAATGCAAAAATAATCACTCTTAATGAGCATGAGTTCATAGAAATGATAATCCTTGATGGTTGCTTCATCATTGAATTATTTAATAGACAATCATGGAGTGATCTCAAATATTCAAGCAAGATGGATCCTCTTTTTAAGGCAAGTTGGATTCTAAACTCTAGCCGACTTAGCCCTTATTGAAAATCAGCTCTTTTTTTTATTCTACAAAAATTATATACTATGATCTTGGATGAACCCGACCCACTTTCTCTCATATGTGCTTCTTTAAATTTTCTTCATGTCTATTCTCACCTGCCTTTTACACAAAGGTCACATGAGGTGCGTATTGCACAACAAAGCATTTGCAACCTATCTGTGAAATCATTTAGCTCAAGCCCAATTTGCTCGGAAAGCAGGGTGCTAGATTTGGAAGAGCTTAGATCTTGTTCATAGGTTTATGCTAGTTGAGGAGACATTAGAAGTGAAACCAAAACCCAACTAGGGAATTGAACCACTGGATAAAGTCGGTGGTATTAAAGGACCAATAGAAGCAATAGATTCATGAAGGCACAACTTAGCATACTCAGCCACAAAGTTGAGTAAACTGGGAGTCAGATTGATGGGTGCTCTGAAAGAAAAATTCTATGACATCAAATTCAAACACGAGGTACTAGAGATCCCAATTATTAATGTGGATGGTGATACATAGGTTATATTTTGAAATTTAATTGCATATGAAGAACTTGTGCATGGTGACAATGACATGTATATATAGCTAATTACATGAGTTTCATGAATGACCTAATTGATTCCCCAAGGATGTCAAATTACTCTGCTGCCTAGGGATATCAATAATTTCGAGCATGACGATGAAGCAATGTGAAATATGTTCCTCCAGATGGTAAAGAAAGTCACAAGGCCAATTGAGTTTTATTACAAGAAGACTGTTCAGAACCTGACCGAGTATTGTGAAGAGAGAAAGTACGTGTGGATGGCAGTATTAAGAAGAAATTATCTCAACAGATTGTGGATGGTCTTCTTAACTGTTACAGCCTCTATATTACTCATTGCTACTCCACTGCAAACTATCTACGCAGTTCTTTCTCACTATCACAATAAGTAGACATGCATGTCCTTGTAAATATTTTACTGGGCAAGTTTTGATTTGTCGAACAATACCTTTATATACATATATGTATTTATATGTACCCTATATATAAACCATGTGTGTGTTATATTATCCTATGCCTTATGTGTTTTCTCATAATATCAAGCTCCGTTTGATGAATTCCCCTTACATTAATTTATTAGAATGACATGTATAACATTGTCATCATTGTATTGATCATGATAGATATTCGAAGTGATGCTAATCCAAGTATTATAGGAGTTTGTTGGTACTGTTATTAAGTAGAGAGCACTTAATGCCCCGCTAAAAAGAACCACATAACTCGAAAAGTGTTCCGAGAGTTCATCCAAGATATTTGAAATCAAGATAGGAACTACTCAGGATCATGTCTTAGTGCAAATCTTTACCAAATCTTTGCAAAGAGCTTTTTCCAAATCTTTACAATGACACCTAATTTGACAATATTCAACGCAAGAACTGCTCCGAAATTCATTTGCAAAGAGATCTTTCAATTTTGAATTTAGTGCAACTCTTGTTTATTGTATTTCTAATATTCTTTAACTTAAAAGACTGCTAGAATTCTCCATCACAGTTGCACTGCAAGAAATGTCTATTTCCATGAAAATACCTCCCCGCAAAAAGTGCTATTGGAAATCTTTTTATATTGTTGTGGAAATGATAATGTAATACATGAAATTTACTTAAAATTTTAATTCCATCACGAATTTTTACCTTTGATTAGAATGACAATAAACTTTCAATTCTTCTCTATATCCACCTTACTGCCACTTTTTTGTCACTTTCATCAACAAAAGCATTAAATTGAAGAGTTTGCTCCTCTCAGATTTATAGATAAATGACTATTTAATACATGAATTTTACGTGATTTTTCAATTTTATCAAGAATATTCACTTTCAACTAAAATGTCAAGAATTAACAAATTTATCCCAATTACATATTTTATTCTTTCATTGCTTTCAAGTGAAATATCTTATGTGCCCTTTTAATTATTTTTTGGCACAAGAATATGCAATGTGATCGAAAGTGTTTGATCCTTCAAATTGAAATCCTCACTATCTAAGTAGTCATGACACGTTACTAGACGCCAGTCTTGACTCATGGGCCTATTTGATTAAGAGTTAATCCAATTATCTTATTAACCAGTTTAATGTGAGATTAATTAGAGTATAAGTTTGTCAGACTAACTGTTAGCTTAGTATGGAACCCAATGGGTCATACACAATACATGTTTTTCTTGTAAACCAAAATCTAATATTTTAAATTTTGGATCGGGTAATTGAAATTTTCACCAACAGAAATTAGTTTATAGCGATCACACGTCTTATTTGATAAAGTTATTACGAAACTAAATATTTTGTTAGATTTATAAAAAAATCTTATAAATAAATAATATTGATTACACGTACATGTGAGTAGCCGAAGTAGATAGTGTTGTTAATTGGACAGGTTCGACCCGTGAACTTGCCTAGAACAAGCCCGTATGAACTGTGAATCGGCCCCAACCTATTCTGAACCATAATTGGCCCAACCTCTATGTGTTGAGGCCTGGTTATGAGTTGAAACAACAAAATTGGCCAGTTGAACCGGAACTACACGATCTCGTTTATGACCCTGAACCGGGCCGAAAACATGACTAGCCCAAAATTGGCTTAGAACAGTGACTGAACTGATACGTTTAAAAATAAAACATTGCAAAGCCAATGGTCAATTGACGGTTGGCAATTTACCTGCCACATGGGCCCCACACTGCCCCCGCCTCAAAGTCAAACGATCATATGACCGTTGAGTGTCCTTTTTTTAATTATTATATAATTTATATCATATCTAAAATACCATAAATACCCTACATATCCATCAATCTAACTCACCTCAATCTTCTACTCTCATCTCTCAATTTACTCTACTCTCTCGAGTCTTTCTCCGATTTTTCGATCACGATTGACGAGCATAGTTCTTGATCATAATTTCAACTAAAAGATCGATTCATCCTTAGGTGGTTTTTTTAAAATCGAAATGTCCATATGTTTTAATTTTATTTAAAAATAAATAATTCAAATTTATTTGAAAATGATAAAAAATCAAGCATACTTTAATCAAATTAGTTATATAATATTGAGTGTAAAAAAAATATAAGCAAAATATGATTAGTCTAGTTGGTTAAAATTCTTGACTTTCAAGTAGTAGAATTAGGTTCGAATTCTGACAATAAAATCTTTCATTTTTATTTTAAAATCATAAATAATACCCTAAAAATTCAAAAAAAAATTCTGGTTAGTTCAGACCGGCCCGGACTGGACCGTGACCGGCCCATCTATATGACGGTTTCGGGCCTGTTCATCTAGGCCCGAACCGTCGACCTGGACCAAACCGGATAGTTTGCTTCCAGGTCCGGGCTAGGCTCGGCCCAGTTGGTTCATGAACTGGCTTGACCCGGATTGGAACCGGTCCGGCTAACAACACTTAAAGTAGATTCAGGTTAAATATATGTTGATGTACGTGACAAAGGCTTGAAGTAGATCGGCCGAACGAATGGCTGTATCGTTTGAAGTAATAATAGGCAAGAGAATTAAGTTTGAAAAATGCACCGGTTAACTTTTACTGAAACGGCTAATGGGTGTTAAGTTTCCGTTTCAACTCAATTTATATTCACATTGATTGAAAAGCATTTGGCTTTTCCATCTTGTTCTTTTTTCTTTTTTTTTTGGCTTGAACATTTGGCTTTTCAGTTAAATGATAAGGTGTTGGTATATAGGGAATTTACATTGGCAGACGACGTTGACTTGCTACTCCCTGTAGGCCAAGTTTGATTTTTTGCCTTGTGTTGAGAAAAAGTCTTTCTTTTAACCGAGAGTATTACCCAAAATTGAGAAAAAAATATAGAAGATCGAGAAAGAGTTTCTTGAGAAATCCTAGTACGAATACTGTGGAGGGCGTGCACGTATATGTCGAGTCGAAGGATCAACCTAGGAGGTTCAAGATTGGAGATACCAATTCATGAAAGCAGTATCAAATAGTATCAACTTGAAGATTACAATACGAGTCAAAGTCTATATAAATATATCTCTAAATACCTTTATTAATTATAATTTTTAATTACCTTAAAATAATTGCTAAAATAAAAAAAAAAAAATTTTAACTTCCCGCTGCACAACGGTTGCCTACAGCAGCCTCGTACTCATGATTCAAACGGTCAAGGTCGGGAAAGCTGGCTAAGTACTTTTTCCCACCGACAACAGCCCCATGTTGAATGAGTGGTGCAAGTGAGGTCTGCGGACTCTACTTTCATCATTAACGACTTGTACTATAAAGGAGAAAGGAGAAAGAATTGAGTTGAACGATTACATTGTATATTGGTATAGTGTAATAAAATAATAAAATTTAATTATTTTTAGTTTTAATTTTTATTTTTAAGATTTTATCAGAAAAATTAAAATGGATTATTTTTATTAATTTATAATATTCAATCAACACTGTTGCTCAATGTACCATTAGACACAGTGCTCACTGGGTGAAGGCAGTTGTTGAATTTTCACGTTCAGTCCCGCTCCTTTCATACAAACTCTTTCGCCATTTCCTTGCCCTATAAAAGCAGCTCATTGAGCGAGCTAATGAGCATCCCACTCATAAAATCATAAGCATTTCTGTATACTGATTAAGAAGAGAACGAGCTCCACGAAGAGAGGATTGGTATGGCAGGAAGCAGCGCGATCAACATTGAGGTAATAGAAAATGATCCCAAGTTTTATTCAGCAGTTTTACATATCACATCTCAATTATAGTTGCTTCCAGCACTTATGTTTAACAAGAATTAAAAATATTTGAGAATGATATTGATGTATTCTCCGACCATTTAAAAGATTGAGATACTACCAAAGACGGTAGTCTAATAGTTTAAAATTTACTTTCATGAGGTTTGGTGAGATTAATGTCAGAGGTTCGAGTCACATTTTAAGTAAAAATTGCTAGAAAGAACAATTGAAATTGAATATTAACAAACACCGACTTCCGGGGCCATACTAGATCCTTGGTTTTACTACAATGACTAGGTCGGCGTTGGCTATAATTGTTTAGTTTGTCTATTATATTCGCGATTGAAAATAAAAGTTCGAACATTAAATCATATGGTAGATGCTATCGTATTTTTTGTTAGGGAAAAAAAATAAAGGATTTCAACTATGCGCTGATAATTGAGTGACAGTTAGTAGCTTTCTCTGGCCTATTCCATTTACCAGTTGGCTCGAAAGGCTCAGGGAATGAACGAAATTGTTGCCCAGTATTCTCTAATTGAAGGAAAATTTGTTCTATTCTTACACACACACACACACACAAGGTTGTAGTCCACACCATCAGATGAAGTGAGAATCATACAAGAATACGATTTCCCATTTCATACTCCGACATATATATAATCTGACCTTTTGCAGAAAATTGGATGACATGCACCGACATTGAGAGAGTTGAGAAACCCCTGCAACACATTTTTAATATGAAAACTTTGCTGAAATTTGGAAAAAAAGAAGAGAAAGTATGCATTTTCTGGTCTAACTTTACCAAGATAATGACATTACGTGAATTACCAAAAAAAAAAAAAGGACATTACGTGAAGTTGACGGGATCCTCTGTCTGTAGGGAAAACTACATTTTCAGAACATTTGATATTAAAAAAATTTAAATATTTCTCCTTATTTGTGATATCATAGTATATGCTTTTTACTTTACTGGTTGCCTTACTGCAATATAGATAGAAATTAGGGGGAATGCTCTACTTGCTATTTTTATCATTGCTTTTTGTTTTCACATCAAACCTCGGAATGCTCACTTTAGACACCGAAACATTTAAAATCTAATTCCATATGTCAAATAGATCCAGACTGATTTAAATTCGAGTTGAGTTGTCCAATTAAAATAAAAGACTCCCAAAATAATAGATCTAATTCATTTACGAAACTCGAACTGAGATTTCATTTAACAAGAAGATGCATTGAACAAGTTGAACCAACCTATATTTGTACAAATATCACAATTAGGTGCATTAGATTGGCAAAAGTCACTAGTGTTATAGGATAGCGCATTAACATCCTCCTTATCTATAAGAACATGTTGGAAGTATCAAAAGTTCACGATGTGAACTTCATTTCACACAAATCTACATTTTCATGTTCCTATTTTGTGTGATAAGTGGAATTTTATCATCCCGATCAGGTGGTCGAACTTGCACAAAGCACCCAGACGGAACAAGATATAAATTCAACTGCAATTGATATCATCAATAAGCTTAATTGTGTACCTCCAACATTATCAAATACTTACATATGCAAAGTTCATCATCAATTGCGTATGGTGAATGAGAAGGCATATGAACCTGCGTTGGTATCTGTCGGTCCTTATCACTACAGCAAACGAGAGACCAGCCTACAGTATATGGAGGAGCACAAGTTGCGCTATTTGAACGAAATCATTGAGCGAGTGGAATTAAAAGAGGGCATTGCAAAGGCTCAGCAGCTGAACAAATACCTCATTGCCCTCAAAGAATTGGAAGAAAAGGCAAGGTCATACTATGCAGAAGCCATTACTCTTAGTCAACGTGACTTTTTGAAAATGATGCTAATCGATGGTTGTTTCATCATCGAATTATTTAATAGATTTACAAGGAGTGATTTCAAAGAGATAAATAAAATGGATCCTCTTTTTAAGGCACATTGGGATCTAGGAGTTTTAGCCTGCGATTTAATCCTATTGAAAATCAACTCCCTTTTTTTGTTCTGGAAAAGCTACACACTATAATCTGGGATCAACCTAATTCATTTTGTCTCATACATGCTGCTTTGGAATTTCTTCCCATTTATTCTCACCTGCCTGAGGCCCAAAGTTATTGTGAATTGCGTATTGCACATGAAAGCATTTCCAAACTATTTAAAAAATCATCTACCTCAAGCCCAATTCCCTCAGAAAGTGAGGACCTTGATCTTGACAAGCCTACAGATATTAAGCACCTTTTGGATCTCGTACGTAAGTTTATGCTAATTGAGGAATTGTTGGAAGTGAAATCAAAAACCAACCAAGGAGCTGAGCAAGAGCATAAAGTCACAAGTGAAGGACCTGAAGATGCAAGAGCCATACTAGAGATGAAGTCTACATACCCAGCCACAAAGTTGATTGACTTTGGAGTAAGATTTAAGGGTATTGAGAAAGGAAAATTCCATGACATCAAATTCAATGACGGGGTACTAGAGATCCCAATCATTTTAATAAGTGATGATACAGAAGTTATATTTCGAAATTTAATTACATACGAGGAGCATGCTCATGGTTACGATGTCAAGTATATAGATGATTACATGACTTTCATGGATGGCCTGGTTGATTCCCCCAAGGATGTTGAATTACTCCGCCGCCATGGGATCATCTATAGTTTATTGGGTGATGATGAAGTGATATCAACTATGTTCAACTAGATGGGCGAAAATGTCGTCAACTCATCAGAGTTCTATTACAAGAAGATCGTCCATGACTTGAATATGCACTGCAAAAAGAAAAGACATGCGTGGATGGCGTCATTAAGAAGAAATTATCTCAATAGCCCTTGGGCAATCCTATCTATCATTGCAGCCACTGTGTTACTCATTTTTACTGCACTACAAACAGCTTACACAACTCTTCCTTATTATCAAAATAAGTAGGACGTCTAAGTCTTCACAAATCTTTTGTTAGTGAAACTTGATTTGTCCTAGAGTACCTTTTATATGTGTACGTTACAAATAATGTGTGTGATATTGTCGCATGCAAGATGCATTACACGTAATATCAATCTACATTCAATTTTTTTGTGTGTACATATATAAATCCCTTGAAACTTATTGTCAAACACCATTACCTTAATATTGATCATGGCAGATGTTTGAACTGTTGTCAGTATAGTATCATAATAGATACAATAGAATAAATGTGGTCAGACATATGATTCGACTCTCCACGGGGTTGGTATCTGGGATTTAATGGTGGGCCCTATATTGTATAATGCACTGTCCGGTGGATTAGTCGGTTGTTACGGTGCTTGACACTATCGATATAAAAAAAATTAAATGTGTCATTGGACAAATATTTTTCAAACAAAAGTGTTGCGGAATAGTTTCTTTATTAAATATTTGCATCAAAGTTTTGGTAAAATCTTTTGTAATAAATTCAATTTTGCATTTGCATTTTCTGAAATTTTCAAAAAAAGGTTTTTTACGAGAACGCATATATGTACATATATATATTTGCAGAATTAGTGGCAAAATTATTGTTGGCACTGTATAGGAATATTTATTCAAAATATTCTGCCAATTGTTTCGGTAAATAAAAAAAGGTAATAAATAATTGTTGGTTCAATAATAAGCAAAAACAAGGGCATGTCTTCCGTGCTAGAAACTAAGGTAATGCTTGGTATGAATAAATAGAGAAAAATGGAATAGAATGAGTTTTATAGGGTAAAGTGTACAATACATAGGTTGCATTTAGTATGAAGGAATGTAAATGAATTGCTAGAATAGAATAAAAATGTAATGGCACATAAATAAAATTAGTAATATTTGCGTCCCTTGAAAATATAAAGAAATGCAATTGTGAGAAGTGATGCAATAACCATTCAAGAGTGGAATCAACTAGGAAATATGAAATGAAAGGCTAAACGACTCATCCTCTTCCATTCCATTTAACTGTATCAAGCAATAGAGAAAATTAGTGATCTTTTATGTTTGTTTTGAAAATCTAAACGAATGCAATCTTGAGATGTGATGGAATGATCATTCGCTCAATCCTTTGAAGGATTCTCCATTCCACGGCTATGAGATAAAAAATTATTCTAATGAATTAACTACACATATCTATTTTAAGATTGCTATTAAGTAAAATATATCCTTTCCACTCCATTCTTTTCAGTGCAAGTGTGCCGAATGTAAGATGAGTTTGGATTTCGAGCTGTGCATTAGCATCTCGTTGATGTGTGATCAAGCAGAGAGGGAAAACTATCTCTCCCTATAATCGAATAAGTGTTCTGGATCTCAAATTCTTAAGCACGAAATCCTTTGGTAACGAAAAAGGGTCCTAGCTGCCCGGTAAAAGATTATGGAGTTATTAGCGGATTCGATCATATGTGATATCGAGTGCACAACATTGCTAAACCTTTTAGGTCTTATCGAGTGGGTGATAGCGATTTTCTTCTCGCATAATCAATCTTCACTTACTAGTGGCGCATTCAATTCTAAGCATCTCATTGACCACAAGATTATTTTTTATAATTATTTATTATTAATGTTCTTTAGGTTATGATAGAAAAAAAAAATAATGTGTGTTTATGCATTATAAATACGAAAGAGTGAGTTATGAAAAACCTATGCCAAACTTGTTTTCCTTTTTAATTTGTTGTACACAATTAATAATGAGAAATAATTCTTTTAGTAAAAAAAAATATAAAATAGGTGCGAAGAAAATGGGTAAATGGAGAGAGAAAAGAGGAAGTGGAAAACGTCGGATTGAGCTAGAGTGCAGGTAAAAAATCGGAAGCTCGAAAATTCGAAAAAATCGATCGAATAAAAAAAATTAGATGTATGGATCCTGAGATAAATTTAAGGCGATTTTTAAGGTGGAAAAAATCTGACCGGAAATTCCGGACCCCAATCCGGAAAATCCGATGGGACCCAAAATCAAATCAAAAGTTATGTTAAGTTTATATTATAAGTAATAAATCATTTTATTATTAGATTTTGACAATAAAAATAATATATTTGATATTTTTAAACTTGAATCTTGATTCATATTTATATTTTTGATCTTCTTAATACACTTAAATATTCATAATTAGTATTTCTCATTTATTATAATAAAATTTATTTTATTATTTAGTATTTTATTATACTAAAAATCAGTCCCAAAAAACCGAATCCGAAGTGGGTGGTTTTCATAACCCTTAAACGGTTATCGATTTTAACTTGAAAAAATCGAACCAAAATAAACCGGGGCCCAATAATTTTTAGAAAAAAACCTGACCGAATAACCCGTTTACACCCTTAGATTAGCTATTCACAGAGAAAAGTACTAGATGTAAGAGTATCACAACATAATAGTTTTTATGGTAATATTAATTAATTAAATTTAAGCACATCTCTCTTGGTGAGGTAATTCACACATGTACTTTGTACATAGACTGACATGAATCCATAGGTTTGCGAGATGTTGATGGTCCAAGGAGAATAAACTTATCATTATAAAAAATTAATTATTTTTAAAATTGTTTTTTAAAAATTTGATAAAAAATATTTAAAAAATAGTGTATAATCAGATAAGCACTATCAAACAGTTGCATCATTACACACAAAACTTGTATCCCATGAAGGAGAAAATCCTCAGTGGAACGTTCATACCATGTCAGTTTTGCTTATGTGATATATTTGTCTCACAACGTGACATGTAATCAATAACTATACAATTATAATTATTAAATTCTAAAAAATATTAAAAATATAAAAAACCTTAAATAAATAGTGAATCATAATTGGATATAATATATAAATCGTAAAAAAATTAAAAAAATCTAATAAACAGTTAATCATAATTGAAAATAATAAATACATAATGAATTCTTATTAGACGGATATTCCACGTAAGCGATATTGACGTGGTATGACCGTTCCACTTAAAACTTTCTCCTCATGAAGGAGAATAAAAAATGTAGTTTTTTTTAATATCAAATATAAATAATTAGAATAAGACACTTTTTCCTTTTCCAAAATTTTTTTTTTGTAAGGAAACAAATGATTTTTCAGAAAATTTTTTAGATAACTTTATTTTACAAAAATATAATAAAAAAATTAAATTATTGTGAGTAACAATAATTAAACTACATTGGAATCACAATTTCTCGTTTAATTTTACATGACTGAACAGCTCATTTGGGTCGCTTGCTCACTATCAAACTTACACTTAATTTTCCGACAAGACGAAATAAGCGAAAGCAAAAGATCATTTGTACAAACCCTGAAGGTCTCATCTCAGAATCGAATCGAGGCATATTCAATCTCGATTGCTTGATTCCATTCTCAATCCAATCTCGATTGCCTTCTTCCCCGCCCAGCCGTGCTTTCCCTCGGATTCCCACCGCCGGAAGCGTGCCGTAGTGTTTGGGGTTTGATGCGCTGATGGACTCCGAGGATGACATGCACGACGCGAACGACGTGGAGTCGTTGGGGGCCGATTTTTACAGCAGCGAGGCTGATGACTGCTACAACAGCGACAACGCCGATGTTGATGACTGTGAGTTCGTTGAGGACGTTGATGATGACTCCGATGTAATCGCAGCTCACCGGCACCAGGTTAGCCGTAGATCCGACCGATAACCTGCTCTGATTTATTGATCACACTTGAATACAGAAGCCTGGGAGCTTGTTCTACTTGTTCTCTTTTGCCTTGTTATTTCCCAAGAGTTTCTGATGGTATTTTTTTTGTGCCGTGGAAGTGTACGGAGGTGTTGGGTCTATCTGATTTTTTTTGCCCACTGGAGTAATCTTAGTGAACGGTTGTGCATGCTTATTTTGATTGACTACAAAAAATTTAGATTAGGGGAGTGATCAGTTGCTTGATTGGTTCTTTGATCTTGGAATGCTCCATCATGTGAAGAAGCAGTATAGCGTCTAATGTAGGTATTACTACCTATGGCGGTGGATGGAAGTTGTGGGTCAAGAATGTGCATTGGGTGGATTAGGAATTCCAAACAGAAAAGAAGATGAGTTAGATAAAATTTATGGCATCTTCTCACTTGATGAACAAGGAAAATTTAGGGCATATTACTTTTAGGAAAACAAGTCTCCACTTGTCGTCTCCACTTTGTCCTCCTGTTTTGAATTTAATTTTCAGTACAAATGTTTAAAAATATATGTTCGATTAGAAGATTGTGCATTACATGAGCTAACATAGAAAAAGGAATAACTTGGGTGATAGTAGAAATTATATATGAAAAAAGAATAGTCCTAAATTTCGGAAAGAAGGTAATAATTAACTACTGTGGAAGTAAAAAAAGGAACTTTTCCAATCCATATATAAATCTGAATAATGAAGAATAGAGTTCTCTTAGAAAAATATTCAATTAATGCAAGCAATCTTTTTTTTTTTTTTGGGGACAATTCCACTTGATAGATTTTTTTCAATTCCGCATAGGTTGAATAGATAAAATAGAGAAATTGGGGGAGTTTAATTGAGACAGGAGACACCATCCAAATAAACTCAGAATTTGCTGAATGGTCCGTAATGGATTGGCATCCATCTGATTGAAGAATTCGCATAATGGCACAAGAGTTCGAGAAGAAAACCTTTTGAAAGTTCCCAACAGGGACAACTTAGCTAGAATAAAAGCTCTCCAATCCCCAGCAGGGCACAGAATCCTCAGCTTATCTTATGCATCAAACAGGCTCCTTGGACCAGCTAAATGGAGGCACTATCATTAGTTTTACCCATTGAGCCATATCCTTTTGGGGATTTGGTCCTTTTGAGATGATGAAAAAGTCAGTTGAGGAGGGAATTTGGAGCAAATTACTCACTTCAGAATTTCCTATCACTGGCTCTGCCTGTATTTATAAAATCACTTTGAAGAGCAATGGAACATTATCTCATCTATCATGCGCTGAGCCTGTGTTAGCATGGTATGCATCATTCACCAGCTCTTTTGGACCTGCTATCACTATGCTATTTGGCGGGAGTAAAAATAGTAGGATATATGCTAATTTGTCATCTGATCAGGATTATATTCTGGCTCAAATTGTATATACTGTATAGAACAAGATTTTCTCCTTTAGAGGTTTTGGCTACAAATTAGGCAGCAGTTCTCTGGCTCCTTTATTGCAGCTATGGGGTTTTGATAGTTTGGACTTTGTAAATATTGATTTTGCATTGGAATGAGAATTTACGTATAAAAAAAGGCATGCATCATTGATTTAGGAAATGCATGCAAGGGTGTGAAGAAAAAAGCCAACTGCGAACTACCAGATACAATGTATATAATTTTGCTGCATCATTCTGTCCTTGATAACTACTAGGTTGATTGTTTGCTCGAATGGATTTTCCCTAGGTTTGGATACTCATGCTTCTTGGTGGCCTAACTAGTTCTCACTCTGTGCTCTTTCTGATGACTCAGAATGATTATAAAAACGAACATATGTAGAATGGACAACATAATTAGTTCATTTTGCATGAGTTTCATTTATGGGCCACTAGAGAAGGTCTTTGTGCAGTTTGAATGTTGAAAAAAAAATTACGATATTATGTGTTATATCTCCATTGTCTCCTTTAGTTTTCCGTAAAACGGCATATCTCGATCTTTAAAGATTACCTCTCGTCTACATTGTGGATGAGGTGATATGCTACCTCTCTCTCAGTCATTTCTATTGAAAATGGCCATGCGATTGGGCATATGCGCAGTTAGTGAGTTTATTTGTATCTTGCTTCACGGTGGGTACATGTGTTGTTTAGGTTGGTTCGATTAAATAATTATTCATGATTTTTTTTTTCCAGCAAAACTGCATGATTCTGACAGAAGCAGATATACAACAGCGTCAAGAGGATGACATAACAAGAGTATCTACTGTTCTTTCTATATCAAGAGATGATGCAATTATCCTATTACGCCATTATAATTGGTATATGGGTCCTTCCTTGTTAAGTCTTGCTGCTGACTTGCCTTCCATACTGGTTTCCTGCTCTAGCATACCAGTAACAGGAGTAAACCCAGTAGCAGTATCATTTTTAATGACTTATCTTGAGATTATCCTGATTATTTTTCTCTCTTAAAAAGAATTGCTACTTGTTTTGACTTTTGGGCAGCATTCTATACATATGTAGATATATTAATATCTCCTTTTTTCCCCTTGTTTTGATATGAATGGAAGAGCTACTTCATTGTAGGAGTGTAAGTAAAGTGCATGATGCATGGTTTGATGGAGACGGAGTGCGAAAAGCAGTGGGCTTACTGGAAAGGCCTGTTGTCCAATACCCTAATGTTAGAGAAGTAAGCTTTTTGGAGTGCTTAAATTTATCAACCTTTGGATTCCACGATTTGTCCTTTTCATAGAATCTGGCCGGTCTCCTTCTGCAGCTTATGTGTGGAATCTGTTTTGAATCCCATCCTCATGACAAGATTTATTCAGCTGCTTGTGGCCATCCTTTTTGCAGCACGTGCTGGGCAGGTTTGTCTGAGTTTAAGCTTTGATAGTTTCAGTATGTTAAGAATGCATCATGAGACTTATAATTTATGTGATCAACCGTGCCTTATCTTTTACTTCTGCATGAGTTGAATATCTTAGCTATATTTTTGCTCATAAAATACACCAATCCCCCACCCAACCACCAAAACACTCCTCCCCCTCTCTCCCCAGTTTATTGAGTCAATCTCTAATTTACATGCTCTCATTTTTCAAAATGATTCTATATGTTTGCTTTCCTTTAAACTTCAATTATCATTTTCACATGTTGCCTCTAATATGTTGATGTGATTTTTCTTAAATATATGTAGGTTACATCAGCACATCCATTAATGATGGTCCTGGATGTTTGTCGCTGAGATGTCCTGATCCATCTTGTTGTGCTGCTGTTGGCCAAAGCATGATATATCTTATGGCACCTGATGATGAGAAGAAGAAATACTCCCTATATCTTTTTCGCTCTTACATTGAAGACAACAGAAAGGTAAGTGAGGAATTCAAACCTACAATCAACATTCACTTTTTATAAATTTGTCCTTAAAATTAGTTATTTTAACTGTATTTCTTTTGTACAGTTTGTAAGAGACACTGTATGTATGCTTATATTGAGCATTGATTTTTGCTTTCTTGCCCTTGTACACTCTAGAACAAGTGGTGTCCTGCTCCGGGTTGCGAGTACGCTGTAGAGTTTGCTGCTGGAAGCGACGGTTACGATGTTTGTTGCTTGTGTTCATACAACTTTTGCTGGAACGTAAGCTTTCTTACATCATTGTTTTTCTTTCATTTTTCCATTGTGTAACTTTTATAGTTTATACCTATGGCTAAGCATGGTCATCTTGTTTTGATTTGAGACAGTGTACAGAAGAAGCTCACCGTCCTGTTGACTGTGGTACTGTGGCGAGATGGATAATGAAGAATAGTGCTGAATCTGAGAACATGAACTGGTAAATAGCATTAAGCTTAACAGTGGAAATTGTCTTGCTTTCCATGTTCGAAATATGAGCTGGTTCTCTTACATTAGGCTTTTCTTCTTGGATCATCACAAGTTCTATCTCATAATGTTAAGAAACATATGGTTTCTGTATGTTTTTACCACTGTACATGAAATTTCATTTGGATTATCATGTTTATGATGTTCCGCAGTTTAAAATATTGAAATACCATTTTCGCGTAATTTTTTTAACATATAATGTACAACTAGGTGACTGATGGTATTATCGAATCCTACATTTTCTATCTGCCTGAGCTCAAAATCAAGTGCACCTGACAGTGATACTACTTTGCGTAATAGACACTGGTGTACATACTTAACTTTCACTTCTCCATGACGCCAATCTTTAATGTTTGATTAATCATATGTAGCACTTCTTTTTGCTCGTGTTCGCTTCCATCTCATCCGAAGGGTCTTGATTTGATTTTTTTTTTTGTTCTTTTCCTGGCGCTGAAAACTGACTTGCATATCTCTTGCTCATGTTATTCAAACTTGCAATATTTTAAGCATCACATAGTTCAGATTTTTGGGTTAACCAGCTGGATGGAAGTACTAAGGAAAAAGATGGCTTTGCTAATATCTGTAGTCTCCATATTGGGACCCCAAACAGTTTTAGAATATGAGAAATTTTTTTTATAATAATTTTTTTCCTGAAGTATTTGGAATAAAAGGAAAGGTGTAAATGAGGAGTTCAACGATATTTAATTAAGCCAACATATTTTGTTAATTTCTAAGTAAAATGAGAGAAGGCTGATTTTTAGTATGTGCAAAGTACAGTATTTGAAATACCTAGGGGAAGAAATAGGAAAATACAACCACAAAAGCAAAAGAAAAATACGTTTTGAGAAAAGATTGTGTCAATACTGGATTTTTTAAAATAAATTTCTAATAGTTTTTTTCCTTTTTTTGTCTGCTTTATCATCAGATCATCCTTCCATTTGTTATAGCTCATTATGCTTTTGTACCTTGTTAATTGGGATAAAATGCTTAGTTCATGGACAAGGATGTTTCAAACCTTGTTGTAATTCATGATGAAATTGTGTCCAGGATCCTTGCCAATTCAAAGCCTTGTCCCAAGTGCAAACGACCAATAGAGAAAAACCAAGGGTGTATGCATATGACATGTACGCCCCCCTGTAAGTTTGAGTTCTGCTGGTAAGCTTAGTTCCTCCACAGGAGGATATTCATTTAATATTTTTTTTACTTGCTGATTAATATGATTTCCAAATATCATACATGTTGAGAAACCTAATCTTAGTTCATAGTATGTCCATGGTTGTGCAGACTTGTTTCCTTATGTCATTGTTCTCATCCATTTTTTCTACCTTCTGTGCTCGAGCAGGCTGTGTCTTGGTGCATGGTCCGACCATGGAGAGAGAACTGGTGGTTTTTATGCCTGTAATCGTTATGAGGCAGCCAAACAAGAGGGAGCGGTAGGAACTTTAGTGCTTGGACATGGTTATTTTTCTAATAAACACTGGCCATCTTCTTGACATTTGGATATGCATATGATTATTTGGATAATCTTACAGCAGATAGTTCTCATTTATTTTCTGCCATAAAAAATTCCAGTATGATGAGGCTGAAAGGAGGAGAGAGATGGCAAAAAATTCGTTGGAGAGGTACACACATTATTATGAGCGATGGGCGAGCAATCAATCTGTATGTGCTTGATCTCTCTCATTTTTGGGTCCCAAAAAGTGGATTGATCAATTTTCTTTTTTCTATTCGTTGTCAAATTTTAATGTAATGTCCATCTAACACTTGTAACTGAAATTTTTTGTTTTACTTTGCAAGTCGAGGCAGAAAGCTCTTGCTGACTTGGACCAGATGCAAACTGTGCATGTGAGTACCATTCAGTGATTTTTGTTGAATATAGTGCGTGATTTCCTTTCTTCCCAATATTTTAGTGTGGTTTATATGAAAAGATAATTTGGGCTTCTATTAATGCTTTACTTTCCCCCTTCCTAAATAAACTAACATTTAAGAGGGTTTTAGCCATTGAATATGTCCTCTTGTTGAGAGTGGAAAATAAATCATCATCTGTTTCTTCTAGTAAGTACCAAATATATTTATTAGATTTATTGGAAGCCACTCTATTTTTGGCAAATGGTCCTTTCTGTAAGCTGAAAGGACTTGATCTGGCAATGCTGTAGAAGAAGATTTCTTGCATGAGCTAATAATTGGCTAAGTGGTTTTTAGAATTGCATCTAAAAAGTGAAAAATCTGA
This sequence comes from Lagerstroemia speciosa, assembly GCA_037672795.1. NCBI lineage: Eukaryota > Viridiplantae > Streptophyta > Magnoliopsida > Myrtales > Lythraceae > Lagerstroemia > Lagerstroemia speciosa. The sequence goes on from CM075310.1 coordinate 5,061,921, forward strand.
TTACTATTTCAATGCTTAAATGGGATTGGTGGTTTGATGAAAAATCCAACCTCAATGCCACATTAAAATACGATTAATTTCTTCCATATATCATTGCTTCCTTAAAATGCTTTAGCTGGTTGCTAAGAGCTTTGGTTGAATTTTGTCTTACACTATTTCTCATAATTGGAAAATTAAAAGCTATGTTGTCTTCATCTTGAGAAAATAGTTTCATGCTTGTTAGGTTTTACCTTAGGAAATTTGCTCCAGTATAGAATGCATGTGTTGGTCCAGATAATATCATGCGGTAACCTGCAAGATCCGTGTGTTCTGCTGATTTAATTTTCATATTAGATGAACTAAAGAAGATAGGTTATAAAGATGCCGCATCAAGCTGCTCCATGCTTATGTGGATATCTTAATTATGTTGACTTTATTCTGATCGTTACTGCATTTGATTGGTCGACCATTGTTTATTTTGATTTACAAATCTTTTTGTTACTTTTATCAGCTCGAGAAGCTTAGTGACACACAGTGCCAGCCCGAATCCCAGCTCAAGTTCATCATAGAAGCCTGGCAACAGGTGAGACTAGTCTGTTACTTATCTGAATTCCAAATATAGATAGCTTGGAGAAAATACCACTGATGCAGTTTTGGTGATAGAATGGCGGTTTCAAATAACACTAAATTGTTTGACTGTGAATTCTGTCATTCCTAATATCTGCAGATAGTTGAATGCAGACGAGTGCTCAAGTGGACTTATGCATACGGGTATTATTTACCTGAACATGAACATGCAAAGAAACAATTTTTCGAGTACTTGCAAGGTTTGTGCATGATCACAATATCTACCTCGTAACTTATTCCCTTGTCAAAATCTTACAAGATACTCCTATATCAGGCGAAGCAGAGTCTGGCCTGGAAAGACTGCATCAATGTGCTGAAAAAGAACTGCATCAGCTCCTTAGTGATGATGGTGCCGCTTCTAGCAGCTTCAATGACTTCCGTACAAAGTTGGCTGGACTGACCAGGTAAACCTTTTCTCCTTGGATGGGGAAATTTCTTTTGGTTTACTGGTCGAGCTACTCTGCACACCTTCAATAACATCTTTCTCTCACCATATGTTTGGAAAAGGGTGTTTTATTTACTAATACTGAAAAGTTTTTGGGGATATAGATACAATGTCAACTTTGGCAGATGAGCACGAAAATATTTCTCAATTCTTCGTAGTCATGTTAGGAAGATTTTCTTCTCCCGATATTAGTGTTGGCACCTCTAATCAAGCACATGGGACTTGAAATGAAGTTTAAGGTTTTGCTTTATCGAGTGAGAACTAATTTTTGCATGGCGTAGCGAGCATTGCTTAAGCTGATTTTTCAGAATGAGTTTCTTTGGTGCCAGTTTAACTCATTTCTTTAGATGGAAAAACAACAAAAGATGCACCGTCCCTTTTCTCTTCTTATGTATTTCTCAGAAGAAACTGTACAATGCATACATTTCTCTGCAGCACAGTGTAACCTGGTTCGGATAAATTGCTTCGGCTTATAATTACCCTAGTTGGAAACTTGCAAAATCAGTTCATTTACATGATAGGACATGTCTCTCTGTCATTTCCCTTAATTATTAGCTTTTTTTCATCACATTTCATGTGAATGACCTCTTCAACTTCTATTGCAACAGCGTCACGAAGAATTACTTTGAGAATCTAGTCAGTGCACTTGAGAATGGGCTTTCAGATGTGGACTCCCATGGAGCAGGTGGCCGAACAGCAAGCTCAAAGAATGGAGGGACCGGCACTAGCAGCAAGGCTCAGAGTGGCAAGGGGAAGGTAACTGCCCGAGCTGGTTCAGAGGGCTGAGCAGATGACTCGAGCCACTGGTCTTGCGACCGCTGCACCTTTGCTAACTTGAATTCCTAATCCGTGTGCCAGATGTGTTAGACGCGTCGATGACTAGCACCCTTAAAAATCTCCTTGCTCGTGGAACATCCTAGAGACGGGATCTCTTCACAAAGGATGATACATCACAAAAATATCTGGGTGGCTTCTTGCTTAAGGGGGACGGAATGAGAAGCATCAACAGCGTAAGCAGGTTTGGTGATTCGAGTTTTACTTGTTGCTTGTGGCTGTATATATGGGGTCCAGTGTATGTAGCTGTCTAGAAGCTGCAATATCACGTGATATAAGGAAAATGACCGTGATGGGGCAAATGTTGATTTCGTGTCTTTTTTTTTTTTTTTCTTTTTTCGTTTTGGGTCGGGTATCGTGTCTCTCAATATTGGAACCGATTCATCTGCAAGGCTTCTTCAAGAATGTCGGGTGAAATCTCTCCTTCTCCAGGCTTACTGAATAAATTAAGAGGGATACTGCACTGCTGGGTGGTTCTTCCCCGCACAGGATAAGGAATAACTGACCGCCTGATCATGGTGTGCTGTCTAAGTGGCCGTTGAGCATTTGCTTTTTGAACATGTCGGGGGATCCGAGGTTGCGGACTTCTATGCTTAGTTCAGTGAAATTCATTGGTTGATGAGATTCCATTGTCACTCTCTTTTTCGAATCCAACAATGATGCCGGTTCTGAAATGAATGCCTCACTGATCTTTTGGATGCATGACGGATGAACGGAATTCAGTTCTGGACCAATTACCGACTGAGTTTGATAGGGTTTGAAATTCTGGCTTCCTTCTCTATGTTGTGTACAAGAGGGGGAATTGGCAATTCTCTCATGGACCAGGAATCATAGACCTAGGAGTTGTCGATGGTCCACTGAGAGTTTGGTTTTGCCGTTGATTCTCGGCTCTCATGAATTGACAAGGTACAGCTAGCCAGCTCAAGAATTGTAGCCCATGGTGTATCCTTCCATGGACCCAAGGCATGTTCGCTCAACCAAAATTCAGACCCCTGAGCTTGTTTAACTCGAGGGTAGGTGCACCTGGCCAGATTGAGAAGCCTGGCTCAAGACTCCTGAGCCCAAGGGGTGACATGGCTCGATCCTCGTCTTGTATTTGCTGATGGCTACCTGTGTAAAGCTCACGAATCCAGTGCCACGGCTTCTGCAACCGACTGACTAAAATGAGGATCCTTGGTTTTCACCATATAACTTGGGTTACACATACGTCCTACCTCTTTTAAAGGCGACGGAAGGAAAAAAAGGTACATAATTGACATTAGGTTGAAGTCCATAAGCATCATTTTTCCATTATTTTTATTTTATGCTCATTAAGTTTCTATTGTTGACCGTCATATCATTCCTATTCGACCATGCCCACATGAAATGAGGAACAGCCCATAAGGTGTGAAACAAATGAGGGATCATATTCAATTGAAGGCTCAAGAAAATTATGAAAATAAACAAATTCATCTATAATATTTGTGATAATTTCCTACATAGATTGGACTTAGTAAAAGTGTGATATGCTACTAGTTTTGATAATTTCGTGTGATCTGTTGCTAGTTCTTATAAGTCCTTGGAGTGGCCTATCAATTGATGAGCCTTTCTAGTGGTGTTTGGTTAGAGCTATAGGATGACAAAAGCTGAGTCTTCACGTGGACCTGCAAAGAAGCCTAGTTTGAGGTTGTTCCCGAAATGACTCTCTGATACTTAAGTTAGGAAGCGATTTGAGGAGAAAGATGATTGGAGTATAAAGGTGCTAGGAAAAGGGTATGAGTGTATTACCTACCAGTAGGTGAGGTGCATTTATAAACCTTATTTGTATGATGAGTTGGCGTTGCGGTGCTCATAGTTTGCCCTTAGTGTGTGCATGAGTCTGCCTTGGCTTGGAGATTTGACTAGGAGAGTCAGTATTTAGGGGAAGCTTGACTTAGCAAGTCAATTTGGAGAGCCAAAGATAACTCGACTAAAGGGTCTGTCTTCTCAGGGTCGAACTAGGAGAGTTGGGCTTGGAAGGCATGTTGGTCCATATTATTTGTTGCCCAATTCCTAACTTGTGTGATGCTGGGAGTAGAATAAGTGTTTCATCTTGTTATAGCTTCACTAGCTTTTTGGGTGTTCCCTAGGATTATTTGTCCCTGGGGTCATTTTGTCCCCATTTTCGACTTCTAGAGAGTTGCACTGTAGTTAGCGGTAGGGCAAAAACCAGTTCAGATCTAGGATCGATTTCGAACCGAACCGAATCAAAAGAAACAATTTGGTTCAGTTCAATACAGCAAGCATGAGCTGTAACTGGTTTGTGTGAAAAAATCGGATTGATTTAAACTAACCCGATTAATCAGTTTGAAACAAATTGGTTTTAAAACGGTTCGGTTTAGTTCAAAACCAATTTGAACAGAGCTGAATTGGTTTTGGTACTATTCAATTCGGTTTGAAGCCAACTTGAACCGACCTGAATTGGTTAAAAAAAAACGATTGAATTCAATTCGAACCACATCAAATTAGTTTTGAAATTGCATTTTTGTATTATTGTAGTATTATTATATTAAAACCGATTAAGCAGGCCATTACACCTCATGAGTCTTCCTCGTAAATCCTATTTGTAATGGGATATTTGGTGCATGGAATAGGACATTGGGCCGAGACTCGTGGCCATATCGATCGAGTTCAAGATAAACATCTTGAGCACTTAGCTCATACAATAATGAGAGGGTAATTTAATGGGGCAAAATTTTTTTAGCACAAATAAAAGAATGGGTTTTATAACTAACACTCGTTTATATCACATTAAAAAACTAGCACTACTATTTAAAGTCTTTTATGAACTTTTAAATAAGACCTATTATACTCTTATCATAACTCACACAGTCCTCTCTTTCTTGGCTATTGCACTTTCCTTTTCTCTCTTTCGTTACTTTGGTTGAAAGTTTCTCTCTCTCTCTCTCTACTTTCTCAGAGAGGTCGCCAGCCTCGATACCCTACCCACGGCAGGACGCCGCTAGGCCAACCTTGTCGCCCATTGAAGCCCCTAACGTCCAGATATGCTGACCCCTGACCCAAGCTCGCCCCCCACTAAAGCCCCAGACCCAAGCTAGCCACCCACTTAAGCCCCTAAAGCCCAGATTTGCAATGCATAGATTTGCTGACTCCCGACCAAGCTCGCCACCCATTGAAGCCTCAATGCCTAGATCTGCCGACCCTCAACCCAAGCTTACCGCCCATTGAAGCCCCCAACACCAAGATCTACTAACCCTCGACCCAAGCCCAATGCCCACTAAAGCTCGACTCCCAGATCTACTGACACCCGAACCCCATGATCTACTCAAGGTTGATGCCTCGAGCCCTTGATGTCCCAATCCACTTATGTTGACTATTTGGTTGGTTCTAAGATTGAAATTTTTGTTCAAATCGTGTGTGTTAAAATCTTTATTTTTTATTGATGAGCCATATATATATTGTTTCGGAATCTGATTTCGTAGTTTGCTATGGATTGTTGTTGTTTTGGTTCATTGTTCTTTCAAATCCTAAAATTTTGTTGATATTGAATGAGTTGAATCAATATTTTATCATTGTCTAATTGCTGTAGATGATACGGCTATTAGGTATTCGTCGTTCGGATTAGTTTTTTGTTGTAATTGGTGTTCGTTATTGTCCTTAGATTGTGATGTTATGATTATCTATTGAGTTGGGCTGTGTTGATCATTTTGCTACTAATATTATTGGTTCATCTCTTAGAAAAAAGGTTTTGTTGAGCTTAGTGGCTTGAATGATTCCCATAGTTGCTGTTGAGTCCTTACTCGATAATTTTTCTTATTTTCGATACTTTTTTTTATGGGGAATAGGCTGTTTTCACTGGGTCCTTACTCTAGTTCAGGACCAATTGGTATAAAATAGGAAAAATACAGAATTGGTCCCGAAAATATACGGATAATTTGATCTTGAAAATTTTCAAATAAGTCCCGAGAAATCCTAAACTGATCAAGGAAAATACACAACTGGCCTTGAAAATACATAGGTAGTTTGCTATTGCACATAGATAATTTGGTCCCGAAAATTTTCAAATAGGTCTCGAAAAATCCTCAATTGGTTAAGGAAAATACACAGTTGGTTGTGAAAATACATAGACAATTTGCTCTTGCACATGGATAGTTTGGTCTTGAAATTTTCAAATAGGTCCCAAGAAATCCTAAACTGGTCAAGGAAAATACACAATTAGTCCCAAAAATACATAGATAGTTTGCTATTGCATATGGATAATTTAGTAGTGAAAATTTTCAAATAAGTTCCGAGAAAGCTGAAACTAGTCAAGAAAAATAAATAATTAGTCTTGAAAATACATGGATGATTAGGTTATGAAAATTTTTAAATAGGTCCTGAGAAAATTGAAGCTGGTTAAGGAAAATACAAAATTAGTCCCAAAAATATATAGACTGTTTTGCTACTACAATTACATGAATAATTTGGTTCCTACAATCTTCAAATAGGTCCCGAGAAAACTAAATTGATTAGGAAAAATAAATAATTGGTCCCGAAAATACATGGATGATTAGGTCCTAAAAATTTTTAAATAGGTCTCGAAAAAATTGAAACCAGTCAAGGAAAATACAAAATTGGTCCCAAAAATACATAGACAGTTTTGCCACTACAGTTACATGAATAATTTAGTCCCAAATTTTTTCAAATAAGTCATGAGAAAACTAAAATTGGTCAAGGAAAATACACAATTATTCTCAAAATTACATAGACAATTTGTTGTTGTAATTACATGGATAATTCGGCCCCGAAAATTGTCAAATAAGTCCCGAGAAAAATGAAACTGGCCAAGAGAAATACATAATTGGTTATATAGATAGTTTGCTAGCACAGTTACATGGATAATTTGGTCCCGAAAGTCATGTGTGTGCTTCTTTGGTATCACTCTAGCATGTGGAACACTCGCTAATCGGGATGTTCAACTATCGCAGTTACATAGATAATTTGGTACCAAAAATTTGTAAACAGACTCAAGAAAACCCAAAACTGATGCTATAAAAAATATATTTGGTCCCGAAGTTATACAAATAGTTTGCTACCGTAGTTGCATGAGTAATTATTTGATCTCGAAAATTTACAAATACGTCCTGAGAAAACCTAAACTGATCCCAAAAAATACTTAGTTGGTCCGAAGTTATATAGATAGTTTGCTACTGTATTTGCATGGATAATTTGGTCCAAAAAATTTACAAATAAGTCCTAAGAATATTGAAACTGATCTCGAAAAATACATATTTGGTCTCGAAGTTACTTTGCTCTCGAAGGTCATCAATCTAGTACCTGGTCAAAGTTACATCAACATTTGCAATTATCAATAATGTCTCTCGAGTATAAGTCTTTATCAAGGCACTAACACTTTTCTAGAGGATAGCGCACAATGAATCTCATAGCATTGAACATCAATAAATTGAAATCACATTCTGCCCACAATTTCACTATAAACATTCAATAGTTGGATTAACATTCAAAGGAACTAATAATTAAAAAAATTTAGAAAATCAAAATTTCGTCGTTGAAAGGATTCCAACCCAAACATCAACAATCTCTGCTAATACACTACTGCAATGAAACAGAAAATGCAATGCCTTGAAAGGAAGAGGGGGACCACCTGGAGCTTCTCAGGACTGACCATGCAGATGGTATTAATCTTCTTCTCGAGCAAATCCCTATCACTGACAACCACATCATCAAAAGCCTTCACTCCTCTGTTCTTGTCTATCTCAAACTAATTCCTGACACAATAACTGCAACATGAAGCCCATTTGAAGCAATATTCAAGAATTTCAGAGAGTTCTCATAGGAGTTATCTTAGTGCGAGAGAGCAGTGAAGAAGTGAACTTGCAATAGAGAATTGCGGTGAAGATTATGAGGATTTGAAAGCAATTGAGCTTATGTCCTCCACAAAGGCACGGTAATGGCAGAGTCGAAGAATTTTTGAAGACGGAAGCGGGTAAGCTATTCGTCACCGATCTGACAACTCTTGAGAGGAGAACGACTTGTTGATGCTTGCTCAGCGGTTGTCATTGTGTTGGGGGAGGGGCGGCACCACTTGTTGGTCGCTCGTTGGGAGGGGGCAGTACCACTTGTTGGTCGCTCGTCGGGAGGGGGCAGCACCGTTAACTCATCGATTGCTTTTGGGGAAGAGCGACTGTGAGGGGAGAGATGGAGAGTAGCTGGGAGGGTAGAGATTTGAATTTTAAAGAGAAGAGGGAAATGTGAAGTGGAAAATATTTTTCAATTGACAAATGATGGCAAAGATGTCATTGCCCATAAATTAGTGCTATTTTTGAAACTCCATATAAAATGGTTCTATTCAAAAAAGAGAGAGGAGGAGGGGAGCTAAATCGTCCCATGAACACTAATTTTAAATTGCTTATCATGACATCGTGTTGCGAGCTGAACAAAAATTGAATCAGTGAGGATATATAATTGCTCTTTGTATAGTACGTTACAAGCCTACGGTTTTACCAGCTGACCTCTCGCTCGACAAGCCTTACTTAACTCGGAAGTCTTCATCTCTTTACGTAAGAAGTCAACAATAACTATCCCTCCTTAGCTTTGACCTACATAATTAAAATGCAATAATCGAAGTTCAATTGTAAGTTTGGCTTGACGTCGTGGCTAGGGATAACCCGATTGCTACTTGCTTGAGGATCCTTTTAACTCCTCATCCATAATGAGGATCAATCAATTGTGTATGCTCTTAACAATAACTTTCATTAAAATTTTCCATAAAACTGAGGGACAACAGAGAAAGATTAAAAACGTAGTTCAAAAGTCTATCTTTTAAGTATAGTGAAGTGCTAATGGAAAAAAGTGGCACATCTCTCCAACCATCTTACAAAAATAGTACCAATTTATACAGAATTTGAAAAAAAAGTACTAAATTATGTGAATCCATACTTGCCCTTGAAATACCTCTTCTCCCTTGAGCTCTCTCTCTCATTCTGCTACAATCTATCCTCCCTCCATCTACAAGTTGTCCTCTGCCCAACCTTCTCCTTTAAGCTCATCCAACGGGCCTTTCGTGATTTCTGTAGTTTGGAAGGCTGCGGTTGCTTGCATCTGATCTAATCTATTAGCCCTTACTTATTTTTTTTTTATATTATATATAGAAGGGACTAGCCTGCCGTTAACTACTCTTTAGTTAGTCCGATGGGCGTAGCGTAGAATGCGCTATTCTGTTTCGATTTATACAATTCTTAGTCGGCGAGAATGCTAGGAGGCGATGGGAGTGGCAGGCTGAACGGCGGGAGGCGATGGGAGTGACAAGAACAGTAGGAGGCCATGGGAACGACACGTTGAATGGCAGGAGGCGACAGGAATGGCAGGCCAAACGATAGCGGGAGGGAATGAGAGCGGCAAGAACAATGCACTGAATGGTGGGAAGTGACAAGAATAGTGGGAATGATGGGCCGAACTGCCGAAGGTGATGCAATCGAAGGGAGGAGCCTGCATTAGCCCCGGGCACGGTTCAGGAACCGGGCGGTTCCGGTTCCGTGGCCTCCTGGAGCAGGATGGTTCCGGTTTCGAACCGCGGTTCCATTCGGTTCCGAACCGGCGGCTTGGAACTGGCGGTTTGGACCCCTGCCAGTTGGGGGTTAGGCAATTTTTTTTTGTTTCTCTACGGTTCCGGGCCGGTTCAAGTTTCGATTTTGAACCGACGGTTCCTATTTCTAAGGCAGCTGGAACCGGCCCTGAACCTTAGCCCTCACAGTTCGAGGGCGGTTCCGGGCCCAAACGGGCTCGTGGCCAGCACTAGCCTGCATGATCCGCCACCAGAGAGAGGAGGACCCCAGAAGTTGTGCGACTCGGAGGGGGGACGTTGGAGGTTGGCTAGAGGTGGAATAGAGGAGGCAAGAAAGAGATGATTTGGGAATCAGGGCAAGATGGAGAGGAAATAATGTGGGATTATTTGTGAAAGTTTTGAAAAAAAAATCTTTCTTACATAGTAGTGCTAGTTTTTAAAAGTGATATAAAGTAATGCTAGTTATATAACTTATTCTTTTATTAATGCTATAAAAATTTTCACGTCGGAAAGGGAATGCAATATGTCATTTGTCAACTAACTATTTATTGTCGAATCTTGATTCCTGCTAAAATATCCTTTCAGACCACTACAAGGTTAAGATGTTTCTCTCTTTGACATCCTTCGTATTTTACCTCCTCAATCGGTATATTGATTTGAGTATCGGATGACCAAATTGAATGGTCACTCTCAATTTGACTTCTGCTTGTGTGGAGCATGCCGAGGCAATCTAGTAGGCATACTAACACATCTAGGCCAGGCCACGGTTCACGGTTCTAGTCGGTTCCACAAAATAAAATTTATTAATAAATTATATATTAATGCAATTTTTATTTCAAAAATTAGTTGTTAGATCATTATTATTTAGAATATTTAGGTAATTTTAACATTTTTTGAATATCTATAATTTATTGTTTATCGAAAATTTTTAAAAAGACGATAATTTGAAATTGGAGCCGGCGGTTTGAAAACTGAAATCAAAGATTCCGGCGTCGTCCAAGGAGGAAAACCGGCCGTGGGCAAGCCTAAACCCACGTGGAGATTTACATGGTCTCCTAATCTCATCAAGACAAAACGATAATCACATTAAGGAAACTTTCGTGTGATTTCGAAATTTCAAAACTGAGAATTAATCTACTAGTGCAGTGGAAGACAGTCTTCTGTGTAGCGAGTATACCACATAATATACATCATAATAAATTAATTATAAGCATTTAACACGTGTTACCTGTTAAATAATTATTAGAGAGAATTTATTTTGAAAGAATTTTACCCCTTAGTAGGCACCCTAACTCGAACTTGATTAATCATGTCCTGTTGGGTTTCTAAATACCAATAATTTAAACCGAAAAAATAATTATTAGCTTGTAATATGTATCACGAGGTGTAGCCATCACAGAGAAAATCAACAATTGGAGACAATGAGAGCGATAATTTTTCTGGTGAAAAAGGGGACTGAAACGAGCCCGAAGAAATTAAAAAGTCATTACACTAAACATAAGCGGGACAAGGGTATCTCACGTATACACCAAAGACGATCGATCGCAACTCTGCCATGTAAGAGCGATAATTTAGGCGAGATAAATTCTACGGTTATCCTCGTTCGCAACGTGATGTGAGAGTAAATGAATATCAATAAGTCGAATAATTATTATAATTATTTCTAATTACATCAATATAAATGAAAAATAACCCAATTAAACTAAAATTTTGATCGAATTATCATCTTTAGCGTAAATTTTTTGCGTGATCTATGAAGACACGAATTATGAGACGATGAGATGTTTGTTCCGCTTACTATCATGTAATAAGTTTTGTTAAAAGTAACGAATTTGGATAACGTGGTACGTCAGCTCTGACAGAAAAAAAGGGTCTTCGTTTATTTTGACAGAAAAATATAAACGTCAGGCTCAACGAGAAATATATGTCGTAATTTATATATTCTCAAGTTACGTGAAAAAATTCGTATTAGAAGTAGGAATTCGGTTGAAGTGCATGATAAATTTAAGTTATTTACTCTAATAAAAGATGAATATTTCTCACAATTATATTTATATCGTGAGACACGAAAATTAAAAGATTTTGTCAAGTGAGAGTTGTCAGAGTTCTGGTTAGGTTGGTCCAATCAAAACATGGCACTCACGTAGGAGCATGTCATTGAAATAAATCTCTCGACCGCCATGCTCCCCCAACAAGATCCCTCCGGATACGTGTCGAGTGCCGAGGACTCGTTTCAACGTCGGCGGGTGTGTGTTGGATTTGGTGATACCCTCCCGAGCAGGAAACCCACGGGCCACGACCCACGGAACAGTAATTTCATTCACAGTTATCAAAAAAAGAGAAAAGGAATTAATCAATTAAATTAAATTAAATTAAGAACTTCCTTCCTTCCCCCTTACCGATTAATGACGGCATTATTATATTAATATAATAATTCGAAGATAAATATTTAAAAAAGGCAAAAGTAATTATCTTTTTCTAATGATGTGATTAACAAAATTTATTTAAGAAATTTGCAATTCTTTTACTAAATAAAGGGTAAGGTTATAATGTAAAATGGATAAAGGAGACGATTTTATTTGTACAAAATTTACATAATAAATCATAAAGTGTGTTATTTTCTTCCCTAGCGTAGAGTCCGAATCCAATTGTTCTTCCTATGGTGTCCAAATCCATCGCTACTTGACACGTGATCACCGTGCCAAGTATTGGCTCCACTCTTCGGGCTTAATAATATCGTATTTTGAAATTCCTTTTTATTCTGATTAATTTAAATTTGAACATTATCATAACTGAAAAAATTTCGAACGTAGTCAATTCACTTAGGGATAGAACTCTCCCGGTCTGAATTTTTTTCATTTATAACAGTCGAATTTAAAACTTTAGTCAAGGTGAAGACATATTGGTTCCGATTTCACTCTTTTTTTTCCAAGGATAAGGAGGTTCGTGGGCCTGATATATTGATAGAAATAAATAGAAGTAAATGAGCAAATAATTCTCACGAGAATCTAACTCAGAAACTCTTGGTTATAAATCGAAACTTTATACCAGTACATTAAAACCATGACCATGGCCTCTCCATCTTGGCACTTTGAAAACAAGATTACGTTATTACCCACTATTCAGTATACGCAGAGACAGAGATAAGTCTTCAAACGGGAAGACACCTTACATGCAGTTTGATGAATTCAAAATTTTATTATTTTCTTTCAAATTTTCTTTTTTTTTTTTAAAGTACAAGAGCACTGTCGTGCACGCACTCTCTTAAACCACACCTAAGCATAATAAGTTGATAAGATCCGTTGCACGCACCACTACTTGAACACGCACACGTGCAGTGGTCGGATAGCTACATACAGGATGGACTTACATATTTTACTTAATTTTCTCTAATTTTTATTGAATTATCTAATTTCATCCTCTCGAATTTATTGTATTCTTCTTCAGTTAAATTTCACCCCTTCAACAAATTTTCTAAATCTGTACGTATCTAGCAAACCATTTATATGACACTGACAGTGTGTGCGTATATTTATAGGTCTCTCTTCTATCTGCATCCTGTCTTTCTCCCCCACCTGCACCTCATGGACCAAGGAAGCAGAAGAGACCGTGTTAAATTTACAGATCCTCCTTCCTTTCTCCATTTCAGGAGCAGGAGTACGTACCTTAACCCAATCGATATATCGAGGACACGCCGAGACACCATAGGATGATCGATGGACGGGTCGAGATGAGAGCAGATACGATCCGTACAAGCAGGATCCGGCAGACATGTAACTTTTTGCATACTCATATGTTTGTAGCTGCTGTTTAAATCATTCATTTGTGTCTGTTGAGTTCGTAGGTATCGTTACGTTGTTGGCGGGATGTTTTGTATGTAAGAAGAGGCAGAGATACGTGACGGGATAATATGTCCACTCGACGCACGCAGTGTCATGGCACTATATATAAGCTCGGTCTCGAGTCCTTCTTAGGTTCGTTTGATCGAAGCGGCAATGGCCGGAGACGACCACGATGTTTGTCCGATCCGGCTCTCTTTCTGGTTTTTGAGGTTTCATGTATTCATCTCTCTCAAGTAATAATATTTTTTTCCCTTTTTTTTCTTTTTGATAAGTATCATAGTAGATTTAATGAGCTAGCTTACAACAAACGTTGATCGAGTACCTGCAGGCTTATATTGAACTACAGGCAAGGCCCACGCTACGCCCGGGGAGTAAAGATGGATCCAAAAAATTTATCTACGGAATAAAACTCAATAAAATTGTAAAATTACGAGTTTAAGAAAGTGAAATAAAATAATCTAACAAAAATAGGACCAACTCAAATGACATTTATATCATATTTTGTGAATTTTGAGGTGAACTTGAAATTCCTAATTATGAATATTTAATTTAAACTATGTAAGTGGTAATAAAAAATAAGCGGACATGCGGGGTATGATACTCTCTGTACTCGTTATGTGGAGTAAGAAAGGAATTTGGATTCAATGTATCTATTTATAAATAATTATAAAATTATCATATTAACATGGCCAATTGCTACAAGAATTCCATTAATTACTGAGAGAAAATCTTCAAGAGACAAGGAGGTCGAACAAGTAGCGACAAAAATTCAAGAGAGCGTGGTCGGTTAAAATACAATTCGAGAGAGATGCGAGAGATGATCGACGAAAAATTCGTCTAACTAGAATTCGAGAGATGGCAGTAAAAAGTTAGTCAAATAGTCTGACTACTTATCGTGAAGGGAGCTCTAGGAAATGGGAGAAGGGTGCACGCATGAGCTTTGTTGTAAGTCTCTCGCTTTATTCGAGAGGCCATTGAGAGACTTTCATGAAGTCTAGAATAAATCCGACAGATAATTACAGAGAGCTTTTATATCTGAGGCTCTCGATTAGTTTTCGAGAGTGTTCTCTCAGATGTTTCTCCAATATATCCGAGAAATATTGGAAAAAAAACTTTCGAAATAAGTATTAAATGTAGTATCATATATTTTGTTAACGTTGTTTTCAATTTTCATGAGAAAAATTTTATATTATTTTTCAATAAAAATTTCATAGTATTTGAGAGATATGTCTTTTTTTTTATGAAGAGCGGGGCTAATACTCGGTAAAAAAATTAATTAAGGGGTATGCCCTTTTCACTCTTAACAATATATACATGTCATGTTATTTCACCTTGTGCATGAGAGAACTTTCTTGCAACTTCGATAGAACATCGAGGGACATAGCCATTGATGAGTTTTTGAGAGTTTTCTCTTGGCTATTCCGAGATAAATCTAAGAGAAAACTCTTACAAAATATCAAAACATACTGTAAATGACAGACTATAATGATAACTTATTTCAACTTTTCATGATAAAGTGCTTTCCTATTGGCTTTTCAATAAGGTTTCAAAAGATTTTTTCACAAAAATTAATTGAAAATATTTTGTAAAATTTGATAACTAATGATATATAGAGAGAGAGCATATTGCTTCACCTCTTACTCCCACATATCTATTTTCCAACTATCATTATCTCATTCTTTGTTTTATTATATTGCACATGTTTGGCTATCCTTTATCTTCATACACATCTCTTAGAATGATGATATAATTCTCCTGACTCAATTATCTAGAAACACCTTACTTTGGATGACATTACAATTATCTTGGTGCAGATCGGTTGTTTGATACTTAAGGGTAACTTTTCCAACAAATACTGTAGAAATTTACAATAATGAATATGCATTATATTTTATTAACTATTGATTATTAATAGTAGATTCCGATATTGCATATCACAGATGAGTATCCCTTCCCATAGGTTATGGATGTATGATAGACTATATCATGGTCGAGCTAGAATAAGACAGGAGTTCTTAGATGGTGTTGAGGGTTTATAAATTATGCATGTAGTTTAACACAATTCTTGCAAGAGGGAATGATTAGGTATCCTTGTGTGAAGTGTCAATATAAAGGAAGTCTTTTGAAACCGAATGATATCAGAATACATTTGTATAAGTCAGGATTCAAACCTCAATATTGGTATTGGACTGATCATGGAGAGTTTCCACCTTCGAAGGATAGTACACATCCTAATATGAGTAATTACCGATAGGTTATCATTTATGTGATCAGGCAAGAGTTAGGTATCGATTTTGGTATATTTGAAGATGAATATGAAGATCATCATAGTACAATTCCATATAATGAGATGTCTTCGATGAATAATGTGTTAGCGATGAAGAAGAATTACCAAATGCAGAAGCGCAAAAGTTATATGCTATGCTAGAAGAGTGTAACCAACCATTGTGGCAAAGTTATACAGAACATTCTGCATTATCTATAACAATGAGGCTAATGAGTATTAAATCAGATTGGAATTTACCTCATGATGTTGTGGATGAGGAATGCAGATTGATATTAGAATGCACACATGAGAGAAATAATGTTCCAACAAGCTACTATGAAGCAAAGAAGTTAGTGTTGCAATTGGGTCTTGTCACGATGAAAATTGACTGTTGTATAAATGATTGCAGTTGTACTATAAGCATGACTATTATAGAGATAATTGCAAGTTTTGTGGTGCTCCAAGGTTCAAGGCACATTCTCATAGAAAGAATAATGGTAAGCCAATACCAAATAAGAGAATGCACTACTTACCCAACATTCCTCATTTGAAAAGATTACATGCCTCCAAATATTTTGCACCTTACATGACATGGCATCATAAAAGTCCAAGAATGGATAGAGTGATGTGTCATCTATCAGATGGAAATGCATGAAAGAAATTTGATCGCACACATCTTGATTTTACAGCTAAGCCTAAAAATGTCAGATTGGTATTGTATGCCGATGGATTGAATCCTTTTCATTGTGGGTCTATCCCATATTCATGTTACCCTATCATTGTTACTCCGTACAACCTTTCGTCACATATGTGCATGACATCAACTTATATGTTCTTAACGTGCATCATTCTTGGTTCGAAGAATCCAAAGCAAGGCACAGATGCTTACCGGCAACCATTGACCTATGAATTGAAGCAATTGTGGGAGGTTGGAGAGACTATATATGATGTCACGACCAAACAAAATTTTCAAATGAGAAAAATTTTGATGTGGACTATAAATGATTTTCTAGCATATGGCATGTTGTCAGGGTGGATGACTTCCAGATGATTGGCATGCCCATATTGCATGGGACATAGTAAAAATTTTACATTGAGATATGGTGAAAAGTGCAGTTAGTTTGATTGTCATCGTCAATTTTTAGATCTTGGGCATCCATATAGGAATAACTCATATAATTTCATTAAGGGAAAGATAGAATTGGACCCTCCACCTCCATCAATGAAGTCTTACGAAGTGTTTCACATGGTGAGTAATTTGCCAAAATTTCATGTAAATGGTCAACTACATATTATTTCAAGATATGACTCCTACTACAATTGGAAGAAACAATCAAGTTTTTTGCAGTTGACCTATTGGAAGGATAACTTCTTGCGACACAATTTAGATGTCATGCACATTGAAAAGAATTTCTTTAATAATATATTCAACACAGTTATGGATATCAATAACAAGACTAAGGACAATATTAAAGCTCGTAGAGATTTACAGGCGACTAGATTTTGAACTTACCGATAGAGATAATGGTCGTTGGTTAAAGGTAAAAGCTAAGTATGTTTTTTCAATTGATTAGAGAAGAAGAATTTGTGAATGGGTAAGTGTTTTTTGAATGCCGGATGGATATTCATCCAATCTTGCAAGACGTGTGGATGTTGTTCAGGGTAAATTCTCTGGTTGGAAGAGCCATGATTTTCATGGAACAACTACAACCAATTGCATTTAAAGAACTTCCTAATAACATTTGAAAACTACTAGCAGAACTTAGCAAATTTTTCAAGGATCTTTGTTCAACTACCCTTCATCATGAAGATTTCAAGCGAATGAAGAAAAACATCCCGATTATTTTGTGCAAGTTAGAAAGGATCTTCCCACTAGGCTTCTTCGATTCAATGGAGCATCATGCAATCCCTTTGGTGCAAGAAGCTTGCAATGGTGAACCAGTACAATTTTGATGGATGTACCCATTTGAGAGGTAAAGTTAAATTCATGGTACTGCTCTTATATTATATATATTGATTAAATTAAAAATATAAACATATCAATATTGTAGAATAATAATATTTCAATTGCATTTTATATAAGTACCTTTGCAAGATTAAGAAATCAGTCAAATAGAAGGCACAAGTGGAAGGATCGATTTGTGAGGCTTATCTATGGCGAGAGACAATAAATTTATGTTCCTTCTATTTCTATCCTGATGTTCTCACATCATGAAGGACGGCTCCTCGACATGATGATGGTGGTGTGAATATATTGATTCCAGTAACATTATCCATTTTCAATCAATTTGGCCGCAAGTCCGAAACTTGTACAAAAAGGTGGTTAACAGATAATGAGTTAAAATATGTAACACTTTATGTTTTATTCAATTGCAATGAGGTTAAATTGTTCACTGAGTAAGTATCTCAAAATTTAATATTTCATATACAATAAATTTCTTCAATTTTTATTTGTACATTCTAATCACTTGTATTATTTGTTTACATTCCTTTAGAGTAACAATATCGATACCGTTCATGCTAGTCAAGTAATTGATGAATATTTTACCACATGGTTCAGGGAATATGTAAGTATAAAGTATTATATAAATGTTATTATAATAATTTGTTAAATTTATATATTGCATTTACTTTGACAATTTTTTATTTGCCTTAGATTCATGATGCGAGCAATGGAATCACTGATCCCATGTTGTATGACTTAGCCCACAGTCCAAATAGACAAGTTAAGATGTGGCCAACATATTTTGTAAATGGTTTCAAATTTCATACCGAAGAACGGGGTTACGGGAAAAAGACGATGAATAGTGGTGTTTGGGGTGAAAGGAAATCTTGATGAGAAGGGAGAAGAAAATTTTTGTGGGATGTTGCAAGAGATTCTTGAACTACAATACAATGGAGAATCTGAGAGACAAGTAGTTTTATTTCTCTGTGATTGATTCAACCCACTCCAAGGCATAGTACATGTATTATGCATCCTGAGTACAAGATTACTGAAGTTCATCAAGCCTGTAGATACAGAAAGTATGACCATTTTATTATTGCACAGAAGTGTCGACAAGTTTATTATGTTTCGCATCCAATAAATATGAGGAGTACTAAAGCAAACTGGTTGGCAGTTATTCAATCAAAGGCAACGGGACATGTCAAAATTAAAGACTCACTTAAAGTGGCATATCAAAATGGCTTGATATCACATGTACGTCCAATAGTACATGATGATATACTTGAACCTTTGGTTGATAACAATATATCTATGGAAAATGTGCATCTCATTAGAACTCGTGATATGTTACTTGATTGCGCATTAGAGGAAGAAGAGGAAGACAACGAAGATGAAATAGAAGAAGATGAAGACGGTGAAGATAATAAAAATATTGAAGAAAATTATGAATAGTCAAGTAAACTATTGTAATATATAATGTTTTAGTCAGTAATAATATCGAAATATTTGTACTTGTTCATTTCTCGGCCTATTTAATAGAAATTCATTAAATATCTGATACCATTTGTCGTGAATTTTCTAAATAAAATCACGAAAGCAATAGATTTTATTCAGATTCCTCGTCTGAAAGACATACATCCTATTTATCTCGGACTGTTTGAGAGAGTTTGTTAATTATCTGATATGATTTATCCTTCATTTTTGGTATGGAATTATGAACCCGAGAAATTTTATTCAAATTCCTTATTTATATTTACATGTATAGTCAAACAAGTTATCTATAAATTAGGTGTTGTCAATCAAATGAATGACTCAGATTTTCCGTACGAAATCACGAATATGGCAGATTTTATTCGGATTCCGCATCCGAGAGACATACACTGGATTTCTCTTGAACATTCATGAAAAATTCGTTAAATGTCTAATGAGAATTTGTTAAGATTCCTTGTCCGAGAGATATGCATCAGATTTCTCTCGAATTATTCAAGAGAAATCCGTCAACTGTCCATCTCTCGGTATGTTTTAAAGATGCAATTCTGACCAGATTTTCTGAATTAAATGTTCAGGGTAGCAAATTTTATTCAAATTCCTTCTTCGAGAGATATACGTCGAATTTCTCTTGAATTTATTCGAGGGAAATATGTTAACTATTCATCTGTTGATTTATTTGAGAGAAATTCATTAAATATCTGAAGCAGTTTGCCTTAAATTACATGTATAGTCAAAGTGTTAATGGCCAAAAATGGCATTGCTCCTCTACTTTATTTTAAAAGTAACACTAGTTTATAAATGTTTGAAAAACTGGCACCTCTTTAGAGAGAATGACAACAATGTCCTTATGGGGTCTTTTAATTTTTAAAATTTTCAGCCATTTCCCTCCACTCTCTCTCTCTCCTTCAGCTATTTCCCTCCATTCTCTCTCTCTCTCTCTCTCCTTCAGCCACTCTCTCCTTTCTCTCTCTCACAGGATCGGAGCACCTCACAGGAGCACGGGTGTCACACCGGAGCACGGAGACGGGCATCACCCGAGCACGAGCGTCACCGTCTCTCTCTCACTGGAGCACGGGCGTCACACCAGAGCACGAGCACAGGCGTCACCGGGGTAAGGGAGTCATCGGAGCACGGGCGTCACCGTCTCCCTCTCATCGGAGCACGGGAGTCACACCGGAGCATAGGCACGATCATTACCTAACCATCCCACTAAAAAGTATTGAGCCTTGTTGAAGTATTTTGTGTTATTCTCCCAGTGAAAAGCATCCCAGTCGCCGAAACTTAATCGGGACCTATTCATGATTTTTCGGGACCTGTTTATCGGTACCTATTTAGACTTTGTGAGGACCTATTCATGATTTATAGGGACCTATTCCAAATTTTCCGGGACCTATTTACAAGTACCTATTTAGACTTGAACGAGACGTATTTATGATTTTTCCGGACCTATTCATAAATAATTTTACGGGACCTATATATTAGTATCTATTTAAACTTCATTGGGACCTATTCATAATTTATTGGGACATATTCATAATTTATTGGGATCTATTCTTGATTTGTCGGGGCCTTTGCATAATTTTTCGAGACCTATGTTCATGTTAATAGATAGGTAACATGGAGCGCGTCCGAGTGGTGATTATGTTCAATGGAAAATGGGAGTGTACAACTAATGGAGGTTGTCGATATTCGGGGAGTCAAATGAAGTCTAAAGGAATAATTGTTCCAATGAGTATCTCATATGATGAGTTGTATAGAAAGGTGCAGTCCATTGTTCCTCATGACAATAGCCGATTTATAATGGAGTTGCATTCAACAAATATCGGAGGAGGTGATGTTCCATATCAAATAGATGTGGAGAACGATGAAGATCTGGAGTTTATACTCAGTGAGAAAAGATATTCACCTCAGATTTGTGTAAGTTTTGTTATTTGATTAGATTGTCAAGAAGTTCCTCATCAAGTAGACATTGGTGAAATAGGCAATGCATCCTTCCATGGAAGCAAACAGCCCCAAGTAGGCACATCATCTGCACCACATATTCATGAAATTAATCAAGACAATGAAGAGCGATATGTGCATGTCGACGAAGTACGAGATACTTATGTGCATGATTTGTTGGAGGAGGAGGAGGCAGGAATGCGACATGTTCGGAATGATCAGATCCCATATTCTGAATCTAGCCGCCAAGGAGTTCAAGGGGGGATAGGTGTGCTTGGACGGTCAAGGTTTATGGCAGATCTTCCTAGTTGTGGCCTAGAAGAGCAAGATGTAGTGCAACCATCTGCTGAAACAAATACTGATTGGCATATACCGAGTGCAGATGCATTCATATGGCAGGGAGATGTAACAAATCTCGTGTCTGAAGCAAACACAAATGTCATTTACAAGGGACAGTTTTTTCCGAATAAGAAGGACATGCAAAGATTACTTGGCCTATATGCCTTAGGACGAAACTTTGAATGGCGAGTGCATAGGTCCACTAAGTCATTATTCCACGCAGTTTGTAAGGAGGCCAACTGTTCATGGAAATTCTGTGCCATTCGGATAAAGGAAGGTACCTTTTGGGAGGTACTTGAGTGGATCGATGACCACACATGCACACGTGATGAGATTCATCGATACCATCGCCAAGCAAGTGCTAGTATCATTGGGGAGGTGATTGCGCCAAGATTGTCCGGTGTTCAAGGAAGAGTAATGAAGCCTAAGGACATTATTGCGGACATGAAGGAGATGTATGGAATTCAAATACTCTACAACAAGGCATGGCAAGCATTGCATTACGCACTCTCTCTGACATATGGATCTCCCAAAGACTCTTATCAACTGTTGCCATCATATTGTCATGCTTTGCGGGAGGCGAATCCGGGCTCACATACGGACCTATACATTGACACTGATAACCGCTTTCTATATTTTTTCATGTCTTTCGGGCCAAGTATTAGAGGCTTTTAGCAATATCTTCGACCGATAATTGCCGTTGATGGTACCCATCTAAAAGGTCGTTATAAGGGCACGATGTTTGTAGCATGTGCAAAAGATGGCAATGACCAAGCATATCCTTTGGCTTTTGGGTATGGAGATACAGAGAATATTCATGCGTGGACATGGTTTTTTCGAGCATTAAATGTGGCCATTGGTAATATTGAAGAGTTGATGTTCATATCTTATCATAATGCCAGCAACGCTGAAGGCATTCGAATAGTGTTTCCTGACGCTGAACATGTCTTGTGCTGTTGGCACATTTCACAGAATTTGGTTAAACAGTTACATCGCACTGATCTGAAGGATTTTTTCTGGGCAGTAGCAAAGAGTTACACGGTACATGATTTTGATAAGCACATGGATGAGATTAAACGCATGAATTGTCAGTGCTACGATATGCTTATCGAGATAGGACCACGTAAATGGTCTCGTGTTCATTGCCCATTACCTCGCTACCAGTTGATGACAACAAACATTGCGGAGTGCCTCAACTCTTGTCTTAGGTTTGCACGTTGTTTGCCAGTTACGACTTTGGCTGAGTTTATACGCAACATGACACAAAGATGGCACTGCAATCGGAAGAATATTGCTTCTAGTTGGACATCCCGATTAGCGAGTGTTCCACATGCCAGGGTAATGAAGATGGATTCTGATGCCCATCATATGACGTGCACTGCGGTCGACTGGAGCATATTATTAGTAAGGCATCGCTCACTACAGTGGACTGTCGATCTCCAACAACGAACTTGCACGTGTGAATTTTTCCAACGAGAACGTCTACCGTGTGCCCATGCCCTCGCTGCAGCAAGGTCCTTTTAATTTCCTAGAAAAATTTGACTGACATTTGAATTTTTTCCATTTTAACTGACATTACTCTCATTGATTATAATTGCTTCATTTGTCAACAGAGCCCGAAACGTAGACTGGACTACTTTATGTGCCAATTTCTATTTGTCATCTTATGTTCTTAGGGCATACTCCGAGCCAATCATGTCTGTTGGTGGGCCAACACAGTGGGTTGTTCCCGAGAATATACGTACCATGGTTATTCTTCCACCAGAGATGCTACCTCAATCAGGAAGGCCTCGTAGAAGTCGTATTCCTTCATCATCAGAGATACGAACTAGGAGGAAGTGTAGATATTGTGGGTCGTACACTCATTTGTCATCCAGTTGCGCAAACAGAGTTGGCAACTCAGATCAGCCGAGTTCGTCTAATGGAAGGGTACGTACATCCAGTCACCGTCGATGCAGGATTTGCCAGCAAACAGGTCATAACAGGCAAACATGTCCAATGAGAATAGGCCTACCTGACACCGAGGAAGCACATACATGACTTTCTCATGACTGTTGGTAGTAAACTATGTATGTCACTTTGGACATAACGAAGAAGCACTCATGTACATTTCAGACCTATCTTAAATTGTCTCCGTGTATAATTCAGGACCTATTTGAGATTTCTTATGACCAGTGTATGATTTTTCATGACCTATTTTAGATTTTTCAGGATCTATTCCAGACTCGTAGAAGTGAAAAAAGTCCCAGTGAACAATTCGGGACCTGTGCGAGATTTCTCTTGAACAGTTTCAAATTTCTCATGACCTATTTAAGATTTTTCGGGACCTATTTCAGACACCTCAGAACAAAGTCCCTCATGTCCAATTCGGGACGTATTCGAGATTTCTCTTAAACAGTGTAAGATTTCTCATGACCTATTTAAGATTTTTCGGGACCTATTTCAGACACCTCAGAACACAGTCCCTCATGTCCAATTCGGGACCTATTCGAGATTTCTCTTGAACAGTTTCAAATTTCTCATGACCTATTTAAGATTTTTCGGGACCTATTTCAGACACCTCAAAACACAGTCCCTCATGTCCAATTCGGGACCTATTCGAGATTTCTGATTTCTCTTGAACAGTTTCAAAATTCTCATGACCTATTCTAGATTTTTCGGGACCTATTTCAGACACCTCATAACAAAGTCCCTCATGTCCAATTCGGGACCTATTCTAGATTTCTCTTGAACAGTTTCAAATTTCTCATGACCTATTTAAGATTTTTCGGAACCTATTTCAGACACCTCAGAACAAAGTCGCTCATTCCAATTCGGGACCTATTCGAGATTTCTCATGAATAGTTTCAAATTTCTCATGACCTATTTAAGATTTTTCGGGACCTATTTCAGACATCTCAGAACACAGTCCCTCATGTCTAATTCGGGACCTATTCGAGATTTCTCTTGAACAGTTTCAAATTTCTCATGACTTATTCTAGATTTTTCGGGACCTATTGTCTATTTCCTTTTTCAACAAGACATCTCAACCAACATCACTGCACATAAACTAGATGATCTTGGCATGCATATCATTGTCATAAGATGAGGTTAGTATGTACAGTCAATGTCAATCCCAGCATAAACTAATAACAAAATATCAAAATGCCTGCTCCTAAGGTTTCCTAACAACATCACAGATATCATAAATGATGATTTGGGTCGGTGTAGGGGCTGCGAAACACAGGAGCCTTCGTTCCTTTCCCAGCACGAGTTTTGTACCTCTTCATTTTTTGGCCTTGATCCTGCAATCATCAATATATTCGGATTACGATTGTATACCATATAATATATAATCTAACATATCAAGGCTAGTTGTCATAGGTCTTTTACCTGACTTGCAGATGGAGCTGTTGCAGGTTGTGGTAAGGCCTCATTTGTAAATGGAGGTACTGCAGATGGAGGTACTGGGGATGAAGGAGATGGCTCACTTGCAGAAGGGAACATCGGAGGATGGCTTGTTGAGGGAGCAACTGCAGATGGACGTGGTGGGTGTGATGAATGTATGAGGCTCTTCATGTGTTCCAATAACTGAGCCTCAGACACTGCAATCGCAGTGTCAATATGTCTATGCACAGATTCCATCACTCGTCTCTCAGATGCTGCAATACATGCTCTCATTCGATCTTCCATAGCCTCGAATGAGAAGTCAAGCTGGTTACGTTGGTCACGTTGGTCTCCCTCTCCCTCCTCACCCTCGGCACCGTCATTCGTATTAGAGTTCTCTCCAAACGGTTCATCTGGACACAATTCCTCCACTGATGGCACCCGTAAATCCATGAAATAAGGTTGCTACATCTCAACATTTGTCGGCTCAAGTGTCGGGAGCACATACATCTGTAAGTCATTTAATATTTTGAGATATCTGTCATAAAAATTCTACACCTACAATTGCACAAACTATCAAGTACATCTCACCGTGGAAGTGAAAATACTTTCAATCGTTCTCCCGCCTGGACGGCTTCGAAAAGTCCACCGACAAATTCTCGGTCTATGTTCCATCCCATCACGAATCCTTATATGAGGGAGGATTCGAATCACGTCAGGAATCATTTCAAATGCGAGGATCTGCACACAATAATAATACAGGTATTATATTGTTCATAATTCCACTTAACTGATATTTAGATCAATTATTTAGTATACCTGTAGCACCCATGTAAATCCACAGAAGTTGCACTTCAAATTTCCGTCCACCTGCTCCGGACTGTGTAGAGCTTGCTGGAACTTCTTAATCGAGTACTTGTATACAAGATTCCCCCATGGGAAGGAATCAAACTGGTCTAAGTTCTCCACCAAGCCCCACAACCAAGACGGCACTATGCGTCTCTTATCAGTACCCCACACGAATTCTCCCAACAAACATATCAGAGACAATTTAACAGCGTCAAATTGTTCCTTGAAGTTCCCACCAACTACGACCTTTCGAACATCAGCGTACTGGACATCCGTCTTCTTCCGAAAATAACGAGCTCGCAAACAATGAACAGGGGATTCATATTGCTGTAAATTCGGGCAAGCCCCGAATTTTAAGCCTGTGATAAGGCAAAACTCCTTTCTCGACAACTTCAACAAATGTTGTCGCCCAGTAGCAAACCACATTTCATCTCTGGGCCCTTTATGTTTGATTTCCCTTAATAGCAAATGTACTACTAGCACAGTACTAAACGCCATCTCGCGATCCATATCCAAAAAATGCCCTAGACAACTTTGTCAGAATCGGGCCATCTCCTCTTCATTGGTAAGTGCACTCTCAATATCAGCTAACACTTGCATATTATTATGCCGGTTAAACTTCGGCACAAACCATTTGGCACGAGGAATCCTTAAATTTTGTTCCATCAGCACAAATCAAAGTATAATTAGATCCCAACGAACTACAAGAATATGCAATGAAATGCAACAACAGGGGACAATTCTCAGATCTAAACACCACTGACATCATATCTAAACACCATGAAAGTCTTGGAAAAATATGCAGTGAAATGCGACGGCTACCAAGGAAACTATTCAGACCAATTCCACAGCAAAAAAGTCATTTTAAAAAGAGAAAAAATAGAGAGTAAGGAGCTGCAGCAATGTTTGGAAAACTAGGGCTCAAATCTCCTCAAAACAACGGTGAAAGTGGGAGAAATCATCAAGCGGAGGGCTGCTGCAACCATGAACACTATGCAGTCCCATTTCCCTTGAAAATGACGTGAGAGTCATGAGCAAATATGCAGCAAAGAGCTACTGTCACAACAGATGGAAGATAGCTCTATTCTCATCAGAAATTGCATAGGAATTGTGAGAAATCCCCGAGAAATGACCGGCAACGACCTTGAGCACCAAACAACACTTTTTCCCCTCGAAATTGACATTAAAACCAAGGAAAAAGATGCAGCAAACAGCTGCTACAACAGTAGATAATGGATGGCTTTATTCCCCTCGAAAATGCATTGAAAACTAGGGAAATTATCAAGCAAAGAAACAGCTGAATTAACCGAGGATGCATAGCCAATTCTTGGTGAAAATGAGGATCAAACAGGAGGAAAATCAAGCAAGGAATAGTAGCAGTGATAGAGGTCTAATGGCATGCTTTTCGATGACAAGGAATACGCAATTGAGAGGAAACTCTATCAAGACACAGCAGCTATGGTAGAGGATCAATCACCTCATTCTCAATAGACAAGTTGGCCCCAAAATCAATCCGCTAATCAAAGCAGTTACAGCAATTGCATCAGACAACCATTAGTCATGCAACAACCCCTCAAACAATCATCAAGAACACAGGCAATTTGAATTGACATACATAGCCGTAGGGAACATCAACAAGGTCTTGCAGGAAAAAAAACAGCAAGCAGCTAATGATCGTCATTTCACTTCATGAGTTCAGAACCGTCTACAGACGACACATGTGCCTAAATAGAAGGCCATGGAATCTCACCTGGCTTACTAGAGTCGAGCGGGAGAGTGCAGGAGGCGGCAAGGAGGAGGCGAGCAGGAGGCTTGGCGGGCAAGGAGAGCCGAGCTGGAGGCGGCCGAGCAGGGAGAGCAGAGCGGGAGGCCGGTGAGCAGGGAGAGTCGAGCAGGAGGCCTGGCTGGCAGGGAGAGCCGAGCTGGAGGCGGCCGAGCAGGGAGAGCCGAGCTGGAGGCAATCGGGCAGGGAGAGGCGAGCGGGGCCGAGCAAGAGGCCCGGTGAGCGGGGACGGCCGAGCAGGAGGCCTGCCGAGCAGGGACAGCCGAGAGGGAGGCGGGCAAGCAGGGACAGCACACCGGGAGGCGGGGCGAGCAGGGACAGCACACCGGGAGGCCGACCGAGCAGGGACAGCCCACCGGGAGGTCGGGCGAGCAGGGACAGCACAGCGGGAGGCCGGGCGAGCAGGGACAGCCGACCGGGAGCAGTGGCGAGCAGAGCTGAGTGCAGCAAGAGGAAGAGGCCGGAGGGAGAGTGCAGCAGGGAGGAGAGGCGGCAGCAAGGAGAGTAGAGGAGGAGTTAGGGTTAGAGAATGACAAGGGCACAATGGGAATTAACAAAAAATTTGCTAAATAACATTAAATAGTGGTGCTATTTTTTTAAACTCATACAAAGTAGTGTCAGTTTTAAAAACACCACTTGAAATGGTGCTAAAAATCTTTTCATCCCCTATAGTCAAACAAATTATTTGTAAATTATGTGAAGTCAATCAAATGAATCACTCCGATTTTCTACATGAAACCACGAATACGGCAAATTTTATTTGGATTCCTCATCCGAGAGACATACATCGGATTTCTCTTGGACTATTCTAGAGAAATTCATTAAATATCTTGTCCGATAGATATTCGAGAGAAATCCGTGAACTAGCCAGCTCTCGATATACTCTAAAGGAACAATTCATCCCATATTTTGTGAATGAAATGACGAGGGTAGCAGATTCCTTGTTAGAGAGATATACATAACATTTCTCTCAAAAATGTTTGTAGTCAATCTATAAAATGTGTGTAGTCAATCAAATGAATGATGTTTACACATTTTTTGACAAGATGTGTAAAAGATATAGTCAGATTTTCTTAGTTACACTCATTATATATTTATATAATATTTTTTTATTTTATATTTTTAATGCTATAAATATTAACACCTTTCTACTTATTTACCATATGCCAAGCAAGTTCCACCACTTCTTCATCTGAAAGTGTTGCAAAACTCTTTAGCAATTTTTTTGATTATATATTATATATCTTTACTTAATGTAGTGGTAATTATTTTGTGGATGTCTCAATCGAAGAACTCCAAAAAGAATAAAGGCAAAAGTCGAAGGACCCACCAGGATGGTGCATCGAGTTCTGCACATATGACAACCCCACAAACGAAAAATGCAGACCCATTGATAAGCACATATGACTCATTGTTTGGTGACAATTGAATCATACCTATGCTTAGATTTATATCACCCACACCAAACACTTTAGATGATTCGTTGGAAAACTAATTTGCTTGAGCAAATATTGGAGAGTTTATTGCGCGGTTTTTTTCACCACCTTCTTCCCAACCATTACAATATCCTTTCACTGAGGCTGTCCAATGGAACATTCCCCCGCAAGGAACTAGAATGGATGCTCCACTAGTACATCTCCATCACTATCAACAAGACCATCAACGGAACCAAGTGCACAATCTCATGAGGAGAATACTATCGATAGGCAATCCTTCCAAGAATATGCAAATCAAGGTAAAAGAGATGGCAAAATATTTTTGCACCGTGAGGGAACCCAAGGGTAAGATGTTAAATTATATTTCTTCATTCTATTAAAAGAAAGTTATAAAACTATTACAACCTTATATAATAAAATAATGAATATCTGTTACTTCTAGGTTCTTTCCTAACAAGGATATTGTTGCTCGTATATCTAAAGTCATCCGCAATAAGATGACTACTTTTTATAGCAGTTGGGGGAAAATTCCTTACAATCATCGTAGTGATTGGTTTCAAGAGTGGAAGGTACTATTGTAACTATATATACATATACACTTATGAATATAAAATTAGTTCATTACATAGGCAAATTTTATTGAAATATAATATTATGTAACAAATTAAACTTTTCAAATTATGTCCTAGAAATTGGTGACATGGGAACCAGATGATAAAGAATTTATGTGGAAAGCATTTAACCAAAAGGGATCAGTTCGGTTGAGCGATATGTATAATTGGTGTAAAAAGAATGATAAAATTGCACCCTGGATGGGAGCCAAGTTATGGGAAGACCTTAAAGAACGTTAGCAATCGGAAGAATATATTAAAATCGTCAAACCGAACAAGAAGAACAGGAAATCTAAGAGAGAAGGTTCTCTACATACGACTATATGCCATTCTGCCGGTACCATTCGAGCACGCATGGTAAATTAACTATAATATTATTATATATTCTTATATTTGATTATTTATTTTATTATATACTCATGAGAAATAGCTCAATTGAAAAATATATTTATGACAAAAAGTTCAATGCAGACTAAGGAATTGGGGAGAGTACCCACGATTTATGAATTATTTTGTAGAATGCGTTGCAAGAAAGATGGAACTTCGGTGGAACAACGAGCAGAGGAAATTACCGTAAGTAATACAATTTTGATATAGTATTTATGATATAATATGTAATTATGGTATATTTTCATAGTAATCTGAGCATAAACTGTGCATATTTACGTGGTAGAATATGATAAGGGATCACAAGCACTCAAAAGGTGACGAAACGAGCCCACTATCCCAACAATCGATCGTGAGTGCTTGGAAAAATGCAATTGGAGGCCGTAAGAAAGATCGGATTTATGGGATGGGATACTATCTAGAGTTGGGGATTGCATCATGTAATTATGAAAATATAGGGTCGTCGAGTACTTGGGCAGAGCAAATGGAGGAGATGCGTTCACACATCACCAAATTGAATGAAAATGTAAGAGCTCATATCTCGCGTGAGGTCAATGCTATGCGACAACAGTTAGCTTGCTTGGACAACAAGTCCATTTGATGCAAGCAGCACAATAAGCCTTACAAGAATCACATATGCTCATGATGCAGCGCATCAATAATTTTCCTCAACAATCCATGCAGTCACAATTCTAGGGGCAGCAGCCTTTTATTCTAGCATTCGACAACTTGCATTCGACAACTTGCATTGTCCGGGAAACATGCATTCTCAAAATGACTTGGACAATATTAGAGAGCAGGACAAAGAAAATTCTTCGAGCGATGAAGAGCACATTTTCGAATCATCTGATGAGGAGTGATGTGTGCTTGTCGTCCGAATCATCAAATGAGGAGTGACTGTGCTTGTTGTTCGGATCATTTGCTGAGGAGTGACCATACTTATTGTCTGGATCATTTGATGAAGGAATGATCGTACTTATTATCTGGATCGTTTGGTGAAGGAATGACCGTTAGTATTGTAGTTTTTCAAAGTTTTTCTTTGGCGGGAAGTTTAAGTTTTCTTTGTCTGGATTGTCTGGGAAATTTTGCTATATTAGTAAAATATTTTTATCTATGTTATAGTTACTTCGTATTTATTGTTACTAGGCACGTTTAAACTTTAAACCAATGGAGCAATTTGTACAACATGGACATAAATATGCTATAAAATTATGTATTTTTCTAAGAAAAAACTGAGACATTTCTCACGAATTCTAATTTTCGATTTCATGATAACATCGACAAAATTTGTCTCTTGAATTTTTTCACGAACTTTTTTATGGAAATTCGATAACATTTTCTCGAATATCCTTAGAGCCAAAATTTGCCTGCCTAAATCTCCCTCCATTCTTTTGAGAAAAAACCAAGAGGTTTCTCACAAATTCTGATTTTCGATTCCACGGGAACATCGACAAAATTTGCCTCTCGGATTTTTCCACAAACTTTTCGACGGAAATTCAATAACATTCTCTCGAATATCCTAATAGTACCAAAATTTACCGAAAATTTTAATTTGTCCGCTAAATCTCCTTCCATTCTTTTTTTTTTGTACCTTGTTCTTCCCTTCGTTTAAAGGGCGAGTGTTTCACATCCTAAGTTTCCATCTCCCTTATTTTTCTATCTTCCCCACACTTGTTAACATTCATTCTTTTTGCTTTTTTTAAAAATCTTTTTTAAGGTATATGCACATCTTGTCCGGTGGAAAGAGTTTGGAAGATTGAAGTGGAGAATAATGACATATTTAAGGTTAATCTTGTTGTACATATTTCAATAAATTTATTCTTATAGGCTTTTAAATTTTGGATCGTCTTTATCTTAAGATGATGAGTACGAGGAAAGAGCTGGTGATGATCAAGGAAGCAGCAAAGAGATTGAGCATTCAAGTTGGCATTCAGTGAAAGATGAGGCTGAAATAACCATTTTTTTCCTTTTCTCTTCTGTCTTCTTTCTAGAGAGAGAGGAGTTGCTATTTGAGTAATTATCGAATCTGCTGACGATCGGAGAAGGACCGACAGCCACCAAGCCACAGCAAGTAAGAGCCTGCCAAGAGCCATTTGTCTAATGATCTTTTTGATAATACTATAATAATACGTATTTGTATACACCACAATGTAATATTTTTGCATATGTTAAATTTAATTGTTTGTCATATCCAGTTGTAATACAAATTATATGTATATGTGTCATATTTATTTTAATCTTAAAAATTGAATAGCTCAAAAAAAATGTTAAAAATGCATAAATTATTTAAGAACTTACAACAGGAGCAAAGTCCCAAAAATGTATTTCTCTATTGAGAGGCAATCCCGTCGATTTACTTTCGATTTCAATCCAATTGACAGTTCTAATCTAATTGACAATATTCTCATTTTTTTCATGATATGACTGACAGAAAATATACTCTCGATTTTCTCCCAAACTTATCGATGACAATATGTTCTTGATTTCCTCACGAATTTACCGAGGGACAATATGTTCTCAATTTTCTCACGAATTGACAAAAAGAGAGTTGTTTTCCATGATATTATCGATAGCTAATAATCTCTTGATTTTCTCACGAATTTTCCTAACAAATAGGATTTCCTCAATTTTTTGATGAGATGACCGAAGGACAATTTTCTCGTTGTTTTCTCTCGAATCAACCAACGGACAATATTTCTCGGTTGTTGCACGAATTTACAAAGCAATAGTATTGTATCGGCTTTCTCTCGAATTCAACGAGACAAACAAATCTCTCGAACCACTCACGAATTATCTGACCTCTGTCCTTGGGAGTCGGAAAATGCGACAGGGCTTTACCGAGGGAGCTATTTTTCAGGAAAAGTTGTTGGTTTCTCACAATTTTCAAAGAGAATTCGACTGCTTTTCGACCGAATTATCTTTCGAAATTTGGAGGAATTCTTGCAGTGATAAAAGAAAAATCTGATTAATAAAATACGAAATGGGCAAGTTGAGATTGTAATCATTTTATAATGTTGATTTTTTTTTTTATGAAACTATGCTCTTTTTTAGAGATCCCATCATCTTATCTAAAAACAGTGAAAAAATTTTGAAACTTCAGTTAAAATTATATTTATAAGTACAGAGAGCCTTGAAGTTTTATATATCCTTCTTCATATACCATATATATAGTTATTATTATTAATTTTGTAAAAAGATATTTTTGATATTTCATGACATCAATTTTTGATTATTTTTATATTAATTAACTTAATAACCTCGTAAAAACCTTAAGAAGTTTAAATTTATATCTAGAAATTCAAGTCCTCAACCCATCAAATGATTCAAGAGCGTAAAATAAAGACTATTATATATTGTATTGTCAAAGAGTAGGTGCTATTATTCTAATGAATATATTAACATTTACTGATATAAAAAGAATATCAATTCATTCATATTAACGGAAAAAGAATAGCAATTAAGGTCGAAGAGATTTTTGGAATGAGGGTGGGACTTGGAAGAGTAGGGACCCGTATATTCTACTTACCTCCAATTGCTCCTTTTTTTTTTTTAATTTTTTGTAATTTTTTAGCTACTTAATTTCAATCTGGTATGGAAAATTAGTTCATTACAATTAAACAATCATTGTATTAATTTGGAAGGAGACAATGAGTCCGACAAACACGGGTCGGTGGCAATCTATGTCTCTTTTTGACATTTTGAAACCATTCTCTTTAACCAGGCCAAGCCCAAGAAGAGATAACTTATAAAAACGACAATCTGTGTCTATTTTTAATATTTTGAAACCATTCTCTTCAACTAGGCCAAGCCCAAGAAGAGACAACTTATTAAAAAAAAGGAAAAACTGCCCTTACTGTAGATCGAACACGGATCTCTTCCTTGGAAGCATAAGAAGCAAAACCACCGAGCAAAATTCTAATTTTCTTCCAAGTAACCGACATAATATTATATATACTAAGATTAAAAGTGGACACACGTCAACATGTTGCAGTGTGTACATGGTAATACCAGCAAATAAAATTAATATATTTTTTTAGGTAGTCGAGCGACATATAAATATCTCGTAATGAAAATATGCTAGTCGATTTACCAGTATACTGAGGGAGTTGGCATAAATTAATTTGAGAATATTTCTCTTAAATGTCCGAAAATATAAGATTGCTCGCCTAAACGCTTAATTAAATAGACATTAAAATCGTGTTATGCACAGTATATGCTATCTTAAGAAAATCGATTGAAAAAGTATACATAAGAGAAGAAAAATGTGACGTGAGAAGCGAGTGAGAGCTGCGGGAGTAAAGATGGTAAGTGGTTGGTTATATTTGTCAGGTTTGAGATTAAAAAAAAAAAAGGAGGTGCTTGTTTAAAATATTAATAAATAATTCACTTTATTTTCATGTGAATTTACAAATGACACTCAAAATGATGAAAGTATAAATTGTAAAATTGCTAAACTTTTGGGTTTTGACAAAAAATTATATGATGAATTCCCAATTTTTTAGGGGAAAAATAAACTCAAATCCAATTTTTACAGGAAATATCAACGCTGGATTAAAAAAGGGTTGGTTCCCTTAAATAAAATCTCACTCTCGAATATTAAGAATGGAGAAAATTCATGTTGAGAAAATTTTTATCTCTTAGTAACCTATACGACTCAACTTAAATTAATTAAAATTTGTTGAGTTTTTGGATATGAAACAATGTATATCCGATTGCTTTGCTTGTTTGGATGAGTGATTTGGAGGGGAGAGGAGGGATTCAGAGGGATAAAAAAGTTAATTTGACTATTTTTCCCTTTAATTTGGAGGATTAATCGAACAGGAGAAATGTATGTGGGAGGTATAGTGGTTTTGTAATGGTCTCGCGACTCGAAAAAAGTTGTGGTTTTGTAGTAGTCTCAAGAGGCTTACTGACTATAGCTTGGTGGTGTTCATGGTTAGATGATGGTCAAGTAGGGGAAGACATGCTGTGGCCGTGGCTTGGTAGTGATCGAGCAGGAGAATGCATGCAGTAATTGTGTAGTTATGTGATTTAAGAATCATGGCATGTCTATTTTAAAAAAAAAAAAATTGTTATCCCTCTAAATTTCTTCAAATCGAAGGAATTATAAAATTAAGGTTCAGAGGGATTTGAAGGTTCTATGAATCACTTCGAACTCCTCTAAATCCCTCTAAATAATTTACCTAAACAAAAGATTATATTATCCCTCTAAATACCTCAATCCAAACAAACTGTGGAAAAAAGAATTAGTTGGTGTTTGTTTAAAATTTTTAAAAAAATACCATTGAAAATATATTTATAGTCAATGAGAAAAGGTAACTAGAGTAAAATTATAAAATTGCTCTTAAAGGTATAATTATTACTAAAGGCTATAACTACTCTTTAATTTTTCTAATTATGTATTTTATTTTATTTAACCATGATATATTTTTTAGAGATTAATGAAGTCATTAAAAGTTTATACTCAATTGTAAATTATATATAAAAATATATTAATTATTAGCAAAATAAAAATAGTAAGACTTCATAATAAATAATATAATTGATAATTATGTGGATAGTACGGGTCAATGTCTAGTAAAAAAAAATTCTCAATTTTCCAAAACTACCAGCTACATCCCATCTTCCCTTATAAATAAATCTCTAAATTTGTAAGGAGCCAACAATTTGGTCCTCAAAATTTGAAAATCATCAACTTAGTCCTCATTATTTAATTTCATTGAACAATATGGTCCAAACATTAAATGTCATTTATGGATACTAACGTGGACAGTGACGACCGCTTTCTAGGTTCCACATGAGAAGTGGTGAATTATAAATGGTTGGAGTTAAAAAAATAAAATAAATAGATCGTCAATTTGGTCCTCTAATTTGTAGCTGATCATTAATTTGGTGAAAGTCAATAAATTAAGTCCTCATATTTTAATTTCATTGGACACTTTGGCCAAGCTATTATAATTAAGATGATGAAAAGGGGTAGAAGAGAATTTAGAAGTGGCTAAGAGTTTATCTGCCTTGAGCTAGTCTAATATAGCTAAAACTAAGGAGGAAAGTCGAGCTGGGGGTTATGGTCCGGCTTGCCACTCCGACACTCAAGTCAGTCGGCCTACATATAGAGAGAAAGAAATAAACAAAGAGATATATGTTCTAGAGTGGAATAATTACCTCAAAGATTACTTGAGTATTTATAGGTGTGTCAGAGAATTACTACATAATTATAGAAGTAAACAGTAGATCAGCGGCCACATATCCTTTGGAAACAATTGACATTTGTTCAGCATGGTTTTGCCCTTACATGTATTTGCATTTATTAGTAGCCCTCTTGCTTTATAGCATTACACTATCTCAACCTTCTTGCCTTCCCTTTCCTCAAAACCCGAATCCTACTCCTTGGAGTCGAAACTTGCAGAAATACTAGAGGTAAATTGAAGCTCTAAAAGTGAAATTCATTCTTTTTCCCTTTGAAAATTGAGTTCACGCACTTCTATTTTTTGTGTTGATCGGCAACAATCATAAATTTGAATTCAAGTGACATATCTTCCAATCGAAATGTTAATCAATATGGGAAAGAACACTAGAAGATTCGAGGGGAGCAGATAAGTGGTAAGATCAAATTGATCAATGGTAAGATTGGGAGACTTTTATTTTGTGTTGATAAGTAAAAATCATAACTTTGAATTCAACTGACACGTCTCATAATCAAGTTTTTAATCAACATAGAAGTACACTAGGAGATTCTAGAGGGAGTGAACTTGAGTAGGCATGCATGGCCATCTTGACAGAGGCAATGGTTGAAGGAGCCGAAAAAAGGGATCATGTTGTCGGTTTGAAATTCCCTTATATCTGTGTTGAACTCCAGTTTTTTGTACATTTTTGTATAATAAATCCAGTAAATAAGAAAGGGTTAAATGGGTGTTTGAGGGGTTTTAGGTTCTGAAGAGTTGAAATTTCAATGAATAAATGCTAATCGAGAATTTGATAAGCAATCAAGTTAAAATGGTAATTTGAACACTTTTATTCAATTATTGATTGTCATGTAGTATTATGACCCTAAATAGATTGTTCCTATTCAAGTAAGGTCATACCCCAGAATAGGTTGTTAGTATCCTCATTAGTCTTGTAAAATAATACTATATTGGTTGGACCAAATTATTCGACAAGATTGTATAGTAAGGACCAAATTGTTGGTTTCAAATTTTGAGGACCCAATTGATGGCTCGTACAACTTTGAGGACCAAAATGATGCTTACTCAATTTATCATTTAGAAAATAATTTTATCTAATTATTGATTGTCACATTGCATGTGGTATCCCGGAAAGCGGTCATCACCATCCACATAAACGGAGTTATAATGGTTGGACAAAATTGTCCAACAAAATTAAATATGGGAAAAGGTCACTTTTGATCCTTAACATTTTTTTCTATTGTCATTGTTATCCTAAACCTTGGGACATATTTGGTTCTCAACTTTTTTTTTATCACGACACGTTTAATCCTTCCGTTAATATCTCCGTCCAAAACGTTTGAATTGTAATACCAACAGGAGGCCACCGAATTTACAAAAATAAATTCGATTAGTATTTAATAAACCCATGAACCAGATTGCTTTCATAATTAATAAAATATGCCCTATGACATCCAGTGAGATAATGAGTTGAGCAAGGGAGTTTAGATAGCTTGGGCTTCCTAAACTGGTTTTGATAAGATATTGGTCTTCCCTCCCAGGTTTCTGCTATATGATTTCTTTTGCCTTATAGCATCATCTAAAGCTTGAAGGTTTTTACCCACCAAGCAGAGAGGATGAAATTCAATTTTTTTGGTAGGGAAATGAATTAATGAATTGTTTAATTCAATCTATAGGTTCAATAAATAATAAATCTGTCTCTCTTTTTTTTTTTTTTTTGTAAATCCGATGTATGACTCAATTTTAAATGCGACATGTTACATATGGCCACCTCTTATTGTCGAACTTCACACCTCAGATATTTTGAACACAGATATTAACAGAAAGAGTAAAAGTGTACCTATCAAAAAAGGACCGAATCCGTCCAAAAAAATTAGGATAAAAATGACAAAAGAATAAAAAGGTTCAGGATTGATAAGAATGATTCGAATATAAAATTAGAGACCATAGTATATCGTAAAAGATATAGACACTCAAAAGTCCCTCACCTTAGTTTCCTCCTACACCTACCACCAATGGCGATGGTCTAATGGTTTAAAACTCACTCTCATGTAATTTGGTGAGGTTGAAACTTCATATCCAACTCTCGCTCTGAGTAACTGTTTGAAGAGGCTCTTGAATTTAGTTCTTGTTATACACTGGTAATCTTAAATTGTACTGGACTTTTGATAGTGTTATGTTAACGAGACTAGTATTAATACTGATTATTCAATTTATTTGACTTGTTTGTCAGAAATTCTATATTGGCAGGACGAGAATTACGTAGCTGGTTAGTCGAGTCATTGTTATTGTGCTCCTTTTAACCTGTCAGAAAAAAAATCCCTCATAAACCGCAGTGGCATTGTGGTAAATTAGTCTGCGGATCAGGAGCACCGGAGTAATTCCGTCTCTTTCCCTGCAAGGGTCTTCGACCGGAGAAGCTTCTTGGAATGGTAATAATCTCTCCACAGTCCTCCTGTCTCGCGCTTTTTGACTTCCGAAATCGCCATGAGGTCCTCTTCGTCTTTGATTCTTCCATGATATAACATGAGAGACTTCTTCAATGCCACTGTGATTTCGCCTTGAACTGCTGATTGGTAAAAGCATCAGCTGAATTCTGGGTATGTCCTGCATTTCCTTCTTGTAATCATCGAATTCCTGTGATTTTTTCCTTAATTTGGTAATTAAGCGAGTTTCGAAGCTTCTGATTGCTCCTTGTTGCTGTGGCTTACTGAGTTGACTTGATTTTGTTAGGATTTTGTTCATGAATTGTTTAGAATCTTGTGCATTAAATTTGTAGTATTTAGCTGATCTGTTCTGCTTTGAGTTAGGGTCTTTTTCATGATTCTGTTGGGCATCTTAGTTGTTCAGGTCATTTTTGCTTTATTTCAAGTCATTCTGAGCCATATTCTTTGATAATCTGATGGTATTCCTGGATTTCAAGGTACTGTTGACGAATTTGTCTTATTAATTACTCAATTACCAGGTCGAAAATCATATGAATTGGTTTCTCCATGATATCTGTGTGATTCTTTCCACTGCAGAGCTCATTTACAGGAGCTGAACATTTTAAGGTAGTTAAGTGATAATTTGCAGAGAGTTCTCTTTGTTGTTCTCGTGTGAGAGTGGACAATGGTTTTACAGTCAGAGCATGAGGGACATTAATATGGGAACAGCTAGCTTCTGGTGATTCTCTTTTGAAGTAGTACTGAATATCTTTTGCTTGTCTTATTTGAGAGGATAAAGAAGTTTTTCATTTGTCTCAATTTTCTGTCCCAACACTTTGAAATGCAGTTATTTTCCATATAGGATTCACATCTATCTGAAATGGGTTCTAGTGTGGGTTTTCTAATTTTCTTTGTTAATCTTAAATTCTATTGACATGTTCTTCTAATCTAAGACAACAATAGTGTCTCCACACCAGGATAAAATGCGTGCACCATCTTTGATTGCTCAGTGCTTGCCCGGGTTAATGTCCCATGACTCTGGAAGTCAGGGTGTATCTGCCATTTCAGAGAAAGATGCTGTTCTCCCTTCCCCAGCAGTCGAGATTCTTCCTTCAAAGGTAATATCTTTATGGTTTCACTGTTCACTGCAACATTAGCAGTATTATTGCTGTTAGTCTCTGAATTTAAATACGCGTCTTGGATTTGCAGACTGCTCACCCTTACAGATATTCTGGAGAGAATATAGACTTGCCTGGAGTCAGCATGTTTAAGGTTAGCTAGAGCTACTGTTCTATATGCTTCTTTTTTCCCCACCCCACGCATGTAATTCCATTAAATAGAAAGAATCCCCAAAATGTACATCATGTACACAAAATTACATAAAGCTTAGTGGACCCTATTCTCAAAACACTGGAGGTTCCCTCTCTTTGCTGCTAAAACAGGTAATGAAGCAACTCTCGCTTTCAGCAAACTCCAAGTTGAGGCCAAAATGATATATAGGGCTGAGGTACTTTGAAAGATCTGAGCATTGTGCCCTCACTATCGTATAGACAAAGAAGGTTAAAGCGAGTTGAAGGACGGTAGCAGTGCAGCACTCTTAACCTTTCTGTAACTAGACAAGCATGAGCACTAAAAATCCCACTCTCCTGTAGGCCTAGGGATGTGAATCTTTGACAGTACCATAGACAATATAGTTTGGGGAAGTGGACATGTAGATAATTTAGATTTTTTAATCACTAGTATTTTGTGGCCCTCATGGAGATTTAGAACTCCTGAGCTTCCAATTCAATGATTTTCTCAGTCTTACCGAGTCTTTGAATGGGTTTTTTCCCCCTGCATTGCTCCTTTTTGTTATTTAAGTGCTCATTTATGCATTCACTTAAAATTTTTCAGGGAAGGCTTAGTGTTGCTGACATAATTGGGTTTGCAGGATCGGAATTGATATCCTCAAAACCTGATGGTATGCAAAAGAGCATCTCGTAATTCATTTTACAATGAATTATTGGACTTATTTCCATTGGCATGAGTAATTATTAGTCAGACAAAGTAGGATATCGATCTGATGATTTTGTTGATTTAATCAAGTATTGGATATATTTTGCAGGATATCTAAAGTCTTGGGATAGTTCTATTGATCTTGTCAATGTTCTTAAACATGAGATTCGTGATGGACAATTGAGCTTCAGAGGAAAAAGGGTACTTGAGGTAATCCTAAACACTATAATACAATTGGACATAATGTGTCTCAATTTTTATTCAGATTGGTTCATTCAATAAAATCATCAATGTGTTTTTTCTTCTAAAGAAAGGAAAAACAGCTCAAAGAAGCAAGTTTAATCCTTCGAGGCTTTCATTTCATTATCAACTGTGCTGCAGAAGTAATTCTTTCTATTTGCTTAACTTTCGCAGCTTGGTTGCAGCTATGGTCTTCCTGGTATTTTTGCTTGCATGAAGGTATTCGTAATATCTAAGTTTGTTCTGATTATCACTTTTCATTTTGTCAACAGTGTCGGTTGAGTTTTGTACAGGTGCACGTTCATCTATGATTCTCTATTTCTTAGGATGAAAAGTACTGTGTAGATCATATATTATATACGCCCATTTCCTGCAAATCAAGCGTGTTTTATTTATTGAAAGGCACCTCAAGATCTCAGTTGTTGGATGACTTCATTGCTGCTTTACCATATATTGGAGGCCCTTTTCATTAGGAATAGGGGTTTCCTCAATTATGTGCAATTGCAACTACCTTAACCAATTTGGCATTTTTCTTTTGGAACTACATTTTTTTCACCCAGCATATTTTTGTGTTTAAATTTTGTCAGTAGCTTATAGAAATTATTCCTCATCAGCAATGTTGTCTTATGCATCTTGAGGACTCTTAAGAACAAAATTGGTTTCATTTTTCGTTTATCACTGTGATGCCATTTTTTCTCAACTAGTTGGAATATGTTGTATTTAGTCTGTTTGACCTGTTAGAGTTTTTTGTTGTCCCCTTAAGGACCATATAGAAGGAATACCTTAAAGGGGATGCATGCATGAAAGGGCATGAAATTACATCCTGCCAATATTAGAACCATGTGCGAGGGGGGCATGCAGTGGGTCTTCCATCATAAGAAAGATTTTTTAAGTCCCCCATTTCTTCTTTTCTCAGGGTGCTTGCATGGTCCACTTTCAAGACCTCAGTGCTGAAACAATAAGGCGTACCACTATTCCAAATGTGCTTGCCACTCTTGAACAGGCCAAGGACTGGCAGAGCCGACAGCCAGAGAGTCCCCTGACTCCATCGAGGCAAACCCTAGCCCCCTCAGTTCATTTCTATGCTGGAGAATGGGAAGAGCTCCATACAGTCTTGTCCATTGTGAGGAACGATGGATCTGAATTGACAACAGGAATGAACCTGAGCTTCTCTGAGGAGGATTTCATGGATGGTGGCAGTAGCCACGAAGGAAGCATCGTTGGGCATGAGCTCTCCTCGAGGAGGTCCCGAAAACTCTCTGGAAGCAGGGCATGGGAGCGGGCCAGTGAAGCAGATCAGGGAGAAGGTGGCTATGATGTAATTCTGATGGCAGAGATCCCATATTCATTGACTGCTCTCAAGAAGTTATACGTGCTTCTGAAGAAGGTTAGATTCTTGCTCCCTCATTTGCTTATATGTGTTTCAGATTCTCAGGGAAATTATGAAGAGCTCTAGGATTGATTATATTGAATTTCCTTGCCCATTCGTAGTGTCAGGGTTTAAGCATGGGTTTCACTGGTTTGATTTTAAAACTAGCAGTCTGCTGGTTCAAATATGAGACAATTGGACACCTGTTGCTTACCTGTTAAGCAAAGACAACTTGCTAAAACATTCTTCATGTAAAAGAATGCCTAGGACTGTGGTTAACTAGATTCAAAACTGTGACCGGGATGATTTCAAGAGCCTCGGCTGTCAAAGTGGTTTTTCTGGAAGAATTGTTAGTGATAACACTTCTTTGCATAATAGAGATATATAAATGCGCGATTCTTCTCGTCTTGGTTCTATATTCTTATCATTACCTGTTATGGTTACAGTGTCTGAGGCCTCCTTATGGAGTGGCGTACTTGGCCACGAAAAGGAACTACGTCGGATTCAGTAGCGGAGCAAGACACCTGAGGAATCTAGTGGACGAAGGTGGCACCTTCGGTGTGCATATGGTTAAGGAGATGGCTGACAGAGACATATGGAAGTTCTTCTTGAAGTGAGAGCGCCGAAGCAAAAACAAGAAACGAGAGCTCAATTCGAGCTTGCCCTGTGGAAAACTCAATCGGAAAAATTTCCGTACAGCTAATCAAGATCGATATCGTTCATATATGTGTGATATGGATCAGATTCTTTCCATTTTTTTTAGAACTATGTTTTGTTTGAAACTACATGGATGGAGGTTAATAGAGTGTAGGAAGTTAGCCTGAATCTATAGTATTAAGTTTTGCTGTCAACTCCATGTATTGCTGTTTTCCCTTTTTTCCCCTTTAATGATTATATATCCATCATTTACCTTATAAGAAAAGGTTAATTTTAGTTCTCAACCTTTTAGGTTGTTTTCATATTTAATCCAAACCTTTGTTTAGTCA
This sequence comes from Lagerstroemia speciosa, assembly GCA_037672795.1. Classification (NCBI taxonomy): domain Eukaryota; kingdom Viridiplantae; phylum Streptophyta; class Magnoliopsida; order Myrtales; family Lythraceae; genus Lagerstroemia; species Lagerstroemia speciosa. The sequence goes on from CM075310.1 coordinate 5,104,806, forward strand.
ATTTCAGTCAATCTTTTAAGTGTCATTCAGTTTTAGTCGGTTACTTTATTTATAATATTAAAAAAGGGCAACTTTTTTTAAAAGTAGAAAATATGCTGTAATTAAAAAATTAAAAAAAAAAGAAACCCTCAATGAAAAAGACGGTCAACTCCGGTTATGACACCTTTAAGATCACCCATAGTACTCGTTAACCTTTGGTATGTGTAGGGACTCATTTTGTACCATTTAATAAGCGTGGGTCTCATTGTAATAATCAGAAGACTGGGGACTTGATTGTAACTAGACTTCCGAATCGGTTAGATGGTTGGGAAGTCATTGAAATGTATAGCTTAGGATGAGATCCCTATAAAAGGAGATTTGTACAGATGGGAAGCGTATCTGAATGAAATAGAAAAATCTTCACTCTAATCTCTCCTCACTTCTTCTTATTCGTTATTCTCCTTGTTTCTACAATTTTGTAGCATTCTCTCTTTCTCTACCTCCACCTCTATCATTGGTATCAGAGCTTTGATTCTGGCACCTGTGGCAACAACTCACTCGCAAGAATTGGAGTAGCAAATCAGAGAGCTTTGGACTCAAAGGCAGGAGTTCTTTGCTCACACTGATCAGAAATTTGAAGAACACCGAGGTATCGGAGAACAACACCTCAATGGTCTGCGGATTTATAGCGAGCGGCAGATCATTGAGCTTCTAAGGATGCTCAACAATTGGATGCAGGGTCAGGCTGCAAACGGTGGTGCAAATGGTCATCATCAAGCAAGGGATAGGAATCTTGGAGGTAACAATGGGGGCTGCCATCATAATAACGCCAATATGGGCAAAGTGAAGTTTCCCAGGTTTGATGTAGGGAAGGTGGAGGGATGGTTGTACAGGTGCCAACATTACTTCGATTTCTACTCCACTCCTGAGGAATCAAAGATTAAGATGGTTTCCGTGAATGTAGAATGTCCTGCCCTCTATTGGCATCAGACATACATGCGTGGCAAGTTGACTGAGGGGATCTATCCTCGATGGATCGATTATGCGATGGATGTTTCTGTGAGGTTTAGCAATCAACCATATGAGAATCCATATTTTGATATTAACAACCTGAGGCAGACTGGAACATTGCAAGAGTATATCAAGGAGTTTGACTTTTTGTGCAATAAAACAGAGCTTAGGAGGAAGTTGCAATGGGCATGTTCATTGGTGGGTTGCGTCAAGAGATCCATGATATGGTCTTGTTGCGCCAACCCCAATTCTTGTGACAGGCTTACTCCATGGCGAAACAGGAGGAGGAAAATTATAGTAACATGAGTGAAGCTATGTTGAGAGGTAAGGTTACCTCTTACTCTAGTTCGAGATCCACCTTCATCGATTCCAAAACACTACCCTCCTACGGCACCAAATTCAATTATGTTAAGCCAACTCCTTCATCGACTAGTGGAATTGCTACCCTTACCTACCAATGTGGCACCAATTAATTAAGGCCAGAGCTCACATTTTCGAGCTACAGGCTCCTAATTCCATGCCGATAAGGAGATGAATGAGAGGAGAAAAGGCACTCTGTTTTTGGTGCAATGATAAATGCACTCCTAGTCACAATTGTACCAAGAGACAAATTTGACTGATGGAGGTAGAGGATGTCCTGGAGGAAGAGGAGTATGGTGTTGAGGAGGAGGGCCAGGAAGGTATTGTAGAGGAGATGCTAGAAATCTCCATTCATGCATTAACGGGAATAACCAACTACCAGATGATGAGGATGGTGGGACATGTGGGTTGAAGAACCTTACAAATTCTGTCGACTCAGGAAGCACTCGCAAATTCTCAAACTATAATACAACTACAATGATGGATTGCACCTGTGAAAGGCTCCTTCCTGTTCAGGTAGCAATAACTAATGGGGTTGAACTTTTATGTGAGTTGATCTACAAGGGCTTTAAATGGAAGATGCAGGCTTTGAGTTTGAAGTAGACATGTGGCTATTACCTCTTGACAACTATGACATCGTTGTAGGCATACACAACGATGTCATAGTTGGCGACCCTTGGGACATCCAATGGAATTTCAAGGAACATATTATGCAATTCAAATTTTGTGGTACACATTGTCTATTGAAGGGAGTCCCAAAACCATCCTCGAAAGTTGTGGGAAAGGAAAGACTGCTAAAAGTACTTTCTAAGCCATATCAAATTTTTATGATTTAGATTTGTTGTTTGGAAGGAGAGAGCATTATAACAGCTCAAGCAGCGAAATATTCTAAGAAACCCATTATTGACTCTTTTCTACTAGAGTTTGAGGCTGTGTTTGCTGAACCAACGGCTTTTCCCCCTAAATGTAGCCATAACCACAAAATTCCCTTAAAAGAAAATATGCAGCCATTTAATCTTCATCCTTATAGGCATTCCAATGCCCAAAAGGACGTTATTGAGCAGATAACAAGGGAAATGTTGTGAGTTGGAGTCATTCAACGGAGTTCAAGTACCCTACTCTTCTCCATTGATTCTCGTCAAGAAGAAAGATCAATCATGACGGATGTGCATAGATTACAGAGCTTTAAACGAGAAAATTGTACTATAGGTATAAAACCTTTTGCGGATTTAACATTTCAGTACAAAACCTTTTTTTTATAACTTCGTACTACACAACCTTTTGAAAACATAACAATATGGTATAAATCGTTAATTTTGTACTAAAGCTGTCAATTTTTCTGACGTGAATTGTCTGTGTGGACATTTTAAACTGACGCGGATGCATATGTAAGATTAAAAAGTGACATGGCATGTTCCCTCCTTTCATCTTCTATATCTTCCCTGATCTTCCTTTTTCTTTCATTTCCCGCGAGAGAACCCTAATTTCTTCCACATGATTTCTTCTTCCATTGCTTGTTGGCAAATTAATCTCTTCCCCGACATCCTTTAGTTGCTTCTATGGAGTTTCCACTCTAATGTGCCATTGCGATGAGATTGTAGTCATGAGGACATCGTGGACTAAGGGAAATCCAAGTCGGAGTGTGTTTTTTGCGATCATGAAAATTTGAAATTACAGGTGTCTTAGGCATGTGGGTACTTCCAATGGTATGACACACCTATGCAGTCACGACCTAAGGTGATTATTTTAGGATTTCTATAGAAGATATCAAATTTAGAAGCTGAACTAGCTAAAGGAAGGAGTGAAAAGGCAATGGTTGTCAAGCTGCTGTTACTGTTACTAGTCTTATTTAGACACTATTAATCTTATGTGGGGACTACTTTCATCTGAAGCAGCCTTTCATTATCTTTAGTCTATGTGTCCCAGTTGTCTCAACTCTTTGTATCTGGAAATGCAACGCAATGAAAGATATCCAAGTTGTCTCTATTCTTTCTCTACTACTTTCATGTGAATTGTTGGAATGTCTTTATTACTGCCACTTGGTGCAACTAAGTGTGGCTAAACTAAACAGAAATGAAATGAAAGGATGGTACAAAATATTGCAATGCATTTCCATTCAGAACACTACTTTATACATCAGAGTCATTTACCATTCCAACAAAAAAGCTTCCAATAAAAGGTGAGAAAAAGTGGTCTGCAAACAAATTAAACTAATTACATATGTATGGACAACTTGGCAAACGCATTTAACATTCCAACAACAAAAATTCCAATAACCAACAAAATATTTAGGTCGCTGATGGAGGAAATTGATTGGATGGCTCGGAACATTTTGCAACCGTGCTTATACTTTTGGGAAGCTACTTGCTCAAGGACTTGGGGCTGCCTTGTTTCCTCCCTCTTTTTCTTTCTCTCACTCCTTGACCCAATGGAGACCCTGTTACAGAACTTGGAAAAGGTGGCTGTTGTGCTGATACTGTTGGAGTAGCAGCGGTACTTCAGTTATGCAAGAAAATAGATGGAGGTGTTGGTGGCCGTGTTGAATGCACTTGATCAGTAAAACCCCACTTTGTTACAGCACCATAGGCAGATAATTTCAAAGGTCAAGTACAAATGTTCCAGAATCTAAAGAAAGGTAATACTGACTACACCTCATGTACTCTTCTTGAAATGAATTCTGAGGTTGGAAGGTCAGACCTAACTTGTAGAGTGGAGCTCTGAGCATCCTTATTGGTCATGACCTAAAAAGTGCATGTTCAAATGGATATTTAACATTTTAATTAAAAAATGTTGAAGGATAAATAGAATCCTCTGTATAAGTGGCAAGATCTGGAATAACTAACAGGGGCTGGCATTTGAGTTTTTATTGATTCCTGGGGTACAAAACTAGAGCCTATAGCAGGTTTTCTGTCACATGTTCTTTTATTGTGTCCTGTCTGCCCGCATTTCCTACATGTCATGACCATGGATCCTTTTATTACTGCAGCATGCACCCCTTTCTCTGTGACATGCTCATCTGGTCCTTTTCTCGTTACTTTCTATGGCCTGGTCTTCATGACAGGGGGCTTAATTGGTTCTAAGCCTATGGGATCAAAGTCATGCATGTCCCTAAGTGGGTTTATCACAAGTGCATATGATGCCTTGAAGGTTTGCACATTATAACACTCATGAATGAATGCTTTAGGTCTTTTATTTTCTTGTTGAATGCAGGCAATTGCATGGATGCATGGTATTCCAGGTAGTTGCCACTTCCTGCAGCTGTAAGTCCTTGCCTCCAAGTCAACTGTGTAATTTTTCATTCCTGTAGCCACATTGAATTTATTCGATGAAGCTTGTTTTGGCCAATAATTAGTTGTCCACCCCTTAGAATTTGTCTCGTTTCTTCAATATCTTTAGACATATATCACCAGCATACTTCTCAGTAAAATTTTCTTTTCATGCACATCCTTTGCATGAGTTTTGTTCTAATCATCTTTACCGTAATAAGAATGGACTAGTCCCTTGCATCAAGAATATACCTGTATTTAAACACATGAAATACTAGTGTATGCAAAAGTTATGAATGTTGGTGTAAGATGTCATCTGCTTCAACTCACACCTATTAAAACATTCACACATATTGTTTAGTAATGTATCACACTTAGGGAATTCCCGTGATTATAACCTTTGCTCTGCAGGCTTACTAGAAAGCCACTCGCATGCTTGAAAATCTTCTATCTTTAACTCATCCATGTATCTCCTAAACTCGGCAACATATGATGTTTTCGCAGCCTTCCAAAATAAGTCTTTAAGTTGTTTTCCTTCTTGATTGTCTCTACTCTACATGGATTCTTCCATAGGTGCCTTACACAAAATCTCTTTTCAGTAAGCTTGCACTAATCCCTACAATAACAGATCAAGCATCATATTATTAAGATTGTGACTCGGATGGTTCAAAATCTTTTATAAATGTAACAATTTGATACATTTTCAAACCTTCTCTTTATCTACAATGAATGTCCAGCACTATGACCTATGAATGTTGAGATCCTAGCCAAATTATAGATGAACCATGACCATGTCTCTCCTGACTCTACCTCAACCACTACATAAGCTGTTGGAAAGATACAGTCATTTCCATCAATGGGGATTATAGCTAGCAGTTACCCCCAATATCTTCCTTTTAGCCAATACCCATCTAAGCCAATGATGGGTCTACACCCTTGCAAAAGGCCTCTTTTGCATGCATCAATACAAATATACAACTTTTGAAATATCAAATGGTCAGAACCAATTATTATTGTAGAACTTGGATTTATTCCCTTCAGCTCTCTAGCATAATATCATAACTTGCCATATTGTTCCTCTTCTGAAATTCTTAACAACTTCAAGGCACGTTGCGTTGCTCGCCATAATTTCATCCTATACTTGTTGCCTTGAAATCAATATCTAATTGATTGTAAATGACTTTGTTGACCATTTTGTATCTGCCCTCACTTTCTCAGTATATGTTGCTAGCCATTTATGGGGTTATGAACCTACTAGGCATTTCCTTGCCACAGGTGTGCTGGTCTTTATATTTTTCACCTGAAATGATTATGGCTTCTTGTTGTAAGAAGCCTTTGAGAACCACCCATCACAAGTTTTACATTCAACATTAATTCTGTCTTTGTTATTTCTAGCAAAGGCAATATTCATGATGTTCACAATGCCATACTGTTTTATTGCCATCTTCAGAATTTCGATAGTTGCAAACAATATACCCTCCTGAAAGATGGGATTCATCATGTCTCTCTCTAAGTTAAACTCAGGCCATCTTCTTCTTGATCCTTCTTCATCACTGTATTGAAAGCTCAAAAAATCATTTGAATCCTCAGTAGCAGAGTCAGCTCATCATGCTCTTCCTCTACTTCTGAGGGTTGAGGCTCAGCTCTCTTTGATCTTCTTCCACTAATTGATCTTGTGGTAGGTCTCCTTGCTCTTGTCACAGGTGTCTTTGCTCCTGTTTTAGGTGCCCTACTAGGTTGTGCTCTGCTTCTCTGTACTCTGCTTCTATGTGGCCTATTTATTTGTGCTCTGCTACTCTGTGTTGGCTCTGGACTTCTTTCTATACTAACAATTGCACTATTTCCAGCTTCATTGTCATTGACATCATATGTTATGTCAATATCACTGTCTTCAAAATCACCTGAGACATCTGAACCTTCGTCAGTGTCTACTCTGTCACCATCTTGGGCTTCTTGGACTTCTTCCAAATCAACGGCTTGGGCTTCAACATTAAAAAGTCCACCACCTTCTACTTCAACATCAGAAAGATCACCTCCATGTGCTCCGACATACTAGCCTTCTTTTGCACACTCAAATTGTCTATCTCCATCAGTGTTCCAATAAATATATGTGGATGATGAGGCAACAAAATGTCTCTTTTTTAATTTTTCCTTTGTACGGCTTCTTTTGTGGTGGTAGTATTGGCTCATAATCAGGTAGCTCTTCAATAACCACTGAAGATGGTCTCAAAGACTTCTAAAATTCATTCTCTTTCTGCTCTACTTCAAATGCAATCCTTTGAACAAGGTAAATAGGCACATAACCACCACTCTCTACTACTACAATTGCATCTCCAACACACCTTGATCAGCCTTCTAAACTTTCGCATCTTGCTCTAAGATAGTTATATCAGAACAATAGTAGTGGTCTATATATCCTTTACAACCCAATGCCATGACGTCAATATCTATGTCTATGAGGGAAATAAAATCCCTAATATACCAATCCTTAACCTTAATGCTACCTCCCTCGTCTGAAATAGTCAGTCGAAATTTCACTTTCCCACCATAATGATACTCAATTTAAAATTATCAGTTCCATCACCTACAAATATTACCATCTATAGAAAATGTTCAACAAAGCAGCATGCACAAGATATGAAAGCTACAATATACAGGTGGATTATCATAGACCTTCCTGAACAGAGTATGATCACTTGAATCAGGACTTTTCGAACCACTTGGAGAGCCCCAATAGCTCGCCATTGACACCAGACAGTTGAATCACCAACCCCACATCCATAATATGCGGTAAAGGTAGTGACTTTCCCTCTCGATCTTCCTCCCCAACTTCTACTCTCAACTTAACTTCTTCATTGTCTTTGACACTGATGCAAATGCGCTCAGCAACCTCAAAGAGATGACCCTAACCTGTCGAAGAGCTTTATCTTAGGCACTCAAGCATCAAGTTTCCTTCTTCTCACAGCTGATCTTCGTGAAATCTCAAAGATGGATTTTTCATCGACTTTGAGAAGAAAAAACCCCAACTTCAATTAGGAAGCAAAGGTCCTCTCAAAGTGACGATTCGCATTCTCAAAGTGATGATTTCGTGCCACACATGCCATTTCACTTTTTAATCTTATGTATACATCCACGTCAGTTTAAAATGTCCACATAGACAATCCATGTCATAAAAGTTGATGACATCAGTGCGAAATTAACGATTTGTACCATATTGTTATGTTTTCAAAAGGCTGTGCAGACGGAATTATTAAAAAAAAAAAAGGTTTTTTACCAAAATATTATATTCGTAAAAGGTTTTGTACCTGCAATGCAATTTTCCTAGCTTTAAACCATCAAACAATCAAGGATAAGTATCCTATACCCATTATTGAGGAACTCCTCGATGAATTGCATGGCTTTGTCATCTTTTCTAAGATTGATTTGAGATCGGGATATCACTATATGAGCCTGATATTCCTAAGACAGATTTTTGCACTCATGAAGGCCATTATGAATTTTAAGTAATGCCCTTTGGCCTCACAAATGCACCTCCTACATTTCAAGGTCTTACAAATGATGTCTTCAGACCATACTTGCGAAAATTTGTGCTAGTGTTTTTTGATGATATTTTAGTCTATAGTAGGCAACTTCAACAGTATTTGGCTCACTTGCGAGTGGTTCTTCAGCTCCTAAGGCAACATCAATTTTTTCCTAAGAGGAGCAAGTATGCGTTTGGGTCGAGAAATATTGAGCATCTAGGGCACTTAATTACAAAGAATGCAGTAGAGACCATTACAGCTGTGCAGCAGTGGCCAATACCTCGGAATTTAAAGCAATTGCATGGATTCCTGGGGTTGATTGGCTATTATAGGAGGTTTATTCGCAATTATGGTCTCTTGAGCCAACCTCTCACAACTCGGCTCAAGAAGGATGCTTTCTGCTGAGTTAAGGAGCTATGGTTGCTGTCATGACCCTCAAGGCTGCTCTATCTTTAATTCCCATCCTCGCCTTACTAGATTTCTCCAAGGTTTTCAAGGTTGAGATTGATGCCTCTGGTTCAGGCATTGGAGCCCTCAGTCAACAGGGTCATCCCATAACCTACATTAGTAAGGCTTTCTCTCCCACTTGTCGTTACACGTCAGCTTATGAATGTGAGCTCTATGCGATTCTATTTGTTGTCAAAAAGTGACATTATCTTCGACCCAAACCTTTCATTATTCATACTGATCACAAGAGTTTAAAGTTCCTTTGCAGCATATTTGGTTAACCAAGTTGATGGGTTTAACTGCGAAATCAAGTACAAGAAGGGGAAGGAGAATAAGGCTGTTGATGCCCTCTCCAGGCTTCCGAGCCATGAACTTCTAGCGATGGCCTTATCATCAATATCCACATATTTGTATGGGAGAATTATGGCGTCCTGGCAAAATGACCCTTCATTGCAACATCTTAATAAACAGTTCAGGAGGATCCTTCTAGCCATAGGAAGTATACTTGGGCATCTGACTAGCTAAGATGAAAGGGGAAATCGGTCGTGGATTCTAATTTTGCTTTACAACAACTTATCAACCTTTATCACTCTACCAATTGGGGGCCATTTTGGTGCTCAAGCTACTCTTAAACATATCTCAGCTATGTTATATTGAAAGGGAATGACTAAACAGGTGCATGAATTTATTAGAAACTGTTCTACATGTTTGAGGCATAAAACAAAGACGATGGCTACGCTAAGGCTGCTTCAACCCTACCTATTCCATCACATGCTTTTACAGATATTTCCATGGATTTTATTGAAGGGTTGCCTCGATCTGAAGGCAAGAATGTCATTTTTTGTAGTGGTGGATCAGCTAACCAATATGCTCACTTCACGGGACTTAGCCATCCTTATATAGCTATCTAGGTTGCTCGATTTTTCTTGGATCATGTTTACAAACTACACGGCATGCCCTCTATTGTTGTCAATGATCAAGATCCAGCCTTCTTGAGCACCTTCTGGCAGGATTTGTTTCGATTGCAAGGGGCCACTCTACACTTGTCATGTGCTTAGCACCCTCAATCTGATGGAAAAACAGAGGTGGTCATTAGATGTCTAGAAGGATACCTCCATTGTATGTGCAGTGATTTCCCTTCTAAATGGCACATTTGGCTTTCTCTCGTAGAGTGGTGGTACAACGCTACTTATCACAGCTCGATTTATTCTTCACCCTTTGAGGCTCTGCATGGCATGCCACCCCCTCTATACGTTCCTTACATTCCACGTGATTCTGCAGTGGAGGCTTTGGATTAGTAGCTCACAACTCCTGAGGATGCTCTTCAAGCACTCAAAACTCATTTAAGAAGATCCCAAGACAGAATGAAGGCTCAGGCAAATAAACGAAGGACGGAATTACTTGAAGCTCCAATCCTATCGTCAATCTTCCATACAACGTCAATCCTCCCACAAGGTCTCACCAAAGTATTTTGGTCCTTTCTTAGTTTTGGGAAGGATTAGTCAAGTGGCCCATTGACTTTCCCTTCCTGACCACACTCGGGTTTATCCTGTCTTTCATGTGTCTCTCCTCAAACGAGCCCCAAGCCCACCCGAATCTGCAGTTCATTTTCCCTTTCACAATGATTTTTCTACACCTCTTGTTCCTGAGGTTGTTTTGGCTCGTTGAATGGTTCAGTGAGGGCGCCAAGCTACCACCCAGGTGTTGGCGAAATGGTCCACTCTTTTGGAGTCAAAAGCTACATTGGAATACCTTTATGATCTGCGACTTCGATTTCCTACAGCAAACCTTGTGGATAAGGTTCTTGAAGGAGGGGAGTCTTGATATGTGCAAGGACTCATTTTGTACCATTTAATAAGTGTGGGTCTCATTGTAATCATCAAAAGACTGGGGACTTGATTGTAACTAGGCTTTTGAATTGGTTAGAGGGTTGGAAAGCCGTTGAAATGTATGGCTTAGCACGAGATCCCCATAAAAGGAGATCTGTATAGATGGGAAGACTATCATGAATGAAATAGAAAAATCTTCCCTCTAATCTCTCTCTTCTCGATTCTTCTTCTTCCTTCTTCTCTCTGTTTCTAGAATTCTACCACATTCTCTCTCTCTCTCTCTCTCTCTCTCTCTCTCTCTCTCTCTCTCTACCTCGACCTCTATCAACCTTTCTAGGGCAATTTTGTTATATCCTTGGCAGCACCAGAAACTATCGATAATTTTTCTGGGTGCAGTTTAAAGTCAATGTTCTCACCAACTCCTCTTCTCTTACATATAGATGGAGACTCCTGTTGATTAGAAGAAGCTCAATCGAAGGTGATTACTAGTACTTTGTGTGGCCCGACTGATGCGATTTGGCATTGTAATGTGTTTCAACTATTATTAGAGGAAGACACACGATAGACTTTGGTACAGTATGAGAACTATAATTTTCAGAGATCAGTAACTTGCATAATGCCCATGGAGAAGGAAATTGCAGAGAGATGGAAAGCTGTGGAATACAACCATTACAAATCAGGCTTCAGTTTAAGCTTAAGAAGCACACATTGAAGTAATCTTCCACATCTCACATGAAGACTTTTCCAAATTACTGATTGATTCGGAACGAACAAAGAAACCTTCTGTTGCGTATTTGAAGGTTGTGCACGCAAGTATATGTATCGCAGACAAGTAATATAAAGTGAGTAGAGTATCGTTCCCACGAGGATTCTATTGCTAAACACTAAAATTAACACAACTAGTTCCAAGGCAAGTCAATCCAATCAGTTGAGTAGAGTGCATGTAATTAGAATGACAGAAAAAAAACAAACAGAAAATAAACAGATGGAAATCAGTCGATAAAAAGCTCCTAAGGTTCACAACTTCACCAATTCTAGTCTTAAGCAAGAATCCTCTTTCACACGATGAATTCTGTCATGTTACTAACCTAGGGTTCTAGGGTTTTCCCACTTCCATCGTACGCACCTTCCGATGTCATACGAATGTACCTAAGCGGAAGACACTAATCCACTCTATTCCTAGGCGATTAGTGTTGAAAGACCAAACTAAACCAACCCTAAATGGCTATCTAGGGTGCTCACCATCTTCTGATGCGCTCGCACGAATAACCTCACCTTCCGGCATAAGCTAACCTAGATTATGCAAATTCTAGCATGACATCGATTCCCTCTTCCGAGGCTCCTCGCGGTCGCAAGTTCATTCTCCTGGGTGGCCATTCCAAAAGAAAGCATTAAGTACGAAATTGCATAAATAACACCAAGGAGGCGTACCTCGACAAAATCATACGTGTGAAAGCAAAGAGCTTTACTTAAGACATAGAAATGGATCCATTGATCCCCCTAGGATTCTAGGGGTTTAGTTCAACATGGTAGAAGGAAATACAAGTGTTTGAAGAGAAGTTAACATTGAGAAACAAGGAGAAAAGGGACAAAAGAAACTCTAGATGGTGAAGTCGAATCTCCCGATCCCGACTTGCCGATGTGTTGTTGTGATCCCTTGCTCGTGTTTCTTGAGTGTTGCTTTGTGTTCCTCTTCAAATCTTGTCTATATGTATGTGTATCTCTCTCCCCTCTTAATGTAGGGGTGCACCACTATATATAGAGGAGGTATACGTCCTCTATTCTTGGTCTGGTCAGTGTGGGATAGGATGTAATGGTCCCCAGAATTTAGCCTCAGTAAACCGCGGTCTAAGCCTGTTCGTGAAATTGCCTTAGTACACCGCGGTCTATCCTTTGTTCAGCGCGCAGTTTTCTTTCTTCTGCCATAACTTCCTCGTTTCAGCTCCGAATTGAGATATGTTTGATGCGTTGGAATCCTGACTCGACGAGCTTTCCGATGATATATTATTTGACCTATTTCTCACACAGGAAGTAGGAGAAATTCTCTACAAAAGGGGCTGCATCGGACAAGCCATGTCTTCATCATTCCCTGCACATTAAACAACTCTCAGCAGTATCCAATTCATGTGTGGAGCTCTAAAAGCTATCACTTACAGTAATTCAATCTCAATACAGAAAAGATATGCAATTGTCCTCTAAATGTATGGGAAACGGCCGAAAACATATGATTCTAGGTCGGGAATGGCTGCACAAATCATACCAATCAGCGCATCAACACCTTCTCTAATTTCCTCTACGTGGGTTTATCCCCAAAAAAAGGCAAGAGCGAAACGATCCCGCAAAAGAAGATCAATTGGATTTGGTAGCAAACCAAAGGCACGAGCCTTTAAATGTTCTACTGTGGCAGATCTCTGAAATGGATCCATCTTCCCAAGCTGAGACAGAAGTTCGATTTCATCAGCAAATCACCATGCAGAAGTTGACCGCTTAAATGGTGAGATAAAAGAGCTTAAGACTGGCAAAGAACTTTGGGTGAGAAGCAAGTGACAATAACTCAACATAATTACCAATTTTCATAGCAGGGAAGCAGTAACTCTTTTAAGGAAACTTATAATCTCCACAGAAGAAATGAATATTAAAGAAACCTGTTCTTGAAGGTCATGATTTGAATTACCAACAATCAGGTTCAGATTATACGTTGATGCCATGCTCGTGCCTTATGCGCCAGCGTCATGGATTATGAAGCTTGCTCCCTATATGTGCATTGCTGTGTTCTTCATAAGAAACCTGAAACTGATTTTTCCCCCTTTATGCTAATTTTTCCCCCCTCCTGACTCTTCTAGTAGGGATAGAAGGATGGCCTGAGTTGGAGTTGGGAGTTTTCTGTCCTCTCCCAAGAAATCTGTAGATTCGCTGACTGGTTCAACGAATCAAAAGTCAAGAAATTAGCTCCAGATGGAGGGGAAGTCAACTCCGCTGAAATTATTAACAAAACCAAATGAAATGAAACCAACATGATATATTATGATGATGTAAAAGACACCTATATATTGCACTTCTCTGACAAAGAATTGCAGCATTACTGCATCAACACAATTAAACAGCCATAAAGTTCAACAAACATGACGCTGATATTCTTTGAAAAGTACTTATTAAAAAAAGATATTCTTTGAAAAGTACTTAAAAAAAGATATTCTTTGAAAAGTATGAAGTAAAAGACAGAAAAGTTTACAATTTGGCCACGGAAAACCTCTCCAGATTTTCTATTTACGTGTAGAATTTCAGTTTTAATCTGCACAAGCCGAGCCATTTTTTGTTTCCTAGATACATTTTCATATCCTGAAAAGCCCATCCTGAATCTTCACAACCTTTCAAGCAATCACATTTGACAATAAGAGACTCCATTTACTATACCTGGCTAGAGCTTCCCATGGACAAAGCAGAGAGTATTTGCAATCAGTGGTCACCCTGTTCAATTATGAGTTTCGGATTGTGTGAATGGACTGGCTCGTGAACCTGCAGCACCACCCAAATAAAGAAGTTTTATCTTCCATATCTTTCACTTAATATATATTCTGTGTTTACAGATACAACTTATGTATCAGTCTCAAACATGTTTAAGATAGTTTTGAAGAGAAAAACCACATGTTACGTGGCCTCTTGTGGTATTGAAACCCCTTTCCAATTTTCAATTCTCCAATTTTGTGAGGTCCTTCTGAATTGAAAAGATAACAGTTTTCTACGTGAATCGTGGCAGTATATTGTCCTTTCATTGTATAGGATCTAACCGGTCTCTCTGGTTAAAGGTGCAAGTAGATTTCCTCCTAGGAAAAATAATCATCCAGGATATCCTTTTTGTCAACCTTTAGGACTCACTTCCTCCAAGTGAGGAAAAGTTCTCTAGTTTTATACATTTCCAAGCACATAAGTACATACACATATAGATTTAAAGAATATAGAGCTAAGATGCTCAGAGCGTCGATAAGATCCCTAGATGTTGGAAGGACAGGACAGGAAAGTATAGGTATATGATAAAAATTTATTCTGAGATTACCTTTAACTGCCGCTATTATTGACCTTTGAGATCATATTGTGAACAGAAATTGGAGGCCTAAGACCCAAATCAACCATCTCATTTAGTAAACCCTCAGCCTCCTCACATTTCCCGTCCTTGCAAAGAACCCGTATAGTCGAACTGTAGCTGGCAACATTCGGGATTAGTCCCACATCACGCATCTTTCTAATCAACATGAGAGCCTTGTATGAGCTACCTTCCATGCAATACCCATTAATCATTGTGTTGTATATCACATCATTTGGCTCCAAGTTCACATCACCCATCGATTTAACCAATTTAGATGCTTCCATCATGCTGCCTTTCAGGCACAGCCCGTGCACTAAAACTCCATAAGTATACACATCAGGAACCAGACCAGATTTCTTCATCAAGGAACTCATCTGAAAAGCCTTCTCAATATCATCCGATTGCACAGCAGCATTGATTAGAATGGTGTAGGTCAGTGTAGAAGGAGAGATCCCTCTCTCCTCCATCTCCCTCACCAAGTTCGCAACTGAAGCTGAATTGCTCGTTCTGGAAAGACCAGCGATCAGAATATTATAAGTAACCAGGGATGGAGAAAGACCATTTGACTTCAGACAATCAAATAAACTCAAAGCCTTACTGACGTTTCCTGAACTCAAAAATGCATCGATCAGCGTATTATAGGTGACCAAATTCGGGTTAATACCAGATACTGTCATAGAGCCCATCAAATTCTCAGCTTGTGAAAATTTCATTTCCCGACATAGACCCAAGATAAGAGTGTTGTAAGTAACCACATTATGTGCCACTCCTTTCTCGCGCATTTCATCGTACAGCTCAAAGGCACGTCCCATTTTCCCTTCCTTGCAATAGACATTGATTATACAGTGGTAAGTGTAAACATTCGGGACGATTCCACTGAGCTTCATCTTCTTGTAGAGCTCGAATCCATCTTTCTTCAACCCTTTCTTGAAGAGCCCGTCGATCATGACAGTGTACGTGTACTGATTAGCCGCCAACCCAAGCTCACCCATCTCAGCGAACAACTTCTTCGCATGGCCCAAGTCACCATTTTTACAGCACCCATCGATCAAAGTCGTGTACATAACGACATTGGGAGACCGACCCGATTCCTTCAACTGATCCAAAATTCCGAGGCCCTCTTTCAGATTACCAGCCAAGCAATGACCTTTGATCATGATCCCGAAGCTATACGCATCCAACTCGAGTCTTCCCCCGTACTCCCTAAAAACAGAGCACGCCTTCTCGAAACATTTTGATTGTATGAGGAGATTGAGCAGATTATTGAAGGTGCTGGCTCCAGGAACGAGACCCTTCTCCATCATCTGGTTAAAATAGAACAGGGCTTGATCAGGCGATCGGGACCGGACGAGGGCGCCGATGACTGTCTCGTGGAGGAGAGACATGAACGGGGCCGAGCCGAGCTCGGTCTGGGTCAGGCGGAGTAGGACGGACGAAGTGGAGGAATCGGAGAGGAGCTGTGAGATCAGAGACTGGGCAGCATGTGGAAGAGTATCGGGGAAGGAGAAGAGTTGGGTTAAGAGCACTGACAAGGCGCTAGTGGGGCTGTGTTGAAGGAGCCGAGGTTTGTTGGAATTGAACAGCGAGAAGGCTTGTAGTGGCGGCAGCTTCAACATTCTTGGGAGGATAGTGAGAGCTTGTCGGTGGCCGGTCGGAGGCATGTCCGGTGTCTCGGTTGCACCTTGTCTCCCTCGGGTCAAATGCCCAGCAGCAGTGCCCCCGGGATAAAATGCAAGTGTTGTTGGAGAATTGGATTACCATTACTTTAAAAAATAATTCATAAAATACGATTCGGTGGAAAATATTTCCACCATTACCATTACTTAATCAAGATACAGTCGCCTTAAATAAAATGCATCTTCAATATGCGATTTAGTTAGTTTTTTTATAAAATAGCAATCGCATGTTGAATGTACGGTTTACAGTCGAAACCACATCTTGAAAATGCAATTTCCAGCATGAACCACATGTTATATAACTACTCATCATTATCTATTAGAGCACTAGTTGCTGCTAGAGCTATTGGTCAATATATGTTCGAGCACTAGTCGCTGCTAGATCTACTGGTCCACAATTGTTCGAGCATCATTTCATCCATATTGGAACACTCCATGTTTGGTCTCTGTAGTAGAGTAAAAAAGTTAAAAAAAATTGTAGGTCAATGTTAGAAACTGACGAAAGTTAGAAAATAAAAAAAGATTATAAGTCCTACAAATTGTGAAATTGCAAAAGATGAGATATTTGAGTATCACCTCGTCTTCAAGTATGCCTCTTATAGTGAAGTCTGAATGGGAGGATAGACCTAAGTGAAGAAGATGTGCTCAGATGTACTGCATTTGCTGTAGGTATCACATCCCATATCTAGGGCTCTACCTACGTGACTCCATCTCCCATGGCATGATGCGCCGAATCATGCCGCTTCAGAGGGGCCGATGGAGTCTCCCTATCTTGAATTGATGGATCAACACCTCAGATGTTTGGAACAATATATCTTTAGGTGCTTGAAAAAATAATGCAGAGGCATGTGCTTCCGGTGGAGATGGGGAATGTGCTGGTTGTGGTAAAGATGGATAACAAGGAGACTGTGGATGAGATGGAAAGCGGGTGGAGTTGGTTGTTGATGACGTTGACAACGAAAACCCCCCGCATGGTTGCGTTGTCCTCTACCTTGAGCAACTATAGCTAGAGGAGTTTCTTGATGTTCCTGCTGATCTTCAGGGAATAATATAACACCACTATGACTTCTCAACAGATTTTTTCCAGTTGATGGAATGTTGTGAGCCTCCTACACCGTATCGAATAACTCAATCCGAGTGAATGCATATGCCTGTATGAAATAAAATGAAAAATCAATTGATTTTTCAATAGTAGTTGAAGCAAATTCATCGAATATGGTTAATATGTCTTATAGCACTCCAAACATCGATCCAGTGCGATCAATATAACATCTGATAATAGCATGGTACTAGTCGTAGTAGTGATCCTCTACTCCCTCTAGCAAAGTATTGTCATATTTAAACTAGACAATACTTAGCCGCCCATCGACCCACATCTAAATAAATGGCAAATGTCGTAAGATCCGGTCCTCATTTGTCTTCCCTCTAAGATCAAGCTGGTGGAGGGAGATCGATGTGTCAAATGGCTCTAGAATCCTTTGCAGCTCACCAAACTGTGGCATGACCCTATCCGGTAGATGTCACTCGACAATGGCAAAACATATAAGTGGCAACTAGGCAAGTGAAATATCACTTGAGACCAAACAGTAGGCAGGCAACCTACTAATGATCTAGTTAGAGTACAACATCCATATAATCTGCAAAAGGGGTCACTTATATTAGCACAAGGTAACACATAGAAAAGTTATCAACAGTGAAATATGATTTATATTAACACCACACCCGGGCTGGCGTTTGTTTATCAAGAGCGTCCCCGTAATGTGAAAGAACATGTATGGAGACCTAAGTCACATTGTACTAGCCAGACCATCGGCAGACTAACAATGAGGCTTACCGGAGATATGAATCTGCAGGTAGGAGCGATATGGGGAAACCTCTCCCAGGTTCATACTTTAATAAAATCAGAGCTCCATATATTTCTTGCATCGTAGCATCAAAAGTTTTGCACAGCTACTGATATAATCATGCCAAGCATGTTGATCCCAACTACATCTATCAGCAACTTGAAAATCTTCTAGTGATGGGATAAATATCAGGTGGATGAGACTGGAAGCTTGGTCTGCAAATAGCATGCCACCCATTAGCTAAAGGATATAAGCTCTTGCATAATGCATGACAGTCTCCTCATCGGCCTATGCATGTAACTCTCCAAACTCTCGACATAACCACGACATCTTTAGTCGTCCGCCTAAAATATTGTGACCATCTGGTCTGACACCGAGCAAGCACTTGCACTCATCAGCCTAACCCAAGCAAGTGTGACCAATCACAGCATGACCATCTATGGAAAAACCGAGCTGGATTTAAATATCCTGCAACGTCAAACCGACCTCTCCACGTGGCATGTGAAAGGTATGGGGCTCCCGCTTCCACTTCTCCACAAAAGTTGTCACAAGGTGCTAGTCCAATTGGATGAAATGAATATCTAACGCACTTGCAAAACTAGCCTACAGAACATATGGTAGTATGTGTGGATGTAAAGAAATCCTTTGCTCCTCACATTGTAATGATGCCTCTTGTCTGCAACAGGTAAACGATGGCATAACGAATTTTTTAAGAAATTGTTATTAGCATTGTACTATATGACTTCAAAAAATAGAAAATGCATATATTAAGTCATATTAACCTGGCTACTCAAACGGCAGCTGATTAATGCCTATCTTGCCATGTCAACAATGACCTATTGTGTGATCCTGGATCCATCTGTATTTGTATCGAAGATAAATATGATTAGAAAATAAATTCAACAAAAGTAGATAATAAAACAAGTAAGCTCAACTTAGAGAAATTGCTGTATAAGTAAAATATTACTGAATCTCAAACTTCTTCCGTTGAGAATAACATCTTTGATTATGACCATCCCTCTTGCAGAATAACTTATTGTGCATCGTGAATCTCTTAGATCCATCCCATTACAAATTCACTGAGATCGGGGTCTACCAATGCCTGGAGTAAGGTTTGGGTCTAGAACCAGCAATGGGTCATTTATAGGCCAAGAATTTGGATTACCAAGTGGATTAATAGTGGACTAGTAACAGAGCTTTTGATAAATCCACGTATACTATGTGCCTACTTGTATAGTCCAATCGATCTGAATAGATGTCATTGCTGCCATTGCATAAGAATATGGTATTCTATATGTCTATCATTTATTGCAAGTGCACGACTGATCATGTAGGTAGACTTTATGAATTCGGCGACCTTGAATGTTGGTATGAAATGAGAAATAAAGGCACGTCTCATCCACCTACAACATGACCTTTCAATCTACTAAAAAATCATGCCCATGTTGTAAACAATTCATGGTCAATCAATGCAAAAGCCAAAGGAACAATATGATTTGCACCATCCAAACTACAAACCATTAACAACTTATATGAATATTTTCCATAAACAAATGTTCCATCAATACTTATGACTAGCATGTAAAATGTGAAAGCATGTATGCATGGACCAAAAGTTCAAAAAATACTTCAAAACGTCCTTTGTCCATCATTCTCACTAGGAACAATAACCAAATCCACTTGTGATCCAAGATTTGCCAACACTACAACTTCAAGAAGTTTAGACAATTCTAAATAAGAGGAGCCTCAATCACCATATACAGCTTGAAGTGCTATTCTCTTTGCATCCCATACCCTCCGCATTGTTAACAAATACCCAGATGAGTTCGGAATTATTTGGTAAAGTACCAAAACTTTCACATCAAGTGTCTCCATCACTTGATCGATGAAGCATTGACTCAACAAGATGACATCTAATTATGGGTGGTCTTGACTTAGCACCAAATTAACATCGGTATGTGGGCCTCCAATTGTCACCACCAAAAAACCATTGTCCATGGATTTTCTACTTGCATGCAATCGCCATTTACATCCATTGTCCCTTTCGAAACAAACGGCATACCAGATTCTCTTATCTGATTGCTCAACACGGAAATTATGGTGATGATTGATATGATGTATCTTCACTACATAAATCAAATAAGAATTTCCGCAAACTACAGTCCCTTCTTTAACTCATCACCAAACTCAAAATATCTTAAGGTAGAAGCTCATTTTCTTCAAAAATTATGTAGCCATTACCACCATCCATCCTGTTGAAAAGGGGAATTGGGTCTGCTATGCACATGTCATTGTGCTCATTTGGTTCTGAATCTACTAGCGTATCGAACTTAAAATAATTGTTGGTACCACCATATGCATACTCTGCATTTATTAACTCTTCATCAATGTCAACAGGCTCCTGTAATGCATTATCCTTATCAGTGCAATGAGCCTTTGGAGCCTCATTATTTTCTTCAATCGTATTAGTTCCCGAGAAGGTCGATGGACGAACAATAGCTAGAATGGTGGGCATATCTTCCTATACTACCATTGTGGATTGATCTTTTACTATAACATATAACTCTTGCAATGAATATCTACCTCCTCCTTTACCCATTCAAATACATATCTCGACATCATCATATTCAATGATAAAGACCAACATAAACTTTTGCAAAGCAGTAGCATGTCTATGAAAGATTTTCACTTCTGATATGGTAGGATTGATTCTTATATCTGTCTAAACCGTCTGCAACAATTCCTCATAATGTGTGTCCCTTTTCAATGGAATCTTTTTCAAAGGTAATTTGTCATAATATGCCTCATATTCGCCCCATAAAATATTCTCATGGGCAAATAGCAAAACCCTTATATCATTTACCATTCTCTATGGATACAATACTACTCCATTTCACCAAAGTAGAAGTTCATCTCTCATAAAATTAAAATTTAAATCCAATATATGATTAATAATCTGATCGATCCATGTTGAAGCAACTGATCTATATCAGTGCTGGAGCAATTGATTGAGCACCTACACTGGTGTTGCTTGATAACTGCTCGACCACCGATTGACCCAATTCTGGAGCATTGCTCAATCGTTGCTCATCATACTCAATTCAACAACCATTCAGTCGCAAATCAGTAACAATTCATTCAACAATAATGGCAAATCAATAATTTATGGTTTCACAACACTTCGTATCAATGCAAACCGAGGAAGAGTGCATACCAGATGCTACTCAGGAAGGAAAAACTTCTTAAGTACATGCTGCTCACAAGGCTTCTGCTTGGGTGCCTGCTACCTACTGGAGTGTAGTGAGTCTCTACCCTGCCCGTGTGCCTACTGCACCGGTGTCTCCATTATGCTGCTTGGCTGCCTGCTGCTAGGCTAGAGTGCATCTCTATTGTGCTGCTCGGGTGCGACTCTACTGCTTCTCCATATAGCTTTATTGTTGCTTCTCACCACAGCTCTTCTGTGGCTACTTCTCACCGGGCCGAAGTATCTCGAGCGAACTTCATGTTGAAGATACGGTTGCATATCTGCATGTTCAACATGCAGTTGCCTCTTTTTATAGCAGCAACGACCTTTTTTTTTTTTTTGCTCGTCATGAATCGCATCTTGAAGATGCGTTTAAGTAACAATAATGGTGGAAATACTTTCCACCGAACCTTATTTTGTAAATTATTTTTAAAAGTAACAGTAATCAAACTCGATTCTCAATGTTGTCGGGTCAGCCTAGGGGCCTAGGCTATACATTTTTGGAATGTACAAGTTCATTTTGAAAATCATTGTCATGAAAATTTTGGATTGAACTGTAAGTGGGCAAAAGTATTGCATATTATGTCAGCATTGGATTAGTCACGTCATTAGATTTTTGAGGAGAAATTCATGTAATAATATAAAAATTTAAAATTTTTTAAAAAAATTAAAAAACCTAAAAATCTGAATGAAATTCTAGAAAAATTTAGCATCTCTGAAATGCTATTATGTTAATTAGGAAGAATGAAAAAAGATGGTGATTATTATAGAACACGAAATTTTAAGGATTTCTTTAAGAATTTCCTGTGATTTTAAAATTTTTATATATAATTTGAATTTATATTTTACTTCTTAAATTTTCTCTCATAAATTTGCTAACACGCTCCAGTTGGTGTTGATGTGGTGTCCTCTAACATATAAGACTTGCTTATTAAGTAGATGGGAATAGGTGGAAAAAAAAAAGATTATGAATCATTTGATTCGTTTGTTTAATCTATACTACTGATTATAAGTCTCTTGATATTAAACAGTTCAATGACTGGACCATAAAATCTTTCTTGTTATTATTAGGCTTTAAGCACGTTTTCTCCCAAATCTCAAATATTGTTTGCTAAAGGGAGATGCGTGGATGAGTAGATAAACTGATATGAGTTGGGCTTCTGAGGGGCGAGCCCACTAGTAAGCTGATAATATGCAGTAAGTCAGGTCCAAGGCTCGACGCTCTCGAGAGCCAGTATCTGGAGATTAATGGTGGACCCTAAACCGTATAATATATCGTTCAGTGGATTAGTGGATTATTACGGCGTCGGACACTATCAACATAAAAAAAACAATATGAATTGGTTGAGATAGCTCGACATCTTTTTTCTCCTTATATAAAATCTCTCATTCGAGTTTTATAAATAGGAAAAAAAGAGATTCATGTTTAGAAATATTTCCACATTAGGTAGTCAATCCAACTCACATGAGGATAATGGTGGGTCTTGTACTTCTCACACGTGAGGAGATGGTACAAAGGTATGCCACGAAGCAATTGAAAAAAAAAAAAAGGAAAACTTAAGGTACGGCAATATTGCCTTCAACCTTAAACCAAGATATCCTATATGGACATATGGGATTAACGGGAATAGGACTGAAAGTGCCCTTCTCTTCTCCCCTTCTCCTTACCATTTTTAGGACAAATTGGGGTGCCATAATTTCATGGCTGTTTCTACTCTTGGTGTTGTGCAGCTTAAACATGCAATCCATTTGATCATCCATTGCTTCAGAAATTTTTATCAATTCATCTGATTGATGAGGACAGTCGAGATGAATCTGCATGGATTCCCACATTGTTTGGCAAGCATACAGTCAAATCATCTTACCATCTGGACCAAAGTAGCAGAATTGGCAATAATATCTAAAAGATCGGGAGAACATCATAGGGGTAGAAGATACATGATAGACTACAGAAGACCTCTCCTACTGTAAACTGCAAGTGAAGGAACAGCTTCACTCGCTTCCCAACAAACGAAGACACATTTTTTAACACCAGCAAGGCTGTGATGAATGAGAAAGTAATCGAGTTCTGTATCAAATGAACCCGAAAAATCTCAGGATTAAATTTACATCTCAGCCCTCTAGTCTGCGACACTTCCCGGTATCTAAATAACTAGAATGTCTTTACAACGAACGAAACTACAATAAAAAAAAAAAAAAAAAAAAAAAAAAAAAAAAACTCTGGTTTTAAAGGTCTTTACATCCCTTTCTGTTGCTCTTCACTGTGAGCCCTCCTGCCTCCCTCTGTTCGCTGTCAATCTTCCCCAGACCATTTTCCCGCAGTGCAACAAGGTCAACATTGCCATCACGTAAAGGAGAGGAATTCCAACCAAGCAGCCTCCCTTAGCAAAATTCACCAGCGTCTAAAGAACAGTAAAAAGGTTAGAGGGTCATTTAGGGATGTGCAATTCATTCCTGCAGTTTTTGTTGATAAATGAGCGGTTTGCTCAATCACGATATTTCAGCTTTTTTTCTTTTATAGCTATTAGATTCAATATTTCTTTGACAATCATCGAAATCTCTGATGATAGAAGCCACTAGAGTCTTTTATTGGACAACAGATTGGCCCCAGCTATTTATCTTCAACTAAGCACTTCTTCAACAAACAATACTGACTAACGTGTTAGCACAGTCCAGCACTTGGATACAATTGACCTGGGAAATCAGATCCTCAAATTGGAAATGGGGTTTAGCAGTAATTTCTGAAATAAGTAAACCTAAAAAGACTGAATTTTGCCAAGGGCAACCAATACTGAAAGAGTTATCTTTTTCCTTTTTTACCTGTGATGAATATAAATGCATAACTGAAGAGAAGGTAAAGGCAAGATACCACTAATCCTGCCACCAAATGAACGACTGGAACAAAAACTTGGTCGACTTTGTTCCCTTCAGCGTACCCATTAAAGGCAATGACCATCGAAAAGGTATGAATTGTAACAAATGACAGTGCAATCATTGCTGCAAGACCAAGACCCCAGTTACAAGAGAAGACTTAAAGCTGAAAAGGTGCAAATCATTTGCAAAGTAATTGCAGATTACTAATGACTGGAAATAAATTGTAACGAATGACCGTGCAATCATTGCTGCAAAACCAAGATCCCAGTTACAAGGAGAAAGCTAATAGCTGAAAAGGTGCAAATCATTCGCAAAGTAATTGCAGATTACTAATGACTGGAAATGAGAGCGACATTCTTGTTCAACTATCACTGCCACGACAAGTTTTTCAAAAACCTCTTGGACTGGTCAAGTGGGTATCTAAGCATGGACTGTCCTAGTGGCTGGTTCAACAGCTTATTGATGCTGATTGGCCCGAGTTTAGCTCTAGTAGGAGTCGATCATAGGAAAGATATTTAGACAGAGAGAGAGAGAGAGACAGAGAGAGAGAGAGAGAGATAGAGAGACCAGCAAGCAAACAGACATATTCATGCCAACTTCTCTTTCATACATTTCCTGAATTTGTTTTGATAATCTCCATCTATTAGCTGAATAAATTAACCAAAGAAAAGCTATCAGCTTTCTTTTTTGTTCCTTTTACCTCTAAGATCCTTAAAAGTATCCAAGAGACATAAATATGGACAGGAAACTATAATCAGATTACACATTTAGTGCAATTCCAACTAGATGTTCAAGAATCTAAAAGAAATTTTTAGCTCACCTGAAACAAGGAAAAAAGGCATCTTTGAGCACCTTTCAATGTAGAATGTAGCAGGACCAAATGCTGGAGTTAAGAGGCTCAGACAAAAGAACACAGCATGAGCAACACCATGTCCTAAACCACCAGCTGCATGCAATTTTCCAGAATCGTAAGCAAAAATGTAACAAGATACTGCAATAGATTAAGAAATAGCACCTTAATTTAAAAGAAATACTTTTAGGGTGTTTACGCTTTCAACTGTCACTGGGCTTGGCTACAATATGGCTACGAATGGAAATGATGACAGCAAGATGCAACTCTTAACCAGAATAGTTATTGGTGATATAGAAATTCGTTAGATCAGACAAAATGAGAAAGAAAGACACGTCGTAATTGAATTTAATGATACACATCTTTCTGTTAATTCCTAACATTCAAAAGCATGACGAGCAGAAGAGGGGGAGGAGTTCCTTGTTCATTTGGAAAATGTATAATTATTTATGAATACTTGACTATCTTCCTAAGTTTATTTCAAAGACTGTTCCATTCCACATTCCATCAGACCTCTTCATAACAAACCTCCCTCACCTTTTCCCGTCTATCTGCAATTTCCATCCCTTCTAATCTACACTGAGATGACAAGATACTAAATACAAAAATCACAGAAATTTATCACTTTTTTTTCAAGTGGTTCCTACTTATTGGTCAAGAAATTTAATTGGATGGGGCAAAGAAAGAAAGATAAAACGCAGGTAATTGAAAACTGATTAAAAAAATAGCAAAAATCAATTCGGTGCGGTAAGGAAGTAAGTTGCAGAACACAGCTGTAGAGATGCGAATGGAATACCAATTTGGTTAAACAAAGATATACATACATACATATATACATATATATACGTTTTTCTATTTTTCTTCAATTTAAGATCATTTCTGACACAAGAGTTTTATGTTTAGGGAGCCAGCAGCTAGGATACTACAGATTCTGCCTTTAGTCAAGAGACTGCAGCTTCTCCAGTTCTCTGCAGCTAGAGAACAAGTTACCCTTTAAAGATTGAAGTCAGATAGTATGGGGCCAAAGCTCCCACAAACCAGCTCATAAAGGAGATAAAGTACTTCAAAAGGAGCTCTAACTCTGTTATTAGGAAAAGCATATATGGAGCATTTCATTTTGATAAAGGTCCAATAAATACAATTGAGGCAAATAAGTGGAGAGCTTACCTAATGCAATTAGCAGCTTATCAGTAAGGAAAAGGCGTGGTTTTGAGATTCTATCAGCAAAAGCATCCAAAATATCTTCCAACCTCCTAGATAAGCAGATCATGAGAGAGCTTAATGCCTCATAAGGTGATTAAAAAATTTTATTTACATCTTTGCAATATAATCAGGCAAAGAAATCAACAATACCTGAGTTGATTCTTCGCTTAGTTGGGAAGTTTACAATCAAGAATTTTTCTTCCGTAATTTAAGGATATGCTAAAAGACGAAAAGGACTTGGAGACATTGAAGATGCTTACTTGTAGATTCTCCAAAACAAAAGCCGAAGACCTTCTTGAAACCCGACTGATGTGATTATAAGAATAGCATATGGCCACCATGTACTTGAACTTAGAGGAAGAAAAGCCCTCCACAATCCAGAAATCACAATTAGACTTATCAACCACAGTAGCGTGCTGCACCCATTAAAGAAGAAAATATCCAAAATTTCACAGAACAATCAGTACAAAATGAAGCACTGATTTAATATAAATACGATCTCCTCAGTAAAAGAAAGTTCGAGTTTTTTTTCTCTAAGTCAACTCCTTTTTCATGTCCATTGAAAATCATAAGAAGAGAAGGGACAGCATTATATGGTAACAACATCTCCCACATACTTGATAAGGAACTTCTCAAGATATACTTCACGGTGAAAGGAAGTATAAACCAATTTCGTTAAATGTTGCCCCCTGTTGCTTATTTGCATGCAAACTGACACATAAACCAAACCGACAAAGAAGTTTGGGCATAGCCCTTCAACTAAGCGAGAATGAAAGTTAGCTTCTTGGACATGATGGCAGCTAGGGAGACTAGAAAGGCAGGTCCAAAAGTTCTTATAGTTTCACAAACTACCAATGTAAGCACCGATATTTAACCAATTAGCTTCTTGGAATTGAAGTGATCAAACAAGTCAAGCAGGTAACTTTTATAAGGTTAAAAAAAATCCTCGGAGATTACACAAACACCTGGCTGCATTTCCAGAGAAAATTGAATGCCAATATCTACCATATATGACATATCGAAGTCAATTTCTATCATCTCTCCATGAACAATCAGAAACTTGGTTCGAGTACGGACTCTCGCTCCCCCTCTCCCTCTCTCTCACACAATCAGTCTCATCCAGTAGAAGCCCTAAATTCCTGGAAAACTCGGAGCTGATTCAAAAGCAAACAAGAGAGAACCAATGAGCGGGAAAGAGAGGGTCTCACCTAGAGAGCACAGTGAGGATCAAGAAGGGTTTCTTGGAGATGACAGCGACGAACAGCGAGAGAGACGGCCCCAGTGCTATCAGTGCGTACCCAATTCCTGCTGCGACCGTCATGGCTTTTCTTCTTCAGCTTCCTTTCCCTAATCTATTGGATCTTCGAGGTCGATGATCCAATTGAAGAAGCGGACCGGAAACTGCAGCAGCTCCGGGAAGAGCGTATCGAGTTAGTGCAAGCGCAGCTAAGTGACTCAACAACCTGGCGCGGCCATGGGAGAAGTTAACGAATCGTCAGCTCAGCCATTGCCGATACAATTACGTCCCCCTGCTCGTTTGCCACTTTCATCGTGAATTTTATTCGTAATAATATAATAATATAATTATAAAATTATTCAAGAAAATAGATATTACAATAAATTTTATCAAGAAAATTTATATCGCTAAAAAGAGTGTGTTTATACCACTTTTAAAACCTAGGCACTTGAATTGTTCTCAGATTTAAAGGGAGAAAACTCATGAAAAAGTTTTATTTCTCAATGAGTCGATCCAGTTCGAACTGGGTTAGCCAGTAGTCCATCTTCCTCCAATCTCACACCACCGACTTGCCTCGGTGATCACAAAGCCCATTGACAACCATAGAAGTTGTATTTCTCTTATTTACAAATTGATTTCGTACATTGTTGATTTACCAATTTAAAGTTGGCCTAGTGAGGAATAGGTGATTCCATGATCGAATTCCAAGTTGAGAGGATTGATGAGAATATTATTAGGGATCGTAGTTCGACTGCAGATTAGTCTGAATGTGCAATTTCAGTTGATCCGGAGATATTGTATGGTGCAAACAGAAAAAATTAAGCTTAGTAGGGCACGACTACATATGTTATTGCTTTGATAAATGTTTGTTTTTACCTCGATTGGTGTTTGACTATACTCGAAGTTTGTGGACTGCTAATTTATTGTTTGCTGGTTTCGGTCATTGACGTTGACAAGAGACCTTTTTGACAGTTTCAGATCTAATTTTACTTACTGGAACTTATTTCAAATATGATTGAGAACTATTTGAATTTGATATGGACATGTTGTACCTATACGACAAAAGGTGAATTAAGGATTACTTGATCGAATTGGTTCATTCCAAGCTCTTTTTTTTTTTTTGCCTCTTTTGCTGAGGAGGATGAAAGCTCATTCGAAGCTGAATAGGCATAATCATATGGACATCTTGGAGCATATTGAGGAGGAACTTAACAACCGTACCGACGAGATGTGATGTCTTCGCACAATAGCTCTTGCTCGTTTTCTTGGCATGGATAAAAAAATGTCACTCATTAGTGTCTTGGCGGCAAATGTACTACTGAGAGAAATTACACATCGATCCTCCCCTTGAACATCGTCATGTTGAATATGTGATCATCAATCCATTCATTAACCTTCTAGAAAGAACCTTCACTTAACCGAACAACACAAAATTTCTCAGTGCAGTTCAACTTCTTGCACATTACGTGGAATAATGACTTACTAGACCTCCATACTTGCCATTAAAATTTGCATCCTAAGCATATAACAAGTATATCTATCATTGTAGAGAAATGATTAATTCAACAATTTTGGTAAATTAAATCATAAATAATCAAATTTACCAAAACAAAAAGTTATTTATTGTTGAATGGCACATTTCTTTCTTAGCCTATGATTACCATAATTATACCAATGAGAGAAAATTAATATTACCTATCAGTTTTTAAGTGAAAGGAGATGATTTGTCTCAACGGGGCAAATCCGCTGGCAAATTGACGATATGCAGTAGGTTTGATTCAAGGTTCGACTCCCCGATGATGCCAGTATCTGGGGATTAATGGCAACCCCCAGGCAGTAAATACACCATACGGTGGATTAGCCTATTGTTACAGCACCGGATACAATCAAAATTTAAAAAAAAAAAAATCAAAGGGAGATGATTATTATTGTACTAAATTACAAGCAAACTATATTTAATTTGTGAAACTAATATCATTATAACTATTTTTTTATAAAATGGATATTGCTCTATATTTAACCATTTTATTTTATTATATTTTTGGAATATTATTATTTATAACGTCTAACCCTTATTCACAAATGAAATTAAACATCTAATATTATATATATATATTATTTCAATTATGGTGCCTGATAATGCCATTGTTTTGTTAATGATTTTTTAAGGGTATAAAATCTTAAAATCGGCGTGATGTGGTAGATTAATTACAATACCACTCGGAAGCTTAGCACTAAAGAAAAGTTGGCTTGTTCAGTATGCAATATGATCACATGTTCATTTGTATTAAAAAAATGGACAATGGCATTGTCATATAAATCATTGTAGATATTTGAATTCTCAACATTCGCGGCAAAGGAGCAAAAAGTTGGACTGTAACAGGAGTCCCAACTGAAACCTAATGAGTTATTAAGAGAAGACGTGTTGAGACAACTAATGCAGATAAATGATATAAAATTGGTGAAGTCATCGAATCAACAAAGGAGAAAGTGTGCCGCGCATGAACTGAACTGGATGAGAAGAAATGTATTTTTTGAGCTGTCGTATTTGAAAATAATGGAGTTATGACTCAACTTGGATTTCATGTACATGGAAAAGAGCATACACAAGAATATTTTGAGAACGCTGTTGAATATTGAAAATAAAATTAAGTATATCCTCAAGACTTGGTTGAATTTGGAGGACTTGAGTATATAAGTTTTAGATTCTGCAAGCACGTTATGCATTAACACCATAAGGTCGACGAAAATTCTGTGAGTGATTAGAATAAGTAAAGTTACATGATGGATATGTGTCCAAGTTTTCTCATGGCATGGGTCACGATGCTGGTAAGATTTCAGTTATTGAAAGTTGCAACTATCACATATTTTTACAATGGTTGGTATCGGTTGCATTGAATTATTTTTTGTTAAAGGATGTATATGTTGCATCATCAGAATTAAGCAATTTTTGAAGGAATTATGCTCTAAAGTCGTGAATAGGAAAAATTGGACAATGAAAGCGTGATATCTTCTTAATATTGTGCAAACTCGAAATGACACATCCACCATCATTTTCCTTCACCGTAGTTCATTCGGTTGTTCACTTATCACGTGAAGTTTAATTATGCGGGCAGTTCAATATCAGTGGATGTACTTTATCAAGAAGAAATTTTATACTCGCTTCTTTCTTAAGTATTATATATTTTTCCATTCTTCATTTATTTTATTTTTTTTTATTTTTCTAAGATATTACGAACTCTTAAGGATTTTGGGTGCAATAAAACTCGCCTAAAAGGCTCTATCACCAAAGCATACATTGCCAATGAATATATCAATTTTTGTTCAATGTATTTTCATGAGTTGAAACTTGATTAATTGAGAAGACAAAAATTGTGACAGGAGCAGAGCAAATCCATCCATTGGATTTTTTGATTCAGAAACAAAAAACAAGGCCTTTAGGAGTAGCCATGTATGAAATTCTATCAACTTCTAAGAAACACATCATGCATCGATATATTCTCTATAACTACAGTGAGATCCACACTTATCAAAAGTACGTATTTTTATATATAGTGTTGTTCGCATTCTTGTTTTCCGTGCAATAATTGTTTTGGGACTAATGCAGTTTACTAAGGAAGAGCTTCCGAGTGAAAATATTGTAAACGTTAAAAAGACATCAAGAGGAATTTTCAAGTTAGTTTAGAACACATGTAAGTTAATATGTTTATCTGGTTACTGATGTTTTATATCCTGACGATGATTTCCTAAAAAAAGTATGCATCTTGCTAGATTACACATTTACAATTGGATGGTTCACTTGGATCCTCCGATCATCTTCGCACACAAGGGATAGGTAAGAATTGTAAAATACAATGGTTTAATTATTAATAGGTTAGATTTCATAACTTAAATCATGACAAGACATCCCAAATCATGATAGGACTCTCCAATACTAAATAGTGGTGTTGTGATTAAAGGAGAGTATAACTTAGAAGAGATTGATTTTGATGGTGCTGTAATGGACATTATCTTGCTACTTACTGCAGTAGGAATGTGTTTTTGTATTTAATCTGATATCATAGAACTGTGATGAAAAAATATTAGTAAAATTAATTTAATTGGTAATAATCACGACATATATTTCTTACAATTTTATTAATATTCCCACATATTAGTGGAAAATCCAATCCATGAGTGTTTTTGTAAGGGAAAAAATTTCCAATTTTGATAAGACTATAAGTTTACCAATGCACTGATTTTATTATTTAATGAAATTCCTAAAAATAAAAGAAGCACATGAATGATTAAGCAGAGTCTTCATTAGAGTTAATTTTCGAGTGTGCATTTTTTTCAGTAAATTAAATATATAAAAAAAAATTTAGAAAAATTGAATGATTTTACATAATAAAATGACAGAGGAAATGAAAAAAGCAAATTTGAAATAAGAAAGAGAACAAAGAGAAAATGATGGTGAAGAAAAAGTAAGAAAATATATTAACAAATTTACCAACATATTTTTATTTTTATTAATTTTAATTACTATTAAATTTAAATTTTCTGTATAGATAGATAATTTGATAAAGTGAAAAGATACTAGAATTATCATGGTTTTCTTATAATAGTATTGATAGATATTATTTATGGAAAGGGAAAATTACATGAGTGGTGCAATTCCTTTAATAAATGTTTCATGTTGATACATTTACTTTTTTTCATTTGACATTGCTATATTTCCTTTCAAAATCGTTACACGAAGTTACATTCCGTGACGCCATGCATGCAAAGATGTTGATGTGGCTTGCCATGTAATATAAAAAATAAAAGCTTAAAAAATACTAAAAAATTTGAAAATGTACATAAAAATAGAAATTTTGAAAAGTTAAACATTTACAAAAAAAATCAAAAGTTGATAATATTTGGTATATTTTTTAAATTTCTTATTTTATTTCAAATATTACGTGGCAAGCCACATCTATATCTTTGCATGCGTGGTGTCCACGTCAAATTGACACATTAGCAGCATTTAATGGCATCAAGCTGAAATTGCCAGAATGTACCTTCATGTGATGATTTTGAAAGAAAATGTACCAAAGTAAAATGAAAAAAAAAATAATTATACCAATATAAAACATTTAACAAAGGAATTGTACAACTTATGTAATTTTCCCTTTATGGAAATTGCTAAGTTTTAATATTACATGAACTTTATCCTTTTCTTTTAATTCTATCATGAACTTTTAATTTTAACATGTCATGAACTTTTAGTTCCTCCCCTCCTACCATATTATCGTTTTTCCATCACGAACATTGATGGAAGCATGAATATTAGTTAAAATATTATTAAAAGTGAAAGTTTATGATAAAATTAAAAAATCATACAAAATTTGAATGTTAAATAGTCATTTATTTGAAGTTTAAAAGCCGCCAATTTGTCAATTTAATAGTTTTGACGGCTGTTTGTCACTTCTATTAATGTTATTGATGGAATATAGATGGTGTGGTACACGTGAAAAAAATGTAATAGAATTAAAAAATTAGGTAAAAACTCATCTATTAGAGGGGTCATTTACCGCTGATGTCTGATTAAAGAGTAGTAATTTTTGGATTTTCATAATTAATTATTTTTAATTTTCATAATTAATTTGGCCATTTGTGGAAAATAAATAGTGTTAATGGTGTAAAATAACACTACTCCTCTACAACTTTTCAAAACTAGCACTAGTTTATAAACAATTTAAAAAATAGCACCGATTTATATAAAAAGCCATCTTTACCCTTACTATACCATTCTCCCTCCATTTTCACGGCAGGTCTGGCAGCGGTGTCCAGCGACAAGAGACGGAGGGACGCCGGCAGCGGTGGCCAGCGACGACGACAAGGAGCACCGACCAGCAGGAGATGAAGGGACACGGACGGATAGCGATGGGGATGGCAGTGGCCAGGCATTGATTGGTGGGGTGTCGGCGTTGGGCTTCTGTGCGGTGGAGCACCGATCGGTAGGAGACGAAGGGACCCAGACGGACGGCAGTGGGCACCGACCGGCAGGACACAGAGGGACGTCTGGCATCGGGCATTGAGTGGCGGGTAGTCGGCATCGGGCTTCTGTGCAGTGGGCTTCAGGCGCCGGTGCGTCGATGCGGTGGGCGTCGGGGCGTCGGGGATCGGGAGGTGGGCGCCGGTGCTGCGAGCAGCGAGCGGTCGGTGGCAAGACTGCAACGAGAGGAAGAAGAAAGAAGAGGAAGAAGCTGCAAGAGAGAATTTGGAGAAAATGAGAAGGGTGTTTTGGGATTATGAAAAATGGATATATACATATATATATATATAAAATAGTGTTAGTTTTGAAAAATGTTATAAAGTGGTGCTAGTTTTGAAACTCATTTTTTTATTAGTGATAGAAAAATTTTCACCTCAAATAAATATACAAGTAAACATCAAATTCATCCTTAAATTTGTAGTAGATTATCAGTTTAATTCTTAAAATTTCAAAATCATTAATTTGAACTTTAGTCGGTCACTTTAGTACAAACTTTATAACACGATTTATGTATGCTAATATGGACTGTGGTTGCCACGTCAGCGGTTAGCAGGTTCTACATGTTACGTGATAATTAATAAGTGAATAAAATTATATATTTTTTAACTTAACTAGTTACGTAGCATATGGAGCTCGCTGACGTGGTCGTCACCGTCTATATCGATATTTATAAACGTTGATATAATGTCGGGATCAAATTAACTGACGGAAGTGATAATTTTTAAATTTTAAGTATAAAATTGATAGTTTGATAAAATTTAAGAATTCATTGGATAGTTTACTCTGGGCTTGTTTGGATTGAGGGGTGAGGAGGTTTATGGAGGGGAGGGTTATGGAGGTGGGGGTTATGGAGGTTTATGGAGGTGGAGGGTTATGGAGGGTTATGAAGGGTTATGGAGAGTTATGAATGGTTATGGAGGTGTAAGGTTACTGAGATTTTTAAAGGTAGATATCACGGAGAATTTCGTAACCCTCCGTAACCCCCCAATTTGGGGGTTAAAAATTTAGCTTGGAGGAGGTTTATGGACGGTTGAAAACAACCATCCATAAACCTTCATAACCCTCCATAACCATCCTATTTTAATTCCCAAACGATGGCTGAACTTACACCTCCATAAACCTCTTGTTTGCCAAACAAGGGTTAGACTTAACCCTCCATAACCCTCCTTACACCTCAATCCAAACAAAGCCTAAGTATACGGATTGGATGGTTTACTCTAAATATACGAATGCTAGAGCACGATCTGAAGTTGAGGTGCTTTGCTTTTCCCCTATTTTTCTCGTCCATCCAGAGTGAACTGCGTCGAGGAAGAATCGATCAACCACAGAGCCGCCGGAGCTCGGGGGAGATGTCGTCGTTGGAGGGGGAGGGAAAGCCGGATGTGTGGGTTCCACTCAGTGCACGCCCGGAGTGGTCGGACGTGGCGCCGTTGCCCCAGGACGACGGCCCCAATCCTGTGGTTCCCATCGCTTACAAGGACAACTTCCGGGAGACAATGGACTACTTCCGGGCAGTCTTCAAAGCGAATGAGCTCTCCCCTCGCTCTCTCGCCCTCACTTCTCTTGCCATCACTTTGAATCCCGGCAATTACACTGTAATGCGCAACTCAGCACCCCGCCCTCTCTCGATCGATCGATCGATCGATTCCGAAAATCCGATATCAGCTGAGTTTTGAGTTTGATGGAGTTTAAGTCTCTTAGGGTATTGATTCAGTAGTCTCTTGATCGAATCTGAGATTTCCATAATTTGCAAAATTGTAGTTTGCGTATCAAACAAGAACACTTTCGAGCTTTGTTCAGCTACTGATTGTGTGCTCCGACGGGTCGTCACCGTATGTTCTTCCATCTGCTTTTCATGGATGTGGAGCTTTAGTTTACATTCTCCTCTTTAATGTCCGTTGCAGAATCTTGTTGTTCTGTGGTTATGAAGTAGAAAAACTTTATAGTTCATGGTCTGTCTGGAAGTTGAGAATCGCAGGTTTATAACATTTTTCTTCTTCTCAAACATAGGTAGAAGAAGGTTTCTAAGGGTCCAGATAATTGTTGAAGTATTTGTAAATTGCATAATTAATCTCGAATTGTGAGGAAATTTTTTACATGCTGCTCACTAATTCTTAAAAGGAAACCAGCTATTGCCTTCTGAAGAAAAGGGTAACAGAGGTTTCATCTTCCCATGTAGGTTTGGCAATTTAGGCGTCGAATTCTCGAGGCTCTCGACTCTGATCTGCACCATGAGCTGGAGTTCACAGAGCAGATTGCCAATGGTAATGCAAAAAACTACCAGCTGTGGTAAGTGGCAGAGCCCATGCCCCTGTTACCCAACAGACTTGGAATATAATCTGACATGGATCATAATTTGATTTCTTGGCTCTAGCACTAATGTTCTCGTTATGGAGTCAAGTTGAAGGTCATTGGTTTGCTTTCATTATGTCAAAATCCTTCCATGTCTGGTTCATCTCTGGCCCTTGGTTTAGTAATTGAACAATGTTCTAGAAGTTTATATTAGTGATTTTGACTACTTTTATGAACTGTTTAACATGTATCTATGCCTTTCTACATGACCAGCCAGAATGATTTTTCTGCATTAACTGAAGCCCATCTTGTACAAATGTTCTTCTTTATATAATTTCATTTGCCAATCTGAGCTTTTCCGTGGTTAACAATTTTCAAGTTAAGAGTGATTAGACAAGCATGGAGTTCCATAAAAGAAGGCTTCCAAGTGAATGTGGATTTAATTCCTTATCCCTTTCAAATAGTTTTTAGATAGAGCGTTGAAAAAATCTGTGGTTTTATGGAGCTTATTCTGATCAGATAGTCAAGAACACCTTCGAATAATTTCCACAAGTGACATGCAACTGCCGTTTAACTCCAAGTTATTGTGGTACTTTCTGCAGGCATCATAGGCGGTGGGTTGCAGAGAAATTGGGACCTGATGCTGCTAACAGGGAGCTTAAGTTCACAAGGAAGATGTTCCACGCCGATGCTAAAAACTATCATGCCTGGTCCCATAGGCAGGTCTGCTATCTACGGCGCCAATTTTTAAACATTTATGTTAGCACGAAATAGCTTCTCAGTTTCTATTCCTCTCCCCTTAAGTCTGGAAAAGAATTATAGAAGTGTCTCAAACCGAGCTATCTCAGATTTTTGCAAATACGTGCAGTGGGTTCTTCAGAATCTGGGAGGGTGGAAAGATGAACTCGATTATTGTAACCAGCTCCTTGATGAAGACATCTTCAACAACTCTGCTTGGAACCAGGTATATTGAGAAATTGTTGAAAATTTTTCTACTGCAATATTCAGCCAACAAGCCTACAATTTAATGAAATCTCAAAAATATAATCTTTGTTTCTTTCCTGTTGAGCCTCAACACCGTTGCCACTTTCCTCTTCCATTATATGTATTTGGTGTTGACATGCATTTGCTCTCAACTCAGAAAGTCCAATTTATCTTCCTTCTTGACAGAGATATTTCGTCATTACAAGATCTCCTCTCCTAGGGGGCTTGAAAGCAATGAGAGACTCTGAAGTTGCCTACACAGTCGAATCTATTAAGGCCTTCCCTGAGAACGAGAGCCCATGGAGATACCTCCGTGGTCTTTACAAGGATGATACTGCAGCTTGGGTAAAGGATCCCCGTGTCTCTTTAATATGTCTGGATGTGCTGAAAGCCAAGAGAAACTGCGTGTTTGCTCTCAGCATGCTGCTGGATCTCCTTGGCCATGGCTATGGTCCGAGCCAAGAATTAGTAGATGCTGTTAATGGGATGGGAGTTGCAGATTCAGATCCAACAGGATATGATGGCGGATTAGCGGAATTGATTTGTTCAATACTGGGGCAGGAGGATCCCATGAGAGCTAATTACTGGGCATGGAGGAAGAGTCAGCTGCCTTAATCAGCTCTTTTATGTAAGTGACCAGTTTGCTTGTGTGTTGTTTCTTCTGCCCTCTGGTGTCAGGATAGACCTAGAGAAGATGGTATGTTCTTCACTTCAGACAGAGTTCCAAATTCTCAATTAGGGTTTTGAATCTCCAGTAGAATCTTTTACTTGCCAAACCCTGCAACTTTAGTCTGGAAGCTGACAGTGTTTAAGGGTTTTTGATGCTCGACTTGTAACTTGCTGTCATGAAGCTTGCAACAAAGTGTAATTTGAGTATGAACCGGTGCCTTGTTGGCTTGTCAGAGCTGTGAAGCCCCAGTTCTGTTGCTGGGACGTTGGATTGGTTCTACAAAATCCCAGGATTCATCAGGGTTTCCCGTGGATTTTTTCCCGTTTGGTAGCAGAATGAATCCCATGGTGGAAGTATCCCACCAGGACAATTGATATAAATCCCAGGTTTCCGTAAATTACCAATTAGGACATACAGATGGAATATGGAAAAAAGGAAAAAAAAAAAAAAAACCATTTCCCTTCCTTTCATTTATCGCTCCTGAAGTTGTGGCAGAGGGCAGCGACTCTATGTTTGCAGGTGACTATAATCTGTTAGTTTGAAGCAGTTGACCGCAATTCAGGTTTGCAGACGGCTATGACTCAGACTAAAGTGAGATAATCTCCCATTTTGCTGGGCAATAAGTTTCATCTATCCAATGAATGTGTGTTTGTCAGTCAAAGGCCATAACAGCGACATTGCACTGTCTGTATATATAGGTTTATTTTGCATATCAAACACTATGATATTATATGTAGGGCTGGAAACGGTTAAGGAACCGCCAGTTCCGATTCCACGGGGTGTGGAACTGGTCCTGAACCACCTTCAGGACGGTTCAAACCAGTCCGGTTCTAGTTCCGAATCACGGTTCGATTTGGTTTCGAGCCACCGAATCAGAATCGATCGATTCGATAAAAAAAAATTGGAGAATGAGAAATTTCAAGTACAATACATAACTATCTCAATAAATAGAGTGAAAGACCTTCTCCATTTTATAAGCTCTTTAGAGAGTCCTATACTTTTCTTATTAATGTGGAACAAATGAAACTACGTTGGTTTTATTTGTCCCACATCGATAAGAAAAGGAGAATGAACTCTTTGAAGAAGTTGTAAATTGGAGAAACTCATTCCTCAAAAAGGTTATATTTAAAATTAAACGAATTTGATCTCATTCAGGTTTAAAAAGCTTATGACACCTAAAATTTTAAATTTGATTTACTTTTCTTATTTTATGATTTGGAACCACCAGTTCGGAACCAATAATTATGGTTACACTGAATGGTGGAATCGGTCCCCTCATGATTCCGGGCCGGTTTAGGCCCAGTTCTGGGTGTGACCGGTTCCGGGCCCAAATCGGAAAACCAATATGCCATGGACACACAATCTTTAGATTTCGACTTATGAGTAGGGACGGATTCAGAAAATCCGTTCGGACGAAACTCTGTAGGAGGTAGTATGAAGAATTCATAGGGAAAAAAATATGATAACTCCATAAAAAAATTTCACAAAATCAAGTGATATAAATAAGATCATAAGAGTAATTGCCTCCCAAGCACGGCTAAATCTATCCCTGCTTATGAAGTTCAATAACTTTCATGTTTCAAACTATGTTCCAAGTAAATGAGACAGTAGAGTGCCTCAACCTATTGACTGATAATGATATTAACTCCTGTTTAACCATCTACCATTGCTATGAGAAAGTCCTGTCTGCAATATGCAATGGATATATCACGTGACAGTACTTATATTATGTTATAAATTAATAAGATTAAGTTATTTCTAATTTATACTCCCTCTGCTACTGCGATGGGTGAAAAATATTTATCTCGATTAGTATAATCACTCGATCCACAATATTGCGTGACGATGACAGAACACGAAAGGTCAGAGAGAAGAATCGACACAGAAGAGCAGCCAAAAACAATTCCAGCATTTAGGATGTTTAATGTCCGAAGCATTACATGAAATGACAACGTTTTCACTCTCATTGCTACTTTTATTGTCGGCACGTTTGCTTATCTAACGTTATGTTGTGTTCTCCAGTGACAACAGGGCTTCACCACTCTCTTATTCCATCGCCCGGTACATAAAAAAAAGAAGCAAGAGGAAATTCAACTGAACCCGCATCCAAATTCGTGATCTGTCTCCCATTTCCATGATGATGCGGACGACCGGAGACAATGCAGCCGGTCAGAAATGAGTGGCGGTCCGAGCTGCAGAAAACGCCGGAGTCAAAGAAGCATCTGGGAATGAAAATGCGGGAGAGGGCCGGTTGGTGGTTGAGGATACTGATGACGGTGGTGGAGGTCTAAGGTTTAATGATGGGAAAGAGATTAGGTGAGTGTCTGGAGAAGACAAAGGTCGGCCGATTCCGATCGGGCCAGGTAACCCCGGTATTGAGGAAGCTAGAGGAGGCAGAATTGACCCTGGTAGGATCGGTATGGCGCCGTGCGAGAGAGGAGATGGCAGTATTGTGATCGGGGAGTTCGGTATCGGAGGTGGCAATGACCCTGGTAGAGTCGGTAGTATCGGGGCCATTGGATTGGATGATGGTGCAATCAGAGGGCTAGAAATTGGAGACTGCTCGGATCTGGGTAGCTCCGGAGGGGCACCCGGTGATGAAGACGGTGGAAGTATCTTGGCGGTGGAGATAATGGATGGAGATGGAGACGGAGATGGTGGCATTGGGAGTTTGGGGCTGTTTATCGATGGAGACGGAGCCGGGCTAATGGATGGAGGTTCTATTGGCGATGGAGACGTGTTGAGAAGTCGACGAGATTCGAGCATACAAGGTTGGTAAAGCAACACGGTCGCCACAAACAAGTATAGGATCCCGGCCATTGTCGGATTTGCGAAGAAAGAACCGATTTCTCTGAGCAACTACAAGATGTGCTGAGGATACAGCCACAGAACAAAGCAAAGGCTAGCAGGTTTGCCTGTTTGTTTGATGTCTTTGAGGAAGTTAAAGCCTTGGTTTATATAAGCTGGGGAGACAAGAAAATCAGGTAAAGTTTTACTACTGACATTGTTGAATTTAGGGAATGAAAGGTAAAGTAGCACCAAATTGTATCGGTCGGCGTATCGTTAGTGTTTCAGAGACTGGTAGAAGACTTAGGCATGTGCAAAAACAAAATTTGCCGTCCTTTGAATAAATATTCCAACAAAGAACCACCAAGAATTTCTTTCTTATTGTTCTTCTATGAGAAAAAACCGGTATGAATTAGTTGAGATATTAAAGCATCTTTTCTCAGTTCTCAATGCTCTTCTCAGTTCTACCAGGGTTCAGCTTGCTTCAAATGATGATAGACAACTATCTTTCAGCCACTATTCTCGTATAGAGTGCTGGTCTGCTTGTTCTAAAGCTCCAATAACAGATAACAATAAATTCTTGTTATATTACTGTCCTCTGCGTCAGAAATGCCTACGTTGCTTTGTATTATCGTCCTCTCTGTTGCTTTGTATTATTGTCATATGTGTTAGAAATGTTTTGTATTATTGTCCTCTGTGACAGAGATGCTCTGTTCTATAGTCTGAGCCAATGTGTCTTCTAGGCACGCGAATTGTCAAAAAAGGCGATGTATGCGATGACGAATATTAATAAAGTTTACTGTATAAATATTTGGCTTCTTGCAGAAGTTAAGATAAAAAAGAGCTTACCGAAAGACTTCTATGAGCATTTCTCTCAAGATGTTCTAACTCTCTTACTTCTTTCGGCCTAGCAAAGCAAATACTAGCGTTAGTCGAGCTTTATCCCTTTAGTAAGCTGATCTACCTTGAGCATGCATTAGCAATGCAGCCAAGTAAACTTCTCCTATTCGAATTTGAGTTATGTGAACAAACAAAAATTCATAATTAAAAAGATTTAATTATCAATTATTTGCCGTTAAAATTATTATTTCTTAAATGTAATGTCACTTTTGTAAGTCCGTAAAGTTAGGAGGTCTCAGCTATTATCTTGACATATAGTTTCTTGAGCATTTTAATTTCCTTCTTCCTTGTCACTAATAACTACTTCCTTTAACGAAACACAATGCGTTTCTTTCTTAATGGGGAAAAATGAAATTTTCATGGGTAACCCAATTCGGATTATCGAAAAGTTATATTGTCACGTGCGCAATTTGATGATTTAGTATTCATGTTTGGCCGTGGACATGTACTTTTGGTAGTGGGAGGTTCAGACCACTAACATAAAGGAAGGCGAAATACAAAAATATTAACCATGAGAACAGGAATTCTTCCTCGGGTTAGCACAAATGATAAGAAGTACTGATGTGTTGCAAGTAATTTATGAGATTGTAAGATCCGAATAAGTCTTCTATGTGACCATCTTACTATATGACAACGCTAATGAGATGGTACTGATTAATAAAATTCATCAATTTTTAAGTATTTTTTTTATATAAAACCCCTAAAAAAAGTCATAAAAACGGGTGAATTTCTTTTGTTAGTGTCACATTCATAAGTACGCCCACGTGGTGAAACCGTTACACGCATAACTTTATTGTAAGATCGAATCAAACTCTTGTATTATGTGATCTTGACGATGTGATAATATGCATGCTTGTATATAAACTTAAAAAGTTTATTTATGGACTTATTTTTATTAATAAAAGGAAGTAGCAGTAACGGTGTTTGAATTTTCATGTTCAATTGTAAATATAATTTACTGCAAATTAGCACTTAGTATTGATCTCGTTAGTTTAACACCACAAAAAAAAGGATCTGTGTGTTTATCAATTTTTACATATGAATTCTAAACGTTTTAAAGTGATAAATCAAATCCTATTGTTACTCATATTACAACATTGAGTCTTTTCTATTATCTACTGTTACTTTAAACTGACATATATCAATGTTATGTCGATGTCATGAGTAACGGTAAGTGACGGAAAGCACCCGAATGTTGTAATGCGGATAACATATAGGATTTGATTTATCATTTTGAAACATTTGAGACTCACTTACAAAAATAGACAAATATATAAAATTCCTAATTTTTTTTCTAAAACATTTAGTATAATTTTAAGAAATTGGTGTATTCCCAACTCGGGCTTAAAAGAGCACTTATCTAATGGATATTTTGATATTATTTGTGATCCTCATTATAAAAATAAAACAATTCCTTTTCGGATTTTTTTTTTTTTAGAAATATGAATTGTTTTCTCATCTTTTAGTCACGTGGGATGTAATAATAAGCAACTTGTGTGCAAATTGAACAATATTTAACATTTTCAAGACTATCCACTCGTTGTCTATGCAAAAGTAAATATGGGAATATTGGAAATCAGCCAAACCCCCCACTAAGCATTTTCAATTTTATCCTAATTATTGGTAATTAAATTTTGAGCAAAAAAGTGATTTTTTTCCCTCTAATCTCCCCCTCTATCCACTCAACATGTGCAGCTGATCACAATTAAGGGGCGTTCGGTTGGCAATGCAGAATCGGAAACGGAATGAGATGAAATCGGAAACGGAATGAAAGACTTTCAATTTCTGTTTAGTTTGATCCGAAATTGGAATTTGATTCATTTTATTCTTATTTGGATTAAACTTTAAATGTTGGAAAGAAAAATAAAATAAAAATATAATTATCATTCAAGTGGTTAAATATAATGAAAATCGGTGAGAATGAATTTTGGAAATTTGAAAACGTAATTAATAAATGAATCACCTTCTCAT
Source organism: Lagerstroemia speciosa (assembly GCA_037672795.1). Lineage (NCBI taxonomy): Eukaryota > Viridiplantae > Streptophyta > Magnoliopsida > Myrtales > Lythraceae > Lagerstroemia > Lagerstroemia speciosa. Next base: position 5,147,851 of record CM075310.1, read on the forward strand.
TCTATCGGATTTTGAGGGGAATGAAAGTCCTTTTTTTAGGGGATTTCAATTTTTTTAATTAAGAGAAGTATAATCTCTTTTTCTTAAAACAAATATCGGGTAATTGAATTATTTATTCCCTTTTCGTTTCCATTTTTCCGCCAATTTTTCACCAAACAAACGGTCCCTAAGAGATAATAATTTTTTTTATCTATACCATATGATATTTAAAAATTCTATAGACTCTAATCAGGGATGAATCCAGGAAAATTGTCCGAGCAATAAAACTCATAATACAGATAAAAAACGAACTCGTGGAGGGCAAAATACTTTAACTTAACAAAGAAGATAAATAAAAATATTATATTGTACGCATTATTTCATAGGCTTTTTCAAATTAAGGGGTAATTGCGTCAGACGTTCCTGAAATCTATTTCTGGTTCCAATTAATCTAGATTAGAACACTGATGCACATGTAGCGTCCATGTTATATGCCAACTCATCACCAAATTAACAGTGTTAGTAGCTCTCTCACTATTTATATTATCATGAAACCTTTTAGAAAATTTATATAGCCACATACAACCAAAAAAAAAAATATTATACTAATATAAAACTTTTAAAAACTTTAGTGCACCTCCCATGTAATTTACCGTGCTTCCCAGGAATTCGAAAATAAACCTAACTAAATCAAGGTAAAGTGACCCTAGGTCACCAAAAATGGTTGAGGAAACGCCGCCTGGGCAGGGCGCGAAGCGAGAGCAGCAGCGGAGAGCCATTGCTGGCACAGGCGGAAAAATTTCTCGCCGATTAGTAAGGCCGCTTTCCAGTTCATCTCGTTGCCGTGTTCCTCTCTCGTCTGATTTGTCTGTTTTCTTAACGACAGCAGTGATGATGCGATGCGATTTTACTCCTGCGGAGCTGCATTTTGACAGTGATTTCTGCCATTGTGGATCGCATTCGAGCAGTTCGATTGCCCATTTTTAAACAGTTATGCTGTCTTATTGTCGGTCGACATTGATTACAGATTGTTTTAGCTCCTTTTGCGCAGGGAATTTTTTAGTGTTGCGATGCTTATAGATGTCTAGTGCAACGAGTTTTGCCTTGTTAATTTCACATTGTTAGTTAGTGCTGAATCTGATCCAAATCCTATTTCTAGGTAAACTATACGAATGAATGTGGTTTTGTTTAAAAGGGAACTCATTTTACTCTGTTTTGAGCGGCTAAGATATGGTAGAATAGAGTTTGAGGCCTTGAATATCTTGTTTTGCTATGTTTTTCAGGATCTGGGATTTTTAGGAATGCCATCGGATGCGTTTTAGAAATCTGGTGTTAAAGAAATTTTAAATGATCTGTAGTTCATTACAAGAAATCAAGATCAAATAAAATGACAAGTGGCAATATGGGATGGTAAATTTTTCTTTGACTGATTTTGAACTACTAGCAAACAGTCCTGATTTTGTTTGAAAGCGTTGAATGTTACATTGCTGCCTTCCAACTGAGCCAGCCTTATTATACTTGACCTTTAGCTCTCTTCTATAGCGTGCTGACGATTACTTCTGGGAAACAAGATTTTGCCATCTTTATTTGATGGTTCTTATGGATGGCATGTTACAATGGGGAAGTGCCCTTTTTAGTATCTTATGGGATGCATTACAAATTTTTTTTTTTTTCATATTTCTTTTTGTTTCTTGTCTTTCCTTCCTATGCAGTCAATATCTTTCTATGTCCTCTTTAACATTCTTATTACTCTTGTTGGGAGTAACCTTAGTACTGTTGGATTAAAATACAGGTTTATATAGAAAATTTTATGACAGACTTTTGTGGGATACACAAAAGTTTGCAACTCCCACCTAGCTAAGTAATAGACTGCAAAAGACATATTGTCGTGGAGCACACTAGAGTGATTACTTTTGAATAGGATGAAACATCTTTATGAAGAAATTCTGCTGTAACTTTAATCTGTTTTTCGTGGATACTGTCATCATTTTTCTAGAAGTCAACATGATGGAGAGTTTCTATTCCTAAAAATTATTTTCTTGGAAGATTATTAGAAAAATGAATGTGACTAATTATTACTTTATTTTCCAGAACTCATGGACTCGACTGCAAAGAAAGAGTATCATGAGTTCAGGAAGAAGAGTGAAAAGGACAATATATATCGATAACCTCTTACCCTGGCGAATGAATCTTTCCTCAGAAATGCTATTGATACACGTCAAATTGTATTTGGGGCAAATGTGAATAAAAGGGAAAATATAGGTCCTCTTTGAAAGGTTTGTATTTCCTTGGCTGTTAAACAGTAAGATGATTTCTAGAGACATTGTGGCTCTGTTTTGGGTTTGGTAGAACAGAGCTCTGTGAATGGAGCCTATAAAAGCTTGTAATGCTGAATGGAGGACACGATAGGAAATCAGAAAGCTCAATTTCATCCTCTCATACTCTTCTATCTTTTTCTCTCTTCTGCGACTGAGTTGCATCAGCTATAGATCAGTTTGGAATTGTCAAGGAAGTACCATTCATCCCCAAACAACATTGTGCCTTGGTTAAATTCTAGAAATTCCAGCAGACACCGGGCAATAACTGAAGCGATAATTGGTGCCTATCCATTTATGATCTTGAGGATGCCAAGGCCTTTGAGGGCTAATCCTGCTGAAAGGGCACGTCTTGTTGAAGTAGAGATGTTCGATGATTGTCTGGTAAAGCCCCCCAGGAAGATTGAGATTCGACTACATGGATGAAAAATGATCCGGATTTTCAGATTGCTCAGAAATTGAAGCAGCTCGTCCAAAAACACGCTGCTAAATCTTCATTCATGCGGAAGTAGGTTTGGTTTTTGTATTTGAAAAGTTTCTGTTTGACAATTTGCTAAGTTTCTTCCATGTTTTGGCTGAGTCCACGCTTACCATTACTGGATAGTTTTGACGGCTTCTGCTGCATATCTACAGAGAGAACCAAGCTTATCCTTCTAATTTTCATCCTAGATCTAATTCTTTCGGGCATGCGCTGTTTCTTAGATTTTACAAGATTATTCTTTTATACCTTGTTCAACTGAATCATTCGCCCTCTTCTGAACATGACAGATTGAGAGACTGTCAGCAGTTGACATTAAACTCTGTCATTACAGTTCCTCAATTTCAGCTAATTTCTTTCATGGCCTGTTTGATTTATTCCCAGCAGATAATGCTAGTGATAGATCAAACCTTTCGATATCCCAGAGTACAATATAGCCGCCACTTTCCTCAAGAGTATCATGGGCTGAAAAAATTTAAGAAATTGAGAGCTTGAAAACTGTTTCCAAGCTAAAAGTAAATCTGAGTGATTTTTCTTTAACAACCGATTAGTAACTAACAGCTGGGGTGATCTTTCAGTCTGCTCTTTTAGAGACTCCATCTTAAAATGTTCTACTAACCCATCCCTTTGCAGAAACAACTAGCAGAATGAAGGAAAAGCTAGCTGAGCAGGAGGCAGAGGCCCTTGAGGTGAACAATGAGAAGTACATGCTGATCGATGGAGTCATGGTTGACGGGTCTGCTCATTACTTGGCCAGTCTTACAAGATAAATGCAGTGGAAGACCGACGTTGATCAACCTCCTCAAGTAAATTCACATCTCGGTAACCAGCTTTTAACCTTGTAGATAATCTATTCTACTAACAGACACTGATGAAACTTTGATTCCAAAACCTGAATTTGTGAAACATTTTGGTTGTTTCTTGCGGAGAGAATATGCCACCTTGTGTTCTCTTCAAATCCATCTAGACATTGTGCTTTGCACAGCAGATGCTTGATCTCTGATCTTGCTGTTTTTTCGTGCTTGCTAGGGCATTGTTTCAGCCTATAAACAAGGGCAGAGTTTCTGTTTTATTTATGAACTCCGGAACACACAAGATAACTGATTGGTAAACAATCGAGCAACGGCGGATGGAAACAGGGCATGGTTTCGAAGATGTTGCAATTCCGGCAGGCAAGGTATGAGATGAACAACTTTGTAATTGATGGGTCAAAGAAGGGCTTGTTTAGCAACTGTGAGAACCATTAGACCCAAATCAAATCTGTCAGCGCAGGAGATCTTTTGAACCCTCACATGCATGGAGATGGCATAGGTTCATTTTTCAATCAAAATCCGACACATTTTCCTGTGGGATGCTGATTCCCTCTTTATTGAGAGTCGCGCGTATCTTCACCGCTAGCCTTCTTTGTACTATCTATTAATTAAATTTTCCATGAAAATGCTTTTTGGCAGTGCAAAAGGTAAGATGTGCACGGGTACAGCGGGAGACTCGGACCAGACATGAACATATAATAGGGAAGGATGCGGGAAGATCTCAATGAAAATATGATAAGTTTAGGTAGATCTCAATAAAAATATGGTATATTCTAGATAATGAATTAATGAAGCAGTTGGTTCCGGTTTTGGCACACAGGTTACCAGGAATGAAATTAGAACGTATTAACTTATTTGTGCGACAAATTTTATTTTTAATAATTTTTTTGTTTGAACTCCAATTCATAAATCGTTTAAACCATTGCATTTCTAACTCGATAAATTTTTATTTGACATAATAATTTCACATGTTTGATAAATTTTTTATGTCTAAAATATTATTATAACTTAAAATTAATAATATATAGTACTTGAATATAATGAAAACACACTTCAAAATTATACATATTCAATTGTAATAAAAATTATATGAAATAATAATAATTATGAAAAATATCAAAGTGATTCATATTATAGGAATGAAAGAATAAATAATAAACATATTCCATTAGGGCACTTGAAACTTGTGATATCTTATGAAGTTAGTATTAAAAAATATAAAGAACTCGGACTCGATCACTCTTAGTATAAAAGAAGTATATGGGTCTAGAAGGAGTAAAAAGCAGATGGCATAAAAGGGTATCAGAAATTTCACTCATGAGATTTAACTCAAAATCTTTAAATCATAGGACGAGAATGATAAATGTTTCTATTTATATAATAATATATTTTACTTAATATTTATAAATTTAATAGATTCTAACTTGTCCCATATATTAACCAATACAAATTCAATCTTGAATTTGTCCTTGCCAAACTATGTTTTACCCAAGGAGGAAAAAAAATAATAAGTCAACAGATTGAGGGGGGGGGAGGGGAGAGGGAATCCAGCCTCACCTAACTGTAGCCAATCAAACGCCTCTCCTCAGCATCCCTGGAGATGTCAAGACTTCCAACTCTCCATCCACTTGTTCCTTATCTCTCTCAAGTCCAGTCCTCGATTGCCCTTTTAGCATTACTCTCTCATTGAACGCATCGACCCACCACCTCTCTCTAAACCATGGCCACCAATTCCTTTCACTCCCTCCGCCACCACTGCCACCGCTACAACCGCTTCCCAGGCCATGGCCACCACAATCCGCCGCCCTCCACTGCCTTCTTCCTCAAGCCCACCACCCAGAAGCTTAAACCCTCCCTCTTCTCCTCGACTGCCGCCACCACCACCACCCCTTCCTCCTCTTCCGCCAACACCATTGCTGCCGCTGCTGCTGAGGCCGCCGCTGCCACCACCTCCACCTCTGTGCCCACCACCGCCCTAGACGCCCTCCGCGACCACCTCACCGCCAGGGACTACCGCCAGGCCGACGAGGAGACCCGCCGCCTCCTCATCGCCCTCGCCGGCGAGGCAGCCGTGAACAGGGGCTACATCTTCTTCTCCGAGGTCCAGTTCATCTCCGAGTCTGACCTCAAGGCCATCGACTCCCTGTGGAAGGAGAACAGCGACGGGAGGTTCGGGTACTCGGTCCAGAAGAAGATATGGGAGAAGGCCAACAAGGACTTCACCAAGTTCTTCATCAGGGTCGGGTGGATGAAGAAGCTCGACACCGAGGTCGAGCAGTACAACTACCGCTCCTTCCCGGAGGAGTTCATGTGGGAAATGACCGACGAGACGCCAGAGGGACATCTGCCATTGACGAATGCTCTCCGTGGGACTCAGCTTCTCAGCAGCATTCTAAGCCACCCGGCTTTCAAGGACGTGGAGGAGGAAGAAGAAGCAGAAGGGGAAGAAGACAGCGAGGATAGTTCGAAGCAGAGGGAGAGTGGATCGAAGCCCTTCAGCAAGAGCCTATTCAAACCCAACTACAGCTTCTGAATCGTCCCTGAGCGTAACGGTCGGAGACGATTGTCGCCGGACATTAATCCGAGCTCAGTATCGTGCATGGCCGGAGCCCAGCCCGGCTAAGTTTTTCCGGCGCCGATTGGGGCGATCGATCTTGCTTTCGCACGATATCGACGAAAGCTTGATGGAAGACGGGGTTTGGCTTTTGCTTTTGGCATGCAAATAATAATCAATAATTAAGAGTATAAATAAATATTAAAACTTTGAATGGAAATTGAATGTTGTCTAATTCTGTGTTTGTTTTCTCTCGTTCATTCGTCTAGTCGTGGCGTAGTACAGCAGGGCATGGATTTTGCCCCAAATACTCAAAAAATTGTTGTATGACAATTGTAGGAAGAGGGGAGGGGTATTTGTCATTTTATTAATGACGATGGTGACGTGGATATTAGTTGGTTATGGTGGTTCGATTTTTCACCCCCTTCATAAGTGTATTTTTTTGGATTGAGTTGTGTGTAAATGAGAAAAATTTATAATTATGACTTTTTTACTTTTTGGTAAAACAATTTTATCTGGATTCATTAATTTACAAGATGTTTTCATATTTTAGAAGGAATAAATTGATTAATCCGTTCTTGAAAGATGTGATATACATTAAACTCTTTCTTTTCTAATTTTGTATATCAATGTTATTCTTCTGATTATCTTTCCTTAATGTCAATTCAGTCCTTCTAAATATCAATTCAATCCTTCCGAATCAACTTCGCCTTTTTGGACATCAAATTAGTTACTCTGAATATCAACTTCGTCATTAATGATTTTGAACATCATGAAAGTCCTCATGTCCATAAAAGTCATCTGTTTTTTTGTAAAAAAATCGTTGAATATCTAAAATATCATTCTGTTTATATTTGATGCATTTCATCTATTTTAGTCCCCATCATTGGCTTTCTTTAAAATCATTTAATCCTTTTAAATGAAATATTACTCAATAACTCCCCCCACTCTCTTCATTCTACTGCACATTGGAGGGCAGGAAACTTCTTCGTCTTCTCCAACCACGCTCTTCCCTATCTACAAGTGATCAATCCACATAGAGAGCATTCGAAACCTGTTATTTGTTCGTTGAAGCTAACATTTGTGTGCGAATGGACAAAGGCAAACAACTTGAATCTTCGTTCGTTTGCAACTCAAGATTAGTCGTTCTTACAACCATTACAGATATCCTTCCTTTTCAACTTTTTTTTTCATTTCAATGTGGTATTTATTTCGTTCACTAATTTGAGTTTGCTTAAGCAACTTGGATTTCGGATTCATTACTTTTATGGTTTGTCTGGTGTTGTTTTATTCTGTATGTGGGTACCACATGTGATGTCGTCAATTCTGTGGGTACAACGGACAAAAGAAGAAGAAGAAGAAGAGAGATATCAATAGGAATAATGAAAATCAACAATGAAAATAATATTTAGCAATAATATTCACACACACACTTGGAAGAAATGGCACCTTAGGAACCATCTGTCATTGTTTCTAGCCGTCCACGAAATAAGAATTGCAACTTCCCTTCCATAACCACAGAACAACTATGAGTTTTAAATCCATTTTCTCATGGACATAAAGCAACGGTCACTCAATCCCACAGCAGAGTGAATCCCTTACCCATCAAATCTATCGCATGATGCATGTTGTTCCTTCATGCTTTTACTTTTTTGTCAACAGTAGCTTCTATCGAATTGATTTGGGACTGGAGTTTCCTGTAAAGATTTAGGGTTTTTAATACCTGGATTTTGGGGCTTCCTCTTGGGGATTCAATTAGTGGGTATTATTTGGCTCAAGACCTTCAATTGTGTAGTAGAATCAATTTGGGACAAACAATTTTGAGGGGATTGATAGCAACAGGAGATGAAAGAATGGGCAAAGGAAGGGTGAGGGAAATGAAACGTAACAGATATAAGTATGCTATGAGACAAAAAATGATATCAGAGAGTACTTAAAACTGTCATTGATCTATATGAAAATGACAATTTTCGAAGAGTAATGACGTGAACATTCGGTTAAACAAGGATGACATTGATGTTCACTAAGAACAAAATTGATATATAGAAGGACTAACTTGATATTTAAAAGGATGAAATTGATACTCGGAAGGATTGCATTGATGTTTAAAATGATTGAATTAATGTTTAGAAGGATGACATTACTGTTCGGAGGACCAAATTAATATTCATGAGGACCGAATTAATGTACAAAATTAGAAAATAATGAATTTGATGTATATCGCATATTTCAGAAACAGATGAATCAATTTACTCTTTTAGAATAATAAATTCCTTATTATAAATAAAAGAAAAATGATGATAATTTAAAATGTAGTGTTTTTTTTCCAGGAATATTTTAAAATGTAAAGTCAGTTCCTTTAAAGATTCGAGGGATGAAGACAAAATCAAAGGGCGTGCCTGTTCGTGTTTATGTTTGTCTTATTATTAAGGTACTTCCTGGAAAAGTAAGAACGGGCAGTGCTTTTCTGATTCATAAAATCATCAATCGGTGATAATAGTAATGTAATTATATCAACAGATCCTCGACCAAGATGCCCGTACGATGTAATCAAGTAAAATCGTGCTTTTGGATGCTGGTGGGTCCGTCGATCGCATCCAGAATCGAACGACCGATACAATTAACAACACTTTTGCTAAATCATAGTTTACATGGATATAAGACTATGAAGTATTGACATCGAATAATCTCGATTTACAGGACAGGGAGTGCATTTGAAGTACACGACAATCTAAAATCTAAACATCGATCTTATACAGTACAGGATTCGGATACTGTAAAATGTATAGGACACACTGACCGGATCACCCTTATCAGACGGGTTTCAAACAGGCCAGAAGAATTTCAATAAAATGAATTATATGGAAAGAAAATTGACATCTTTAAAAAAAATTGAATGTAATCTTTTAATATTCTTAAACGAAATTAAAAAGAGGAGGAGAGGTATTTACTTCACCAATTAAAAAGAAAGCGAGCTAGTACCACATTATAAATCTTAAACCAATCAAAAAAGTGCAACCCGACTCGGTGACAGGCAGGAGAAAAAGTATTCTTATCATAATATGTTCAAATTTTCTTAGGATCGGTCAGCACTTTCGAATTTGTCCTATTATGCGTATTTGCTGGCACGCGCATAGGACTGCGGGGATTATCGGATGGACACCGGATACCCCGTTGTTTATGGAGAGTGAAGATGAAACAATATGAGGCCACTGGATTGGAGACTTCGGAGTCCCACAGTCGAGCCACTCCTCTCAATTTATAATACGATCAACGGCCGAGAGAATAAGGTAAATCGTGGATATTAGGCAACTGCCACGCGTCCATGCTGAGCGAGCTAGGCTTCGTCAAGCTTGAAGCCCGTCTTCATTTGGGCTTGGGCTTATCATTCGTGAATATCAAAAAAATTAAAAAAAGAACCGATCATTCTTCATTTTATCCCTCACCCCTTTTGGCCTGTATCACTTGATATCAAGAAATCAACGAACTTGATACATACACTCTAGGCTAAATCTTTCCACGATATGAAATTTTGAACATTTACAGAGTCGAACTCAAAATCTTATTTAAAGTGTTCAATCAGAATGGTCAGTTCTAACTCTGGCTTCCCAATGTAAATGTCTCCCGTTAATTGATGACCATCCACTAAGAACAGGTTGTACCCTGTTGGAATATATTTCAACATCCAAATAAGGAATTAAATCTCTATCAGGTGGCTCTCATGTCACAACATTTGATCGTGTATCCAAGTGAGATATTCCATATCTGGTGCTTAAATAATATTCTTTTAATGGAAGGGTATATATAGTAATTTAATTTTGAGAAGTCCTAATTTTTCTTATTTAAAGGGCTTGTGTCACTATATTGACATTCCACTTAGAAAGGTCATGGGCTAGAAGATGCTCTTAGTGTCACTTGTTATTTCTCCGTTTCATGTTTAGATCGGTGCACGCGCTTGTGATTGATCAAGAGAAGCCGATATGATCATACATATATTCTAATAGATACATGTACGCTTCCGATAAATTAATTCAATCCCTTAACAAATTCAGCAGGTAGATCCTGGTTATTATTCAGTTATAAATTTCTTACGGTACCCTTCATAAGGAGAAAGTCTTGCATGTATCGGATATACTTATGTTAATATCACAGATAGATAATATTCAGTTATTCATCACTTATTTTTTTATTTATAGAATTTTATTAAGAAATCTTGAATATTATTAATTTGTGACATTGGGTTAGTATGACACGTAAGCTACCAATAAAAAAAAAAATCCCCCGAACGTAAGAGGAAAATGGCAATGACAAATCGGGTCGGGAAACAGCTCAAACCAAGGATCTAATCTGCCGACCGTGTCTCTCTATATACGGATCTAATAATCTGTTGACTGTGTCCCTACTCCCTATCTGGAAGATCCTGAAACTTCGGCGAATCCTCCACACCTCCTCCTCTTATCGCACTCCGAAATCTCTCGGAATGTAATGCAGCTTTCCGTATGTCCCCGTCCGATCAACTGGACCTTCACGTGATCGGGAAACCTCAACGTGTACCTGTCCACACCGGCACGATCGCTCCTTGCTATGGAATGCCCGGTCGAATGTGACCTCGGGAACCACTCGACACGTTCCCGTCCTCCTGTAAGGTCCATGGTCTGGTCGGCACTCCTAGTCATCCCTTCGTCTCCGTCTCCGCCGATGTGGATACCGACAGCACCTTCCAACGACTCGTCACTGCTCTCCCTGATGCTGGGCATGGGGCTACGTTCACGATCCCGGGAAAGCACCGGAGACCTGATCTCTAGGGTTTTCTCGGGAGGTAGGGTTAGGTCCCGGCGGCAGACGGGGCAGGTCTTGTGAGACTCGAGCCAGAGGTCGATGCACTCCCGGTGGAAGACGTGGTAGCACAGGGTCAGGAGGCGGAGGACGCTCGCGGCCTCGAAATCCAGCAAGCATATGGCGCATTCCAGGCCGTACTTCTCCTCCCTGAGCTCCTTGACACTCATGTACATAAACGTTGGGAAGGACTGGATCGCCGAGGCGTGGAGCCCGGGACCCGAGCCGACGACCACCACATTCACTGTCGTCGGGCCGTTGTGGAGGCGCCAGTTGACGAACAGGTTCTCCATGAAGCACTTGCAGAGACAGATGAAGAACGACGTGAGCAGGAAGAGCGCGACGAGTATGGCGACCAGGAGAACTGTAAGGTGTGGAGACGCGTAGGATGATTCCGGTGGGGGATTCGACATGGGAAGAAAGTAGTGGCCAGGGATCGAACTTTTCCGGTGACAGGAACTTGCATCGGAGAGATGGGAAGGACAATAATGGAGATGGATGATCGAATGGAGATTGTCGAATTGCGGAGGAGTCCATGGCTGGCCCTGGGGGACCCTTTTTTTTCCCTGGGGTTTGCTTGGGAAGTGGGAAGAGAGAAATTAGGAGAGACCTAACAAGCAAGTAAGGTGGGTTTGTCTTAATTTGGTGTGATGATGTGGAAATGTTTTTTTTTCCTTATGAAATATTTTTTTGGGTAAATTTTTGATGAAATGTTAGTTTCATGTCTGTGGTAGAGATTGTAGCCATTGAGGCACTCCGAAATTTGTTACAGAAATTCTTAGATAACTTTATCTCATAAGTAACGTAACGTGAGAAAATATAAATTAAACTGTGACAGGCAAGTAAATTAATATTAAATACTCGAACAAATCAGAGTAATTTAATTAATTTTTCCTCGTCACGTTACTGTACACGTAACATTTTTTGAAGTGAGAGAGAATTAGGAGCTTGTTTATGAAGGGATTAAGAAATTTGGACTAACAAAATTTCTTCCTGTAAACCTTTTTTTTTTTTTGTAATTTTCACTTTTAGTTTATCCTAATTTTAATTTGACATATGCTTTTTCTTTTGTCACTTATATATATATTTTATCTTTTTACAGGCTTTTATCAACCCAATTCTTCTTTATATATTTTAGCCAATGGATCTATCATGGCCATCTAATTTCCTTTCAGTTTTGAGAGAATAATTTTTCATTCAAACGCATGCCATTTCTCCGGCAGTTATATTCTATTTCTTTATATTTTTTTTTTATCATTCAAAGCGGAATCACGGGAATTGAAAATTTCACCGACGAGAATTAATATGCAATTCTTGATTAAGTTAAGAACTACGATTTTTTTAATAAGTAAACGCTCTTTATCCTCAGAGTTAATTGCTAATTTTGTCAGTGATTTAGGAATTGCAAGTCGAAAAGGTCATGCCTACGAAAATTGAGAAAGATACTAACTATAATTCGTGAAAAAAAACAAATGCAAATGAAGGTATTTCTTCAGTCGTGTCCGCTATCCGTAACTATTAGATTTCTGCATGACCCTTGCATTCCACGAGCGTATCGTGAACACCTGATGCAAGGAATTGACAAGTTAAGGGTACGGTCGTCTTGATCTGACTTTTAGAGTTCCTTGTGAGACAACTCAATAAGTTCTCGCGTGTTTTCTACCAGATGACGAGTCCTAAAACACACAAGAAATTCGAGTCTAACATGATGGATGGCTCGATGCGACCATTCAATACTCAAGTCAGCATACTCTGAGCACTGATGGCAAGCAGAGAAATGACAGACTGGAGAGTGGTAAGAAAGTACCGCAACTCAGACGCCAAGCCCGGCGTTAAGCACCGCAAGGGCTCCCCCGACGGTCAACATGTTAGTGAAAGAAGCTTTACCTCATTCGGTTCCATGATATTTTAATTCTTATAATTGATTCTCCGATAAGAAACAAACAGGGCCCCTATAGCTCAGTGGTAGAGCGTCAGTCTTGTAAACTGAAGGTCCGTAGTTCGATCCTGCGTGGGGGCATTTTTCCATCTTTTCAAATTCTCCTTTTAATAATTTTCCCCCCTCTTTCCATCAGAATGATGAGATTATTCCCAGTAGCTTTGAAGCCATTACCATGTCTCTGACTGGGAGTTAAAGCTACAAGGTTCAGTATTCGAACTAAAGCCGTGCTCGATCATAGCTTTTGATTGACGGGACTTGGAAGTCTCACAAACCGTGTAGTTTCGATATTATCAGTTGGGGGTTAAGGGCTTGTTTGTTCTGATGTAAAGTGGTAAATTTTTCATGGAAAGTTGATATTTTACATCCCATTTTTCAATGTTTGAGGGTAAAATCTGACGCATTTTCAGTTTACCGAGCCATTGAAGTTTTACCGGTCCGAGCCACTTCCCCGGTAATCAAAATGCAGAGGAAAGAGTCTGCAATTTCATATTACAGAGGCAAAAAATCAACTTTGCCCATTTCTGCGCACCGGAAGAGAGAGAATATCGACGAAGAAGAAGATGATGAGAGAGGGGCATTTTAGAAAAGTGAAAGATTATAATATTGTTATTCTTTTCACTTTCCCAGCATTCTCTAATATTTATCGAATGTAACAATTTTAAGGTACTAACTACTTTCCATGTAAAATAATAATTTTCTCTGCGATTTAACTTACATCGCAATCGAATAATACTTGAACCAGACGCCTCTAAACTTTTTCATCCCCATCATATCTACTTGTACCTATGCATGTTTCTTTCAAAAGAGTCTGGAATGGAGCCTTGTCAGGTAAATACAACTATCCTGGCCTTAATCACTGAGAGAGCCACGAATGAGAAAGCATGAAGGACGACCTCAGGCACATATCATGTTGCTCTATGATCTATAAATGCATCTCTAAGACACTTACCAACACAACGAATTTCTACCTGAGCTATGCAAGGGAAAAAGACATATCAGATAGCATCCTCCTAGCCAATGAATTGGTGCACAGCACAACTACTACAGAATCGGTATCGCTCCTTGACTTCATGGAGACTTTCGACTTTCTGAACTAGGACTATATCATTAATCTTCTGGAAGCTGCAGGTTTTTGACTCACACTACAACAAGTAGCTCAGTTTGATAACTTCCCCCGTGGTTATTATCTCTGTCTTTCAATGGTTCCCTGGTTGGCTACTACAGAAGCAGCAAGGGAACCAGGCATGGGGATCCTATCTCACAATATTTCTGTGCTAGCTATGTAGATCCTGCCCAATTGCTTAACGGTGCAGCATGAACGGGGAATGGAATTGGATCCATCCAAAATGCAAAGCTTTTGCTGTCACTCACTTGAGCTTAGACAGACAACCTTAATATTTTCACCGAACTGCTCAATGTCTTGACTCCTTCTGCAAGAACTTTATGGAGATGTTAATATTGTTCGTGCTTGGGAGGATAATAAAAACAAGAAGCAGAGAGCTCTGTGGCGTAATAAGCCTGTCTGATTCTCTGGGCATAGTCCTTGAGCATCTGCTGTATTGTGACTGACGGTACTCGCTGAAGTTGCCTCCAATGGACAATGAAATGGAACTTCTTTTTTTCCCCCTCTTCAGCATCACGTGAATCTTGCGATGGGAGATGATGAGACGAAAGATCAGCTCCTCTTGTGCTCGGGCTCTGAAGAAGTATGGAAAACATTCTAAGAGAGCTGAAGGTTACTGGTGCCGTGGGAGACAGGGAGATAGAGCTTGCCCGCACTATCAGAAGGCGTACAGCAGGGAGCTTATGGACAGCTATCCATGGACTAGCCTGTATTTTGGAGTGAAAGGAGTTGAGAGCTTTTCATCGATGGGAGGGATCCCTCTTCTGTAAAACACTATGCAACTATCAAAGTAATAGTTTAGTAATTCAAAAGTCACTCTCATGCAGTTTGCAGAGTTTAAAGATCTCAAGTGCAAATGCCTTTTAAAATTTGCGTAAAAATATCTACAAAAGGTATGCTCTTTAAGTTTAAGATTAGATGTTAGTGGTGCTATACAAACAGTGCTAGTGTTATGCAGATGGTGCCAGTGTAAAGCGTTGATTGTTTAGTACGAAAGGCCGAACATTTTATAACAGGGTGGCTAATTGCCACTGTTGCTGCCGTACTATTACTCAAAAAGAGAAGGAGAAAGCACTATGGAATTCTCTTCTTTTTTTTTTTTTTTAATAAATCAGTAGGAGAAAACACTGGATTCTTGGACCAAGAGTAGGTACTATATTAAAGTTTGCCATTCACTGGAAAAAAAAGAAAAAAAGAAAGAAAAAGCTCTTAACAACAAATTACAACTCCAATTCCAGCAGTAGATTGATACAAACTGCAGTTCAAGATCCAAAAAGGTGGCCGCAGACCACACCCATTTGAAGGAAAATTTACAATGCAGTTACTCTCAATGAGGAGAAGAAGATGATGGTGATGACAGTAGTTCAGTTGCTCTCTAGGAGGGTAAAGATCCATTGAATCGTTAGGAGATTACTACACCCGGTTACACAAATCAGTCAAGCTCCAACAACAGCACCAGCTATGGTTCAGAATCGGGTCAAGAGCCACTCGAAAAGGACAACATTCTCAAGAAAGTACCCGAAACACTTCTCGTTTGAGTCATAACCTCAGAAGTTATGCTGCAGAAACAAGTTCTCCTGCGGGGAGGCAGGCCCAATCTCTTCCTCCAGGCACCTCAGCCCATCCCCAATTCCGCTTCCTACAACAAATCCTGCGTTCCGTGGCTCCAAGCTCTTGCCTTCGATATCAGCCTCGGAGACGGATGACTTCCGCCTCTGGGAGGAGGTCAAGCTAGGGAAGGTAATCCACGAGGGTGCTCGGAACTCTATCTCAGGTTCCACCACATCAGCCTCAGAGACTGAGCGGTTTGAGGACCTCTGGGATGACTTCTTGTGGAGCCGACTGCTCCCAAGAACCACCTCGGTCGGCAAAATGGGCTGGTCTATGCAGGGGCTTCCCAGAAGCTGGGCTAGAGCGCGTTCCAGAGCTGTTGTCACCTTATCCATAGAGGGCCGATCTTTGCCTCTCATCCTCACACACTTGCATGCCACATTTGCAATCCGCTTCAATGCTTCAAGATCGTTCGGAGGCTTCAAGTCTGGGTCCAGGATCCTGGAAACGTCCCCAGTTTTTATCAGCGGGACTGCCCACTCGACTATGTTGCCCTCTTCAAACTGCATATCAATCGCTTTACGACCGCTGAGGATCTCCAGCAGCAGGACGCCGAAGCTGTACACATCGGACTTTGTGGTTAGGTAATGAAGCCGGTAATATTCCGGGTCGAGGTACCCCAGCGTGCCAGCTGGCAGTTCAGCCAACGGCGAGCCACTGTCTGCAGGACCCAGTAGGGACAACCCAAAATCGGCCACTCGGGCATTGTGCTCCTCATCAATGAGGATGTTCGAAGACTTGATATCCCGGTGAATAACGGGTGGACAAGCATACCCATGCAAGTATTCGATTCCTCGGGCTGCCTGGACTGCAATCGTGACTCGTCGAACCCAGTCCAGCTGCTCCTTCAGGGCTCGATCCTTCCCATGGAGGTGCTGGTGCAGCGAACCATGGGCCATGAACTCGTACACCAGGAGCCTCTCCCCTCCTTCCTCGCAATACCCGAGCAAGTTGAGCAAGTGGGCATGGTTCAATCTTGACAAAAGGTCCAACTCTGTGCGGAACTCCTTCGAGTCCTTCTGCTTGTTATCGGTGGATGAGGACATGATAGCCCTCTTCACTGCAACCATTGTACCATCCTTCAGCACGCCTTTGAACACACAAGAAAAGCTTCCTTTCCCTACCTGGGATTCCTCCTTAAAACCACCGGTCGCCCGCTCAAGCTCCTCGTAAGTGAACATTCGAGCCCTCCTGATCTTGAGCTCATCCAGTTCAGATCCAACAGCAAGAGTATCATTAGGAGGATTAATCCCACGCAGTTTAAATTTCTTGGTACTTGAGTTCCCTCCTGTGCATCGACAATTTCGCAGCTTGTAACGGACATAGAAAATGGCAGTTATCGACACGACGATTACCACAAAAATAGCAAAGACGATCTCTGCAACAATGACAGGTAGCTGGAGTGCCCAGAACCTATCATTCCGATCATCCCTTTTCCCAGTAACTGAGCTCGAGCAATTTGAGAAGCACTCAGAGAAGAAGCAACCTGAGCAGTTATATCCACATTTCCGGTCAGACTTCACAGAGCACTTCTCTGTCTCGTACATCTCATTTGGGCACGGGCCACTGCAAGGCAAGCAGATCCTCAAACCAGGTGAGCTACAAGGAGCATTAGTGCTGGGGCTAAACTCGTAGGAACCCGGAGCACAGGGAGTCGACTTGCAGAGCCCAGGAGACACAGCTATGGGCAGAGAAGTGGGGAACCCGAGGCCCCAACAGACGGGCATCATAGATTTCTCGGTAAGGACCCCGCAGGTAAAATAGTTTCCTGCAGCGATTTCCAGAACTCTAACATTGCTTGGAGCAGGAGTGCTAGATTTCATCACGAAGCCCCAGCAGATCACCCCGTTGTTTGATGCTTTGATCCCGCAAGCATGGAACTTCCCGCCAACGATCGAGATCATCGGGTCCCTCGGCGGCAAATCCACATTCCCGTGAGGGGAGTACACAGAATACTGCACTGAGATTTCCTCCTCGATATCCAGACTCCTCCCCCAACAAAAAACTCGAGAACTCTCGCCTTCTAGGATACCGCAAACATGGTAACCGCCCGCTGCAATCCTGTGGAACCTCAGTTGCTTTGGGGCCAAGTTAATGATCCTGCTGCTCGTCTGATCTCCCCAGCAGAAAACAGTCTTATTAACCAAGAAAATCCCGCAGTTGAAGCCTGACCCTGCTGATATCGACCCTACCGGTCCGTTAAAGACATAACTCGCTGTCATATTATATCCCCAGCAATCAACTGAGGATAAATTCTCTCCTCGGCGCTCGACCACAGGCTTTCTCAGTCCGCACAAGTGATAATCCCCAGCACTGATCTCGCTGTACTCAACCCCTTTCGTGATGGGCTGAGGGACCCCCATCTGGATGTAGCTGCTGCTTCCCCAGCAGTAGGGCTGATTTGAGCCCATCAGAAGTCCACACACGAACCCATCACCTGCAGTTAACCCGAGAAACGGGAAGCGAGTGGGGATCCCATAGATTATAGCCGAGTTCGATCCATAACAGTTCACAAGGTGGGAACCATCTGAGCTCAGACCGCAGAAGACCGGGCCATTTTCACCATAGGATATGGCAATTGAGGACATTGAACCTAAGGCTAACGCAGAGCTCCAAAAATTCGGCACCAGTGCAAGCTGAAGAAAGATCCCAAGGGGAAGGAATTGGCTGTCACTCCTTTTCCCTCCCATTTTGGGAAACGACCCGACAATTCGAAGACCAACAACAGAGTGTTGACTGCCACTACTGTCCTCTTTTGATTACTCAGTGTAACCATAACTTTGATGATCTATCGATCTAAAAATCTGAACTGCGACAGCTGAGGCCTATGCTCCAAAAAATTTCGCACCAAACCCATAAACAAAGATTCTAACTTATCGGGGCAAAAATCTTGAAAAGTGAAAGCTTTTCCAAATTCTCAAGAACAGTTTTACCGTCTGTATTTGTTCTGCAAAAGCCAGACCAGCAAAATTCAAGGGCTTCTTCCTTCTGGCTCCAGAGGACTGGACTTACCGTGAAAACCCACCATTGAAGCCTCCACTGTCATTTCACCGTCCGCAGCTTCTTCTTCTTCTTCTTCTTTGTCAGGAACCCACCGAGACCCTTAATGGGACGGGCGTCCCTTCATCTTTCCTCTGCTCCGGAGAATGTTGGTGGAGAAGAGCAGATGAGATAAACGGGGTTTGAGATGAAATCTGGGCAAAGAATGTGCAGGGAGAGGTGGGGGAGAGAGGAGCAATAAATGGAATAAAACTGCAAGCTTCTCAATATATGCAAAGTGTAGGTGAAGGCATTAAATGAGAGGAGGAGTTAATGCTCTCCAAAAATTTGATCTCCTTTCTCATGCATGCTCTGCCTCTGCCTCTGCCTCTGCCACCAGTTCCCAATTTTCTAGTAAAATCAATAACACCCTTTTCCACCTTCTTGCCCTTTTGGAGGGAACTTTCCATGCATACAATGCTGCTGTTCCAGAGACTTTGAAGTGAATCGATTCAGATGTGTTTTCCGTAGATTCAATAAAAGGGCGAGAGTGTGTGCTTGATACAGTTGGCACATCTCTTATCCTGTAATTTAGATGTTCTGAATTTGGTTCGATCCCACCGATAGATCTTTCAATTTCTCCTCATGTTCATAGTTTTTTTTTTTTATCTCTATTACTAATATCTAGAAGTTCGGTGTGCGCTATCTAATCCAGCCGACCCACCAGAGCTAAAACTCTTCCAAGATAAATATTTTTCATTCACAAGATTTAAACCTAGATTTTATATAAAAGAAAGATACGTTTTATCACCTCAACCGATTCATCTTGATTTATATGTTCATAGTTTCACCTTCTAATATTGTCTATATTAAATTGTTGGCAATGTCATAGCACGTCCATACCCAGCAAAAAAAAAAAAGAAGTCTTAGTGTATCTTGTCTTTTAATAGGTTTGTTCCAAGGAATATAAAAACAATGGATTTAGCTTTCTGTCACTAAATTGAACATAACTTCAGCAATCTGATTTCTTCACCTGATATGAGAAAATATCATCTCGACAAAATTATAATTTAAATGACTTATTATTGATAGATGGGGCTTTGAATCTTGAATTTCATGCTTGGACAGACCTTCCATTTCCAAAATTCACACATCATACATTTTCATATAATCTTCCAGGATAAAAATCTTAAATAGTCATACTTTATAATAACGTGATGAGAAAAAAATAATCAAATAACTTTGATTATAATTAGTTATAGCAATTGCTCGAGTGATTAATACTAATTTACTCGCTTATCACATTTTGATTGGTGTTTTCTCACACCATGTGACAGGGTATAATGACCTGAGAATTTCTCATCTGGCACATATTCATTTGCTCTCAAGTCACATTACCTATAGTAGATATCCAATTTAACTCCTAGTTTTCAATTGATAGGATGACTGTAACCTCTCTCGATCGCGATGCAATTAATTAATTGACCGAATCTAAGATCGGACCTTACGTTTCACCCGATCGATCAAGGTTGATCATCGATACAAATGTTTGCTTTTATTAAACAGTCATCTGATAACTACTATTTATCCATTCCATCAGTTATAATTTTTCTCATCTGTTCATATGAGATGGACTTGAATCTCAACCCCCCCAGCCCCAGTAGCGACGATCCCATCGCCCACTATGTAATGTTCGCATTTATGTGTCTACTTACGAACAAATCAGAGAAACTAAATGGTTGTTACTAACACCAGCCATATCAACGTAACATCACAAAGCCCTAGTACAGTATAAGAATTTTCCCCCATTTTATTTGAGTGGCACAGATGCTCAGGGAGTGTTTGTTACTTCTTTCCAATAAATTATCGTATGGGCATCAAACTCCAAAACGGGATCCAAATGAAAAAAAAGAAAGCGAAACACGATCGAATTTGACTCCCAAGTCGGAACATTCATTAATTCATAAATATGTTCCATTTCTTGTCTTCTTCTGGCGGTTCCCTCCCTTCTTCTTCTCTTCAAATCGCAAGCAAAATTTTTTGCCCATTTGGATTTTTAATAATATAGTTTTAGAATAATTAAACGTGGAGAACTGACAATGCTGTTTGTTTAAGAAACACACAGTGTTATGTACAGCCGACACATGCATATAAAAATTTTTCAGGGGGGGAATCGTAATTATAAAATCTGTAAAATCAAATTGAGAAAATAGAAAAAAAGGGTGCCAATGCAATGGTGTTGTTGGTGGTGGTGGCCTCGAAAGAAGTATACATTCTCTGAAGTCATTTTCGAGATCCCCCCTTTAATTTTGAGGGGATGCAATTAATGAATGCTTCGCTGCGGTTGCCGTGCTCTCTAATCTAAGGCACGAAGATTTTTTTAATCATTGCAAAATTACACCCACCTAAATTAACCCGCTTTGACACGACGATAGATTAGGGGAGAAATTCTGGGACGATTCTGACTCATCACGTAATACGAGAAAATATCAGTTTAATTATAATAAATGAGTAAAATGGAAGTTAATCACCCGACCGGTCGTCTTAATCATTACTGGCCAAAGAAATTTAATTGGTTCTTCTTCACCGTATCATTACGAGATATGACCATCTAAAATCTTTTCATAGATTTTGTGATTCTGCAACTAAACTAAGGGATAGATCTAGGAGGTGCACAGGGAGAAAGTCTTGCGTGCGATGATGATACCATGTTAGTATTATCACGTAGTGTCACAAGTCAGTAAGAGTTTGTCACTGCAATTTTATCGTAAGAAATTTAAGTTACAGAACATTTATTTCAAATTCTTCTTTTTTACGTTGAAAAGATAAAAATATTAAAAACTTAAATAAAAATTAAAAATCATAAGAAATTTCAATGTGGATTAGTAAAAAGGTGATGGGTATATTGAAAATTATCGAATATCAATTTTTAGGGTGTCTTAAAATTTTTTGGATTTTTTAATATGAAAAAAGTGGTTTGAATATATATATTTTACGACCTAAATTTCTTACCATAGAATTGCAAATATGACGATCTCTTATTGGCTCGTGACAATGTTAACATGGTACATCTGTTGCATCCAAGTCTTTCTCATGCATGTGGACAATCGCTTCTCTGAAATCAAGAAAATTCTATAAGGTCTTATATAAAATTTTTTAATTTTATCTATATTTTTATTAAATTATCTTATTTAATCCCATGAAAATTCTAGATCCCTCCTAGCTATGTATGGGTTTTTGTCAGTGGACTATGGACTGTATAATCGATTGTTTCCATATATTTTATCATTACTATTAAGCTGTTAGATGACGTGGAGGAGAAAGTATTCAATGGAGCGGTCATACCACATAAACGATGCTGAAGTGGTATGTCCGTCCAATCAGAATTTATCATTTGTATATTTGTCCAATTATGTTTCACCATATATTAGATTTTTTTTTAATATTCTTACCATTTATATATTTTTCTGATTAGGATTCACTATTTATTCAAATTTTTATATATTTTTAGAGTCTTTTTTAGATTTAATAACTATAATTATATAATTATTGATTACATGTCAGGTTCTGATTTAAACACATATACTATGCCAGCATCACTTACATGGTATGATCGCTCAACTGAAAATTTTCTCAATGTGGAGAACTTAGTCAATGAATATTTGATATGTAAGTAAATATTTTAAATCATATTATAAAAATAAATATTATTAACGAATATAAAAAGGTGATATGAGATCTTCTAAAAATCTCTCAAATTTAGATACATTTAAGATAGAATATTGGTAAAGAATCTCCCAAAAAAAATATTTTTCTGAGATTACCATGTGAAAACAAAACATGTCCAATGAAATGTAGGAGGCATTCTCCCAAAGCAATTGGCAACAGCTTGCAAGCTTGGTAATGATATCGTCAGTAGGTTACTATATGATGGCAAATAAGATGACCGTTGGGCTCAATACGTCTGATTTGCTTGTGAAAAATATCATTGTAAATAATTTGCATCGAACTCTGCCTACTATAGCGAAGTGCTATAAATTATGCTCGAGACAGTAGATCAGACACATACTCTGTATACGCAATAGATATAATGAGTGATCTCGATACGGAAAATATCGGAGCAATTCCAAGTCTTCGTCTAAAATTCTTTGTGTAAGTCGGACTTAAGGTTGATAATCTCAGTTGTATTTTCTCCTGTAGTACTCATACATCAGGTTGTTCGATACAGTAGATCACAGGACTTATAAGAGATTATTGCTCGAGGAAGTAATAATCTCGGTGCCTTTTTGAATGGAAGAACTTCGGGCCAAAGAGATACACATTTTTTCAGGATAAAAAGGAATGATAGCGCAGTAGTGACAATCCGGCTGCCTCGCTGCATATTATTCGAGTTTTCTTGTTCGATTACAGATATATCAGACGAACTGAACAATCAGTGCGGATATATTCACTTGAAAGCATTGATAGAGTATTCATTGAGAATCCACTCTTTACCATTTGTTGAAGAAGTGTGGAGCCCTTTAGTTACTGCCCCCTTGGAATTCGGAATCGTTCCTTCAAAGCTTCGGGTAATTATAATTGAATGTGTTTGAAACATATGTGAATTATTGGACAAAACAAAGCCAATTTGGGTTAGGAGATTCCTAGGTTGTCAAAATTTGAGGCAACAAATCACTGTTGGATCCATTTCTCTCGTCTACAAATTCTTAGGTGGACGACGTTGTGAACTGAACCAATGAATATTTGACAGTAAGTAAAAATTTCAAATCATTTTTAAAATATAAATATTATTAATGAATAAAAAATGTGAAATGACACTGATATTGTATTAAATATTTATTAGTAGAATTCATGAATAACGTAGTGAATTGAGATTACGTAAGAATTTCTCTCATCAGAGCCACTTAGTGGTCAAACAAAAGTACCCGATAATTCAAAGCAGTAGTTACAACATGATTACGCTGATTAGAATTCATAAAGGGGGAAAAATTAGGGTAAAATTATATTTACAGCATGGCAAGTAAATCTACCTACCGTCCACTAACAGATATATGGTAGCCAGTCAGTAGTGGTCTAACAGTTTAAAACTTATTCACGTGTAGTCTGCTAAGATTGAGATCACATCTTTGAGTCTAACTCTAAGCAATAATATCAGGAGAGACTATTGAGTTTATAACTTGACGGACATCAATTTCTTAGACTATACTACTTTAGTGGTGTTATATTGACGGTGCCAGTATTAGTATTAGTTATTTGATTCATCTGATATGTTCTGATTGAACATGAAAGTCCGAACATTACATAGCGGAGGGTAATTAGGTCGCCACTATCTTTACCCTAATTTTCTCACTGATAAAGAAAACGACCGATTCCCATAATCACCACTATAATCCTCAGACACATCTATAAAATACCTTTGGTAATTATTGAGACAGTATCCTTTTCTTCTCAAAGTCTCTCTTTCCTTTTGCTACTTTTTCTCTTAACATACATCGATTGACTTGAGTATCGGAGAGCCGAATAGGATCATTGCCCCTCGACTTAACTTCCTTTTGTGATGTTCTATAGGTTGATGCATTTCAGCTCTCAACCGCTTCATACCAGTCGAGCTGCTTCATCATCAACTGATAAGGACCGTCTTACCCTCACTTCAATGAGTCTAACTCAGGCCTATCATTCCACCTTATATACTTTCTACATTGTCATTGGTGATCTCATTGAGAGAAGACGACAAGTAATAAACTTGCATCAGTCTCAAATTCAAGGCCCCCCATCTAGCAAGGGGTAGTTCTACTGATAAGTAACGCTTCAACCACACATCGGAAATAAATGAGAGTCTTGAGATCAAGGCTCAAGAGCATCCCTCTCCCTCTCTCTCAAGAGACATCTTTCAAAGGATAAAATCGTGCAAATAGTATCCGGAGCGAACAATACCTCTTAAACAGACACCTTTCCACATGCAGATTTCGAACCCATGACTCTCTCCACAGTCGATTGCGCCGACCCCGTCAATTCCCTTCCTTATCGAGAAGCTTCGCTACCGACTCAGTACACCGTTCCGAGGCACAACGGATGTATGGGATGCTTTCCCTTTCGGTCGTTATCTCCATTTATTATGTCACTGCTATTGTTATTTTAATTCCGTGAGGAAAGATCTCTTAGGTTGCCGTTGAGATTTTAAATCTAGCCACACATTTAGACCGTCACCAGAAAAGTCGACCAAAACATGGTGGTTTTTTTTAAAACCAAATTCTTGGATGAAATTTAAGTACGGCGTTGCTTTGTCAATCATATTAATTGGAGTAGAGTAATTGGAAAAAAAAAATGCTATTACAGGTTTCCTGGGTTTGGTTAAGTGATGAATTCTGTTATAACACATTTGGTATATATGCATAAACGAAATTAGATGTTTACCTGTACTACGCACGGTATATGTTATCTCAATAATATTATTAGAAATATATATTCAAGCATAATTAAAGAATAACTTATATTTAACTTTCAAGTTAAATAACTATAAAAGTGGATTATATTCGTAATTTGTATTATCGGTTACTGATAAAAGAATAAGAAATAAAATATAACAATTAAAAATACATCTATAAAAAGAAGAGATGAATGTGGTGAGAGAGAGGAGGGAAATTTTAAGTGGGAAGTGGATAATGTAATTGGAAGTAGAGAAAAAAGTGTATTGTGAAAATTGTTTTGTTAGATGGATGTGTTAAAATGATAAAATCATCATTACCTAATTATTTATCAAATAAATAAGATGAAGGGTAATTTTGGAATTGTAAAAAGATACTAAAATTGTTTCGAGTTTACATATAATAATAGGCATATAATAAAATTGAATGGTTTTGTTTAAATTTCAGTTACATTTTTTTAAAATTGTCGTCTGCATTATATTGAGATGAAATTTATTATTCAAACTAATCGAATGGACGACATTTAAAAAGTCTAGGAATATCTATTCAACCACTTCTTCAAATACTCGATCTAAAAAACCGAATTTATGAGGTTCGGTATGAAACTATATTTAATATTTTTAAATATTTTGAGCCCCGCTCAAAAACTCAGCAAGACCCGAGACCGACCTGAAGTAGAGTAAAAATATGATATCGTATTTAATAATTTAGATTAATATGAGTTTTTGATAATAAAATAATATTTTTGATAGTTTTAAACTTAAAATTTGATTTTTATATATGTTATTTAAATTAATAATATATCAAAATATTTACAATCAGTGCTTACTATGTCACCATAACTTGAACTCGAGTCCCATTTCATAGTATTATATTATATTATTTTTATATTTTGAAATTAATTTATATAATATATATTTTAAAAATCATTCATTTCAAAGGAATTTTTTTACCTTATTAAATTGGATTTTATTTATTTATTTGTTAAAATTATGTAAGTTTTTAATACATTAACTATATTATGAAGATGTGAATTTATACATTTATTTTACATTTAAGATTATGATATAATATTTATTAATCATTTTTATAAATTGAGTAAAAATGGAGCTGTTCGTTATCTTAATTATATAATAATATAATACAATATTATAAAATGGGACAGGTAAGAGGAAAGATTTAATTATATAATATATTATATTATAGTAACCTCCTAAGGTGCCTCTGAGGGGGCAGACTCGCTGCTTCCGAGGGGTGGACCTGCTAGTAGCTGACAACATACAGTACGCTAGGTTCAATGTTCAACTCTCCTGAGGTTGGTGACCGGGGCTTAATAGTAGGCCTCAAGCCGTATAATACACCGTTCGATGGATTAGTCAATTGCTATGTTGCCAAACACCATCAATATAAAAAAATAATAACCTCCCGAGGCTAGTCTAGGTGATGGGAGAGGAATGACCAATCCAGTTTTTTTTTTTTTTTGCGCGACCAAATATGACAAATGGAATGAAGGCTGGAATGATGATTTTCATCGAAATTCATTCCCACCTACCAAACAGGTAGGGCGTCCTATTTTTACGTATTAAAAGAGAAGTACACTATTTACTATTCCCACCACGTTACTTTGTATATATTGAAACATCGATACTTATTTATGAGAAATTTAGACAATCGATTATGAAAATACAGATCTGCAAGGATTCGCTCGTAATTCAATCAAATATCATGTAATCAAATTATCTATATCAATTTATCTATCTATACGCAAATATTTATCTGTTTTAGTGTCTTTTTGAGTTTCCACAATTGACATTTACTTAATTTACATATTAAAATTCATGGCATACATCTTTTTTTATATAAAAACGTTAAATCTATGGGCAAAATAATAGTTTCAATTATCTGTTTTTCTAACTCCAGATCTAGGATCTAAACAACAAAAATCTTTCATTAACAGTTTAAATTCTCCACTCCAGAACCGCGTAACAAGAAATCTTTCATTAATAACTTAGATTTTCCTACTCCGTGACCGCACCACAAAAAATATTCTATTTACTTTTAATTGTAAGTTATATTATTTATCATTATTTTTAAAATTAATATTTTAAAAATGTAAATAAAATTGTAAAATATACTACTAACAACTTAGAATGTTCAGTATCTTATTGTAAGTTAACGTAAACTCATTTCATATAAATTAAATTGTAATATGTTATAACTAAACAATTCAATTATATGGATTAATAATAAGTAGTATTCACTTTTATTTATTTATTTTTATTTTCTCTCCGTGTGGAGCACGGGCCAGTCTCTAGTACTATTATATGCACACGTTAGCAGATTTGGTATCCTTTTCAGTTTTCACTTTTGTCCTTAATTTAATTTATGTGTTAAAATCTGAGATATGCACTTGTTTTATAAAATTATACAGATTAAGGATAAAATAATAATTTCAATTATTTTTGTCTCACTTTATATATATGATCTTAATAGTAAAAATCTTTTATTAAGCACTCATATTTACATATCTCACTTCATATCTACAATTTTAGAAGCAAAAATCTATCATTTTTTTTGAACGAATTATTTAAAATTATAAACTTTAAAATGCAAAATTGATATAGTATCCTAGACTGACATATCTACTACTATAAGTTAATGACCATATCATTATTCCACATATTTTCATTTTTATTTTCTTACCGTGTATAGCACAAGTCCATATCTAGCAGCAAATAATTAAATCATACCCCTACTAATACGAATTGGTTCAAATGATTCGAGATGGTTCCTTTAAGTAAGATTCTCATGTTCGAGTCTTTGTGAATAGAGAAAACTTACGCGAGAAGAGTTTTACTCCACAGTAGTCTTACTTGACTTGAGCCGAATTAGAGAGTTGTATCTCATAGTAGACCGATCCGCCTCAAACTAAATTAGTCAGAAGTTCGTAGGACTTCTGCCGCATACTAATACTTTAGATCTAAAAAAAATATAACCGTAATTAAGCTATAACTATACCGCTCTTTAGTGATATGAACACATATCTAGAGAATGAGAGAGAGAGAAAAAAAGCGTTGGGATCAAATTTCGGGGTTGGGACGAATAATCCATGAAGCTATTTCAGAATTTTGGTTTAAAAAACAACTGCCAAGGTGGATCGTCGAAGTTAATGTTCCCTCGGTGACATGGCAAGAAGCTAGGCATCCTAGAGCCCCACAAACCTAAATTAATTAATTAATTAATTAATTATGTAGTTAATATTTAAGATATTAATTAGTTTTTTCATTAATTTAATTTCTTGATATGTGTGTTCTACGGTCCAATACCTCATATAGTTTTCTAGCAAAAAAAAAAAACCCTCACTAGAATTTGTCGTAACGTATGATCTAGAAGCACGTAGCAAAAATTACCTTTTTTTAATGTAAAATACGGATCTTAAGAATTGCTTGTAATTTGAGCATGGAGAAGATCGATTTGGTGCCTCAATATTTTCTTACTTTTAAGTTCTTTTAAAATTTAAATTTTTAAATAACTTTTTTAGTGAAAATAATAATGAGGAGTAAGAAAATGTTTATTAAATCCAACTAAAAAAGATTTGGGAGGAAATATAAAAAAGTGAGGAAAATGTCTGCGAATCAAATCCAATAGTGTTTCTTTTAACATCCCTTTTTTTCCCATCTCGTGCCATGTTAGTCGAACTCTGGTTTCTTCATCTATTAGTTCGTAAAATGGCAATCGTACTGAAAGAGGGCCCGTAAAATGGCAATTGTACTGAAAACTCATGTTGATCGATCACCTGCTACCTGAGTTGTGAAATCGTATTATGTCTTGTCGTTTACGACAGTCGGTTCTTCTCGAAAACAAGCCGACAAGACGATCGCATCCGCTCTCGACCGGAGATCGATGGACCTTCCACCTTTCTCATTTATGGAGCTTATATTACCGTATATATGTGTGTGTAATGTGATGGTGGGGTTCAGGTGGGCAAGGTCCAGAAAATGGTGTGGGATTTTTGGATTTATTGAGGTTATTTAATTGAATGTCGAGGGACACGATGGCATGAAAATAGGGAGATTTTGTCTATTGCTAATAATAATTATCTTTATCTTTTATTCAGCAAAAAAAATAATTATTATTATCTTCTTCCTGATCTGTGCTATCATTATCTATTTCAACGATCTCCGACTAATTCAGTTCGAGTAGGGTAGACCCACTAGAGAGTAAAGGTCTCCCAACCTGAATTCTCTTTCGAACCCGAGATATCACTCAGGGAAATGGATGTCGTACAGTTTCAACCAATTCACTTTGGTATTTTCTTTTCTTTTAAAAAAAATTGGGATAAGCATCCTTGACGGGAGCCCCTCAGGAAGAATCAACAGTTGAAAATTTCATGAATTCGGAGCCCATTTTTCTACAAATTAAAGAAATATGTCAAATTTCTACCAGACCCATAAGAGATTAAATTTATATCTATCCCAAAAACTCAAACTGATAGGTTGACGGTACTCGCTCTCTTATAAACCATATTTTAATTCATCAATTATCCTATGTGGAATTTATATATTTGAACAAAACATGACAAATTTTATTAATAATAATCGAATTTAAGACTTGTTGATTAGAAGCAGTATTATTGTACCAAATTTCTTTTTCTTAATTTTGTACCAGTTTTATTGAAAATTTATTATCGTTATGTGGTATGAGAAAATACCAATCAATTTGTAACAAAAGTGCGAATTTGTGTTGTTCGCCCAAGTAATTACAATAATTATCACTATTATGATTTCCCACCATATCATTTCGAGGTGAGACCAAATTTCCATTTTATTATTATGAATATGAGCTATTTTTTTGCCAACATGAACTGCAGGTAATTTAAAAGCATCTTTCATTAGATTTTATTGTTACGCAGTTCAAATTTGAATTAATCAAAATTTATTAAAAATTTCAATTTTCCAAAGAATCTACGAGTTGATTCAACTCATCTAGCATTGAACATTTCTAAGCCGACCGGTTTGGTTCATGGGAGATGGTTTAGTAGTTCAAAACTCATTTTACGCGGTTTGATGGGATCAAGACTTCATGCTGAAGTCTCACACTAAGTAATATTACAAAAAGGGACTCCTGACCTTGGGTCTTGACAAACACCTGCTTTTTCGACTATACTATTCCTTTAGTAGTGTTACATTGATGGGATCAATATTAGTATTGACCATTCAATTCATTTGATAGGCTCGCAGTTGAACACGAAAGCTCAAATATTACCTAGAGAGGTATTATAGCCCTCCTTTGTATTCATCATATACACACACACTATATATTATCTATTACTATATGAGAGAAGTGAGATTAGTTGGTCTTATTTTTAAACTTCCTAAAATATCCTTGATAAATATATTTTTAAGCAAAAAAAAAAACAAATGGAAGTTAAGTGGTAAAATCACTCATATAACCATAGCAACAAAAAAAAACTAATCACTTATTTTCGATTTCTAATTATATGTTTTATTTATTTACTTACTATACATTCTTTAAAGATTAATTTATCTATAAAAGATAATAATACTCAATTGTCAAAAATAAAAATCCGTAATCAACTATACAATGAACAATTTCATGCATAGCACGAGTTGATGTCTAATATATATATATAGAGAGAGAATTAGGTTACCGATGCCTATCTTCCAACCTAGTCGACCATTTCGCCAAACTCGAGTGGTAGCTGCAGCTCGTAGCGGCCTAACACCGTCTCCGCAACACCATTATGGTGATTCAATGGACGGAAGGAAGTTCTTATTAAGTCGTTTCCTGGATATGGGTGTAAACAAGCCGGGGCCGAGGCTGAAGCTCAGTTCGTTTAGCGATTTGTAAGCCCTGGTCCAGGCTCGAGCTCCAGCGGCCATAATATTCTAAGCTCTAAATTGGCTCATAATAATGCACGGAAAGAAGTTCTTATTAAGCCGTTTCCTGGATATGGGTGTAAACAAGCCGGGGCTGAGGCTAAAGCTCAGTTCGTTTAGCGATTTGTAAGCCCTGGTCCAAGCTCGAGCTCTAGCAACCATAATATTCTAAGCTCTGAATTGACTCATAATAAATGAAGGTTCATACGAGATGACAAACTGAGGAGGATGGATGTACGGCGAGTGCCAGACAAGTGTGTCAATTGCTTAGGACGAGGAGGAGGAGGAGGAGCACTTATTACAATTAGAATTTCACGAGTGAGTGAGAAAAAAGAAGAAGAAGATTTTAAGTGAGAACCGATAAAGTAATGTGAGAAATTATAGCCTCTTGAACTGAATAATATTCAGCTCAGCTCAGCTCGTTTCGCTAGCGAGCTCGTTAAGATCGAGCAAACTTTCACCGAGTCGGATCCAAACTGTTTGCAAATCACTTCATCTCACTTCCACCCTTATTCTTGAAAATCGTAACTTCATACTTGATTGAAAATGATGTTCAATTATCAGGGGAGAAAAATGGATAGAAAATGATGTTCGACTTCTGATTTTCATTCAAGTCAATCTTCGTTGCCGATGAGAAACATGCTTTGGGTGAGACGGGGACCCAAAGGACTGCATCACGGAGCATAGACAGTTTAAATGTTTTACCGTTGAGTTGAGTAATATGTCTCGATTTCTTCAAAATCACAATGTGTTCTCGATCTGATAATTCGGTAAGTCCCCTGTTCTAATCCCGAAGTTGGGGTACATTGACCAGCGTGTCCTAAAAAACTTGACGAGAATACATGGGAGGTAAGGTCTGTACCCCAATGCAATGACAGGAGCAGTAACAGAACCGAGCTGGAGCACGGTCGATCTTGTAATAAAATGAATGGCATCATCGGTCGATACAGAGAAATGAACTCAAATGTATGCCACCAGGGGGAAAGAAGAAAACAGCAGAGGTAAGTAATACATACACATACAGCTGACCTGTTTTCTGAGTTTTAAGGTACAAATACACGACAAATAGACATCATCATCAACCATGGAACCTGCTCTGCTGTTCTTGTTTGCTGTCCCTACTGTCATGGGAACCATCTGCTGCTGTGTGTATGCTCAAGAAAGAGGGAAAAAGATAAGGAGAAAGCACCTCTACCATGGCTCCGTAGATTTCCTGCAAACAATTTCACGACCTGCAAGACATGCCTATAGAATTAGGAGAAAAATTGGTGGACTGTGCGAATACTTAACATTCAGACAATATCCAATGGTCAGAGAACATAAGCAGGGATTAAGCCATTATCTAAGGTAACACAAAATCCAACTTGGACAATCACAAAAGTTTTCGCAATTGACCAATCATAACTAAATGAATCATTGCATGCCACTGCTGTTCATATAGTACAGTACATTACAAAAGCCCATATTTCTCATTGCTCATTAAACAGTTCTTTTTTTTAACATTTGCACACAAACCTTTTAAGTATATATCACATATATAAGACATCTTACAAGGATATTCAGAAAATCTCCATACCATCGAACAGTATCTTTTTCGTCAGAGACAATACGACCCATGCTCCCTAAGTTGCCTGGGCACAGCTCATCACCTCACTGCACGAGAAAATTGAATGGGACATAACTAACATCTAAATGCTTTCAATGAGCAGATATGTGTACATTAAATGCCCAGGGCTCGCCTGTACGAGTGCAGCTGAGCGCTCAGTGAATTTTTGCATCTTTAAATGCTGTAAAGAATGAAGAACTGGCATTCACACAGCAAATAACTGTTTTAAAGGCATGGAGCACAATGTAGTTTAGATACTTTCAGCACAACTTAATTGAAAACTCCAGCCTTCTGCTAAATGAAATAGGCCCAACAACACATTCGATATACTTCCTTCTTTCCTGCTTGATATCTTTTGCAACAAAAAGAATGAGTTCAAAAGGAAAAAAAAAAAAAAAACCACCTTAAGATGCTGATCAAATGGAGCAGCTTATTTTTGACTATATATAACCATCATAATAAATATATGCATGTTATAGCCAAAAGATTTGTGATAGACAAGACCTTGGAGACCAACCGCATAGATCGTCGAGGAAGAACTTCTGCAGCAAGATTATTTGATCTTCTCAAATTCCTAGCCTCAGGGCTACTAAAACAATATCCTCCTACACCTTCAGTGCATTGTCTCTTGGGGCAGTTACCACTTGATTCAATATCATCAGTCATCAAAGAATTTCCCCCATAAGACTTCTCGAACTGGGAAAATCTGAAAGAAGAAGATAAGACATGATAAGAACAGGCTGACAGAATCAAAATATGCAAGAAGTATAGTTTCATTTGGTTCAGAGGGAGATTACTCTGAAATCTCCATTCCACTAGCAGTGCTACTCCGCTCCTGGCAAAAAAAAGGTTAACATTATATTATGAGACTAATTTACATCTTAGAAACTTGACAAAAGAAAGTTCCTAATCAAATCAAATGCAATTATCACCAGGCTAAATTTTCTTTAAAAAATTACCACAGAACAGTTCATTAATCAACCGAAACTTCAAAATCTTATTCTATATGGAGAAAAATAACAGTGTATCACCCCCAAAATGACTGTGCACTTTTTATGCAATATGTTAAAAATCAACAATCTTCCTTTTTAATACTTTCAAAGGCCCTGTGGTTTTACGTCCTGAATGTGTCTAGGTCAAAAATAAAGCAAGAGGAGATTACCTTGAACCACTAGAAAATGAGGTGTTAAATACAACATAGTCGGATACAATAGGTGGGTAGTAATACCTCTTTCTCTGAACATATCAGGAGCTGGTTCCTCTCAGACCCATGATCTACCTCGCTTGAGTTGGCTGATTCACCATGTTCTGACTCCACATTACAGTTATGATTGACAAAACCACTCCCATTAGTTTCGCAAGGTGATGCCTTATCTTTCGGAAAACCAGCAGCTTCAGATAGATGATTTTCTTCAGAAGTAAAAATGGAGCACCTGTTCACAGTAGAGCCCAAACAAGAGGGATCACAGTTATATCTCACTGGAGAATTTCCACATTCTTCAGTAATCACCTTCAGCGGTTGCTCAGTTGTAATTAAACTTATTGCACCATCTGATATTGAGTTTGAAACAGAATCACCGACATGATCTATCTTTGGCTCATCAGTTGTTCCTGAGACAGGTTTTTGGTTTAGTGCACAGGAACTAGATTTGGGCAACATGAAAACCCTGTTTTCTTCAATCTGCTTTGAGAATCCTACATCCGTCATGTGCGATACCTCAACAGAAGACATCAAGGAGCCATCAATTCTATCTAAACAATCAAAATCTTTCCTATTTTCTTTGTTTTCTGAATGTGGGGCTGTTCCACATAGCGAATGCTCAAAATTGATTTCCTTGACAGTGACTGGAGAAGAACCTTTCAAATGACTAGAACTCTCCCCAAAGCGTCCAAAATCCACATGAAACCCTTGAGATTTCGAGCAGATACTGCTCTCCGTAATGCAAACATTCTTTTTCAAACTTTCAGCCCAGTCAGAAGGGGTTGCGTTTAGATCAACATAAAGATTTATTCCCCCTTCTGACCTCACATGAAACTCAAAGGAAGGTGAACTAACTTCCACGCTTCTCACAGATTCAACAAGAGCATTCTCCGCTGGTATTTTGCTGGTGCAAGGCACGTACTCCGATCTGCCAATGCCTGCAAAACCCAAGTACTCCTTACCAGATATTCTTGGCAATGCATTAAGGTCAAGACAGCCATCATCACGTTTAATAGCTTGGAAGCAGGATGTAACAGCAGACTTACGGTTCAGGGCTTTGAGATCAATGTTTTCCTGCATTTTGCAGATATACAGAAAAATCATATGCATTAAAATCAAGCACAATATATACTGTAATGCATTCTCAGAAGTTTCTATCACGAGAAGCCTAATATCAAACGATTTAATGTAACACAGTTGCATATGCATTAATGGATAAATTTGCAATTATGGATACTGCAAAAGAAAACTGGGATGAAGTTCTACAAGCCAAAAATCTTTAGCACTTGTATAAAACTGAGATCCTTTTCTAAGTAAATTATGCGATTTTTCCATTATCAGTAAACAAAATAAGATATCTGAGTTAACCATTCAATTTATACACCTGAGTAGTCACTTAAACGGAGCAAAATAGTTGACCTGAACGAATTGCAAAACTCTAAGAAAAAGGGAAAAGGAGAGATGGGCAAATGATTTTCTTTTTGGGCAGGGGCAGGTCCAACTATCATAGAGTCATACTCACCACAGATAATACTAGGAAATCTTCGAACAGACATACACGAAAATCAGTAATTAAGACCAATGAGAAAGGAAAATGATGACCACCAACTTTACATTGCTATTCCTCTAACCAGAGGAATATAGAAGGAGAGTAATTACCGGAAGTAAAGCAGCCAATGCCTCTGCTAGATATGGTTTTGGTTTATATGATGGCATACCATACTTCCTGCATAGTGTCTGGAGTTCTTTCTTCGGAAGCGTCAAGAAGAAATTCTTTTTTTTCCTATTCACCATCTGCATCATAAGAGAACATATAATGTAAAAACACATGTGAAATGTAAAAATTCAATGAAGGCTAGATCCAAGTCTTCAGTCGTGCAGTAAACAGTTGATGACTACGAAGGAGGGGTCAAAAACATGGCATTGAATTCCAATGCTTTATCCTGGCCAAGTTCTAGTGAAAAACAGAGTAGTTATCAAAATACTTTAGATTCATGGCAAGCTAATCACTGTGCTCTGCTGTTAAAAGACTCGTCAATATTAGTTAACAGGGAAGAAACTAAGGATTGATGCAAAAAATTTACATCGAATAGACATGATTTAAACTATCCAAGAACTTATTCCCTTGCCTTGTACACAACTCAAGATTAGTTCTGCAGATGCAGGCACAAGTGCCTCCCAATTAAATTTTCCAAAAATAGAGAAATAGACTTGTAAATGTGAAACAGCTTCCAGAGGAAGCTGAAACTTGCATCATGTAATAGTAACCACTAAGCAGCAAAGGATTCACTGAATTACTTAAATGATTTGTTTTCCATATTTGGTCATACATGGTTTTTTACAGCATTTCCAAATAAAACCCTCCAACGGTTCATAACCGGCCAATTCGGTCTGTCAGGAGAAACTGCAGCCAAACCAAACTTCCCCATATCATTTTTGGAACTAATATCAGAAAATAAAGCATATGGTAAGAAACTTCAGTTCAGTAATAACTTAAACTGTACCCTTTCTTTCATTAGTTTGGAATCTGCATCTGTCACAGGTTACCCTCTTCACAAACAGATCGACACACATCGCCCCCCCATAATTCTCCACCGGAAAAGATCTCTAGGAAAGCATAGCACACACATTGGCAACCCACAGAGGATTAAGTAAGAACCATGACACAACCATATGGGCAACCTAAACTCGAACAAATCCCTTCGTGTTACAAACAAAGCCCAGCAACTCCTCCTAAAGGAGCCGTGCTTCAGCAGAGCTCATCGATATCACTCTGAACTCAAAAAAAATCAAACTACAGAACCTACTCCCGACATTTCACGACGCCCCCACAGAGCAGCCTACGAAGTACTGATGAAGAACCTACGAATCAGACCCTGAAGCCTCATTTCCACCAGCGCGAAAGGAGAAGGAAACAGAGAGAGCAATTCAGCTGCTGAAGAAACCGACCTTTTACCTGATCGGACAACAATTTCCTCACTTATCTGGAAGTCTTCCCGGAAAATCCGCAGGTGTAGGGAGAGTGAGAGAGGAGAGGAGCTGAAAAATTCGGGCTTTTGACTATACGCGGGTTCAGACATAGGAGAGGGACGATGGTGGGAGAGGATGGCAGTTTCGTGAATATGTGGAACGACGTGGGCAGTCGTTCAAGAAAAAGTGGAAACAGCAAAAGACGCTCCCGTGTTGGCGCTTATTGGAGCTTTCCATTTTCGTGCCTGCAATTAAAATTTGGACCCCGAAAACTTTTAAATTGGGCGGGGGATTTTTCTTCTCTTTCCGACGGCTGATTTTTTTCCCCCCAATTTAGGGTCTGCAATTCGGGTCATTTTATCAAATTGATTACCACATTTCTTCACTCGATCCATGGCATTGGAAATCCCTGAAACATAAAAAGACATATGTTACACATTTACAGTTCAACGAACTGAACTCCTTATAAATTTATCACTAAATTTACATCGACATCGTAAAATACTATTGGATGAGTTTTATCTCGTTAAATTCGAGTGCGGAAATCATCATCAATAATACTGATTATGAAAAGGGGAAGCTCCCCTCGTCCAAGCCTGTGATTAATACAAGTTCTTCCGGGCGTAAATGGTGTTCACATTGGATAAGATTTTTTGCAAATTACCAAACCCCCGACTTTTTCGAGTTGGTTTTCTGAAGCACGAAAAACCATTTCAAGAACTGTTTGGGAATTTTTTTTTTTTCGGATGATGAAGATCAACCGCTCGTGTCATGAAAATCAGCTCCTTGTGAATGCATGCAGATAGACAAGAAGCAGGTTGAATGCAACCCTACAACAGAAGACTAATTGTCGACGAAAACTTCAATGGACACCATTGAATGGACACCACTAGCTTGTTTCCATATTCCATCCTAAATACAGTCGTCGTATTACATTCGAGAAAAGATTCGAATACGAAAAGTAACTCTGGCCAGAGTATCAATGCCTTGTAAAATCCTAGTACAGACAGCTTACAAACGAAAACGTTAAAAACCGCACAGTACAAGCTGACTGCTCCATGCACCCCAGTGGCACTACTTTTCACACTTCAAGCCAGCCTCCTTCTCTCTCCATATCGCGTGCACCTCATCGGTTCTAAACCTCTGGGTGAAGGTCGACTCCTCGAGTGGGGTTGTCTCTCCGTGGGCGAAGGCGAGGAGGCCTGTATAGGCAATCATCGCCCCGTTGTCGATGCAGTACCGATCGTCGGTTGCGTACAAGGTGCCGCCTCGCTCAGAGCACATCGTTCTCATCATCTCCTGGAGCCGCTCGTTGCAACCCACACCTCCCACGATGAGGACGTCCTTCGTGTCACAGTGGGCCATCGCTCGCTCCGTGATCTCCACGAGCATCGCGAATAGTGTTTCCTAATATCACGATTGTTGAAGCTGCTGCGTCAGATTTTGAATATAAGGCAGACACTGGTTCAAATAAGAAAAGATGAAGCAGGAAGTTGTAATTGTTTCCAGCATGTTGGCGCAAGTGTAAAGACATGATATTCATGATTCAACTGTTTCATACACAAAAAACAGAGAAGAAAATCAACTTATTGTTTTCAAAAGGTTATTCTTCTGCATTTCAATTTTCAATAAATAAGCATCCACAGTTACAGATCCAACCGGTCCAGGACGTGTTGTAGGCTCTTAAAGGTGGATGGAGATGTCCACTTCACCAATATGTTGTCTAGACAGGTATTAAAGCTTAAATTTTCTTCCCGGAATCTTCCTAAAATATATCAACTACGTAGTTGTTTGATCCATCAAAGCCTTGTTAATTATCTCACCCTATTATCGTCCAAAATAACGACAGCAGCCAGTCAGTACTGCTAAGCACAGATTTATGAATTGCCTTTCCTAGAAACATGATTATTATGGAAAATATTAATTCTGATTGTGCGTAGGATTGATCTCACACCATAATCTGTCAACATAAACCAACATGAACTTAATTCAAAATCAACTCTCCGGAACATTTCCAAACAAGTATATATTCCTGCCTTGATAGCTTTCCTTCCATACAGAAATTGGTTCACCTGAAGGGAGTAGCATAAGTCTGCAGGAGTGCACTCATTGTTTTTCAGTTTCTCTTCAGCAGTTGCCTCAATAAAGCTCAATATTCCACTGAATGACACATCCATTCCTTTCACAACATAGGGGAGGTCAATGAACTTCTCTCCTTTCTTTGCAAGCTGATGAAGAAGACAAGCCACATCAGGGAATTCATAAGCAGAAACTCTATACAATTAAATCTCAACCAAACCTTATCATATTTATTTATGAAAAAAATATAGTGTGAGATAAAAAAAATTAGAAATTGCAATCCAGGCAAAATAACTGCTTGTTTCTATTATCGGATAAACCTGTTACAGTACCCAAAAAGCATCAGTTAATCCCTGATCTAGACCAAAACAAAGTAATCTTACATTAACACCTATCATATACCCAACAAGCACAGATAACTTTTTCCTAACTCTCCTTTTCCTAGATGTCTGCTCATGATTCTGCTCTAAATTACTCACAACATTGTGGAAAATCTTGGAGGATGGTCAGTGTGTTGTTTTATTCATAATCCCAATGGGAAATCCATTCAAGCTGAACAACATGTGAGGTCACAAATCTGCCTAAACCCCAACTCTTGATCATGATAAGGAGCATTACTCTAGCCAAAAGCATCATACAAGATGAAAAGAAAGAAACCGTCACAGAATTATCACAAAAAGAATCACACCAAAATCCGCACCTGTTCAATATTGTATCCAGGGCTAGGATCATTAGATAGAGTCAAGACTCGGGCAAACCTATCTAGGCAATTGCCCACAGCAATATCAATGGTCTCCCCGAAGATTCTGTACTTCCCCTCACTGTATGCAATCACCTGTGTATTTCCACCACTCACATACAAAACTACAGGATCATCAGCACCTGTAACAATCCGCCCCATCTCTATATGAGCCACACAATGGTTCACTGCAACAATCGGTTTCTTCCATAGCTGGGACAGAACCCTAACAACAACAGCAGAAACCTGCAATTGTCAGACAATTTAGTTAGTAACATGATGTTGATATAATGTCTCAGCATACAAAAGCCCCTACCATGACATTAAGAATGTGCCACGAGATTGGCATGAGCTGAATCTCCATAAGAATGTCTGCGGGCTCTCAATTGCACAATATATGAGTCCATGCAAGTTTTTAGGAGGCTTAAAATTTTCATTCTATATGACCATTAATCTCCGAATACAAATAGACTGTGTATGGACAGAATAGTGTATTAGTAGAGATTCGATAGCTGTGTTCTGTGACACAAAGAAGACTTGGAACAGGGCACGAGAAAGCAGTTCAGATTTCCCTTTCCTTATGGTAAAATTTGGTGAAGCATACAGCTGCATCTTGAGGATGCATTTTGGAGTTAAAATTGGAAACTTGTCTTTATTTTCTCAAAAAACAGAAAATAAGCGGAAGTCTCAGGCAAGAACATAGAAGAAACTACCGCATTTGGAACAGCATAAGGCAAAACAAGAAACAACACTTTCAACAGAGAGTACATATCCCCGAAACCTCTCAACCACAACCAGGCTTCAAATTCGGAACTATCACGAGGAGTAAACATACAATCGACTCTCTCTTGGCGAAATTAACCCAAGTAGCAACCCCGGAGTACCTGCAATGGAGCGCCCATGCCCGGGCCCTTGGTGTAGCAGAGGCAATCAATGTCATCTGCTGTCACTTGGGCGGTCTTCATAGCTTCCTTGATGAGGGGAAGGACGTGCTGGAGATGGTGCTGAGCGGTCTCGCGGGGGAGAAACCCTTGGCCAGGGGGAGTAATATAAGTGTGGCGAGGGTTTGAAAGAATGTTGCCGTCGAGTGTCACAACCCCGACAGCAATCTTGTTGGCCGAACCTTCGAAACCTAGGGCTATCATCCTCTTCATCTCTGCTGCTTAAGAGGCGAAGCGAAACCTAACAATTTAAACCGAAAACGTCTCAGTAGCGATAAAGGTGATAGAAACCGAACTTGGGTTAGAATGTGAGGGAGGGAGACCGGCGGGTCGGAGACGACGGTGGCGGTTGCTACAGCGGCAGCGGCGGCGCGGGAAATCTGCAGCTGTGCTCTGAACTGACCTGGGGGAAGAAAGAGGAGAGAAATGGCTCCGAAATCCCTAACTGATGGGAGGCAATAGAAACTTGCCACGTCAGCTCTTCGGTTCAATTTCGGTTTATCAGGAACCGAAAATTAAGACCGGTCCAAACCCAAAGAACTCCATTCCTCCACCCCATGCTCCGGCCCGATCAACTGGGGAAGACGTGGAGTTATGCTCGCCGGTTGCTTTCAGTCACAGCTGACCTCCATCTACGACAACGAGCCGTACCGGATTCTTTTTATCACGTAAAATCATGAACTTCCAAAAAATAAGTGAAAATTGTAAATTAGACGGGATAATTCACGAACGATTCAAACTGGACACAGTAAACGCTCGAATTCGGCTCGGGCTCACCAACCAAACAAGCCGAGCTGAGGAGGTAATCGCCCACACCCTACGCACCCATCTAAGTCCATCCCTGCATGGACTAAATTATTTAGAAGTCGAAGTAAAGGGACTAAGTTTCAACATTATTTCAAAAGTACCAAAACAAATAGATGAAAATGATATAGTGCAGCTATATCGATCTTAATTTAAGATTAAGAAATTCTTATTTCAATTATTACAAGATTTTAGAACACTCTTATATCAAAGAAATTCTTAACTCATCCAACATCATCACGTGGTACGAGAAAGTACCAATCAAAATGTGACAAATGAGTAAATTAGAGTTAATCACTCGAATATTTACCATAGTTAGTTTTAATTAAAGTAATATGATTAGTTCTTTATTATTACATTATTATGAGATATGATCATTTAAATTTTTTTCCTTTTATCGTGCCCTTACCTTTTTTTTAATCATTTCTATTCTCGTGAGCCGACTTTTGCATATGATTCTTGAGAATATTTTCCGACTCTGTAGGAGATAAAACCAAAAAAAAAAGGAAAGACAAAGGGTAGTCTCCATGACACCAAGATTCTAAGCCAAGCGAACTGCTAAGATAGCCACGCGGCGGAGATGGATTCTCCTATCAGCACCAGATAAAAAGTTGAAAGGTGCTCTCTTTTTCAGATTCCTTGGAGATGGAAACGGGCGATTGGATGACTTTTCTCTATAATATTTCTCAACGGTAATAAATAAATAATTCTCACGAATTATTCCGTTTTATCTTTTTAACTGAGTCCCGAGTAAATAATTTAACCGCGTCATATTTATCATCTACCATATTTCGACGGTAAGGGAGAGTAATTTTAGTTTATCAGTCTCTTTTCTTTTAAAAGCATTGGACGTTAAATTTATTTTTCACACGGTATACGATATCTCAATGAAATCGGTTGGATAAGTGTAAAGAGAAGGGGAAAAAATATCTAGGTTGTGTTCCGTGCCCCGTAATGGAATGAATTTAATAGAACTATCTGATATCTTTTTTTATTGAAAAAAGGAGGGCAATAATAGTGACGACATGACCGCCTCCTGTTATGTAATTTGTAATATTTTTGTGTTCAACTGTGAACATATCAGGCGAACTGAACAACTGTTACTGATACTGGTCCCGTTGATTTTAATATAGTTTAAGAAGCCGGTGTCTGACAAAGCAAGAGCTGAAAAGTCTCTTATTGTAATATTGCTCGGAGCGAGTCTCGAATCTGTAATCTCGATCTCACCAAATCGCGTGAGAATGAGTTAGACCACTAGACTACCGATTTTGATGGAATCGATCTAATATGGTTGAAGATGTCGATTTTCTCAACCGCAAAACCTAAAGAACACCACCGAAGCAGTTCCCTTTTACTTAATATTTGTTTTCTTTTCAATTTTCTGAGCATCTTTTAAAATTATATGGGCATATGATATCCACAATCATCCGCACGTAGCAAGTATATCACACGATAATACTGATTTCATACCATAAAAAAAAATATGTCCCTTTAAAATTTGTTTAATAAAATTCTAAAAATAATTAAATTTTATTGGTTTATAATATCACGTCTCACCGTCACATAGAGTAACTGGTTCACACGGTACTCTCCTTTAAGAGGAAGTATTCTTCATTCAGTCTTAGCTATAAATATTAGGCCCATTTATTCCTTCATTACATATTAAACTATATAATATGAAATTATATTAGTTAAAATTTTATAGAATCGATAAAGTCTCTAATTTTGAAACACATGAAATTCTCTTATGACATCCAACTTTACAATTATTTTTACTATTGTTGTAAAATCTACATTTTCTTAAATACACAATAGTCTCATATTTCTTATTCTTCTTCTTCTTCTTTATGACGAGGAGTATTCGGAATATGGAACCTGACTGGTCCCCACGGGGTCCATGAATACCTTACAAACCCATGAGTCCGGATGAGTCCATGCTCTCGCATGTACTGGTAGCCTCTAGAGGTTTTTACGCTCGAGCGGTTATTTGAACCTCCAACCTCAGCGAGTACCCTTGAGTTAGGTGAATTCCTCATCACGCGGGCTAGCCTTAGGAGGTTAATACTATCATATTTCAATTTATATTTTAACAAAATTTTCTATGATTGAAACTTTTCCTTATAATTTCAACATTTTCATTAATCTAAAAATGATACTCATTTGTAGGGTTTAACGTTTATTAACCATTCAAGGAAAAAATTGGCACGACTTTTTACCCCTTTTTTTTAACCATTTTTTCACTTTCATTTCATGCCTTAGTGGTACATATTAATCCATTAACAGGGTCAAAGTTGAAAATCAATTTTTTTGGGGCTACGAGATGAGAAAATCTTTAGTGAAACGATCATATCATGTAAACGATATTGACATAGCATATTTATCAAATTAGAACTTGGCATGCAATCAATAATTATACAGTTATAGTTATTATATTTTTTTAAAAAAAACTTACACAAATATAAAAAAATTCTAATAAATGGTGAACCTTAATTGAAAAAATATACAAATGGTAAAAATTTATTAAAAAATCCTAATAAATGGTAAATCTTAATTAGACAAACATATAAATAGTGAATTTTTATTAGAATAATATACTATATCAGTATCGCTTATACAGTATTACTGCTTCATTGAAGGTTTTTTCCTATGAAAGAGATGAAAAAGGAGTGGTAAGAGGTTAGGAGCGATAATTTTTTCCCACGATTTATAGTATGGATAATTTTTTTTATATACATTATCTTCTATTTAGAAACTATTTGAATGGTCAATTCATTAGTCAATACGAGGTGAATTTCTAAATATCAATTATTATATATAAAAAAATATCTTTGAATTTTCTCTAGTGGTTAAAGTCAAATTTGACAACTCAATCAAATCTAATAATTTATTTGAGAAAAAGGGGCATCAAACCAATTTCTAAGTGATCTCAATCATGTTAACTAAAAGTTTATTCTTATTACACATGAAATTGTGATTTATATAATTGCTTATAAAGAAATTCTTATATTTCTGTGTTAATTTCCTCGTAACATTCTTAATTTTTATGAGTATAATCATAATTAAATAAAACAAAATACACAATTTAAAATAAAGAAAATGAAAGAGCCACCAGATAGCATATTAATTAATATTTATAGTTTTAAAGTAATTGGTTGTATTATCTTTACATGTGAATTTCTTAAAAAAATAGAATAATAATTTTATAAATACTAGAATGGACCTATGCTATGCATGAAAGAAAATAAAAATAAATAAATGTAAAATGCTATGATGAATCTGTAAAATTATATTAGTTATTTATA
Organism: Lagerstroemia speciosa; assembly: GCA_037672795.1. NCBI lineage: Eukaryota > Viridiplantae > Streptophyta > Magnoliopsida > Myrtales > Lythraceae > Lagerstroemia > Lagerstroemia speciosa. The sequence goes on from CM075310.1 coordinate 5,192,447, forward strand.
ATTCATTATAATTTAATTAATTTAAAACTTGCTATTCTCAATTTTTATCAGTATATTACGTCAATTTTACTTTTTTATTTTCACAATTTCACATTATTCCTTCAAAAAATATAATAGATATTTTCTATTAAAATTATAGATATAGAGTGAGATAAGAAAATTTGATAAGTTAATAAACGATTTTTACTGTTAAGATTGTAAATATGGAAAGAGAAAAATGACTAAAATTATTATTTTATCATTAATATAAAAATCAAATGTATATCATAAATTTTAATATATAAATTAGATTAATGACAAATATAAAAATAAAAAAGATATCAAGTCACTCAAATGTTTGCACATAATAGTGTAATAGTATAGAGATTCTTTGTAACTTTTTCATTTTCTTCAACCCCAATTTAGGCAAGAATTTTCATAATTCCCTTCCCCTTCTCTCCTTCCAGAAACTCTTAAATGCATCAAATAAACTAAGTGGCGATACCGATTAATTTGAGATTTACATATAATTAACATATATACAATTATAATTATTGAATAATAAAAATTTTAAAGAAACATAAAAAATATCTAACAAATGGTAAGTCTTTATTAAACAGACGTAAGTGTCGCCACGTTGTGTATCCAATACAATGTCTTTTTTCCTCACTTCTACTATCGAGAGAGCCTTGTAAATAACGAATATATCACGTGATAATATTGATATCACGAGTTCATATAATTCAGTTATTTTTATAATTTTTTAGATAAAACTTAAAAGAAAAAAATAAACTTAAAAATAATTAAATTTAGTTAATTTGTAACATCATATAAGTACTGGCATATAATACATTCGTTATATACGAGACTTTCTCCTACCGTTCACCTCATCAAACAAGGGACCGATATAGCAGAGATCATAACAAATCCAGCCTTGCAGTTCAGCCTTCTTGCTTCATCAATTGCTTCATCAAACAACGAGTAAATCTTCGTTGCGTAGATAAAAACAAATCACTCTCCCCAACAACCTCTGCTCAATTTGCCCAAAAATGGAAAACAACCTTTGCTATATAAATCAGTCCTAGACTATCTTGTCTCTCATCCCTCTCTCTCCCCTTCTTCCTCTCTCTAGCGCCTACTGTACAATCGCTCTGCTTCTCCCTCTAAAAACCTTCTCACGAAGTCCAAAACCTCCGACCACTCACCCGGCAGCAACAGCAATGGCGTCCAACGGCAGTCCCAGCGGCCTGATCGTCAGCTTCGGCGAGATGCTGATCGACTTCGTGCCGACGGTCTCTGGCGTATCCTTGGCCGAGGCCCCGGGGTTCCTCAAGGCCCCAGGAGGCGCTCCGGCGAACGTGGCGATCGCCGTCACCAGGCTCGGCGGTAGGTCGGCCTTCGTCGGCAAGTTCGGAGACGATGAGTTCGGCCACATGCTCGCGGGGATCCTGAAGCAGTACGGCGTGGTAGCCGACGGGATCAACTTCGACCAGGGCGCCAGGACCGCCCTCGCCTTCGTGACCCTCCGCGCTGACGGCGAGCGCGAGTTCATGTTCTACCGGAACCCCAGCGCCGATATGCTGCTCAAGCCGGAGGAGCTCAACCTAGAGCTCATTAGATCTGTACGCTCTCTCTCTCTCTCTCTCTGTGGCCTCTCCTCTTTATTCTTCTGCTGCTTCGTTCCCCTGCTTCCTCCGTCGATCATTGATGCGTAGACTGGTAGCTCTAAGCCGTGGCCTCTCTCTCTGCTAATCGGATCCGGCCGCCACGTGCGACGGCCAGACTGATTCGGAGACGTCGGATGCGGCGGGCCCCGCCGGTAGATCTTTTGGTAGATAAAATTTTTCTGCCAAATATTTTTCTCCCGCGATCAAATTACTTTTTTTTTTAATAAATAACTGAAATTATTTCTGTTTTCCTATTTTAATTTGTATATCTCAAATATTTTTAACCTTTTTTCCGATTTTCTTCAATCTAATAATCCAATCTAGGGATATGGGCCTTAATGTAATTTTACCTTCATTCTGATTTTATTAACAGAGGCATTTTGGGTTTGATTACGGTTGATGGAACTTTCCATCTTATCATCTTTTGTAAAAAACAAAAAAAAGAATCTTTTGCAGTCGAGAATTACTGAATTTGATTTTGTTTCCGACTTTGTGAACCCTTTTGTCCCACAATTTCTCGTATTCCGATCAGTTCCACCTGCTGAATTGTAAATAAGATGCGAGTTTGTCAAATTTTCTTCCAATTCTACAGTTCATCCATGAAATTACGTGCTTTTGATCAAACATACCGCTTTTTCGAGTAATTTTGAGTTGACCCGACTTTCTAAAAGAAAAGAATCTCATCGGACGAGGCATTCGAATAGCACGGTAAGAAAAGATTAATTAAATTATTTTAATTAATATTAATTATAATAATTATTTAAATAATTAATATTAATTTATTTATTTATTATATTTTAATTAATATTTTTTTATATCACATAACGAAATAATATCTTATAAGAATTTTCGAGCTCACGGAGATGACGTTGATTGTGGGACCCACAAAATGATATTTTATTAGCAATCCGAGTCATCAACTTGACCTTTGCTGGTCCTCAGAGGCGCTGAATTACTTTGACCTACCCCAGCGCTGCTTTCAGGAAGGAGAATTCCGCGCGCCAGTAGAATTGGAAAATAATACACGTTCTTGACGGAAATGGCGGCCCGCACCGGGATTCTATTTCTCCGTACAATTTTCATAATTTCAAAATTGCCTCTTCATGTCGGACAGTGCACTTTAATTGATCTTTTGAAGATTAGATGAGCCCTTAGAACTGTTAGGACGCCAAGCTAGATGGCTTTTATACCGATTCTGGTGCATATTGTTGAAATTACAAGTAATATAGGTCATGTTCAAGGTTCAATTCTCAGGGAGGCTGGAATGGGAGATTTATCCAGCTCGCCCCTGTTGTAAATATAAGGTCCCAAGGAGGGCACAATCCCTTAGACGCGAAGGTGTTCGAATATGTCAGTTATCAAAAAAAAGTTTGAGACATTAGCTAGCATTGAGTTGAGTTCGGTTTTATTCGTTATAGATTCAATTACTTACCATATTCTTGAATATTTTGGAATGATTTAAGCCATTGAAATCTGCCATGCAAGAAGCAAGTCTTATGTTTTATCAGTATAATACATTCCTCAGCTTAGATGTGTCTCACATCATTCGTTTCATTCTTGTTGTAGGCCAAAGTGTTCCATTACGGCTCGATCAGCTTGATCGTGGAGCCATGCAGATCAGCCCATTTGAAGGCCATGGAAGTGGCCCGTGACGCCGGGGCCCTCCTATCCTACGACCCCAACCTCAGGCTCCCACTGTGGCCGTCGGAGGAGGCGGCCCGCGAGCAGATCATGAGCATCTGGGACAAGGCAGACTTGATCAAGGTCAGCGATGTGGAGCTCGAGTTCCTCACCGGAAGTGACAAGATTGATGATGCCTCTGCGATGTCTCTGTGGCACCCTAACCTCAAGCTCCTCCTTGTCACCTTGGGCGAAAAGGGCTGCAGATACTACACCAAGGTGAGTAGGATCGTGTGCTTAGCACTTTCTACAATGTGGGTTTTTCTATATGGTAAAAAGACAAAAGATTATGCACGATTAATCTTGACGGACAATATCCGATTCCTTAATTTCCAACTAAAACGACCCGTTGGCCAATGCTGGAGTATTTTCCAAAGTACGTTCATGAAGACTGAAAGGCAGGGGAATTCCTCCTTGATTTGGAGGCTTCATGTTAGTTCATTATGGCATAATTGAATGCAATCAATCATGCATTGCTAACCTTCGTGGACTTATCTCATCTCATACTGGAAATGTTTGGCTTTGATTATACGCACATTACTATCATGTTTTATCATGTTTTTATTTCCTTCCATTTTTTAAGCAACATGCTCAACCTAGTTAATTATACTAACAGTTTCTTCCGGTCATTGTCGCTTTTTCCTTTGTTGTCTGTCGATCTCGAGCACAGAATTTCCATGGACATGTGGAGGCTTTCCATGTAAACTCAGTGGACACCACCGGTGCTGGCGACTCCTTTGTGGGCGCTCTTCTCTGCAAGATTGTTGACGACCATGACCTTATCGAGGTAATGAGGACATCCCTTTTCGTGCATTAGTGAATCTAAATTAAAAAATAAACACGGGGCATTGCATTTCATCAGAAAAAGGCTGGGGCTCCTCCAATGTAGTAGGTTGTGCAGTACTCTTGCAAGCTCGCCATTGACAGCAAACTCAAAACTCACCTTTGCCTTTTGTTGCCTTCTTCTTCCGTTGAATCTGAAAGATATTGTCTGTGGTTGAATGTAGGACGAGTCGAGGCTGAGGGAGGTGCTGAGGTACGCGAACGCATGTGGGGCCATCACAACCACCAAGAAGGGAGCTATCCCGGCCCTTCCGGCTCATCCCGAGGTCCTAGATCTCATGAAGGGCTCCAATTGAACCTGAAATTTACAAGCCCCTCGTTCTCCCCCTTTCCCTCTTCATCTTTCTATTGGGTTTACGTCTCCTCCTTCAGTAGGAGTCTGCTTGCACTTCAAATTTGAAGAGGCTCTTGTTTCTTTCGAAACTTTTGACCTTTCAAAGTGAGGCCTCCCTCTCTCTTCATAGCATGTAGTGATTGGGAGGTTCCTCAATACCTTTACCCTTTGTTTGAATGGCTGAGTGGAGAGGAAGGAAGGCAAAGCCAAAGGAGAGGAAGGGAAGTTAAATATTTATCTTATTTCAATGTATTATAATAATCGAAGTGAAAACTAACCTTATATCCGTATAACTTAATAATTAATGGCTGAATATACTCTTATCTTTATATCATATTCACGAAGTTTTTTGTTTTTCTCCTCACCTGTCAAGGTTCGTGCCATACTTGAGTTGATTCATGGGATGTCTTAGCATAAGTGCAATTTGCTCGAACATTTTCCTGAGAGAGTCTCTTCAGCAACACCGTGATGACGAGATTGAATGCTTCATTATTGTCCCATGTAAATCGTCACCGAAGAAGTGAACCCATTTATCAATGTTGTCTTGATAAGTACGCGAACGTGTTATTTACACTTCCAATTTTTAATACTATACAAGTACTTTCATGATGATTCCCTTTTTCGATAAATAAACTTTCATTTGTTAAGCTGGAAGATTTACATCAAAATAGACACGTAAACCCCAATAAGAGAATAAGAGATTAGGAAATGTCCTAATTATGGATTTAATTAGGTTTACAACCAGAGACGATAAAAGGTGGGAGGATCGAACCTTCTGTTGAAAAATTCGAAAGTTCCTTTCCTGCCAGATAGTGTAGATAAAGCATGTAAAAGTCAGCTTGGTTACTATTGATTTGAAGGATCTGAGTTGATCAAATGATGATATCCAATTCAGCTCACCCTCCCAATTGCTCACAGATCCGGAAATTTGCATTTGGGATAGCATAGAATGGGGTAGGTTATAGGTAGAAAAATAAGGAACCGGTTAAAATAGGTTACTATTCTATCAAAGATGATATTTGTAACCGGGACCGAAACCGGTACTCAGAGCCTACAAATATATATTTATATTATTTTACTAAATATAAAACATGAAATTACAATATCTTATTTTTATATTTTTATTTTATCTATTTATTTCCATATTCAAGTCCTTAGTGTCTCTTAAAACTCATCATTTTCTTAATTTTTTGTCATCTAATAATATCCATTCTTTTACTGTAAGAGTTTTGCTGATCATTAAGCTTCTCTCCTATTGCATTCAATTGGATGTTTTCAACATTTTTCAGGTATTTCAAATAAGAAATTTGTTAGATAATTATTCATTAATCGATTTTAAATTTTTATTTTTATTTATTAATGGAAGACTAGATTCCAAACGGGTACCCATAACCAGTGGCAAAGTAGGCTCCGGGAAAGGTCTGGTTCTTAAACCAACAAGGTACGGTCTAGTTTTAAATTTTAGGGACGGGTCTTAAATAAGGTAGGGTCCGGGTATTATAAAAAATATAGGGTACCAAGACCCGATCGCCCCTAGAGAGGAAGTCGACATAAAATCATGTAACGACACTCATGTAGCATCAACATAGATGCAACAGCTTCCTCCATCGATTTGAACTTGGAAACATAAAAAAAAAAAAAAAAAAAACACACAGATCCTTTACTAACTTGAGATCACCGAGGGCACGACCTGCGTCCAACCTGTGAAGGAGAGCTTTAGCACTCAGCTGAACTAAAAAGAGAAGCAGCTGCCCAATACACAAATTTGAAGAACTTGATCGAAGTCTACTATCAGCCAGAGAAATTTATTGGCTCCTAGTTCCTGAAAGAAGTGATGACAGCAAGGCGTAAGCAGGAAACTCAACCCACAATCTGCAAATGATCAGTTAGATTACATGACAAGAACAACATCTTTGATGTAACAGGATCAGCTTCTAAATAACAATCTCAATAGTCTCTTCCATCGTGTCTTTCTGAGACAGCGGTATCTAACTGGAAGCGAACAGGCATATTGTAACAAAACTGTGGTCACAATATACACAGCGATATATAACAGGAAGAGAGCTTCTTTGGGGGTGGAGGGAAAGGAGGTGAGGGATTTGGAGGATAGGCTGTTCCTCCAGGTTCGTTGTCTGAATTTCACCGTTAAATTTAATTTGACAATTGCATCATTTTCAGTGGAAACAAAAACTTCATGAAATGCATCGAAGAAAAGTTAACAAAATTTCTCAAATTTTATTTAATTTTTCAAATTTATCAACTAAAATAAAATTTAATTATATTTTCATCTTAACTTTCGCTGCATCCCATTATTATTATACGAATGTCATTCTAAAATTGTAAACACAAAAAATTTGGAATTTACAAGTTTCGCGGATAATGTTTTTAGTCCTTTCATTTTTAGCATTTTTTGAGGAGAAAGGTGGACAGTGATTGTGTTTGCGACCGGATGCTCGAAAGGATGGAAGACAAAAGAGTAGACTTTTACTCTTCATATTTGAGAACGTGAAGGATATTTTCGCCATAAAAATTTTGTATCACTCCCCAATTATATCAAATTAGATAAATTGGAAAACTATAACGGCATGTTTGGTTCGCTAGAAAAGCTATTACACGGAATAACTATTTCGCGTGAAATAACTTTTCTAGCATTTGGTTCGTTGGTTGCCTGGAATACGATTTTCGAAGGGGAATAGAAGAGGAATAGTGGAGGTTAAGACATTCCTCCCTCCTCAGTCGGGAACAGCTATTCCCAATGGGAATAAGTGGAAAATTACATATTTACATCCGACTATTCATCAAAATTTCTTTTTGTGCCACAGCTTCATTTGCCCATCTCAGTCATTGCACCGGCTCCCCGCCACTGCCGTCGGCTGCCCCTAACGTACCTAAGCCTTCCCGTGCCTCCCCCGAGCCCCCGTGTCGATTCGTCTCCCCTCCCGTGGCTCGGTGGGTCTCATAATCAGTTTATCTCTCTACTGGTTTGGCCTCCTCGAGCCCCAGGCTCGAGCCATCAGGGGCTTATGACCCCACGAATTGATTCGGCTTGGCTCCAAAACTGAGCTCGTGGGTCGAATGCCCTTGAGGAGACTCGGGGAGACGTGGGCTCGAGTGAGTTTGAGAGATTCAACTAGGTTAGGGGACAACTCAAACCAGATCAACGAAGGCTCGGGCAGGTCGACGGCAATGGCGGGTTGACGACGGCAGTCACTGGGGGTTGAATATGATGAACAGTGCACAATTTACTGTTCGTGACATTTTTTTTAATTTTTTGTTTTTAATAAATACGAAATAAAATATACGTGAGAGACAATTTTGTCATTTTACCCTTAAATATTATATTTCATATTACTCTATTTCTTCTGATCAAACAACAACACTTTTGTTCATCATTTTATTTATTACTTACCTTATTCTTTTTCCCATTTTATTCTATTCTCTCTCATTTCATTCCAGCGAACCAAACATGCCGTAACTCTTTTGAGAGACTTAGAAGGATTGACCTCCTAAATAATTTACTTAATAAGAGATTATATAGTCTCTCTAAGTTTAAATCCCTCCCCACCAAATCCCTCGTATGAATCACTCAATCCAAAAGCTGAGGTCTTTCCCTTCTATCAAATAGTCAAGTTCAATATTCATTATGCCTGTTTTAGACAGAGCGTTCGCTATGCTATTGAGGTTCCTACGAATCCGTACACAGCCCTAGCACTCAAACTGTCGAAGTTAATGCTTGATCTCTACGATGATGAGCTTGATTTGCAATGGAACTTTGCTAATTCTACTCGGAGTGTCAATTAAGGCTAGCGAATCGGAGCAAAATTTGAGCTTCCATCCATTGATTCGTTATTGCTACCATTTTTGCTGCATCTAATAGTGCATCTGTTTCTGCATGTAAAGGCCTGAAAGAGTTAATGCTTTCTCGTACCAGGTGCAGAGGATAGAGTGTCATGTAACTCCTATCTATTTTTGAATATAGCTGCGTGAATTGTGGTGTTGGGATCGTGATCGCTCTGGTACCGTCTATTTAGTCTCAGGACGTCCCGAAGCGAGGTGCTGAAATGAGAAATTCAAAACTTGACACCGGTATGTACATGGACAAACCCGTCAACTTTCAGAGGGAACAAATCATGGACAAAGTAGGAGATTTTACTATATCAGATCGAGGATTTATAGTTTTCAGGGATACCGCCATTTTCAAACCTAGACTCTCTCATCCAAGCCCTAAGGTCCCTGAGGTTTCACGGCATTCAAGCACACACTTTTATAACTTGTACAAGACCATATTTATGTACACAAGGCCACATCCTATTTTACATCCTATAAAATATTCTCTACGTAGATTTTGTAGAGCAAATATATTGCGAAATTTAGGATATCCTATTCAAACGAGTAAATAATATCCACAAAATATTTCAAATATCTACCAAAATTCAGTTCGAAATATTTCATACTTCCAACTACGATCTTGGCCTTTGATAGTTGTTTGCACATATCTCATATCTTGAATATGATCTCCAACTTGTTATTCAGGTCTTCGAGTTCCGACTTATACTGAGACGTATCCCAATATGTGTCCGGGACAAGTAGGGGTTTTAGTGCCCTGTAACTCCTGTTCACCTATTCAACCAACTCGTTAATCCAGTTTTCAACCTGTGAAAAAAAGGGTATTACAAGTGCCTGAGTAATATCTCGAGACATTATTTGGAAGTCAGAAGAAATTGGGAGGAAGTTTTGCGTAATGATATGTATATTTGCCGATGATATCGACTTAATTTCTAAACTCGGACCGGACCGAAAACCGGCCAAAACATGCATTCTTGTGTTCATGGGATGAACTGTAGGTTCAATATGTCCAACCGCATGTTTAAATAATATTAGTAAAAATTTAAAATTTATGATGGGTCCGTTGACTTAATCTTTGATACATTTATCAACCCATTTAAAGTTTTTTAAATTTTTTAAAATTAAATATGATAAAAAAAAGTTATGTTGTACTAGGGGTGTAAATGAGATGAGATATTCGGGTTCAACTCAATGAAAATTTGAATTTGGCTCGCTCAGAATGAGTTCAAGCACGGCGTTGTCAATTAAACAAGTTGAGCCGAGCCTAGTAATATTCGGCTCGAGAAACTCGTGAGCCTAAATGAAACTTTTGTTTTACATTATAATTGTCGTTATTATTATTAATTTTTTGAGAACTGAAAAGTTATCAATTTAAGCTCTTTACTTTATTCAGATTTTTTTCTTCTTATTTTTTCACTCACTTATGAATTCTTAATCGTAATATGTCCTCCTCTTCTCATCTTTACTTTCCGTAATTGACAAACCAGTCCCTTATCCACCCTAAACCCTCCTACTTAGCTTAACTCATTTAGGCTCGGCGAGCCGTCGTTTGTTATAACAAGCTGAACTCAAGCTTGAAATTTTAGGCTTACCCACACTCGAGTTCGCAAATTGTTAAACAAGTTAAGTTCGAACATAGTTAATCCGGACTCGACTGAGCTCATTTACACCCATATGCTGTCCTGTCCTATTCCCCCATGTATTCACCGTTCTTCGCCTTTCTTTCCCAATTCAATTTTGTCATTATTCACTGAAATTCGAGTAATAAATAAAACTGGACCAGGTTGGCAGCCGGTTCGTCCCAGTTGAATTTTTAAAACTATGAATTTAACTACTTATTGTTTTTCACATACAAAATTGCACTCATACCACCATAGGCTATGATATAATGGTTTAAAACTCACTTTCGTGCAATTTGGTGAGGTTGAGATCACATATTCGAATCTCGCACAAAGTAATGTTGTCAGAAGAAACTCTTGAATCTATGTCCTAGCGAATCCCAACTTGTTATACTATATTAGGTCTTTAGTGATTCTATATTAATGGGGCTAGTGTAAGTATGGTTATTCATTTCGTTTGATATGTTCATAGTTGAACACAAAAACTTGAATATTACGTACCGATGGTGGTTGGGTCGATACTACTTCCGTTTTCATTTCATCGATCAAGAGAGTACTCGTACTCACCAGTACTTAGTATTTTGCTTATACAAACTGGCCACAGGAACTAACCATTTCTTTTCTATCCATAAGTGCAAGATAAATTGTACATATATGAATGATCTTTCAATCTATGCCGAGGTCAGGGACAGTGAAGTGCTGCTCCTCCTCATCGTCATCATTTGAGGGATCTGTCTTCTAGGCAGCGATGGTTAGTTCGTTGGTCCAGAAATTGGGGATAGGATGCGAAACCGGCAGCCAAGGGAACTCAGCTGCAGCCTTGTTACAAGTGATTAGCTCCCAAAGAGACGCATGTGGAGAAAAGTCTTCAATGGGAGCTATCACACTACATAATAGATACTGACTTAGTATATCTGTCCAATTAGGATTCATCGTTTATTATAATTTTTAATAAATTTTTTTACCGTTTATATATTTTTCCAATAGAATTTACTATTTATTAGTATTTTTATATATTTGTAAAGATCTTTTTAGGATTTAATAACTACAGTCAGATAATTATTAATTAAATGTCAAGTTCTAATTTGACAGATATACCATGTCAGCACTGTTTATGTAGTATGGCTGCTATACTAAAAACTTTTTCACCCATGTGAGCTAACCAGTCTAGAACCCCGAACTCGAGCCGATCCTTCTGCAGCATCTAAGAAAATCGGGTACACCAGTGTTTGCATGTAGAGAACTTGGAATTTGGAAAGTTCTAAGATACTACAAAGATTAAGGAAATAATTTGCTTGCCAAAATATATAGTCTTACATGTGCTTACTCAAAAAAAAAAATCATAAACAAGGAAAACATTAGTTAGCTGATTGACCCAACTTCAAAAGATTGATTGTAGGTTGCTCATCGAGCATCTAATCGGACATGTTCTGTATGCACACAACCACCTTTGAACAAGTGTGTGGTTTCTGTAGACTACTTTATACTTCATATTATGTTGAAAAATCTACAACCCGTTATTGAAACTGTGACAGAAGCACCGAATGAAGTCATGTCGTTGCAAAAAAAAAAAAGGAAGTCATGTTTTAACAACAACACAAAGGAGAAAAGAAGGAAGAGAGGATAAAATGGATACAATACTAATCGTAGCAAACCCTAATCTATATCTATATATTATTATATGTAAATGTTTGTGATGTTAGGTGTCTTTTTTATTTTCTATATTTGCCCTTAATTTAATTTACATATTCAAATTTATAATATGCATATGATTTTTAGATTAAGGATAAAATAATAATTTTAATCATTTTACTTTCACCGTATATCTAAGATCGTAACAGGAAAAATCTTTCATTAACTGTTAACATTCCTCATACCACTAAATATTTGTAATTTTAATTGTAAAAATATCTTACTTGTTTGAATGGAATGATTTGAAATTGTGAAATTCAAATTGTAAATTTGATATATTATACTAATGAAAATTGAGAATGCGTTGCTTACAACTGTAAGTTAACGAATTTTAAGCGAATTAAATTAAAATAAGTTATAAATCAACGATTTACTTACACCGATTCATTTAATTATTTCACATTTATTTATTTGTGTTCTCTTTTGGTGCGTGTTATGGTCCGTATCTAGTTAACTAATATGATAAGAAAATTGAAAAAGAAAAAACTGATAACCTGCCCTGTCCGCCCATTTCCCCATGCATCACAGCAGAAATGCTAACAATACCAACTGTTCATTTGTACAAATCCAAGAACTTTCCATTTTTCTCCCCAACAACAGACTAAAATAACATAGATAATGACAAGTCATCCTCTCCAACAACCTCTGCTCCATTTGGCAAAAAATGGGAAACAACCTCTGCTATGTAAGTCTATCACAGACTGTCTTCCCTCTCGTCTCTCTCTCTCTCTCTCCACTTCTTCTTCTCTCCCTCTAAAAGCTTCTTTCTCTCAAAGTCACCCGGCAGCAATGGCGTCCAACGGCAGTCCCAGTGGCCTGATCATCAGCTTCGGCGAGATGCTGATCGACTTTGTGCCGGCGGTCTCTGGTGTGTCCCTGGGTGAGGCCCGGGGTTCCTCAAGGCCCAAGGTGGCGCTCTGACGAATGTGGCGATCGCCGTCACCAGGCTCGGCGGGAGGTCCGCATTCGTCCGCAAGCTCGGAGACGATGACTTCAGCCACATGCTCGCTGGGATCCTGAAGCAGTATGACGTGATAGCCGATGGGATCAACTTCGACCATGGCGAACCCCGAGTTCATGTTTTACTGGAACCCTAGTGCTGATATGCTGCTTAAGCCAGATGAGCCCAACTTCGAGCTCATTACATCCGTACGTTCTCCCTCTCTCTCACTCGCCTTGGCTGTTTCTTCATCTGTTACTGCATTCCAGTTCAATCATTGAGGCGTAGACTATTGGGATATCATAATGTGGTAGTGCTTACGTAGTGATACCGATTAATAAAAAATAATTTCAAAAATCTAAAAAATGAAAAACAAAAAGTCAGCTTTATTCATTGTATGTGCAGTCACTTACCAGATTTTGGAATATTTTTCTTAAATGTAAACAATTATGATATGACAGAAAAATAGAAAAAGAGTCATGTATCGAGAAACAGAGTAAAGAAAGTTGAGATGAGCTGAGTCGCTGAGTTGTACATTTCACTTCAATTCAATATAAATACATGTACAAAAGGAGTAAAATAATATAATTAACATTTCAGATATTTTTCTCTCTCTCTCTCTTCTGTTCTCTCTCGCAGTTAGAGACTACAATCTTCTTCTTCTTAGTTTCTAACATGGTATCAGAGCAAATTCCTTCACTGTGCTGGTGAGAAATTCGTCCATGGCTCAAGGAACTCAAAGTGTTTAGGTGCCTCAATCCACCACAGCAACCACTGCAGAAACGTTTCTGCAAACAGACAGCATATATAGTCCGTTCTTCCTCCACAGTGGAGATCACCCAGGTCTGGTGCTTATTTCTCACATTTTGATAGGATCCAACTACAATACATGGGGTCATTCAATGTGAATGGCACTTAATGCAAAAAAGAAGTTTGGATTTATCGAAGGAAATCTCGAAAAACCAGCTGCAACTGATTCCACTGCAAACGTATGGTCACGCTGCAATAGTATGGTCATATCTTGGTTGCTAAATGTTGTCTCTAAAGAGATCACCGACAGTCTTTTGTATCTAGATTTAGCGGAAGCTGGTTGGACAGATTTGAAGGATCGTTTTCATCAGAGCAATACTCCACGAATCTTCCAGATCAAACAACAAGAGCACAATCTCTCTCAAGGACATTTAGATGTCAATACATATTTCAGATGACTGAAGATACTTTGAGATGAATTGAAGAATTTCCAGCAAATTCCTGTCTGCGGATGTGGTGGTATGAAGGCTTGGGTGGATTATTAGAAACAGGACAATGTAATGCAGATCCTTATGGGCTTAAGTGACTCTCTCTTTAGTATTCGAGCTCATATCTTGATGATGGATCCATTGCCGACGCTTTCTAAAGTGTTTCATCTCATAACTCAAGAGGAACAACAAAGATCAATTCATATTGAGCTGCCTGCAGTAAGTAATCCACTGATTTTTGTTGTTTCCTCTTCGGCAAATCAGCCAGTTCTAGAGTTGCAGCACTAATGATGACATCTGCTAGGGGAAGACGATAGGCCTATCTGTACACATTGTGGGCTTATTGGACATCGTGTTGATAAATGTTACAAACTACAATGATATCCATCGGGCTTCCAACCCAAGCCCAAATCAACACAGTAGGTCCAATTCTCTTCTTTATCCAAAGTTCCAGAAAGCAAGGAATCAATGAAAGGAATTGCAGCTTGTACAGCTATGGCAGTAATGCCAACGTCACTTACCAGGTTAGATACAACAGATGATTGCTTATCTTAGCTCACAACTTCAGTCTTAGGTTCACGACATGCCAAAGATAGCACCAGTTCCCTCAACTTCCTCTCTCGAACCTCCTTTTATATCTCATCTTGCCAGTAACTCTTATTCTTTGTTACCAGCTGATTCTTCTTCGCCTATTTCACATTCAAAATGGATCATTGATACAGGAGCCACACATCATGTGTGCTGCTGTTCCTCCTTGTTTGATAAACTCTAGAACTTTACATAAAAATTTTACTCTCCTTGATGGAAGCACAGTTCTAGTCAAACAAACTGGCACGGTTCAACTAACTCCTTACCTCATCTTGCACAATGTTCTTTTTCTTCCCTTTAAGTTCAACTTACTTAGTGTGAGTGCACTCACTTTAGCTTTCAAGTGTTCTGTTACTTTCCTTGTTGATTCTTGCTTCATTCAGGACTTAGCTCGGGCCTTGAGGATCGAGAGGGGTAGTCAATTCTACACCTCTTTCTCCTTGATCTCCCAGACTTTGGTTGCACCAATATAGTTTCTTTTTTAGTCTCTTCCACCTTAGATACATGGCACAATCGCCTTGGACATCCATCCCCAGCCAAGTTGCAAGTTTTACATAAAGACTTAGATATTCCAGCACCCTTATCTGATCTATCTTCTCACTGTAAAGTTTGCCATGAGGCTAAACAATGTCATTTGTCTTTCATTTCTTCAAATAACAAGAGTTTGCAGCCTTTTGACTGACTTCACATAGATATCTGGGGGCCATTTCATGTTCCTACCCTAGATGGTCATAGATTCTTTCTCACCATTGTAGATGATCATATTCGAGTAACATGGCTTTATCTTCTGCAACATAAATCAGATGTACAGATAGTATTTCCTGATTTCTATAGTTTCATTCTAGTTCAATATAGAACTCACATCAAGGCTGTCAGGTCAGATAATGCACCTGAATTGGCTTTTACTGAATTCTTTTGATCAAAAGGCATTCGTTCTTTTCATTCCTATGTTGAAATGCTAGAGCAAAATCCAGTGGTTGGACATAAACATCAACATATTCTGAATATTGCTCGAGCACTTCTCTTTCAAGCTCAACTTCCACTTGGTTATTGGGGAGATAGTGTACATACTGTTGTATATCTCATTAACAAAACTCCATCACCTTTGCTTTCAAATAAAACTCCTTTTGAGCTTTTACACCATAAAAGGCCTTCTTATTCTCATTTATGTACTTTTGGTTGTCTTTGTTATTGATCTACCACTGTCAATCATCGAGCAAAATTCTCTCCTTGAGCCAGGGCATGTGTTTTTCTTGGTTACTCTTTTGGTTTTAAAGGGTATAAATTTCTTGATTTACAAGACAATAGCATCCACATATCTCGGAATGTTATTTTTCATGAGAATATATTTCCTTTTGCTCATCAATAACATAAGTAAGATCCTACACTTTCTGATTTTCTTGCTGACAGAGTCCTTCCCTTACCAATTTCTTCCTCTGTTGATCCATTCCCAGCATCTTTCACTAGACATTCTACTGCAGAACTAGTCTCCACTTCGGTTCCCTCCCCTGCAATGACCTCTTCTGCTGATCAAATTCCTTCTACTTGACCTTCCAGAATAGTTAAGGTTCCTTCTTACCTTTCAGATTACCACTGTTATCTTGCTTTTTCTCCTTGTTCTCCTTTTCCACTGAGTTCTTATTCTTCCTATCCTATTTCCAATTACTTGAGTTACCATCATTTATTTGCTCCTTTTTGTCACTTTATTCTTTCTATTACTCTTGCTCCTAATCCTAAATCTTTTGAGGAAGCTATCAAATCACCGGTGTGGCGTGATGCCATGGAACTCGAGCTGCGAGCTCTGGCTAGCAACTAGACTTGGCATGCTTTTCCTCTTCCTGAACACAAAAACTTGGTTGGTTGTAAATGGGTTTTTAAGACAAAATATAATCCAGATGGTACCATTGAGAGATATAAGGCTCGTTTAGTGGCTAAAGGGTACAGTCAACAGGAAGGCATTGACTTCCTAGACACTTATTTTCCTATTGCTAAGCTAGTCACTGTGAAGTTACTATTATCTTTGGTAGCTATTTTTCATTGGTCTTTAACACAGTTGGATGTGACAAATGCCTTCACGGAGACCTTGATGAAGAGGTTTATATGGTCTTGCCTCCTGGAAAAGTCAATGGTCAGGGGGAGTCTTATCCACCTAAATCTATTTGCAAGGTACAGAAATCCATATATGGACTAAAGCAGGCATCAAGGCAATGGTTTTACAAGTTTTCAAGAACTCTTCTGGCTCTTAGTTTCAAGTAGTCTCAATTTGATCATTCTTTATTCGTCAGGATTGATTCATCTGCTCATCTTGTTGCTCTATTGGTTTATGTTGATGATATTCTTATTGCTAGCAACAATCAAGAGACAGTGGCTGCATTAAAGCTCAATTTACAAAAGCAATTCAAGATGAAGGACCTGGGATCAGCCAAGTATTTTCTAGGCTTAGAAGTAGCTTGAAATTCAGCTGGGATATCACTCTACCAATGTAAGTATGCACTGGAACTATTATCTGACACAAGATACCTCGGTTGCAAACCAACTTCTGTGCCTATGGAGCCTAATTCGAAGTTGTCACAAAATGATGGAAATTTGTTGACTGACCTAGCATCAGATAGAAGGCTCATGGGTAAACTCATCTACCTGATTATTACCAGACCCGATTTGAGCTTTGCAGTTAATCGATTGAGCTAGTTCATGGCTTCTCCTCGTACTACACACATGAAAGCAACTCTAAAGGTTCTTCAATACATCAAAAGAACTCCAGGGCAAGATCTTTTCTTTCCTTCTAATTCCACTCTGCAACTGAAAGCCTTTGGTGATGCTAATTGGGGTTCAAGCCCAGACACAAGAAGTTCTGTAACAGGATTCTGTATATTTCTTGGGAATTCACTCATCTTGTGGAAGTAGAAAAAACAATCAGTTGTTTCTCGATCATCGGCAAAGGTTGAATATAGAGCAATGGCACAAACAACTTGTGAGATTGTTTGGATCCTTAGCCTCCTGAAAGATCTGTTGATCAAGCATCAACTTCCAGCTCTACTCTACTGCGATAATCAAGCTACTCTACACATCACGGCCAATCCAGTCTACCACGAAAGAACCAAGCATGTTGAACTGGATTGTCATTTTGTTCGAGAAAAGATGCAGGCAGGGATATTAAAATCGATGTATGTCTCCTCACAGAACCAACTCGGAGATTTACTCATGCAGGCTTTACACCCGAGACAGTTTCAGTTACTTCTAAGTAAGATGGGAATACATAATGTATTCTCCATCTTGAGGGGGAGTCTTAAATGTAAATAATTATGATATAACAGAAAAACAGAGTCATGTATCGAGAAACAGAGTAAAGAAAGCTTAGATGAGCTGAGTAGTTGAGTTGTACATTTCACAGTATAATTACTTATACAGAAGGAGTAAAATAATACAATTAACATTTCATATATTTCTCTCTCTCTCTTTTGTTCTCTCTCACAGTCAGAGACTACAATCTTCTTCTTCTTAGTTTCGTAACAATTTTGAAATGATATAAACCAGTAAAATTTGCATGGCAAGAATCGAGTCTATGATCTTGCCCGTGTGATACATTCTTCAATTTAGATGTCTTAAACCGTTCGAGTCATTTCTGGCTGTAGGCCAAAGTGTTCCATTACGGCTCGATGAGCTTGATCGAGGAGCCATGCAGATCAGCCCATTTGAAGGTCATGGAAGTGGCCCGAGATGCCGGGGCACTCCTATCCTACGACCCCAACATCAGGCTCCCTCTACGACCATAGGGGAAGGAGGCCCGCAAGCAGATCATAAGCATCTGGGACAAGGCAGACGTGATCAAGGTCAGCAATGTGGAGCTGGAGTTCCTCATTGAAAGTGACGAGATTGATGATGAGTCTGCGATGTCTCTGTGGCACCCTATCCTCAATCTCCTCCTCGTCACCTTGGGTGAGAACGGCTGCAGATACTACACCGAGGTGAGTAGGATCGTTTGCTTAGCGCTTTCTATAATGTGGACTTGTTGTCCACAGTCAGTTTTGCTAATACATTCTTCTGGTGATTGTTGCTTTATCCTTCTATTTTCAAACTCGAGCACAGAATTTCTATGGATATGTGGAGGCTTTCCACGTAAACGCAGTGGACACCACCGGCGCAGGTGATTCCTTTGTGGGCACTGTTCTTTGCAAGATTGTTGACAATCGTTCCCTGATCGAGGTAACGAAGACCTTCATCTTTATGCATTACTGAATGTGATAAAGGGAACACATTCCTGATGGCCTTCTTATCTAACTAGCCTCTCAAAAGGAATCCTTCCCTAAAGCATTGTATCTGGAAAAGGTTTCTTATTATGAGTTATCAATCTGAATCAAAAATAAACTCGGGCATTTCATGGCAAATCAATGGTAGGGCGAGCCTTTCATCAAAAAGGGTTGGGGCTACTCCAACGTAGATTGTGCAGTACCCTTGCAACCTCGCAGTTGATAGCAAACTCAAACTCAATCAATCTGAAAGATATTGTATTTGAATGAATGCAGGACGAGGCAAGGCCGAGGGAGGTGCTGAGGTACGCGAACGCATGTGGGGCCATCACAACCACCAAGAAGGGAGCGATCCCAGCCCTTCCAACTCATTCCGAGGTCCTGGATCTCATGAAGGACTCCAAGTGAACTTGAGAGTTGCAGGTCCGCCATTCTCCTTTCTTTTCTTTCTATTGGGTTTATGTCTCTTTCTTCAATAGGCTCTTGTTTCTTCTGGAAGTTTTGGCCTGTCTTAGTAAGCCTCTCTCTTTGTTCCTTTCATGTAGCCATTGGAAGACTTCCCTGATGCTTTACCCTTTCTTTGGATGGGAAGAGTGGAGGGGAAGGGAGAGGAAGTGAAAGAAGGAGAATAGATGGAAAATATTTAATTTTTTATTGTACTATAATAAGGGGATGGAAAAGTAAACAATTATCTTATATGTATGTAACTTATTAATTAATATATGAATATATCATTTTCTTTAGGAAGAATTATATTAGCAGCCTTAAAAATTTGTCATTTTTTCTAAGCCAGTCCTATAAGTTTACAAGTGATCTTTTCAATCCAAATGTTTGCTTCGTTACGCATGTAAAGTTCATTCCATCATTTACTGTTAGATTACCACTAACGTGTCATTAACGTCATTAATTCTTCTTATTTTATTATTAAATTTTTTGACTGGCAAATGAGTTGGCATTTTTTTCATACTAAATAATATAACATGGCATCAAACCCTGTAAAAAGACATTTTATGGGACCATATATAAATTTTGAGCGATTTTCGGGATTTAAAAAAATTAACACAATAAGTTCATGTCTCGATTCGACTATCTGGTTAGATTAAAATCTATCTAATTGATTTAAAAATAGAATAAATATCGCAATCTCAACTTGAAAAATCTAATAATTTTCTTGTTCACTGCCAATTGAACTGGATAAGAAGAACTTGTCAAAATAATCGGGTTGAACAATGCTAAATCATATATATTAACGCCATGTTAGACGATTTAACGGTAAAGAAGGACTGTTTAATACTATTAGTGACACATTAACAACATACCAAGGGCAAATGACGGAATGGACTTAATGTGCATAACGGAGAAAATATTTAGGACTAAAAAGAGCACTCTAAAAATAAGACTGATTTTGAAAAAATGACAAACTTTTATGATTGCCATAGCAATTCTCCCATTCTCTTTATATCACACTAGGTTGACACTCTATTAGGTTTTCTGTTACTCAGTTCTCGAATTTCATGCTATACTATTTTTGCTGAATGTTCATCCTGCACTTGAATTGGTTCATGGAATGTTTTAACATATGTGAAAAATCCTTGAACAATTCCCTTGGAGAATCACTTCAACCATTTTTAAATGTTGTCTAATTCATCGAATATCTACTTGAAGTAGGTCAACATATCACTCACGCATCCAAGCTCATGTCAGATAAACACGACCCAAATGTGTCATACTACGTGAAATGTTAAGTAAAAATTTCAAAATTCAAAAGAAACAATATATGTCATTACATGATTAGATATTACGCGACAAAGCCGTCGTGTATCACACCGAGTATCTTCTCCATTTAATCCCACATTGAGAGTCGAAATAAAATGGGCTTTGGAATGGAATTGGAGTGAATAATTCCTCATTCCTCTTTCTCTATTAAAGATATACTAGAAGTTCAACCGTGTTATACACAAATTTTATTATTTGAAAAAAAGAACATGAGCACATAAATAATTAAATAGAGGCTTAATTGTACTTGATTTCTAAATATGTGATTTTTTTTGTAAATTAATTATAAAAATAGTAATAAATTTAGGAAAAATTGTGTATTTTATATAATGAAAATCCTAGAAAGAATAAGAAAAATGTAGGTGAAATGAGTGACAGAAGTGAAGATGATAATAAAGAAAAGTAGGAAAATATATTAATGAATTTACTTGCAACTTTTCTTTCTTTAATCTAATTGTTGCTAAAAATTTAAAATTTATATGTTGATGAACAATTTAAGAAAGCAAAATAAAAGTCAAAACCCTCATGATTTTCATATAATAAAACGATATCCAAATAAGAAAAAAATTTCCCTTCATTCACCACATCCAAATACAGTATAAGGTATGGTTAATATTCGCTTCGGATAGATCCACTAAAAATTAAAATTTTTTAATTACGATTTTATATACATAATCTCAAATTGAAAATATTATTTAAAAGAAAAAATTAACCTTTGATGGTACGTTTGGGTGGACATGCCCTATTTCAATCACTATGCTTTTGTCCTTTCTTCCATTTGACAGTGGGAAGAGCGGGATGCCAAAATTTTATGGTCGAGTTATTGAATAATTAATTATCTAATTAAAATAATTTTGTGCTGTTATATTCTTTTTTATTTGAATCATTAATTATAAATTGTTGAATTAAATTGTTCAACGATTTAATAACTGGATTGAAAAAGCTTCTACAAGATGGATTCGAATCATTTTTCGTACGCTGATTCAACTACTTAAATTTGATTAATGAATTTTTCAATGAGTGCATGGGAAATCTGATATTCAAATGCTAAACCTTTAGATAGGTAGTCGAAAATGATTATGAGAATCAAATTCTTTTTCATAATTTGAATAGTTGATTGGTGAGTTATTGAATCAATGCAAGTGAGTAGGATAAGAGAAGGAAGATCTTGAATTGTCGAGTCTGCATCCATTTCCCTGGCAACCAACGATCTAACTCAGATTGATACTCCTTAAATTCTACAAAAAGAGCCTTATTTTCTAATTTTATGCCACAAAAAATCTGGAGTAAACCCTGTAGGATTGCCCGAGTGGTCGGATTGCGCTAACCCACTTGGGCATGATCCAAGTTCGACTCGTCGTGGATGATCATGAGTCATGACTCGATCTTGGTTCAACCTACCTTCCAATTTGGTCTGACCTGCACCGATTGGGTTTATCCTATTCTGTTACATGATTATATAACTTTAAAATTAATTTTTATTTGGCTTTTGAGTGTTAATTGAACAATGGGTCATTTTTGTTATTTTAATTGTGTTAATTTTAAGAAAAGGAACCTTGCAGTAAGTCTTGCTGCAGAAGAAGAGAAGGCATCATCACTTCAGAACAGGATCACCAGTGTGGTTCCTCGTACTTCAAAACAGAACAGGAGCATTTCTGCTACTGCTCAGCCATCATCTTCGAGGAGGTCCAACTATGGTTTCAGCTTCACCAGGTGAACCGATAGAGCCATGACTTCGTGGGTTAAGCAGGTTCCATACTGAAACAATACCAGTACCGTAAAAAAAACTTAAGCTACAGGAAAAAAAAAAAAAAAAAAAACTTGACCGATCTAGCCATGACTTCCAGTAAACTGGAGGTTCAAGAGCATCCGTGGAGTCCAGTATCCTGTAACTCCTGTCCATCAGTATGACTGGCAGGTTCAATCCAGTTTTCAACTTGTTGAAGAGAGGTACTACCAGTGACTAAGTGCTATCTCGATGAACACGTAAAGAACACCTTATTTGGAAGACCATTAGCAAACGGGAGGAATTATGTGAATAAATATGTATCTATTATGCTTATGCATATATTCTGCCAACAACACCGACTTGACTACGTATTGTTTCTTACACAGGTATATGAACTCACCAGTACACTAGTATTTTGCCCGTATCGACTAGCCACAAGAACTAATTACTCTTTTCTACCCACCAGTGCAAGATAGATCATGGATATGAATGATCTTTCAATCTAAGCCAAGGTCGGGGACAGTGAAGTGCTCCTCATCATCATCGTCATCACATGCAGGGAATTCGATCCTCTGTTTCTTCTGGGCAGAGATGGCGAGTTTGTTGGTTCGGAAATTCGGGACAGGGAAGCTACTTGGCTGAGAAACCGGGAGCTGAGGGACCTCAGCTGCAGTCAGGGCCTCCTCGTGATGAGTGATTTGCTCCCCGAGCAGCCCCATGTCAGCTAGCCAGTCTAGATCCCCGAACTCGAGCTGATCCTTCTGCAGCATCCAAGAAAATCAGGTAAACTGCCTATCGGGAAGATGAAGATGATGATTTTCCAGCTACAATATATATAACTAATCAGAAACAAGGAAAAGATTGATAGAATTGGATTCTGCCTATTTAGCCTATTGATCCGACTTCAGAATGCTGCTGGAGATTGCTCATCGAGCATCAAATCCAACATGCTCTGTATGCACACGATGGCCTTTTAATAAGAGCCCACTTCGGCTAACTACTATGTATTATGTTGAAGAGCCCCCAAATTGGTAACTGCAGTTGAAAATGTTCATTTGCTCGAATCCAAAAAGCCTCTTCCTTCCTTCCTTCTTCTAACCATAGGCAAGACATACTGAACTGTGAAAGACCTTGGAGACAATCTAAGACTATTGTTTTCCATGTTTTCTTTATGTTCGGTTTTTGCTTCTCCAAGTAAACCAGACCATGTGTTTACTGATCCACAGCACCGCAGCAAGTGTATAGCACTGGCAAAAGAAATGCTAGATGCGCAATGTAGTAATTTGTCCATGAATTTGTTTGTCTAACCTTGTCAGAGGAGTCGAAATCTGATAACTGCAAAAGTTCTTCGACTCCCCATCCCCTCGATAGAGAATCCTGCTGCTGCGGTGGCACTTTCATCGGGATCTGAGGGGCACTTTGGCTCGGTGGCTCGAACTGACTCTTCTGACTGCTGTTTGTGCACTTGGAGCTTAACCCGACACGGATTCCGGTCGCGAGAAACCTCTGGTGGTTAGCAGAGAGTCTATGAGCTGAATGGATCGCCTCATCGCAGTCTTGACAGAAGAGGGCTCTGTCCTCTACGCAGAAAATGAAAGCTGCCTTCTCCTGCCCAGCAAAGTTTCTGTAAGACAAGGATTGAACTACAGGAATAGACAGATTTCATCACCTTTTCTTAAATTAAACCCGGAGTATGCCTCCAAAGCATACTCTTAGTTCTGAGTTTCAGAAGACGAGCAAGGACAGCTCAAGAACACAACTAAACAGCACTGCACCCAGGTATATCTGTTTTAGAATGGACTCTTTTATTGACCGATTCTTCCTAGTTAACATCTTTGTTTCGAAAGAATTTCTTAGGTTGCAAATGTGGGAAACTTGCATATCAGCTGCTCAGCACTGTTGGTAGGGCACAGAAACAGATCTCAGTCATACCCGGAAGTGAACTCGAGTATGGGGAAATTTATAAGGTCTAATCCATGAATAGCATCATGGTTGTTCACTGACATTACTGGATCCGTCGCTGCTAACCGCCATTTCACTTGTAACCTGTGGGAGGAACTAACAAAAACCGAATCGATGGGGTTGTTTACTGGAACCCGAATCTAATCGGCACAAACGAGAACAGTACTAGCACCCAGAAGGAGAATTTTCGACTAATCCGAGTTTCAGGTGAGGCAGTAGAGTTAGTCATAATGCCCGATTCGTCTAGCACTTTCGCGGTACGAGCCGGGGACTTGGATCTAGCAAACTTCTACAGACCTTACCTTAGTTCATTCACAGCAGTCTACCATCCAAAACACTAATATGTTACTGATTCTGAAAGTCTGTCAAAGAGAGACACAGTTGAAGAGATCAAGCGAGGATGGAGATTAAAAGGAGGCAATGAAGACGTGAGCTTTTACCTGGCAGATATCGCAGCGTGGGAGCTTGTAATTGGAGAGGCAGTGGAGGAGGAGGCGCTGGTGCTTGCTGGCGAGCTTGTTGGCGGCGTGGACCTCGACGTCGCACTTGGCGCAGAGAGCCGCCTCGTCGGCGCAGCATATCACAGTGGCCGGAGCCCTCTCGCAGACATCGCACTGTATCTTCATCCCCGGACCCCACCCCCAAACTCGTCTGCTCCTCAACCTCTTCTTCTTTGAAAATCGAGAAAGATGATTGCTGCACAGCGAGACAAGCCGGGTTTGGCAAGAAGGGGTTGAGAGGACGAAGACCCAGAAAGAAGAACGGAGAGATGATGCGGTGGTGGTGGTGGTGGAGGTGGTGAGGAGGAGAAAGGGAAGTGAGAGGACGAGTGGTCTTTGGCTTTTGTAGAGTGGGCAATGGCGATTAATGCCGCAGCTGAAAATCAAGAAATACGGTTGTGGGTGCGACGGGAGAAGACAGTGAAGTGAGTGGTGGAGAAGGATCGTAGAAGATAAGGAGGTGTCCGGCCAACAGAGAAGATTGCTGCAAGGTCAAAATCCAGATGTCCGACGGGTGCAGCTGAGCATCGCGGGGCCACCCTCAACGCCTATTTGGTCTGCTGTGTTGGACTATTATGAATCAAGTGATATTATTCCTCGAGAGTCGAGAAATTCTCGGGCAAATTAAATTTATAAATGATATAATAAATTCGGTCAATAATTATTTAACATATATGTAAAAAAATATTGCACCATAATTAAAAAATAAATGTTATTAATAAACGAAAAAAAGGATGAGGCACCTTTTATAATATGTTAAATAATTATTAATTAAATTTACGGATAACATGATGAGATCCACCTGTAATAGAGCCTCCCTCCCTCCCTATAGTTATTTTAAATTATCAATAAAATTTGTGTTGAAATACCTTGTGATTAGAATCAAGTGGATACCTGAATATAATTAAGCTAATTAATCTAAGGAAATCGGCCGACAATACTTGTTTTATTGGCTGTGCAAAAAAAAAGCTCAATTTTTTATGTCTCTTAAATGAAAGACTTGATAGAACTATGACCGTTAATCCAGCGCTTTAAGTCTATATGCATCATTTGTACACGAATAAATTAATTAAATATAATTAATTACTTTATGTAATAAATGAGTAAATAACTCTAATATGATTCCTACAAAGTTAAATAAAATGAGTGAATGAGATTAGAAATATTAAGTTTGGTAATATGTATTGTGTTTTGTGTAAATGAACTTGTGTCAAAAGTACATCAACTCTTGTATAATCCGTTTAATAAATTAGTCAGAAATTTCAAACATGAATGTGACCTTTTAAAATCGGATTAACACGATAAAACGCGTTTAGCCCGTACAACTAAATGTGTATGGTATAATCATAATTTTAACTTAATATATTCACCACATAGATGCATAATTAAACGGATTTAATCGTGTCGTGTCAGGTTATATGGGTTCAACCTGGTTTAATCTATTTATGTAAACGAGTTATATGGGTCAACCTATTTAGACACGAAATCCATTTAGACTCAACCCAAATCTGCTTAACTCTTGTCGTATCGTATCGGGTTATCGTGAAAAAATATCAAAAACTCACGCGAGTATACTTTTATTAGAACGATTAACTGAGGATGATTTAATGCGATCCACCTATTTTTAGGCCAAAGAAAAATTACTGAACTGTAAAATGTATAATCATAAAATATCCGAATAACATTTAAATTATACCTGAAAAATTACGAATATAGACTATCTAACCGATCAAAATTACGAATAAATTGCATCTTCAACACGATATTTCTTCACTAACCAAATTACAAGTGTTTTTTGGCCATCAACCAAAATCAAACGTCCAATCTGCTATTTTAGAATGGTATGAACGGAAGTAGTTTGATTGATGGTGACTTTTAAAAATTTGTGTCTTAAGGAGGGCTATTTTTGGCCAAAAAAAAGGGAGGGCTATTTTTGCCCATTCCTCTAGCATCGACCGTTAACTAATACGTGGGAAACTCTTTGACAAACATATCTCATCATATAATGGGAGTAAGTGCACCAATCAAATGGTAAAATACTAGCAAATTTTTATGCGATTCGTATGCACGTTCTATTCACTTAAGGTGACTCTCGAGGTTAAGCATATCCAGTCAAGCCTCTCATTGCAAGGTTTTTCGGACAGGTTTCTTTTGGGATTCTTCTTGACGATGAGTTATACCCACAAGTCTGGCTATCATCATGGAATTGGAAATAGAAAGATACAAAAATCACATTAACATACAGATAATAAAGTTTGAACCTCCCACATTGGTCCCTTCTTTACTAATATGGACATAGACATCGGTCGTATGACCCGATTTCTAATATCCCGACTGGTATTCAATACCCTCTATCAGAGCAATGACCGACTCATTGAGACCCGCTCTCACTAACAACTCGCGAGACGATTACCACATTAGACCTTACTAAGTAAAATTTGTAAATACCCCCAATCCTAAAACTCTTCATACTATACACACACCTCTGAACACTCTCTACCTTCCATATGCTCTCTACAACTTAAGTATCAAAGGACCAACCCAAATCACCATACTCGGACCCAGCCTTCTTGCAGGTTGCTCACCATAGACTACGACGGACACGGAGATGATGAACTAGAACTTAATGGGTTAGACCATGATAGGCTGGAAGACACAGAATTCAGATCCGTGGGTTAGATCTTGTCGTGTATAAATCAATTTTTTTTATACTATGCTTTGATGAAAGTGCATACTGTAAAAGGAATCGAAGTACTTAATTGTAATCTAGCATGCTATATGAAACCTATACATTGTCGTGATTGCTCCGGTTCGATAATTATTTTCTCATTCGCGATGTGCTCGAGAAGGAAATGAAAATCCAGGTCACATCAGTCACTTGAATATTTGGTACGGAATCCACGCAATCATTAAAGGTTGTACCTTTCCAATAAGAAAATTTGGGTACGCAGAGCACTGAGGTCCACTTGATACGTGTGGGTTTGAGTTGCCCGCCGTGGGATACGAAACTGGCGAGATAGAACCTGAAGGCGACAGGGTGATTAGAAAAGGTTTGATGACGAAATTATTTATTCCATGAGTGTGCAGAGTCGAGATCAACGTGAAACGGTGAGATTCTGACTCGTTCAATTCTTATAAGTAAAATTTCTGATACAATTTTATTATATTCTACTTCTGAATTGGTAGCCTCTTTTCAGCAAGAAAAGGAAAATAGACGTTGTTTTATGGAAAAATTGTACGATTTAGCAGTTGGACCATTAAACATGTGAAGAAAATAATAATGAACTATTAAATTAAATCGTTGAACCGTACAATGACCGGTCACAAAAACTTCCTCATTTTACATGGTTATAAACTAACACTACGTTTTTATTGAGGGATGAGGAGGGGAACGGAAGAGAGATTTGGGTGGGGAGGGGTAGGCCTGGTAATTTTTAACACGATATGATAATCCGACACGACACAGAATTAAGCAAGTTCGTGTCGACCCTAAATGGGTTTCGTGTCTAAACAGGTTGAACTGGGTTGAACCCGCATAACCCGATACGACACGATTAAATCTTTTTCATTATATATTTACGTGTCAAACCTATTAATTCATTTAAATATATTAAATTATAATTACTATTATATCATATATATTTAGTTAATAGGCGTAGGGAGGTGATGGGTGCACCTTCAAATCCTTGAGTTGATATCATTATTAAGGGGGCCACGTAGGAGTAATTATTTAGTATATAATATATAACGGGTCTATTGTGTAAATCACTTTTCAAATCTTGATACGTGTAAAGTTAACTATCGAAAATTTTCGTCTAATTCAAAAGAGATTGGGCCCATGTTCAATCCAAAAACTATGATAGTACTCACTCCCTTATAAATTAAATTTTAACTTATTAATTCTCGGATTTATGTATCTCAAAAAGGTGGGTGAAACTTGTGCTCGTGAACCAGGCGCTCGAAAGGATGTAAGGTACAAGGGGTATGACTTTCTCTTCCATCCTTGGGAATGTGAAGGGTATTTTTGTTACAAAAAAATTTTCCGATCATCACCAATCCCCGATCGGAGAAGTGCAAAGGTCAAGATTTCGAAGGGATAAATTATCCTTTTAAATCACTCTTAAATAATATGTCAAAGAAGGATTATTAGACAACCCTTCCTAATCCAAAAATTCTAAAATAATTTTATTTTATAATATAATATGAGAAAATATTATTTATATTACAAGAAGTAAATTAATCACTTAAATAATTACTTTAATTATTATTAATTAAAATAATTTAATTATTTTTTTAATTGCGTCCCTATAAAGTAAGATTTTTTAACACAAAAAATCAGACGAAAGTACAATTTTCTAGCCTCTCAAAAGAAATTGGACCATTATTAAATTGACAGGTAGAGCCTACCATATATTGCTTTTCTTCACAAATATCAGACTTAGAGCCGCCATCTTCAACTTCAGGTAAGAGGGCGAGACAGACTTGTTTTGAAGACACCAAAGATCTCGAAGTTTTTCCAAAGTAAGGATTGACGTCTTTAGGTTGAATAAATAGAAAAAGGAATCGATAATCTTATATATTTATTAATTTTTATAAATAAGTTTTAAATATTTTAAAATATTAAATTGAATTTTATATATTATTCGTATTACAATATCGAATCCTTCCTGTTACGTCCCGCTATATACTGTTATTTTAAACTGACATGGTACTGACGTGACATTGATACACGTCAGTTTCAAGTAACAGTAGGTAACAGAAAAGATGCAATGTTGTAATACGTATAACATATACAGCTTGATTTAATAATTTGAAATATTTAGAACTTATTTATAAAGATTGACAAATATATAGTAGTCCTTGTGTCATTTTCCCATTAAATAAAGTAAGGATTGACTTGTTCTAGCCTCTCAAGCATCATCCGCTACTATGTAAGTACGTTTTTTTCCTTAAATAAGACAT
Organism: Lagerstroemia speciosa; assembly: GCA_037672795.1. Lineage (NCBI taxonomy): Eukaryota > Viridiplantae > Streptophyta > Magnoliopsida > Myrtales > Lythraceae > Lagerstroemia > Lagerstroemia speciosa. Next base: position 5,222,049 of record CM075310.1, read on the forward strand.
CATATTTATTTTATAATTAGACCGAAAAATGCATAATTAGAGGACACTACACATTAATGTATCTGACTCGATTAGAATATGAATTAATAAACGTTTCTTATGAAGGACTTAGAAATCGAACCATATCACAAGATTATAAATGTTCAATCAAGCATACCTGAATCTATCGCAACAGCTGTGAAGTTGGATTCTACGTTAGGATCTTTTGAGTTTACATATTACTGCTTAAGAGAATGTGAGATCTCTCTATTCAATAGGATATCAAGGAAACAGATTTATAATATATGACACATGGATCATAAACCCTTTATAGCACATTAGTAATCGAGATTTTATTAATTTCTAGTTCTATCTATCATAAAATTAGAAATTACCTTTTCGAATTTGTATTTTAATCCATACACGTTATGAGACATCATTAAAACTCATTATTAAACTTAGATCACTTCATCGGATCGATTATTAGATAGCATGGACATTCGGTCTTCGACACATTTGAACCACACTAATCGGATAAAATTCTAACATATTAAATTTCTAAATATTAACCGGCAAATATAAAAAAATATACAGTATGTCAAACTTCAATTCCAGATGGTTTAATAGACACTTCACCTGGCATACAACCCACCTGAGAAATCGACAGAAATGTCTATAGAGCGTGACATTATTCAACATACTTCAATACAGCCATGCTCGTCTTCAGCACACCACTTCGATCACAGTCGATCACAGTCCCAGTTTTTTGACTTTCCCAAACCACGGGACGAAGCATCTCACAGAAATCCGAACCTTTGAGGAAACGATGAGCTTTAGCCTGAAAACCCTTACCACAAACCTCCTCCTGGACAGCTCTCGATGAACCTCGGCAACCGCTCCCATGGCCGCCTCGTTCATGCCCTTCACAGACCTCTTCAGCATTCTGGAGAACCCAATACGATCTTCCGAGAAGTGGTAGCTGCTCAGGAACGCCCGCCGGGCATTCCAGTACTCTTGCCCTCGAGGTAGCCGGTCAACCCAGTTGTTAATGCCCTCGATTTCTTCCGGGAGCCGAAGCGCCAAATCTTCATCTTGCTGGGAGTCTGCTGAGTCCTGGATGACGATCGGGCGGATCTTCGCGTTTCGCATGGCAGTTTGTCTAGGTTTCCATGGATATATGATGTTCATATGGGTATACATCTATGTGTTCGAGTTGGAAAACTGTGAATGTTATGTATATATATTTATAGGCAATAGGATGATTGAATTTGGAGGTTTTTTTAATTAAGGTATTGGTCTGACTTAGCGGTTAAACCACAAGGAAATGTGTTTGAGGGGATTGGTGACTTCTGTTGCACCCAACGTTGGTCCATACGAAGCCGTAGAACGATGTTTTATTTTATTCTCTCTTTCGTCAGCAAGTAATGTGAATTACGTAACTTTTTTTTCCCTTAGCATGCGCACGCCTGGTATTAGAAAAAAATTTAGTAGGTCCTCATTGATTTAATTTTAAATAAGATTAATCCATCAAGAAATAAAAAAATTTCAGTAATAATTTTTTTCATTTATAATATTTAAACTTGATATCTTATTTACGAGAAGAACATTAAACCACTCAACTCAACTCATGATAGCATATACTATATATTTTTTTCCCAATTATAAGGGACTGTTGATGATTAAATACCACATTGATTAGCTTAAGGAATACGACTGTGTTTGTAAAAGAAATGGGTATCATCACGTAATAGTTTAACTTTTAGGTGAAAATATGTTCACTCTCTTATAAGACTCACTAATAATAATATAATATGTGAGTGCATGACCGCTGCAATTTCTGATATAAACCTGAACCCATCTCCTGTAGTCTCTTATGGACTTAAGCCTGCAAGTCCGACAGTCTCTTTAAGGACCAGTCACTAATTTCACCAATAGTTCGCTCACAACACATTATTCAACATTGTATCAGAGTTGAGTTAAACCCCTTAATACGTTGCACTGAGAAGGGCGTGTTAGATCCCATATCGGTAATATAAGACAATAATAATGAGTTTATAAAATAATTAAGTATCACCACCTGATAGCTCAATCTTTTGTGTGACCCACTAATAATAATATAATACATGAGCATCTAACCACGGCAATCTACGGCGTAAACCCGGACTTATCTCTGGTAGTTTTTCCTTGACATAAACCTGGCAGTCTCTTCCAGTCCGCTCATAACACACTATTCAACATTGATAATTAAATCTTACATCAATTGGATTTGGAAATAAACTCAGGTTTATAAGAAAATCGATGTCATTTTTTGGAGAAAGACCATTTTGGTGACACTTTTTCTTTCCCAAAATACCTTCAATTAAAATTTTTCTAGCCATTAGATTGGAATGAAATGCGGTCATGATAGTAAATTCATCATATATATATAGCTACCCACATTGCACTATTTTCTCTCCAACTTAAAACTCCTCTCTTCTCTCTACTACATTCTTTTTTCTTTATGATAGATTTACTTTTAATTCTCACATTTCATTTTTCACTATCTTATTAGTGATTCGTACGCATAAATTACAGATTCTAATTTCATTTTTGTAATCGACTATTATAACTATCTACTTTAAAAGTTAAGCATATATTAATTTTACTTTAAAATTAATATTTATTACTTCATACAATTTGATTACTCAACGCAATTGTACATGAATAAATATTTCTAATTATTTTTATTGAGATAATAAACCGTTAATAACATGGTTACTTCTTAAGCAAATTGTCGTGTACGGTAGGATAAAAGATGTATATGTACTAAGGTTGCTTTGCTAAAATTTACTTCAAAGGGGGCGTTTTGAAGTTTGTCGTGCACTCTTTGACATCTCTTCCTTCTTGTTTGCTAAGTCTTGCACGCTTCATTTTTTTCACCCGTAACTAATAAGGTTTCTATGGTTTAGTGTACTTATATATGACAGTGATTAAACCCTTATCTAATCTAACGTAATTCGACTCATCCATGGATCGACATGGAGCATCATCGATCACATCTTCAAACCCTAACTATGGATGCTAGTTGGAAGCAGCGGACACTTTTGAGGCTGGTCAACCTGTCTGTCGGCATGCTCTTCGTTGGCTGTCCTTTCTCCTGGGTTCGAGCCATGACCATCCACTCATTCCTACATGTTAGATTGTCTGTTGTGAGCGAATCGTTGGCAAAGTACGCGACTGAACCTAGAGGAGTCTGTCGGATTTTGCAGGCTTACATCATATACTCATATATTATATTATTGTTAGTGGGTTTTATAAGAGATTGAGTATGTTCTACTTAAGAGTCTAAACTATTAGATTGTGGTATTAAGTTATTTTATAAATATATTGTTATTTTTTATATGACCGATGAGAAATCTAACACTACAGACGAGGCCGATATAGTTGGAATCTTCTCCGAAAATCCCTTTATCTATCCTTTGATTTCTCTCTCATACCTTTATAAGAATGTGGGAATGCCCGTGCGGGTAGTTATGTTGGTTACTTCCGTTTTTCCATTCTAAACCACCCACGCTGGGACGGTTGGATCAAGCCCATACTAATCGGGCCGAAAACTTAATACAGTTAGTGCTACTCTTACACTATAATTTGAAGACATGTGTTTGATCTCACATGTGGGTTTTGCATGTCCCCTTTATCCATACTTCTTTCTACCCTTCTACACCTATGTGTTTCATTTATATACCAAAAAAATAATCACAATAAAAGATAATAGACATATTTTAAAAATAGTTTAAAATGTAGATAGGTAATATCGGCCTCGTCTGTAGTGTGGACTTGTATCCCTGTTCATTATATTATATATAGTATTTCTGCAAAGATACGATAAAAGTATGCTCATAGCTAATTGCCTTGCTGGTCTAATTTTCATATAATGCATTCTCGGTTTAACTTCTATGGAGAATAGTAATAGTTTTAATTTTTCACCCTTCTCCTCCATGGACCTGTGGGTTAGAAGTGACTATGCATTTTGGACCGTGTATAGGCCCGGCTCTCCTACTGCAAAATGCGGGTCTTTGCTCTAGTATAAATAATTAGATAGTTAATTGACAGATTCTCCTTTAAATACCCTCGGTCTCAAGCGTTGATATTATTATTCAGAGGGCAGTACAGAGATTATTATTTTCCAAATGCAGGCATTAACGGGTCAATTTTGTAAACTTCGAGGGGGCATAGTGGTTCAAACATAAAACATCATGGAGCAAAAAGATATTTATAAATATGTCAGTGCCGATTTTATAATAAGGTGACGTTTGCGGCGTAAAATGGAATTTTCTGAAAAGCCGCTGAATTTACACTTCTATCCCAATCATCTGCTGTAAGTCTGAAGCACGCAAGCTATGGGTATGGGGCATCGGTCTCGGAGCGAAGCAACGTCCAAGAAACGCTAGAACCGACGGGAAGGAAACAGAGAAGCCCATAAATCTTTTGCTTTCGAATGTCAGAAAATACTCCCCTTCCTCCTCCATAAACCCCTGATTCGTCCAATTTTCGGTGTTGCCGTCCCATCTTTTCGGCAATTCTCTGCGAAGGGTGGTGTCGGCGGCTGCTCCCCAAGAAACCCATCTCCCAATTCGGTGCATTCTGCTTTCTGGAATCGTTGATCTTCGAATTCTGATCTGGGGTTTCTTGAAGTAACCGTCAATTTGGTGGAGATTATTGAAGGGAAGCTTTTTGTTTGCCTCCAGGTTGGCGAGGATCTCTATGGTGTGCTTGTCTGTTCCTTCGAAGTTTGCATCCGAGTAGCCTTGGTGATTACCGGTCTGGTCGGCTGTTGCCTGGTGAATGAGTGTGGTGCTGTCTTTGATTCAATTATTTGTGGCTAGCCTGGAAAAGGAACAACTTTTGTCTGTCTGGATCTAATAGCAATAGCTTGAAAGGCCACTGTTGATCTTTGAAGCAGTGCAAGTGTCTATCACTCTTCATGCCTCCTACTTATCTTCAGTGATCTGTAATTAATCAGAAATAGCCTTCTCTATGTGGGCACATCTTATTTGATGCACTCATACTGGCAGATCAAGAATTGGGCATAGAAGCTAACTAGGGTTTGTGTAGATGGGTAAGCCATTATTTGTTGAGATCGTGGAGAAACCGGCAACAAGCTGTATAATAGCGATTTGCTCTGCAATATGGTTCTATATTCAGAAGAAGAACATCAGTTATTCCCAGGTTGGGTTAAGCTATGAGACTGCTGTTGAAGGTCATCACTGGCGGATCATAACTTCAGCCTTCTCACATATAAGTATCCTGCATCTCGTTTTTAATATGAGTGCACTCTGGAGCCTCGGTATTGTTGAACAGTTAGGTCACATAGGCCTCGGGTTTGAGTATTACTTGCAGTATACTCTTGTGCTGGTCATACTGTCAGGTGTGCTAGTCCTAGGAATGTACCATGTCCTCATCCAACGATTCAAGATTGAGTACTTCCGGCGGGTGACAGCGGTGGGTTACTCGTGTGTTGTCTTCGGTTGGATGACAATTCTCTCTGTCAAGCAGCCCTCATCGAAGTTGGATCTTTTTGGTTTTCTCTCGCTTCCGATCAGTTTTGCTCCCTTTGAGTCCCTCATCTTCACCTCAATCATCGTCCCACAGGCAAGCTTCTTAGGACACCTCTCGGGAATTATTGTGGGCTATTCCATTGCATGGGGCCTAATACAAGGGATGAACAACTACTGGACCATATCGATGCTGGGCTGGACAGGGGTCATGTTCATCTCAAGCCTGAAAAGATCCGGTGCTTATGATCTCAGCTTTCTTGACATCGAGCCAGTGACTGATCCTTCTTTGCCCTCTGTGAGGTTTATTGGGTCTGGGACTGGAAGCACCCTGCAAATGAGTGCGATTCCTCGTGGTGGTGGCGTCGAGCTCGTCTGATTTTGGGTCATTCTATGTTTCATTTAACAATATGAGGATTGTTAACTCTCAAGTTTTGCCATCATGGTGGCAATACTGGGTGATTATTTTTTTGTGGTACGAGGTTATCAGATTCTATCCACTTATACACTGTATTGTTGCAAGAAGCTCTTCTCCACAGTGTTGCTTTTTTGGCATTTGAATTTCGATTGATAGTTCGTTATCCATTTCTTAAAGACTTAAGCTAAGAGCCGATGTGCAATGACTTTTCTCGTAGCGTTTGTTCCATTCTGTTTCTTTATCGATTGAATAGCCAGAGACTTCTTTATGACAATTTTTAGTTTGAAGGAATAAAACAAAACACGGTTAAACAAATTGAAATACCAAAGACACAATTTTATACTGTCATTTGGTTCTGAGACTTCTTCATTCCCAACTATAAAAGATGGCCTTTAAGCTGTGTGACTAGGAGAGGTGCTGAAATATTTCACTGTCTTGGTATCAAAAGGTTTAAAGGGTAAATATAACTTTCATTGTCTCTTGTTATGGTCGAACTGTTTGATTTTGCTGTTGGGAAATATCAGATGTCATCTGATGATGTTCTATAATTCTGTTGTGGTTCAATAATTGATCATCAATGTCCTGTTAATGGTTGCACTTAACTTAAATCTTGAAATAGGTGCCATCTGCTACCTTATCTGGCAGGTTTTGCCCTTCCCTTTAAGTTGAGGGTTGTTGCTTTTGATGCATTCCAATTTAGAGATAGTTAAAGCCCAGATGAACGGTCTTATCTGAAGCAACAACTAACTTTGGCTTCTTTTTGTTATTCGAATTTATGGTTAGAGACCACCTTTAAAATGACAAATGTTCTTATGTTGTAGCCCCCGAACTATGAGATATTTACTTGGTGGAATTTATCGGAGTGACATGGGTTACACAGTGTCTTCAGTGGATTCCAAACCCGGTATTGATGGTAAAGCTTGTGAATGTGGAGCACAGATTTTGTGGTTTATGACGGGGAGTTACTGCCTTCGAACTGATACTGGTCGGTGTTCTTCTTTTAAGTTGTCAACATGTGGGAAATTCATGAATCTCAGTTGGTCTAGAAAATCAACCTAGTTTCACCAAATGACTCCAGAAGCTCAGTGCGAGTGATGTGCAAGCATTCACCGATCATGCCGGACAAGATCAAGCTACGATACAATCGTATCTTCCAATCTGGTATGTTTTTCCTTTTCCTGAAATCTCTTTTATCTATGCGGCATGTGGGAGTAGATAAGGTGAAGTCTCACCATTTATCCAAACCGTGGAATTCATCTAGTTGTTTCTGTAGCATACGTAGATACTATTTTTTTTTAATATTAAATCAAAATTATATTAAAGTGCACCGAGTCGGTGCCAAAAATTCATGTACAAAATCAAGCCCCTGTGCAAAAATCATGAACGTGACAAAAAATCAACCATGTTCACGATACCCTAGGTTCCCCCATGATACATATGTGTTTGCTAGAAAAATAGTTCCCTCGCCCACTTATCCACTATTAACCGGTCTTGTGTCTCTATCCCATCAAAAGCCCTTTTGTTTCTCTCCCTCCAGACAATCCAAAATATAGAAAGGGGTACAAGACTAGCAATACTCATCTTGTTGTTGCACTTGCGAATTCCGAACCAAGATCTGAGTTCCCTTTCCACCGAGGTTGCCGACACCCAAGTGATTCCCATGATCTTGTACGCCCCAACCCATAGTCTTCGAGTCCACCGGCAGTGCAATAACAGATGCTCAATTGTTTCCTCTGCCCCTTTGCACAAAAAGCATTGATTAACAATAACTTTCCCCCTTCTTCTCAAGTTATCTAGCGTAATGGTCCGTCCCCAAACCGCCTCCCATACAAAGAAGCACACCTTCGTGGGGGCCTTTCTCTGCCAAACTTCTTTCCATGGAAAACCCTCGCTGCCTCCTGTCGGACTAAGTTTCTTGTAAAATGACTTAACTGTAAATCTCCCCGATTTATCTCCCTTCCACCTCAACCTGTCTTCTCCTCCTTGTGGTGTGACTTTGTATAAAAGGTCATAAAATTCCATAAATGACTCCAACTCCCAATCCTGTGACCGTCTAGTGAATCGAATCTCCCAAGCACCTCCGTTCTCCCCGACCCTCCATACATCCGACACTGATACATTCTTATCTCTCGCGATGTTGTATAACTCCAAAAACCTTCCTTTTAATGGTTGACCCTCGCACCAGGAATCCCTCCAGAAAGAAACCCTCCTCCTTCCTCCCACCTCCCAATGCTATCTCAGTGTAATTCTTAAACCTCTCCCATCCCTTCGTGATTTCCCTCCACACACTAGTTCCCACCGGCCCCCTCCTTTGTTCGGTTATCCAACCCGAGCTGCATAACCCATGTTTCTCAATCACTACTTGTCTCCACAGCTGGTTTTGATCCAAATTAAATCTCCAAAGCCACTTCCCCAGCAAGGCCTCATTGAATTGTGACAATGATTTAATGCCCAGACCTCTTCTCTCCTTCGGTTGTTTTACCGTCTCCCAATTAACCAAGTGATACTCACAAAAATTTGGCCTGAATGTTCTTCAGCTTCCTAGCGATTGCTTTAGGTAGTGGGAAAAGGGACATAAAATATACCGGGAGGTTTGAAAGAGTCGATTTAATAAGTGTTAATCTCCCTCCCTTCGATAGATATGTTCTCTTCCAGCCAGCCGGCTTCCTCTCGACTCTCTCAATCACCGAGTCCCATATTTCTTTTGCTCTAACTTTAGCTCCCAAAGGCAATCCCAAATATGAAATTGGTAGTGCTCCGACTTTGCATCATATTGCCATAGCTAACAATTTATCTGTCTCTCATCTGCTTATTGGTATCATCTCGTTTTTACCCAAATTCACACAAAATCCTGTTATCGCTTCAAAGCACACTAAAATACAGCGCAGATGAACCAACTGTCAAACGTCCTTCTCACAAAAGATCATCGTATCATCAGCAAAGAATAAATGTGTGATGCTCATAATCGATCCCACAACCCGCACCCCCCCCCCCCCCCCCCCCCCCAACTTCGAATCCTCTTATGAGACCCACATCCGCAGCTTTCACCGGGAAGTTACTCAATATCTCCATCACGAGTGTGAAAAGGAATGGGGATAGAGAATCCCCCTGTCTCAAACCCCTAGATGATCAGAAGAAACCGCAAGCTTGACCATTAATCATTACTGAACAAGAAGCCGTGGAAATGCACCAATAGATCCACTTCCGCCACCGTTCTCCAAAGCCCATCCTCGCTAACACTTCCATCAGATAGCCCCAAGAAACATAGTCATAAGCCTTTTCCATGTCCAATTTACAAATGATGCCATCCCCTCCTTTGTCGATGCATGAATCCACCACCTCATTAGCTATTAAAGCTGTGTCAAAAGTTTGTTTTCCTTCCACGAAATCATGCTGAAACTAGCTGACCAGAGGGCTCATCACCAATTTCAATCAATCAGCCAACACCTTGGAGATTATCTTGTATATGGCACTCACCAAGCTTATTGGCCTGAAATCAGTTATGTTTTCTGCTCCTTTTTTCTTCGGTATTAGGCATATGAAAGTAGAGTTTTTATTCCTCACGAACTTGCCTGTATTATAAAACTCATTGAATACTTCCATAATTTCCTCCTCCAACAGCTACCAATTTTCTTTGACGAAAGCCAGAGTGAAGCCATCCGGCCCTGGAGCTTTATCTCCGTCACACTCCCAAACCACGCGTTTAACCTCCTCTAACGTGAATGGTGCTTCCAATGCATGAGCCTTCTCTTCCTCCAGCCTCTTAAACTCCACCCCAGCTAGCACTGGTCTGTACCTGCATGTTTTAGAGTACAATTTTTTATAAAAATTGCATATTTGATCTTTCATTACCTCCTTGTCCTCGAACATGCTGCCCTCAATTACGATCTTCCTCAAGAAATTAAAACTACGGTGTATGCAGGCTGATTTATGAAAATAAGTCGTGTTCCTGTCTCCATCTTTCAACCATAGCTCCCTCGACCTCTGTCTCCAGGCTATCTCCTCCAATCTGCACACTTCTGTTAGTTCTCTCTGAATACAAGCCCTTCGCAGTCTCTTTTCTTCCCCAATACCCCTATCCACCTCCTCCTTATCAATCCCTTCCAACTCCACTAACAACAGATCCTTTTGTCTTGTTACATCGCTTATCATACTCCCTTTCCAACTCTTCAATTGCCTCTTCAAGATTCTCAACTTTGTCGCTAATCAAAAACTAGCGTTTCCCTCCACCTGTAGTTACCTCCACCATCCTTTAACGGTGTTTGCAAACCCTTCTTGCTTCAGCCAGAAATTCTCGAATCGGAAAGGTGACAATCCCCACTTTATTCTGCCCATTTGCAATAATATTAGATGATGGTCGGACATGACTCTAGGCAATAGTCTTTGTGTCATATCGGGGACAGCCGTGTCATATCGGGAACTTCCAATGAGGCCAAAAATTGATCGATTCTAGAAAATGAGGTCCTCTCCCTATTATTCGTCCACATATATAATCCTCCGATTAAGGGCATATCAACCAGCATTAATTCGACAACTAAATCCCTAAACTCTCTCATGCATACAGAGTAACGCATGCCTCCCGACCTTTGGCTCGGGTAAAGGACAGTGTTGAAGTCACCCCCTACTATCCATGGAGACCCCCAATCTGCCCGTGTGTTCCTAAGGTCCTCCCACAATGCGTTTCTACTTAATCCTTCCCCTGGTCCATTGTAAACACCACTGAAACTCATTCTCCATCGAAAGGAAGTCGCAGGAGATAGAGTGTTCGCCACGTCTACTATTTATCAATCTCAGTCCATCTTTCTTCCATCCTACCAATATCCCCCTCGCCGTCCGTCGTGTCAGCAATTTCTTCCATTCCCAACCCCTCGTCCCCAAGCTGCTACCAACATATGCATTATCTACTCTCTCCGTCTTTGTCTCCGTCAGACATATCAAGTCCGTCCTCTAATGCCTCAGCCAAGCCCCTACCTGTCCTCTCTTTCGTGGGTCGTTTAGACCCCTTACATTCCATATCACTATATTAAGTGTCTTTATCAGCAACTGCACTGCCCCTCCTCCCACTAGCTTCCCCTACCTCTTCATCCTTCTCTGCTCGATCTGTTTAACCAAGGCCTATCAACACCTCCCTCACCAATGTTCAGCCCCAATATCTCACCAATTTCTCAAGCCCTCCTCACCACCCACTCTATAAAGGCTTTATCCTGCTCCCCCTCCTCTATGTTTTGCTTTTCCCTCGCGCCCTCCTCACCACCCACCCCATCCGCCATACTACTCCCAATCTCCTCTTCTCTCTTCTTATCCTTGTTTACCTCATCTTCTCGCTGCTCTTCCTGCCCTTGTATATGCTTGCCTCCCTCCTTGCTGACCTTCCTACCATATGTCTTTGAAAAATCTCGCTTTCTTATTTTCCCCATTGTTTTGGAATCGTAGCCGTCTGAGTAAACCTCAACTCCTTGTGTCTCCCCCCTTTCATTGACCTCACGGCTCAACCTTTTCTTCCCCCCCCCCCCCCCCCCCCCCCAGTCATTGTGTCGGAACCCCACGTAGTCTCCATCCTTTCTCACAGCTTCACCTGACCCGCTTCGTCCTTCACTCAGTATGTGAATCTCTCGGTCGAAAATGTCGCTGGAGAAGCCCATATGTACCTCCTGATTCCTCCGAATATCCCGGTCCTCCTCCAACAAAAGTAGCTTGTTGCTAGACAGAGAAATCTAGGACTTCGCCACCATCTGACATCCACTTTGAGGGCCAAGGTTTCTCAATATAGTCTAAACGACGTCTTTTACAGGGACTGTGGGCTGTTGGGGCCCGCTTTGAACCTTTTCTGTTACCACAACCCTCTGGTCCTCGCAGTCGTTGGGCTGGACTTGCACAATGCCTGTATGCTGACTTGTCCTTTGACCCTCCCCTCCTCTTGTTGTCTATCCTCCAGAATGCTGACTTGACTGGGCTCGACCAGGGCCCATGTTACTATCCCTTGCATGGGTTACTATCCCTTGCCTGGGCCTAGACTGGGCCTAATTGTCTTCTGTCTCTATTATTTTCCTGACCATGCCACGTGTGAAAATTTGGATTCTCCCTACCCCTCGCCCGTGCAAAACCACACGCCTGACTAGCACGAGGCTGACGCGCTCCATCTCAATCTTCCTCCCCATCCCTGCATCACCTTACTGCTTCTACATATGAGTAACTTCTGTTCTGCCCTTGTTCCATCGTCCTAATCTCTCTCTCTGTTCCCGGTGCTGCAGTAAGCCATATGACACCCTCCAAACTCGTACTACAGCAAGGGCATTTGCCAACGATTCGCAACCCTTCGTTGTTGCTTTCCCCGCCTTGCACCCTATCTTCCCGTCCTCCTTCCCTTTTTGTCATCGCCACCACCGTCTGTAATAGCATTACAAATCTCCACCAGCCCTGGGCCTCCTTCCCCTCGGGTATTACCATGATTCTCGTACCTCCCCCGATCACCTCCACAATACGCAGAAATCGACCCCTCACGTTCCTATCGAAAGAAATAAAGAACAATCTATCCAGCTCCCTCCTACGTCGAACCCACGATGGTTCTCCCTCCTGATACCAGAACTCCCTTAACGCGTCCCTCAACCATTTGGCACCTTCCAGGTCGAAGTACATCGAGAACCGACTTTCCCCCTTCTTCTGGGTTAATCTCAGAATATTTCCACACTCTATTTCCACCATGAAAACTTTACTCTCGATAGCTATGGAGGAGGCGAAGCCTCCCCTCATTGTGACGTTTTCAGAGAGATTTTAGAGAGAGAAGAAAGTTGGATCTACGTAGATACTATTATTACTGCTAGAATATCTCAGGAACCAAGATAACAAAATTTGCAGGCCTACAGTTGAAGTCACCAAATATGTGAGCAAATAAGTAACAATGTACGGATGAATGGACACATTCTGCATTGATCCCCTCTATGTACGTCGATTAATATTGACTTATATTTACACTTGAATGTTCCAAGTTTTGTCGCTGAATCTTATTAAGTGGGGGAAAAAGCACCATAGGTATAAAAAATTTGACTAATATTATAATATGGTATAAAATTTTTAAAAAGTTAACGCTGATAATACAAATCGTTAATTAACTATTAACTCCGTTAGAAATTACTTATGCGGTGCCTACGTGGCTGTTGACTCAGAAAATTGAATGACATAATAATAAAAATCTAGAAGTACCAAGGGTATAGAAAATTTGGTCAATATTGCAATATGATACAATATCTTCAAAATATTATAGAATTGTATAAAATATTTAAATTTGTATTATTATTTTATTTTATTGGAAATTTCAAAGTTTTCAGTGATACATTATCACTAATATCACTGTCATTATCATCGATATTGTCAGACATCGAATGTTTCGACTTAAGAAAAAGAATCCAGATTAGACACATGCGAGGCCTGGCTGGAGACTTTGATCGAGGTTGGATTGGAGTCGCGGTTTAGATATGATATTTGGGATCATAAATATAAAGATTATCGTTACAATGATATCATTAGTAACTTATAGTTTTCGATGATCTGCAAAATGCATATATCAATAAATTAAAAAATTTAAATAAAAAAAGCATCTAAAAGTCGAGATTAAAACTTTCAAATCTCGATGACAAAAACAACATTTGATGTTTAGTTCATGTAACCAAATGTGATGTATATAATAATTTTTAACTTACGTATTAGAAGAATGTTAAGGAAAGTGACCCCCTCCCCTATATATGATTATGTTGTCTTTACGAGTAATTACCATGACGGTCTTAATATCCCTACTCTTTAAAGCATGTTGGGATGAATGGTGATGATCACGATATATGATAGTGTGGAAAGCGAAAAGGGAGATAGATGGACTCATGATTTTATTTGTCAAATAATATAAACATAATAAAAATATGAAAAATTTATACTATATTATAATGTTTTAAAAAAATTTGTATCATATTGTAACATCAATCATTTTTTGTACCATTGGTGCTTTGTCCCAAGGACCTTTATTATCATGTTATTCAACTTTCTAAGTCAATGTCCGTGTAGAAGCCTCATATCTGCCGCGCCAACAATAGTTAACGTCGTTAACAAATAATTAATAATTTATATTATTTGTGTCAAATTTTTAAAATTTTTGTACTCATCTTTAACGTTTTAAAGATTTTATATTATATTATAATATTAGTCAAACTTTTTGTACAGTAAATACTTTTTTTCCCCACATTTTCAGTTGAAGGAAGGACTGACTGTACCAGGAAGTCTCTAAATACGGCCATCTGGTTGCCCATACGAATCTCCATATCAGAGATCGTCAGTCGATATTTGAGTCGCCTAGAGCGTGAGCATATCTTGCAAGTTCGAGAAGCCAATGTACTCTTAAGACCATGCCCAAAGGATGTATTTTTAACAGATATTTCGACATAAATATATAGAATGAATTTAAGTATGAAATACTAAATTTATTAAATCATGCTAGAGTAAGTTTTGAATCAAATGATTTTATGGTACATTAGGATTTTCTTAATAGCAACTGCACACCATGCTTGTCGCGAAGTCAGAAGAACGCAAGTTCTCCATGAAATTCAAAAGCTGGTGGCAACAAGAGGGGCCGAGGAACAGAAATCTCCGGCGATGAAGACGGAGGATCTTGGGCTCCCCGACACCCACCGGCCGGCAGAAGCTTGACCTCTGACCAGCGATAAAGCAAGGGAGGAGGGGGTTCTTACGTGAAGATGTAATTTTACTTTTGACTACTTACGATACTGTAAATAAAAAGACATTAGCACAAGACACCCCAAGTTATCTGTTCGGTAGCTTTTAGATTTCAACGGTCATTCCTAGGCTTTGCTAATTCATATAGCATAGTCAGAAACCAACTTCTGAGTCCCCGACACCGACAGATAACAAAAACAGACCTAACCTTCAAAATGAGCAAAGCAGACAATATTTCCAGAAGGTCTGAGCATGATCCAGCAAAGAACATGAAGAAAGAAGCGATAAAATCCGGTTTTCTATGCACAGCCAATCAATGTCAAACAGTGCGCTAACAACCTCTGAGTATTATATCTACAGCTTACAAGTTCCCGGGAGTGTAAATATATCTGCGGGTGACTTTTCTACTACTGTTTGTGAACTCTTTTCTTCTTCTTCTTCTTCTAATCTACTGATCTCTATGAAACGAAGGACGCTTTGTATATGGGCAAGAATCTCAGAACCTGCCCTCTCAGTTTCTTTGTTCTATTCAAGAGAACTTTTGCTAAGGCATCGACCTCTGCTTCATATTGCTCGTAGATGAAGAACGAAGTGAAAGAGAAGACCAGAGCTGCATTGATTCATGAACAAACAACAAGAGAGTGATGGGAAAATTTTGGGAGTAAAGATATTTACAAATACCATGGGCTACAATCTCCAGAGTTTCTTACCTGCTCCTAGTGCCGTGATCATGTGACGTGCTACGACAAACTTCAGGAAACAAAGACAGGCTGCTGCCTACACATATTGCAGAACAAGTATCAGGAACATCCGAAAAAAGAAAAGAAACTGCATCTGCTAAAAATACAAATAAAGAAATTCTCTTTTCCAATTTCCTAAGACTCAATTGAAGAATTCAATGCCTAGAGCACTAGAGGGAATGTCCGAAATTGATTTTCAGATAAACTATTCATCAGGCTGGTCTAAAAGATTGTTCTTGGAATTGTTTCAGAAACTTATCCCAAAAAATGCTTTTAGAAACAAAAAAAACTTCGAGGTTTCAAGAAACAACTCTGCTAAACCACCACCATCACTGACCACACATTTTGCACATCTTGCCTTGGTTTTGCCTGCACCGGGCATGGTTCACATGCTGCCCCACTGATGGTTGGATACTAGTTGTTGGCATATTTTTGCAAGACCACTTCAAGAACATATTTCAGACACCAATATTAAGTTGAAAAAGGGCCACCAGAAAACAACCTTTAAGAATTGAAAACATGAATTCTTAGGACATTACATGTCTATTCCAAGGGTAAACTTGTTTTGATGAATTATTCCAAGGGGGAACTTGTTAGACTTTTAGAGGATTTCATTTTTTTTTCCTCTCTCTGATTTCAGCCTTTGCAGTGGTCGGAATTCGTATATGAAGGAAAAAACAGGTTTCAAAACACATCTTTCTGGAAAACATTTATTTTCGCCGCCTTAAGAACCCCTTCTTCTAACTGCCACAAAGTACTGATGTTGAGAACATATCATATGACCAGACCAAATGGATTAAGAGGGTTTATCTTTTTCTTTTTTTCTTTTTTTTCTTTTTTTGAACTTTGGATTAAGAGTTCTGGAACATCTGTAGGCTTGAATTCAGATAAAAGAGCACAAAAATTACGTGGTAATCAATATCAGTCATCTAAATGAGTGAAATTTGTGGAAGTAACACCACGTATGGGTCATACCTTCAGAAAAATATTCCAGTCCTCTCCTCGGGCCAATAATCTCACAACTCGAATCCCTCCGTTCCACACATATGCCATACTTTTAATTGACTCCCTGACTAGGCTTTCTTCTATCTCGAAAGATGACGGGGATGGCACTGGGATGGGAAATCCACATCTGTTTCAAAACACGAAATTGATGGTTCATTTCCAGAGGGCAGTTTGTCTAGTAGACAAGTCAAGGATAATCTATACCAAAATTTGTGAAGATCAAAAAAATTCTACAGTTTAAGAGTCTGCTAAGTACCAGGTATGCTTTATTAGAGAATTCTGACAAGATAGCAATAATACTAGAGCTGAAATTGAGACAGAAACCATGATGACGTGGAAGACT
This sequence comes from Lagerstroemia speciosa, assembly GCA_037672795.1. Classification (NCBI taxonomy): domain Eukaryota; kingdom Viridiplantae; phylum Streptophyta; class Magnoliopsida; order Myrtales; family Lythraceae; genus Lagerstroemia; species Lagerstroemia speciosa. The sequence goes on from CM075310.1 coordinate 5,238,786, forward strand.
ATGACAGGTCATAAGACATGGTAGTGTTGCCATTAACTGTAGATGTCTTATAAAGGAAATGTCCATCAGGAATGACTTTAGCAGTCACAAGGCTTAAATGCAGTTTATCATCTCTTTAAAGAAGTACATAGACTAAAGGAGACATATGAAACAACAGGAGCACTTTAGAAGTACACAGGCACAGAAAAAAGGCAAACAGAAAAAACTAATCTCCAAAGGCAAATAACTGAAGAACTTAATGAACCTTGCAAACATATTCGGAGGGTGACATGTGCTTAACATTTGATGTAGCATAAAAAAATTAGCAGCTAGGACTATAAATGCTCACAGATTTGAGGGTAAATAGCCATATCCCAGAGAAACAATCGCCACCATCATCAGGAGTAGAGCCATGGATGAAACAAAGGTTCTTCCAGAGAGGAAGAACCAGTAAAACAGCAGAACCAAAGCGAGAAAATATGTGAACGTCATTTTCTCGTCTCTCCACAGCAAAATATCCGCAACTGCAATAGAATTTTACCCATCCTTAAGCATCAGTACAAAATACAACACCAAACAGTGCTGTGGAAACAAGAAATGCAACAAAGCAAAATGAAATTGCATAATTGGTTAGATTCTATGCGGAAACTTCTAACAGTGTGGATTTTCATACTGCATTGATCTGCATGAACAAGTAGCAGACCATCTTCAGTTTAACAGAATCTAGAGGCTAAGCTTCACTATATTTTTTAGAGAAACAAAGTTGCATCATGTAACTCCAAAAATCATTGTTTTACACTGGCTGAACATAACCTGCTGTAGAGCTACTCTCTTCAGTTTAAATAGCAGTTAAGATGTTAAAAAGAACAGCCCGGTAACTGAAGATATAGACCATGACTATGGTGAAAAAAAGGGCTTGCTTATCAAAAAAGGGCTTAAAGGGAAGAAATCTACTCGTTGATGCCTATTTGATGATATATTTCATCCTAAATATGTTTTCTCAGTATCATCACTATGAGAAAGATCATTGCAAGTAAAAATATGTTGGAGAGAATTCCAAACATAAATTAGCCGAGGAAATAATTAAAACCTTTTCCACTTCCAAGTAGCTTATCTGCCTTTGACAGTTCACTCAGATTGCCATACTCCGAATATAGTGAATCTCGGGCAAGATGAGAAAATGATTCAACAGTCTTCAAAATACCTTCCTGTCATTAAGAAACATGTAAATGCAAATTTTTGCTCTCCCCAGTGTTATTAAAAAGAGGTAAATTGAGCCGTGACAAAAGAAAACCAAATTAACAAAACTGCAATCCGTTGCAGATGAAAGTAAAGCATATCCTGTTGCATGGGAAAAACTTCTATACAAACAGTTACAGAATCATAACATGACTAAATACTTAAGAAAGCATTCTCAAACCAACAGAGTAGAATAAAGTCAGTCAAAGACTAATAACCACGCAACTAATGCATTGCAACAAAGTGCAGAATATAATTATCACTACAACATGATGAAAGAACCAGAAACCCCTTATATCAGCAGAACAATTTCATATGAATAAGCACTTAAGTAAGAGACTATCCAGCTTGGCTTAACTGAGAAAAGAAAAGGCAAGAGTTGAACAGAAAATAAGAAATTGCATGCCCATATTCACGAGGCCTTAGACAAGAGAGAGTGATCTAAGCGCCTCTTAATATCTTTTGGGAGACAGGTTATGAGTTCATAATTTCCAATTTAATTCAATTTATAGTGAGCAATTGAAATTTAACCCACATGATATGCTTCTGACAAGTAGGTAACTAGAAAAAGCATATGGAGAACACCTTAAATCACTGCAGATAAATTGACTTTATTAAAGGCATAAGAATGCTCACTTCCAGTGTAACAACTGGTGAATATCCAATTTGCTCCTTAGCTGCAGAGCAATCAAATGTTCTTGTCAGAGATGCCATGGACACAATATATTGACTTGACCTCATATGGTTATGCTTCATAACTCCAAGCTCTCTTTGCACCCATTCACCAAACAATAGAATGTAATGTACCATCACAACTGGAAGCTTGATAAAAGGTCTGCAATTAAAGCAAAAAGCCTTTAGTTAAAAGAAGTGAATTGCTGAATCAGCTTAGAAAGTTGCATGGTGAAGACGACTTCCTTTAAATGAGGATGAAATTTTCCCAGGATATGCAAGTATATAACTATGCTCAGTTCACTGAATAGAGGAAAGTTCAGTTGTTCTATCAGCAAAAATAATTTGTCAATCCTAGATTTAGCAAATCCACTCAAAATACAACAATTAGAAGTTACGAGACCAAGAATAAGAGAGAACAATTTGCTTCTACCACCCTAAAAATGAACCCATCAAGTAAATATTTGAACCAAGAAGACAAATATGCAACACCCACCATTAATGAAGTAAACAGTTTATTTCAAAAATGAACTATACATGCCATAGGGCAATCCAAGAGACATCTGTTTCCCCTTGAAAATTATAATTTTTATCTAGAAAGCAATTGGAATAACAATACATCGCTTAAAATAAGTCAAAACTGCAGGTAGAAGGAACTTTTGATTCTATAAGATAAAGAAAGCAGTACAACTGTGGTGCTGGCTTCACCTCTGATATCCCAGGCCTTCAAGTACGAGAGAGACAAATTTCCAGAACTTCATCGGTTCACTGTTAGTGACAAAAAATGCCTATAAACAATCCAAAGGTGATATCATTTCTAAATGGAGACATGAAAAGATAAAAGCAAAAACCCAAATGGTCAAGAATATTCAAACCGAGGGATACCTTTCCAGCTACTGCAACCGGTCTGGAATCTAAAGCTTCCTCAGCACAAACATGCGAATGAGCAACATTCTCAATATATGTGAAGTCGGACATATTTTCACCAGTTCCTATAATAAACTGAAATGAGAAACTCTGTTATTTATGAAAAGGGTTCAGGAGTCTAAAGGCAATATTTTAATCAATAACAGTCGACTCCTCAGAGAAAAGAAAATCCGTGTATTCCAATAAAAGGGAATATAATTTGGTTTGGGGCTCAGTCTGGACAATGATAACTAAAAGCGGCATGTTTTTAACATTTTCTCAGCTAGGGGTTTCTTTTAGCTTTTGACTCTTGGGACATTTTTCTTTTGCTTGCTTCAACTTTTTGCAAGGGCCAAGCCTTATTATGATAGAGGATAACCAGCTCACACCAAAACTTGAGTGAAAAAGTCATTGCATTTTGCAAAGAAGGCTACAAGTAAAGGGCTAGAATTTTTTAACACTTTCCTCATCAATAAGAGGGCCCTACCTAGAAATCATGAGTGCAGTCTTTGAAAAAGGTCCATGAGGAAAAGATAAATCCCATGAAAAAGTGAGTGATACCAAGTTACTTTTATAGCAAAGCTCCTAGTAGCTTTGGAATTTACTAAGCAACATAGTTCAAAATTTACTCTCCCAACCTTTGTCCAACCAGATTTGGCCTGCTTGAGAAAAAATGGCATAAACTGCGTCTCCCCTGGCCCGAAAACATTGCTTGGACGGAGTGCACATGTCAAGAGGCCATCAATATCATTCGCAAACAGAACCAGTGCCTCTGCTTGAGCTTTAAGCTCAGTCCACATATCCTTATACTGCATCGCAAGAATAGGTGACAAATCAATGACAACGCAAGAAGGACATGATAAATCTGGAAAAAGGAAAAAGGATGGGAAGACTCTGTGACAAAAATACATGCCTTTGAAGGGCAGGGTGTAGCTTCAGTTGCATTATATATGTCATGTGAACCATCAAAAACCACATCTGCAGTACTATAGTATAGTAGACGCTTTACTTTGCAGTCTCGGCATGCATTGATGACATTTTTGGCACCTGAACAGGGGAAAGTTCCATCTTGAATGATGAATGGATACAACAGTACGTATGACTGGTACATAAAAACTGATCTTAGGAAGAAGCAATAATTTAATTTCGTAGCATTGATCAGTTGGATGCCAAACTCCTTACCTTGAACAATGTTCATGTAGGAGGTATAAAAGTTCTGATCATATGCAGCTTCAACATCCAAATAAAAGACAACACTTGAACCTTCAATAGCTGCATTTACATAGTTGTGGTTAACAAAATGAAATGAGACAAGATAAAATTATTGTGCATATAATAAGACATGCGAGCAGAGAAGCGGAATGCAAGAGAACCAACAACTAGAGACATGTTTATTCTTGAAATTTGGTCTAAAACAGTCCAAAATTATAAAAATTTCCAGCAAAGCCTGTAGACAGATTCTTATGTCCCAGTAAATCATACACAATAACAAAAAACCTTCCAAATGTCTCAAAGAAATTAAGAACTTATAAGCATCTTATATTTCCTAAGTAGTAAGTCTGCCGGCATCCAAACAAGAAAAGGTCAGACAGAAGATTAAGCTTGCATATACAACTACTCCAGAGCTCAATTATTCTTATAATATCCTCCTTTTCATCTTTCACAGAAAAAGAAAATATAAAATCACGTCAGCTTGTTAAAGACAAATTGCATTTCTTCTGCATTTCCTTCGCAAAGGAGCATCATTCATCTTTAGTTCCGTTTCAATTTTGAGAAAGCACACAATGCCCTGAAAAAAAAAAAAAAAAACGCACTGCACAGTCTTCTGACTCATTATCTACAAACTGCAAGGAATGTGAACAGCAAGCCAAAGGGGTCAAAAAATTCAAGAAAATGCAGGAAATCTGAATATCGTTTTCTTTCTACGAAGGAATCGAGAAACTAATAAAGCAAGAAGACCAATACGTAATTTTCAAGAATAGTCTATTTCCTTGGAAAAACTCCACCCGAATCAAGCGCATTTAGCCTCCTGAGTCACATTGTCATCAGGCTCTCTATATATTCAGCAAATACACAGAATAAAATGAACTTAAGAATGAGAAGATTACTTCCGACGATCTGCGATCCGTCGGTGACATCAATGGAATGGAAGGAGGCACGACCGGAGGAGAGAGCTTGGGAGAGGGCGGAGTCGAGGTGACAGGAGGGATCGAGGCGGAGGGACTGAGCAGAATCGGCAACCCGGACGATCCACTTCCTGAGTTTCAAGAGCCTGAGGACGAGCCATTTCCCTACAAACCCTCGCCCGCCGATCACGACGCAGGTGCCCCTGGGGATCGGGTCGTCGGACCAGTAATCGTCGATCAGAACCATCTCCGGCAGGTGTTTCTCCGTCCTCGCAGAGGGAGAAGAGAGGAGAAAGGTGGAGAGAGAAAATCGAGGTTTTTGCAGATCAATGGGAGAGTAGAGAGAGAGAGAGAGAGAGAGAGAAGGAAATGGCGGGGAAACTATAAAAAGGAAGCACAGGAAGAAGACCCGACAGTGGAGGAAGCCGAAGAGGAGGAAGAAGAACTAAAGTGAGGTGGGTCTTTCATGGGGTATACTTTATCATGGCTTTCAACAAAAATTTGTCATCTACTTTCTTTTTTAACTAAATACCACGTAACTAACTCCGTTAGATTTTTTTTCGTTTATAGAGGAATTTAATCGGTGGAATTCAGATTTATTACTATTACAAAATAAGATTAGATCGGTCGTTGTAAACATGTTCTGATATGGTAAAATTTGTAAGTAACGATAAAAGATTAGACTCACATGTACATAACTCTATAAAGTGATAGTTGGCTTATGCTTATACTTGTTATATTCTAGATTTCAAGAGTATTTCCATTCTTGCAAAGTACAAGTGTCAAGTCAACGGTAAGAATACCACGTCGGCATGCCACCTCAGCAACTAAGCGAGGAATTTTAATAAAGTTATATTTGTGACATTTTGCTAAAAGAAACATATGACAAATTTTTATATTTTTTAATGTCACAAGAAAGTAGAAAATTTTATCAAACGGTCATGATTTCTCGAACTATTTACCCCTCTCATTAAACGTTTATTAGTAAAAGACCCAAGAGAATTAGGCAAATGGGATTTGCTCTCTCACACGCATACGCGAAGTAGTGTTGTCCATTGCATTGAATATATACTTGTAACTGATTTGTGATCTGGTATAACTTACAAATATTTGTAACTGAAACAAATAACTAAACGGATTCTCCGGTATCTCTGTTACGGTGATATGCACCGATCCTTCTATTAATTACGATGCAATTTTGTTTGATATTCCATTCGGTGCATACATTTTCTCATCTTGGTAAAATGGTGATTTCTCCATTTCACGACCTCTTATAATTACATTCCTTCCTTTTTTTTTTCTAGATTATAATTGTATTTCTTCACAACTTTAAAATAAATATAAAGAATTAGTAATTTTATTATACATTTCTCTATATAAAGTGAATTACTTGGGATACATAGCAGCCTCCAAAAAAAAAAATTAGCATAATACTAAATTATAGTATCATATTTCAATGAATTTTATTTCACGCTCTTTGGTATTTGGTGGCAAAATTTATTATAACCTAAAATTAAATTAAAACTACTAGCATCAGTTGGTTGAAATTATAAGATTTCTCTTCCCCTTAAATGAACTAGACACAGATCTGTACTATGCACGGAAAGAAAATAAAAATAAAAAAAAATGTGAAATATTGGGATCAACGTATTTGATTGGATCGTTTATTTATAACGTGTTGTAATTTAATTTATTTAAAATTCATTAACTTAGGGCTGTAGAATTTGTGTTCTCAAGTGCTATTATTATATTACGTCAATTTCACATCTTTCATATTTACATTTTCAAATCATTCATTCAAATATGCAACAGTTTTTTCTGCTAAAAATTCTTAGATATGGAGTGATATAAAGTGAGAGGGGAAACTGAATAGTTAATGAAAGATTTTTTTTCTGTTAAGATCATAGATACGGAGTGGAAGAAAAATGATTCAAATTAATTATTTTATCTTTAATATGAATGATTTGATAAAGCGAATGCATGTCATAGATTTTAAAATATAAATCAGATTAAGGATAAAAGTGTAAAAATGAAAAAGATACTAAACCTTTCAATGTTTACACATAATAATATGGATATAGATAAAAGGAAAAAAAATCAGGGGTCCTATATATTTACTGTTTTTTGTAAATCAATTCTAAATATTTTAAAGTGGCGAATAAAGTCCCATATGTTGTCCGTTGTTATAAGATCAAATTTTTTTCCATTACATGCCATTACTTTAAGCTAATGTAACATTATCACATAGATATCAATATGATGTGTCAAACTTTAATGTTGACGTGGACAATTTTAATCTGGCATGTACACACGAATTTATAAATATTAAATTTTTATTCCAAATCAATGCAATTATTATTTTACCTTTCATTAAATACACGTCATATTAAAATTGTCCACGTCAGTATCAAAATTTGACGCATTATATCGATAACTACATGTCACCACCACATCAGCTTAAAACAATGGCAAGTGACAGAAATGACTCGATCTTGTACAGCAGGTAAAAATATGTAAGACTTAATTTGCCACTTTAAAATACTTAGATCTCACTTGTAAGGAACAATAAGTCTACATGATTTACTTTGTCTTTTTCCTGTACATTAAATTAAAATTACTAAAACGAGTCAGTTAAAATGATAAGATATCACTCTCCTTTAAATAATGTCTCGATTCAAGTCTTGTAATTAGTGAAAATTCATGTTATTTACAGGAAAGTAGAAGACAAGGACACGATCAGGGTTCATTCAACCCAACTCACACTGCCTACGGCCGACCAACCCAACCACCCTTCTCATCCAACTACGTCCACCTCATCCGACTAAGATATCCAAGTCAACCTTAACTGACCCTCTTATTATTTCAATAAATTCATAGTGATTATTACATTTTAAAAAGTCATGTACGGTGAATTGACCTTTTTTTTTAAAATTTATGGATAAGTTCTTGGCGAGAGATCTGTTTGGGGACATTGACACACATGGGTGTCTGGCTGGAGTCTACAAAGATCATGAGGCCTCATCAGTACCAGGAATGGCCAGATCGAGAGCATGGTTCTGGACTCGATACACCATCTGGTAGTGCAAGTAGCAACTACCGATCCCTGAGTTTGTGGGCCGCCTGTGATTTGAAGTTCGACCTTGAGGGCCGTAAGCAAGTTGGGGTCAGAAAGTGCCACGTTGAAATTCAGGAACCACGTGACAAAGACTGTCTCGGCATTCAAGGTAGTCTCAATGGTGCCGACACAAGCATGTTGACTGTCTTAGAAAGGTTTTGTGCCCTAATTCTCTTCATTGGCATGAAATAAACCTAGCAATATATCATTGTATCGTGTTTAAATGTATCGTGTCTAAACAAATTTGTGTCAAAGTACCTCAACCCGTATACGACTCGTTTAATAAACGAGTTAAAAACTTCGAACTCAAACATGACTCCTTAAAAATCGAGTTGAAACGATATAACACGTTTAACCTGTATAACTAAATATGTGTGGTGTAATTGTAATTTTAACTTAATATATTTAAATGGGTTAATGGGTTTGACACATAAATACATAATTAAACAGGTTTAATTATATCTTATCAGGTTATATGGGTTCAACCCGGTTCAACTCATTTATTTGAACGTGTTAAATGGGTTATCCCGAGCATGCCTAACCCCGTGTCGTGTCGTGTCATGTCAGGTTATTGTATCGTGTCAAAAATTATCAGGCCTAGCATGAAGCAAGTTATCAATATGGAATTAAGAATTTATTTTTAAAAAAATCTAGAATTAAGAAAGTATTGATTTAATTCTCGCTTGACTCAACTTCTCATCTTATCTTATCTTATCTTATCTTATCTTATATATCTTATATATTATTATATGTAAATATTTGCGAGGATTGGTGTGTTTTTTATTTTTTATATACATCTAATTTTCATATTAATGATAAAATAATAATTTCAGTCATTTTCTTCCCACTCAATATCTACTATCTTAACATCAAAATCTTTATTTAACTAACTGTTTAGATTCACCTACCTCACTCTATATCTGTAATTTTAACGACAAAAATCTCACATTTTTTGAACGGATAATTTAAATTTGTAAAATTAAAAATATAAAATTAATATAATATACTAATAACAACTTATGATACTTTGTTTACTACTGTAAATTAATGAATTTCAAATAAATTAAATTTGTAATAAGTTATATATATTTTTTGCTAGGTAAGTTTAAAATTTGTAATAAGTTATAATTTATAAATAAGTGATTTAATTATATAAATTTACCCTAGCATTTCACATTTATTTGTTTTTATTTTCTTTCCGTGTATCATATTATTCCTTTTTTTTTTCCTTCTTTTATTATCCATATAAATATATATATGTATGTATGTATGTATGCGCACACATACGTATTAGCACTTAGCCTCCCTTACAACTTTATTGCAAAGAGAGGTCATCTATCCCGACATCAGACATACTCCGATCCATTTGACCAGAAAATTAGCGGAGACAGTCTCAAAATTGGACCAAACCAGCGTATAGGGGAACCTAAAACGCCAGACAACTCGCCTTGCTTGGTGTTTGTTCTACAGCACTAAAAGGTCGAGGAAGGAAAGGCGCAACCTTCACTCGGGAACTACCATACCGAGCCTTGAAAACAGACCAGCCCGGCCGTGCTTTCGGTCGGGAGATGGATGTCGAGCTCGAAATCAAGCGGTCTCGCAAAAGGGAGAGTGACGTAGAAGGGATGTGCGGAGTTTGGTGAACCACTCCAACAAACGACGACACCCCCAACAATGAAGCGACAGACGACTTACCGTCCACATCGAAGTTGGATGAACAATCGGCGTCGAACGATTTCTTAAGATGGTCGGGGAGACAAGATTCAAAAGCGTGGCCGACCGCGGAGCGACCTCTTCGGTTTTTATCCGGATTCCGACCAAAACCAGATCACGCATCCGACACATCAATTCCACTGGGTTTTCACCGGCATGGGTCGGTTCGGGTGTGGATATCCAAAGTCGATCGTTCGAAAACAATAAGACACGAAAACCTCGGAACTCGAGAACGATTTCTATGGTTCAGCTCAGTTTTCGATTTCCTTTGATTCAGTGTTTTCAAGGGGGCTCTGTTCTAGTTTGGAGTCATTCAGTGACACAGGCGTGGAGGGTACTTGACCTGCACTCCAAGGAAACCATCTAATGATTTTTGATCACGCTTCACTCTGAAGATTAGAGACGGAAAGTGGGAGAAAGTCTTGTACGTAACGAACACATCATGTGATAGTGCTAATATGGTATCACGGACCAATCAAATCAAGTTATTTTTAGAGTTATTTTTTTCTTTTAGGTTTTTTTTCCTTTAGGTTTTATTAAAAATATCCTAAAAATAATTAAATTCTATTGGCTTGTGACACTACGTCAGTACTGCCACGTGGTGTACCTGTTACATACAAGACTCTCTCGGAAAGTAGGGGATATTAGTTTATCCTACACCTTATTAAATCTTGGAACCAAAGCTTATTTGGAACTTATTTATTATTTTTTTTATCTTTATAATATAGATTACATCGATATTTTTTTTCTTATGTCTAACAATTATAGTGTGACCGCACTAAAATTCTTTTTGATAATTATTACTATTATGTTTGCAATTCGCTTAATTATTATTATTATTTACTGTTTTCTAAGTTGTAGTAGTTTTTTTAGAGAAGAAAAAAATCGAACGGAAAAAGTGGGAAGAAAAGCCAGATTGCAACCATTCCATCATCGTCGTCATCATTGTGTAATTTGAAACAGGCTTTGTTCTTGTGGGATTTTCTTCTAAAAAACCCGGGGAATCAAGAAAGGGTAAAGGGAAAAGGAAAAAAAAGGACGATGTTGGGGTGGTAAAATAAAGTGGCCACTACTACTGGACATATGTATCAACTGAAGTTTGAGCAAATCACCCTCTATACAGGACACAGCAGCATTAGCTCAAAGCTCGGTGGAGCTGAGCTTACCATCAGAAGTTATCTTTCGCCTGCCGAATAACAAGCAAGGCTTCGGCCTCATCTGCTGCAGCTGCAATACCCAGAGATTGTCGAATCTCTGGACTTGAAGTCCTAAGAAAGGGATTGCACGCCTTCTCCCTCTTCAAGGTAGTTGGGATCTGAAAAAAGACAGTGAACATTACATTGTAGCAATTCAGAAACGCTGTCCAGATTAAGTGAATGATGCGCTCTGAGATATGTCTTACAACAGAAATGTTTTTGGACCAGGACAGAAAAAACCTGGTTCACTTACAGGTACATCTTTTTACTACATTCCCGCAATAAAATTTAGTCGTTATCTGATAAAATTTTACTAATTCCATAATCAAAAGTTGGCTAGGAGTTAGTCACAGAGAGAACAATGAAAGAGAGGAAGAAGTTTGGAAGAGGATGAAAGGTGATTAATCGGCTTAAGAAGTTGGAAAAACACTTATTTCCTAAGGCTCATAATTCATTTTTTTAAGATCAAACAGCGCTCCGTTTCTTTTTCAGAGAATGGTTCGGCCAATCATATCAAAATGGACAGTTCTACCACCTTCTAGCACATTTTAGTTTAGAGCATTCTCTGGGCCAGATTGACCTCTCGTTTTCAATTTCGGTTTTAAAAATTATGCCACACAGGATGCATACTCCTGAAAATCGAGAGCTGAATCAAAGCCGTGGAAGACTAAGAAATTACCGTCGGTATGCTTTTGCTGCGAAGATGAGCTACTTGTGCTGCATAGGATTGAAGAGCCTCATTATTTGGTTCAATTGACAAGGCAAACTTCGAATTACTCTGTCAAAATTAAACAGTGTTTTTGAGGAATTGGAGGTAAGAAATACTGAGAAAAGACGAACAGCAAAATCTGGAAGATAAAATGGCTAACCAATGTATACTCATGACCACAGTATATGCTTGTATCCTCGGGCAAAGATATGATCTTTTTAAGAGATGAAAGCATCTGTAGCAAGAATCAGTTGTTTAGTATTCATAAGATCATCAGAAGTACGGGAGAAGTCTGTTCCACTAATTTGGACTATATCCGTCAACCATGGGTTGGCTACAGAGTAGAACAGAAGAAGAGCTAAATATCTTCCTAGAAAGATAACTCAAACTTTCAATTGAGGTGAGAGGATTCCTTCAGGTGCAGAGGATGGACTGAGTTGCATTAGAAAATACTCCATCAATAGTTTGATAATTTGGATAGGCAATAGCCCTGAAAGATATCTAGCACCTACATAAGAGCTAAATTAGAACTTAGAAACCATTCACTCAAACTAGCCATTCCTCTGAAACAGCAAGATATTTGAACTGTGAACTTCGGAAACTTTGCCACCTTTGGTTTCTCAATTGTTATCACACTGTTATACAGTATCTCATATTTCCAAAAACCCCCAGCATACTGAGAACAAAAAATAATAGGGAGCGATTACTTCAATAATTTTTAGTATTTATTTTTGTAACAGAAAAGAATAGCAAAGTTACCTCATGAGGAGTTCCTTCAAAAAGCTTGCCACAAGACAAGCTAAACAATGTGTCTCCAGTGAAAATGGCCCCTGATCCGGGAAAATAGAAGCTAATATGGCCTGCTAGAAGTAACCATTATATTAATTAAATGGTAATAGAAAATGGAGAAAAAAGAGAAGGAACGATCTGCAATTGAAAGGTACAAAGTAAATCGAAATGTGAGTCAACTATTTCTTAAGAAACGAATCAGCACCTCGAGTATGCCCAGGAGTTTCAATCACGAGCACCTCATGGCCAGCAAACATCCACTTGTCCCCATCATTCAGAGCAATATCAATACCAGGAATCCTGTCTTTGTCTTTTAGTGAACCAATTACCTATGAGAGTAAAAGAAAAAAGTATTTGGAATAAGACAATACTTATGTACTGGAACTGTAATTGCAAAATAAACACACCTCGTTTTGGAGAGAAAAATAACTAATAATTGTACACATTGAATGGTATAGAAATATAAGCTGCTAAACAACCCCACCCTAGGATCTTATGGGTTCTGCCGACAATGTCTATTCTCTTCCCCCGATTTTCACAAGCAATATGAAAGGAAGTACCAAATGGAGTACTTGCAAGCAAAGAGGATGTAGACCTCATTTGTTTCTGAGTTGTGATTTCCACATGCAAACCACACTGCTAGGCATCAGGCAAAATTGACATCTAAACATTTTGGAGCATATGTTTAGAATTAGTTGAGCGTTATATGCACCATGCATTGTTCAATTGGCATTATAATGGACAACCAAGATCACATTGACAAAATATCCTAGTGTTTATTATTCTAGCCTTACATGTTTCTATTTTTGAGCTTGCTCTTCAAAATCTATTTTACTTGGCCAGGTCATTCCTAGTTGCTCTTTTACTCCAATGCATAAAATTGATTTAAGCAAGATATTCAAGAATTTAGCATAGTGGTTGAAGAAGCCAGCTCCCCTGGTGTACTAACACCATGCTAAAAGGTCAGCTCTTGTTGAAGGCAAAAAACCAAGTAGTCCTGCTTGCAGCCAACTGAGCTTTGGATTGCACACATCCAATGCAAGTGGATGAAGCGGTTTCACACATCCAAAGGGTCTACATATTGTTGAAGCTTAAGCTTCTCGAAGAGGGGGTTTTGAATGCCATTCAAGAAATGGATAAATAAAATTAAGTTAAAAAATTAATAAGAGAATCTTCTGTCAAGTACAAGAATAAGCAGCATAATCCTGCTCCCAATTATGAACATCAAGGTCTGCAATGAAGTTCCCAAAAGTGATAAGGTTTGGAGCATACAGATCTCCAAATGGTATCGTAAATCCAACATAAGAGGGATTGAGAATCAGGTAGTTATAATGCACTCTTCGTCATTGCAGGAGCTGGCGCACTCTCATCAGCCTAGATGGACCAGATTTTAGCTTAGTGAGGTAGGCTTATAAGGACCAGATTCTAGCATACTCTCAGGGCCTGTTTGGTTTGGGTTGCGATCCAGAAATGGAAAGAATGAGACAGAATTGGAAACAAAATGACAAATATCCAATTCTGTTTGGTTTAGTAAGGAATCAGAATTTAAGTCTTTTTTGTTTCTCTTTAGCTCGATATAAATGGAATCCTGAATGAACAGAACTCTTAAAAATTGATAGTTAGTTACATTGTTAGTTACATTGTTCAATTTAAACAACTACAAGTATCAAGTTTGGCAGAAAACCAGCAACAAGACAAATGCACAGTCAATTGATTCTCTGTTCTAATCAACCATTTTTAATATGGCTAGCTGTCAGCCACCATCTATGCATATTTCTGTAAGTTTGCCAGCTCCTAGAGCAATTTTTTTGGAGGCAACCTCCTGGCCCACTTTAACTCAATACTTTTGTCCTAAAAAAATTGGCCTAAATTCTGGGTAGCAAGCGATTGCATTAGTAACAAATGGCTTGCTAGGCTTAAACTGCGCCTCTACTGGTGTCAACAGCAAAGTTGAAGCACACATAACAGCTGCCCTCCCATATGATAGCAGCTTTGCACTTTTCTTTCTCATCCACAGCATAGAAAGCCAGTATAAAAATAAGCCCAAAGAAATGTACTATGTAAATGTGACATAAAAATGATTAGGCCATACCTTTGCACCATACCTTGCTTTCAACTCTAAATTTCCACCAGTATGATCATAATGATGATGAGTATTCAATATGTAGGTGAGGTTTCGGTTTTTTCTGCTCAAAGCATCAATCACAGGTCGAGATTCTGAAGGATCAACAACCCCAACAGTCCCTGTATCCACATCATATAAAAGATATGCATAGTTGTCCTTGAGACATGGCACCTGCACAAGAGGAAAGAAAAGATGAACTTGGAAAACACATCACTTGTAGCTTTTTACAAGAATGGGCAGATTCATCCAACAACTGATGGTGAAGCCAAATAGATAATGTTGCATGCATGCCAACACATAGTAAATAGGCAATGTCTTTTTGAATGCATAGAATAATCTATTAAGTTTAAAAGGGTTCCTATTCTACAATTTATGCTCCACAAGAAAAGGAGATATCCAATAAGCTTTTCAAAGAAATAAACCAATGACATGAGATGTACCTGCAAAAATCACACAACAAATTCATGCAATAAACAGACACTGATTTTGTGCTACTAATCAAACTTACCATGCTCCGTAGCCAATGCCATGACCCATTGCAAAATGTTATGTTTTAGTTTTCATTGACATAGCCAATTCTAAAGTATTATTAAAGGCAACAGCAGCTAAATGCACACAATTTCTGTTTAAGAGCATAAGCAAGATACCAGCATACACAAATTAGTACATATTCCAACTTCTGTTTTAAGACAGATTTTCTATCGATCTGATGCAGCTGCACAGTATTCAGTAGAAATGTCTGGCAGCATTACAGAAACACCCGAGGATGTGAATAATCCTCTTTTCATCCACGTTATCATATTACATTCCACCACCATAAGACAAATCTAGTTCTAAATCATTCCTTCAATAAGCCTAAACAAACACATATCACAACAGTTAAGCAATTTCAAGCAATATATAGTGTCCCTTACAAAATAGAAGTTCTAACATGATCGTATCCTAGTACTGTATCAGAGACGAATAAGACAGCAATGAATTATGGTTTACAGGTCAAAATGCAGAAGCACCCATTGCTCCATTAAAGATTTCATTAACACATGAACATAGAGAAATCAAGATCTACCCACTCACCAATTCAATCTGCAGCGAGGAGGATGCATTAGTTACACTGCAAAACTGGGTGACTTTCAAGGATCTACTGGCACCCCACAAGGTTCTGAATGGGAAAGATAAGAGCCGCAACAGACCATAGGGAAGACCTTTTCTAAGACAAACTTGCCTCATGCTTGGCCACACACATAGCCCACTCTTTACCTGAACAGGGAAAAGAAGGACAGTGAAGCATTAATTGGAAAGTTGTTTCAAAGTAGAAGGATATCTCCTAAAAGGTCAAAGAAAAGACCCAACACCATTTATAAAAGTTTGACCATCAAGCAACTTTTCTCTTCACAATAAAATGGGTTCACATTCACATTAGTTTCTGAAATTAGCAAAATCCATTAGATCCCACCTTCATTGTCAAAAGAACCATTATTGCCAATAAGATCAGAAAGAAGCCAATACAATAACAGAGCTGATTAGAGGGTAGAGACACTGACAGACTATCAGCATAACATGCAGTCATCAAAAGAGGGAGGATGCAACTACATTAAACTCCAAAGCAAGATACATTGTGGTACTGGCACATCAATTTTCAATAAATGACTAAGTTGTTAGCTAAATGGATCAACTGAGATGCTTGGACCAACTAATACTATCCACATCCAAGAAACCTGACACAAGCCGATGGGAAAAACAATGATATTTAAACAACACTCAGTCCTCCAAAACTATATGATAGCATGATCTATTTGTTGCAGAATCTAGAAATGAACTACCCAGATCAAACAAACCAGCAAATCCTCAAAGAAGAAACAAGCACAAACAACATTGCTGCTAGGTAAGTATCAACCAATATAAAAGACAGAAGGCCATGCTACTAAGAGGCTATTAAGGGATGAAAATGAAAAGCAACCAAAAAATAAAACCCATACCATCAACCCACTGGACACTGATAATTACTGCTACCTAACCCAGATCAAAGCTTTGCACTCTAACTAAGGCAAATCATGCGGAGCACATGAGTTTATTTTCACTGGAAGCAAATTCAGGCGTTTATCAAACACTAATAATCGCCCAAACCAGTTAATTTTAATCCGACAAAACTTCACATCACGAAATGAATAATTCTCAGCAAATTGAACAGAAATAATTATGACTGCCAGCAAGTGAAATTATGAGTAGAATCGAACAACAGCAAAGAAATCGGCCCTCAAGATTCAGCGGGACAAACTTCTATCAACAAATGCAAAACTCTCCACTAAGGGTTTCGTACTGATCACAGCCAACCGCACAACAGAAGCGAGAAAGTGGAGAGAGCGAGAGAGGTGAGCATCGAACCCTAGAGCAAGGGAAGGAGGCCATGGCGCAGGAAGCTTTGGAGATCGTCTGCATCTCTGGCTCGCTCTCTTCCTAGTCTCTCATTCTCTCTCTCTCTCTCTCTCTCTCTCTCTCTCTCTCTCCCCCCACCCCGTTCTTCAGCTTTCTACGAAATTCAATTTGGCTGCTCTAGAGAGAGAAAGGGTGTTCCACAGTAGAGAGAGAGAGAGACAGAGCATGGGGTGGTGGAGGGTAGGCACCTTTTAGCAGTTGGCAGGGAGTAATCATTTCTCTCCATTAATTGCTTTTTTATTTTAAAAAAAAAAGAATTTGGGACGTAATTTGCATGCTTGTTAAGAAATTTTACTACAGGTGAACCAGTTGATAAGGTGATGACGTGTAATGCATCAGGCTCAAAGTTCGAATCTCCGACGGCTTATATCTGAAGATTAATATCAGGCCATAAATCGTATAATATATTATTCAATGGATTAATCAGTTGATAAGGTGTCGGAGATCAACTATATAAAAAATTTACGATCTAATTATTGGATATAAAAAATAATTATGAATAATTAAATTTTTCTTTAATTTAGATAGTTATAAATTGGTTAATTAAACTGTTAAACCATTCAGCAACATATTTCTAACTCTCAATCGACGACTAATTTAGCATGAATTTAATTTTGATCGGTCGGATTTACAATATCCTACCACCAATTGTGGTGGTCTGGTGTTCAAAATTGCTAAAAGTGACTCTTTAAGCTTGGGCCTTAGCGGACGTCAAATTTCTAAACTGTATTAGATCATTGGCGGTGCTATATAGATGTGACACAGTACTGGTTATCAAATTCGTGTGATGTGGTCGCAGGTGGACACGCATACCCAAATATTATATGGTTGAAGTGGCTAATCCGTAGGGATGGATTTAAGAGGCGTGCGGTGCGATCGCCTCCATTGAATTCGATAAAATCTGTAAAAATTTATGCAAATTTAAACAATTTTATTCATATTTCTATAAAATTACATTATTGTCCCCCTTGAAATTTGACATTTCCTTCCGTATTGAGTTTCACCCACCTTATCTTGATTTTCTAGATCCGTCCATGCTAATCTGCCATGACTAATACCTTCCTTTCATCTATCAAAGTAATTTATAATGTCCTTTTTTTAACAATAAAAAGAGAGTAATAAATCTAATCACTCGACTACGAAAATATTGATTCTTTCCGAACCCGACTAACAGTAGTTACAACATCTCCTCCTTGGAAGGAGAAAATTTTCAGTGAAGCAATCATACCATGTCAGCATCACTTATGTGGTATATCCATCCAATAAGAATTCACTATTTATATACTATTTTCAACTAGAGTTCACCATTTATTAAATTTTTTTAATTTTTTTTACTATTTATATATTATTTTCAATTAGGGTTCATCATTTATTTAAGATTTTTATATTTTTAAAAAAAATTTAGGGCTTATAACTATAATTGTATAATTATTAATTACATGTCAAGTCGTGATTAGATGGATGACGTGGTATGACCGCTCCAATGAAAGCAGGTAATAGTCAGCAAACTACATGTACCAGGTAAGTTACGATAAACCCTGATGGATTCGTGCTCTCAAGGGGTCGAATCCATAACCTAAAAAGTAAGAAGACTCTACTGGGTTGACTCCGGAGGCCCTTACATCATGTTCCTGATTCCATAAAAAGATCAAGTTTTTGAAACATATAAAACAATAATTAATTTTTGTGAACATTTATTTTTTTAAAAAAAACTATATATATTAATTCCACATTATTTTTGCGGTGCAAATTCACTAATGGGCTTCATTCTGGGACATAACAAGTGGTTGTGGGCTTTCGCCCAAATGATCTCCCTTTCTTTTTTTTAAAGATTTTTTTTTAACGCTAAAAATTATTGAGGTTTGAGAAAAAAATGAGTCCCCACCAACAAGAAGTTCTCAACTAAAATGTAATATGCAACGTGATAATACTGATCTGATTTATCGTTTTAATTAAAATTTAATATATAATTAATGTTAGCAATTGACTCATGTTACGTATGGTAAATATTATCAGATGATGTTTAAAAAATAAAATTATTATTATGTGTAAATTGAGTGAATCAATCGAAACTCTTGCATTCATATCCTAAAACTCTCCGAATGAGAAAAAGTATTACTGTGCTAGGAAAGAGGAAAGAAATCGAAAGTATAAACATAGAAAGTTGTAGAAGAAGCCTTCTGAAGACAGGGGATCGTCGGAAGTTACTGGGCGAGTTAATGGGAGTGTGGAGGCGGTTTGTAAAAAAAAAAATAGTCCCTTAAATTTTTTTACTGATTAAATTAGATGGAAGAAATTTTTAGAGGGATTAAAAATTCTCCAATAAATAAAAATAAATAAGATGGAGAGGCAGTTTTCGAATATAAAAGTGAGACCAAAACTACTATTCTCCAATATAATAATAGATAATAATATATAGATATATTTAATTATAAATATCAAATGCTAAAAATTATAATGAACGATGAATCATAATATTTTCACGTGTTATAGCCGATGTACATGACACATTCTCCCACCGACCTATTTTAAGAAATGGTTATTTGCCTAAAAAATCACGAACTATCAAAGAATTTTCAAATCTACCAAAACTTTTTTTTGCCCAAAAAAACACTAATTATCCCAGAATTCCCTAATGTACCACAAACTTTTTTCACCAGAAAATCATGAACTATTAAAAAATTTTCTAATCTACAACGTCGTTAATTTTGTTTGTCAATTACTAATATCAACCGTTAATTTTATTGATTGTGCAAATGGAGTCTGATGTGACATCACGCGTGGCATCCGTCTGATCATAAAAAAATCATGAATTATTATCGAATTCTTCATTTTATCACGAGAATTGATGTGCAAATAGGTGTTCCATATTTTTATGACCAGATGAACACCATGTGATGCCACATTATATTCCATTTGCACAATTAATAAAATTAACAGTGTACGTTAGCAATTAACGATCAAAATTAATGATGTGATAGATTAGGAAAAACAAAGCACAACTTATAATTTTCTTGGTAAAAAATAGTTCGTAATATATCATATAATTCTTGAATAGTTTGTAATTTTCTCGACAAAAAAATAGTTCTTCGTAGATTGAGAAACTGTTGGATAGTTCATGATTTTCTGGATAAATAATCCTCTAAGGAACTAAATCATAAAACCATTTAAAACTTTTATTTATCAATAACTCGGGGACATGAAGTTAATCCAAAAAGGAGTTAGGAGTATAGAAACAATAAAAGAACACGAAAACTATGTTATTGTATAGAATCTGCTTTCTTGCTTTTATGGGATTACTGATGCTTATCCATACGATGAACGGTATGTGTTTTCTCAATAATCTTATTAGAAATATCTATTCATGATGGAATAAAGTAATTATTTATAATTAAATTTTCAAGTAAAAATAATACATGCTTAACTTTTAAATTACATAGTTATAATAGTGAGCTGTAAAAATGAAAACTAATAATAAATACATTAAAAAAAGAACGTGGAGACAGAGAGGATGGATTTTCAATTAGGGGAGAAAAAAAGGTAGGAAGTGAGCAATTATTCATGTTAAATTTACGATTTTGGCCTCATTTATCCCAATTTAAGGGCTATCAATATTTCAATTTATATGTACATGGTATTTTTGGAAAGGAAGGAGTGACACTAAAGAGTGACCTCTTCCCTTCAAGAAAATTTTCAGTGAAACGGTCATACCACATAGGCGATATTGACGTAGTATATTCTCCCAATTTAAATTCACTATTTATATATATTTTTCAATTAGAGTTGGCCATTTATTAGGTTTTTAAATATTTTTTTACCATTTATATATTGTTTTCAATTACAATTCACCATTTATTTAAGATTTTTTAAATATTTTTAAAGATTTTTAAGAATTTGATAGCCAAAACCATATAATTAGTGATTGCATGTCGAGTCTCGATTGGACGGATATACCGCGTCCACATTGCCTACGTGATATGACCGTCTCACTGAAGACTTTCTCCTTCCCTTCAAGTAATAATAGGTAATAGACATTTCCCTTTTTTTTTTTAAAAGTTGATACCTATTTTTCCTGGTAAAAATGAAACAATTTCTAGTCATCTACTAGTACTATTAATGAAGATGAGAAAGACGTGAAAATATCGTACATTAAGGAAACAAATTAAAAAACTATTTTTAAAAAATTACTTCCTTGCATATTATTGAGAGATTGTATGTCCAACATGCGATTTCAAAATTATACATCATGATATCTTGAAGATGCGATCTCTTATTTTTTTAAACAAATATATTACAAGTTCAAAATACGATCTCTTAACAAATATAAACATATTATATTTATTAAAATATCACATCTTGAAAATAATTTTAGATTAAAATAAAATTTAGGGCTATTTGCTCAGAAAATCACGAACCATCTGAGAAATTTTCAATTTACCACAAACTATTTTTTCCAGGAAATCATGAACTATGTTATGTTTTCTCTAATCTACCACATTGTTAATTTTGACCGTTAATTACTTATTTGTACTGTTAATTTTACTTATTGTACAAATAAAATCTGACGTCATACGTGACATCCATCTAGTCATAAAAATAGAGAATATATGTTTGCACATCCATCATCTGTTTGCACATCTGTTTGCACGTTCATCCTCATGATAAAATAGAGAATTCGATAATAGTTCATAATTTTTTAATGACCAAATGGAAGTCATGTATGATATCACGTCAGACTCTATTTGAACAACTAGTAAAATTAACAATATAGATTAGTAATTAACAAATAAAATAACAATATGGTGGATTAGGGAATTCCTGAATGGTTCGTGATTTTCTCGGCAAAAAAATTTGTAGTACATTAGGAAATTTTTGGATAATTCATGATTTTTTGACAAAAAATTTATGGTAAATTAAAAAATTCTTGGATAGTTCATGATTTTCTGAGTAAAAAAATAGTTCATGGTATATTAAAAGATTCTTGGATAGTTTATATTTTTCAGGGTAAACAACCCTAAAATTTACGCTTAAGTATTAACCTTCCATTTTTTGTCAACAAAAATTTCTAATTATGAAAAGATCACATTTTCAAGATACGATTTCTTAACAAAATAAAGATACAATTTGTCAACTGTATGATAGAAAATACATTTAAAAAATTAGTGTTTTAAGTATTATTTTCTTAATATATGGTGTTTTCGCTCATTTTTCTAATGAAGATTCTTAAAAGTACTCGTGTGTCATTAATCGTGAACGTAGCCACAGTACCATGCTAGAAGATTGTCAAACCATATCCCTAAAATTCAACTTGATTTAGTTTAATGATGCTTACATGATAGACCATATCATGTGACGACATCCGCATAATATTTCGTCTGTTCTATTTATTGGAGAGATCATGGAGGGGAAAAAAAGAAAGAAAATAAGTCGAGGGAGTAGAATGAAAAGGAAACCATAGTTGTTTGTCAGCACTTGCTTAACTCCTTCCCAAGGAGGGAAGGAGCGATGGCTTAACCATCTCATTAAATAATATTCACGCTTTCATGTATAGCAATGTACAAATCAGATAAATTGAACAACCGCGCTCATCACCAGTCCCATCGGTGTAGAACAACGAGAGGCCTTCACATGCCCCAGAGCACCCTAGTGGAGGACATTTT
The DNA here is from genome assembly GCA_037672795.1 of Lagerstroemia speciosa. Lineage (NCBI taxonomy): Eukaryota > Viridiplantae > Streptophyta > Magnoliopsida > Myrtales > Lythraceae > Lagerstroemia > Lagerstroemia speciosa. The sequence goes on from CM075310.1 coordinate 5,261,448, forward strand.
TGACAAATGTATAAAAGGGATTCGAACCTGAAAATTTGAGCTCAAAGAACTATATGGGAGTGAGTTTTGAACAATTGAATTACTGCCCTATGTGGTACCAGCCCTGCTACTTTCATCCTATTCCCTGAAAACCACAGTAACCATCAATCCAAGAAAACCAACACAACCTCAATCTTGAATTGAAAACAATGGCACTAACCTGTAGATCACAACTTTGATCAACAAGACATAACCAATTTCCCGAACCGTTTATGTTAGTATAAGATTTCCCTTGACAATTTTCAACCAACCCGGAATGTCCTAAAGGCTAAAACTTCACTTGGCAGAGAACACTTTCCTTTAGCTATTGACAATAACAATCACCATAATCAACAATGCCTCTACTACTCCAAAGCCTAACATCCCCGATAAACCCGAATTGCAGTCTATTTATGTACACCAAAGAGGGTGAAAAATAAGTACGAGTTCAGGAACACAAGATTGGTTTGTCCTGTCACCTTCTTGCTTTCACTTCGGTTGGCTGAATCCGAGGGGACTGCTGGGACCCGCTCCCCAGAACGGCCGCAGCAGATTCGACATTTGTGAGGAGATACTCATAAATCTTCTTCCTGAGCCGGTCAATTGTCTCGGGGGAGACCCCGGGTGGAGCTGATTCTTCTTCTTGTTCTTCCTCTTCCTCATCCTCAACCCCCTTGCTTGACCCGATCTCATCCAGCCAGTCATTGAGGCTCTTTAGCTGGCTCAGCATCCCAGCGATCTGACCGTTGTTCGAGAGCATGGATGTGTCAGCTTCAGAGTCGAGAAAGCGCTCGACAAAACCCAGGAACCAATCCCGGGACTGGAGCCTCAGCTTTCCGGCCAGGTCCACAGCGTCACTGGCACCACTTCCCCGAACCCACTCTGGCAGCGGAGTCTGGCTCTGAGCTGTCTTCTGGCCATTCCCCGACGCATCCCCTCTTCCTCGGCGAGCCCCGGTTGTGACAACCTTTGGCCCCACAGCTGAGAGTCGAGCCTTGGCTTGTGTCTTCGCTGTGTCGGTCTTCAAGGAAGCACTTTCAAGCACCACCACAGGTTGATTCCCCGTGTTAACCGGTTCTTTGCTGAACACATTAAAGGGCGACAAGTCAGTGGCTAAAGCAGCTTGAACCCAAGATGCGGCCAGCTTTCGTCTCTCCGCAGCAGCCTTCGTGGCCTCTTCAGACAGTGAGTTTTCTTCGGGAGATTGGGATGAGTTGTTCGATGCAACGGTCTTTGCTAGAGAATCAGCAAAGGAATGAACATTGCTGAGGCTTGAGTAGAGGGTAAGGAATTGTTCCACGGTCTGCTGCGGGTTCTCCTCTTTTGCACTTGCTGTGAGATCCGAGTACATGCTGCAAGGAGAAGCAAGAGCATTACACAGAAGTCTTCGATACAATAGAATTGCCTATTCAGTTGATTGAAAGATAATCTGAATAGAAGAATCTTCAGCGCTCGAGTGAGGTATGACTATTGATTGGTGCTAGACTTGATGATAACGTGGAAACCTGTAATAGTTGACTGCGGATGTTACTTCCATTTTAATCTATCATTGCTTAGAAAAACCGAGCGACGCTATAAAATGAGCAAAAAAACCTGCCGCAGCAGTTACAGAATATGGTTTTTCTGTCAAACTCATGATTCCCGGGAAGCTGCCCCTGAATCTTAGGAAGCAGGTTATGGTTCTAAAGTGATTACAACTGTGCTCTCTAATCTAACCCACCTGAAACGTACTGACAAGGTATGCAGCAACTTCCAGTCCAAAGGTGACTCCATAAAATGTTAGCTCTAGACCAAAATCCGTCCTCAACTTTTTCAGAATGTGAAAAGTAGATAGAAACCAAAATTTAAGCCCTGAAGACTAGCCCTTCTACCATTCCAGAAAGTTGAAGACAAATGAAACTAACAACTGGAGAAAAAGAACATATCAAATCCCCCGTCTAACTTCTCAAACTCACTGCATCTTCCACTGCTCAGTACCTCACTGAAAAGAATTTCAGCATAGACAGAAACATTGTAAAACTTCTCCAAATTTCTCCTGAAATATGCAAAAACTATTCATTGGCTACATATGAAACTTCTTCCTTTTCTTTTTCAAGTTTCTGTATATACCTTAAACATCTGAGCAAGCTTTCAGCAGCAGACGCCTCCTGCATAGCCTCTATTGCTGCGGCTCTGGCAACATCTCTGTGCTTCATAACCTCCTGCAGCAAAAAAGTCATAAATCAAAACATTAACACAATTGAAATAGCAGAATTTTCAACTCAACACATACAGTTTTCCAGTTTCCTTCTTCTCGGGAAAAGCAGCAAAGCTTGGAACTGTTTTGCATTTATAACAAGAGGATATAAATACTCATCCTGTTTGCAGGAAAAAAATTGCAAATGAGGAAATGTTTTTTCCATTACAAAAGGCGGTCTATGGTTTTACAAAGTATGAGCTAAAGCCATTGACCTAGTATTACCGATCGGGATTGTTTCTTATGTTTTGCGCAATCTGGGGGAAAAAATGTCTAGAACAGTTCAATCATCTCTGATAATCAAAAGAATGGCCCTTGTTCACAAGGACTGCCTATATTTTCCAAGCTTGGCAACAACGAAAGACAAAATGGAAGGTTGGGAACAGCTTTTTCTGCACAAAGCATAAAGCTTGTACCTTTCCAAGCTTTGCAAGCGATGAAGGAAGTGAACTCCATGCTACGCTTCCTTCTGTCAATTTCCGACTGTTAACCGGAATCTTAACAAAAGATGCAGGCAGTCCGTGATTGGAATCTGAAGACAGTTTCTTGATATCCCAAGGCTTAATTGTCCTCTCCTGATGATCCAAGGCTCCATTTGCGGAGACCTTCTTCCCGGACAACTGGCTCTTGATCTCTTCCTTAGATGATGGCTTCAGTGCTGGTGCCCTGCTATCTTCCTTAGGCACCAACCGCTCGCTAGAGATACTCTTCCTTGGAGTCTGACATAAACAATGATGTCAATGGAAAAAATGAAAGATCTAGGACACTGTACTTCCACGATGCAGATTCAAACATGAGATCTTATAATCTTTCAGGGAATTCTTGATAACTGAGAACAAGCAAATTCACAACTTCAAATGACATTGTTACACGGTTGGTCAAAAAACTGAGAAAGCATTGTAGGATTAGCTGATGATAAGTGCTTGACAGATTCACAAATTCATGATCTTACGCTTTAAGATAACAAATGATTTGACTGTTACAGGCATATGGTACTGATTGTCACAGATTGCTTCTTCCATTTCAACATTCACAATTTGTTTCAAAATGTTAAAAAGCCATGTTGAATTCAACCATTCCCCCAAATACTAATTCTGGATCACATATACCACTAGAAAACCAGGAACTGGTCATTGTCAAGGAATTAGTCAGATTTTCTGTTACCAACTACATATATATTGGCAGCAAGAACTTTTCCATTGCTGAGCTTTCCATACAAAAACTCAAGTTTCACGTTCACAAATGCTGGAAATTCCACACAATATGAAGAAGTTGACCAAAAAAGCTTACAGAGGTGCTGCGAGTTTCACTCCTTGACTCTGGCTTGTTGGTTCTCAATTTTGAAGTAGTCAGACTCTTAACCTCCATGTTCCCTTCCCAGCTCTTCCTCAATGCCCTTGCTCCAGATTCAGTCCCACGGACAAGACTACCAATCGTGCTATCCAAGGGGAGCCTCTTTCCATTTGGACTCGGCGCACGAAGAGAACTAACCTTCTTAGACCCCTTAATCTCAGCTTGCTGCTTAACCCCATTAGAAAACTTCTCGAAAGAAGTAGGCAAAGAGTAACAGCTCGTAGGTGAGGAAGGGATGGAACGTGAGTTCAAAGACTTGACTCTCTTTAATGATTCCTTCTTGATCTCAACAGAAAGTGAAAGTCTCGGTTTCGCTAGCTCAGACTTTGATTTACCAAAGGAGCTTCCTGCTTTCTTGTCCTTCTCCTCCTTAGAACTAACATTCAGCTTAAACTGTGACATTTTCTCCCCCTCATTAAGATTGCTGTCCGGAGGCTTCAAAATCGAGGGGGACTTAACTTTCTCTATACTTTTCGATCCTGAAGAGGAGTTGTTATTCAGGAACTCGAGTGAATGAGTGGCCACGATATCTTCAGGAGTGCCCACACAAGGGTGCCGGCCCGGGATCGGCCTAACACCCCGAAGAATTGGCACGGGCAAACCAGCCTCGAGCCGTTCAACATGAATGAACTGGCCTAACTGGATATTATCGCTGAGGATTAGATCGTCATGCTCATCCGGGAGAGAGACATAAGTGGCATGAGATGAATCTGAGACTTTTAGATAGAACCCTTGATTTGGGAACAACTCACCACCGGCAAGAGCAGGGACTATGCTCACAACCTGGAGCAGAGATGATCTGTGCTCTCCGGCAACTTTTACATCTGTGTTCATGTGCTGCAAGAGCTTCAGGAGAACACCAGGAACAAGATTCGCCATTTCGCGTGCACGGACCCAATATTCAGGATCTCAATATTTCATACAAACGAAACCCTAGAGATCTTGCTGGAACCGAATAAAGGAAGAGGGCCTCTTTTCACAGAAACCAAAAGAGAAAAAAAAAAAAAAAAAGAGCCCAGATTCACAAATTCCGGATTTGATGCAAGAACCCTAAGATCTCACTGTCTGCATCAAAAAGGAAGCTCCTTTACAGATACCAAGGTGAGAACTTTCAATATTCTGAGAACCCGGAGCGAGAGTACAGAGTGCTGATCAGTGGGGGAAGAATGAAACTACAGAGGAAAATTTGGTGGGCAAGGGTTCCCCCAGGAACCTCAGAGATCTTGCAAAGAGGAAACAGAGCAGGTTCCTCTCTCTGAATCAATGGAGAGACAAGGACATAACGGAGTGGACTCTGGGGGGATTGCAGAGAAGAAACAGAGGTCCTTAACGACCTGCCAAATATTGTTTCAACAGAAAAAGAAATCACAGAAGAAATTAATCTATTTACCAACAATAATATCCCAAGACACCAATCGTTTTCTCCGGAAAACCTCAATGATCTCAATACCAGGTTCGGCAGAAAGCCTAAGCTTTCCTCCAGAAATGAGGAGTGAAAGATTTCTGATAACAGAAACACCTAGCAAGAGAAGCTTGAGGATGTTTGAAACAGGTGAGAAGAGAAGAAGCTTTTCTCTCTACAGACTTCACTGCAGTCTCTGCAGATATCAGGAACCGGTGGGAGTCTCTCAGCAAAGAACCCAAACAGGAAATCTCGCTTAAAATTTGATGGCTGGCTGACCTTGTCTGAATATACAGCAAAAGAACATGAGCTTAGCACCAAAGAGCAAAACGGTATATTTTGTTTCCTACCAATCGGAGGCAAAGATCAAGACTCGGGATTAACTGGACAACTTTTCATGGGAGGATAGAGGAGAGAAGACGGCTCCTTGACAAATGTCTGAGCAGAACATGGGATGGGGCAGGAAATTTGCAGCTGGTATGCATAGAGGAGGAGGAGGAGGAGAAGAAGGAACCAAAGTGGGCAATAGATGGTGAGAGGCCTCGCTGCATAATTGATACATGTACAAGTAGGAAATAGACAGAGATAGGGAAGGGGCAGAGGAGAGAGAGATTCAGAGTTCTGAACAACAAATTCACTGTGCCTATTTATCTCATATTACTATTACCATCTGAAATCCCTGCAGATCTCCAACCCACAAGTCGATCCAAAAAGGGGAATCTTCAATCTCCGTCTCTCTCTCTCTCTCTCTCACTCTCTCGCTCTGAGCTCTACGGATTTTGCTGGGACTCCAGAGTTCATGCAGACGGAGAACAGAGCACTGCCACACAGAGCAGTCGCCCTTTGTTTGGTCAAATGAAACGAAGCAGAACAGAGCAGATCGAGGACCACGAATTTGTGCGCAATAAAATTTAAAAAAGGAAAAAAAAGTTGAAATTAGGGATGTGCTTTCTTGGCTAAGGAAAAACCCCATAAAATTCGAGTGAGATCCGGATAAAAAATTTAATAATCGATTGCAACATTTATGGTTCTTGGAATCAGGATCGGACCGGACCGGATAAATATGGCCAATTCAGCAATTTGTTGTGGTGCACCATGGTGGAAATATTGAAGTTAAAACTATAAGATCATATTTGGCACAATGGAAATAAAAACCGATTTAATAGAATAAAATATAATAATATAGAGAGCAATTAGGGAATTTTATTTTTTCTTGAAAATAGAATGAGTTTTTTTTGTATGTACACTGGTATCCAGAAACTCATTGAGTCACTGACTAGTCCAGTTCGAGTATGAGTTTTCTCCATCCACAAAAACTCTTCCATAAGGACTCAAACTCGAGATCTTTGATTAAGAAAAATAAGTGTTTTATCACTTGAACCAACTCATATTGGTGAAAATAGAATGAGTTTGATGTAAATTTAAGAGAAGTGAAGGAAAGAGTATCCACAAACTTTTTTTATCAGCACTGTTAATATCCAAAAATCTTATGGGGCTCTACTAAGCATGCTCAGTTTGAGTTGGCTCACTGGGGAATAAAACTCTCCCATCGTGAGTTTTTTCCATTCATGAAAACTCGAACTTGAGATATTTGCTTAAATAGTTTGAAGGAATCTTCATTCTATTGATTTTCATTTAAAAAAACTCATAAATGGAATGGATGTATTAATTTTTAATAGTATAATCACATAAAATTATATAATAAATGAGTAAAAATTCTCATTTCATCTCATTCATATCTACCAAACGCAACATAAATGGTTGAGAAAAACTTCGAGGGCCATCTAAAGGAAAACGTACAAAGAGGGGCTGATGAGTAAAAAAGGAAAAGCACGTATACCAAAACGTTATTTTTCCCTTTTCAAAGGGACAACTGATTAGTATAATATGAAATGGGTGCATGTGCAAGGGCATGTTAGGAAACCATGTGTGTTGGATGCTTGAAAAAGTTTGTCACATCACGTTCCCCCATGAAATTTCGAATATTGTTTTTTAATAAATAAATATAAATATAAATAATAGTCGTTGAATTAATGCAACTCTCAATGTTTGCTTTGTTTCCTTTAATTTTTTTTTTTTTTTATTTTTTTTTCAAAGATTTATAGTTGTTGAGATGGGATGGCTGTGGAAAATACATGTGATACGGTTTGTAATTCAGGTGAGGTGGACCATTCTCTTGAACAACAACCAATGCCCATTAAAAAGTAGATAGAAAATTTTTTTTAAAAAAAGGAAAATAAAGGGAATAAAAATCAAGACTTGACTTCTAAGAATTAGCTCAAGTGAATGGGACATGCGTACGATTTAAATGGAAATTCACGGGATCGGAAATACGACTCTCTCCTTGAATCTGTAACTTTTGGTGAGACCACCCACACATGTGTTTCGCAGGCGGACTGACCTGAATCCATGAGTTTATAGTGTGTTTATGGGTTCGAAGAGAATAAATTCATCGTTATCAAAAAAGGATGAAAACCTAGATGAAAGCAAGCATCGATTCACCCATTCAATCAATTCAAGTGGTTGTTCATATTTTTTTGTTTCACGAGTAAGGTCATGGATTTAGATCTTATAAATGAAAAAATTCATAACCGCGAGAGTTTTTACCTTTTAATAGACAAGTTGGACTCAAATACGAATTAATCAAGATTCGGTGAATTTCTTAATACCATTTGATACAAGTATGATAAAAGCAGTAATTATGTAACAAATATTGAGAATGTAAGAGAATTGAATCTCATAACATATTGGTGATTAGGCTTGGGACACGAACCACACCTCTCATAAGCCCAATGAAAATTTAGCATGCTGCCTTAACATGTCATCATGTGGGTTCACAACTCGTGTGGACTTGGGAGTGGAAACTTTTGGTCAGTAAACTCGAGCGCAAGAGAAAGGGCACATCTTGAGGTCAATTGTTTCCCCTCACTCGAACATAGAATAAAAATGCTTGACTCGATGCCATATGTTAATGGAGTGTGTTCATGGCACGTGACAAGTATATGTCGTGTTGTTGCATGATGAGAACTGTAATACCACAGTAGAAATAAAATATAACAAAGGAGGATGCTTACACTGTCAATTGGATTTTTAATATATTTAATATAGAATTGAAAATTTAGCGAGCAAAGGGTTCAGTGTATCACCATCCTAGATTCAAAACCAAGAGATTATTAGTTTAAATCTATTAGTGGAACTCATCGTGTTGCTTTATTTCTTTTATTTTTATCTTATTTTAAACTTATATATTTTTTATTTAAAAAAAAGTCCAAAAAGGGAGAAAATACTAGCAAAAAAATGGATGATATGCAAATCAACATCAAAGTCAAAAGAATTAACAAGCTCTGAATTCTTATTCACCAAAAAGTGACAAGAAGAGTGGCTCATGAAAATTGATGACAGCGTAACCTTATTTTTTTAGCATACAGAGGAAATATATAAATTAAAATTAAAATAAAGGAAGCGATAATAAAAAATGTAAAAATTTTACTGATAAAAATTAAATTCATAATTTTTTTAATTTTAGGTTGATAGTCGCATCACTACACCAAACCTTCTTTCCGTGTGTAACCCTAATTTTAACAGACACATTGACTTGCTCAGACTGACTGGCTTAGGTCCTCCTGCTTGACGTGAGGGTATATACCACTTCCAAGGGACACCTGTTGGTTCCTTCACAGAGAATTAAAAGAAAAGAGACAAAATAATTATAATAAATGTATACTATTATTGTTCTATTAATAATTTAATATTTGTTAATTAACTATCTTTCCTCTCGCTGTCAAAGTAATTATCAATACAATGTATGGAAAAGAGGATTTGATATAGTATTAAAATGGGTTATTTGACCAGAAAAATACGAATTATTAAAAAAATATTCAATCTATCATGAATTATCCAAAAATTTCATAATCTACCGTGCCGTTAATTTATCTGTTGATTGCTGATGTGTATCGTTAATTTTACTAATTGTGCAAACAGAGTCTGACGTAACATCATACTTGGTATCCATTTGGTCATAAAAAAATTTAAACTACTATTGAATTCTCTATTTTATCATAAGGATGGATGTGCGAATAGATGTGCAAGTAGATGTTCTCCATTTTTGTGACCGGATGATGGTACGTGTGATACCACGTTAGACTATGTTTGCATAATTAGTAAAATTAACGGTACAAATCAGCAATTAACAATCAAAATTAACGGCATGGTAGATTAGAGAAAATATAGCATCGTTCTTATTTTTTGACAAAAAATAGTTCCTGGTAAATTAGAGAATTCTTTGATAATTCGTAATTTTCTGAAAAAAAATAGTTTGTTATAGATTGGGGAATTTCTAGATAGTTTGTACTTTTCTGGACAAATAATCCTATTAAGATTGAGAAGATCTATATTTTAATCCTTATTAGTCGATCTCTTCATATTCCAATATTTTTCTCTTTCTCATATCACTTTTCTTGATGTATGCTGAAAAACTGCATGATATTTAAAAGTTCAATTAACTCTTATCAATTCAACTTCAAGTCGAGTCAGCCCACTAAAGGATAAAAATCTCTGAAATAAATTTCATCCATTCACAATATTCAAATCTGAAATCTTATTTAAAGGAAAAATATATGCTAGTTGTCCTATCTCTTTTAGAGCTACTATCTCTTTTTCCAACAGAATTTTTTTTTTTTGATATAATGCATCCATTGGTGAGTAGGCCGCTTAAGATCTGATCACAAATACCAGCCTCGTGCCCGAAAGTAACCATAAGGTATTTACCCATATAGAAGCACTTTCTAAGAATGCGTCGGGTTGTTCTAACTTGCCACGTTCCTCGAAAGCCAGGGAAAAAATGCTCGATAACATCTAGCACGTATAAAAGAGTCTTGTTCGTTCATCCTCATATGGCGATATGTGATCGGGTCCATAGATCTTACATCATTATGTTGTATTTTTTTTATCAACTGTAATTCGGGTATTGCCACTACTGTTACTCGCTCGATTTTGCAAACTGGCTTTCTAATATATGGGTCCATTGAGTTACCAGAGGAGAGCATCGTCAGGTACATGATATCGTGCATCTCCTATCTCCTCATAGTGGGCTTGGTTATAAGTCTTTTCACCGGAGAGTGACGGGTGAAAATACAATTCAATTATAGAGAAGATGACATGTATATGAAAGTACTGGCCCGTCGGACTCTTTGTTTTTCTCATAGCATCCATTACTTTGATCATCCACTTTATGATATTTTATAGTTGTCTTACTCAATCTTATATTATTTAATTTTTCCCTTTTTCGATTTCGGTGAACCGAAAGGAAACTCGTCATTACTATTTTTGTTAATGGAACAACTCAGCTCAGTGCCACCTGCTCTACGAGCGAGTCTTCAATAAAGTTGTCATATCATATAGGTGGTGCTGACATGACATATCCGTCCAATTATAACTTGATATGTAATAAATAATTATACAGTGTGATTATTAAATCTTAAAAAAAGCTTTAAAAAATATAAAAAATCTTAGATAAATTGTGAACCCAAATTAAAAATAATACATAAATGGTAAAAAATTAAAACAACCTAATAAATGATGAACACTAATTAAAAAAATATATAAATAGTGAAGTTTATTTAAATGGATATACTACGTTAACATCGTCTATATATATAACAGCTCCATTGAAGACGTTCTCTTGCCCTACAAAGTCTTGTATTGATGTCAGGAGAATACTAGATCAATATTGTTTAATAGTATTACGAGTTAATAAAATTTGTCACAAATTAGAGAGAATCTGGACTGCAGAATACAAGTTCAAATCTTTTTTAAAAATAAAAATTCTTAAAAACTTAAAAAAAATATAAGAAATTCTAAAAATCATAATATCAATTACCAATAAAGGGAGAGAATGTTGAGTATTATAAAACACAAAGTTTTCAAAGTTTAGCACGACTTTAGGGTTTTATTTAGGTTATTAGAAGTTCTTTATTTTTTAGAAATGTTTGAATTCATATTTTACCACTTAAATTCTCTCTCGTAAATCTATTGACGCAACTAATTTCTATTGACATGTGATACTTAGCAGGCAGTAATGACGTGACATCCCAGTGATATACAAGAATTTCCTCACATGCACACTTGAAAACATCTTAAATTATTAAAGTAAAAGTAAAAAATAAAAGCGGATTTGGAGAAAAGGGAGACGGTGACTCTCAACTGATCACCACCCCATCCCTAGGGGGCTCATCTGCACCCAAAGATGAGTCCCCAGCCTCCGGTATCTTCCTCCCTTCTATTTCTTTTCGGACATTATTGACATCGAAATACGTGACTACTGATTAGGAGAGAACAATCATTAGGCTCCAACATTAAGATAATAATCATTTGAGGGTTTATGATTTTGTTGTGGCATTTAAGCATGCCCATAATCCAAAAAGTACTCTCAAGTACATTAAAAGGTGCTTTATGAAAAGTCATCAGATGAAGCCACAGCTTCTCACAATAATTGTTAACGAGAATGTTTTTACAGTTCGATTACTGAATTATTTAGTAGTTTAATTTAAAATATTTTAATAAACAATATGAATTAATGAAAAAAATTCAATGGTCTATAAATATTTATTCTATTTGTTAAATAATTCAGCAACTGGACAATAATATTTTCTTATTATTTATCTATGAATATCCATGCTCCATTTATGGAATACGAAAAAACGTCACCGAACTCAATCCCGTAATTATTTAATACGTTAATAAAAAGTATGGTGGATTTTTAAAACAGTGCATATAGAAGGTTGAAAGGAAATGCAAAAGAGATGGCATGACTCTTTTTTTTTTTTACTGATATATCAAACGTCCGTAGTTAATTGTGGTGATTCAGCTGCCTTGTTACATAATGTTCGGGATTTTTATACTTACCAGACAATCTGAATGACTAGCATTGTGGCCATTATCTTCCTCGAATATTTAGAGCACATCTGGCTTTGCAATAAAATACAGAACCAATTTTCATTTTTATTCCTTTCTTATTTTTACAATTTTCGAGATCTAAATGTACCCGAGTAAATATATTCGATGTACAATATATAATGAATTCATTGTGTTAATCATTGTTCCTACCTCGGGCCTCCCCCTCCCTCCCCATTTTTTATTATTTGCTTAAATTTTTGAATTGGGTCGACGTATTTTATTTATCGGTGAATGAAATTTAATGCGGCCTATAACGTTCGAAATTATGTACAGGTTAGGTTTTACCCCGCCGTGGCTCGGACGGTTTGGATCCTGATTCGATCTTTGCTCAGATCAGGTCGAAATTATGTTTAGCACAGTATTTATTGAGTTTCTTATATCTCGGATCGAAATGGAGCAGATCGTATTTCCCGATAGGTCTGAGCACGAGTCGACTCGTGCTGTCGCTAGCCTTAGCGGGTCACGGGTCAATGTGATGCATGACAGATCCGGACCTCAAGTACTAGTCCAAACCCGATCCATTGCCATCCATGTACTCTTGTAACATTTATCAAGTTCAGAAATATTTTGTTTTCAAGAGATTGGTCGTTTTCCCACATTCACCCATGTTCTTCTAAAGGTCGCTGCCGCTGTCAAATTCGAGAGTCGGATTGGCTAACTTTCATTAAAAATTAAATTAATCATAATTAATTTATGTTCGAATTTAGTGTGAGCGGTTAAAGGGTTGAAAATCTCGTAATCGTGAAATTTCTCAGTAGAATACACTGGGCGAGTATTATTCATGCATCGAGATAAGATAAGTAAGTGATAATTAATTAGAACTACTTTAAGTGAAAAATCGTGCCTCTTAAATTCTATATATTCCACACGAATACAAAAAAAAAACACAATTACAACCAAGCCTTGCTCTCGAATATTTAATTTTTTTATTTATAAGACTCGAATAAATATTTTATTTAGAGAAAAAAATGTAGCAAACTACTCGACCAACTTGGATTGGTTTAAAAATACTTAAAATTATCGCCACTGGTCGGTTCATATAGTTCGACATTACTTCTCCTTAAACGAAGTGTCGGGTTCGAGTTTTATAAATCGAAAAATACATAACTGTTAAAGTTTTACTTTTTAGTACGGACAGAGAAAATATATGTAATTTTGTCCATACACTACTTTTTTTTTTCTTTTATGTGGATAAACGCCGACACGTTTGAAAAGCCATAGCTTGTTCTCGCCATAGTAATTAAAGTGCCGACACGTCAACCGCAAAGAAACATTGGTGACTTGTTTTAGTTTTCGAGATGGCGACTTCCCACCTAACAACTGAGTGCGGTCGAAAACCTAACCTAATCAGAGGACAAAGCGTGCTCTTTTTGCATTTGAATTAGGTCAGTTAATTATGTCTGAATTAAAGTAATTGAGATTCCTGAAAAGATAAGTTACTGAAATTAATTACCTTCCTCGTTCAAAGTTAGTTTTAATGAACAATGCCAAGGGATCGTGATGTCTGCCAGATCTATTTTCGACCCGGTTAATCACCGGTATCTACAAACTTTTGCGTCCCAGGATAGCAATTTAAGTCCAATTCATATGATCCAACCAGACTCGATTCGATTCAAACTGGCCAAGACCTGACCCGACCTGAACGTGCACGGATCTAGTTGGACTTGGGTTTGTCCTTCAACCTTGTCCATTCGTCCCGGCACGTGTTGTAACATTATATTATACAATTATATATTTAAGAATTAAGATCATTTAATTTATGAAGCTAGGCGGGTTTGGATCAAATCTACCTATGCACGAACTGTTTACACACGAACCTACTTAAACACGATAAATAAACGTGTTTAAATAGACCGAATTCAGGTAGCCTAGTAAGACACGTTAAAACACATTTACCAAATGTGTTTCACTATTTTTATGCATATGTTTAACATATTTAACACATTTACATATAAGAAATTTACGAGGCGTAATATTTAACGTTACACCCACATTACATATTTTATTATCATCCAAACTTATATTACATTATAAAAAAAAATTGACTGATCTTACTTGTTATTGTACTAATTGTCTATAAATATTATTATTTTAGTAATCGCATCATACATTATTAGAGTATAATTATATATAATATACACATATGACACTGAATGGATCAACTCGATTTAAACATAATGCAGACACGAGTTCATTTAGGTGTGATAAATAAATGTGTCATGCACACGGTCTTTGACCCAAATCTATTTAGACGCTTTAAAATTAGAGACATCCTAGTCAGCAGTGAAATATTTTTTCCCTCGAGATTATCAAAATGGACGTTGAGAAAGGAATTCGTCGGACGTTCTCACACATAAAAAAGATTAAGAACAAGAGCCGGCCTTTTCACAGTTCTTGTTATTATGCAATACTTCTAAAGGGTGGGAAGATGGTGAAGAAAGAGTCCAGTTTTAGAAAGAAGGATGGTGATCACACGAGATGACCGAATCTCGTGTGACGGAAAGCTTCCAGAAATGGTAATGGAAGACAGAACAGTACTGTCCCTTCATGAAGGGAAAGCTTCCTATCCATCTCGGGTACAGACAGGGGTGTAAACAAAAGATTAGAAACCAAAAAAATCAACTCAACCCGAACCCAAAAAAACCAGATTGTTGATCAAGGATAAATTCAAGACGATTTTTAATGTGAAAAAATCAGGACTAAAAAGTTTCAAGCCTCAACCCAAAAAATCTGACAGGCCCAAGATTGACTCGAAAATTATATTAAGTTTATATTGTATATAGTAATCTATCCTATTATTAGATTTGTTTGATATTTTTAATTTTGAATCTTAGTCCATAGTTATATTTTTTATCTCTTTAATACACTAAAATATTTATTATTAGTATTTCTCATTTATTATAATAAATTTTAATTTATTATTTTTATATTTAATTTATTATTATATTAAAAATTGGTGCCATAAAAAACCAAACCTGAAGGGATCAGTTTTCATAACCCTTAAACAAATTTTGATACGGTTTTTTAAATTAAAAAAATTGACCTTCAAAAAGTTGGGGCCCAACAATTTAAAGAACCCATCCGACCCACTCATTTACACCCCTACCTGCTGCCTTGAACCTAACAGACATGGAGCTCAACAAATGGGGGTAGACGACAAAGTACAGTGACAATATGAAGAAAGAGATGTGTAAGAAGCAACAGGCAGCACCTGTGAAGCATACGAGGTGGTATGTAAGTGTCCGTGTCGCTGCATTGTGACATCAGCTCAATTGATTTGCTACTCGTTTCCTGCGGGCTTTGGCACTTGGAATAAGAACTATGAGCTCTCCAAGCATCAAATCAAACGAGTGACAAGCATTTGAGTTAGAAAACTGCATTGGATTGTCACCAAGACTGCAGCATAATACAGACAGGCAAGCTAACAAAGATATTTATTCATTTAACTCGGCATAAAGCATTCTTCATCATGAACACCCAGAACAAAACCATGGATACAGCACGCACTCAGTACTGATTCATTGCCGTTTAAAAGCAGCCCAATTCGGATCATTTCAGTTCAATTAACAAAGATCGGTTGAGGAATTGCCTTGAAGCAGCAGGATAATAGGGTATTCACCATGCATCTTATTGTAAAGAGCAAAAGGCAAGGGAATGCAGACCCCACAATTGCACTCTTTTCGGCAACAATCTAGTGACCCTCAGTTTTCTTCTCCCACCATTCCATGAACTTGACTTGGGCAGCCACAGTATCGAGTTTGTAGAGTTGGAACCAATGGTTAGCGAATTCCTGTCCGAATGTCCATCCAAACACTGCCCCTGCAGCAAAGGACAGTCCAGCACCTGCCATATTCAAGCACAAGTCAGTATTTCTTGCTCAGTGCACAAACAAATATATATACATATATATTTTCCTTTGGTAGCTGGGGCACTCAAGCAAAGTTATTTACTGTTTTTAACACAATCCTAACATACTTTTGGTATGCGCACCAGCGATGTGTTGGGAAAGTTGAAGAGTTTTCACTGCAGGAACTGAATATCCAAAAAAAGGACTCTTTATTCAATAAATGCATCTACATGGCGTTGTTGATCCAGTCAGCAACATCCCAATGAACATGAGAGCTTATAATGTAGATGCACTAGTAACAGAAATTGATGCCACCAGTTCTGCAAAAATCAAATGCTTTCCATAATAAACCAAGAGTTTCTTCACACAGAAGCACCTCTCAACAGGATGGCCAACTGATGCACAAGTTTGATGTCAACTTTCATATTAACTAAAATGAATCATTTCCATAAAACCTAAAGCACCATTAAGAAAAAGTTTAGTGTGGATCAGAATACATTCTGGTATATAAGAAAGATCAGGCAGATTGGATTTCCAACATGCAAATTCACATAACTAAGCATTTATCAAAGAAAAGAATTTCAAAGAAAGGTACTGGATAGAAAAGTACCATGTAAACTCTTGGAGTACTTCCAAGCAAACCCTGCCGTTGACACAGCTCCAATAGCACTTCCCGCAGCAGCATAGATCGCCGCTTCCCTGGCGGTCTTCAGCTGGAAAAAGAAAACGATATTGTAAAGCATAGGAGAACACAAACTATCGAGGATTAACAAGTACAATGCTGTGTAATATGCAAGCATGATGAAGCAGTGAAACAAGTTGCTCAATAGATCTAGCTGTTTGCACAAACAACTGGCCTATCATCATTTTCCACTTCAGAAACCAAAAATCAACATGAACAAGAGAAGATGGGTATCATTTTTTAACTCTTTCAAATTAAGACAGGAAACTAGTATGCTACAGACCGCAGAACATGAGTCTCTTCCCAAGAAAAGAAGAAAGATGTCACACTAATGGTGAAACGATCCATTTTTTCATATTGATCGCAATAGTTGGCATTGAACTGTATCATTTTCAATTTCTACAAAAAGAATCTCAATGCAGAATTTTGCTCCCTGAAAAAAACGTTTTTTTCTGATCAAATAAGTTAAATGGAGGAGAGAAATGAAGAACAAGTACTCAGATAAGCAATCGCCGGCAGAAATTTGAGCTTCTAAGCAGACATACGATGGGTCTCGAATATCTAATACAATTTGCAAATCAACAAGATACCAACGGAAATGGAAGGCACGAGCTCAACATAAAACCGATTGAATTGAATCGACCGACCGATCGAGAGTATGAGAGAGCAGGAGAGATTACAGCGGGGCCGTGTACGGGATCTGAAGCGATGAACTCCTCGACGTCGGAGACGGACCAGGAAGGCAGCGGCTTGTCGCGCTTGACGAACCGGCTGTAGTTGTCGAGGAAGGAGAACCTCTCCCCCCAGAAGTCCTTCCAACCCTCCCAGTGCCGCCTGAAGAACGACGAATCCGCTGATGAACCTTCTCCCATGGACGCTTCTCCTCCTACTTCCTCGAAATCACTCCCAGCTTAGTGCTCCCAATCACTTCTTCAATCCACAGCGGAACCCTAGCCCGTGATTCTTCTCCTGTCTCAGTGATTCTTCACGGTCTCAACGTCCTCTGTCCTTTTGCCTTTTCTGGCTGGAAAAAATATGATTAATAATGATTTATCAAAAAAATGATTAATAACTACTAATTTTTTTAATACATAATGAATATTTCATATAAACTGTCACTCATAATCTATTCTTACTGACATGGCGAGTGGTGGCAATTTGGGTGATCGGACCCGTTCGACAAGGAGGAGTCTGTTAAGATATGACCTGAACACTATGCATTATCTTATCAGATTAAATTAGCCCGGTCTATTAACCATAATAATTTTTAAACATTTAAATTTTTATTTAAGAAAAAGCATTTTAGATTATTAATCTATTTTCTTTCTGTGTTATTGGATTATTAGACTAGTCCAACACGATAAGCTTTCAAGCAGCCCTAGCCCGACCTAATAAGAAGGTAAATTGATGACCCTTAGCTTAAGTTCGATCTCGTTGTGGCATCCAGGACCAACATTGCCACCTCTAATTTAACAATACTTGAATATAATGCCTCCTATCGTCCAGACAATCGTACTTGTCATGGCAACCATTGCCCGATATCCACAAGCATCACGTCTAGCCACTAAAAGAAATCTATTTGTATATCAAGTGAATACTCATGCTCGAGGAGGCTCGAGATGGTTGTTGGTGGTGGAGGTAGAGGCGGTAAGGCGACTGGGGGATGGAGGAGTGGTAGGGGCTGAAAATTTGATAAATAGTTAATGATATTTTAGATAACTAATGTCTATTCCGTAAAAGGAATAACTATTTCTTGCTCCATCTCGAGGAATGTTATTCCACGTCTATTACGGACCAGAACAATATTCCGGATACACCTATTTGGTTCAATGAAATTATATTGTATTCCTTGTATCGTCCCCAACCAAACATGACATTAGTATGGTCAAAGGAATAAAATTTGTAATTGTAGTAAAGTTTTTTTTTTTTATATCGATGGTAGTTGTAATAAATTCTTGAATTACACGTCAAAACGCATATTTTTTACGTTTGACATGTGTACTAGATTATTTATAAAAATATAGAATTAATTGTAAATTTGGTGAGTATGTTCAACTTTTTCGTATTTTATACTTAAATTTGCGATTAAACCTAACCATTACTACAAGGGCCTGTTTGGTTCTAATATTATTAGTAATTAGAATATGAGCAATGTTAAACTTATGTGAAATGTTTGAATTATGATAAAATTTTCTTGAAAAATGAGTAGGAATATGAGATTGCAGCGTTTGAGATAATGTAAAGTTAGGTGCAAAGTATATAGTAAATACACAATTCATCCTTGAAAGATGTGCTGAACATTAAGTTCATCCTTTTATTTAATTTTATACATCAATATCGTTGTTCTGAACATCAATTTAGTCTTATGAATATCAATTTAATCCTCCTGAACATCAAGTAGGTCCGTTGAACATCAGTTAGGTCCACATGTATATTACTTAGGTCCTCCTGAATATCACTATTGTCTTTATTGTATTTGAACATCAATTTTATTCTTTTGTACATCATATAGGTCCTTTCGTTCATATAAACATCTATTTTTAATGGAAAAATCATTCAACATCAAATAGGTCATTCTTGTATAATTTTTCCTGAATTTTAACATTTAGTCATTTATCCTTCGAAAAAGTTAATGAGCATCAATTTCGTCCTTCCGTCAATAAATATCAATCTCTCTCTCTCTCTTTCTCTCCCCCTCACCACCCAACTACACCTAATCATTTACTTCCCCTGGGGGTAGGGTACTACGAAAGGAAGTTGAATTCTTCATCTTCTCGTACATTTTTACTTTGTCGAGGAAGACGCATTACTTTACTATATTGGGGAAGGAGGAGTTGAGAAGCCTCTTTGGAGACTCGTATCTTAGCTTACATACTCTCAAATTCAGTGATTTTCATGTCCCTTGAAACCTTGAAATGCATATTATAGTTTAGGAACAAAAAAAATTTGAGAAATCAGCCTAAAATATTCACATAAATTTTGCAAATCATCACAAATTTTCAAAATTTCTAGACATGATAACTTAAAAATTGTTTAACGAAATCTTATAAAATCCTATGGTTCCTAAAGTTATGGGCAATCTATATATGTGAAGAACTTAATTAAAGAAGGCCTTTACAAAAATATGCCATTAACGATTGAACTAAACTATCTCTCTCTAACTTGATGAATATATAAATTTATCAACAAATAATTCAAATGGAATGGGTTAATCTCTCTCCTTGAGCTCCCTTTCACTCATGTAAGTCACCTTCACCTCTCTCTTTGAGCTCCATTCAAGCATTTATACAAGTCATATCTTAATCTCTCTCTACCTCTTTTATGAGAGAGAGATAGATAGTAGTGATTGGAAAAGAAAGAGAAATATACATGGTGGGGGTGAAAAATATGATAATAATGTGTGTGCATGTGTATTAAGGTGAGGAGAGAGAGATGTGGGCTAAAGAGAGAAATGAGAATGATGGGAGGAGAGAAAGGTGATAATGATTGGGGAGAAAGAGAAATGAGAATGGTAGAGAGGAAGATGGGAATGATGTGTGTGAATGTATATTAAGGAGGAGAGAGAGAGATAGAGAGAGGTGGGAGTGATGTGTGATAGAGAGGGGTGAAAATGATGTGGGGGGGGGGGGGGGGGGGGGTGTGTGGAGGGAATGATGTGTGTCCATGGGGGGAATGATGTGTGTGCATGTGTGTTAAGAGAAGGGTGAGAATTATAGAGGAGATGTGAAAGAAGAGTAGATGGGAAAGAGAGAGTGGGGATGAGAAGAATATACGTGACAAGGGGGAGGAGAGAGATATATATACATATATGTGTGTTGAGAGGGGTGGGAATGGGGAGAGAAGGGGAAGAAGAGTAAATGAGAGAAAGAGAGTAGATTGGAAAGAAAGAAAGATATATATGTGTGTGTGTACATGTGTGTTGGGAGAGATGTATGCGTATGTGTGTTGAGAGTATATTGGAAATAAGAGTGGATGGGGTAAGAAATATGGAATTTAAAACTCTTAGGAACATATCATTATGTTGACAATGTTAATTAATGTTTAGAATGGCTTAATTAGTGGTCATAAGAACTTAACTGATATTTAGAAAACTTGATCGATGTTCAAAAACTCAATTAATGTTTAAAAGACCCAATTGATTTTCAAGAGGATCTAATTGATGTTCTCAAGGACGATATTTATTTGCAAAATTAGAAGGAGGACAAACTAGAGCTCAACACATCTCTCAAGGACCGACTTGCCTATTTACTCTAAAGTTTAATAAATACATATAAAATGATTATAAAGTTGATGTAACATGATAGTGTAAATTATAAATACTTACCGTAAAATTTTAATCCATATAAACAGAAAGCGAGAATAGAAACTTATTGTTATGTATCTATTTTTCCTAATCTCACAATCAAAAGTTTCCATCTATATGCAAATGAGTGATTTGAGAAAGTGAAGATGATACCAAATGAAGGTGTATTTCCATATATAGCATAGAAGATAAATAGACAAATGCTAATAGTTTGAGGTGTGACCGCGTCAAATAACACAAGTGCCATGAGCTTTCAAATAATTTCAGTTAAAAATATTTTTTAAAGAAAAAGGAGATGTCAAATCCTCCTCGGGCATGCAGTAATAGAAAATCTAATGGTGAATTTGTGCGCCCATCGCTGTCGTGTAAAATGTAATGCAACGTGAGACGCCATTTCACGTTAGATCAAAACAAACACGCACTGCCTACGGTGAAGTCATCGGCTCGACAGCGAAGGCGCTACCGTTTGCTCTCAGCCATAACAAACCTCACCTTTGTTGTATTACATTGCTTTGCTTGCCGGTCTCTCTCTGTTATCCGATCGGGAAGGCTCCTCCGTCGCTCAGCCGCCGCGTTCACTGCTCCCGCTTCTTCTCTCAATCTCCTCTCCCCACCGGCAATCTCCAATCTGCAAAACCAACTCCTTCGTCCCCTTCGTCCGCCTTGCCATTCCCTCAGCTGGAGTAACAGAGGTTGGCCATTTCCATTTTAGGGTTTTGTGATCTGTAGATTTCTCTTCCAATTAGTAATTCGCTTTATTGTTATTGATATCGTCCCGATGTTGTGGGGCCAGCTACTTGTATAAGGCTTGAGGACAATTGATTGTTGTCATTCTGCAGATTTTGTTAGCTCGGGTTGTTTTGTCTACGGCATCGAATCAATTTTCTGGCGCATGTCTTATTAATTTCTTAGTCTTATAAGTTCCCTTGCGTTTTCTTTGGCTGATGATGATGATTTATGGATCTGTAGTATCCGACCTCCTTTTTATCGGGTTTCTTGCTCACACAGCCTTTGAGTTCCTAACGTCATGGTCATGTCTCCAGTATGTCTTTGCTTGTTCTTCATGTGCGGTTTCACTGGAGTTTAGATTCAATGTACTGGCTGCATTGTTAGCGATTGACATATAGCTTCTAATGCCATTTTCCTTGACAATTTAGCAATTGGACTTATAATAGATACTGCACATCTTATATTCGTTAGTTTTTTTGGTGCACTATAGGACCAAACAATTTTGTCTAATTTGTCTTTTCAATGCTCACAAACCTAGATTGAATGTACAAAATGGAAAATATGCATTTACTCTTACTGATTCTCCTTTTTGAGTCATTCACTGGGAATGAAAGTCATGTTGTATGACTGAATTACTGAACTTCAAGATTGGGTTTTCTAGTAATTTTTATTGCATTTTTCTTGGAATTTATTCTTTCGGTACAAAATAAATTATATATGATATTTGTGTGGATGATAAACTGTTCCCTGTTTCACTCAAATTTTATCTGATGAGATCCCATGTTTTCTCTGATTCATTTAGCTGGCTGGAGAATCGCAAGTTCAAAGAGTGATAATTAATGGCAACACCTAGAGCTGGAATGACTACTTGGTTTGACAAGAAGATTGTCGATCCTCTTATCCAAATCCTCCGCAGGTTCTCACTATCTCTCTGCATGATTTTGTATCATTCTATTGGGATTTGTACTCTCTTTGAGTTGCAATTTTGTTTTGTTCTTCTTCTCATTTGAGGTCAGGAAACATTTTCTTTTCTTTCCACAGTTTTATTTCACTTGTGTCGCTTATCATATTAATGTTACCTTCAAGTTAGTACGATAAACAAAAGGTTGAACTGAACTTTTTATTCATTTCCCACCCATGAGAGGGTAGTGAAGACAGGTGGACATGGTCTGAAGAGTATCAGAGCTCAGCTTGCACTTACCAATTTCTTGATGTCATTTCCAGATAAATGTTGATATGACAAATTCTTAGCTGTTGTCCTTGGCATGAATATCCCAGTTAATCTGATCATCCTAGTAGTCGTAAAAAGCGGGAATGCCAAACTCTAGTTTTTCGTTCTTCACCGTGTCACTCAAATCCCGTTAGCAGGGCACGTCTTTATCAAATTCCACAGGTCTTTTGCTATCTCCCACACACTTTTTTCTGTTAAAATCCACGGGTGTTCTGCCATCTCTCACACATTTCTTTCTGGTATTCACTTCGAGGGTTCTCCTGCTAGTGTTGGAGTCTTGTAGTACTAACTACTTCCAGCTTCTGTTTATACTATTATTCTGTTTTTCATGGATTACAATGGACAATGATAGTGATATGTCTGTCGAATCTCAGAGGTGCAGAACCAAGGCAGTTGGCATTCTCTTCAGCTCTTGGCATCACCCTTGGGGTTTTTCCAATATGTGGTATGTGTTAGCCTTTTTCTAGAGGATTATGCCTTAAAAGAAATTTTACGCTTAGGCAAGTAGTAGTCTGCACCTGCTGGTGGCCTTAGCAGTCTTTCATTGGCGGTTAGTCCTTTCCATTGTATTTCAGACAATACTGATATGGACTTTGTTCGCTTGTTCACCCTTGCGTGTACAGTATGAAATCAGATTCTGTCAGTTGCATGATTCAGTAAAAAACTAGACTGGGTTGAGCAAGTTAAATGCTTTATCTTTATCAGTGATGCTTGTTCCTGAATAAATTGTGCATTCCAGTGATGGTTAAAAGAATTGCAACGGTGACTGGATCAGTATTTTCTCTTTTCTTCTAAAAAATAAGGTAGGGCACTGGTGGATACTGAGGAGATATCTAATTGAATCATACTGATGTCCAAAATACGATGGAAAAACTTGTAATTGCTCCGATAGCATGCATAGATGCAGCCACTGGATAAGATCATTCATGGAGAGGCATCCCTTAACATTTTTGTCTATATCTCTGGTCTGGTGATTTGTTGAGTCAGATTATTTAAATGATCATATGTAGGAAAACTTTGACATGCAGCCAATATGATGGACGTATTTTTGGCAGGGGTCACTGTTTTTCTCTGTGGAATGGCCATTGCGCTGCTTGGGCACCTTTGTCATTCTCCCAGTGTCATGCTTTTTAACTTTATTGCCACTCCTATAGAGCTGAGGTTAGTAAATTATCTTTTCGAGCTTGCTCATTCTTCCAGAGGTTTGTTGGCGTCTTTTTGTTCATATGGTCTGATATTATGAGAATTTAATTCTCAGATATTGTTTACATTATTATGTGATACAGAATTATTAGCTGCAAAGTGCACAGAGGGAAATTGAAAATTGGTGGCTGAAGCAAATCTTAAATTGAGAATTTGTACAATGTTGCTTATATAGATAGATCTAGGGGGGAAAAACAAATGGTAAATAGAGAAATGTAGTACGTGTTCCTACACCACCTAGAGGAAGTTTAAGTTTCGCTGAAGTTTGAGTTGTATGGATAGACCACTATCAGGAAAGTTCAACTAAAAAGTTCAAGGACCTTGCTGTTGATTCTTGTTGGCTAAATATCCTAAGCTAAACCATCTATTTCCATACAATTCACCTCTTAAGTCTTCATAACTTGCATGGGTTCTCACAAAGTCTTTTCGCCTATGCTACGAAATCACAAATACATCAGTGAGGAGAGCATTTGGCATACACCTTGCTGAAGCAGGTTACCAGTGAAGAAGTCGGCTTGCTTTCAGTAAAGGACACGTGTTATGTTACAGTGTTTTTTATCTTTGGTTCACTAACTGCACATTATATGTTAGTCAGGATGATGTTAGCATGCCGTTTCTTATTCAAATTTATCAATTTGTTTTGTTTTGAAGCCTTGTGATCCCCTTTTTGCGCTTTGGAGAAGCCATATCTGGTGGGCCTCATTTTCCATTAACATCTGATGCACTCAAGAAAGTCTTGACTGGCCAAGCTTCACGTGAAGTCCTGTTGAGTATTCTCCATGCGGTAAGAGCTATATGATCACCTCACTTTACCCTAAATAATTGTGGATGGAAGTAGTTGAACACTGAAATGCTACTATAGGAACTTTATTTAGAAAATCTGAATAACTACAAAAGGGAATATTTGCCCATTATTTTGTGATATTTAATTCATCTTGCTACATGTATTGAGGTACCGAGATAAAACTTTTGTATCACTGCAAATTTTGAATGACTTTTAAGGAATCTGCAACCTTGGAAAATATGTTGCTCAAGATTTTAGCATAAGTTGGATAATAGAATTTTTGCCGGGATGGAATTTTGGTTGTGGCGACACCATATTGCAGTTATTTATTGATACTACCTGCATCGAATGTCTTTGCAATGGTTCACAGATAAAGTGCTGGGCTATTTAGGTAAACTAGGCTAAAGCAATTTGATGCTATTATTTCTTGCATCAATCGTATCTACATATAGGATTTTGCTGTTAGGAGGTAAGCATGTGTTGGATAATTTTGCCAACAGAACACTTCTACCCTTTTATGCACTTCAAAATCACATGAATTTTCACTTTTTGAGAAGGTCACTGCCTGCATGATGAATTACTGACGACAACATCTCGTTGACTTACATGGAATCTAATTTTTGTACATCACTGCAATCACTGTAGTTGTGATATGAGAAGAGCCTTTACTGCCTTTAATCATGGTTTCGAAACTCGCCCTTGTCAATCTTTTGCAGCTTCTAGGATGGGCCGTTGCAGCACCCTTTATCATGGCTGCGCTCTACATAATATTTCTCCCGTGTTTTAAGCTCTTGGTAAGTAAGTTCAGCGCGCATCCTTTGAGCCCCAAGAAGACTATCCAGTCGCCTAGGGACGTCAAGATCAAGGTAAGGGATGTGTAATGGTTGAATGCAATTGACTGGGTGCTGTTGTCTGTACATAAAAGTGGGCTGACATTTTAATTTGACATGTATAAAATGCTATCCCTACTTTTATCTTTCAACTGCAACACAGCTTCTTACTTGTTTTCTAATCATCAATGTGATTAGTGCCTCAAAGTTGCTGCACTGAGTGCAACCCGAGGTTCTAGTAACGGAACCGTACACAATGCTCCAGTGAATAGGCCATGCAGAGGTTTTTCCTGAAAGGCCAGTGCTATGATAAAGCATCCCAGCGTTCGGTTCTATATAGAACAGATGCATTTGCTCTTTAAGTGCTTTCTCTCCCATTTGGACTTATGTTCACTTCTTATGTGACCATAAACCAACCTGGAATGAAGGATTATTCTGCCCTGCAAAATTGGTGCCGTATCCTTTTTCAGTAGTGCAGCTCGTCATTGTTTGGAAGAGATAATTCGGGTTCGCTTGCAGGTGCTTTATTTGGATGCGAACTAAAATCTCGATTGCCGCTCTGCTGTAGACCGTAAAAATGAAAGATGAGCCCGCCCTAAGTTCTGAGCATTGCCAGTCCGTATTGTTTCATCTACAACTGCAGAAGGTTAGATTTACAGGACCACTCATCATGAGTCGCGTACCTCTGCGTCTTTACACCATCCATTTTGATTATAAAGTTCTCTCCAGTACGATATCACAGTTAGTAGGTATCTGCATTGATCTAAAGTGAAAACTTTACATCTCACACTTTACACCATTTAGATGCAATGCAGCTCAATTTGATTTCACCGGGTCCCAGCATTTTTAGTGGACTATGGGGGTTTGCTTGTAAAGTCTTTACGGCCTTATTGGGCTACATTCCTACATTATAGTGTGGTCCACTTGTTATACCTCTTTAAAATTACAAAAGAGACTAAGAGAGAGAGTATAGCGGTGGCTAATAGGAAAGAGAAGGTTGGGAAAAAAAAATGGATGCAAAAATAGTATTTTTTTTATAACATGAAAAAATATAATATTATTACTTCGTTTGCTTTTTCATGTAAAATATAATATTTACCAAACACAACTTTTCACACTAACTTGTAACTTTCTTTCTCATTTTATTTTACACTGCATTTTATACTGCAATTTAATATACTTGAACCAAACTATACTCGAACCAAGCGCCCTCTTAAAGCTCTGTAAAATTGTAAGAGCCTTTTTAGGTTCAGAGCACACTAAATTAATTCTTAAGCTGCAATGGATTCTATACCCATTTGGCTGTACTTGCTGATAGTTAAACTACAACCAACTTTATAACCATTTTATTGTACCAATCCATTTTTGCGATCTCATATTTCAGGCTTTTCAGCTACTACACCACAAAATTTCTAACAGTTAAACATTAGCTTGTAATCTAAACGTTTACCGTACAATGCCCGATGTGTATCTACCCTTTTTATGGCTCACAGCGCATATCCTCTCCCCTGGTTCCATCCTCTCGAAAGATCAATTCATATCTTCGCTTAAGTTTTCTTCAAAGAGCCATTTCCTCAATGGAGCAGTCTTATGAGAACTAGCCAAGCTAGCAATGCAATGCTGCATTGTCTGAGACTAAAATTAGTTATAAATACTGAATTGGAACTCTTCCATACAAATCCAGATAAAAAGAGCTGTTGAATTGAAACAAATTTTCTCATGACAAAACTCAAAGTTATCGAGAATTCACTGACAAAATGCATAAAAGTATTAACTGAGGTTCTCAAAGTTGTCCTGACGATTGATCAACTGGCTAAGAAACGTGCTCATCTCTTCACAGGTCTTGAACGCTCAAACCTGCATAAGAAATCAAGTAAATGTCAATGAAGTAATAAAAACATGGTGTGTATCAACGGTACTGAATGAAAAAGATCTGAGCAGAAATGGGGCTTTCCGTCATATGATCCTCAATAATCTCCAACTTTCAAAATGGAGCGGTCCCTGTACTTTTTCAATTTAATTCTTGCCAACAAATACACAAGATTATATTGAAAAACAGATCCTAACACTTGATAGGGTCGGCTGCATGGCTAATTCAACTTAAACATCTCAAGAGCATGATGCATCCATATAAGCATAGTCCAGGGAGGAACGAACCCGGTGGAAGGGACTGCTTCAACTTGTCGGCCTTCTCGGAGTCAAACACGCAGAGGGTGTAGAGGTACTTGGAGCACCTGACCTTGAACTTCACCACATCCTTGCCCCTCTTGATCTTCACCAATCGTGCATCTTTCCTCCTCGCGGTGAGAAGGAAGTCCTTGATCTCGTGGATTTGCTTAGGCTGTAACCCAGATAAAGTTTACGAAAAACAGCTGTGAGCAGCACATTATTTTTTGCAGAAATAGGTTCCAATTACAATGTCAAGTGGGTTGGGAAGATTGTCTATCCAACAAAATGATAAAACCACGACAGCACTCCATTCAAAATTACCAAATTATTGGTGTGCAAGAGGAAGTAATAGCACATATCTTTGGTACATTACTCAAGTTCTAAATGTCTTTGATGTTGATACAACTTGTATTTTACGCAACACCGTGACTTTCAGCCATCCTCAAATATGATTTTTTTCTTAGTACCATCATCATATATGGTCTAGCTGATTAACCAAGAACACCATACATTGCCTGATTAACCATATGCTAGTTAGCAATGATGAAGTATGACATTCATGGCACCTGATCTTTGGAATTTGTGTTCACTCTCCGACCCATTTAATTTCCCTTTTAACTAGACCCAACTGCTATTTTAACTGACTGAGCACACAGCATCGTATCATTAGCTTCGACTAGAAAGACAGCACGATTCAAGGTACTGAAAATATTTGGATGCTATGCTATGCTAAGCTATGCATTCAAAATATTAACCAAGAAAATCGATTATAATAAGAACCCGCCACCATCACTCATGAGCAGAGAACCGATCCAAGAACGAAACGAGGAGAAATTAACGAAAAAAAATCAGTGTCACAATATGCAAAAACACGACACAGAAATCTGTTCATTAAGAGTTCAAGTGTAAGCCCTAGAAAAATCTACACACGAACGACGAGCTGATAAAGCCACATTTCAACTAAGAACTGCAAATCATTCTTTCAAGCTACGAAGCGAAGCCAAGATTTGAAATCTGATGCAGTCGATCATACGAGGAACAAGTAAATTGGGGCACATGCAATGTTAAGGCCAAGATGTACCATTTTTGGGTGGAGAAGGGTTGTGCTGAGAGGTCTCCTCGCCCAAACCCGCCGCTTTGCAATGGCTCAGTTTCCGTCCTAAGAGTCAGCTTTAATACGAAACCCTAATTGGCACCGGAGACACCCTTTACATTAAATGTCCATTTTATCCTTCATAATGTGGTGTTCTTACAATGATACCCTTTGGTCAGGAAGCTCGGCTGCAATTTTTTTTTTTTTTTTGCGAACGGGGCTCCCAGATAGTGCTGGCCACAGGCCGATTTTGACCCGGAACCGTGTCCAAACTGCGCTCTAACTATGAGGTCAACGGTTCCGGGCCGGTTCCACCGGCCTGAGGAATCGTGCCCCCCACCCCCAAGAAGTCGGCCCTCCCTCTGCCCAAGAAGCCCCATAACATCACCCAAAGCCTGAAAAAGCTTTTTTATTTTTTTTTTACGATTCATTCTTTTAAATTAAAAGAATAAACAAACTATTTTTTTTTTTACTTTACTACGTGATTAGATAATAAAACTAACTAGATTTTGATTCTTTTAAATTTCAAGAGAATACGTAGATAACTTGTTAATTAATTTTATTTTATTTTAATAGAACCGAACTAGTCAGGTTTGGATAATTCAAAATCATATGGAAAGGTGATTCCCAACGGCTCTCTCATTTTTTTAATTATATATTTTAAAATTATGTATATTAAATTTAATTTTAATAAAAAACAAAATAGAGCGATTCGGAACTGGACGGAACCATGATTTCAAACCAGAACTGTTCGGTTTCTAACAGCCCTTGAACCATCCAAAGTTAGTGAGTGAGAAAAAGAAAGAGTTCTAAGTAAGATTATACACTTACATTGATTTTTTTAAATAAATAAATAATTATTATAATATAAAAATAAAAATTTTGCTTAGTCTCATGAGTTTCTCGAGATGAATTCGAGCTTTAACCGAATTGAACCGATCCCGAACCGTACACAAATTATCTTATCTCATTGAAACCTTTAGTGTACACCCAAAAAAAAAAAGAGTTCCAAAATAGGTCCTCAACTATTGTTCTTCCGAAAATCAACACTCTTTAATAAATTTCTAGACAAATTCCTCGTAACTTGAACAGAATTCTGCCTCAGACTTCGAGAATATTGGTGTCTGTCTTCAGACGAAACGATTCAACCTCTATCGATTTCGATGAGCGACACGTCCCCTAAACGGAAGCAATTATATTATAGTAAATTAACAATTTCATCATCGAGAAATAGATTTGGCATTACTTGAGTCATTGAAAGATTTTTTTTCCTCATTCAATTCTCTCAAAGATGCATTTTACATAAGTTGAATTCTTTAGTGAGTTTTTAACATCAATTATCCCATTTTGTGTATCAATTAGGTCGATCATGACTTCAATTGAGTCCCTCATGACTTCAATTGTATCACTAGGCTTCAATTATGTCCTTTATGGTTTCGACTAGGTTCTTCCATTAAGATGAACACTAACGACGTGATTATATTATCAATTAGGTACATTTCTCTATTAGTTTTCTTCAATTTGGTCATCCCACTAATGACATTATTATACTATCAATTATGTCTCCTCTTAATTTTTTTTTATCAATTAGGTCCCTTATCAATTTCTCATTTTTTTAAAAAAATTTAAATATTTTAAACGAAAATTCAAAAAATTTAAATATTTTTTTAAACTTACAAAAAATTCAAAAAATTATAAAAATATCAAAAAGATTATAATATATAAGAAAACTAAAAAATTATGAAGCGCTTGAAAAATTTTTAAAATTTGCAAAAAATAAAAATTTGGAAATTTTCTATATTTTATAAAAACAAAGAAATGTAGAAAATAAAGAAAATGTAAAAATAATTGAGAAAAATATAAAAATTATTTCAATAATTTAAAACATAAAAATTAGAACTTCAAAATATATACATTTTTTTCGCTTTTTTTTGTAAATTAAGAGAACTTAAAAATAAATAAAAAATTTATTAAATTCTAAAGGATATAAAAACTTAAAAAACAAAAAAAATTTCATAAAATAAAAAGAAATAAAAATTTTCCAAATTTATGAAAATTTTAAAATTATGCATAGAATTAGAAGTTTATAAAAATTTAAGAAATATATAAGATTCTAGAAATTGTACAAGATATATATTTTACACAGGATTGACTTATATTTTGCTGCCACAAATGACATGAAAAGATACTTACAGGGAAGATAAAATGTTTTAAATTTTTTTGAAAACTTTCATAATTATTGATGGACAAGTATTTTATATTTTATATTATTTTTACAATTTTTAAATTTCTTTAAAATTTTTTTAAAACTTTTTAGAATTTTATAAACGTCTTTAAAATTATTATATTTTTAGGTATCTATTGAAATTTTCTAAATCTTTTAAATTTTTTCTTATTTTTAAAATTTATTTATTGAATTTTACAAATTTTTTTCATTTTTTTACTTACAAAAATATGTTTTCAAATTCTAAAATTTTAATTTTAAACAAATCTCTAATTTCTTTCTTTTTTAAAAAAATTCTAGATTTTTTAAAAAGTATGTGAAATTTCTTATAAAATTTTTCTACATTTTTTTTGAATTTTATGAAATTTTTTTTCTTTTTATAAATTTTTATTTAAAAAATAAAAATACCATGTCAGCACTCATACATTTGTGGCAAAAAATTGTTTAAATCTTTGATAGAAAACTTTGAGAAGAGCTTGACTCTCTTGGGGGTGTTTTTCCACCATGGAATCCACTTGGTCCACTATATTGGCCAGCATCTCTACTTGGAACCCTACTTTCTTAAGATAGCAGCTTGCGCCATTGAATTTTCTAATTGCCAGTTAATATCGCTTCAACAGGGTAACAGTTTTGGGATTGCCAGCTTCATTCTTTCCAAAAGGGCTTGAGACCTTTAGCAGATACATGTACTTGTTCTGCCCATCAGAATACTCATGTAGTGGAGGAAAATCATCACCATAGGTTGGTGAGATGAGCTGGAACATACAAACAGAGGCTGCTTGGGGCAAATCTTCCCCTTTGGAAGAGAAAGTCCCCGCAAGAAATCATCAGCTTCACAAGGTTTCTTCTTTACCCATTTCAGGATGGGTTTGTAGCATGAAAGAACTTTGGTTGTGCCCATGATTATGGTACCTTCATTACTTGGCTCATTGGGATCTTCTTCCCATTTGGTCCTTCTCTTGAAACATGACTTCTTCTTGGGTGTCTTCTTCTTCTTCTTTGGCTCAGAGAAATAGAAATCGCAATCACATTCCTCATCATCTTCTAGTGTGCTGTGAAAAATATGAAACCAACAGTCACTCATCCCAGTAGCAATGTCTAGATCCATCAAGATCTTTGAAATAATAGACTGGACACTCATCACCTTTGAAGGAATAGTTAGGTGGCATGCCATCAGGTTCTTCGCCATTAGACAGTACCATGGTTGCACCACGAACGTCGTTGGGAAAACCGAGGGAGTTGAAGGTTCAGCAACATGGCGATGTTCAAATTTGATCTCGATCTTTTCATCAGGCTTATAGGTTCTGTAGCCTAAACAGGTGTCGCGCTTTGGTGGAGGCATTCATAGTTGGTGACCCACTATTCTAGGAGGAGCTGGATAAGGTCCTGGCGGGAGATCTATTTGAGGACACAGACACACGTGGGTGTCTAGGTGGAGTCCACAGAGATCATGAGGGCCTCGTCAGTACCAGGAATAGTCAAATCTAGATCATGATTTTGGACTCGATATACCATCCGGCAGTGCAGAATAGCAACTGCCGATCCCTGAGTTTGTGGGAGTTGGACCTTGAGGGCCGTAAGCAAGCTGCGGTTAGAAAGTGTTGTGTTGAAATTTGGGAACAAAGTGACAAAGACAATCCCAGCATTCAGGGTAGTCTCTATAGTTTCGACAGAAGCATGTTGGTATTCCAGGAATCTAGTGTCTAGTAGGGCCATTCAGGCCACTATTGGGAGACCTTTCCACCCATAGAAGCTTAGTGCTAGTCTAATGGCACCAAAATGGAGGTGTGTAGCCCTAGGAGGTCCATTGGGGAGGGAACTCTGCTGGGATCTGTAAGGTGATGAACTGCTCGGCCTTTGATGCATTGATGGGATGTTGGTCAAATTGCGTTGACTAGACATGCTCCTTTACGACTTTAAGGGTATTGCTAATAAGAGAATAAATACTCCAGATAGGAGAAAAGGATGATGGTTTAGCAAAGGCAGAATAGGGATTGACAAGAGGGAGAGTGATATTTGAAATCTTTTCTTTCTCACTGAGATAAGATACCTCATAGAGGTAGTCCATCTTTCTGCCGAATGACTTTCGAAGAGGTGAGTCTACTGAGAGAGTGATTGAGGAAGGTTGAGGAGTTGGTGGATTTGAGGGGGTTTCCTTATTTTGAGAGACTCGAGGTTGGCCATCATAGGCTCAAAGTATCAGTTCACTAACCAAACCTGGCTTTGATACTAGAACTCGAGGTGAGGCTAAGTAACCATGGAAGTGACCAGGAAAATAGATCACCGATAGATCTGGCTATAAAAGGCAAGATCCCACCTTAGACAACCTCTTAGCCATAGACGAGCCTTAAGCCTTTTCTCCTCATGCGTTCCCTCAATTCAGACCTTTTAAGTTCATCTAAATTGAGGTTCTTTCTTCAACTACTTCAAATCTCCCGGTATCCTTTCCTTGATCACCACTGTTGTTGCTTAAGATATCTCGGATCAATATAAAGAGACTATTTCTAGTGTGTAAGATTCTCGCAAAGAGGCAAGCACAGAGCATACTTTGGTATATTCCTGTTGGTTAGAGAACTAAACTCCTTATCTACCAAAGCCTTTCCCCGGAAGAGAAGAAGACTTAAAATATTGTTTGATGAGAGCTTTGGGGAATGGTTTTATGTAAGCTCTATTGTGTCTAACTTTAGTAAGAAGCTAATTATTTATAGAGCAATTTCCATTAATATATATATCATTATGTACATCACTTATCACATCAACTTTCCAAACGACCCATGTGACTATAATACAAAGTGACTCAGTTTAGAGGACAATAATACATCATACAGCTGACATTCGTATTATAATTCAAACATTCTACCTAAAGGGCAATAATCACCCGACTCACAAGGACAATAATTTATATTACAGGACAAATCATATGACAATGATACAAATTGAGGGAATTTGTCGTCTTCTGGGACATCTTGCATGTGATACTTGTTATTGGATGGATAAGCACTTCCCAAAAGTGAGAAGAAAAACATCGTACAAACTAGTAATCCCAAAACCATTAGCCTTGCTAAAGCGGTATTAAACTGGTAGTCAGAAAATTCACAGGCCCAAAACCGCTATCTTAAGAAAGTAGGGTCTCAAGTAGAGATGTTTGCCAATAGGGTGGACCAAGTGGATTCCAGGGTGGAAAAACAACACCAAGAGAGTCAAAGCTCTTCTCAAAGTTCTCCATCGGAGACTTAAAGAAATGCAGGGTGAACCACTTGCATCCTACTTTCAATACCATTTAGAACAAAAGGAGACCCAAATTAGGAAGTTGCAAAATTAGATTGCTGCTTTAACCACGGGATAATTTCCTCTTTTGTCTCACACTTTGATCCAATCTTCCCATCTTTATTCGGGAGCACCGTCTGCTCACCTTGCCAAGGATTGTCACTTTAAGGCCCGTCGAAGGCTTGAACTTTCTATCGAGTGCTCAGGGAGGGAGAAGGACTGTGAATGCCGCACTAAAAAGAAGAAGCACTTCAGAAAGTTTCGACGATCTCCAAAGAGTAAGTACCCAAAAAGGAAGAAATGGAGCTTCCCTAGGAAGAAGAAGAGGCTAGGCAAAAGGCGGTCAAGTCACTGTTATAATTATAATAAGCCTGGACATTTTGCCAAAACCTGTCCAAATGCTGCCAAAAGGGGAGTACACCTTGTGTAGCAAATTGAGAAAATCACAGGTGTCTCTCTCTCAAAAATGATGAAGTTGAATCTCTCTTTTCCTTGGCTGAAGAACCATCTCCCAACTCTGTGATGGCTGTAGAAGTCTTGACAGACCAGTCTGATTCAGACACAAATATTGCATATTTGTTGTCTCACCTAGAACCAAAGCCTCTCAAGATGGCGCAGACAGTTCCTCATGTGCCAGTCACTATTTATACATCCAAGTTTGCCAAACCTATCAAGGTAATTGCTTTGTTGGATACAGGAGTGGCTCAGACCATAATGGATCCTAACATCCTCCTAGAAGATTGCTAGTAGCCCTGCGTAAAGCACTTTACCGCTGCCTCCAATGAAATATTTTCTACCCATTTGATAAGTTGCCCGCTCAAGATCTCTTCCCCAGAAGGACATCTTGATTGGCTAAGACACCCTCACCAACATCCACAAGTTGCGATTACTTCCAAGTGGTGTGAGATTCAAGTAATATTTTCAATCGTATGTGTAAGTACCTAGGTTGTTCATGACCCAACCGGTCAAGTACATCCATGCCCAACTTCGTCTCACCAGGAGTTCCTCTACAAATGCGAAAAGCCTCTATGGCAGAATGAGGAATTCTATGTCCATCTCCCATTCAAGAAGAATGAGGACATCAATCCACAAGGGCAAGCCACTCTAGTATGAGCCTAGAGTATTTGCAGCTTGCAAAGGACGAATGTGAAGAGTTATTACAACAAAAGCTTATAGAACCTTGTAACTCTCCATGGGCATGCGAAGCCTTCTATGTTAATAAGAGAGCTGAGCAGTCAAGAGGAAAATCGAGGCTAGCAATTAATTACCAGCCTCTCATCTCAACTATTTCCTCCAGGACAACAAGTTCCCACTGCCAACTAGGCAAAACCTTTTTGCCAGCCTTGCAGCAGCTCAGATATTCTCCAAGTTCGACCTCAAGGCAGGATACTGGCAGCTTGGTGTTCATCTTGATGACAAGCCCAAAATCGAGTTCCGCATTCCAAATGCTCATTTTCAATGGACTGTTACGCCCTTTCGGCTTAAGAGAGCTCCGTCTCTCTTCCAGAAGGCTGTGTGCAAGATATTTAGGACCATCATGGATAGGGCCTTAGTCTACATTGATGACATCCTATTGTTCAGCCTCACTGAAGAATCCCATATCTAGTTGCTGGAACAATTTGCAGAACTGGTTTACTCATATTGGATCACTCTCTCCAAAAAGAAGATACTTATTAGCCAGAATGAGATCCAGTTCCTCGGCATGACCATAAAAGACAACCAATATCAACAGGAAGCACATGTGGCCCAAGAGTTACTTAAGTTTCCAGATGAATTCATGACCAGGAAACAAATTGAGTCGTTCCTTGGTATCATAAATTATCTCTGGGATTTTGTCCTTAAAATCTCCAAACAAACTCGTCCCTGAAAAAGATGCTCAAAAAGGATATCCCACAATGGGGACTTTCCCAGATGACGGCGATCAAGAATCTGAAATAAGAACACTAAAAATTACCACCGCTCAAGGTGCCTTCCACTAGCAAGAGAATTCTCCAAACAGATGCCAGTGACAAATATTAGGGAGCAATTCTTCTTGAAGAAGCAAACAGCAAACGACATCTTTGCGGGGTACAAGAGTGTTCGATTCAAAACTCTGAACAACACTACCACTCGACCTTCAAGAAAATTCTTGCAGTTAAGTATGGGATATAGAGGTACGAATTCCATCTCATTAGCTACCAATTCCTAGTTGAGAGACATGTCTTCATTCTTGAACATGCTTAAGTTCAAGCAAAAGCAAGTGCCACATCCCCAACTCTTTCAGTGGGTCGATTGGTTTTCTAAGTATACGTTTAAGGTAAAGCACATCAAAGGCAAACACAATGTGTTTGCTGGTTTTTTATCCATGACCAAGCCAGCCGATGAACCAGTTCTCCAGGTCCTGCCAATGGTCTGCATGTTCACTTCTCTGGCTGCCCAACACCAAGCAGCAAGTCTTGATTGGCAACTAAGGGTACCTGGTAATCTGCGAGGAGACATCCCTCTAGAAGTTGGAGAGCTGCTTCACTCCAAAACTTTCTAACAATCTAAAGAAATGATGTGGAAATACCAGCTCAGTATTTTCTGTAATCACGGAGAACTCTCTCTTAACAGGAGCAAATTACATCTACAATTCCCATTCATCTACCCTCTCTATCATAGCGCTGACATACCATTTCTTGAAGACCTTAAAGTGGTTTTACTGGTACCTATATCATGATTATTTTATAGGAATCTAGTTTGACACACTTCCCATAGTGAGGTTCCTCGACAGCCAGTCTGAGCATGAAAGGATTACTTATCCCTCAAAGACAATGGAGCCCCAGACACATTTCATTCAATTCCTTGAATTGTTTCATTCTCTCCAAGAATGGAAAATTATGTTCCGACAGAAGAACGCAATGTTCCCAAATATTCTTGACTTTTTCAAAAGCACTGTGGTTACCTTTCACCAGCACTGGCGTATTGAACAATCAACAACAAGGAGAAGCCAAGATTGCCCTGTCGCTGAATGTTTCTAGTGATACACTTGCTCTGCCATCCACAAGACGTTGGCATGTGATATTCAAGATGATGAAGATTCTTATAAGGAGTTCCAAAGAGTTATTTGCGAGCATAATAGGACGATCCCTCGGTTCGTCTAGCCACCAGCTAGTGAAGAACTTCCTTGGGACTACCCAGATGATTTCGCAGTTAACCGACTAGCCATTTGCCAAGCCCTACGAGAATAGGAGCAGCATCATATTCCCCCCTGGACTACCAACCAGATGAAGATTGAAGAGGACACCTAATACATTTAGGTGATAATCATGCATGAGGTGATATTGGTGCATCTTTTAGGTGGTATTCGTGCATCATTAGCACTAATCCTACCTCATATTCGTGCATTACCCAATCACCACAATTTTTAACACCCTTCCCCACTATACTTTCCTCTCCCGTGACTCCGACCATATCTCCTACCGAGAGAAGCTACAAGCTTACGAGGAGCCACTGTGACCTTTACGATGCTTTTCTTCTCGCTTTTCGAGAGTACTTATCCATCCAGTAACAGTGGTCAGCGTACAAGAGGTCCCAACAGATGGCAGATTCTCTCAGTTTGTATTATTGTCATATAGTTTGTCCTATAATATAAATTATTGTCCTTGTGAGTCGGGTAATTGATGCCCCTTAGACCAGAAGGTTTGAATTATAGTACGGATACTAGTTGCATGATATATTATTGTCCTCTAAACTAAGTCACTTTGTACTATAATCATATGAGTCGTCTGAAAAGTTGATGTGATCAGTGATGTAAGCAATGATGTATATCAATGGAAATTGCTCTATAAATAACTAACTTTTTACTGAAGCTAGACATAGCTTACATAAAATTATTCCCCAAAACTCTCCTCAAACAATGTTCTAAGCCTTATTCCCTTCCGAAGAAGGGCCAAGGTAGATCAGGGATTTAATTCTCCAACCAGTAGGGATAAACCAAAGTATGCTCTATGCTTGCCTCCTTGCGAGGATCCTGCATACTAGAAATAGTCTCTCTATATCGATTCGAGGTATCCTAAGTAACCACAGAGAAGGGCCAAGGTAGATTAGAGATTCAATTCTCCAACCAGTAGGGACAAACCAAAGTATGCTCTGTGCTTGCCTCCTTGAGAGGATTTTACATACCAGAAGTAGTCTCTCTATATCGATTCGAGGTATCCCAAGTAACCACGGTAGTGATCAAGAAAATGATACCAGGAGATTTGAAGTAATTGAAGGAAGAGTCTCAATTTAGATGACTTCAAAAGGCCTGACTTCAGCAAACGCTTGAGGAAAAAAGGCTTACGGCTCGTCTACGATTAAGAAGTTATCTAAGTTGGGATCTTGCATTCTCTAACCAGATCTGTCGGTAATCTATTTTCCTGATCACTTTTATGGTGATGCAAAACTCATATCTCAAGGATAAAATTGCTGGTATTTCCATTCAAATGAATAGAAAAGCTAATGGAAGATCTCTTAGGAATCTAATTGATACCATTATGAACCTATTTGATACCATCATAAACCCAATTGATACCATTATGGACCCATCTGATGTAAAATACATCTCTAATGGAGTTAAATAAAGCCAAAAATCGCTTAGGAACCTAACTTAAGGCAAACGTAGCTCTTGAGGATGAAATCATTAATTTATTCATTCTAATGCTATGAATTAGTCCAAGTATAAATAACATATGTATACATTTTTTTAAAATAATTCACAGTGTTGTGAATTAGTTCAAGTATACATAGGATATCCATGCATTTTTTTAAAATTATTCATGGCGATGTAAGATCTAATCTCCTCATTGCATGTAGCCCTTGATGAAGTCATTCACATGTGTATTTTCACACATATTTACCCTTTTTTATTACTGAATCATATGTATTTGAAAATGGCTAATTCGATCATGTAAGATCATTTCCATTACACTTTTAAGGTATGAATCGTCACTGTTTTATGTGGGCTTCGCATCGTTCATCATTCCATTAACAGAATGTTAAGTAACAATTTGGACTGAAAGTGTGATGCAACTAACCACACAAGATAGATTGAATTAGCAATTATCAATTGCCAAAGAGGGAAACCATATCAAGTCCTATTACCAAGTCTTCTGCTTTTATCACTTTTCTATAGATCGAGATGATTGATATACATGACAGGCAAATAAATGGAAACTAGAAAAGTATCAAAATATTTGAAAACGTTTGAAAGTAATGGACTTTGAAAGAAAAATGAAAAGAAAAAGATTGTTTTCCACAATGGGATGCAGAGTTAAAAAGGCAATAGGACGACACGGACATGAAAAGCTAACAAAAGAGTTGCATGGGACAGTTTGACATTTCTCTTATGGTACTACAGTTCACTATTAGATAGACTCCCTCTGGAAGAGCATGAACCTGAGGAGGAACGTAATAGCTACAGTTCAGAGGCTCATAGAAACTTACTCCTTTTACTTTGCCGAAGCAGTTTTCAGCTTCTCACGTAGAAATCGCAGTATATGCTCACGCTTCCAGTTGTCGATTCTGCAAAAATAGCCATCAGAAAATGGTATCCCAGGCTTTTGTGTAATTTGTCAATAAACATCATAAAGGAGAACATTACTAGACCAATCATTGCAAGAACTCATTGAACTACCCCAAATGATATAAAGAAAAATCTTATTGTCTTCAAACTTATTATCATCTAAAAATTGAGAAAACAAACTGAAACAGAACCGCCATGCCCTCCTACAGTAAGATGAGTACTCAAACACACGACACCTCTCTGAATCATGGTTTATTGATACTGCTAAACCTGCTTAGTCATTTTAGTTTTTCATCGACTATCCTAAATCGTTGATTTTTTTTCTGTTTTCTTGGAACATGAAAACAAAAGCACTTGGAGAAGGGAAATCACCTGATGGTATCTTTGTGTTGACCATCCTCGTCAAGCATGGTCAACTTCGGTGGAGAGTTGAAAGCATACTGCACCTTGACAGAAGGAAACTGGTCCTTCTCTTCTTCAATAAAACCAACGATTTCCGGATAAAATACCAACTTTCTCATGCAAACTTCCAGTACTGCCCCTGAATAAGTGATCTACGAGTGAAAACAAAACACATAGCTGATGGTGAGAGACAGCAATAAGCTAAAATTTGATTTTGGGGGTTAATCAACAATAAGTTACACTTGGTCAAGCTCTAACAACAAGGTTCATCTTCATGTCCAACCAAATCAAAGATATGAAAAGGCTCCCCACCGAACTATTATTTTGGGAGTGTTATAGCCTCACCTATTCAAAGCTGGAAAGCTCTAATGCTGCATGTGTGGAAATTCAGAGAAACAAGATCAGACAAGTCAATTATCACAAATTAGCCGCTCTAGAAAATCTCAATGCTGACAATCAGTTTGCTCTGTGATAGCTAAGTTTCTCATAACGATGTTATAAACATCTTGCATGACAAACTGACCAAGAAAGGAAATACAATGTCAAACTACTAGGCCTTCAGAAAGATGCTCCAGATCATCATTAGCTTCCTTCAAGCATGATTTCTCTTCCTTTGTGTGGATGGAGGTTAAACAAGGGGAGGGGAGGGGAAGGAAGGGAAGGGAAGGGAAGGGAAGGGAATGGAGGAAAACATAGCGGAAACTTTAGCCTTGTTTGGATGTACTTAAAGAGAAGGGAAAAGAATGGAGGGTAAAAATTTAAGTTAATTGACTATATTATACTTCTACATGGATTTCTTTAATAAAAAAGATAAGGACAACTTGGTTATTATATTCTTTTTAACTCTTTCTCCTTCACCCAACCCAATTTGGGCTTTAAAGAAAATGGGTTTTAGGAAGGGAAAGGAGGCAAAATTCCCCTTCACCTCCCTTAAAAAATAACATCCAAATAGGGTAAAAAATCCCTCCTTTCACATCTTTTTTCACTTCAATCCAAACAAGGGATTATTCAAAGTTTTGAATGAGATATAAACTGTAGCTACTTCTCAGCCACATCAATCCATTAAACTGCAGTGATCGAAAGTACAACACTCCACCTTTCAAAACCACCTAGGTAATGTTTTAACGATTCCAAACAAACTTTGACACTTAGAAAACTTTTAAATTCCAGATCATAAGCTAATAATTTAAGTGACAACGATCTATTTCCATCATCTTCTCTATTATCTATTTTAAGTCTAACTCAGCTTATAAGCCATAACGGATCCTGGAGAAGCTTCAATATTTAACATCACACTCTGCTATAAACACAACCTACTGATTAGCACCAAACATATGAAAACGAATCCTTGATGGATGAAATACCAGTGGATCTACCATAACAGATGTTGCACAAGATCCATTGTTTAACATCAACACTAAATCAAAGCAACTCGACGGGGAAGAAGAACAGAATGATGAAAAGCATAAGCTCCTCATAAGTACCAAGCATAAGAAAATAATGATATGAAAGAAAACGGTGCCTATCCCTTAATGGACGAAATCACAAATACCTTGCTCGTCTCATCATCAGAATCCTCCGTGCAACATTTCAAGCAGTCAGAAACCAACTCTGCACATAAAAGCCACTGATCAATGCCCTTAATAAGCTCAACTTTCATGGAAATCTAAATAGAACTCTTAGAATATATATATATATATATATATATAACTATTCCTACACATGCTGACAAGACAACCAATTGTATGTCATCTTTTATGCTTAGACAGCCAAGTTTATACCAGGTTCATTCAGAATCATCCTACATAGGTGAACAATTTAACCTATACCAGGCCCTAGAGGGAGACTCCCGGAACAGTACTTTCCCAGCGAGTATTCATTCTTATTATTCTATCAAGCACCCCGTCAGGCTGTACGAAAACAACTAATCGTGAATAAATTTTTTAATTCCCAGTATCATCCTGTAACTACATTAAGCAAAACATTGGTAAATGAAGTGACCCCTCAGACAATATACTGTCATACATAATGATTTGCATGAGCAAAGAATCGAATATCATCAACAACAACAATAGTAAACATGAAGCTTGATCTCTAGTTCAACTTCATAGAAAGGAACTCAAACCAAAATAAGCAAAAATCGCCACACACTTCTCTGAAATTACGATTTGTGCACTAGAAACCGAGAAACATTTCGCTTTCCAATCAAAGCCAATCGTAGCATGACAGCCTAGAAACCTAGCAATGAAATTATGGAACCTATCAGATAATTTGCTGAATTGACAATTCAAGCGATGCAAAACCTGGAGATCACAGCCAAAAATTGACTCTTTGTTTTAACAAATAAAAGGGAAATGCTATATCAACGACCCACAATCTCGATCAGGCGAACTGCTTCAAGATATGATCATTGCGAAGCAGAAAGCCAGGAATCACAACGCCAAACTGATGGTGGAGACACAGAGAGGGGAGAAGAAGGGTGTGAAGTGGCGCGGGACCTTGGTCCTTGACGTACTCGGCGAAAGTGTTGCAGTCGGAGCAGAGGGCGAGGCCAGTAAACCCTAAGGCCTCGCATTCTCTCGTGCTTAGCTGGTCTCTCGATGAAGCGAATGGCAGCGCAACAGCGACCGCGAACAGCAGAAGAATGCATCTGCGTGATTGAATTCCTGAACCCATCTCTCGCTCTCGCTCTCGCTCTCGCTCTCGCTGCCTCTCTCAAGTTCAGTCGCAATGGCAGAAGAGCCGCTGACCTTGGCGGGGGCGCGGAGTCGGAGCGCGGAGGCTGATGTTACCCTAGGGAGGGAATCCGAGGCGTCGTCGGGCTGCTTGGGCTTAGCCGACTAGGGTGGCCCGAGAAGATTCGGATCATGAGATTCCCAGGAAGTCCAATGTCGATCGGGCAGAATTGGCCCGGCTCGTCAGTGACGGGGCCACAAAACTTCTTTTATGGTCAGGAATTTCTATTATTTTTTATTCCAAATCACTACTGTCGTCTAATTACGGGGGGAAAACATAAAAACGTGTCGAAATAGGTTACGTGGGCCAGGTAGTTATCATCCCATCTAAGCACGAGAAAAATATCAGTCTTGGCAGTAGTTGTTGAAAGTTAGTATTTAACGACATATGAAAGTAGAAGTTGAGAATTAAGTCACATTAAAATAAAAAAATCGTAATAAAATTCAGTACTGGCCAGCCCTCAGCTTAAATTTTCTTGAGTTGAATACGGGTCAAAATTTTGGGATTGATCTTGGAAGATAATATTCGATCATCTAACAGGCTTTGACCAAAAAAGAAGGTACATTACACTCCTTGTATTTTTATCTATCTGTATCATATATGGGAACAACTCCTTTGCATTTTTTTCGCTTTTTTAAATTATTCATGTATACATAAAATTCATTTTTTAATTTTTAATAATCATTGAATTAAAAAAATAACAGAGGACAATTTGCTAATACGTAATTACTTAATTTTTCTCCCCTCTCTTCTCTCACATTTATTTTTCTCATACCTTTTTCCTCTAATCTTTTAAATATCACTAAATTTTTTCCTATAATTATTATTTATTTCATTTTTAATTTACCTAAAATCGAACACTTAAAATTTATTACAATTAAAATTTTATTTAATATTTAATAACGTATTCAATTTTTTTTTATCAATTTATTACTTAGTAAAATTCATGGGTAGTACAGAACGAACTCTAGTAGTATGGGTAGTAGTAAGTGTAATTTTGTAACTTTTAGAAGGAGAAAAAGATATCAGGAGTTCTATATATTTATCGATTTTTATAAGTCAATCCCAAATATTTAAAAATGATAAATTAAGTTTCAAATGTTGGCGCCGTTACAATATCAGGTCTTTTTCATCACCTATTATTATTTTAAACTAATGTGTGTCAATGTCGTGTCAATGATACGTCAACTTAAAATAATCGTACGCGACGGAAAAGATTTGATGTTGTAACGAAAGTAATATATAAGACTTGATTTATCACTTTAAAATATTTAAAACTAACTTATAAGAATCATTAAATATATACAAATCTCGGTGTTTTTCTCCTTTTAAAAGTGTGACTTACAAGTATTAATGTAATCAATAAATAGTGATAAGTGTAAAATAGTAAAATTATCATTAATCCTTAAAAATAATTTAGAACATTTCTCACACTCTATTTTTCTTTTTTTTTTCTACTTACATTTTCATAAGCTTGTTTCTATAAATTAACAATATTAACAAAAAATGACACTCAATTCAAAAATTATATCGGATATTATTTTTAAAATAAAATAATGTATTTTTACAATCATTTATGCAATTATAACTCCGCAGATAATACAGATAAACATCTAGTTTAT
Source organism: Lagerstroemia speciosa (assembly GCA_037672795.1). Lineage (NCBI taxonomy): Eukaryota > Viridiplantae > Streptophyta > Magnoliopsida > Myrtales > Lythraceae > Lagerstroemia > Lagerstroemia speciosa. The sequence goes on from CM075310.1 coordinate 5,306,057, forward strand.
TTTATATGGAATTCGAAGAAGTCAAGTGTACCAATATGCATTTATTGAGACGATCAGACATTAAGTAAAATTTCGAGTTTAAATCTTGTGAATTAAGATAATTTATATTGAGAGAATTTTATTTTCTTAGTGAACCAACTCGGATCAAATCTGAATTATTCAGGACTCGTTGAATTTCTGAATATTAGGTAGTATACGTAAGAAAAAAAAAGAATTCAAGAGTGTTTATGATAAATAAAATGAACAATCACAAACTTACAAGCAAAAAGATAAATTTCTTGAGGGTCTTGCTTTATTGTGATTCCGATTATAATTAGTAATTACATGCGTTTCATGTTCCAAAACTATATATTCAACTTCAGCTCAATCCCAAGATTACAGAACCGCCCCCTTCTAGTTCGGATTCTCCGCGTTAGTAAGCCGGCAGTTCCGGCGGATCTCCCCCTGGCTGCCAGTCAGCACCCCGATGTTCCCCATCCGGCTCATTGAAAGCGCGAACGACCGCCGGAAATCCTCGAACCCAGCGGCGAACTCATCGACGATCTGCTGTGTGTCGTTCCCCCGGAGCAGGTCGTTGTCGACGTGGAACACGGCCCGGTGGGACTGGATCTGGGAGTAGTACGAGCTGGAGAACTGGTAGTTCGAACCGGGCTCTTGGTTGAGGTCAACGACCGGGTCGGGTTGGCCCTTGGACTGGGGTGGGCAGAGCTTTCTCATCTTGGACCGGAAACTCGAGTTCATGTCCGGGTCGGGTTTGCCCGTGCCGTTGAAGTTGTAGAGGCGGTCGGTGATGTAACGGCAATGGGTCCTCCCTGTCGAGTGAGCCCCTGCACAATAATATATATATATATATATATATTTGTACATATTTTGGTAAAAAGAATGTATAATATTGCAAATCAAAGTAAATAAAAGTCAAAGCAATTTCTATTTTTAATCATTTTTTTAAGGTTAAAAATGAGACCTGTGAGAGATATAAGAGAAAATAGGAATTAGTGTAGTGGCCTGTGGCATTTCACATCCATTTTTTTTAAACAAAAGACCCATATAAATTTAAAAGGATAAAAGAAGAGGGGATAAAGAGGTACGAGAAGTATCAACGATGAGATCGAATCTAGAACTTAGGTTGCAGAGCGAGAGTAATATCAACTGTACTAAACTCTCATTTTTAAGCAATTTATATTTTTACCAAAAAAAGAACTGGTTTTTCATGTAAAAATGAGAAAAGTATTAGATATAAGAGAAAATAGGAACTAAGTGTTGTGGCATGGCATCTCACTTTCCATTGGAAATAAGAGTTATTGAGTTCGAATTTTATGAGTAAAATGGATTTTATGTGTCTCTTCTATTTCACCTAAATGAAATCCAAAATCTTGATAAATTCTCAAGTGAGTTGAATGAATAAATAATGCAATGAATTCAATTAATGATTATTTGACATGTTAGTAGTATATATTACATCAATTTACTAAAGTGAATAATGTTGACAGAGAGAGAAAGATTAGGGATGTGCACGGGTACTTCAGCACACATTTAATGAAATCGGATTTGAAATTTATTTTAACCGATTTCTCATTTTTTTACTTGGAACCTACCATGTTCCCGTTAGAATTTATCTTGCACCTACCCTATCGGATACGCATGCACATCCCTAAGAAAGATGATATAACAATCATTAACCGAATTTATAAATGACGTGACGAGTTCGACTCATATAAAAAAATTCATCTAAAATCTCTTAGTCATAAGTCAGGACTATACCACCATATGATTCTCCCTCTCTTCTATTATTATTATTATTTTATTTAAATTTCAATGTTGCAAGCTGCAGGCTTTTTTTTTTTTTGGTGGATATGAATCTTGCAAGCTTATTATCAGTTTATGAGACCATAAATAAGTTATCAGGAGGACCGCCTAATTTAATGGAACTGCATACCTAGCAGTGTTCCCAAGTCCAACACATCTAGGCCCTTGGATTGGAAGTACGCTAGAGCTTGTTCCCATGAGATGGACGGTGATGGGAGGTCCACCGAGGCAGCTGTCGTCCGTGGCCCATCTCTTCTCCCCGTGAACACAGGATACGATGGTGCACCCGCCTGCACATAATTTTACGCTTGGAGTGTAAGTAAAACAGCGAAAATCCGAACTAGAAAAACCGTATTTATAGGTTCTGGAACAAATTCAAGTCGATTTTTAAGTTGATAAAGACCAAATCAAAAAATTCGGGTCCCGACTCAAAAAAGGCAGGGCCCAAAACCTACCTGAAAGATATGTTGAATTTATGTTATATGCAATAAACTATTTTATTATTAGATTTTGACAATACAAATAATATATTTTGATATTTTTAAAACTTGAATCTTTATTCATATTTATATTTTTGATTTTTTAATACACTAAAATACTTATAATTAGTATTTCCCATTTATTATAGTGAATTTTATTTTATTATTTTTGTATTTAATTTATTATAATATTAAAAATCGAGACCCAAAAAAATTGTCTGAAAAAACCGAACTGGAAGTAGTCGGTTTTCATAATCCCTAAACGGTTCACTGTAACTTAAAAATTGGATCGAAAAGAACCGGGACCCATCATTTTCAAAAAAACCCACGCGAACCGCCCATTGACACCCTTATTTTACACCATCTCACCCTTCTTCTCTTTTTCATGTACAAAGGAGTTAGAAGGTAAAGAATAAAGAAGGATAAAATAGGCACAAGAAGTTCCAGTATTAAAATCGAACTCATTAAAACCTATAAATTATATGACAATAGCGATACTAACTATAATAAGTCATCTTTCTCACCATCTCATTCTTCTATTACCGAGTCAAATATATCAAACATGCAAGTGCCAAGTCAAATTAAGGGCTAAAAAATGTTTTCATTTTTGGTTATTAATAGACTCCACTATCTAAAAGAATATAAGGAATTGGAGATAAAAGAAAAATGAGAAGTATTTGGGAAGTACTCAAGGAAAATTTAGGAATTAGAAACTGTATTTTAGCAAAAAGAAAGGGGTCATACCAAGTGCTAAGCTGATGTAGTATATTCATTAGTCAAAATTTAATATATAATCAATAATTATACAACTATAAATATTAAATTCTAAGAAATTCTTAAAAATATAAATTCTAACAAATAGTAAATCATAATTTGATCTACGTATAAATGTAAATTTTAATCGGGGACATACCATATCAGTACCGTTTATGTGATATGACTACTCAAATGAAAAATTTCTCATTTTTTAAGGAAAGTCTTGAACCCCTCTCACTATTAAGAAAGTCTTGTATGTAATGAGTGCACTACGTAGCAATGTTGACATAGTGTCACGAGCAAATTAAATCAAGTCATTTTAAGTATTTTTTCCTTTTATGGTTTTTTTAGGTTTTATTAAAAAATCCTAAAAATAATTAAATTTTATTGGTTCGTAGCACCACGCTAGCATTGTCATGTAGTGTACCCGTTACACACAAAGACTCTCTCCTCACTATGTCTACAAAATCATATATTAAGTATATGCCAAGTGACATATGTCATGAACCAATAACTGTTCAAGATATAAGTAAAAATAATTATAAATATCTAAGAGATTATAAATACTGTATTGACGTGTTTAACAACTATTGGTTTGTCACACATGTCACGTGATATATACCCGTCATATGTAAAACTCTTTAAAAACTTAGATATTATACATGTGAAGTGAAAGAAATTGCCTTCTCGTTTAGCTCTACGCACAGCAGTGTTTCATACGTACCATCTTACAACACTAAGATGTTAATCCAGCTAAGAGTGTGTCAACGAACTCGTAACTGAGTGAGGTGCAACTATACTATCAAGAATCTGAACTTTTGACTGCTTTGGCTCCTGACATCATCCGACATGTTTTGTTTTATCGGTAGAAAGAAGGACAGCAGTTCTAACTGGCCAGTCACCCCGATGCATACTGCTCGAACTTTCATTGTAAACATATTAAACGTAATAGACAACCGGCGCGTGTCTGTTTATCTTAGCATACCAGATGGGCAGCATCTCTCGTCGCAAGATTGAGGATGTCAGCACAGGAGACCACTCCGGGGCACCGTTTCTCGAGGACCGTCTTGATCTCGTCGATCAGTACGAAACCTCCGAGTCCTGCATTCTGGGTCGCCTTCCTCTCCGAGTCTGGCCCGTCCAGCAGAATCGACGCATCACATCCCTGGAAACACATCGACGCGTACATAAAAACACAAAACCCTAACCGAGCGATGACCTAAACAATAATCTCGTGGCGCCTGCCTCGGGAAAGACAATTAGCACGAGCTAGAGAGGGACCGCGAGATCACATACATTTGGCAAGCAATCGGAGTAGAGCAGCCTCAGGAGTTTCCGGGTAATGCTCTTGTCCTGTTTCCAGTGTTTCTCGACCTGGTACCGGACAAAAACCTCGGCATACCGGCAGCTGGTGTGCAACCGATAATAGTGCCAATGGAGCTGCTGCGACTGCAACGTGTCGGCCGCATTGGCTGTCCCGGGGCCGCACCACCCGGTGGAAGCAATGAGGGAGACTAATACCAGTAGGAGAGTCCACATAAACCCTAGGCTCCTCCTCATCTTCCTCTCCCACACTTGATACCAGAGGAAGAATGAAGGAACTCTTCTGTGCAGATGAGAACTGAGGTTCGGGCAGTTCAGGGATCGAATCCCCGAACTTATATAGGGAAAAGACCACAGAGTTTCGACTCATGGCGAGTCGGATGGACATGGTTTGATGATTACAAATTGCCAGAATATTGTGAAGCTTTCTTGAAGTTTGTAGTGAATAGAAGTGCAGGAGAAGAAATGTGCAGGCAATGCGCTGTTCACATGCTGAGATGTGTGTTATAACATATTTCTACAACATTCTTCTACGGCATGTCATTGTTCTATATAATATATACATTTATACATGTAAATTATACAAACCTTTTTTCTCGCCTTAACGAAAGAATGGCAGTAGCAGTGGCTTCCCAGTCATCCAATTGTAAGATATTCGATCTTTCATGTTTTATCTCAAACATATTTGGCGAATCGAACAACCAATTTTCTGAATTGGACTCGCGAGCTTAGCGCTGGCAAAAGTTTAATATAGATAAAGAAACTGATGTTGCAGACTCAAAGAGCATATTTCCAGCAAATATTTTTAACAAACGCATAGATGAGATTTAAATTTAAGACTTTGCACTCGAGAAAGAAAACTTGATGTTATCGCTTTGAGACGTAATGGTTTTGGGTTTGATGTTACCAGTAGAATTTCTCATACTTCTTTTATGCCATCTTGCTCCTATCCCTTTTAGGTAGGTCTATACGTCTCTTTTGTACACAAAAAAAAAAAGATCAGATCAGAAGAAACTTATTAAATCTTATAAAAATGAATTTTAAACTATTCGATCACCATTATCGATTATATGCATGATATTGTATATCATTTGATTTTCTTTTATTAAGGAAACGTGATATAAAAGGGAGCTACAGCTACTTGCATGTGATTTCTACCTTGGTATAAGGGTTGCCATCGAGATTAGTTAATTACTGTAGGAATCCCTTGTGATCCAATAAAATCGATTATTTCGATGCAAATTCGTTAGTAGCACGCAGTGGGTTGCTCATCGAACGAGGTAATAAAAAATGACTCGTCGAGAGTTTTGCTAGAGTTAATTACGTTTCCATTTATTATTGCTATGGCAAAGTTACTTTCGTTCTTTATCCTCGTGCAATGGCATCGTAGTAATTTAAGTCCAAGACGTCCGTTCTCGTTCTCACCGGTGAGAATCCCGATATCCATATATTTCCCATTTTCTGCCATCTTCTTCCTACTACAACTGTTTAGGATAGGTGTTGTGATTTTTCGCAGAGGAAGTTGCTGAAGATTGAAACAGATGGAAACGTTGGCAAGCCCATACCTAAGAATGGTAACGGGGCAGGGCATAATAGGTATTCGAAGATCCAGACCTGCCCGCACCATTGACCGACGACCCTTTTGGAGCAGATTGGCGAACTGTCAATTTGAAGTACAAAATAATCAACAAATATTATTTTAAAAAATTAAAATGTAGTGTACACTCACATATTTATAAAATATATTTAATAAATTTTAATAATTAAATTTTACACAATTTAAATAAATAAAATAATTATCATCTATCTTAATAAAATAAATGCACACACAAATTAAATAAAAATTAATTTTAAAATATATAATACAATACAGCATTGCAGGTAGGGCTGTTCAAAAAACCAAAAAACAAACCGAACCGAACTAAAAATAACCGAATCTTTTAAACCGATTTGCTAACAGTGCAGTTTTTATGTCTAGAAGAGATTCGTTAATTACTTGATGTTATTAGTTCGGTTAATTACGGTTAACCAAACCGAACCGTTTTTAATTATAATGAAATAAAATTAAAAGAATACAATTTAAAAAAAACTATATTTTTACTTAATTTTTTGCAATTCGATTCGTTAATTTCGAATCAAACTGAACCGATTGGGTTTTATATAGTGTTTATTTATTTATTTATATAAAAAACTGGTCAACCGAATTGTTCGAACCATTGTTAAACAATTCGATTTTTTCTTTCTCAAATGATTACAATTCGGCCCCTAGACCGTCCGAACCGAGCCATGCCATGAACACTCCTAACTGCAGGTCAAGCAGGTGATCAGAAGTCAGACTCAAACCTGTCTCGACCTGTGGGCAGGTATCCCCAAACCTGTGCGCGGGCCAATTTAGACTCAAACCGTTGGATGGGTCGGGTCCAACACATCGGGCCGAAATTGTCTTCTCTACCCACACCCTCCCTCTCCAATTACTACATGGGTTGCCTCCGCGTGAGCTTCCTTCCAGCACGTCTCAGGCAGGGCGTGACGAGCCTACACCCTCTCTCTTCATCACATCGCAAGTCAGACATACCGACTTATTCGGTTCGGTTTTAATTAATTTTAAAACAGTCCTGTCAAAACTGTTCTCTAATAGGTTTAAAGTAATCATATTCTTCCCCATAAATCAGTTATAGTTCTTACTTGCTGCACCAAAGCGAATCAAATTGGACCTTTTGGTTTGATTCGGTTAGATAACGATTCGACCCCTGAATTGGTTTCTGCATGCCCCTATGAGATTTACCCTAGCTTCTTCTTCTTCTTCTTCTTCTTCTTCTTCGGTTATAGTTCTCACTTGCTGCACCAAATTGAATTGAATTGGACCTTTTGGTTTGATTTGGTTAGATAACGATTTGACCCCTGAATCGATTTCTACATGCCCCTATGAGATTTACCCTAGCTTCTTCTTCTTCTTCTTCGGTTATAGTTCTCACTTGCTGCACCAAACCGAATCGAATTGGACCTTTTGGTTTGATTTGGTTAGATAACAATTTGACCCTTGAATCGATTTCTACATGCCCCTATGAGATTTACCCTAGCTTCTTCTTCTTCTTCTTCTTCTTCTTCGGTTATAGTTCTCACTTTGATTCGGTTAGATAACGATTCGACCCCTGAATTGGTTTCTGCATGCCCCTATGAGATTTACCCTAGCTTCTTCTTCTTCTTCTTCTTCTTCTTCTTCGGTTATAGTTCTCACTTGCTGCACCAAATTGAATTGAATTGGACCTTTTGGTTTGATTTGGTTAGATAACGATTTGACCCCTGAATCGATTTCTACATGCCCCTATGAGATTTACCCTAGCTTCTTCTTCTTCTTCTTCGGTTATAGTTCTCACTTGCTGCACCAAACCGAATCGAATTGGACCTTTTGGTTTGATTTGGTTAGATAACAATTTGACCCTTGAATCGATTTCTACATGCCCCTATGAGATTTACCCTAGCTTCTTCTTCTTCTTCTTCTTCTTCTTCTTCTTCTTCTTCTTACTTGCTGCACCAAACCAAAACGAATTGGACCTTTTAGTTTGATTTGGTTAGATAACGACTCGACCCCTAAACCGGTTTCTGCATACCCCTATGAGATTTACCCTAGCTTCTCTTCTTCTTTTTCTTCTTCTCTTGTTGTGCAGGTTCACTCATCCATGATATTCTTCAGATAGAAGGATGTGTGTTTCTTACTCTTGATATCAGTATGAACACGGGCTTTTCCTGATTTATTATTATTCTGAAAAATGTATTATTCTATTTGTTCTTTTGAATTGAAAATGGGGTATTCCTTGTCCTCCAATAGAATGATTTCAGAGTTGACTAATTTTTTTTAAATTGAATTAATTGGCCATCCTGTGGCAACTTGTTTGCTACATTGTCGCTGTAGAAAAAGCATTGGCATTATATGTACGACTTATGACTGAGCAAATCTATTAAATGTGAGGCAGCTCGGTTTAAGCCATTCTTTCAAAAAAATTTAGGGGTAAATACAGTATGATATCAAGTAATCTAATAGATCATATCCAATTCACGTTCAAGTTATGAAATATCTACCAAGCCTACAAGAGCCGCTCACTTTCCTTCCGCACTCTGGCGAGAGCCTGATATTTTTCTTCCATTCTCGGGCAGGCCACGAGTTCCATACTCGAGCTTGACGTGGTGTAAGCTCATACAGTAACCCGCTCTGATAGCATGTAAAATATCCACTAATCCTCAACCCAAAAACTTAAACTGATAGATGGTAGTATCTATTCATTATTCAATGTGTGATTCATTCTTAACACAAGTCAAGCTGACTCGCCAGACACCACAAAACTCTTTTTAGGATCTTTAGAATCGAAACTGAGAGCACACTTGAGAGCAAGAGATACCGAATCGCTTCTGACAATCCGTATTGATATTTATTTTCTTTTACGTTGTTGAAAAAAATGAAATATTTGCTTAAATTTTAGTAATAAGTATTAATATTGCGGTCCTTTATTTGTTTACTTTTTTTTTCCTTGAGAATGAAAGTCATAAACTGTTCGCTTATAGATTTCCCCATTTGAATCACTAGGGTTTCGTTTTTTTCCCAAAGTTTTTATAATGATCAATTCCTTTCAAACTTCCCTCTCGTATATAGTTTGCAGTGTTCAAGTTTTCTAATTCAAATTTGTTCGAAATTAAATTTTTTTTTCCCATTTACAGATGCCCAGTGTTCTATTTCCATGGAGATCTCATGAGATATCCATAGAAATATAAGCCCTTTTTTTTCTTTTGCTATTTTAGCAAGTTACATATCTATGCCGCAAAATGGAAAGAGAGACCGCGTAACGTTAAGAGGGTTTCTCCGAGTTTCCTTGTTTTCGAAGTCGTTTAGGTTTCTTTGGTTTCTTGTTTGCAAGCCAAAGAAACTAGAACACGGTTTCGATGAGGAGAAAGTCTTTAATGGAGCAGTGCTTACTTGATATGTCCGTTAAATGATCAAAATCTAGTATTTATATATTTGTCAAATTATGGTTCACTATTTGGTTTTTTAAATATATTTTTTAGAAAATTTGGGATTTAGTAATTATATATATAATTATTGGTTACATATCAAGTTCTAATTTGATGGATATATTATGCTATTATTGATACTTGGTATAACCGTGTCGCTAAAAACTTTCGCAATAAATCTAGTATTTGTCTACATTACATATTTTCAGATTTTCTTTCCCCCAAATGAATACGTAGGAAAACAGATCCGCCCATGTGTGGACCGATCGAACTCGAGTTTACCCGAAACTGATCAGATTATTTGCTTACAAATTAATCTATTGACCATATAATACTTGTTATCTTATTCGTTTTTGGTTCTCGTTCAACAATATATTATGGATCCACCTTCAGTGCATTCATTTTCGTGTAGGTGTTCGATACGTGACTCGATCCCACGTGAAGTTATTGGAGAATTTGATTAAATCGTGGAGGCATGTATACGGGCAACCGGTATTTTATTTTATATGTGTGATTGTAAATTTCTTCTATGTGATATGCACGTATTTGAAATCCAACATAATAGCATCTTTAGATAGAAATAATTACAACTGGAGTCCTATATATTTATCATTTTTTACAGTTGAGTATTATATATTGTAAATCGATAATTTAGTCTTGTAAGTAAGATCAATTTTATTTCATTGCACACTTCAGTTTGAACTTCCACTTGTTTCATTGCGTGAATTTCATGTCATTAACAAAATCGTCAACGAAACAATGATAGTACGAACTTGAATTAGCCATTGACAAACATATATGATTCAACTGTTAAAAAGTGCAATCATATAGGATTCAAATGTCATTTTTCCATAGAAACCAAAAGGGGAATTTGCTGCTCATAAATGTTACAATGGGTTAAAATAGAGTTGCATACAGTAGTATCATTCTCGAATACAGATTAAAATTTCCTATATTTAATTCTTATCGGTAAAATTTTTAATATTTTATTCTTACTATTATATTTTAGATTCACAGCCATTCTTTTCTGTAATTGACAAGGCGAACACAAATAAATTAATAAGTACAAATATCAAGAGGCAACATGCACTAAATAAATAAATAAATTTATACCCAAAAATAAATAAATAAATAAAATGTCGACCGCCTCCGCCGACTTGTACCGGTATTGACTGCGGCGTCAGCCATGGGTGAAATACCTGTCAACATGTAATAACAAATAAATAAATAAAGCTAACATCTTCCATGACAGAATGAAAGGAGGGAGCTTCCTTTCCTGAAACAGATGAGGCCTGTTACAAGAATTGGGGGTGTGCAAAATCTGGTTCGGGATGAACCCATTTTAAACCGAACTGAATTAAAAGAGCCGGTTTGGTTCGGTTCGGTATAGTAGGCAAAGAACTATAACTGGTTTGGGTGTAAAAAATCGGATTGGTTTAAATCTATTAGGTTAAGTGGTTCGAACCGAATTGATTTTGTAACGGTTCGTTTAGTTTGGTTTGACTCGGTTAATCGCACCAATTATACTAAGAAATTAACCGAACCGTTTTTCATCTAAAAAATAGCACCAAAATAGAACCGGTTCAGTTGCGGTTCAATCCTGGTTCAGTTCTCCCCCGAACTTTTTTTTTTCACAACCCCAAAGGGAATTCATGGAGTAAGATAGAAATAGGAGCATGTGGTACTAAGAAATCAAGCTAATTAATGGAAATGTCGGAGAATAAATCCCATATCAGACGGTGAATGACTTGAAATTTGAAACGAACTTGGGTTCCACTTCTACGTGGATATGAGTAAAATATCTTACAACCTCAATCGATATTTACCATGGTGTGGGAGTTATTTATTGTGTGAGCTCATATCTTGTAATGCCTCGATGGGTGTTTTACAGTGAATATGAATATTCGAGCACAAATACAGATGGATCAAAAAAATCTATCCAAGAGGTGTAAAAGTTATTGGGAAGAGGGTGAGGACAAGTTCAAACGAGTGGAATAACATAATCTAATACAAAATAGAGAAAATTAAGTTTTTGTGAATTCTCCCAAAGATGATGTAAAAAGTATAGTACCTTTTAAGGATGGATTTAGAAACATAGTCTAAGGGGATAATTCCAATTTTTCATGTAAACAAGTGGTAGTTCATGCTTGTCATACTAATTAATCGAATTGTTTCTTTTGGTTCGATTCGGTTTTGAGTTGGTTCGGGGGGCCGAACCAATTTTTGCCACCCCTGGTGATGTTTTCATATTTTGAATGAAAAAGAAGGGAAAAAGAGTTTTGTGCTTTATAAAATTGGTTTTAGTGACAAATGATGGAGGAAAGCCTATGACAGAGTGGATTTTAGGTTTCTGGTTCAAAGTAAAAACGGGTCTTGGTGATAAATGAGTTAGATTGACAATGTGATGCGTTGTTGGAGTTAGCTACAAGAATGTGATCAATGGAAAGAAAATGATGTGATTAGGCCTTGGAGAGGAGAAAGTCTCCCATGCAACAGTGATACCACATTAATATTGTCACGTAATGTCATAAACCACTAAAAGTTCATCACAATGCAATTCTATGATAAGAACTTTAAAATGCAAAACATATGTTCAAATCCCCATGAAAAAGGGGGTTGATAGCAAATACCCGCCTTCCTTTACGAGTTATTTGGATCAGGAATTTTGAGGGATTTGATGGGGATGGAGCATTCAATCCCTTAGTTGTCAAACTATTTACGAGGGATTTAAAAGGTATATTTTATCCATCCAAAAGTCAAATTCATTCATCCAATTTGGGAAAATTTTGTAGGGATGGAAGGTATAATAAAATTTATGACAAAAATACCTTGCACAATGAAAGAAAAGTAAAACAAAATCTCAAGACAAGGAAAATGAAAAAAAATGGACAAATTAAATTATTTTATACCTCTATAATGATCCCTTATAATAATATACATACAAGAGATTCTAAGTGATTGCTAATACTCTAAGGGGGTGTTTGGTTCCATGTAATCTATTGATTTTCAGGGAAAAATCAAAGGATTACCATCCACATTACCATGTTTGGATGCAATCCTTCCCTCATTCTCAATTCGTCGGACCAAAGAAATTTTTTCGAGCTATGGTACAAATCAGGTAAAGGAATTACCATTCAAATGGGTGGGAATCCAACTTTCCCATGTGATGGTGGGCCCCACTACTAATTAGTTTTTACCGATTTGCCCTCAATTTTGTTTCACTTTCATTTAATAAAGAAGATTAACATTGTAAAAATGTATTTATTTTCTATCATATCAGTTATTATAATATTATATTTTCAATCACTTTTCCACTAATCTAAAATAATTACAAAACACAACAATTTCATATTATAACATACTTTCCATGTAAAATAAGAACTTTCCATATAATTCAACTTTTCCCTATAATCTAACATTACTTGAACTAAATGCCCCCTAAATCCATCCCATCTCTTTCCCTTCGTAACGCTCCAGATCCTTAATCTTCTCATCCCTCGATCCAAACAAGCTGTCAAGAGTGTTGCTGACTAATGATGTAATGGGATATCATGTTGTGGCTTGTGATAGTTTGTTCTTTGTTGATTCATTACCATTGTCATTGTTGTCTAATTCTATTTCACATTATTTTGACTATGTCGATCGTTTGTTATTGTATATACTTTTCATTGTTATATATGGTCATTGTAAATTCATGGATCTCTCCTTGATACATCAAGGATTTTGATAGGCTAGTACTGACTCTTATTTGGTAGTGTTATGTGGTACACAGACCTTGGATTGAACTTATTGGACCTTAATAAGTTGAACTTATTTGAATTTTGTTTTATGGTTTTTATGTGATGATTGTGGCATGACGAATATGCATAATTATTGTATTTACTTGGTATATAAACTCTACGAATTTATGATACGAATTTATATTTCAAATTTCTAAGGATGCCAACAACTTTATATAGACCCTCGAACCTGACAATCATGATTTGGACAGAGCTTGGCCCTGAGGCTTTTGAAAGTAAATTGTGAAAATAAAAAGATAAAAATAAAAGGAAATAACATATGCAGAATTTAGTTCATTTTTTCCCGTAACACAGCAATGATTTTTTTTATGGGCTTGAGCCCTCCAAGGTAATTTCCACGCACAATGCTGAAAAAAACGCACCTGTGCCTGTTGGGCCCGGTCGGCTTTGACAAAATTGGGTCTGGACCTATTTTTATCGGGGGGGGGGGGGGGGGGGGGGGGGGGGGGGGGGGTGTTTATATAAGGGGCTATTAATGTCTTTTCTTTTTTCAGCTCGTCGCTGAGGAATGGAGAAGAAATAGAGTTTTGTGATTTTGTTATTTAATAAAATTGATGAAGAAATTGAATATGTAATAGATGATTAGGTAAAATTATAGTTGCAGTTGCAGTTAATTTTGATATATGTGATTTTTTGGTAATGAAAAGGGCAGAGATAATCTACGAGACAAATAAATGTAAAAGAAGAAAGAAGAGAGTAGGAAAAAAAAAAGGTAGCTGCATATTGATAAATTCACCATCATATCCTTAGTTTTTCTTAATTTAACGGTTATTTAAAATTAAATTTTATGTGTTATGGGTAATTTGGTAAGATAAAAAAGGACGTCAAAAGGGGAGTTGTTTGCATATATAATATAGATAGAGGAGATATAGGAAATCTTATGGAGACACAGGAAATCTTATGGAGATAACTAAATTCATATATCTCGGTTTCGGCATTGTGAACAGTACAACTGCACCAAACATTTTTAATAAAATGAACGAAAATAGAACAGCTGGTCCAATGATGTGAAAAGATCTGGTATTGAATAGGAATTCTTATGTGATCCTATTCTGTCATATGACATGAAAAAACATTATCAAAATGTGATAAGCGAGTAAATTAATATTAATCGCCTAATTAGTTACCATAATTGATACTAATCAAAATAATTTGATTAGTTTTTACTCACTATATTATTGTGAGATATAACCGTCTAAGATTTTTTTAAGTATTGAAGGTATAAAGCCCATGGTCCATGGTCTTATCCTCGCACTTAAGATTCGCACCCTAAAGAAAGTGCACTAACGGATTCAGAAAAGCGAATCAAGGGATGAAACTCGATTGGAAATTAAAAGGATTAATTGTAATGTAATAAATTAAGATAATTTAATAAAAATTAAAAAATTAACAAAATTTGCATTTTCTTGAATCCAAGGGGTGGTCTCACAACTTTTCTCAAATCGAAGGGAGTGACTGCCTCACGGCCCCTCAAATCCATCCATGCAAGTTGATCCAGTTATACTGCTCTGGACTTGAAATTAATAGAAAAAGAAAAGCCCTTCCTATCTAAATATAGTACTGGAGACTTTGTTTCATTAATCGCACGTGCCTGGACAACTTTTCTTATGGTTAATTCAGAGGGAGATTAGAATTGCTCAATCATGCACGTAAGGTCCATGTGGGGGCCCAGTACACGTGCTTCTGGAAAGTGTCCAAACTCCACCAAGGAAAATTCCAAACAACTAAACCAAAGTGGGGAAGTTACTTTAAGGGTCATATTGGTTGAGATAATTTGACTTTTTATTAATAAAATTTTTGCTTTTAATTTTATAAATAGAGATAATTTATAATTGAGAGAATTTTTTTAATAAATCACTCCGACTCGAATTTGATTCAGTTAAGAATCATTAAACTTTTGAATATAAAGCGGTCTGATGGGATTGATAGTGTGATTAGCTATGATATGAAATTTGTGATTATTATACGGTTCAGTTACTAAAATTATAGAGTTTTCCTCAACATAATTCTCCATCGACCAATATTTTAATATTTACAGTATAATTCAAATATATGTATATATATTGCTGCCCACAGGATGAACAGTGGTATCAGGGATACCGCCATTTGACATTTCATTAGATTCATCACCTATGAAGCAAAATCCAAATGATTTTGAATATTTTCAGCAATTCTGGCCGTCGGATACTTTGATTCCCCGAGATTCCTTATCTCAAGATTCCAGCTTCGCTTTTGGAAATGAAAAATGTCCAGCTCGGGCAATGGCAACTTGATATATTCGTTCAATTAAAATCAACCATTTATATATCTGTTCAATTAAGATTCATTAATTGTTAGGATTTTTAATATAGTTTTAGGAAATTTTAGAATTTGGTAATTATATATTTTAATTATTGATTACATGTAAAGTTTTAATTGAACAGATATATCACGTTATCATTAGTACGTGATATAACCGCTTCACTAAAGATTTTCTCCATTTAATTATGCTTTGCATTGTTCCCCTACTTTCTTCCATCAAAGCAAGTCTATATTGCAATCTACAAGGATACACACATGGATATTTTTGGTTATCAAAGACGTCTATAAATCGAAGAAGGAGACTTAATACAGTGATATCGCTCTCGATTTGAGACCAAGAAATTCCATATTTAATTTTTATTGGTAGGGCTCCATATACCAATTTATTCCCTATTCTTTATATCTCCTTTTAATCCTATACCCTTTCCTTGAATACCCAAAAAAAGAGGTCTGTGAACCTATAAGAGAATGTGAAAATTGAAAACATAAAAAGTTACAAAAAATCTCAGCCATGAGAATCAAACTTGGCACATCAAACTCTCATTCTCAATGTATAAATGTATAGCAGTTGAACAAAAGTGTTAATGCTGAGAAATACTTAGGTGACACTACCTCGCCATGTGGCCGAAATAATACCAATTAAAATGTGACAAGTAAATAAATTAATATTAATCATTCAAGTGGTTACCATAATTATTATTAATCAATACAATTTGATTGATTTTTTCTCGTCATACCATTGTGAGATACGATCATATATGATTTTTTTCGCTAATGCTACAATAACTCATTGCCAACTTCACATTGAGCAGCACCAACTTAAAATAATTTTCATTTTTGCCCTTGTTCAGTCATTCAAGAGAACTTCCCTCTTCCAAGAAAGCTCAAATTCTCTAATTTCCTCCATTTCTCCTATTCCCTCCCTCTCTCTCTAATCCCCTCGGACTCGCTTGGTTCGTCAAAAATAAAATAATAGAGAATAGAATAAATAGAAAAAAAGAATAGATACAAAATATGAATTAAGTTTTAGTGGGAATGATTTTATTTGGTTGAAGGAAGTTGAAGGAGAGAATAGAAAATGTAAAAAAAAAAAACATATTAAAATGACCTTAAATATGAATTTTTTAAAATTAATTATTTTAACATAAAAGGGGAGAGGTAAAAGTTAAATATTTGAGAAAAAGTTAATGATGGCTTTGACATTTTATTTCTATTCCATATAAGTAATAGTATTCCTTTTAAAGGGGTATCAAGGAGATTGCTCTCCTCATTCTCAATGCATCTAGAACAAGTTCCCTGACACCTAATTAAATGTTAGAATAATTATTCTGTGTGGAGTAGATGCGCCAAGGAATACCTAATCCAGCAAACAAAACGTGTTGTAAATTCATGTTTTACCCTGATGCTAACCTGTTCTACCGCTCGACCAATAGCAGCCTGTTCTCTCCCTCCATCCCAGGAGCAGTAGCCTGCCTCTTCCTCCCCTTTGTGAGCAACAACAGCGATTGATTATCTTCCTCCCCTCAGCGAGCAACAATCTCCCTCCCCTTAACGAGCAACAGTGAGCTCACTTTCCTCCACTATCCAAACCTTACTCTATCTCATCTATGTGTTAGTTAGATTTGATTTTATTAATTTACCTAAGATTCTATATGCAATATTGAATATGGTGCATTTGAATTTCTGAACAATAATTTGGGATCTATTTATTTAGCAGCAAGACCTATTGTATATCGTACCTGAACCTATTGATATTATTGGCTTTACCTTGTCGATTTTTTTCCTCGAGATTATGCTCTGCAATGTCGAATAGGGTGTTTTGAATTTATGAACATTAATTGAAACCCATTTATGTAGTATTAGGATCTATTTGCATTGTACCCGGACCTATGATAATAGTTTATTCGATTTGCTAGGTGTTTATGCGCTAATGAGTGTATCATGACCTATTTACATTATACCATTTATATTTTATCATGATTTTGTTTATAACGAATCAGGAATTGTTTAAGTTTATGACATTTTTAGAACCTGAATGAGGAATTGAGATCTATTTATAAAGTGTTGGGACCTATTTAAGTTTATGATATTTTTAAAAACCTGAAAAAGGAATCAAGACTTATTTATATAGTATGGGATCTTAGTATAATTGTACCAAGACCTATTTAATTTAGTACCATGTGTTTGGGAATCTAGTCAATTGCCTATAACAATTTGTACTATATTGGGACTTATTTACATAGTACCAAGACCTATGTATAACTATATGAGGATCTATTTCAATTGTCGAGACAAGAATATAACATTAATTTCGTTAGCATAAGATCAATTCCCACAAGTAGAAGAATAAAAATATAACGTCAAGTACATGAGCAAGTCTATCAACATAATATCAATGTTAGCAATATCGTAATATCAATTCCATCAACTTAAAAGAAAAGTAAAGTACAATTGAGTCACTTTTGATGATTTGGGTTAGTGTATTCGTAAGTTTATGTATACACAACTTAATTCTCATGCTCAGATCTTGCTAATCGAAGAAAATCAATCAGAAGTTAAAGCAATATGTGCTGTAATATATTCAATCAAGACCCTCAAATAGGTCCCGCTCATGTTCGAAAGAGGTTCAATCAAGTAAAATTAGGTCCTGAGATTGTTAAATGAGTCTCAGTTAGGCCAGAAATTGAAATCAGCAACAAAAATCCAACATCTAGTAGATCAAAGCATTCCATCAATCTCAGTAGTAAATCAATCAATAATGTGTGAATCCAAATCTTAAAATCATATGGATTTTTAATTGAATCTCAAATCCAAAATCAATAAATGTGAAAATTGAATAATAACTGAACCTTGGATGGATGGGCTAGTTGGTGGTCTATTATGATTATTTAAGTTAAAATTATAGTTATACCCTTAGTTTTATTATTTTGTATGTTTGTCGAGGGCGCCAACAGCACGGCCACCCCCATCACATGATAGTCATTTAGTACTTTTATTTTGATAATTTGGGCGGTGAGATGTGATTTTAGGCAACAATGGTAATCAAGTGAACGTAAATTTATGTGTTAAACATGTTAAACGTGGTAATCATGTTAAACTTACAAGAATCTATACACTTACGCACATTTGTTTATACGGGATAAACGTGTTGCGTTATATCAATCTAATTTTAGAGAGGTCCTCTTTGTGTTTAAAGTCTATGACACTCGACATGACACATATTGTTATATCGACATGATAGAAATATTATTGGACCTTGTAATGATTTCAAGACCTCGAGAGAAACTTGCTGCTATTTTCAAAGATGGTGGATGGACATGGCCAAGAAGTAGTGACCTACAAGCGAGAGAAATATTAACCTCCATAGAATCAAAAATCTCTTGCCCCTCAGAGGACGTCATATGCTGGGAGTCATTCTCAAAATTCTCCTTGTAGCTAGCTTGGGATTCACTCTGCCCAGGAAAATTGAAAGTTCATTGGCAAAAAGTGATTTGGTCTCCAGGCACGTTCCACGCTGCACGTTCCACGCTACTCATTCATCTCTTGACTTGCCTTGCTAGACAAACTCGCAATGAAACAACGAATTACGACTTGGTCCAGTCTTTCATCCTTATCATGTATATTTTGCAATTAGGAGGCCGAGTCAACCAAGCACCTTTTCTTCAGTTGTAGGACCACTCGAGTCATTTGAGATGCCATTTTGTCCCGCTTCAACATCACTCCACCAGCTGGATTGTGAGAAATGGAGATGCATCGAGTCATTTTGATTGGTAGAAGTCGTAGTCTAGACTCTATGCTACTTAGATTGCTGTGGACATGTTACATTTATTTTGTATGGGCTCAGAGAAATGAGAGAATATTTAGGAATACGCAAAGGTCCCCACTTGAGCTCGTTGAGAAGATTATGTACATCACAAAGAGTAGAATGCTATCTCTTCCTAGGCTAGAGAACATGATGTCAAATAGCATGCGAGCGAAGACTCTCTACGAAATGAGTCACTTGTAAAGAGACATACAGATTTTGATGATTAATGAAAATTCAGAATTATCTATATATATATATATATATATAAGATCTCTCTCCTTTCCTATTAGCATTTGTGATATTTCACATCATGTATACATTGATTGCACGTCTAACTCAAAAAATCAAACAATCGCAATCTTTTGCACCTCCTTTTGTAATGTCATTAAGTTCTTCCTACTTATTCGGTTTGATCTCAACACTAGAATATACACTCAATAACTAATTAAATAATGGAAGCCGTTGGAAAAACAATGACCTCATCACTGAGATTTAATCGATTAAAACAAATCATATCTTTCTTTTATTTAAGATTTCAGATGCAAATTTTAAATAGACTATCTCGACTTGAATATTAATTAATTACTATAAATTGAGCTTTTATTTTTTAGGTCATAAACCAAAAAAGCCAAAAAAACAAAGTCTGTATCGAGGCATTCTCTTCGAGCCACGTTATCGAGAAGTTCAGCTAATGCTGACATCCCCGGTTTTTTTTTTCTTTTGGGTAAATGCTGACATCGACACGCATCCACGTCTTATTGGTTGCGTGTCGTACGGCTTGACCTTTCCTTTATTTGATTTTAATAATTGCAATTTATAAGACGTGACGATTGGTAAAATATTTTAACTAATAAGAATCTTTATATATTAAATAAAAAATGTGAAAAAATAAGAGTGAATTACCGAAAAAATATAAATTATTGTAGAATTTTTTAATCTATTATGAATTATTTTTTATCCAAAAAATTAGAAATTATTCAAAAATTTCTTAATCTATCACGAACTATCTTTTTGGCTTAGAAAATCATGAATTATGCTCCGTTTCTCTAATTTATCACGTTGTTAATCTTAATTGTTAATTGTTGACTTGCACAATTTAATTTTACTGATTGTACGAACGAAGTTTAACGTGACATCACACCTGACATCCATCTAATCATAAAAATAGGAAATATCTATTTATACATTCATCCTCGTGATAAAATAGAAAATTCGAGAATAGTTTACACATCTGTTTGCACATCTATTTAGTGATAAAATAGAGAATTTAATAGTAATTCGTATTCTTTATGTTCAGATGGACGTCACATGTGATGTTATGTCAGATTCCATTTGTATAATCAGTAAAATTAATTGTGCACATCAACAATTAACAAATAAGATTAACGATATAGTTGCCAATTATCAAAAAAAAGATTAACAATGTAGTATATTAGGGAAAAAGAGCATAATTCGTGATTTTCTGGATAAAAAAACAGTTCGGGATAGATTAAGGAATTCTTGAATAGTTCGTATTTTTTAGATAAAAAATAGTTGGTAATAAATTAGAAAATTCTTGAATAATTTATATTTTTTAGGTAAATAATTCATAAAATAATATGGAGCCGTCGACCGCGACAGCTCTTTGTGCGCTGGCGTGGGTTTTGACGAAAATAATTTAAAAAACAAATAAATGGGAAGCACTTTGGAATCTGACTTCAATTTCTTTTCATTTACTCGCTTCCCTCGTGCCCCGTCAGAGAGATTCCTTAAGATCCCCGTCTTTTTGTGACAATAAATTATAATATTATTAAATTATAAAATATGATGCCGAAATTTCACAGCCCTCGAGCCGCATGGGAAATAATATATAATACGAAGATATTTAGGAATTTGACATAATTTATAAAATTTTAAAAGATATTAAAATATATTAAAATATGTTTATTATCTACAAAATTTTGTATTTTAAATAGAAAATATGCTATATATTTGATGTATGATCATCGTATCAAAAAAGTATTTTCTGATGTATTTATTGTGCGGGAATTTTCTCAATCTCTAAACTCTATAATGATATTAAAGTCAAATCCTGAAATTGGTTTAAGAGTTTTCGTTGCGTACATTCTTCTGATGTAGTCAATATTCGATTTTTCTCACTATTTCCTTCTTAACTATTACTCTTCATATCTTTATATTTTTTTCAATTAGATGAATATTTAAATCATTGTTACATTATCAAAATTAAATCTTTCAAATTTTCATACTCTCCAATTCTCTCCGACTTCTTGTACTGTGCCTCTCTTGTACGGCCATAAGCTCTCCAATTTTCATTAATGTCATGTTTTCTTTGTATCAACTATATATTTACATCTTTCTATTTTTTATTTACGAGCTTAACAACAATAATAGTTCTCTCCCAATTTTTATTCTCAAATTTTAATGTTCGGACAATTTACACTAATATTTATCTAAAGTTTTACTTCCTCAATTTTTCCTTTTTTTATAATGAAATTTTAATAAAGTACAGTGGCTGTGATCCCTCTTCTATTAAGCATTTGGTGCCTTCATGCCCAGTGCACTTTCTTTTATGTCAAATTTGGTGTATTTTCTGCCAAATGCATTCTCTGTTCACATTGGTGTAACTCAGAACATGGTGTAGCTTAGTAAGAGAAAAACTTAATCAGTTTATTAACATCCTCTCTTTAGATTGCATCAGTTTTGGTAAATAAAATAAAATAATTATGGGGGCAAAATAGACTTTGCACCTCTAAGTAACCGTTTTTGGAATAATCTTTATTATTATAATTACGAGCCACGTGGCATCTTCTTATTGGACAATGGCCTTGATTATTTCTCATCTTCCCTTATAAATAAAGGTCAACCTCTGACTTACAATATTTTTTGGAAAACCTTACACTCTATATATTTGCATTATTCTTTGTGCACTTACTGACTTAAGTATAGGAGGGCCAAATCGGATCGTTACCTCCAATTTAGCTTTCTCTTGTGTTGCATGAGCGAGGGAGCTCGATCTAAGGCCTACAACCAACTGGGAAAGAAATGCTAAGGACTACTATTTCGTCCCTTCTAGAGCTTGAAGATTTTTTTCGAGATATTTGTATCCTTAGTTCGTCATACCTCTCATATCATTTGATGCTCTCGTTGAGAGGAGACAACAAGGATGAGGAAGAAATTTCAATCTCAGTCTCAAACTCAACCCCTGCTAATGATGGCATCCCACCGGTCAAATTCTAGGTCGCCGCTACTAACCTTCCCTTGGTCTTTACTAACTGGATAGAAAATTCAACTATTGAAGAAATAAGGTAAGCACTGAATAGCCCCTATAGGCTGGCTCAGTTGAGTTGAGCCTCCCGGTGAAGTTGAGCCTCTTGACTCCTCCCGCGGTTTCTTGACTAAGTTGAGCCCATTAGCTCCTCTCACGCTTTCTCAATTGAGCCTATTAGCTCCTCTCACGCTTTCTCAGTTGAGTTGAGTAGCCTATTAGCTCCTCCCATTGATTTTGTAAAAATGATTCCTAATTTAGTTGAGCCTATTGGCCCTCAAACGCTTTCTCTGCTAAGTTGAGCCTATCGGATCCTCCAATGCTTTCTCGGTGGAGTTGAGCCTACTAGCTCCTCCCATTGATTTTTTTAAGATATTTTCTCGGTTGGGTTAAGCCCATCAACTCGCATACTTTCTCTATTGGGTTAAACCTAACTACTCCCACACTTTCTATGTTGTGTTGAGCCTATTGACTTCTCCCGTTTATTTTTATGAAAATGATTTACTAGTCGAGTTGAGCCTATCGGCTTCTCCCAGTGATTTTGTGAAAATGATTTCTTGGTTGAATCAAGTCTACCAGCCCCTCACACACTTTCTCGATTGAATTAAGCATATGAGTTCCTCTTATTGATTTTTGTGAAAATAATTTTTCGGTTGAGTTGAGCCTACAAGCTCCTCCCATGCTTTTATTGTTGAGTTGAGCCTATTGACTCCTCACTTGCGTTCTTGGTTGAGTTGAGCCTTCTGGCTCCTCCCATTCATTACGTAAAACATTTTTTCTCAATTGAGTTGAGCTTGCTCCTACCATTAGTTTTGTAAAAAAAAAAAAATGTTTCTTAGATGAGTTGAGCCTACTAACTACTCACTTGCTTTCTCGGATGAGTTGAGCCTTCTCACTCCTTCCGCTGATCTTGTAAAAACATGCTTTCTCGGTTGAGTTGAGATTGCTCCTCCCATTAATTTTATATAAAAAAAATATTTCTTGGTTGAGTTTAGCCTAGGGGCTCCTCCTATACTTTCCCGATTGAATTGAGCCTACTGACACCTCTCACTCTCCCACGGCTAAGTTGAGCTTATTGGCCCCTCCTCTTTTGCTTTGCTTGAGCGGTGACCTAGTAGGGTCCACAACCTACTAAGGCTCACGTCCAGTGCTCGCATTCCCTTACCCGACAGGGTCACGTCTAGCAAGGCACTATATCACTCAATAGGGTCTTGCCTAGCAAGGCTCTACTCCACCCAATAAGGTTCTAGCTCTATGATTGAGCTGAGTCTACCAGCTCCTCCCTTTACTTTCACAGTTGAGTTGAGTCTACCAACTCTTTCCTTTCCTTTTACGGTTGAGTTGAGCATACCGGCTCCTTCCCATGCTTTCATGATGAGTTGACCCATGCTTTTAATATGGTATTTTCTTGGTGAGTCGAATGTATTGGCTCCTCCATTTGACATTATATTCTCTTAGAGAGTTGAGCAGCTCCTCTTATTGATATTGTGTTTCTCTTCTCTTGGTGAAATTGAGCATCTCCCATTGCTTTCTTTGATAACGCAGTGCCAGGTGCCATAGTATACTAGCTACTCCCATGTTTTATCTAGATCTTATGCATTAATCAAGGGTGATGGTGTCACTTAGCATTGCCTACATAAAGCTCTTAAGTCAAGTCAATGAGGACAAGTTATCCCTAACTGCTCCTCCTACAAGGAATCAATTCTAAGCATGCTTTTAGGTATGATTTTTACAAGGATCCTCGGAGAATTTGGGACAACTAGCTATCCCATACATCTGCAATCGATACCTTTCACTCGGGCCTTTTCACTTGGTCCTTTTTAATCGAGACTTTTTCTTTTGGACACTTCCAAGAGGAATATTCCACTTGACTCGTCTTACTCATGACCTAACAACCATAACTTTTGAAGAAAAATATTTCGCCTAGGCCTTCTGCCTATAACTCCAACTGATACCTCTTAATAAGGCTTTCTCACACATATTCCCATGATATGAAAACAGTACACCAAATATTTTCTCTCAAAAAATGCACATGCCAGTCAAATTCTCAATCATTCCCTATTTATTAATCAATGGAACAAAATTAATTGAATGCACGTATGAATAGCAGAAGGTATTCATATTATAATTCCCATGCCAAATCCATTCATTAATCAATGAATAAAAGTCTATCATTCCCACATTGGGAGATGACCTTTAGTGTCACATCAAATATGAATTGATTATCAACTGACTCTATATCCTATCCTTTATAAATATTGCTTGTTAGATATTATTGTTGATAACGGATATATTAACTGACTTTATATCCTATCCCTTATAGATATTGTTTGTTAAATATAATCATTGATACGATATTTCATTTGTCAAGATACTAACATCCATGATATATTAAAATCATAGCCAGTAAGGTATATCCATTTTTAAAATTTAAAACTTTGTTTGTCAATGTATTAACATCCATAATATATCAAATATCAAAATTGTAATCAATAACATACGTCTGCTACCCAAAGATATATTCATCTTTAAATTTGAAGAATTTATTTGTCAATATTTTAACTTCAATTTTATATCAAATATCAAAATTGTAATCAACAAGATATATCCTTTATCTAGTGATAGATATATCACTTGAGATTTATTCCTTCAATCATTCTCAGTTCAAACATCTTAGTTCGGACATGCTAGCTGGGATGCCTCGGTCTGGACTTCTCAATTTGGACATCTCAGTTCGAACATGCCGGTCGAGATGCCTCGGTTCGGACTTCTTAGTGCGAATATCTCAATCCGGACATGCAGGTCGGGATGCCTCAGTCCGAACTTCTCAGTTTGCACATCTCAGTCTGGACATGCTAGTTGGGATGCCTCAATTTGGACATGTCAATCGAGACATCTCGGTATGGAGATCTTAGTTTAGAAATCTCAGTTGGGGCATGCTAGTCGGGACGCCTCAGTTTAGGCATCTCAATTCGAACATCTCAGTCTGGACATGTCAATTAGGACATCTTAGTTGGAATGCATAAGTTCGGACATCCCAGCTGGGACACCTCAATCCGGACATCTCAGTTGGGACGCCTCAGTTCGAATATCTCTGGACATGTTAGTTGGGACACCTTAGTCTAGACATTTTAGTCATGATGCATCAGTCCAAATGTGTCGAGACACTTCAGTCCAAGCATCTCAGTCAGGAAGCCTTAGTCTGTAATTCTCTGTACATTTTAGTCAGGATATCTTAGTCTAGACATCTTAGTTGAGACACCTTCATCCGCAAACATCGATCGAGATGACTTGGTAAGGAGATGTCAGCCAAGACAACTCAATTAGGGCATGTCAGTCCAGACATCTAAGATAAGATAGTTGAGATACTTAGATACTTGGAGACCCGATCCTCAAGACGCTAGGCTCAACTGTTGAAAGAGAGAACATTCATCCACTTAAATACTCATATTGAGTCTCACGAACTCTCCAAGTATAAGTATCAAGTAAGATGGTATTTTCCATTAAATTAGTGATGTTATAAGCTATTGCTGGTTATGCTTACATTGAACCGTAGAAATTGACTTTATTATCATTATTATATACATGAATTTATTTGTATTAGTTAGTCCAATATTTTATTTAAATGTCTTAATTTATTCATTACTCATCCTAGCAAGACATTTTATATCGTACTAGCTAACAAACTAAACTTATTCACATCTCGTCCCAACGGGACATCTCATATTGTACCAGCTAGCAAGCCGACACTGACCAACATCTCGTCCCAGCGTGACATCTCATATTATAATGGCTAGCAAGTTGGCGCTGATCCACATCCCACTCAGTTGGACATCTCATATTGTACCGGTTAGCAAGCCGAGCTGACTCACATCTCGTCCCAGCGGGACATTTCATATTATATCAGCTAACAAGCTAACATTGACTCACATCTCATTCCAGCGGGACATCTCAAATTGTACTGGCTAGTAAGCCAACGCTGAATCATATTGGGACATCTCAAATTATAATCGCTCGCAAGTCGACATTGACTTATATCTCGTCCCAGCAGGACATCCCATAGTGTACCGGCTAGTAAGTTGATGCTGACTCACATCTCACCCCAACGGGACATCTCATATTGTACTGGCTAGCAAGCCGACACTGACCAACATCTCGTCCCAGCGGGACATCTCATATTACAATGACTAGCAAGCCGACGCTGACCTGCATCTCGTCTCAACGAGACATCTCATATTTTACCAGCTAGCATGCCGAGATGACTCATATCCTGTCTCAACGAGATATCTCACATTGCGGTGGCTAGCAAGTCGACGCAGACTACTTGTCCCAGCAGGACATCTCATATTGTACCAGCTAGTAAGCCGACCCTAACTCATATCTTGTCCCAGCAGGACAAATCACACTATACTAGCTAGTAAGCAAATGGTAATTCATATTTTGTAGCAACGGGAGATCTCACAATACACTAGCTAGCAAGCCGTCACTTATTCATATATCGTCCCAGTGAGACATATCAAATTACACTAGTTAGCAATCCGAAGCTAATTTACATATCGTCCCAGTGGGACATCTCACATTATACTAGCTAGCAAGACGATAACTTTTCATATCTCATATAGTGAAAACCCCCGTTCATGATTTGACATTTCATAGTATAACGATCAATAAGTGCATATTTGTTCATGTATTGTCCGAGCAAGGACCTAACCAACGACATGACACTTCAAAGTATACTTTCTAGCAAGCTAACAGTCGCTCATTGTTCATCTCTGTAACGTCCTCATCTCCGACGGGATATTCCATAATATAGCTATTGGAGGTGACGTAGTTGCCCGGAATAAAGGTGCACAATGCACAGATCTCAACTCCAATCAATGAGGATAGCCTAATCATTCCTTAACTATTATTCACTTGATGTTCTTAATACCTTGCTCGCTCCTCGACCCCGAAAGGATCAACCAATTTCAATTACGCTCTCAAATATAACTTTTTAAATAAAGTTATCCTCGAGACTGGGGGACAACAACAAGTACTGATTACCTTTTAACTTTAATAGAAGGATAATGATCAATATTTGATTAGAAGTTTGGATTGGAATTAGAACAAACCAAAACAATAAAATGATTGGGTACATGTTAAATGATCTTTAACTACTCGCTCAATGATCCCTAGCTCCCCACTCATTCTTCACGCTTGAGATAATCAATCAATTTAGAATGTGCTCTTAGTTATAACTTCCAACAAAGTTATCTTTGAGACCAGGGAATAACTGATAAAGAATAAAATAATTATGAGGGTAAAATAGCATTTGCACCTCTAAGTAACTGTTTTTGTAATAATCTTTCTTATTATGATCATGTGCCACATGGCACCTTCTTATTGGCTAGCCATCTCAATTATTTATCATATTCCCTCATAAATAAAGGTCAACCTTCGAATTACGGTATTTTTCGGAAAACCTTATACTGCATATCTTTATATTATTCTTTGTGCACTTACTAACTTAAGTATTGGAGAGCCAAATCGGAACCTCTGATTTGGCTTTTTCTTGTGTTGCAGGAACCGGGAAGCGTGTGCTACACAGGAAAAAAATAAAAATAAATAAATGTGAAAATATTGTGACGAATTCATATAATTATATCATTTATTTATAAATTATTATAATTTAATTCATTTTAAATTGGTTTACTTAGAGTAGTAAGTAGAATATTGTCAATTTTTATCAGTATACTATGTCAATTTTATTTTTTTATTTTTACTATTTAAAATTATTCGTTCAAAAAATATAACGAATTTTTACTACTAAAATTATAAATATGGAGTAAGATATGAGAATCTAAATAGTTAATGAAAAATCTTTGTTGTTAAAAATAAATGAAACTATTGTTTTGCCTTTAATCTAGAAATCATATATGTCATAAATTTTAAGATATAAATTATATTTAGGATGAATATGGAAAACGAAAAAGACACCAAATCTTTCACATGTATACATATAATAGTATACATATATATATTTTTCATTAAAATCTTATATATTTTAAGTAGAGAATGTATTCATTAACTCCATACTATTTGATGTGTGAGAATTTTCTCAATTTATAACTTTGTCAAGGACTATTAAAAATAAAAAGAGAAAAAGATACGGGGAATATTATATATCAGTCATTTCTTGTAAGTAGGTCTCACATATTTTAAAATAAAAAATCAAGTCTTATATGTTCTACTCCGTTGCTAATTCGTATCTGTTTGGTCAATTTCCATAAAATTGGAAACGACGTGGTATGACATCGTCACATTTATGATGACATGCCACTTTTCAAATTGACACGACATTGATATTGCATTGAGGTGTCCAAATTAACTAAAAAAAGTTTAAGAAAATGAAAAAGAAAGGAGACAAAGGAGGAGGCTCGGTGGAAAAGGGCAACCCTCCGACCACCTCCCCTCTCGGGCAGGGTCACTTGGTCTTTTTCATTTGATTTGAATTCGTCAGCACAATATCACTATCATATCAAATTAAAAGATGACATGTTGGCACCTCTGATTTAATGAAAATTAACGGAACTTGCTCGAATTAGTAACGAAGCAGAATATGTAAGAGTTGATGTTTATTTTAAAATATGTATGCCTTAAAGAACCAACAAACATATAGCACTCTTCATATCTTTTGCTCCCTAATAACATCTCGTATCCAATCTTATTGCTAATAAAATTCCTAATCACTAGAATTTTACTTTTTGATATATTGAATTAACTTGAATATAGCTCATTAGATTTTGGATTTCAATTTCATAATGTAAAATATTTAGCCAGATATACCTTTATTTTGGAATAAAAGTCTAAAAAGATATGAACTTCCAGTAACTGACTAAATTATTTCACAAACTACAAAAATCACCTGTAAAAAATGAACTTTTAGCGGATGATCAAACTATATTAACAACTATAAAGATTGTCCGTAAAAACACAAATTTCCATTACCCAATTGGCGTGATCTAGTCGTATTTTGTGCAGATTATCAGGTATCGACTTTTCTGGGGTCAGTTTTTTCAAATGTATAGAAACCTGTACCGAGAATTATTTTAGGGTTATGAAAACCAACCAAGTCAGATTCGGTGTTTTCATATGCTTTTTTTCGGGGCCGAAATTGCAACATAACAATAAATACAAGGCCGAAGATTGTAGTGTGCGTAAAATATCTCCTGTAGTGTAGACGAGGCACGTGCTAGTAGTGAGCTGTGAGCAAGGACCGATCTGTCGACCCCTACCTTGGTCTTAAATTCCACACCCATTAAAGACACTTGCTAATTTTTCAATGAGTGCACATGGAGAAAGTTTGGTACATAACGAGTATATCACTTAATAATGATAATGTAATCTTATAAATTAATTAAGTTAAGTTAAATTTAAGATTTTTTTCCTTTTAGGATTTATTAAAATATCCGTAAAAATAATTAAATCCTAATAGTTTGTGATATCACGTCAACACTGCTATGTAATATATGCGTTACACACAAGACTCTATCATTTACAAGAGGTTGATATTGTATCCGGCCCGAAAGTTTTAAACTAATAGATGGTAATACTCAACATTCTTATATCAGTAAATTTTTTTTGCAAAATTACTTAAAAAATTTTATTAACTTTTCGATACAATATTATATCTCTAACCATACTCATTGTGCCCCTCGTTGCTATCCTTGGAATTATCTTATTGCGAGAGAATATTTAGTTCGAGTATTATTAGATTATAAGCAATATTAAATTTTATTAGGCTATAAATTGAAATGTGACCGTTATGTTTGGAAAAATATAAAATCGGGCCTAGGGTAAGAATAGATAAAATTATTGTGAAGTTGTTTTTAATCTAAGAAAAATATTACCAACGATATTGTAAAGTTTTAATAAATGCAATCTCGTACAAGAATAAATTTTATCGATTAAATATCACCATCCACTAATTCACCTTCGAAGGGGCGGACCCGCTTATAAACTAGGAGGGCAGATTCAGGTTTCGACTCTACCGAGGGCCGGTATCTGAGATTAATGATGAGTTTCATACCGTATAATACATAGTTCGATAGATTAGTCGGTTATTATGGTGTCGGATACAACCATCAATAATATTAAAAGAATCCGCTAATTCCAATCAAATTCCTCCATCCAAACACGGCAGAAAAGTACATGTCGGGGATACTTTTCTCCAGGGAAGCCAAAGTTCAACCCTTCCAACAGTTCACATAAGCAAACCAAAAGTGAAACGAGAAAGATGATTCGGTATAGTTTGTACCATTCACATCTCTCCTCGTAATTTAGAGGTCCCGAACTCGATCTTACCAGTGGGAATTCCATACCCCTTTCATCTCCTGTCTGTTCTACTCTTTCTAGACATTCGTGCCTCTTCTGTACATTAAAAAGGTCGAATCAATGCGTCAACCCACAAAATTAGACTTTTCAAAGGCAAAAAGTCAATGATAAGGGGAGATATTTGTATCCTGCTCGGGAAATTTTGATGCTCATGTTGGACTTAGTCGACCGCTCTCACGTCTGCACTTACATTTGTGCATTTAAAGGGGAAGATTATTACAAAGGGGAAATGGGTGGGTGGGTCCATAGATAAAAGAGAAACTACAGGCACGGTAAATATAGGTAGATAATTTGTAAAGTTGTTGTAATTACGTGTTTTGGAAGTAAAAATTTTACTAATAATATTTTACAATTTTAATTTACCCCTATTCTCCCTTACTTTCAAGGATAATATATATAGGTAGCTTATCTCTTTTTTAATCTTTTAAAAATGCTCATGACAAGAACTTTTTAACTTATTAGAAAAGCACGGGTGATGATGGAGTTGAAAAATTGAAAATATAACTACCGTTTCAAGTTATAACTATTTCTATTTTTTTAATTATATACTTTATTTTTTAAGATATATATTATAAAGATTAAAAATACTATAAAAGTAATACTTAATTATAAAATTATATCAAATATTATTAAATAAAAAATAACATAACTTTATATTTAATTATATAATTAATAATTTCATACATGAGAGGTTTTCTCTGGTGTAATAATATTACAGTTAACTTTGAATCAGGTACGGTAAGTTGTAACCAAATAGACTGACTATGATAAAAACACGGCCAATTTTTTCTGCGCAGGGCTCTGCTAGACACAATTCAACAGTGAGGAAGGAAGCGGGGAGAGTGGGGGGAGGCGGAGAGAGCCCGCTGCTGCTCTCAACGGCCTCCGAGAAGAACAAAATTTCCATTTCCGGTAACCCATCTCCCCCTCCTAACCCGGATTTCTCACTCTTGCTCTTTAGGAAAAGAGGATTGATATTTTTGCGGCGATGGTTGAGGAGCGAGTTCCGAGGATTCACTAGCGGACACGAGGGCTGGTGAGGTAATCCGCAGCTCTCCACAGGTCGGTGTTCAATTGGGATTGCGTCTATTTGTTTGCTATTATTGTGGGTTTCTTATGTCACTGTTTCCTCGGTGTACGGGTTTGCTTCGTTCGCTGTACCTGGTCAATAGCTTTGCTCCTTTTGTGCGACCACACAAATTTCCGTCAACCGCTATCGTTAAGTGGAAAGAAAAGTGGTAACTTTTACACCGAATGACCGGAATGAACGGTCAGTTCTTCTGGAGAATCTCGGCCATCAGTGAATTTGTCTGTATCTGTGAACTTTCTGGCGAGTTCTGTGTGGCATCGGATGATTTGAAGTTAAACTGACAGTACTCTTTTTGATACCTCGGCGTGTGCACACGTAGGTGGAGTCGGAGGCAAAAATTTGTGTCAGTGGTTTTTGAGAGGAAGAGTCTGGGGTGGTTTTCTGGTTTTGCTTATATTGGAATATAATATAAAGCTGCGGCCTTTTTGTTCTGCAGTGATTTATGCCGGCTTTGGAGGGTGTGTGCAGCATGCTGTATTTATCTCTTTGAGGTCAACTCCGGAGCTATTATGAGATTTCCATTTTTATCACTCTGATTGATGTTGTAGTAAAGCTTTGATTGTTATTTAGGAGGAAATTGAGAATTTTTCTATGGGTTGCGGTGCAGGGTTTGTCGGGCTGCTTGGTCTATCAGTCTGGAGTAGGTGTAATCTTCTGTTCTTCTTAGATCATCTGGAAGTTTTGAGCCGCGAGAGGACTGAGATTTGGATTTCTGGCAGCATGATTGCTCTGAAATATTCCCTGCTAAGGCTCTAGCATTTTGATCTTTTGGGTGTTGGTGAATTGATCTCATCCTTCCTATATTCAAGATGGAATACCCGTGTTCTTCTAAAGAAAAGGCCATTGGTTATTGGGATGCTCTGGGAGCTCCCATCGATGGCTCTGTCATGTTCGATAATGGGCAAAGGAATCAAATCCCTGATGACTTACTGGATACGTTCACCGACATCATGAACTCTGATTACTATCCCGGACTTTACAACAGCCTGATGGGGACAGATCAGATGCTTGGGTCATACATACTACCCAGTTGTCAATCTGTGCCTTGTGCCCCGGTGAATGTTCTGGGTTTGACTGACCAAACTCACTTCAGCTTCTCTCATCGAGGTGGTGGCCTAGGAAGTTCTTTTGGATATGGAGGCAATGCTCAGATCAAGAATTGTCTCATGGAACCCACCGAAGAAAACGTTTTTTCAGAGGATAGAAATATTGGAGTTCGTGATACAGCGAATGCCCAGGTTCCCTGGCCGCTTGCTCGGTCCTTAGATGAAAAGATGCTAAAGGCCCTGTCATTATTCAAGGAATCATCAGGAGATGGGATTTTGGCACAAGTGTGGGTTCCAATAAAGCACGGGGACCAGTTCTTCCTCAGTACCTGCGAACAGCCGTACTTGCTCGACAAGATGCTCGAGGGCTACCGAGAAGTATCTAGGGCTTTTACTTTCCCAGCAGAGGGGAAACCCGGTTCACATCCTGGGCTCCCAGGACGGGTCTTTATCTCAAGGTTTCCTGAGTGGACTTCGAATGTCACTTATTACAATCCCAGCGAGTATTTGCGGGCTAAACATGCTGTGGACCACAATATTCGTGGCTCTATTGCTTTACCAGTGTTTGACTCTAATGAGGTCTCGTGCTGCGCTGTGTTGGAACTGATAACAACGAAGGAAAAGCCCAACTTTAATATGGAGATGGAGAAAGTTTGCATGGCGCTTCAGGTTACTTCTCTCCCTATCCTTGTTTGTGCCTTCATATTGAATAATAAATAAATCGTTACCTTTCTTTTCAAAGTATTAGGATCTGAACACATGAGAACTTCTTAATTCCCTCTTCTGCTTTGCTCGACAAAGTTTCTATTTTGGCTTCACATCCTTTGTTTTCCTATTTGATTTTAATTATGTTGGACGAGAGTTCCCGTTTTGTTCTATGACACTGTTTCAAGAATATGCACTCTTTGACCTAAAGTTTCTTAGTAATATGGAGACAGAGCCCTCTGTTTATGCTCTTCTTTTATTCTTATTCTTATTCAGTTTATACTCAATGTACCTATGCTATTTTATCCTCGCTTGTATCTATGAAATTTCTATTTTTTGGCAGTGCCTTCTGGGGCTTGTGCACATAATGAATCAATCTTCTTACTTTTATGATGACAAATTTCTAAGCACCTTTTACAGTTGCAGCCGAGTAGTTATTTTCAAGGTGAAATCTGTCAGAAAAAAAATCTTATAAATTGCTCCAAGAGCTTAGTATGTTGTTACCTTTTGTGTTTGCGAAGAGTAGGATTGCATCTATCTATCATTGCGGTTAGGTGAGCTTCTGTTAATTTGCCATGTTGGAATGGTTCAAAATGGTTCAAAATGGGCAAACTTGAATGATCACATCCCTTGTTTATGAACTCTGTGGAAAACTCTTTGCAGGCAGTAAACCTGCGGACAACTCCCCCAGCACGACTGCTTCCCCAGGTACTTATTTAATGCCATTAATTTGTGGAAGCAAATATATCAGTTCACTGATAATGTAAATGGGGGGCAAAAGGAGAAAAAAAAAAAAAGAAGATAAATTGTTGAACAACCATTATATGCATTGTTGATAGAATCTTCCTGCTTGCTCAAGTTTTCTGGAACATTGGTTACATGATATTAAGGAGATTCTGTTTTTGGTTCCTAATGAAAATACCAAGTTCTGTTTATTTATTGTCTCTCTTACTGCTGCACTCATGTTATATGTATGGGATTGTCTGGATATGTTAGATCATGCTTGATATGATTTTCCAAAAGGAAAAGGAAAAAAAGGGTCATGTTTGATTTATATTCATAATGTTGCCTTGCCTTTAATGATTTATTAAGCTTCGAGAAAATTGGCCTGTTAGAGTAAAAGGGTAGAAAAAATGGTCAGTTGTTCCATGAATTAATAATGCTACTCTCTGATACCACCTGCCTTTATTGTTTCCAGTGCCTCTCTGGGAACCAAAGGGCTACCCTAGCCGAAATAACTGATGTTTTACGTGCTGTGTGCCACGCACACAAGTTCCCATTAGCATTGACCTGGATCCCATGCGTCTACACTGAGGGACCCACTGATGAGATCATGCAAGTGAAAGTTCGGGAAGGAAACAAAGGCCCTAATGAGAAGTGCATCCTCTGCATTGAGGACACAGCTTGCTATGTGAACGATGAATCAATGAAGGGATTCATCCATGCCTGTGCAGAGCACTACCTAGAAGAAGGGCAAGGGATAGCAGGAAAAGCCCTTCAGTCAAACCACCCCTTTTTCCATTCTGATGTTAAGAGCTATGATATTGGCGAGTACCCACTTGTTCACCATGCCCGTAAATTCGGTCTAAATGCTGCTGTTGCAATTAGGTTAAGGTCCACTTACACGGGGGATGATGATTACATCCTTGAGTTCTTTCTTCCTGTCAACATAAAGGGGAGTGCAGCGCAACAGCGTTTGTTGGATAACCTCTCACGAACAATGCAAAGGATCTGTAAGACCCTAAGGACGGTCTTGGACGCAGAGTTAGTTGGCATGGCTGAGGTTGTGGATGTTGCAGGCACTACTGCTCCTCCAGCAGCACTTTCTAGGAGGGACTCCTGTGCAGTTTCATTGCAGCCAACAAGTGTGCCCAGTTCGAGGAGTGATGGGTTGGTGGACTCTGATGGACCTTCTGAACAGGTACAGTTCTCCATCATGATGCAAAAAGAAGATGAACGCCAAATAGTTGTCAACTCCTGGTTGCTTAATCAAACACCAATATTCTCTATAGTACGTATAGGTGCCAAACTCATTTAGTACTTTTAGTTGGATATATGTGTTGGAATGAAGTGGTTCTGTCTAGCAGTGGTGGTCACTTACAGTAACAGCAGTATATATAATTCTGAATCTAGATCCATTCTCATTCAGTCTTATAGATCACTGACACGATAAACTGATATTGATTTCATCATGATTTTAGTATATAACATGTCTCTATGTACAATTTATTTACTTATCTCTGAAACTTATTTCAAAATCTTTCAGGTGACAAGTGGATCAAAGAGTCGGCAAGAGAAAAAGAGAAGTACGGCAGAGAAGACTGTAAGCATGAGTGTCCTTCAGCAGTACTTCTCGGGGAGTCTCAAAGATGCTGCTAAAAGCATTGGAGGTATCATTCCAACTGGTTCCATGTTCTTGATTATGAGAATAGATCTAGACTTGTATGATTATGCTTTCAGTTCATAGGAACGCCTCAAGATCAATCCATTTGGTAAACTTCCTCAGTATTTTTAGATACACAATTTTAAATGATTTTTACCGGTTGGACCCTTTGAGCCTGGACAGCCATCTATGCAGTTTGAGTCTCTCTGTTAAACCTGCTGTAATAATTGATCATTATTTTCCACTTTCTTGTAGTCTGCCCAACTACTCTAAAGAGGATCTGCAGACAGCATGGGATCTTGAGATGGCCATCTCGCAAGATAAATAAGGTGAACCGGTCGCTTCAGAAAATCCAGACTGTTCTCGATTCAGTTCAGGGTGTAGAGGGTGGATTGAAATTCGACCCAGTGACCGGTGGGTTCGTGGCGGCAGGTTCCATCTCCCAGGAAATTGATGCCCAGAAGACCTTCCTCATATCTGACAAGAGCCCGAGCCTTGGTAGTAATCCAGAGGCATTCACCAGAGAAAGAAGCTTGATCCCTAGCATCAATAGTGAGAGTTCCACGATCAAAATGGAAGAGGATGAGTGTTGTGTTGGTGGAAATGCTCAAAGGGAAGGAAAGAAAGCTGTTATACTTGATTTGAGCCAAACGACCACATGGGACGGGTCTGAGTATCCCTTGCTGGGCTCATACTTCCCAAAAGCGGGCGAGAACTACTCTTCCTCAAAGGTTGAGGGTCTCCACTTCCTCCGGAATAATTCTCGGTGCTCAAGCCCTTATGTCGCAGATGGAGGCGAAGACATGGAAGCTGAGCTCAAGATTGATGATGTGATGGTTGTTCACACAAGGCCTACACCCTCAAGCATGACAGACTCTTCAAATGGGTCAGGCTCGATCATGCACGGGACTCCTTCTAGTTCCCAGAGCTTTGAGGAGGAGAATAGGAGTGCCTCCAAGCCTGAAGCAAATTCCTGTTACAGTGGGTCAAAAATCACTGTGAAAGCCACGTATAAGGATGATACAGTTCGTTTCAAGTTTGAGCCTGGTGCAGGTTGCTTTCAACTATATGAGGAGGTGTCAAAGAGGTTTAAGCTCCCAAATGGGACGTTCCAGCTTAAATACTTGGATGACGAGGATGAGTGGGTTATGCTGGTAAGTGAATCAGACCTCCAGGAGTGTCTCGAGATTTTGGAGTGTTCGGGTACCCGAAACATGAAGTTTCTTGTTCGGGACCTCCCAACTGCTATTGGCAGTTCAGGCAGCGGTAGCTGCATCTTAACTGGTAGCTTGTAATGGGAGGCTCGATGGTGTTAGCCCCTAAATGTCCTCCTCATTCTAACCTGGACCCCAGTGCAAAACTCAAATTCTCTCTACCTCATTCACAGGCATTGATTCTATCATCACCTGATGAACTGTTGTGATTAATCCAGCGTCTGGAAATCTTTCTAGACATTACCCAGGCCGGAATCTCTTGCCCTGGTGAATCCCAGTAACGTTTAAGGATCGAGCGTGATCTTCAATGCGAGATTTTTCCAAGGACGGGGAGGCAGCACAGAGGGGAGAATGCAATCTGGAGTTTAATTTGCTGTAGTTCTGTTGTAAAATATGTACATGATTAGGAAGCAATACAAGTAGATGGTGGTTACCTTTACAGGGGAGAAAAAGGGGGAAAGGAAGAAGGATTTGACGCCTTTTAATGCTCTGTACTGTAGCTCTCTGGTTGAACTAGGTTGGTAGTCAGCTGTACAGGCTTCTATTGTATTTTCATAGTAATAATAAAAAAGACTAGAAATAAATTAGGGGAGAAAAAGCAAATGTTTAAGGTTGACTTTGGTGTATTTGGCCAAATAAAAAGGTTGAAATTGTGTAGTTCTACTTTGCTGCTTTGTTTCTTTATGCTGCTTCTAACTTTATGCTTTTAATATTTTTGTTTTCTGACATAAATTCACGGGCTCTTAAGTTCGGTTGTAAATATTTCTTTCATTTTTCTTTTTGATTTAGAACTTACAGGGTAATGTAAGGTTTGATAAGTCAAATCAATATAATTACAACCGAAGATTCATATATTTTTTTTACAGTTGAGTTTTATAAGTTTAAAAATAACTAATTCGGTCCTATAATATTAGTTTCGTTATATTTTCAGTTCAAATCGTCATTATTTTGCTAACGTTGACTTTACACCTTTAACAATTCTGTTAATGAAACAATAATATTTTGGACTGAAAGTATAATGGAATTGATCTTATAAGATTGAATTAATCATTTTTAAATTTATAGGACAATTATAAAAAATAATAAATATATAAAATCTGCAGTGTCATTTTTCCAATTCTCATCCGTATAATAATGGAAATGTTGGTTTTGTTGAGGAGATGCCAAAACTGTGAGGGGTTAAAAATGAGGAAACTGTTCTGCAGAGAACATAAATTAAAGAAAACTAAACTTTGGTGACCAAATTTAAATTAACCCAGTTGGTCATCGTCGAGTCGTTTTACTATTAATATTATTAAATTAATGTGATACAGTTTTCTGCTCCAATTCATCGGAAGCACCGCGCAATTTCTTTCCATGAAGTTTCCTTGCTTTCTTCCTTCACGTCGTTGTTCCTCTGCAGCTCCAATGGCGTCGGATCCCCAGCAGTCTTCAGGTGCATTGTCTGCTCTTCTCATGTTTCTGCTTGCTCATGAGCTACGATCTCAATTGAATTTCCGTACGGCGCACGATTTTCTGTGCTTTTCAGGGTAATAATCACTACGCAGGTCATATTGGTTTCCTTCTTCTCATTGTTTACGCCATTTTTTTTTTTTTTGCTTCCTGTGGATATTAGATTCTTAGTCTGTCTTTCTTTTGCCAGCAGGAGCTGGAGAAAAGGGAAATCGATCTGCGTTTTTTTTTTTTTTGAGGTCCTGAATGCTGTGTAGGAATTAGCTTTGGTGATGGAAAGAGGTTGCTCGGCGTGTCGATCAAAATATTGAAGTGTTTGGGTGTTTCATGTTTTCTGAGGAATGTGTAATTCATCCATCAATCCTAATTTTTCGGTTCAGATCAGTCTACTGACTCTCCAAGTCATGTATTCCCCCATTAAGACCTTACCACGGGAAGCAGTACAAAACCACCTGGACCAACTCCTGTTGGGTATCCATCGATCCCAATTCAAGCTCAATCAATTGTGTAATTTACTGCCGAGTTTTGCTAAACTGTAATGACAATTTATTGTTATTTTCAGGAGTATTATTACGGACACTTTTTAGGTGGTTATGGCTTCAAATCTTGACTTCTAAATAGGGGGGCTCAAACTTTGCTATGGCGGAGACGGATTGTTAGGTTTATCAGTTGAAAATAATCCTTGGGTGCTGAATCATCTGTTCGTTCTGTTTTTTGGTTGAAAACTGAAGATGAAGGCCTTATTCAGTAACCAGATGCTCTCAGTATTGAGATTATTAACAATTGCTGCAGCTGCCCGTCTAGCTCAGTCGGTAGAGCGCAAGGCTCTTAACCTTGTGGTCGTGGGTTCGAGCCCCACGGTGGGCGTGACTGATGTTTTGTTTTTCTTTAAATGCAATGTGTTCTGTTCAAATCTTCAGTTTTGCTGATGTTAATTGTTGCTGCTGTGCACATATTTTATTCGACATTGCTTGTGCAATGTTCCCATATAAAGCTTTGTATTGTTGTCTGGCTTGAGAAGATAAATGAGCTGGTTCTGTGAAGGAAATTAGAAGATCTCTGTAGTCCCAGGATACCATTTATATATGATCTGATATGTGAATTGTGGCTTCAATAACTGCATCAGTGCTTTTCATGGTGGATATCTTAGTCTGAAAACAGGCTCAAGCTTTGTTGAAATGTCAAAGTGTAGATGCATGTATTTTGTATATTGATTTATTTACGAGTCATTTGTACATAATCAGCAATATATGCTTGAGCGTTTGAAGGAGGCTGATATGCTCTTCTTTATCACGACTTTTCTGAGATTGGAATTATGTGCCGTGTTGTAGTTTCAGGTGGTGGCCCTCCACCATAACCTTGGAAATGAGCGGGTGGTTCATCTACGCTCGCACCTTTTAAACTACCCTCTGCAGAATTATGGAAGCAGCACCATCTTTGAAGGTAAAACCAGGAAGAAAATGTTCACTTCTTCCAAAAATTATATCTTTCATTCTCTGAAGTTTTTGGATGCCTTTCGACCTTCAACCTTTTTTTTAGTCCTTTTGAGCCCTCGATCAAAGAGAGTTTAGTTTTCCACTTTTTACAGATTAGTTATAGTTCGATTGCGTCATGCTTGCTGAGCCTGCGACGCTGTACTCACAAATTTTAGTAAGGGATACCTCAGTTTGATTACCATGAGCGATACGCTTAATGGAGATTTCTTTTATTAGAAGTTAATGGTTCTTATAACAGTAAGATATTTTTGTCGCTGAACTCCAATGTCATTGCCAGATCTAAGGCAATAAATACGCCATGCTCACGCCAGATGGAAGCGTTACTGCCATTATCCTTTTCAAAGTTAATGATGTCGAACTTCTGGAGATTTTGCTGCCGGCTATGGTTCCTTGGGTGCTTAGTCGTCTGTTCATTTTCCTTTTAGGTGAAATCTGAAGTTTTAGTGCTCATGAGATTTCTTGTGTTGTGATTATTAACAATTTTAGCAGAAGCTGCCCGTCTAGCTCAATTGGCGCAGGGCTCTTAACCTTGTCACTTTACTTGAAAGACTTAGCCAGATCTAAGACATTAACCACTTTCGCAAAGTTCATGTTGGACGGAATCTTTGTTGCCAATTACCATTTTAACGTTAAAGATGTCTCAACTTCTTGTAGATTTTACTGCAGGGGCATGGCTCTAGCCTCGGTTACTATTCTGGCCATGGTAGTGATTGGCATGGCAGTAAAATTTATGGTGACTCAATATACAGGTGTGGCCATGGTGGTCTCTTGTGGATCATATTGCAGAGCTCTAGTAATTAATATATTACGCATCAGTATTTACATGATATCATAAACTAATAAAATACAGTCACTTTAACATTTTCTTTTATAAAATTCTAAAAAAAAAAATCTTATAAATAACTTAATACTATCAAATACTGTCAATTGGTAATGATGATGCAATAAAAAAATTGCTATTCACCTGCAAACATAGAAAATTTTTATCTTGCATCAAACATGATTGACAAAAGTTATGTCTATCACTGCAGAGATCATCATCTGGAAAATCGCCCCCACAGAGAGTGAATGAATCGGCCACCCGCATTAAACTCAGGGAAATCGGGGAAATCGCCGCGTACAGTAGCAAGAAAACCTAGAGCCAGAGGCTACAATTGTTGTTATCAATTGTGACACAGCTTTAAGGCAACTCATTCGACTTTACTTATATCCTCAGCAAAGATGCAGGCATCCTGAGTGCAGATGGGATATATAGGGTTGATGCGCGATTAGGCCTGGCAATTATTGACACGACACGGTAACCCGACACGACACGACACGGAGTTAGGCGGGTTTGGGTCAAGCCTATTTAGACACGAACCCGTTTAGACACGAACCTATACAGACACGATAAATAAACGTGTTTAACTGGGTTTGAACCTGTATAACACGACACGACACGATTAAACACGTTTATTAAATGTATTAACTACTTTTATACATATATTGACTCATTTAATACATTTATATATGAAAATTTTATGATATATAAATATTACATGCATTACATGATCAATAATTGATTAATCTTACTTATTTATTGTACTAATTATCAATAAATATTATTATTTAAGTAATTACATCATATATTATTATAGCATAATTATATATTGTCGATATTTTACATTAAATGGGTCAACCCGATTTAGACACGGTTTAGACACGACCGTTTAGACACGAACCCGTTTAAACACGAAAAATAAATGTGTCATATCCAAATCATTGGAGTTTCTAACCCGGACACGTTTAGACACGATACGTTTAAACACGACACGACACAGTTTGCCAGGCCTATGCGCGATCGCCTTCCATCGGTCATAATACTGCTCTAGCCCGGGATTTCAGTATCAGCATATGCTAAAAGAATCAATGTCCTTTGACATGGTTCTACATGAATGAAATTCAGCAGGAGCTCTTTTTGCTTCTGCAAGCTCATCTGCCCAATCTCTCTCAGCTCCATGAGTCGAAGAACTAAACCACGGACGGAATACCATGATGCATAAATTTTTGGGAACAGATGAGAGCAGGCTGATGAATGGAAGTATCCTCGAGAGACTCCCGACTGGTCAACAGAAATCCATTAAAGAGGAACCAAGTCTGCCCCGTGAAGTTATCTAATGTCCAGAATCTCATCCACCTTTTCCATCGCACTGCATGCAAGCAAAAGAATCATGGTGATAATGGAAAACAGAGAAGACTAGGGAAATGCAAAAGGAGCCGTAGGACATTCTCCACAGTTGTAAATCATCAACTATGTCAACTTAGTCAATCGAGCAGCAAACTTGATTTCACATTTATACTGAATAGACACTATTTATTATAAGAAAAAAATGCTAGTCATCTTTTTTCAATTTCTCTATTTTGACATAGTGCAGGTTTTTTCTCTCCCCCCTCGGAAATCCACACAACACCTCTTCTCCATACTAATGGAGGACTGAAGTAAGAATGTCAATATTGAAGGAGGAGTTCCAGAGAATAACAATAAGAATCATCTTGCGATATATGGAAGAGCAAATGGAACTCCAGAGAATTAATGTCTACATTACCTCCAGAGAATAACAACAATAAATCACGAGGCTAAATTACCTCTTCTGGAGCAAGGGAATTAATGTCTCGACTGCTCGATGGATAGCTGAAGCTTTTACATCTCCTATACAACTTGTTTTCTTCTTTCTTGCAACTGTTTAAGAAAATAATTGATCATTAGCACCAAAATCTGGAAGTACAAAGCACCTAGATATTCAACTTGGTCAGGAAATGAAGTTGAGTCACATAAATAGTCAACACAAGAATGAGGCTGACCACATCATCCAAGAGGCTGAAGAAAAACAAAATAGCATAAATTTAGCTTCATCTATGTTAAACTAAAATACCATAAGGAAATCACTGCCACAGGTTTTTGGCCCACTTTATGAATCTGTGCTTGTTTACTTTTAATGTAATAAGAACACCTATTCTCACGCCATCCATCACTAGTGAATCTGGTCTGTCAAAGGCAAAACAGAATTTTATCTGCCATTTTACCTGAATGATCTTCGGCAGAGTATTCACCCTTGAGATAAAATCTCTCTCTCGTGTCAAGCTCTAAACCTTCCGCCCTTGCTAATTCCTCGAGCATAAAACCAACAAGATTGTAAGCGACCATGCTGGTATCATCACAAGCATCTTGAATTGCTAGGTATTGATTCTGCTGGGGAAGTTGCCCGCTGGTATATTGTTTTTGGTCCTCCAGAGCGTCCTCTTCAACTTTATGTCTATCAAATGAATTGGCAAAGAATCCAGCATGTGAATCGGTCAAAGTATCACCAGCTGACCATATAGGAGTAAATAAATCATTCATGTGCCCTAATCTATGCATCTCCATGCTAGTCCTGCCTTCAGAAAGCTTGAAATCCTCAAACAGGATTGAAGCAGCAGTATAACAAGGTGAAGCAGAATCAACTCCAGTACAGAGATCTGGTTCAAGCTTCGGAGCAATAATTTTGCCACTCATAACAAGAGGGGTAAAGCTGTTCTCCTCATCAGTGAGAGGAATCTGGCCAGAATTTACTGCAACCGATTCCCCAAAGCCTTCTAAATGGATGTCTGTCTCTGAGCCATCAGCTTTCCAACTTTCTTGGGGTTTTTCAATCCCATCTTGATCATTAAAGTCATCATCATCACTCTCTTGTAATTCCTCCAGATATGCATCAGTGAAACCTTCATGATATTCATTTTCAGGGAGCAAATCCCAAGCAATCTGCTTGGTCTGAGCACTCAAATCCATTATACATTCAACCTCTTCTTCAACTTCATCCTTGGAAAAGCCTGCATTCTGTACAGTCCGAGACTTACGATTAATAAAAGCCAGTCCTTCTAATACAGATTTGGGCAATGCATCCACGTCAGAGGACTCAAACAGATACTCAGTCAAGATTTTCTTAATTGAAGGTTTTATATATCCACTGGAAATTTTGCTACTGGGGTCAAAGTAAAGTCTCAATTTATTGAGCTCCTGAGATTCGAATTCTTTTGCTCTCA
Source organism: Lagerstroemia speciosa (assembly GCA_037672795.1). Classification (NCBI taxonomy): domain Eukaryota; kingdom Viridiplantae; phylum Streptophyta; class Magnoliopsida; order Myrtales; family Lythraceae; genus Lagerstroemia; species Lagerstroemia speciosa. The sequence goes on from CM075310.1 coordinate 5,350,414, forward strand.
AGAGCCAAATAGCCTTCACTATGTCATCTTGTAAGGCTTTCATTTCTGGTGAAATTTTGCGAAAGCCTGCCAAGTGGATAATCTGAGGATCAGAAGTAAGCTTCAGACACAAGACAGCTATTGTCATGGCTTTGGCTAATGGCTCCTGTAGCACATCCCTCTCATCAAGTTCTGAAAGCATATCCATACTAATCCTTCTCACTTGCCTCACCAGCTCATCTCGATTTCTTCCACATTTAGAAGTGGATTTTACTGGCATTCCTTTTAGCACTCTACACATTGTAACCAGAACTCGATAAGGAAATCCATCCAGTTTATCAAGAAGCTTAATAACAGCAGCCTTCTCAGACCGAGTTGCTGGAGCCAGGAACATCCGATTACTTCCTCTAAAATTGCGAGGATTACTCAGAAGATGATACAGTTGCTTACACATTTCACAGAAGCAGCAACTGTTCCTGTGCTTACGGAGAACCTTTGGAATAGATTCTTTAACAACTTTTCTCATACTCTGGCGAGTTCTCAAAACCTTCGTGGAGCCTCCTGCAACTATCATCGTCAAATGATATAGTCCCCTAACTGTCAAATCATCGAGATGAGAATGAAGATGTCTGATTGTCTTAGGCATATCAAAAGGTTCAAAATTCTCAGGAGCAACAGCACACTCATCTTCAGTACTCCGTACTCCAAATGCTTCTTCTACACGTTCTTTTACAGTCTCAAAAAATATCTGAAACACAACATGAAGAATGCCACTAATGAGGGGAGACATTTGAAGTTAAGAATGTAAAAAGATATTGCTACAAAATGATGGTTTTACCATGATATCACAATGTAATATTATATGATAACCAAACAAGATTGTTAAAACTGAAAATTAGAAAAGGCTAAATATCCCAACATTTAAACGAGAGGCTTGAATAGGTGATATTTCAATTTAGAATCTTTGACTAAAAATATGTGGGGATGGAGCATATCCAATACAATATAGTGGCATAGAATTATTAAGGCTTGAGTCTTGGCCAGAAAACTTACATCATCCTCTCTAACCAATGATTCTGGCAATATCCTGAGAATAAATGGATTCTATTATTATAGTGAGACTACAGGAAAAAATAAATTTCAACATAAAAAGAAAACATAACACTTACTTTTCCTTTAAAAACTTGGGTCCTTCAATGCGCTGCTGTTCTCGTCGGGATAGCGGCAATCCCATGAGCCACCTGTATTGGATTCTATGGTGATGAATAAGGGAATAATATATAACCCTCCACATCCTCATTGTTCTAGTGAAGAGAATTGAAAGGGAAAAAAAACTAAATCCTGATATGAAGCAGGTGTCTACTAGCTATATCGCTTCAATTTAATGTAGTTCCAGGACACATCAATTACAGAATGTTATGGAATTGACTGATCCCAAAAGAAGTTTATTTTTATTTGCTCAAGAAACCAGAAATCACGGCAATAAATTTTTGTGTTTACTACCATCATAGAGGAAAGTGGAAAAGACAATAAAAAAGATTCATTCCATGAGACGGATCCAAAGTTTCGCAGGCCAGCAGAACTGCCCCACAGTCCCAGCTTACAACTGTCCCCATTCCTACTCATCTTAGTAGAAATTTCTTAACTTTCCATTTTTATGCGTCTACAATATCCATTCCCTAACACTAATAGTCCTTTTCTATCTGTCGACATTTAGCATAGCTGAAAATCAACCCCCAGTACGCATACGCTGCACTTCAAATCCTTGTCAAGGTGAGCTCCACGGATCATAAATATATCGGAACCAGTTCAAATTAAAGCTATTGACACAGAATCATCCCAGAAGCTCATCTGCTCTTAAGCAAGTGACCAACAGCAAAGAACTTGCCAATCTAGAAATCTAGACTACTCCACTCGGTTCTAACATAAATTCAACCACCGGTCTGGACGGCACAGCATCCGCCCAGAAAAAACACACACAGGACAAGTTGGGCGGGATGAAGATAGAATGAGATAACCGGAGGACTTGCAGAAGGAGACGGACCTTCGTTTGAGGTGGAGCTGCTTCTCTTGATGCTTGATCTGCGACAGAACAATCTCGCAGTCCGTAAGGTGAGGCCCTAAAGCCCCCATTCCGCGGTTGATCCGTAGCGCCTTAGCACCGGCTTGTTCTCTCCGTGCTGAATTCGTGCGACTCTGGCGGGGACGAGGCAGGAACCGGGTGGAGAGCCCAAGCCTGAAGTTGCAGGGAAGCCGATTCTGCCAGCCTAGGTCGACGGAGGGAGAGAAGTCCGTTGGCGGCGGCTGTACGAAAAGTGCTGCTGCGGTCGGCGGCTGCGGGAGGGAGGAGGAGGAGAACTAGAGAGAGAGAGAGAGCGGAAGCACGCAGAGATCAATTGGGCTTTCTGTGGGCGGTGCGGTGGCCAATTTATTAAATTCGCAGCCTTTACGTTTTGGATTTTTATATTTAAAAAAAATTATCAAATAAAATAGTCTAAATTTCAATAATAATGAAGAGAATAAAATCACCAAATCGATTGTTTGTGAATTCTGTTGCCAAATTTAATGAAATAACCAAAATTTGTGTTTGGTGTTTACCTTTTCCTTTTTTTTTAATAAGATGAAGAAAGAAATTGGATTTTCTATGTGACAAAAAATAGTATAAAATTGACGAAATCACCTAAAACTCGTACTTTTTTAAGTTATTTAAATTTTTAAATCTTATATTTCAAAATATCAAAGCAAACATTTAAATTACAAAAATGAAGAAAATACTAATGGATATAATATTTATCCAAACTGAGAAGTTGGTATCACCATTTCACAAAGAAATTTGAAAAAATATATCTATACTATTATATAAAACATGTGAGAATTTTAATATCTTTTTCATTTTTCCTATTCGCCCTTAATATAATTTACATATTAAAATTTATGACGTATATTTGATTTCCAGGTTAAACGCAAAACAATAACTTCATTCAATTTCTTCACACCCCACATTTATGATCTTAACAGCAAAAAGCTTCCATTAACTGCTCATAGGAGCTTCTCTCAGTTCTTGAAAGGTCTCCCTCAACTCCTCACGGTTTCTTTTGACTCCTGGAAGTTGACACATCTATCCATGGCTCACCGTGTCCCACTGTGGCACATTACAACCATTCATCAACTCGTGAACTGCCAAATACAAACATGAACAGCCCATTACAGTTTGCTAACCTCTCAGTGTAGCAACCAACTGCTCGTTTCAGCCTTCTACCAGCTCAACACATCAAGATGCAGCATACTTACGAATCAACGCAACAGAATACAGCAACCTACAGTGTCTAAGTAGTGGTAAGAGCTTATACAGGTTAGGAATTTTGCGAGTTTTTGGAAGTCGTGCTGAAGGAGAAGAACAGAAACAAGAAAACAAAAATAAAGATCGGCAACAAAAATAAAAATGAAACGTGGTTGGCCGGGATCAAAATCGTCTCTATATTTCAGGTTAAACCTGTCTTGAGCTATGTCAATCTAAGCCAGTTTAGTGCTCTTCATGATGAGATTGAACTGTCTAATTAAGTTGCATATAAACAGTTCAATTCGACCCCGATCTTCGTGAATTACCTTTCAGCATGAGCCTATCCATTCTCTCGAATTCGAAGTTCGACCCCCTTCTGGGCTAAACTGAGGTGTCTCCGAATATAAAATACAAAATAACTAACGCTATCTCTTGAATTGAATCATCGTCTTCCACTAACAAGTTTGTCACTTCAACACTGCTCTTATACAACACATCCATGTATTTTCCAGCATTATGGAAAGCAAATTTTTCAGCTAACCAGACATCCTCAGCTGTATTGCTGCTTCCACTTCTCTCAGATGAGTGACGTACAGAAGCCCTGCAGAAGGAAAATACTTTTAGAGATTAATACACAAGGGCCCGATCCTTTGGGCTCTCAGTAGATGATCCCTTTGGAGCCATCCCTGCCCTTCTACCCTCGAGAGTCGGTACCATTATCATATGATAATAACCGATTCCTCTCACGAACACCCTCTTCCTGAAAGCTCGAGTCAAGGAGCAGCTGAAGAGACTTCTTGGCGTTCTTAATCTTGAATCGTACAGACGGTCTTTGCTTTAGAAGAACCTTCTTTTGTGCAGGATTTAGTTCGTCCGACTTGTCACTGAGAGATTGTTTGCCCTCTGTATGATTCCCCACGACCTCATTCATAAATTGAACATCGGTTTTAGAAGGCAGAACCACTGGAGATGCATCTTTTCCCCCAGAGCAAATAGGCTCTGCGAGAAACGGATTAGTCCTAGAATTCTTTTCTTCCTTCATATCTACGGACAGCCCCGGACCATTGCAAGTGATACCATTGTGCAAATTGGACAAAGGCTTGTCAACTTTCATAGGTTCTTTCTCCTCAACAGCTACACCAGGGAATTTAGGCAACCAAGCAGGAATATGCTCGTAAGGAGGTTCCTCTCCACTCTGCATGAAGCTCTCGCTTTGCCTCCAGTCTTTCGAAACCGGAAACAAAGGGAGAGGATATGCAAAAGGAATCTCCTCGGAATTATAGACATAATTCAAAATCTCCCAAACCATACCCGAATTCAACAGGCACCGATCGTTATTAGAAGCACCAGAAAAGCCCACTCCCGAGTGCAAATCTTCAATCCCGCGAATGATGTCCAAACCATTGGCCTCCGTCCTGCCAGCAGAATTTGCAGCAGAAACAGCCATCTTTCCTATGTCGAGCATGTACCTAATCGCTATGTCAGATAAAGTCTCTAGAGCAGATTTCTGGAATGCCTGAAACCCTTCATTGTGACATATCTGACCAACTGCCACTCTAACAGTAGCTTGCGAGAATGAATCCGTTCCGGGTTTTCTAGGCGGGTCACTACTTTCGTGGTTTTTCCTTCTCTCCCTGCCTCCATCGCTCATATTCAGCTGCCTCAGATCACTTCACACCAGGCTCGCAAGATTACCAGTATTGTCATCACCTACTCCCCAATCTCAAACTTATTACCCAGGCTTGGTTTTTCACCCCTGAAGACGCAGAAAAATAAACAGAAACAAGAATCAAATCTGAACACTCTTCTGGGGCAAAAAAAAAGGGTTTATTGAGAGTATTACGGGCAAAGCAATGGCAAGAGACTGATATCCGAGCCATCTTTCTTGGGAACTTCTTATGACAACAATATAGAATTCAATAGAAGACACTATAGCAAAAGGAAAAAACTAAGATGGAGCATGCCGCCATTTTTTTCAAACGCCAGATACTAATCAAACTGTCATGCTCTACCGGCCTCGAGGAGCAGCAGGTGGTAGAGCATTGGGGGTCCCAGACCTCCAAGTTTGATCCCCAGTAGGCACAATGCCAAGGGTGTTTACTCGAGGGCGATAAAGCCCGCCTGGTTCAATCGGTTTACCCATCACACGTGATTTGCAGGTTATTGCGTATGTCCGAAGAGCAAGTGTCGGGGACTGGAAAGTGCCCAGATACCTCGATCATGGAAAAAAAAGAGCTCTAGAACAGAGCAAACCCTAGACTTCGTTCTCGGTTTATGTTACAGCGGAAACATTAAATTCTGTACCGAATAGAGCAACAAGCACGCCATGAATATCTGCACTTACCTTAGCATCATATCGACTCTAAATTGCACTGTACAGGGTACAGACTGAGCTGACAAAGAAGAATCTTCGGGATCCCAAATTCAAAATTTGAATCTGATTCGACTCAGAGCACCCGTTAGCGCAAGATTGCGAGCCGGTTCGCCAAATAGGGCAAAAGGGTTTCAGAATTTGGACTTCCGGAATCAAAACCCTCGTTAAACCATGCAAGATTTTGAGACGTAAAACTGTCGTGCGAGGCGAAGGATGAGCGACGGAGAAAGCGGGGGTTCATCGAGGGGAGGTCAGCGCTTGTCAAAGGGTTAACAGAGAGGGAGGGGGGAGAACAAAAAGTAAGGTTTTATATTTTGCATTCCAGTCCTCTTATTTCATATTCTCTCAATTTTCTCCCCGCTTTTGTCTGTCGTTTATTCAATCGAGTCCTTGATGTGTGTATTCTAGGGCTGACGATATGTACTTAGCAGTCAATCGCGTCTGAATGAGTTTGGCTAAAAACCCTTTTAACTTAGATATTTGGATGATGAGGTTATCCAGGGCATGAAACCATGTTAATCCCTACAAGATTTGTGAATACTCTACAAACTCATGAGTCCGAGTAAATTCACGTTCCCGCATGTGCGGGCGACCTCAAGAGATTTTACGCTCGAGCGGTGATTCGAACCTCCAACCTTAGTGAGTATTGCTAAGTCAGACGAATGCCTCACCACCCGGACCGATTTCAGGAGGTTCTTTTAACTTAGATATTACATGTTTAATATAATATTCTAAATAAATCTATGTTTAAATAGACCGTATCTAAACTGAATTGACTACTTAATCTGTTTGATTTAGTATGTTCAAATGTGCATGTGATTACATCCTTAAAACACATGATACAGAGGTCGAACTAGACATCTCTCTTACTATTATACATAAACTTTTGGGAAGTTTAGTGTCTCTTTCATTTTTCATATTTGTCATTAATCTAATATATATATATATATATATGTTATGCAACGCTTTATAAGATTTTTAAGCTTAAGGGTAAAATAGTAATTTCAATTATTTTGCCCTCAATCCATATTTATGATCATAATAACAAAAATCTTTCATTAACTGTTCAAATTCTTTTTCTCACCACATATCTACAATTTTAACAATACAAATCTGTCAAGTTTCTTGAACGAATTTAAAATTATAAACTTGAAAAAGTAAAATTAGCATAATATACTAATGACAAGTGAGAATAGTCTATATATTCAACAAATTTCAAAGAATTAGATTACATTATTTTACAAAATAAATTATCTAATTTTACAACTTTATCCTATTATTCTACATATATTTATTTTTATTTTATTTTTATGTACAGCACGGGTACCTATTTAGTATTTATATATTGCTAGAACGACAGTGCACATGCTTTCTTTAAATTTAGAACTGTGAATAACTCTCACTTTTTTGTCACCGTTTATCATATTTGATGTTATTCGCTAAAATAAAAGTCCGTCCCATTGACAGCAGTTAAATTACGTTACAGTGTTTGTTTAACCATCCTCCATTAGTAAAATAACATTTATTTTTTTAAAATGTTACCATCAGTGGAGGTGCGAGCTTCGATTCTAGTTCCAAATGCCCCGATTGTACCGACCTTTCTTGGACCACTTTGATTTCGGATAAATCGATTGAATTGAGAGCGATAGGAGGCGATCCAAGGCCCCACCACCTCCCGACCTGATTTATTTGTATCCCGAATTGACCGAAGGGGCAACCTGACCTAATTTGGTCAATGTGTCTCGAATCGAATTGATTTCAAAAAATGAGCAACATTGATGATGGAGAGGGAACGAAACCAAGGCGTCCACCTCCAATGCGATCGATTTGTCGCTCGGATCTATTTGACATAAATTGATCGAATCGGGGGCTACTGGGGGGCCAAAATCGAGTCCCCGCACCCTCAATTCGGTTGATTTTGTTGGACCAAATTAGTTTGATAAAATTTGATACAACTAGGAGATGCAATACAATTAATTATTAGACTGTAAAAACTTCATCAACTTTCATGATAGAAAGTGACATTCTCCTATAGTCCGTACTGAACGCCTTCCAAGCCCGACTACCGGTGGTTGCAACACATCTTCCTCTGATTACACATAATAGCCCGTAACCCACATGTGTCATGTAAGTCAGGGTAAATCCTAATGAACTTGTACTCTCGAAAAGTTGAACCCAGAATATGGAAAGCAAAGAGCTCCTTACTTACCACTAGGCTGGCCACAGTGGCTCCTATAGCCCATAGTTATTTGGACTATTTGTTCAATATTTTGTCTATATTACATTAAACCAACATGGGCATTTTTTTGTCTCTCTCTCTTCTTTTTTTTTTTATTCTAAAATTGCTTTACCTAATTTAGTCAATAATCTTTTACATTATTTTTTCTAATTTTATTTAAATTGATGTGTGAGTGAGTTCGCATATACTGAAGTTAGTCTATTTAATTGACGCGTAACAACATGCTTACAATTCATCAAATGAATTATTCCATCCCGATGATTTGTCTGCTAAGGTGAGATTAATATTATCGACTCTATTTTCTTATAGCGGAATTCTTTTTTTAATTTCCAAGTTCATGTTTTTTTTTTTTTGGTAAATTTGTAATGTTACGTTGTTAAACCGTTGAGGACCTCGACCAATGTTGACGACATTTTCAATCGAGCTAGCTTGGGAGGTAACAGCTTCCATATGAAATGTTCATGGGTAACATTTCGAAGACACGATAACTTAGGGACTGTAATGTTATTTTTCAAAATGGCAAAATGTTTGGGGCCAAGTAGTTTTACAAAAATGGGCTTTTATGCCTTTTTGCGAGGATTGATAAGTTTCAATTTGGGCCAGGCTCGCTTAGTCATTGAAATTTCTCTGCAATTCTTTTCCCCTCTGAATTACAAATCTAACTGATTCCCATCCTTTCTGCCATGCGTTAAACGTAAATTTAAAATTTATTTTTTTCTTCCAAAGATTATTACATGAATAATAGAAAGTCTTGTATGTAACGGTGTCACCATGTGGCCACTGATTAAATTTAGTCTTTTTTGAATTTTATAAAAGATTTAAAAAACAACTGAACTTTATTGGTTGTACTGCCACGTGATGATGCTGTTATAAAAAAGGCCTGCTCCCATAAAGGAGAAAGTATTGTATGAAACGATGATATCACGTGACAATACTTACGACGTGCATTCCCTGTCCCCCTAAACAATCCCTTCAAATATCCTCTCTTGGTGGCGACGTAAAAGACCAGAGCAGTGGTAAGTCATCACTCTTGATTCAAATCGCTTAATTCAGTATTCCCGTGGCTATTTTTCTGAAGATCTACATATATTTCATCTAAGATCGTACCAAGAACGCTGCAAGAGGAACAGAGTAAAAGCCTCGGCCAATGGGGCGAAACTTACTAGAAATATAATATCACGAGCTCAGAATGCGAAATCAGATAATTTAATGAAAAATAAGATACAAATAACTAAAATTTATATAGCAATCCATGAATTTTTTCGAGTTTAAAGTGATGATCACCCCTGCGCAACTCTTAAATCCGTCTCTGATCGGAACCTTAAACTTGTTGGACCAATCATGGGGTTTAAATAGTTTGTAACGGAATCATTTTGTCTGACTTCTTTCGCAGGAACGGTCGCAAGATCGAATTCTGCACCGAATTTACACTTGCGAAAATGTTCCGTTGTCGAGAGTCCCGATTGGGTTGAGAGATGTACGGTGTTAAAAGAAGAACAATCCCAGGAGGCATCGCCAGCCTTTTTTTCCTGCCCCCAGCAAGTTGCTGACTTTGAAAAGCCTGCCTTGGCCACATCCCCAAACACAACTTTTATCTATTTCGCGTGTCCATCATGGGAATTAAACTACTAGGCACATTCGACACCGCCGAGAAAAATCTCGACTCGATCCACTCAACAGAATCATTCGCTCGTATTGTATGTACAAGATTGTGTGCCGATACCCGGCTCGAGGTGTATATAAGGTACATAATTTTAACAGGAAAGTATGGATGTCTCGATTTTTTTTTAAAAAAAAAAAAGGGGGTAAAATAGGTATTTTATGCAACCGATTTGATGATATGATCTGTTACATTATTGGTAAAGGACATTTATTAAACCAATCCCTTTCTAGTCAAGTATGGTTGGCTGAAAGATGCCATCTCACCGCTGGTGGGGCCTGCTTGGATACCGTGGCTGGCGACCAAAAAAAAAAAACTTGCATTCCTGCTTAGCTGTTGCCCTGCAACCAGCAGGAGACACGTGTCTTGCAGAAATGTTTGTGGACACGTGGCCAACACCCACATCACCGAGCCAAAATTATATATGCAACTTGGCCCTTTTGGGCTCCACTGTGATCTTCGTCAAGATTTTCTTGCCCTTTAAGCGTCTTTTGCGGAGATTCCTTTTCTCCTCTCTCTCTCTCTCCCTCCCTTTTTTAATTTTTAAACGTACGGAAAAAGATCCTGAGAATGGAAATTCAATCTAAGTGTTAAAAATTGAGGATGTTACGACTATATTAGACCTATTTACCCTTTTAATTATTCTTGCTCTTTCATTATATATACAACAATCATAATCTTTTTGGCCGTGCGGGGCACGATCCGAGTAATTAGGATTAGAAAATGCTCGTTCATCAAGACAAGCTCTTAATCGGTACGAGGTTGCGCCCTTTTTCCGCTTACTGTGGCACGTCACGTTACATGTTCCGCCACTTTCTCAAATGACATGCCGCCCAACTTGATCATATATTTTACTGCGATCGAGATCGGTGTCACGATCAGGCAAAACGTGCACCTATTCGATGATTACAAAATGAAGTTAGTGACCGACTCATTAACATGGCATTATCATTACAAAGTCCTAGTAAAATAAATACAGGGAAGGTATATGGCTTAATACAGTTAATATTACTTTCGCTCTAGAATCTAAAGATTCTGGTTCGATCTCACCCGTGAAATTTTTTCTGTTCCTTTCATGTCTCTTCCTTGTGTTTTTTAGACTTATGTATATCTTCTGCACACTTAAAAAAATAAAGGAAGTATTTGTATTTAATGGATGTGTGCCACTTTTGACCAACAACTTGCAAATATGATATGCTTCAAGGGAGTGCTTAATTCTTTTCTATTTCAATCTCATGCAAGTTGCCTGACAGAAAACATTAGACATGAAATTGATGTTGATTTGACACATATTCTCTGTAAATGGTGAATCTCAATAGAAGATTACCATGACAAGAAGATGAGATAATGTAATTTAATAAAAAATAGATAAAATTAAGTAAAGTTTTTATTATAATTTATAAAATTTCTCAAATTTATGGGTGGTCGGCTCTACTATAAAAAAATTTATTATTGGAAAAATTTTATTTTTTAATGATTCGACCAACTCGAATATGATTTGGTCAGGCCCATTTATAACAGCTCTGAATATCGAACAGTACGATACCGAAAAATACAATATGTTTCTTTTCTAGTTGTCCTATTGACCTAGCCTATAATCCTAAACCTTCCAATATAATTTAGCCAGACCAAACACTCTATACAGACCCATGGAATCCATGACCAGTCCTATATTGAAGTGAATACCTAACATGTTCATTGTATGAATTCTTTTAGATCTCAATTCCTGAGTGTAAAATTTTCATAATTTTTGACAGTAAAATTTACACGTATTAAAATCTAAACAGTAATTTATGTAATCAATTCGTTGTGTATCACATACTTCATGTTCGTCTATGTGCCTGCTCGGTGCTAAACTCATTAGCTCCTATTTGTTTTTCGATTACTTTACTAGGGCATGATTTGGGCTTGAATAATTCAGCACATTTTCTACTTAAATAAGGAATTAATTCTGAATTTTATAAATGAAAAAGTTCATGATTTGAGACACTTTTATCCCACAACAAACTAGGACAAAAATCAATTGGGATCCGCTGGACAAGGTGGTTTGAACTGGAAAAAAATGGCAACTGCGTGTCAATCACGAGAATAGAACTCAAAATGTCATCATTTTCAATTGAGAAAGGTACCGATACACATACAGCACATTTAGCTCATTCGAATAGCTATGTCTTGTAGCATCTATTCTGCACATAATAGTCATTTTGGCATTTGGTTAGTATCGAAAATATTATATGGAATACATATCTTGAATGCGTCCAGTACAAGGGTCAATGGGTATCCCCTCCTCGTAAGGAATAACGGTTACTTGTGAGGAGTAAAGTTAACGAAATCGCCCTTTACTGTCCCTTAAACACTATCAACTGAATTTTAAAAAAATAATTTTAGAAATATTTATATTTATAAATATTTTAATCATTTGTACTAAAAAATTTCCGAAGATATTACCTTTGTCATCGGTGTGAAAAACCAGTGATCTGATGGTAACGTCGACCGAACAACTGACAACACTGATAGAGAGATTTTATCATGTTGTAAAAAAAATGATTATTTTATGATTTTTCTGAAAAATTAAGATTAATTATTACCGAGCTAAAGTTCGGTGGCAATTGGGCAAGTTGCCTGCCGCCTGACGGTAGATCTATCAGGACAGCCTTGATGATGAACGGACAACCTTTCTTATTCATTTTCTGAACTTTTTTAAAAAATTAATTTTAATAAATCAAGAAGCGAGAGAGTGATAAATTGTTACATGACGTGGTTAATCCATCGAGTCTCGAATTGAGTAATATGCAAGAAAGTCGAGTTTGTGCCTCGTAATTCGAATAAAAAAGAGATAAAAGGATATTGCTGAAAAAAGAAGGGATCGGAGGTCAGTAAAAGCAGAGAGTATGAGGGGAGAAAGCAAGTAGTGTGAGAGAGTTCGAAGGAAAAAAAAAAGAATATCTTATAATTTTAAAAATAGAGTAAAAGTTTATTTAAAATTATAAGAGAATAGTCAGTGGTATCAAGCAATTGAATCTTATATAAAGGAAGTCAGTGCATCTTAGCCACTGAATAGTTTCATACAAATTTCCCCGGATTCTCATTGACTAATTTTTTTAAAATAAAAAGAAAAAAACAAGCATTTTTCTAAATACTTCTATTATTTAAAAAAAAAGAAAGATAGTTGATCTTTTTTTTTATATAATTAAAAATAATCATAAAATCTATTTTTTGAATGAATAGAAAAACAAATAAGGATTAAGTTATAAAATTACTCTTAAAATTAATAACACTATAAAAATTAATATACTCGTTAAAAAAGTATATCAAATATCACTATTAATAAATTTATATTCAATTATATTTCGTTAATAATTCCATGTATTTTTTTGATAAAAAATAATTCCATATATTTTTAGTATTTACTGAGGATGTCCAGCTTCGTAGATAGGATCTGGCAAACACCGACGATGTCAGCCACGTGGCAGCATCTGATTCCATTCGAAGGCACCTCACCTGCACACCTCGCAGACCGAGAAAACAAAAGGACTCGCTGCATTTATTAATTCAATAACTAAACAAAAGGACCCCCCGAACTGCAGGGGGCACGTGTCAGGCAGAGACAAGTCCACATCACTCTGGGACACGTGTTCTGCTGAAGTCCGGTCCGGTACCGGGACAACAGCTTTTCCCTTCAACCAACGAGGATGGGACGCGTGCCCGGCGCCTCCTCGGAGTCGTCCATGCGAAATTCCACGTCCGTGGGTTTCAGTGGGCCCCACATGGACTCCACGTCTCGCATTTCCATATGCCCACGTAATGTAGTAAGTAGAGTCCTGCACCGCTAAAATAATGAAGTGAGTACTAATAATATAAACAGTTATTTTAATTATTATTAATTATAATAATTTAACTGATTTTTATTCTTTATGTCACTGTAAGGAATGACTATTTAAGATTTTTTTGGAAGATAAAGATGGTAATGTTTATATACTCATATCAACAAATAAAAATTTAGTTATTTTAAGAAAATTTTTTATAAGATTTTAAAAATAAAAATATTATGAATAATTAAATTTTAATTGATTAGTGTTAGCAAATAAATACTATCACGTGATGATACCATTATGCACGATAAGTTTATAATGTAATAGTGATATGATGACGTGGCAACTTACCACTTAAAATAAAATTTATATGAAAAAAGTTATGAGTGCTGGCAAATAATGATAGTTTTGATAATAAATTATATAAATTTTAAAAATGTATTGAAATTTAAAAACAACTCTAAAAAAGTTCTAGAAATCTAAAAAAAAGTAATTTTTTTTCATGTGACATCATTTAACTGATATGTGTTACCACGTGGTAATGCGATTGCACCAAATACTTTTCCATTTACACACAAGACTTTATCCTGACAGGGAAGGAATGAGTTGGATTAGGTTATTTAAAGATTTGGATCCGATCGATCTTCTACCCCGCTGTCTTTTGTTTTCCAACCCTCTAATTATGCTAAGCTGATGAGGCAAGTGCCAGCACGTCCGATATCTTCGCACTTTAACATGAAAACTCAATTATGATACAGTGGAGTAAAAAGATTACCATTATTACTGTACTCCTATTTATGTATTTAAAAATCTATTCAACAATTTGTTAAGTAATTAAAAAATTTAGAAAGAAATAATTAAATTCTTTAAAATTTTAACGTTCATATAATTTAGTGAATATTTTAATATATTATGCGCTTTTTTTACATTAATTAGAAAGTAATAATTATCTTTGACGACCATTAGACTATACCTACTGTTAAGATTGTCTTACATCAAGCCGAATACTCGTGGAACCTAAGAATCTATCAGATGAGTGGGAATCACGAAGGAAAGATTTATTCTGTTTTGAATTTGAATTATTCTGATTTCCTGTAATTTCATTCCAATTCAAATTGGAATATTTTCTGCGATATAATTTAGGAGATATCTGATGTCTTTTTTTTATTAGGTCAAGATCTTATAAATGGGGCTGAATAGAGTCTTGTGAGTAAGAGTGAGGAATCTCTGAGTGATTTTTCTGGTAAACTGAATTTGGGAGATTGAGTAAAGACTCTTTTCTGAGTAGGGTTATAACAAAGGCATCAGTACAGGATCGAGAATCTCTGCGAAGTTGTAATCTCATATTTTGATATAGTTGCTTGTTTGCTCTGTGTGTGGATGTTTCGTTTAGGTAAGTGTTTTGTCACGTATATCTGGTGTTCGTGTTTCGTATCTTACTTCTCAGTTTTTTCACTGCAATCGCACTCAAAATTCCAGCATCAATAATTTGGTATGAATCCTAATATGTACTATGTCGATAAGCTTCTCGTGACATTTTTAAAAATTGTATATATATGCCATCAAGAATGGTGCTTTAACAGCTCAAAACCCACTTGCATATAGTTTGGTGAGGTTAATGTCCTAGGATCAAGTTCCATTTAAGCAAAATTACTAAAATAGACTCTTAGACTTGGACTTTATCACATTGACTTCTTGGACTACATAATGCTTTTGGTGGTGTGACGTTGAGACATATACTAGTACTTACTATTCAATTTATCTGATATGTTCACGATTTAGAATGAAATCTCGAACATTATAGTGCTCATCACTGGGTCAACATTGCTAAAAATAATTGTGTATATATTGCTGATTAAAAAATAATTGTATATGTAGTTAATAAAATTTAATAAAAATAACATGTTTAGTAATATTATCATTTTTTTCGGGTATCAGTTTCTATTTAAAGATCTAATGAGCCTAATTAATTTTCGCTCAAGCATTTGACTCTTAAACATGAATTTTTTTTATTTATAATATTTAAATTTCAGATTATATTTGTTAAAAAAAGGATATCTAACTATTTTAATGCGGATAAATAATGGCTGAAATATGATGATGTAAATGTGAATTATAGATAAAAACAGGTTTGCTTACCCCGTCAGCTGGAGTTCTTAATCACTCTCTCTATATCGCGCTCGCTGTTCTCTCTCCCCCTCTGATCTACTCTAATGGCTTCCTCTCCCCGTCTCCACTTGTGGGGTAAAATTTTCAGTATTTGACAGTGTTGAGAGAGAAAGTTGAATGCTTTCCTTTCAGTTCCTTGATTGATCAAATTGTGCGTGAAGCATACAACTTCGCACCAAGCACAGGGGACGGCTTCTTTACGCAATTCCCCTGTTCCCACTCTACCCTCCGAGTAAACATTTTCCCCATCTGGGCACCCTTAAAAACACCGAAACTCGCCCACCCCCATTTCAAAAATGACACCTTTTCGCCGCCTCCCACCTTTACATCGGTTCCCGCAGAAACCCGATGGGGAAGTCGGAGAAGCAGAGGAGGAGGATGGGGCGGTGGAAGCAAGGGACGGGATCGAGCTTAGCCTCGGGCTGTCCCTGAACGGCCGGTTCGGCGTGGACCCAAGGAGGGCGAGCAGGAACCTCACCCGGTCATCCTCGATCCCGGACTTCCTGAACCCGTCAATGGTGGAGATGGGGTTCTCCTCGCCGCTCGTGAGGACCTGCTCCCTGCCCGCTGAGACGGAGGAGGAGTGCAGGAAGAGGAAGGAGATTCAGAGCCTGAGGAGACTGAGGTGAAGAGGAAGCGGGACCAGAAGCAGAGGAGCTGCCCGGGTCGGGATCGGGTTGACGGCGAAGATCACAGAGGCCTAATGGAGGAGGAGGGCGAGTGTCTGAATGGAATCCATCTTCAACCTCGAGCCCTGTCGCAACAGTGGTCGATCGGGTCTCAGGGGAGCGGTACCGGCTCCTCCGGTGTTTCATCAGAATCTGATATCCAACAGCAATTCCATGGTACGAGGCTTCTCTTTTGCTTTCAATTTTTAATTTTTAATTTCCATTTTCTTTCCCAGTTGGTCACTTGATTTAATATTGACGTTGAGAAATTCTAAAATCAGTTTGTATGAAGGAATTTGCACTTGCTACTGAATGTGGATATGCATAGATTGCCATCAAGAATTGTCCATATCTTCGGTTTCAGGGGAGGCATATGCATTTAGAATGGGATAGTTGGGAAGAGAAGAACAATGGGTATCACAAACACCATGAGAGTTGGAATGTTGGATATAGACCTCGTGGCGGAAAAGTCGGGTACACCACGTGACATGTCTTATAAATCAATTATCGTACGACCCACCAATGAAAATAGAATGAGTTATAAATATATAAGGGAAACATTCGTTAGCTTGTAAAACATGTGATGAGATGTACCATAGAAAATTCTTTTTCAAGTTTTGAGGGTGTGCCCTCTTTCTCAAAATTTTCAAAGTCAGGTACTTAGCTGGTTATTTCTTCATAAATATTTGGTGCTTTGTGCTTTCTCTTTGGTTGTGCAGTGTATTTATTCCTTCATAGTATAGTAGGAGAAAATGTTTAATGTTTAATTTGTCAATGAAAATGTTTGATGTATGCCTATGTGCGACAAACCCACTCGTAAGTAAGCGTTGACTTCTAGACTAGGTCCAGGGTTCGATTCTCATGGAGGTCGGTATGGAGGATTTACCCGACTTGCCTCCACTGTAAATATAGCCCTCTGAGGAAGGCACAAGTCGGGCACGATGGCTTTCGAATACCTCGGTTATAAAAACAATGAAAATGTTTGATGTTCGAACTTTGGTGGTGCATTATTGTTATGCTTTCAAACTACAATTGGCAATGGAAGAATGAAGTCGAATCGATTGCTTGTGCTTAA
Organism: Lagerstroemia speciosa; assembly: GCA_037672795.1. Lineage (NCBI taxonomy): Eukaryota > Viridiplantae > Streptophyta > Magnoliopsida > Myrtales > Lythraceae > Lagerstroemia > Lagerstroemia speciosa. The sequence goes on from CM075310.1 coordinate 5,367,670, forward strand.
TTACACTTCCTTTTACTGATTTGCTGCAATTTGATCTAAAATTGGCAAATCGTATATGCATTTTCAATTTCAACGTACATGTCAGACTGGCTTTCCAGGAAGGGTCTCGTCTCAGTTTCAGTTCTTGGATATTGATGGGCGTCATGGCCAACATTATCAATCTCTCAGAATTATGTTCTCATTCTGAGAACTCCGTGATTTTGGATTGCAGAGAGTTTGCCGAGATCACCAGCTGTACTGGGACAGGCACTCGCAAAGGGCTCGGTACCGTCAAACGGCCGTGGACCGCCCGCCAAAGGGGTCGGTCGGACGGCGAGGAATTCGATGGAGGAGATGCCTTTTGTGGTTACGAAGGGGAATGGTCCTGACGGGAAGAGAGTCGAAGGATTCCTGTACCGGTATAGGAAGGGGGAAGAGCTAAGGATAGTCTGCGTCTGCCACGGCAGCTTCCTCAGCCCGGCTGAGTTCGTGAGGCATGCTGGCGGCGGCGATGTGGCAAACCCAATGAGACAGATCCTTGTGCTGCCATCCTCGTTGCTGTAGCGAGTCTCCATTCATCGGATAGAGAAGATCGTAAGATTTCTCATTCTGATACCGAACTTATTCCGACCCCATGGGATATATAGATTGTCTGTGGGGATGCTGAACTTTTTATTCGATAAGAATGAGGAGAAGATGTTGGAATCCCACTTTGGATGTTCGAATCTGAGTTTCTTTGTTTCGGTATGGTCTGGTTTCCCGGAAAACGGTTCCAGGGCTTCTCGGTTTTCTATTCCCTGGCGACTTGCAGAGCTGCTGGTTATCGTTTTGAGCCACCCTGATAAAGCTGTAAAAAGTTCTTCCAACGCTTAGCAATGTGGTGTAGATTGAAACAGGACAATCTCTTCATTGCTTAACTATCTTTCGGATTACAGGTGCCTTTACGTGGCAAACACCCGTCCTCAATAACTGAACTCGGCTCCATACTTAAAGCTAGCGTGGTGTGAGCCCACACGGTTGGCTCTGATACTATGTGAAGTTTCCACCCGGCCCATAATCCCGATTGCGAGGTGCCTCTGAAGAAGAGCCGGAATCATTCATTACCAGACAACACATGGCGAATACACTTTTTTTTTTCTCAAAAGTAATGAGAATTTTATCATTACTTTAAAAACGAGTGCATGGTAAAATGTTCAAGAAAATACGAAAAATACAGGATTAGGAACTACGGAGAGATCTTCCGGGCTAACTACAAGGAAAATATATGTGAATAAACACATCAAATAGGCCCAGACACTTGTAGACAACCAGCAATATCCGAGATCCTAATCCCAACCGTCTGCCGAACTCCATGGACCCCAATGAAAATCGGGAAGGAAGGGTCCTCAAGCCATTTATCCATGTAATTCTCAGTCATCTTGTATAGATATTTAAAGTAAACATCCATACGAGAGCAAAACAGACCGGTGTCTTGAACCGTACTCGGGGGCGTGCGTGGTCCACTAGCGGCAGACCTGGCGTCTCCTCCTTGTTTATCTTCTCTTCCCCCGAGCTGGACTGGCTGGATTTTGTTCAGATCCTGCCGGATCTGGCGTAATCGGAGCAGATTCGGACGAGATCTGGCCGGATCGGAGCCGATCGAGGTCAGATCTTGCCTGATCTTGGGGGATCTGAATAGATTTGACAAAGTTTACAAGGCCATACACGTTGTTGTACGGAGATTGAGGAATGTAATATTATTCACCAACGATGTATGCGAGATCGGCCTCGTCCGGTCTACAGTAATTCATTGGTGGAGCCAATTACTGGGTGGGCTTTCACACTGCTTCAATCAGCCCATGGCGATGGCAGAAAACCCCTTAAGAGATCTCAGGCTTTGACCTTTTCTTGCATACTATAGTATTCATATCCATCTATACAATATACGTAATGATATATATATATAAATATATATCTTCTATTATTATATGGAGAATTAGTGTTAATTGGTCTCACTTTTAAAATTTTCAAAATACCATTAATAAAAATATTTTTAACCAATAAAAAAGACAAATGGAATGAAGTGGTAAAATTACCCATATAACCATAACTATCTAATAACATTATAACTACTCTAATTTCCTGTTTCTAATTATATAATTTATTTATTTACTCATTATATACTCTTTAAAGATTAATTATCTATAAAAAAATGCTCAACTATCAAAATTATGAATTTGCAATCAACTATATAATATGCAATTTTGTGCGTAGAGCGAGTAGATGTCTAGTGTGTGTGTATATATGCAAATGATTACGGTTTTGGTGTCTATTTCAAATTTCTCAAACTATCATTGACATATAAAATTGATTTGTTAGTATCCATTAGGTTAAGAAAAAATTGGGGTGCGATGGTAAATCTACCAATATTTAACTATCAAATTTTTATTACGATTTCTTTCTCTCTTATTTCACACAACTTTTTTCAACTACCCATTCATCATCACTCGATTTTTAGTTTCATATTTAATTTAATTAATTATAATTAAAAATTCATTTAATCATTTTTTTTCAATTTTATTAAATGACAAAATCCATACATAGCACGGGTGGATGTCAAGTGTGTGTGTATATATATGCAAATACACATTGCTTTGCTTTAATTTTCACTTTTTTTTTTAAATTACTCATAAATATATAAAATTTGATTTTTAATAACTTTAAATTAAGAAAAAAATTAAGGATGCGATGGCCAATTTACTTGTAACTAAGTGCTCATTCTCCAACATCCACACCAGCTTCCTCCCTCTTCCCTATCTTGTTTTATATATATAAGTAGACGTTGACTAGTACTACATACGAAATTATCCATTTTACAGTTGATTACAAAATCTTACTTTAGAAAATGATTTATTAATTTTTTGACAAATGATTAACTTTTAAAGAGTGTATAATAAGTAAATAAATAAAATATATAGTTAGAAATGCAAAATTACGAGTAGTTATAATGTTATTTGGTGGTAGTGGATTTATAACTAATTTTACCGCTTCATCATCATTTGTCTTTTTCTATTGGTTAAAAATATATTTATCAATGGTATTTTAGAAAATTCAAAAGTGAGACCAACTAACCACACTTCTCCCTGTAATATATATTTCTCTTACTTTTTTGGACTTTTCATTATATACAAAATCACTCTATTTTTGAATTTATTACTTTTTTCCTCAGTTTTATTAAATAACAAAATTCGTACTTAACACAGGTTGAACTATAATATAACTATATGCTGATTTATTTATGCTAGATAGGTGTTATGAAATACAGATATAGAGATATTAACCCATGTAAAATTGAAGTTAATGGATAAGGTCAAATATGTTGAAGTCATTTTAATAATGTTTTATTTAGTCCTAGTATTTAGGTGTTGCTAGTTTGTTTAATTAGTAGTGTAAGATATGGTTACGTGGGAAGTTAATTTGTTTTGAATGTTGTCCTTTTATCTAGGACTTAGTGGTGCATTGTTTCCTCATTTCATGCTATTACTTGTTGCATTAGCTCTATGTAAAGACTTTCGTAAGTTCAATCCGTTTGCATTTGTCAACAAGTAATAGACTCGTTGTTCCTTCAATATTTTCATGTCTCTTTTTCTCTCAAATATTGTAACAATGGTATCAAAGCCACACATGTAGTAGCAACAACGAGGGCTAGCCCAGGTGGTCGGGCGTCGGGAGATTTTCTAAGACCTCCCAGGTTCAAATCCCCTGGGGTGCATTTCCTAGTGGGTGAGAGCTTTATAACTCTCGAACCCATCATATTCGCCTAACTTATCTATCATACGTTTGCGGGTTATTGCATATGCCGCAAGGAGGAGGTGCCACAATCATCGCTAGTTGGGTCTGGAAGGGTACTCAGATACCTTGGTTATAAAAAAAAAGAAATATAGCCTCTAAAAATTTTGTGTAGGCAGCTATCCCTCATATTGGTGGTCATTACGATCATTGGAGCATGTTGATGCATAATTTCTTGAGGTCCAAAGAATACTGGGACATTGTTGGATATGGAGTAGCAGAACCAGTGACCAGAGTCATGCTATTTGATGCTCAAAGAGCCAAGATAGATGCCTTGAAGCTGAAGGATCTCAAGACCAAGAATTACATTTTTCAAACTATTGATCTATCAACCTTGGAGATAATTCTTTGCAAAGATACCTCCAATCACATTTGGAATGTGATGAAGAAAAAGCTCCAAGGGAACATAGAGACTAGGCATGTGCAACTTCAAAACCTTCAAACTGAGTTCGAGAATTTTCAGATGAATTTGGGAGAGTCGGTTTCCGATTATTTATCGAGAATAATGATTGTTGCCAATAGGATATGGATCCATGGCAAGAAGATGGAAAATGTCACCATCAACGAGAAGATTCTTTGATCGATGATACCGAAATTTAATTTTGTTGTTTGTTCCATAGAAGAATCGGAAGACATTGATGCACGTTCAATTGATGGTTTGTGGAGTTCCTTGCTGGTACATGAGCAAAAAAATTGTCCAGCAAGATAAAGAGGAACAAGTATTAAAGGCAGTAACCAATCTAAAAGGTCTTGCTCATGGTAAAAGTGGATGAAAGGACAAAGAAACACACCAACATTCAGATAGGGATCTTGCTATTTGGAAATGAAAAAAGGTTATTAAGATATAAATCCCACACTAGAGAATTAATGAATTGAAACTTGGATTATAAGAGAGTGCTTACCGCCAATCTAGTAGCTTGAATTTTTGGGTTGAACATGGGTCTGACCTTTTATGGGTGAAGTGAATATTTTACATGCTATCAAAGTAGGTTAATTTGAACTCACACCATGCTAGACTCAGTGTGGAGCTCGTGACCCTATAAGTCAGAGAGAGGAAGAATACCCGACTCGAGCACAGTTGTTAGCCCGAGGAGGGTATATAAGGCCTGTCTCGTGATAGTTTGTCGCCCAACCTAGGACCAGAAGAGAAATGATTGGTTCGAGGTCAATTGTTGATTGCAAGAGTTTAAGTGCACGTGTTAAATGTGAATATATTACCACGTGAGTGTTGGGAGAATTAATAAGTTGAAACCTAGTTTATAGGAGAGTATGTATGCCCAACCTAATAGCTTGAACTTTTAGATTGGACATGGGTTCAATCTCTTGTGAGGCGGGTGGATATTTCACAAAGGTCATGACATTAACCATTCAAATAGTTACAAGTCAAAGTCTGTAAATAAGTCAAATGTCGAATGTTATAGTGTATGGCCATTACAAATATGAATGTAAAACTAATCTCAATAGAAACTATAGTGTGACATTAAATTTTGCAAAGAAAGAAGAGAAATTTCTCTCTGGTTGGCTTATAATCTGAAAGAAGAAGTTTACCAAAATTTGTGGTATTTATATATTGGTTGTAGCAACCATATGTGTGGAGACAAATCCATATTTTCATATCTGGATGAATCATTTCACAACACTGTAATCATTGTAGACAACTCGAAAGCTTTAGTCATGGGTATCGAGAGTGTGAAAATTTGCACAAAAAAATTCCAATCAGATTATTTCTAATGTTTTCTTTATTCTAGATTTGAAAATCAACTTATTGAGTATTGGACATTTCTAGGAGAAGAGGCATGAATATTTCTATTAAAAAAATAGAGTTTGTGGCATTCAAGATGAGAAATTGGGATTGATAGCTCAAGCCAATGTGACAACAAGTCGGATGTTTCCGCTATAACTCGACAATGCAACTCAATTTCATTTCTCTGTAAGATTGAAAGAAAAAGCATGTTTGTGACATTTTCGCTATAAATATTTGAATTTTGGTGGCCTGAAAACATTACAACAGAAAAATATGGTGAATGATCTTTCAAAAATTCAAAGTCTCACTCAAGTATGTAAAAATTGTATTGTTGGTAACAACATTGAGATAATTTTGTAAAAGGAAAATCATAGAGAGCGAAGAAGGTGTTAGAGCTAGTTCATTCCAATATATGCAAGCCATTAATATGACATTAAATGTTGGTAAATGTTATTTGATAATTTTCATTGATGATTTTAGATTTGGGTTTATTTTCTGCCGGAGAAATTTGAAGCATTATTGCTTTCAAAATTTTAAGGGACTTATTAAAAAAGAAGCAAGCATACCTATAGAGACTCTCTGCAGTAATCGTGGTGGAGAATACAACTCATAACGAAACACTCACTCAATTTTACTTAAAAAAAAAAAGGAGATAAACAACGACACCTATGAACTCAGATAGCCTTGTGGCATACCTTTCATCTCCTACTTTCTCTTAAGGTAAGTACACTAAACACGAACTTAATCTGGACATAACAAAAAAAAACCAAACCATTGCCTGATGTGAACAGACGCTTTCTCATTAGACTATTTTATCCAGCTCTGGAAAAAGCTTTCCTTTCTTTTCTTATGATATTTTTGTGATCACTGAACTTGGCTTACTGAATGCCATATTGAAAGCTCTTAGTTAGTTCGGGTGGGAAACTCTTGTTCCAGCTTATTTGTAAATTTTTGTGAGGAACATGAGATTCAAAGACAACTTTCAATTGCTTATACCTGACAATAAAATGGTGTTTCAGGGAGGAAGAATCGAATCATTATGTTTTATTTAAGTCCTAGAAGTTAGGTGTTTGTTAGTTGATTTAATTAATGGTGTAAGACATGACTTAGTGGGAAGCTAATTTGTTTAAATGTTGCCATTTTCTCTAAGACTTATTGGTGCATTATTTCCTCGCTTCATGCCATTAGTTGTTGTTTAGCTCTATTTAAAGAGTTTCAAGTTGTAAGTTCAATTCATTTGCATTTTGCCAATAAGAAATGAAAGTATTCCCCTCCATATTTCCTATCCATTTTTCTCTCAGATACGATAATAAAATCAAATATAAAAAAAAATTCTTATTGTAAAAATCTTATGGTTATTGTAATCTTCACTGACTATACAAACTAAAATATAAAAGGTAAAAGAACTGTATTGACTAATGGAGACAATCCGACAACGGCTTCAAGCTCACTCAACGTGGCCTGATACTATTAATAGTAAGTTCAAATTCTTTCTACATATTTTCTCGTCTTTCCAATTCAAGCCATCTAATTTTTTTTATCGAATTCCAGATGTTTTCGATTCTCTAAACTCACTGTTTGCATATAGAAAGATGCAAATGGAGCCAAGGGATAAATGAAGAGTACAGAATTCTCAACCACCACGAATCATACCATCCATGAATGCTAACGACAAAATAATAATGTAATCGATAAAGTCTAAATGGTTCGGTGACATTGACTATGATGGATCAAATTGCTTAGAAGACTCAGGTAATTTTTCAAAAATAAAAATGATAAGATAAATCATGAGTTTTAATTTAAAAATTCTATTTTCTTTTTTATTTTAATAATTAACTAGAAAATGATTTGATTTGATTAATTATGATGAACTAAACCAACTACGTCAAGTAAGAAATCAAGCTTGTTCTTGACAAAAAACCGTAGCATTAAAGATCGGTTCGAACAATTTTGCTTATTCTTTTATTCGATTTGACTCCATTTGATGGTTTGGTTCGGTTTTTATGGGTTTTTTTTTTTTTAGCAAGAAGCTACTACTATGTCCTAATTAGTTGATATCAACTTGTTATAGTTGTTTAATTCTCAATTTGAAACCGAGAGATTTTACATTTGGCTCTCACTGACGACTCTTCTCTGCCGCTTTTCTCTCCCCATCTATGTCACTATTAGGTTTGTTAAGCTTCATTGTCGAATTAAAAGAAAATTCTCACACACAACATTATTCTTCGATACGTACCACATAATATCCAGAAGTCTAGTGTGCCTCGACCAATTTAAGTCCGAGCCAGATTAACCCACTCAAGAGTAAGACTTTCTCAACATGAATTTTTTCATTCATAAAATTCGAAACTGAGACCTTATTTAAGTGGAAAATATATCGAACCATCTCAACGAATCATAACACAAACCTCAGTTTCACAAGAAGGGCACGTCTTCTTCCTCATCCCATTACCATCCCTTGAATGAATGATAAGGAAATTAGGCCGAGTCACCTTCCAATGATTTGTCACTTGGCTCGTGTAATTGCACCAATAATTGAAAAATATTAAATAGGAAATAATAAATCTTACTGTTATCTTATAAGTTAACCTTTTATAATAAATGATTATTACGATTTTCATTTCTATTATGATATTAGAACGTAGGTTCGAGTCACTGATCACGTACTTGCCCTTATTTAACTAGTTCCCCGCAGTGGGCTTCGAAAACTAATGTAGCCCGTGGGTGATGGAGAGTATTAAATAATAAATAATAAATCATATTGTTTGTTATTTAACATGTTATCTTTTAGAGTAAATAATTATAACGATTTTCAATTATGTTAAAAAGGAACGGGGAGATCTGTCAATTCCTAAGGTTTAACAGCATCTCTATTTTTCGAACAGTGAATACGAGAAAAACAGGAAATATATCAAGTGAGTCATTTTTTTTTGAAAATGAGAAATTCGATTTTGGTCATCAACCTTTTATACCATGTTCATATTTGACCTAAACCTTTTTAGGTTGATTTTTAGTACTCAACTTTTTTTTTTTGTTTTTGGTTCTTCATATTATTTCAATCATAAAAAAAAGTTACTTAATTTTGAATAACAATGTAAAGTTATTTTTAATTAAAAATTAAAAAAAAGGGGAAAAACTCAATATGATAAGGTGGTTTGACTTCAGCCACTACTGCCCTAGCCAAGTTGCCGGTAGAATCACAGGCAGTGGATAACCTTCTCACCGATGTTTCTTATCGAGGGCTTCAACATTTTTTAATTTTAAAAATAATTTTTTAAATAGAAAATACATTTAGTATTATTTATAGTTAATAGACCTTTTTAATATTAAATATAATGGGATGAGTAAAGTTGAACAAAACCCAGAAGATCGAGGACTGAAATCAACTAAAAAATGTTTAAGTTAAACATGAATATAGTATATGAATTTACTGTAAAATATTGGAGATTAAAATCAACTCTTTTCCTATCTAAAATAGATGAGTAAATCATCATTTCAGTCCATAATATTTTATACTGTCATTATCTTTATCATCAATCTAATTTTACTATTAATATCTTTCTCAATGTTTAAAAAATCATAGGAATTTAGTTCCTTAAAAGGGGATAAAAATGATAATTGTTTGAAATATTATGTGTGAAATTGATGATGAGGGACTAAATTGCAAGTTTTTTAAATATGGAGGATGGTGTCGATGGCAAAATTGGATTAAGGATAAAAATGATGGCTGCATGAAAGAGTTAAATCTCCTCGGATCAAGAGCACCTTATAGGCCCATAAAACATTGTTAACCGATGTGCAGGGCAAATACGTGGGTGGTATAAACAAAGGTTACGTGTTCAAGGAGAATCGGACCTTCGAGTTCGTGGACTTTTTGACGAAACAGGTGCACGGCTTATGCACATGAACTAATCCTTGGTGGGTGAATCGGTACCTTCACCCATCGGCGTAAACTTTTGGACTGAAGATGGACTCTACTCACATAAGCTCAATGAAAAATGAAATGACATTAGGGCATGTTATCGTGCAGACTTACTTCTGAGTATATATGCTCCATATGTTATGTTATCCCATTCTCGTTCAGCCATCACCATTACCACCTAGTATATACTTTTTAATAGTAAAATCTTGAATTGTAAGAGAGTTGGGAACTGCTAACTCTGATAAATTCCTTAGAAATTTAACATTGTATTAGAAAAGATTATCGCATGAACTCGCACCACGTTAAGCCAAGTACTAAACTCCTGGTGAAAAAGGGCCTGAATCTGAGGAAAATAATGCCACTGACAATTTCGGCGAACCGATTATGATTTTCAAGGGACCCAGCTAAATCTCATGAAGATCTACAAGATCTGCAGGCTTGCTCGAACTGTACAAATTGAAATCCCTTGCATTTCCACCATAGTTTTAAAAACCGGACCGGACCGGCCGGTCGGACCGGGAACCGGACACCAGCCCGGTCCGGTTTCGCTAATTGCTCCATTTGCATCAAGGACCGGGTTGGACAGTGTGAACCGGCCGGTCTGACCTGGTTTCCACTGAACCGGTCAAGAAACCGATCAATGAAGAAAAACAAAAAAAGTAAAAAAAATAAAAACAAGATTCAAAAATAGAAAAAAAAGAAGCCTAAGCTCTAAATTAATATATAGAATATAACAATCTTATTTATAAAGTTGAAATTATAAATTAATGTATAGAATATAACAATTTTACATTCATATTACTAATTTTATACTATTATAAGTATTATTTGTAAAAACTCGGTTAGATCCATCGAACCCCGGTTGAACCCAAGAACCCAAAAACCCATACCTTGACCGGTTTCTGGCCCGGTCCGGTTTTAAAAACTATGGTTTCCACCCAAATTCACCAGGAGGATTGCCGATTGAACAAGCATACCTCTCGCGTGGGAGAGTCCTTTGTGTATCGAGTATACCATGTAACGGTGTTTATATGATATCATAATTCAATAAGATTCAATTATGCTAAGATTTTTTTATAAAAGTTTTAAAAATAAGTCTAGAAATAACTAACTTTTATTAATTTATAACATGACGCATGTAATGACACGTGATATATCTCTTACACGTGGGAGTTCCTCCTCGCGTGGATGGTTGCGTTATAATGTAGCACGAATATTCCATATTTTGATGCAGAAACAAAATGAAATTGGAGCATTTTACCTTTTTACCTTAATTTTTAAAAAAATTTTACGTCAGCAATTTATTGGGTTACCACCCCTGCCCTCCGTCCTGGATAAGTATCCTTTGAGCAGTGCAGGCGAAGATCGATCCTATCTACTTACATCAGAGAGGTGATCCTATCTCCTGACATCAGAGGAGTGATGACACTGAACTTTTCGAGGAGGATAACGTAAGAAGCAAGAGATTTTCCTTCATATACTCTCTTATTTCATGTTAGATTGGTCGGATAGGACCGACCTTAGAATATCGATAATACCAGATCTTAGTCCGCTAGGTTAGGAGAAAGTTTTCTTTGTATGTTACGGAGATATCACGTCAGTACTGTTTTGTGATAGTTTCACAGGCCAATGATAATTAGTTACATCATCAAATTTATGATAGAGAATTTAGATAATAAAATATAAATTTATCGAGTAAGATCTCGGATTCGAGTATTTTAGATTGAGAGAATTCACATCGGGAGAGTTTTACTCCATAGTGAGTCCACCCGACTCGAATTGAATTAGTCAGGTATATTGGACTTTTGAATACTAGTGACACAAGTAAAAAAAATATAACTTCAGACCTTTTTAACAAATAAAAAACCAAAGAACTTAAATAAAATCCATAAAATTGAAGTAATATCCCGTGAAATACGACACTTTCTCCAAGTTTAGAGTTGTAAGGTATATGTATTTGAAGCATAAGATATGACTCGAGGCAGGATATTAGGAGAAAATCTTCAGTGAAGTGGTCATACCGTGCCAATATTACTTACACGGTATATTCATCCAATAAAAATTCAGTAGTTATATATTATTTCAAATTAGTGTTCATTATTTATTAGATTTTTAAATATTTTTTACTATTTATATGTAATTTCCAATTAGGTTTCACCATTTCTTTAATTTTTTTTATATTTTTTAAAGATTTTTTAAAATTTAATAACTATAATTGTATAATTATTGATTACACGTTAAGTTATGATTAGACAGACATAAAACGTAAGTGATGCTGACGTGGTATGACCGCTTTACTAAAAACTTTCTCAAATATTATGGTAAAATAATCAATCTATTACTTGTTTTTAAGAACTAAGTTATCACTGATTTTTTTTAAGTTACTTAAAATGTTCAATGATTGATAAATTAATTAATATTAAAATGAAAGTATAAAATGAAGAAAAATTAAAAGGAAAGCATATGGCTTATTAAATAATAAAATTAATTTACTTAAAAAATTTTATTCATAAAATTCGAATCAGTAGTTTTTTTTATGTCAATAGTATCCGATATTGTAACACTGGACAATGTTTTATACGGTTTGAGACCTGTCACTGATCCCCAAATACCGGCTATCATGAGAAGTCGCACCCTAAACCTAACATATTATATATTTTCAGCTTACCGGTAGGTCTGCTCCTCAAATTCGTAGTTTATATAAGAAAAGATCTACTAAATTATTTTAATTAAAAGAAAAATATATATATTGGTATTTTAAAAAAAGTCTTTGGGTTGCCAATTAATGTAATAATAGCTATTAAGTGCTTTCAATGCTATATATCTTCTTTCCAACCACTCGGGTGATCTTCCCAATTCTCAATAAATACCATCACCTTCGTCTTATCTACCGATAATTCTATTTTTGTGAATTATCAATTTCCTTTTTTTTTTTGTTGCAAAAGGTGAATTATCAATCGATGACTCATTCAGTTGCACGATATTCTTCAAGAAAACAATTAATTGCTATAGTGAAAAAATGGTAGTCATTTTCGTAAAGAAAATGCTCTTTGAACGTGCGATTTCGAAACAACAGATATTTTGAACGTATGATTTCAAAATGATATTTACAGGATCAGTTTGAAATATAACTTTTTTTAAAAAAAAAGTTTATTCTTGGGTGGATGGCATTTTTGTCCTTTCTCGAAACTTGAAGAAATCATAAGAAAACTATGAAATTAAGTGTTTTAGTTTTTTTTTAGTCACTTATCGGACCAAATTTATACACAGCACAAGTATGTCAATCTACAAATTGAGTCCGGTCGGGTTGAATTCAAAGGTAAGAGCAAGAACGTGGCTAAAGACATGTGACGAGATAATTTAATAAGATAGATAAAAATAGTAAAATTTATATAATATTTTACAGTTTTTCTTGACTTAGAGGCGCGTCTGTATCCAACATCCTCTTCTAAGTTATCCGTTCACACAAATAATACTAGCACATGACTCATACTCTATATAGCGAGTATCGTCGAGTATAGAAGTGAATGTTAAAATTAATGATACATGTAAGAAAGAAATCTATCAGCTAAAAGAATGACTTGCCGTCATGAGATTAAACAGAGCGGGCTAATAGACTTTGACAAATGCGGCGTCCTACGTATTGAGACTGAAAAGGCAGTGGGAATGATTTCTCTTTCACGATGATTAGGAATATCAGAAGAAAAAAGAGAGAGAGAGGAGAACCTGGGAGTGAGAAATTGTTTTCGATGAAGGGCATGGGAGTGGTGAAAAACTTGGAAGTAATAAAAAGCTAGAAGGTTAATAAAGTAAAATTCTTATAAAGTGATCGTTGGGTTAATTTAGCTTGAGGGTACTTTTGGAAAGGGAAAAAAGACCAAAATTGACTCGTTGTTCTTTAAAGTAATAGAAATACCTGAATATTATCGATGATTGAAGAAAATTATGAACCGAGTTTTTCTCGAACCATTTAATTTCATTTAGAATTAATAGTTATGTTTGTGTAGGACGATGACCGATCAACGTACTTCATACAGCAGTCACGTTGTCTTGTCACTTAATATGCAAATCGAGCCACCGACGTGGCTGCCTGCAGAAGTATGTGCCAAGTGTTGGACTAATGTGGCCAAGGTCCGAACATAAACATGAGACATCAATTGTACAAATGAAAAGGACATTAGCCCGAGATTACTAATTGTCAAATTGCAACCAAAGGTTTCAATAATTAATTTTCTTTAATCTTATGTCCCTCTTGGAGGAGAACGTCTTATATGAGATTTGTTTGGATTTTTTTTTTTTAGGTTTTAAGATTTGGTAATTATAAATGTATAGTTGATGAGTACATGTCAAACGTGATTGAACATAAAAACTATGTAAGTGTCGTCACGTGGTAGAGCTGCTTGACTAGAGAATCTCTCCCCCACTAACAGGTTTCTTGCAATTTAATACGATAAATCAACCCATTAGATTGTTTGAGTAACTATTTAATTTTGTAATTTGTCTCTTCCCTTTTAAGTAATTATTTCCAGCATAATTCTTTTGCCCGGAGAAAAACCACGAGAGAGTCCTATTCTATCGTAAGTTGACCTAGGTCAAATCTAAACTAGACAGAACTATTAGGTTCTTAAACACCAAAATATATAAGATAAATCATTATTTAACTGAATTAATTGTTACATTAAAAAAATGGGAAATAAAAAGGACAGGCAGAGGTACCTAACATAAGCATCGAGGAAGCTACTGTTGGTGCTTTGTGATTTCAAGGAATGGAATCTTCTAAAAGCAATTTGCAGACTTTCCAAAAGGCTCTCCACGGCTCTTCCCTTTAGCCTTTCTGGCATAAGAAATCTTTGATGTTTTTGTGAAATATTCCACCCGGTCCACAGGAGATTGGGGTCATGTCCATCTTAAAAGCTCAACCTGATAAGATGGTGGTATTTGTATTCTTATAAACCAGATTTCAATTACTTGTTAGTCCGATGTGTGATTGATTCCTCAGCACTCGCCCTCACGTGGCAACGTCTTTACGCTCGATACGTGTCCTTAAATGTCTGCCCTCAACAACTGACTTCCAGTCGGATATTTTTCTTCCGCACTCGAGTGAGGGGGGACAATTGACCACCAGCCAGACATTTTTTTCTTCTGGTCTCGGGTTTAATGGACCACGAGTTCCACGCTCGGACTTGACGTGATATGAGCTCACACGATTAGTTCTGATGCCATGTTAAATTTCCATCTAACCAATAAGAGGTTGGGTCCATGTCCAATCTAATCTATTATCAAAATCTTCATATTTACCCTCTCATTTACGAGAAAGTCTTGTGTGTCGTGAGTATACCATGTGAATACTACTGAGCGATGTCGCAGACCAATAAGGTTAGGTATGTTCTTATTATTCTTGCGAATTACCCTTGTTTTTAAACTAAAGCTAAACATATATTATGCTATGCTGAGCTTAATGATGACGAAATCTTCTTCGGTATTCATCTGAGCTTCCACATAAATAATTTATGCTTCATTTAATAAATATAAAAGAGAGTCCATGATTCTGAAATTTATTATTATTTTAAATTTCACAAGAGAGGAGGTCACGATTTTTATCTCACTTTCAAAGGTCAAATTTGTCCTCCCATCTAATTTAGACTACATTGGGTATCTAAGCACTACATTGTCCTTTCTTACCCACACAGGCAACCACTTTCCACGCTCTGTTTCTCCGTGGATAATTGACACTTTCGATTCTCAACCTTTTGTACTTTCAACATTTTCTCATTAAATCTTTTTTTAAAAATCATTTTCATAATCACACTTTCATATTTTTGCCACTTTGTGTCCTACTGTTAATTTTTTATCCAAAAAATAATTTTTTTCATATGTATCACTCGTATCCAGAAATCTTTTGAACTACCGACTAATCTAGTTCAGCTGGATCAGCCTACTAATGGGTAAAATTCTTCTAACATGAGTTTTCTCTATTAACAAATATTCGAATCCAGGACCTTTGCGTAGGGGCAAGTGCCTTATCACTTGAGTTAACTTATATTAGTAAAAATAAATTTTAATATGAACATTTTATGATTTTTTTTAAAAAAAAAGGGAAAAAGCAAATGATAGAGAAGGGTCGTGGTGGGGTCGTCTGTATTAGAGAAATAATGACCATAGGCAAGTCTTCCTTCTAAAATTAGGACTTAATTTCACCATAGAACGGTTCACGATTTTGTAGGATAATGGCCACCAATCAATTCTTAACTAGAAAGAAGTCCAGGTTTTGGAGAATGACGTGGCCACAAGCGATCCTCCATTGCCATTTTTCCTTTTCAAGTGCCTCTTCCTTATTTTTTTATTTTATAAATATTTTCATTAAAAGTTTTTAATGGAACACACCTTTTTTATGGAAAAATTATAGATATGATAAAAGTGATAAAAATATGAAAATAAAGGATATGAATACTTAAATAATAAATAATTTATGATAAAACTGAAAGAAAAAATGATTGAGGATTAAGTGTATTTTTCCATTTCTCTTTCTTCCAGGATTAGTTGCTCTCACACTTCCCCACGAACCGGAACCGGAACCTATTTTAACCGGTTCCTCACTCTTCTACTCGAAACTTACCATATTTTCACAAGAATTTACTCGGACCCTACCCTATCGGGTAAATTCTAACTGGTTCCGGATCTACCTGGTACCCGTGCACATCCCTACTCCCACACTTTCCCCCATCCTTTTTTTTGGTGAATGCTAGTCTAACCACATTCTTTCACCATCAATATGAAGGTTTTGATGTACATTAAATCTCTACAAAAGTTCCCCGAGATTGAACATTGTGACATGCCTATCGACGCTACTTTGGGGAGGGAGGCATGCCTAAATCCAATCTATTGTAGAGAATTTCTTCCCCCTCGCATCCCACATGCAATTTCCATGTGGGTTCCTTGAGTCATGTCAATTAGAGTTGTAAACATAACATTCAATCACCGTGGTGCGAAAAAAATTATAAATGGTCATGCCTCACAATAATTTGGTGAGAAAGAATCAGTCAAATTACTTTAATTAATATTAATTATAGTAACTGCTCGTGTAATTAAAACTAATTTACTCATTTGTCACATTTTGATTAGTGCTTCCTTAGGTCACGTGGTATGGTAGGATCGCCTAAGAATTTCTCCCATGGTGCGGAGCATGGATCATCAGCCTAGGGATTAATTTAAGGGAGGTACGAGGTGCGATTGCTCCTTAAACTTGACAAAACATGTAGAAATCTATATAAATTTTACCAATGTTTTTATTAAATTGCATTATTTCGTCCCTTTGAAATTTAACAGTTCCTTCTATATTGAATTTCGCCCCTCCCCTAAGTTGATTTTTTAGATCCATCTTTGCACACGACAATAAAATCTTATGCCACATTGATAATCTAAAGTCTAAGCTAGTTAAGAAGAAAATCTCGAGTGCCTGATAGAAGATTCATATAAATGACAGAAAAAACTCGATGTCTAGGAGATCTCCATCTTCATGAGCAGTTTCTGTTGCCTCCTTCTCTTCCTGAGAATATTTTGTATAACAAGTATACTACGTGATAGTGTTTATATAGTATATCATAAATTGATAAAATCCACTCATTTTATATTTTTTTTGTAAGATTTAAAAATAAAAAGGAACCATAATAGCTAGAAATTTTCCATTTTCAAGAAACCATAGGTTACTTATACATACCCTAATATTAGATATGGACATGTGCTATGCCCAAAAAAAAAAAATAAAGGTGAAATATTGGAATGAATTCATATAATTATATCTTTTATTTATAACTTATTATAATTTAATTTATTTAAAATTCGTTAACTTACATTTCTTCATTGGTGGGGACTTTCAGCCCTCTTGAGCCCGTCATATTCGCCTAAATTACCTAACACACGTGGTTTGCGGGCTATTGCGTGTGTCCTGGGAGGAGGTGTCGCAACCACAATCAGTCAGGCCCGAAAGGAGCTCGGATACCTCGGTTATAAAAAAAAAAAAAGAACATTCTCAATTTTCATAAGTATATTATGTCAATTTTATTTTTTGATTTTTACAATTTTAAATTATTCGTTTAAAAAACGTGATGGATTTTTGTTGCTAAAATTGTAGATATGAAGTAACATGGAGTAAGATAAGAGAATCTAAATAGTTAATGAAAGATTTTTATTATTCGGATAGTAGATATGAGGTGAGAGCAAAATTATCGAAATTACTGTTTTATCCTTAATTTGTAAATTAGATACATATAAAAAATTTTAATACATATAAATTAGATTATGGGCAAATATGAAAAAGGAAAAGTATACCAAATATCCCAAACATTTACACGATACATGTAGGACTTTTCAACTTTAAACTACTATCTTACTCCTATCTTATAAATAAGCAGATAGCATTCACACAATTAAAATATAATTTTTTTCCTCCTCAAAGTTTTTATTACCATAAAGGGCATTTCATATATGAACTATCAGAAAAAATTCGAATATCCTGTGATATTGTAAAAATCTTTAAATTACCGAACCGTTAAATTAACAAAAAATTTTTTTGGGTGAATGAGGGGCCAAGGCCATATTGCATTAAAATTAAGAAAATTTTCATTGATTTATAATTTGTAACCTTTACATCAAGTTTATCAACTACCAAAATGTTACAAAACTTAGAGCTGAACTGAAAAACAATAATACTAATTCGTTTCAATAGTTAACCAGAAGTTACATTAAATTCTAAAAAACTTGGTTTGTGTATAGGTATAGAGTAAACTCGAAACCAGTAGGAACCCACCCTAGTGGATAGGTTCTGGGTAGATCTCTATGAACATGGGGTAAGCTCCGAGGAAATAAATTAAGGTACCGGTCGGTTCTGGTACCAGCGCACAAGGTACCCGAAGCCGAAACATGTTAACTTATTCGCGCGGTTAATTTTGATCGTTTGTAACTTTCACATTTGAACTCCAATTTACGAACCGTTTAAATTATTGTATTTCTAAATTGATGAACCTCATTTGACATAATAATTATGTATATTTGATTAATTTTTCAAGTGTAAAATATCATTATGACTTAAAATTAGTAATAGATAGTACTTAAATACAATAAAAATATATTTAAAAATTATACATATTTGATTATGATAAAAAACTATATGAAATAATAATAATTATGAAACATTATCAAAGTAATTCATATTATAAAAGTAAAAGAATAAATAATAAATATGTTTCAACATGGTATTCGGGACCTGTGTAATCTTACAGGTTTCAGTTCCATGATTTAATAAGGTC
Source organism: Lagerstroemia speciosa (assembly GCA_037672795.1). Classification (NCBI taxonomy): domain Eukaryota; kingdom Viridiplantae; phylum Streptophyta; class Magnoliopsida; order Myrtales; family Lythraceae; genus Lagerstroemia; species Lagerstroemia speciosa. The sequence continues at coordinate 5,386,448 of CM075310.1, forward strand.
TTATACAGGGAAGGTCTAGTTACCATGAAAAAATAAAGTGAACCCAGACCAGCTCATGCCTATAAAAAATTTAATAACATGAAAACACATAACAGAAAAGCATATAAAAATAGAGAACGAGAGTTTTGTACAGCTTTATACAGTTAGTGCTGCTTTCACCATATGACCTAGAGATCTTGGGTTTGATCTCACCCTTAAGAGTTCCAGTGCCCATTTTATCCATACTTCCTTCTACAATTTCTAGTTCTATGTGTCTCATCTATACACTGAAAAAAATATAAAAATAAATCCAAAAAAAATTTGCTAATTAGAAACCCAACAAAACCAAACCAAAACAAAGCGAAAAACAAAAGAAGAATCATCCACAACTCGAATTAGATCAATAGCATGTTGATCATAGCTCTGCTTTATGCTCCAAAAAATATTTTTGCATTCCTTCATAATGTTTCAGTTCTGTTACGATCCCGTCACATGATGATTTCATTACGTTTTACAATTCAACCCCTACGAAATTCAATGTGCAGTGCATGAATGATCTTTACCCAGATCATATGTGGGATGTCGAAAAGTCCATGTTAATGAGAAACAGGTGTCTCAGGTGATTCTCAGAAGTCCTTATAATAGCCTATATATTCCCCACTAATTCCTTTTTTTTCCCCACGTAAATACAAGTTATTGCTCTATTCTATACTACAAGAAAATGGATTTTCAGTGGTGAAATATTAGTAACCACCTTGTTCAGAAACAAATCCCATATCGATTGAATTAAAAAAATAAACATTGATTTATAAGAGAACTTGGGTACTACCACCTAGGTTTAGACTTTTGGATGGAAATAAGACCAACCTCTTGTAAGCCCATGTGAATAGTTTACACAGTATTAGAGTCAACTACCATGTTGGCTCACACCATGCTAGGTAATGTAATTCCGAGCCAATTTTATCGAATACAAAAGAAAAAATTCCAACTCATAAGTTAGCCAGAGGACGAAAGAAAAAGGCCACCTCATGGTAATTTTTCCCCTTCATCCAAGATCGAAAGAAAATGTCCGTCCCGATATTAGTTCTAAGGCACCTGACAAGTGTAGGCGACGTGACAAATAAAAGCGGGTCTTGAGAGTTAAACCTCTCAATAATTGGGTTAGAGAAGGAAATTGAGTATCGTATCACTACTGAACAGTTTAACATTTTGGATGAAAGCGTATTCAAATTCTTGTAGCTATAGGTTGATAATTTATAATGGACACAAGCAACTAGATTTCATTCGTTAAGCAAAGCAAAGGGTTTACAAATCTGAATAGAATGCTGGGTTCCATTGGTAGCCCTTGAAAGAACAAAAGGAAGCAATGAATTCACCATGAAAGAAGCCAACATTGGCGAGATTGAGAAGCATGTGAAGTGTTTCATATGAATTGGTTGGAATATTTCGATATTTCTTCTCCTTTAGTAAGGTTTCACATTCGAGTTTCTTAAATGAAGAAAATTCGTGTTAAGAGAATTTTACCTCCCTGTTCGACCAGTCACGAGTGTGGATTAATCAGACTCTCATAAATTTCTGAATACCGGGTATCATACACCGAAAAGAAGAGCACGTGATTTCAAGACAAAAAGGAGAACCAAGTCGTCCACCTCACAATGTAAAACCACTCACTCAAACACATGGGGCATTACTCGAGTGCAAACTCCATTATAGGTTGGTGCTTATCCACACAAGAGGCAGATAATTGGTAAGAGTCCAAATGAACAATGATGTCTTTGGGGGCATCATAAGAGTCTCAATTGGTCTAGAAAGTCCTTGTATGTATCGATATTATTGCGTGATAATATTTATGCGGTTACTCTAATGAACGGAATTTAATTATTTATAGGATTGTTTTTTATTTTTGTTATTAAAAATTCTTAAAAATTATTGAATTTTGTTTATTAACATCGTCATGTAGCACCGTGCAAGACTTACTCCAATTAATCGTATTCTCAACTGATCTAGAAGGTCTTTGTATATAACAATATCATTGCGTGATAATGTTTATACGGTTATGTTAATAAATAAAAGTTAATTATTTATAGGATTATTTTTTAATTTAGAGTTTTATTAAAAAATTCTTAAAAATTACGAAATTTTATTTATTGGTGTCATCACGCAAGTCCAATTAATCATTTTGTCTTTACTTTTAGTTTACTTTTTGGAGAATCATACATATTCTTCACACAATTTTATTATCCTTTAGGCAAAATGAGAAGTTTCCTTTTCAAAGCATGTTTCCACTTCATCCCTTCAACTTAGATTAAATATTTATTGAGTATTTTAATGACTAAAACCTAATTAAAATTAACTTACATGGAATATATGGAGTTACAGTGGGACCAGAGTTTTTTTCTTAGAAGACCTATTTCTCAAATCGTTAAGGCATTAAAATAATCTTGGGAATAGAAGGGATCAGATACCACTACTTGTTAACAGACTTTTACGTGAAAATAAGTCCAATCTCTTGTAAGGTTCCCAGTAATAATTAAGATACTATCAATTTGTTAGCCCGCTAGCCACTTCTACATCGAGGTATAGGCACAAAAGTCAAAATAATTTAATATTAATGTATGTAAAGGTTTTTTTTTTTTTTAATCATCGGAACTGGTATGAACTTACCCGACAGGCAGATGACGCTGAAGTTCCAATATATTCAAGTAAGAAACCAAGAAATCGGTTGGAATTGTAATTTCGCTATTGGCAGCTTGCTATGAAGAAAAATCGTGTAGTTAATTTCGTAATTAATAATTTTCTCGTGTGAGCTGCAATTATCAAGCCATTTATACCATTACATTCTTCTACTAATAAATTTTTATTTGACATAATAATTATATATTTAATAAGTTTATCATATCCAAATACAATTAGAAACTAATAATTAAATATAACAAAACATATTTAAAATTAACTATAACATACCAATCTGTGATAAATATAATTAAACTAAATTAATAAAAATGATGAAAATGCTCTAAACTCGCTTGCCCAATTAAATATATTAAAGACGTTGAAATGACTTTGTATTAATAGAGGTCAGAAAAAAAGTGATGAGCAGCTTCCAACTGATTGTTCAAAATCGGTGATATATCGCAGGTTTCGAATAGGGCCCGATCCCTAAATTCAATTGAGTAGAATTTGAATTTAAAATTTAGAAATCGGCCCTATAAATAATAGAGATCGGATATAGAAATGCAAAATGCACAAATCCGACCACCCATACTTTTGTAAATGGAGAGGGACATGTGAAAAACTACACCATTTAATAAAATTTTTTTATAACGAGAAGTTTATTCTCCGGCACTCATAAACGCAATTGTGGTTGACCTCACAAAGGGTTATGCACTCAAAGGAATTCGAGCATCCGATCTCGTGAATTTTTATGCATGTCCTATCCAATTAAGTTAACTCTACGAAGTTTATAAGGTTTGATAATTATTAAACCGTTGTTGATTAAAAATAATAATAATTAAACCGTTTCGTAAAAGTCTTTTTGGAAATTGATGGCCGATTATTGTACAATAATTTCACCAATTTTGAATGGCCGGACAGTATGAACCCTGGAGGCTCCTGGAAGAAGGCATCAGCCGCCTATGATTTTGTCGGTCAAATCTAAAAATCAATAGTCAAATGCGACTTTTGTTTTGATAGTGGATTAGTTGCCTATTGACTAATCATGTCCAAATTTACGGGGTGCATCGTCTATTTTGATCGGTACGCGGTGCTCGTCATCGATGACGATGGTCTCACAGTTCAAAACTCACTTTCATGTAATTCGATGAGATTGACATCACATACTCGAATTCTACTCCGAGCAAACTTGCTAAAATGAGCTTTTGAGCTCGTGCGTTAGCAGACACCGACTTCTTGAACTATATTAGACGTTTGGTGGTACTACGTTGACGAATCAGTATCAGCAATGACTGTTCAGTTCGTCTGATTTGTCCGAACATAACGTAATGTAACGGAGGCAGCCGGCTTGCCAGCACTGTTACCCTCCTTCTTACCGATTTTAAAAAAAGGAGTCTAGGTTTATTTTGCTACCGTTTATTTAAGTGATAAATTTAATATGGATGAAGTTATTATAAAAAAAATACAAACAGAAAATTAAAGTAAAATTATCGGTTTATCGTATCTTGCGCACTTGTAAGTATGCTTTAGGGAATCTTGACGTATATACACGTACATCCTTATGGAAACATATCCATTAATGTCCAAAAATTAATTGACATCATGCGTTACAAAATAAAAGAAAAAAAGCAAAATTTATGCGAGGGGTTAAAATTAAATTTATGGCCTTACTAAAAAATAAAAATGTCTTAATAAACTTATATGTGCTGCTCGGTTATTGGAAAATTATACATTCTAGTCGTTAGATCATTTAGTAAGCGTGAAAATGATGGTGGGTCGATGGATTCTTTTCCTTAATCTATATCATTAGTTACAAATCACTTAGATTAAATTGTCAAAACAGTCCAACGACCGACCGCAGAAACTTCCCTCGGTAATAGCATCCTTCTCATTGGTGTCCTTTTCTTTTTCCCCAATTTCCATTTAACATGTAAATTTAATTTTTAAGAATTATTAGTTAAAGAAAAAACATGGATGTAGTAGTAACACTAGTAATGTGTTAGTACCTACTCGCTCTCTGCTCTTGATCATCATTTCGCATGTAAATTCTTAGGTGAACCTCGTCACTTAAGAATACAAGTGTAAAATCTGCACTTTGCAGTGAGAATATAGATTAATAAAAATATAAATATTTATAATTTATTAAAATAAAATGATACTTCTAGCATATATGCACGTTACATAGTAGATATACAAATGGTAACACCAGTTAAAACAATATTAGATTTACAGTACATTAAAGGAAAAATATTACAGAAAATAAAAACGAATGGAAAAATAAAGAAAAGGAAAGACAGATAAAAAGAAAGGATGATGGAATGGAGGGTTACGTGTCACTGCACATAAAAATTTTAAAAAATGAAAAAGGAATTTTTTTTAAAAAAATAAAAATAAATAAAAACTCTAACAGGCTGTCACGTGAAAGGTTAGGAGAGAGATTGGTAATTATATTTTACTATATAAGAATAAAGACATCATTCACATACTTTTCTCCCGTTGTGTCACTAATTTTTGTTACATATAAGATCACTCAACATATTTCCTAAATTTATTGCTTACTTTTATACGCATTATCCAAGACATTAATTGTAATTAAAATTTTACGTTAACCACTTATTATAAGGAATCCACCATTTTTTTTTGGTCGCCAGCCACGGTATCCAAGCAGGTCCCACCAGCGGTGAGATGGCATCTTTCAGCCAACCATACTTGACTAATCCGTTGGTCGCCCCGGGTCGCACGCCTGGCAATGGCGGGTGAGGCTCCCAAGAGGGGTGTCTGCGTACGTGAGGTCTCGAACCCGAGACCTCCTTAAGCGGCACCGAGCGGCTTACCACTCGGCCCAACCCCTCTTGGTGGAATCCACCATTTCTATCTTATGATATATAACACATGATGAATACATGTTGACCTCCTAGTAGTTATTCATCCATGATAATTCACTCACGTCCTCAAAAATACCGCATCACATCACATCAATGAGGTCTCCCGTTCTCTTTATTACTATGACTCATTTCTTATTTCGATACTATCTTGAATCTCGGTGGGTCAAACCGGACCGTCACCGACGATCTAAAATCTTTTGGTGCTCTCAAGCTACGTGCTCGACAGACTAGCGGTGAGGTACTCGAGTCACTACGGCAAGACCCAGAACTTGAAAGGCTTATGACTACGGTCAATCTTTACACACTATTATGATTACACATATATACATGTCAATTTACGTGCTTAGTTTATATACTAATTTTATTAAATAACAAAGTCGGTGTAGAGGAAAATCCGAGGAGCGGGAGAGAGGGAGGGAGGGTGCTACCGGACAGCGGATAGGATTGGACGGGATCGGGTAGAGGCTAGAAGAAGCCAGTAGTACTAGCACGGTGTGTCTTGGAAAAGATGGTCAAAGTCTGCGTGTGGAGCAGATGAATCCAAAGAGGGAGTTAATGAATGGATTTGAATGGGGACCGCTGTGGATAAAGACGTCATTCCCCCGTCAATGTCTCCAATTAAATCAGCCTTCATTGCTCATACCAATTTGCATATGCTTCGGTCAATTCATCGTCCGGCATGAGTTCGACGCTGAACGGGGGCGATGAACTTAGTATTCCTTCTATTCGGTCGGAGAAGATTCGTGATTTGACCACTTTTCCGAATATAAATAGAGTTTCTTTAGGCTCGGTATCGGCATAGTACATCATTGTCGATGGGTCCGAGTAGGTGAGATGTCAGCTCGTCGGCCTCTCCCTCGGGTCCCTAGGGGTCCTCCAGGTCCGGAAACCACGGGGGGAAGCCAAATTTGGGGCTGGGAGTCCACCCCTCTGTTTATAGACGCCCAGGAAGTCTCGAACTTGCAGGGGTTAGCACGTAATACTACTCACGCCCTTCGCACGTGACGTGCTTATTCGATCGACACGATGTCTCTTCCGAATACCGGAGCCCGATACGGCTGATTACGAGCAGCATGGTGCCTCCTGGAAATAAGGTGCCGCTATCTAAAGCGTCACGCTTTGGTATTTATTTCCTCATGGATTGTTGCTTGCAGGCAGGGCAACCATAAGTGATTCTAATTCCAAGAAATGAATCAGTTGCTTCTTCGATGAATGCTTCCCCATCGCTGTGGCTCGGACGAACTTAGACCAGAATTTTATCGATTTAGCCCATTGTAGGTCGAAAAAACAGAGTAAATTGGATTTGGATGGAACTCGAACAGTCCCTTTCACATTTCATGCATCCGCAGCTAAAAAATAACTTACTGAATACGAATTATTAATATCATTTGAGCAGTCAAAACAACGCATTCGATATGATGGTTTATACGACTGGTTGAGATTTTCAATACTTTTCTTTCTTTAATTAAAAATTAAGGATTTAAATTTTATAAATGAAAATTTATTGAAATAAGAATTTTGTACTTTTGTATGATCAGTGCAACAACCAACACTGACAGTGGCCAAGTCTACGGGCACAACCCGGCAACTCTTACTAGCAGTAATCGGTGAATTTTTTTAATAGATTACACTTTTTTTAATTACAAAAAAAAAAACTCTTAAATATAGAGCGAAATAAGAAGAAGCTTAAAATATGGATAAGTCACACTACCGAAAGCGGTGATTTAATAAATGAAAATTTATTTTTATGCGATTTGAAAGGTAAATGTCATAGCTTCGAATTCATTTCTATGCAAATTATGCTATAAGTGTCTTTTGCACTTTAGCGAACATCGATTTCTTGAATTGTAGTGAACATTTGGTGGTTTCGTTGACGAAGTTAATATTGGTGTTATTTATAATTGAAAACAAATATTTGAATATTATATAATGAAGTAATTAATTTATCATTACGGTTACTTTCATTTAACTAATAAAAAAAGAAATTGAGCCTGAAATTTCTCTGCATAAGTGAAAAGTACAGATGTTACATAAAATCTTTTTTTAATTTTACTAAAATAAAATTCATTAAAGGAAAAAAGACACATTTGATCTTCAGTCTTTTACGTTTTTATTATTTTGTCCTAAACTTTTCTTTTTCTCATTGACGTCCTCAACTTTTTGAGTTTTTATCATTTTAGTTTTACTATCATTTTTCTATCCAAGAAAAATATTGCATCCAAAATTATTTTTTAATAAAAATATTTTTCAAAAAAGTATTTTTCAAAAAAGTATTTTTTGTCTATATTAATAAAATATTAGTTATTAAAACTCATTTTTTTAGAACTAGTCATGATTTTATAATAATAATAACTATCAATTAATTTTTAATAAGAAATGTGTCTTAGTTTTGAAGAATATACGATCATCAGTAAAATATTATCAATAATTTTTATTTTCATTTATTTTTTCCTTTTTTTATTTTTTGAAAAATATTTTTTTATTAAAAAATAAATCTTGAATGAAATATTTTTTAGATAAAATATATTTTTTTAAATGAAAAAAAAGTAACGAAACAATAAAAGTTGTAAAAGTTAAAAAAATTGATGTGAATAATAAAAATTAAAAATTTAAGACTAAAAGTGTTATTAAATCTGTCATATGCTAGCGGTTGACGACTTAGCTGTCCACGTCCATCATTTCTGCAGTAAGACTGACGGGATTCATAAATATTTCCCCGTTCCAACACTCCTCTCCACCTCGCCCCCCCTATTTATGGAAGAAACCACTCCATTGCTCCCTTTCCACTTCACACTCTACCTCCTCCTCTCCCTCTTCCCCGCCGTTCCTACGCCATGGCCGCCGGAGCAGAGAGAACGGCGCGCACTGCTAAGGCCTCTGCGCTGCTGCTTCTGCTGATGGCTTGCTGGAGCAGCAGCCACGGAGCTGGTGGAGGAGGAGAGGAAGGAGACAGGATCGCAGCTCTTCCCGGTCAGCCCAGGGTCCCTTTCAAGCAGTTCTCCGGCTACGTGACCGTCAACAGAGCGGCCGGCCGGGCCCTCTTCTACTGGCTGACGGAGGCCTACGGCGAGCCCCTGTCCAAGCCGCTTGTCGTCTGGCTTAACGGAGGTTAGACGACGTTTCATATACCTCACTCCCTAGCTCTCTCTCTAACTGCCGTTTCCGTTAGCCTGTCAGCAGTCATTTGAAATTAAATTCGGAGTTAACCAACGTGGGTAGCCTGGACAGTTTGGCACCCCGGTCCATCAGCACTGTTCGAGTCCTGCAAATAAAAAAGTTTACATTTAGAGATCTTTATCCTTAATCGATCAATCTAGTTCGACGTTGAATTATCTAGGATAGACACTCAGGGAAAAAAAGACATTAAGTAATACATATCATTGAACACAAGAATTTCATGTAGTTTATATTATAATTTTATAAATATTTAATACATCAGAAAAATAGTTATACTCACGGTAGAATAAAAATATCTGTATATTGCACGATAAATATTATAAGATTATACGTGCTTTAAACACATCGGAGAGAATGCTTGTACGTATATAACAAATGGTAAATAAAATATTTATTTATTTCAGATATGTGTTATGTGATAGTTTCTGTACCATGCTAGGCACTAATGCAACATGCCACAACATTATCGCCGACATTAATGGCCATCTTCTTCCACTGTCAAAGACGACCGTATTTAGTAATCTTTCATGTGAGATAATTTAGTGTGGTCATTGCCCTCATTACATGCACATATACATACATACATACATATATTTGGGGGAGAGATTTGAATGTGGATGACGACGATTCGAGCTAGCCGACATGATACCTTTCTCCGACATGACCCGAGCGAGCACGCATGCTCGAGCCATCTACCCTACCCCGACATTAATTGGCAAGCCGTGTAAGTGGGAGGCCCAATCCCACGAAGAGAGAGAAAGAAATTTCTCAAATCAGTAGATAAATGGCCATGAAAAAGATGGTTTGGTTCAGTACTATTTTCGATTTGAAATGAAGAAATATTGAATTTGATTTTTGTTATTTAAATTTTCTATATTTATTTATTCGCGGTTCTTTTTATCCTCATAGTTATGAAATATATAATTAATTTTTGGTTATTTTTATTATTAATAAATTTTATTAGCTTTTCATTATAAATTTTTGTTTTTCGTTAATATTGTCAATTTTTATAGAATATAATTATGAATAAATTGGCATACGATATATAATTGAAAAAAGAGGAATAGTGAGAATTGTGATGGAATTCAGAGGCTATGCAGGAAGAGAGTATAGTGTGTAATAGATATATTAGTGTTAATATAATGTCATAAAATAATACGATTAAATTATTTTTAAAAATTTTTTTAAATAAAATCTATAGGAAAAAAATAATTCTTAAAATGATTTAATTTAATGAGTTCGTAACATTACGTAGAAACTATCATGTAATACATCCGGTAACTTTCTCCTATTCCAAAGAGCATATTAATTTTAAGAGTGATTTTGTAGTAACTTTAATTGTAATTTTGAAAGTTTAAATAAACATAATACTATTTGGCCAAAATAAACACAATCCTACAAATAATTTAATTTAATTAATTTATAATATTACGTAGAAATTATCACGTGATATACTCATAACATACAATATTTTCTCCATTTTTCAAAGACCATATTAATTTTAAGAGTGATTTTAAGGGCAATTTCGACAGTTTAAATAAACCTGATTTTTTATTATCCTCTGATATCATAATATTAATTTAGAGATAAATCGAAGTATCTACATACAAAGTGAGTAAAAGTTGAATTGACAAGAGTGTATCGATACTGAATCTACTTTACTGTAATGAGTGCTTTGAAAGCAACCGGAAAGATTGATGAACGGCTAAGCCTGCGGGGAGGTTACCGTTCCGGCCATTAATGTCAATACATACATACATACATACATAAATACATAAATATATAAGCCAAATATAGCTATGCATTGATTATATCCATGGGTACTCCATTTTCCCAAAAATATCAAAGAGATCGCATTACAATTTATATAATTCAATTAAGGCACTTTCCGATTTGGTTAAGAGGAGACATTTTTCAACGCCTGTTACAATCCATAAAACATGTTCATCCATGAAAAGGTCAAAAAACTTGCCCTAGTTTTCCACAGGCAATCACAACCCCAATGCGGAAAATCTACTTTTGTACAACTTTACACTTTAGTGTACCGATCTGACTCGAATTGGATTAGTCAGGACCTGTTGGATTCCTGGTTGTTATTGGTACAAACCAAAAATTAGGAGAAATTACCATTAATGATAGCGGTTCGGTCGTAATTATTATTTCACTTATAAAAAATGGTGGTTCAGTGACACAAGATTTATTCTCATATTATTTGACGAGATCGATGTCTTATATTCGAATCCTTCCGAAGCGCACTTTTTGGGCTTGGCTTGAATCCTGGTACATCGACTTCTCCGGTCTCGATTTCGTGAAATTACGAGACCAAAGCCAATTTCATATGAGCTCGATCGTTCTAGTTCGAACAATTGGTAGTATCAACGGGCCACGGTAACACCACGGCACCATCGAAAATGTAAAGTTTTTGAGGTTTTTTGTCTAATAGAACTTTAGGAAATGCATAATATATTGTTAAATTCAATTTATTTCGGTGATCTCTTAGTTTCAGATTCGTTACTAAAATGTAGAATTTATCCATCAAAGAAACTTGTGTTTTGGTTTACTTACGACTCGGCATCGATCGATCCAACAGGTCCAGGTTGTTCGTCAGTGGCATACGGGGCATCGGAGGAAATCGGGCCCTTCAGAATCAACAGGACGGCATCGGGGCTTTACCTCAACAAGTTCTCCTGGAACAATGCGGCCAACCTCCTCTTCCTCGAGACGCCTGCCGGAGTCGGCTTCTCCTACTCCAACCGCTCCTCAGACCTCCTCGACACCGGCGACCGCCGCACCGGTTAATTCCTGTCCACTCATTTACTTTTAATTTTTTCAAAAGAATATTTATAATTCGATTAAATAAATCACTTTTTAATTTATGTTATGAGCTGGCACATGTCACTTTCAAGGGGAGGAGAAGAATGGCCTAAGTGGTGGGTTAGGTCGATAGGCTGCAAATCCGGAGTCTGCAACCCGTCAAAAGCTTTTGAATTATTTAATAGGATTTATCGCTTAAAAAATTATGAACTATTGTCAAATTAGTATCTTACGCGGTTGCAGTTCGAGATATTAAAGACTTAGTGCTGTTGAGTTTTCAAAAAATGAACCATTTGACTCGACACGGTAACATTATAAGATAGTTCAATAGTTGGTGGAACACATCTTTGATTTTTTCGGTCTGTATTACCGATTCTCAATAATCTAATGGATTCTGATTAATTCAGCTTGAGCCAGTTGGATCTCTTAGGGAAAAGCTCTTTCACGGTAAATTTTTTCCATTCTTAAAATTCGAACTCAATACTGTATTTAAAGAAAGGGACATCTTATCATCTATCTTGTGGATGAAACATAGCCGACCAAATCCACAATTGCAACCTAGCATGCCTAGCGGAACATTTTGTCCACTTCCGTACGACCAACACATTTTACTGTCTTTTCACATTTTAGCCCTTCTAGGTCCATTACTTCGTAACATATATGCTTTTTGTTGTAAGGTTTTCTCATCTAAGTGCATCTTCTCGTCCAACAGCTGAGGATTCGCTGGAATTCCTGGTGAGATGGCTAGATCGGTTCCCACGGTACAAGGGCCGGGAGATGTTCTTAACCGGGGAGAGCTACGCCGGCCACTATGTGCCTCAGCTCGCTCGACAGATCCTCGCGTACAACCTGAAGTCGACGCATCCGATTAATCTCAAGGGCATAATGGTAATTACTGCTCGCTTCCAGATACGTACTTCTGGGACACAGTTCATGTGTCATTTAATAATGTCTTCGAGCACAAGTTATGGTGACGAGTCTCAGCTGTAATTTCAGTACAGCTCATACTGTAGATATATAATATGTATAATTGTTTTCGAAAATACACCTCATGAATAAATTTTTGTCAATAAGAAAAGATAATTAGAATAAAACGGGAAAATTACCCTTAAAAGTATATATATCACTGAAAATCATAATTACTCTCCGATTTTTTTCTAATCATATATTATATATTTATTTATTTTTTATTCATTTTCTAAAAATTAATAATGTTATAGATCTATCACCAAAAATCATCACCACTTTCTAAATTTTTTTAATTATGTATGTTATTCTTATTTATTGATGATCATCAAATGTTATAAATATTAATACTCAGTTATAAAATTATATAAAAATTAGTAATTGTTAAAAAAATGAAAACAGTAAGACTTAATGAATAATATAATTAAGAATTTTGTGCATAGCACGAGTCATCGTGCAATCACTGTATAATGAAATAACTCCTCATGGCTAATTCTACTGAGGGGAATGGAGGTATACAGAAAGTGTCGCTCATCATAATCGAACGTAAGACAGTCATAAATCAAAATCATTGTTGAGGTTTGAATCCTACGAGCTAAGTAACGGAACGAATTCTTTTATGTAAGAAGAATTAGAAACATCATCTATAAGTTCAGTTTTTTATGTGGATATGAGTTTAATATTTTACGGTCCAAAATTTTCCAAAAGTTATTGTACTAAATTCTTTTTCTCAACTGTCATCCTTCTTCTGATTCTCAAGGTCACTGGTCACTTGTAGTGTCTCAGTAAGGTCCTTTTGACAGTGGCACTGAAACAAATGCAGGTCGGGAACGCTGTGACAGACAACTACTACGACAACCTCGGGACGGTGACGTACTGGTGGAGCCATGCCATGATATCGGACCGGACATACAGGCAGCTGATAAATACATGTGATTTCCGGCGGGAAAAGGAATCCGACGAGTGCGAGTCCCTCTACTCGTACGCCATGGACCAGGAGTTCGGCAACATCGACCAGTACAACATATATGCGCTGCCTTGCAACAGCTCTGATGACAAGTGGAACATCGCATCCACCCGCCAGGGCATCCGACTGCCTCACCGGCCCCATAAGGTGCGTGTCCATTCGAGGCGCAGCACCATATTCATTTGAAAATTGTGGTATTATGTAGGCTGTATAATTGAATTTTTCTTTTCCGAGTTGGATTTGCAAAACCTGATCTAGCACAAGAAGGGAGTGAAATATCCCAGAAGAAATGTTACTTCCAACCCTCCAAACATTAGTGTTGGGAATGCGCCTACCTTCAAGTTCAAAAACCGTGAGACTCGAAGATCTGATCGGACAAGTGAAAATCTATAGAAACGATATCTAGATTATGATTTTGACTCTCGAGCTATTTAAATTTTATGTATTGTCGTGCAAATTAAAATGGGATATTTGCTTAGAAGAGAATCAGTTTACCCTTTTTTTTTTTATATATATATTAGCTTATAAAGGATTGAATATAGTCTAATAAGATGTGAGTAATCTTATGAGCAATCCCTCTGGTAGCATTCTCGACAACGCGAGAGAGTGTGATAACTTGAACGGTCGTGTTTGGAATTTTTTTTTTTAAAGGGTAGTAATGGGCTTATGTATGGAATTGGAAATCGTTGTTAAGTTGTATTGGATCATTTGTTTCGTATCGTTGATATTTTTCTCTGGAGAGGGTTACTTCGTAATTCTGGTGCTAGCATTTTTTTCTTCCTTCTCGGTTCTTTCCATTGTGATCACATTCAAAATTTCGATGTCTTGACACATGCTCGACTGGTCGTACAATTCGATGACAGAGAGAAGTGATATGATGAAATACTTAACTTTAGTTATTTCTACCTTACATGGCAGGTTAATTTCAGGCGGATTTCTGGCTACGATCCATGCACCGAGAAATACGCAGAGATTTACTACAACAGGCCGGATGTTCAGAGGGCTCTCCATGCAAACACCACAAGAATCCCTTACAAATGGACAGCCTGCAGGTAACTTGAGAAGAAAACGACTGCACTAGCTAGTTTTTGTGTTTTTTTGCATTGTGTTCATGTCGTGTTTATTTGGCAACTGTTGGTGGAGCAGTGAAGTCCTGAATCGGAACTGGAACGACACGGAAGTTTCCATCCTGCCGATTTACCGGGAGATGATAGCTAAGGGCTTGAGAGTCTGGGTTTTCAGGTACAACATCATTTCTTCAAAATTACTGTCGGAATGAGCTTGAAGATGTAGACTTCCTAGTTATGCAGAAAAAGAAAGACCTCAAAATACCGAAAACAATATACTAAGGAAGCTCGTAGGTGTCTAATTGGACTGTGACTATCTCCTGTGAACCATGGCATGTTCATGTGCAGTGGCGATGTGGACTCGGTCGTTCCTGTGACAGCCACAAGGTACGCCCTTGCGCAACTCAAACTGGAGACCAAGATCCCGTGGTACCCTTGGTATGTCAAGAAGCAGGTCAGTCTCTTTCTCCTCTCAAAATTTCATTTGAATCTTTAAAATCAAAGAACCAGTGTTCCTCGGGAAGTAGCAACTGGAGTACAGACTCACTCATCATCTTCTATAGACCAGACACGGACTTGGGTTGGTCGGGACTCATTAAATTTCTAGATACAGGTAGTCTGGACTGAAAAGGTATCCACTCGATATGGGGTATTTTTGTGGTCACTCTAATGATAGCCATTTGTATAGGTCTGCCACCATGGATGAGATAAAAAAAATAGTAATAGGTTCATTAGAGACCGGTTCTGTCACCTGATAATTTAGTTTTTTAGGTGGAAACAGATTCAGTCTCTTGTAAAATCCACTGACAATGATGTAATATCTAAGCCTCTAATCACGGTAATATCCGATATAAATCCGGATCTGTTTCCGGTAGTCTCTCTACTGATATAAGTCTGCAAACCCGGCAGCCTTCTCTTGACCTAGTCGCATATGTTACAGTTCCCAATATGTCTACGACCTAAGCGATCTGCTGCTGGTCTGTCCAAACAGGTGGGAGGGTGGACGGAGGTGTACGAAGGGCTAACGTTTGCAACGGTGAGAGGGGCGGGGCACGAAGTACCGCTGTTCAAGCCCAGGGCTGCACTCCAGCTCCTCAAATCTTTCCTGGCAGGGGATCCCCTTCCAAAGTCGTGATCGTACAAAAACGTCCTCGGAAATATTTCCCATTTCAAGTGTAATGAGAAAGAGTTGGTCGAGTATTGTGGGGGATTCGATAGCGTATTCGATTCGAACTGTACAAACGCCCGGTAGAGGGAGGCAACAAGTGAGAGCCTTCATTCTGAACTGTAAGTTACTGTGATGGCATTCTGAAAAGAAGTGGCGTAGCCTCGTTTTATACGGTTTGCTTGAACCTAGTTAGAATCTGAATCCGCGGATGATATTATTCACTTGTTTCAAATACTGTCCAGTAACTGACAACTAGTATTTCTTTTCCATTACAAAAGAGTTCAATCTTGCAAGGATAAATTCAGAAAACTTGTTCAAGGGTTGAAATTCTATTAAAAAAATGGTAATGTGAAGAATCGAGCGGCAAATTATGTGTAACTTAGTAAAAATTAGATAAAATTAAGTAAAATTTGTATAGAATTTTATGAAATTTTTTGAGTTTGGGGGCAATCACCCTGCACGCCCCCTAAATCCATCAGTAATCTTGGGAAGGAAAGTTTAGTGTAGCAATATCGTCCTCGACTAAAGACCAAGATACCTTATCTTTACTTCTTGCTGTGAAACTCCACGTGCGCATTTATTCTTCATATATATACTCTAAAATGGTATATCGAGTATGTGTTAAGTGTGTTTTGAATTTCAAAGTGGTTACCAGTATAATTTCGTTTATTTTTTTCTAGATTTATTTCTTAATTTTTGGGAAAAAAAAAGAAGAAAAAATCTTATCCTGATATGCTATAATTTAGTGTATTTTAGGTAGAGGCAAAATAAGAATATTATATATAAATTATATTGGGTTTATATATAGAGATGAGAGCGCTCCTCGAAGGAGTCATGTGGGCCTAATAGGTGGAGAGTAGAGTGTAATTAATCTTTCTAGGTAGAGTAGTGGAGTAGTTTGAAATTTCTTCTCTTTATTTGGAATGTTGGGATTACTCTTTCGTATTTCCTTTGTAATTTGGGATATTCTTTCTGTGTGATTGCTTAATAATAAAATACCACTAAACCTCTTTCTGGCTGTAAAAGTACAGATGAGATTGCACTGTTATTCCGAACCACGCATATCATGTGTATAATTTCTTCACTCTTACACTTCATCTTCATTGTTTATGCAATCCGATTTCCGATGTGTTGGTAGTTTAGGTAAGGTGTACACTATAATGAAGTTTGACAGCAACATGGTTTTGAAATCTAACAAGTCATATGTAGAATATTCTCATGGAGAAGATTTAACCAAGTTGATTCTTCAAGCAATAATTTAAATCAATTGATGAAATCGTCTGACGTTCTACCAGTTGAGTAAGGCTTATTACAAAAATTGAAAAGTGAGGTCGTTCATATCACTTCAAGAAAATGTGGGGTTCCATTAATCTCTATTTTTTTTTATTAATAGCATTCTTAAGCGATTGGGCGTTTGAACTTGACTGGAGGATGACTCACAAATGTGGAAGATCTGCCCTCTTCACTCTCTACACTTGTTAGATCTACTCGATTTGGAGGCGTCATAATCTGAAATTTCAACAGAATTTTCTCTTATTTTTATAATATTCCATATTAAACAAACATGTTATAAATTTCCATCCAGATAACCAATCGTCTAGCATTATATTCGTAATCACAACACATCTTTTCTATAATACTTAAACAATCAAACTAAAAGTTCAGGTCGTAATATTGTATACAAAACTTTATACCTCTATTAAACATATCCTGATAACCTAGTTACCAAAAAGGCATAATGTCGATTCCCGATACAAAAATGGCAACTGAGCTACTTGTCCCTCTTCTACTTACCTGGAAAAGAAAATATCGCGGGGGTAAGTTGTGGGTTCAATAAGTACAAATTTTTGAAGTAAAATAATATTATAAATACAATTATCAACACAATATATTATCAAATTCACGACAAGAATAACAATTACTATGTTCAACAATTAATATATATGCAATGCATAGAATCAATAATAACAAACAATAACCATGGGATCACACTCCCTTTGTAACATATTTACGACGGTATCAATACTACCATCCTCCAACGATATTATGACCGCACCTCAATCAATATATTTTTCCTCCCATTTCCTGGTGTCCTTCATCTACACATCGCACTCCACGAGAGCCGCCCATTACCATCCGGTGGTCAGAGCAAGTTTTAATTATATTATTATTATATCTCGCTGAAAATCAACGATAAATTACCTCGCTGGATATTGCGGTAAATTAAATATCTCTCTCTTTCTACTTTTTTTTAATCTTTTTTTCTTTTTTTGGCTCATTTCTAACCCTTCGCTTTAATGGCCACCATGGCTATTTACAATCATATACAAAAATGTAAAATACATGAAATAATACACAAATAGACATACAATTCCATAGCAGTTAAAAGCAATCCAATTCCTACATATCAATTTTTAATATAATAAATAATAATTTACTGCATTGCCAATTTAGTGTGCATGCAATATGCAAAGCATATTCACATGCAATCAGTCATGCAGTTTCTATATATATATACACACATACATATTTTACCTGAGATGATTTGAATAAATATATATAATATACTATAAATTATTCTATAATAAAAAGGAGTACTTACAATCCCCTTCGAGTAATTTCTTTACAGAGCTGAGCTCTCAAGATGTCTAGTTTCGGCCTCCTCAGTTCCCATCATATCATTTACAATAAAATTAAGACATACCATATCTTTTTTTTTTATTGAAAATGATCCCAAAAAT
Source organism: Lagerstroemia speciosa (assembly GCA_037672795.1). Taxonomy (NCBI): domain Eukaryota; kingdom Viridiplantae; phylum Streptophyta; class Magnoliopsida; order Myrtales; family Lythraceae; genus Lagerstroemia; species Lagerstroemia speciosa. The sequence continues at coordinate 5,404,885 of CM075310.1, forward strand.
TATTTCATGACATTATTCATTGTACTTTTATTGACCCTATGACTTTCATCTATGATGTTAAAATGCATAGAAACATATCATTCTAACTAAATCATATTAAACTATGCATATAACATTGAGTAATATAATTGATTTGATTCGAATGGGACCTCAATTACCTATCCATTTCTCGCTCGTCGCCCTCTCCTCTTCTTCGTTCCTCAATTCGCTCTGGCTTTTCTCTCCCATCCTCTTCGAGGTTTTTGTTTGGGTTCTAAAAAGTGAAAGCTAAGTGATCGGTGCGAACCTATATATCTAACACGTGTGGCGGTGGAATGAAAAGAAGCTACGGATTTGCCAATCAAGCCAAATTTAGTCACTGAGATTCCTATTGGGCTAAGCCCATGGGTTGGGCTCACAATTCCTCCCCACTAATAAAAATTTCGTCCTCGAAATCATTTACTTGATACAAGGAAAATGTAGAGATATTTAATTAGCATAGCATCCCAGTCTTCTCTCGACTGACTTCTCCATAAAACCTTCACCGGTGGCATTCTCTTTATTCGAAGGATCTGTTCCTTTCTATCAAGTATTGCCACAAGTTCTTCCTCATAAGTCAAGTCTTAGCTTAGCCCAACTGGTTAATAATTGAGAACGTGGAAAGGATCTTGCACATATTTGCATAGCATCGACACATGAAACACATTATATATATGAGATAGATCAGGAAGTAGAGCCAATCTGTATGCCACTTTGCCGATGCATACAAGAATCTCATATGGCCCGATACCTTGGACTGAGTTTTCCCTTCTTACCAATTCTCATAATACCCTTCCAAGGAGATACCTTTAGAATGACGTAATCACCCACTTGGAATTCAAGATCTTTCATTCGCTTGTTTGCATAGTTTTTTCTACCAATCTTGGGCTATTATTAACCTGTCTCTGATGATTCTTACTTTCTTAACAATCAAGTGTACAATCTCAAGACAGGTGAACTACCGTCCTCCAACTTCATTCCAGTAGACAGGGGTTCGACAAACTCTATCATTAGAGATTCACAGATGCCATGTCAATGCTGGACTGATAAATGCTATTACAAGCAAAATCTATCAAAGGTAAATAACCATCTCAACTATCGGTAAATTCTATGACACGAGCTCACAGCATGTCTTCCGAGGTCTGAATAGTGCACTCTAACTGTCCATTAATTTATGGATAAAAAGTAGTGGTCAGATTCAGCTTGTCTCCCATAGCATTCACAAAACTATTTCAATACTTCAAAGTAAAATACGAGTCTCTATCTGATACAATAGATATGGAAGCTTATGAAGTTTGACTATCTCATTAATGAATAGTTGTGCCAACTTATTAGCTCCAAATGTTAATTTGACCAGTAGAAAGTGAGTAGATTTTGTCAAGCAATCAACTATCACCCATATAGAGTTATGCCAGTTTTGTGTTTGAGGTAGACCAAATACGGAATCCATGGTGATCCTCTCCCATTTCCACTCAAGAATAGGCAGTGGTTGGAGTAATTCTAATGGATGCTAATGTTCTGCCTTGACTTGCGAATACACCAAACATTTCGCAACAAACTCTGCTATGTCTCTCTTCATATCATTCCTCCAGTAGCTTGTTTTTAGGCTATGGTACAACTTCGTACTGCCAGGGTGTATGGCAAAAGGTGAACTATGAGCTTTGATGAGAATCTCTTTCTTCAACTCATTGTTGTCTAGTATGCAAACTCTGTTCTGAAACATTAATGTACCATCTTTAGTAAGTGTAAAGTCAGCTCTCTTTTCTTCATTTAGCTTGCTCTTCACTTTCGTTAGGATTGAGTCTTCATGTTGTGCCTCTCGAATTCGCTCAATCAGAATTGGCTTCACATCATATATAGCCATCATTCCCCTAGTCATTGTTGCCTTTAGTTTAACTTTCAATGACTTTAATTCATTAAACATGCCTCGAACCCTATAGATACTAGCCAAAATTGCTGAAGATTTGCAACTCAATGCATCAACGACCACACTAGCCTTGCCCTGTTGATAATGAATCATGCAGTCATAGTTTTTTATCAATTCCATCCATCACCTCTACCTCAAGCTAAGCTCCTTCTAGGTAAACAAACATTTGAAAATGTTGTGGTTAGTTTAGATTTTACATTTTGCTCCATAAAGATAATGTCCCCAGAGATTCAAGGCAAACACTACAGTGGCCAACTCAAGATCATGTGTAGGATAGCTCTTTTCATGATTCTTAAGCTGTTGAGAAGCACAAGCCACCACCTTATCATGTTGCATTAACACACAGCCTAATCCTTAATGAGGTGCATCACTATAAATCACAAAACCTTCTTCTGGTGATGGGATGATGAGCATTGGTGCAGTAGTTAATCGATTCTTCATTTCTTGAAAACTTTATTAATAGTCCTCTGTCCACTCGAATTTTATATTCTTCTGAGTTAGCATCATTATCGTGGCAGTAATAAGAGAAAATCCAGCTACGAATCTTCGATAATATCATGCTAATCCTAGGAAACTACATACTTTCATTGCATTACTAGGTCGAGTCCAATTCAGAACAGCTTCATCTTTGCAGGGTCTATTGATATGCCTTCTCCTGTAATCAAATGCCCAAGAAATTCCACTTGATCTAGCTAGAATTGACACTTATTGAACTTGGCATAAAGTTGTTTTTTCACCCAAAATTTGCAAGACAATACTCAGATGTTGTTCATGTTCATCCTTGTTCCTTGAATATATCAAAATATCGTCGATGAAGACCAGCACGAATTTGTCAAGGTAAAGCTAAAACACTCGATTCATCAAATCCATGAAAGTTGCAGGAGCATTAGTCAAACCGAAAGGCATAACGAGAAATTCGTAATGTCCATATCTGGCACGAAAAGCTATCTTGGGCACATCTGAATCTTTTATCTTGAGTTGATGATATTCCCGATCGGAGATCAATATTTGAAAACATGTTGGTACCTCTGAGGTGATCAAATAATCATCAATTCATAGCAATGGATACTTATTACATATAGTGACTCAATTCAATTGTCTGTAGTCAATACATAGCCTCAAAGTGCCATCTTTCTTCTTTACAAATAATACAGGAGCACTCCAAGGTGACACACTTGGCCTAATGAATCCATTTTCCAACAATTCCTACAATTGTGTCTTCAATTCCTAAGTTCAGTTGGGGCCATACGATATGGTGCCATGGAAATTGATGCAATGCCTGGCTCCAATTCAATGGTGAATTCAATTTCCCTATCTGGTGGCAACCATTGCAGGTCATCTAGAAATACATCTTGGAACTCACAAACCATGGGAATCTTAGTTATTTTCGATGATTCTGCTCTAGTAGCCATGGCATACGCTATATATCCTTCACATTCTTACCTCAATAATTTAGTTGATTTGATATAGGATATGAAACTAAATGTTATCCCTCTCTGGTATTCGTGCCACTTAAATTTGGTCTCATTTAGTATCTTGAATACAACTTCCTTTCTATAGCATTCAATGGACACATGATGAGAAGAAAGTCAATCCATACCTAATAAAAATCTTGGATATCCAGCAGTATTAAATCCACTTCCATTTCCTTATCCCTAAGCTGAATGAGACACCCTTGATATATCTTATGAACAACTACCTCTCCCCAATGGGTGTTGCTATGGACATATAATAGCCTAATGATTCTTAGGGGATGTTGGCATGTGTTGCGTAGTGTACTGAGATGAATGAATGGGCGGAGCTTGGATCCATAAGTACTTGTGTCGGCCTATTGAAAAGAGTTAAATTACCTGTGACAACTATTGGGATCGCATCTACATTGAGTTTCGTTAAGGTGAAAACTCTTATATCGTGGGCTTGTCAACTTGAGTCATTCTAAGAGTCAGTTGTCTTGTATTACTTGTCGTTGATCTAGTCCCTCGATCCCGATAACTCTACAATCCACTCGTCTGTCCTCTTTCTCTAATTGGGAAAGATCTTCCTCTAATTTCACATAATCTATTGCACTGCCAATTTATATTGCATGTACTATGCACTGCATATTTACGTGCAAATCAACCATGCAAATGATTTGTGTATGTGTCTATATATATATATATATATTTTTTTCTCTCTCCACGAGATGATCATATAAATATATAAGATATTATAAATTATTCTACAATAGAAAAGAATACTCACAACCCCCCTTCAAGCAATTCCTTCACTATGTTGGGTCCCCAAGATGTCTAGTTCCGGTCTACTCAGTTCCTATAATATCATGCACAACAAAATTAAGATGTATGAAAATTTTTCTAGCACCAATAAAATAACGAATTTTATAACTAGTACTACTTTATAACACTTTTCAAAACTAGCACTACTATATATATATATATATTCCTTTTTCATAATTCCTAAAACACCCCCTAATTTTTCCTCCCAGCCCCCACAATCCCTGCCCACCTCTTCTTCCTCTTCTTGCTTCTTTCTTCTCCTTCCTCTTGGCGAATTGCAGTCGCCCACCGCCCTTGGTGCTCGACTCTCGACGCACTAAAGCCCATGCCCGACGCCCAACTTGCTCGTCACCTGTGGTTGCGAGTCAATGGCCAAATCTGCTAGCCTAAAGCACTCGACTTGCTCGTCCCAGGTAGCTATGAGGGATGGCAAGATCCACCGGCCGACGCCTCCAAGCTACTCGTTGCCGGCAGACGCACCGAAGATGCTCGTTGTTAGCAGCCGTGAGGAGGAGCGGCTGCAGGAGGACAGAGGAGTGGGAAGTGGGTGGGAGGGGAAAAAGTGACCATTTTAGCATAAAATGGTACTTTTTTTCAAATTGCTACAAACTGGTACTAGTCTTAAAAAGTTGTAGAGGAGTGATGTTATTTTTCTCTATTAACACTTAAAAATAATCTCGAAAATTATTTTGGGACATTATTCGCTCTGCATTTATTGGCCCTATGACTTTCAGCTATCATGTTAAAACTCGTAGAAACATATTATTCTAACTAAATCCTACTAAACTTTGTATATAACATTGAGTCATATAATTTTTTTATTCAAATCAAATCTCAATTACCTATTTGTTTTTGTCGTCTTCCTCTCGTCTCCGCGGTTCCTCCATTTTCTCAATTCTCTCTCGCTATCTGTTGGTTGTTTAATTTTTGCCAAAAATGAAGGGAAATGATCGGTGGCCCACATATATATTCAACACGTGTGGCGGTGGAAATAGAAATTGCAGATTTTGCCCATCAGGCTTAAAATTTGCCATTGGGGCTTCCTAGTGGGCCAAGGCCCATGGGTTGAGCCCATAGTTACCAGTAATTTTGAAACCATTTATTCAAATACCATTTTAAAATCATATGTTATGAAATGTGATTTCAGTTTTATTAAAAATACATGTTAAACATGATTTTTTTAGTTATAAAAAGTTGACAGTTGCATGTTTAATGTCTTTTTTCTTTCCAAAATTGAAATCAAATGTTGGATATACAATTATGAAATGGTATTTATGGAAATAGATTAAAAAGCACCATTTTAAAAATTTCTTTTTGGATGGGACATTTTGCCCAATTCTCCTCAAAATAGACCAAAGTTTCCAATTTCGTCAGGTTGTAAAATTAAATTTCCTACATTTAATGTAGACAACTTTCAATGTTTTATCAAATTTTATATTTACTTTTTGGAAGCTAGACGTGAAACCTGTGTTACACATAGTATGAAAAAAGATAGAAGAAGAAAGCAGGATCAATATATTCATGGCTATTTGTAGTGGCAATGAACGACAGTAAATTGATAGGGAGTAGGAGATAATCCGGAGAAAATGTAATGATGGGCAATTAACCTAGAAGTGGGAAACCAAGGGTATGGAGAAATTCTTGGCCTGTCCTAGAGCACCAGGTCATAAATTTATTTGGTGAGAAAATACCAATAAAACACTACCAACGTGGATGTTCCATCAATTATATCGCCTCTATCCAATATCTAGGTTTAACTATGGTTATTTTTAATTTTAGAAAAGGAAATTGCAATATTCTCTCCCTCTACTTCTTAATTTGAGGATGAAATGATGATATATAGGTAAGAAAAAAGATAGTTTGTGAAAGATATTTGGGGCAATATTATCATCATTGTGAAAAAGAAAGAAAGTATTTTATACCACGTATCACCATATGACCGTGATTACGTGATGACATCGACCAATATAATACAATTATTCTTAGGGTTGTTTTCTATCTTTTAGGTTTTATAAAAAAATCATAAAAATGAATAAATTTGATTAGCTCTTGCCTACATGGTGAAGCTATGATATAAAGTACCTTCTTATGAAAAAGGATGAGGGAAAAGAGATAACAGTGTAGTTTATGTGATAGAGATGGTAAGTACAATAGAAGGTGAGGGGGAGAGGATAGCGAATGTGAAAAGGAATACTGTAACTTTCTTTTCTAAAAATAGGAGCAACCATATTTAATACTTGGAGTTGGATAAAGATGATACAAGTGACAGAGCATCTGAGTTGGCAATATTTTATTGGTACTTCCTCACCAAATAGATTTATGAGCTGGTTCTCTAGGACCAGACAAGATTTTCTCGAGGGTAGGACAGATTGTAGAGTGGGATGTTGAGGGAGGGTAATGTTTGTCATTAACTTCTAAAGTGAAAATTACTCAATAATTTGTTTTAAATAGCAATAGATGAAGCGTTTAGATAAAAAAAAAGTTTTGCTAATAAATAATAAGATTTTTTTAAATTGGTAAGCTGGAATAGCTTAGTTGGTTAGAGCGTGTGACTGTTAACCACAAGGTTGGAGGTTCAAGTCTTCCTTCTAAGAAAAGTACATTGCACATGCTAAGGGTAATTTTGCCCATATAAGGGCTAAGCATGCTTCCTTAGCACCGTTTATTGTATTTTAGTAATTTGTTCATTTAATAAAATGATTTCAAATATTTTTATACCAAATGGTAACATTTTAAAGATTTTATATCATATTATTATATTACCAAACTTTTTATATCATGATGACCACCGAGCATTTTTCTTTAGCAAGCACAATCTAATATTCATTTGTAAGGAACTTCTACTCAAATCTTTTAAGCTCGTCATATCTTTTTATTTGTCATACATGCACCTAATCAAATGTGCCCAAAATTTGTCAACCTTCTTAGCTCTCCAACCAAAATTTCTAAGTAAAATAAGATTACAATCCTCCGACCTCCAAGTGCCAAGCGGTAAAGTTATCATGTACAAAATAGTAAGGTGAATCATTTTCCTATTCTTTGAGGATCTAAAAGGAAATTCATACTAAAATAATTAATAATATTGCAATTTCTTGTGAAGATGTACTTACACTATATAATTTTTTAAAAATAATAGATAAAAGAGTTTTAATTAAATAAGCTATAATAACCATTAATTAAATTGTGTGGCCGTTAAGTGCAAAGTCGAAAGTTCAATAGCAACTTAATACATCACTCCATAGGTTAGTGGATTACAATATCCACAACCCATTTTTTCCTAGTGAACACAATTTACCATTTGCAAGGAGTTTATATTCAAACAACTATATATGTCATACCATTCTCTTCTGTCATACGTGTACCTAATCAATTGTGACCAAAGTTTGCCATTATTCTTAGCTCTCTAAGCAAAATTTTTTAAGTAAAACAATATTACTATTAATAAAACAAGACCAAATAACCTCATATGGTCACAATTATAAGTACCAAGCCGTAGCAGGAGACTACTAGAGAACTATGCTGGAATGCAAAAAAAAAAAAAAGAGATAAGTATGCTTGGGTGTGTGTTAAAACCATTGGACTAAGGTCTCATTTATAGTGAATGAGGAAGACTGGTGACTTAATGGTAGAGAACAGGAAATTAATAGCTTGAATCAACATTGAATGAAAAAAATTCTAGAAAAATGTAAAATTCAAGCTCACACGGTCCCAAGACTTATGCACGCAAGTTCATCTAAATTAGCCTCCGACTGCACCCCTTACATAGACACACGAGACAAGCATAAGTTGTGTAATATTATCACAGATGTTACTCTACATAAAAACACTCCGTTCTTATAAACCATTCCAAATACTCGTTCATTATTAATGTATGATTGAATTTTTACCATTTTACCATGGACTCATGTGGGTTTAGTCTTTTCTTGGGCTCTTCTTAGGCTCTTCTTAACCCAACTCACATCTTACAAATTAAATCCATGAATTTTAGCCCAATCAAATTTTTAATAATTTATAAGAACAATTTCTCATTTAGATTTTCATGCCATTTTTTCCAACAAATGCAACCTCACATTTGCAAATACCTAACCCCTTCACTCTTGGATAAAGTCATCTTATCCTAACTAGTAAGCTGTATCATCTTCCAATACTTTGAGGATTCCAAAAGAAAATTTCCATTAACGGTACCGGTAATACTACAATTTTTTTTTGTAAAAGGTATAAATATTTTTTAATTTTTAAAATAGTAGTTGAAATATTTGAAATAAATTTCACAAATACATCTTCTTGATTGATATTTTATTTCCCTCCACAGTTTTTCTAGAAAAATTTTCTTCTCCACTTTTGATCTATCTATTATTATATGTGAGCACAATGATAGTTTGTTTTACTTTTGAAATTCCAAAACTACCCTCAATAAGTAAACCAAAAAAAAATGATGAAGGGGTGAAAGTACTTTGAGAGCATAATTAACATTAACTAGTCTCTAAATTTTTTTCTAATAATAGATTTTATTTTTCAATCATGATAAATTATATAAAAATTAAAAGTGTTATAAAAATTAACATAAAATTGCAAAATGTACAGACTTATGTAAAATAAAAGATACAATTTAATAATTAGCTATATATTTAACAATTTCATGCATAGTATGGATTTGTGTCTAGTACTATTATATGCAAATGTTTGTATATTTTGATATCTTTTTTAGTTTTCCATATTTGATCTTTACCTAATTTAAATATTAAGATTTATGGCATACATTTGTTTTATAAAATCCTCCATATTAGGGATAAAATTGTAATTTCTATAATTCTCTCTTCTCGCTCCACATGTACATCTAGACAGCAAAAATCTTTCATTAACGATTTAGATTCTCGCACTCCATAACATCATAACAAAAAATATTCTGTTTATTTTTAATTATAAGTTAAATAATTTACCATTATTTTTTAAATGAATTTTCTAAAAATATAAATAAAATAGTAAAATATATTGTTGACAACTTAGAATACTACGTCTATTATTATAGGTTAACTTAAATTCGTTTTAAATTTAATTATACGGATTCATAATAATATTCACTTTTATTTATTTATATTTTTTTCCGTGTGGAGCACGGGTCAGTCTCTAGTATTTACAAATAGAATGCTAAACTTTGTTATTATTTTTCTTTCTTTTCTCAAATTTTTATTATGGCTATTATTTAAAATATATAATTTTTTATTACTCAAATAATTTATCGTGTCCTTTTAATTTATTACTTTCTATATAGTCATGTAACACACAATTTTTAAATTTTACATATTAGTAGACACATTTTGATATATTTCTAATGAAAACTTAATTTAGAAAATAGAAGAAAAATGGATTTTTCGTTAAATAAATAGGCCTAGTTTCCACTATTCTCTTCAGCAAACAAAAATTAGGGAATATTTGACAAATTCGGTGATTGACATTTTATTTTTCCCCTCCATAAAAGAAGTTTATTCTATTTGTTTTTATTACTCAGAGATGCAACATTTTTGAAATGCACCCTGAAATTCAGGTCCTTTCAAAACGCTACCTGGTTTTACAATTAGCTCAAAGAGTTGCGATTAACAGTGCATTCAGTTTATCAAGAGCAATACTCAATTAACGACGCTCAAGATTAGTTTTGGCCACATTGAAGGTGACCATGTATTTGCGAGATTGGAATCGAGATTTATTGAATCTAAAAAATACAATGAAGAAGCTGGTAGAGGGTCTGCCTATTCCTCCACCGTATAAGTGATTTTTTTAAATCAAACTGTCCATATATAACTTTTAAAATAGAAGTGTGCATGGGTACTGGGCAGACCCGAAAGCAGTTGGAACCTACTTGGTTCCGGGTAAATTCTCATCAAAATAGGATAGGCTCCGGGTAGAAAAACGATGAACCGATTAAAATAGGTTTCGGTTCCGATTCCGGTTCCATTAAAGGTGATACCCAGAATCGGTACGTAGAACCGATAAATATATATTTATATTTTCACTAAGAATAAAACATGAAATTATAATCTTTTATCTTAATATTTTATTCTATCCATTTATTTCATATTCAAATTCTCAGTATATCTTAAAATTCATTATTTTCCTTCATTTTTTTCATCTAATAATTTTCATTCTTTTACTGTAAGAGTTCTGTCGACCACAAAACCTCTCTCCTATTGCATTCAATTGGATATTTTTAACATTTTTTGGGTATGTCAAGTAAGAAAATTGTTAGATGATTATTCATTAATTGGTTTTAAATTTTTATTTTTATTTATTAATGGAAGACTAGATACCAAACCAGTACTCGGAACCGTTGGTATAATATAGGTTTCAAGTAGGGTCCGGTTTTTAAAACCAACAGGGTAGGGTCAGGTTCCAAATTTTAGGAACCGATCTTAAATATGGTAGGGTCCAGGTATCATGAAAAATATAGGGTACCCGGAGTCGATTGCCCATATTTTTTAAAAAATAATAATAAATCAAATTTGTTTAAAATTTGTATAAAAACCCTAAAAATATCTAAAAATAACTTAAAATCATAAAAAAATCTCAAAACCTAAACATTCCCTTAAAACCTTGAAAAAAAAACTAAAATCCTAAAATGTACCTAAGAGGGCCTAAAAATATCCTAAGAAGTGAAAAAAATCCAAAAATAAATCAATGAACAAAATCGGCTAGTATAGGCTGACCTGAGCCACGATTGGGCCAGTTCATGGGGTCATGAACCATCGACCCGGCACAACCGATTCATAAACTGTCACGAAAAGGTTCAAACCGGTCTAATATTGCTAGCATCTTAGGTTAAAATTCATTATCATAATCGTGATTTCAATCATGACTTTTCTCATTGATAACTTTAGTGGTTCACTTCAAAGAGCTTGATCCCTCTTAGATTTATACGGAAACATATCTTAAGAAAAGATGTATTTCTTGATTTTATTATCGTATTCTTGTATATATCATGAATATATTATATCTGTGTATATCATACTATAATGAGCATTGCTAATTTTACAAGATACCCATGCTCTCAAGTGTTCATATGATAGTCCCCTACTGTACCATTATTCATAAGGGTTTCCCTCTTTTCTTTTCTTTTTTTTTTTCCGAGATACCTTATGTAAATGTTAATTGCTTGTTAAAATATCTTCTCCACATGTTCTTGGATAATCTTAAACTTAGCATCGCATTTATCATTTCTTTCAGGGGAAAATAATACTAGAAGTCCCATATGTTTATCATTTTTAGCAGTTAAATTCTATAAGTTTGAAAATAACTAATTCAGTCTTATAAAATCAATTCTATTACACTTTCAGTGTGAATCGTCATTATTTTGTTAATGGTGTGAAGTTCACGCCAGTAAACAGTAACAATTTGGACTGAAAGTGTAAAGGAATTAATTTTATAGGATTGAAGTAGTTATTTTCAAACTTATAACACTCAACTGCAAAAAAAAAAAAGATAAACATATAGGACTTCCGACTGTAATTATTCATTTCTTTCAGTGTTTGATTTTCATTTAGCAAACAACATTTGATTACAATGAGTATGGCACAATTATTCCATGGATAATTTCATGTTGCTCTCAAAAGTCACCAATTAGTGCTTCGTATTCTCAGCCTCGGTCACTTTCCAACTTTTTTTTATTCTCTTAACTGGTTAATTTTTATCTTATAGAGTAAATTTTTTTGAAAACTCCATCATTTCTCTTAATAAAATATAAGTAGCAATATTTTTGTGTTATCATTGGTAAAAGTAATATTGTCTCTTATTTGTAAGGACGTTAATGTAGGTACACACACATGTTTCTTTCCATCGCCTCTAGGTGATGTTAGTAAGTCTGGCTCGTCACGCTCAAGAAGTGACTAGCATAATCCGCATAGCCTTTGTGATCCACATCATTCCTTTTATTAGCTTTCTAGTATGGAAGTCAACTTCAAAGATTTAGTGTGACGTGATAACGTGATTATTCTTATCTGCTATAATACTATTTAAAATGTTTACGAGACTTGTAAGATGTTGGATACATATATTGTTTAACCTTACAGGAAGTAGTACCAATTTCTCTAATATATTAGAATTTCTTTTGTTGTCTCTGGCATGGGATTCAATTCCTAACATCCACCCTCACATGACAGCGTGACGATGCTTTCACGTGCATGAATAATATGCCCTCTCTCAACAATTGACTCGAACTGAACATTTTCTTTCCGTACTTGAACGAGGAAGGTAAATTATCAATAGGTGAAAATTTCTTCCATCTTCAGGTTAACAACTTATGTGAGTCCATTTTTCTCTTTCATATCCGACTTGTGGACCAGGGATGAGACATTTTAAGGAATAGAGCACTGTAATACCACGTTCTTTTCACTCTTTTTTCTCTATATATCACCAAATATGTACAAGTTCAACGCGGCATAACTAATTCATGACCAGCCTCTTAATGTATAAAACTTTTATTAATATAAATTTTTGCAGTCCACATGATTTAAACATGTGAGTTTTTTCAAGGAAAAATATCAATCATTTCAATTAAAGTGATTCCCACTCTTTTTTTAATTTGAATCATTAGTATCTAAAAGTCCAATAAATCCTTACTAATTCAGTTTGAGTCAGAAATGCTCATTGGGGGTAAAACCGTCTTTATATGAATTTTCACCACTCATAAAACTCGATTCCGATACCTTACTTGGGAAAAAAAAAAGCATCCTAGCCGGATCTCAGCCAATCTATTTCCGTATTCTCACTCTTTTTATTATTATTATTTTTTTTGGAAAGGTCACTCTTTTTTAATGGCACTTAAAATGCGTATTAGTTTCCCCATGCTTCGGATGTCGTTTTATGGGCCAATGCTTGTTTTTCGGTGTTTAGTTTCGGGGACAATATTTGAATAAAGAAAGCACAGGGAGTAATTTGCAATTATCCGAAAGAAAGCTCAAGCAAGGCTGGCCCATCGGCAGAGAGCCCATAACCAGGGAGAGAATCGGCTCAAACCACCGCCTCAACCTCCTCCCTCCTCTTCTTCACAGATCTGCTCTCCGATTGCTTCTACCTTGACTGTACTGCACATCTCCACGTTGCAGTAATCTAGCCCACAGTTCTTGATGTTCTTGTTCTCTTTGTTCATTTTGGAGCATATGCTCGGGTGAGTGCTGAGGGCGGATCCCGTCGCCTGTGCTTTGAGAGATCGATCTGCTCGAGGTTCGTTACTGTTAAATCCTCCCTCTGCATGATGTGCAGAGCCTTTACAGTTTGTCTTGATGAACAGTTCCTTCTCCGTTACTTTTGGTTGTAGCATGTTATGTGGCATTGGATGAATTCTTCGGTTCTGTGTTCTTGATGCTGATCCGTCGTAAATCTGGGAACTAACCTGATCTGCCCCCTTTTTTTTTGTTTCGATCTGTGAGGATTCATGGCAATTGCTGCCTATAAGAGGTTTCATTTGCCTGGAGACTATAATTTGTAGTGACAATTAGATAGTTAATTTTTCTCTAGCATGTTATGTGGCATTAGATGAATACTTCTGCTCCGTGTTCTTCATGCTGATCCGTCGTAAATCTGGGAACTGACCTGATCAGCCGTTTTTTTTTTTTTTTTTGTTTCGATCTGTGAGGATTCATAGCAATGGCTGCCTTTAAGAGTTTTTATTTGCTAAGAGACTATAATTTGTAGTGACAATTATATAGTTAATTTCTGTTACGTTCCATTTCTTGTCTACCTTTAGCTGTGATTATTCAGCAATTTTGCAATACGGCTTTGTTTACTGATGAGCGGTGATACTTGTACCAAGAATTCTAACCGAAGCATTTTGTTGATTAATGAGCAACAGTTCTCCTTCTTCAAGGTCCATACTCTAATGCATCCGAAGTTCTTTGAGTACTGATAATCTTGAACTGGAGCTATCTCCTAATTTATACTAGGGCATATTTAATCGTCATTTGCTAGATACAGAAATCGATGGCATTCCTTTGTAGGTTCTTCCCTGTTATCTCTTAAGTCGTTACTCTGCTGTTACCAAATCATTGTTTCCAAGCTAGGCAATGATATTCTTGTCTTATGTCAGATTTTGCCATGTGAATGTGATGCTCTCTTGGAACTAACTGTTATATTTAATATAGATTGCAGATCTGATACATATCTATGCTTATACAGTGATTAGTGCTGCTTAAATTCAGTGTACTTTCGGAATATAAGATCCCTTTTGGTCCTTGCTCTGTGGCTGTTTCTGGAAGATTTATGATGCCATCAATCAGCAATTGGTTCTTGCTTTTTGGGTTTCTTCTCTTTTCCCATGGATGCTATGGATTTTATCTGCCAGGAAGCTATATGCACACATACTCCAGGGGTGATAAGATATTTGCCAAAGTCAATTCTTTGACTTCTATCGAAACTGAGCTTCCTTTCAGCTATTACACTCTACCTTACTGTAAACCAATTGAAGGTGTTAAGAAGAGTGCAGAGAATCTTGGTGAGCTCCTTATGGGAGATCAGATTGACAACTCTCCTTATCGTTTCCGAATGAATGTCAACGAGTCTGTTTTCCTTTGCACAACTAAGGGATTGAATGAGAATGAGGTGAAGCTCTTGAAACAGAGGACTCGTGATCTCTATCAAGTCAACATGATTCTTGATAATTTGCCTGCAATGATGTATGCCAATCAGAACGGTGTCACAATGCAATGGACTGGCTTCCCTGTCGGGTACACACCTCCAGATAGCAAGGAAGATTACATCATTAATCATCTCCGGTTCAGGGTCTTGGTTCATCAATATGAAGGGAGCGGCGTGGAAATTATAGGTACTGGGGAAGAAGGGATGGGAGTGATCTCAGAAGCTGACAAGAAGAAGGCCTCTGGATTTGAGATTGTTGGTTTTGAGGTTTACCCCTGCAGTATTAAGTATGATCCTGAGAAAATGTCAAAGCTTAACATGTATGATAAATTTGACCCAGTAAACTGCTCCTCAGATCTTGAAAAGTTGCAAATAATAAGGGAACAAGAGAGAGTTACCTTCACTTACGAAGTTGAATTTGTGAAGAGCAATATCAGGTGGCCTTCACGTTGGGATGCTTATCTGAAGATGGAAGGTGCCCGGGTTCATTGGTTCTCTATCCTCAACTCATTGATGGTGATCTTCTTCCTAGCAGGCATTGTCTTCGTGATTTTCCTGCGGACTGTGAGAAGGGATCTTACTAGGTATGAGGAGCTAGACAAAGAGGCTCAAGCACAGATGAATGAGGAGCTCTCAGGTTGGAAGCTTGTCGTGGGCGATGTATTCAGAGAGCCTGAGTGCTCAAAGCTTCTGTGCGTGATGATTGGGGATGGGGTTCAGATCTTAGGGATGGCAGCTGTTACAATCATATTTGCAGCTCTTGGCTTCATGTCCCCTGCTTCCCGGGGAATGTTATTGACTGGAATGATCATCCTTTACCTTTTCCTTGGAATTGCTGCTGGATATGTTGGGGTGCGGCTATGGAGAACCATCAAGGGAACCTCTGAAGGGTGGAGATCTGTTTCATGGTCTATTGCCTGCTTCTTCCCTGGAATAGTTTTTGTTATTCTCACAGCTCTCAATTTCTTACTATGGGGCAACAACAGCACTGGAGCAATCCCCATTTCCCTCTACTTCGTCCTCTTCTCTCTCTGGTTCTGCATTTCTGTTCCACTTACCCTTTTGGGAGGATTCCTGGGCACCCAAGCTGAAGCAATCCAATATCCTGTTCGCACAAACCAAATCCCTAGAGAAATCCCTGCCCGTAAATACCCCTCATGGCTTCTTGTTCTGGGCGCAGGGACCCTCCCCTTTGGTACCCTCTTCATCGAGCTCTTCTTCGTCCTCTCCAGCATCTGGCTTGGGAGGTTCTACTATGTCTTCGGATTCCTTGTAATCGTCCTCTCAATGCTGATAGTTGTCTGTGCTGAGGTCTCTGTGGTCCTTACTTACATGCATCTTTGTGTGGAGGATTGGAGATGGTGGTGGAAGGCTTTCTATGCTTCTGGGTCAGTTGCCCTCTATGTTTTCCTGTACTCAATCAACTACTTGGTTTTTGACCTCAAGAGTCTAAGCGGGCCGGTCTCTGCAATGCTCTACCTCGGCTATTCACTAATCATGGCCACTGCCATCATGCTGTCAACTGGGGCTGTTGGGTTCCTGACATCATTCTACTTTGTGCACTACCTTTTCTCTTCTGTGAAGATCGATTGAAGGCGGAGAATCCCCTTGCACATTTTGTCAACGGCTTTGGAGTCTCTGGTTCGGACGCGTTCCTTTGGTCATCAATCCTGCCTTCTCTGAGTATTGGTCTATTATTTTGTAGCTTAAGAGGCGATTTGACGACCCTCCGAGGTCTCCTCGGGTTTCCAGATGTCGGAGGGTTCTATACGAACTTGTGAAACTGTTGAAATTGTTTTTGGCAATTGCAGACCCCTAAACTCTTCCCTCTTCACCTCTATGTCTACACAATACTTCTTTGTCGTGTTGAGTTGGATACTGTCTGATGACAGAGAATTAAATCAGCTTACATTGAATTGGATTCGGAAACAAATGCCCGTTCAATTCCCGATCTATGCTCTCGGTATTACATCTAGCTGCTACTTTACATTGAATTGAATCACTCTAAGCGCTTGATCAAACGAGAATATTATGAGGGGAATTGCTTTCATCTGCATGGTTTCCGACATACTCAGAGAAACAGTTTAAAATATGCATTTTTTTAAAAAAAAATAAATTTGTTCTTGGATGCGTGGGATGATATAGCTGTTGAGGCAGGCCCCCAAGAGATCCTTCTATGTAGTTGATATAGCGCGTGATAATACTTATGTAGAGATAAAAATTAATAAGATTAGTCATTTTAAGGATTTTTTTATAAAATTTTTTTTAAAAATAAAAATAATTAAATTTTATTAGTTTATAATGTAACGCAAGTACTGTAACTCCCTACCTAGAGTGCAGGATTTTACTTAAGATTCCTGACCTGAACTCCCTGTAGTTGTTGGTTTTTGGAGATAGCTGAGATTTCCTGGACTAATATTGAAATTCCTGTGCGAAGAACTATGAACTAGATAGTCGTAATACTTCCGGCCGGTTTGTTGGTTGTTATGGAAACAACGAAACAGCTTCATTTTTGAGATTATGGTAACGTAATGCTAGCTTGCATCTGAAAATGGGATAGGGCTGTGCTTTGAAAGGGCTGCAGAATATTTTGCTATGCTGAACAACACATCGAGTTTGTCGATGAAGACGGCCTGCATCTAAATGACAATTCATGATCTATGGGTATTGTAGCTATTCGGTACCATAACCACAAACCCTATGCCCGATATTATCCTGTCTCACTATGACACAATGTGAAACGACAATAAAATTGTTCATAATTAATAATAATTATGGGAACTATTCCGAATATTAACACTTACTAACATGTTTGTTACAATTTGACCGGTGCTTTTAGATGTGTGCGAGTCCAGGTACCCTCTACTGGTTTTTGGTGTTGCGGGGTATTACAAGAATTTGGAGAAAATAGGGAAAATTTATGGACAAAATTGATGGAAAATGGAGAGATCGGAGGTGGAATACTATAGCGTAGCTTCAACACAAATGTGTAATCTTAGGATACAATGCCCACGAGGAAAATTGGGACTACCCAGTACTTATCACAGGCATCTGTCTGGAGGAACCTCTTCCTGTTGAGGTACCCTGAGCGGTGGTAACTCCTAGAGATCTGCCTTCAAAGCCTTTAAGCTTGAGTTTGGGAGGCTCCCCATCAAGGCCATCCTTTTTCAACATCTTTTCCAGAGGACAAGTCTGCTTTAAGATCTCTGGGACAAAATACCGGGGTGATTCACAATGCCAAGGAATGACTGGATTTGCTTCTTAGTCGTGAACTCATCTGGAAATTTCAATGATTCATGGGACACATGTGATTCTGCTGGCCATTGCTTATTACCATTCTAAGAAACTGGATTTCCTCTTGGCCAATGACCGTCTTCTTTTCGGACAACATGTCCCATAGACCAAATCTACAAACTGCCAGAGCAATTGGATGTGTGTCTCCTAAAATTAGCAGAAAAGGAAGGAAATTGCGTAATAGTAAGAGAGATCGGAAGGAAATCGAGAATAATTGAATGTATATAAACTTGACGATGAGAGTTTTTCAATACCCAATTGAGAACAATTGTTATCCATCCATACAATGTATCCTTTTAAAGAAAACCATTTAAAAGTCGTGTTTTCCATTCGATTTTAATTTTACGCTCCAAATTTCTCTTTCCGCTGGGCAACTAGCCGTTACCATGCATTCATTTTTCAGTTTCTTATTTATTTTCTTCTCTCTCTTTTTTAAATAATATTAATAAAAGAATTATTAGTAAATATATATAAGTATGCAACATCTGGATCTTATCCTATAGAGAATTGATTAAGACCTGCCCGTTGAATTACGGGTTGGACCTTATACCACAAGTTCCAAACAATCCGTTGAAATCTATTAATTTGTCTTCACATCATTACTAATTAATAATAAATGAGTTTATGATAGATTTTATAATTTTAAATTAATTTTTTATTAATTATATTGAAATTCAAAATATTTTAGTGAACTTTTTTAGGTAGATTTTCACTATATTTCGATATTATTTGTTATTACCGATCAAAATATGATCACTATTATTTGTTATTAACATCTTAACTCTTGTGATACTTTAGGTGTGATAAAATCATTGAATATGAATAATAATTAGAGATGAAGACACTGATAGTACTATATATTTGTCGATTCTTCCAAATGAATCCTAAATGTTTTAAAGCGATAATTCAAGTCCTATAAGTTGCCTGCGTTATAACATGGAGTCCTTTCCTTCTGTATCAATTCTACATCAATGACACGCCAGTTTAAAGTAACGGTACGTGACAAAAAAGACTTGATGTTGTAATGCGGGTTGCATATAGGACGATTCATTACTTTGAAACATTTAAAACTCACTTATGGGAATCGAAAAAAATATAGGATCCCATTTTTTTTCTCTCATAACAATTATATTATATGAAAACTCATCAAATTCAGAGTCCAACGATGCAAATCACATGAAAAAGCCAACCTGAACAAGAAAATGATTTATGCCAGTTTACCCTTACATACTTGATTTTTGATACTTTGATTGAAACATGTTCTGATTGTCTATCCAAATCCTAATCTCAGATGGTCATATCTCACAATGACGCGGTAAGAAAGAACCAACAAATTACATTGATTAGTAATAATTATTGTAATTGCTCAGATAACTAACACTAATTTACTTATTTATTATATTTTAATTAGTGTTCCCTCGTATCATGTGGTAAGTGTGAGACAATTTTTTACCACATCATTGTACTGTAATACCATTTAAGATTTTCTCCATAGAGGGAAACAATAACATGCAATATTCCTTCTTTTTAGTAATAAAACCATATTTAATTTTGTGGACCCATTCATTCATTTTG
Organism: Lagerstroemia speciosa; assembly: GCA_037672795.1. Lineage (NCBI taxonomy): Eukaryota > Viridiplantae > Streptophyta > Magnoliopsida > Myrtales > Lythraceae > Lagerstroemia > Lagerstroemia speciosa. The sequence goes on from CM075310.1 coordinate 5,424,598, forward strand.
CAAATTTTACAAGTCTTAATTGTTGCCATAATGAGAGACAACCAGACATTTTAATTTTGTGGACTCACTCATTTGCAAATTTTGTCTGTCATCACTCATGAGCTAATAATGTTCCTACCAAATTTCATCTTTTGTTTCCTTCCTTATCTTCTATACCATTGTAGCTCAATAAGTTGCTCTCCTCTGTGAGAATATTTTATATGATGCTATTCCATAATAACACAGTGAGAAAAAAGTAATTAAATTATTCTGATCAGTAATAACTATGGCAACTGCCTGAATGATTAATGCTAATTTGCTCGTTTGTTACAATCTAATTAATACTTTGTCACATCATGTGTCGAGTACTTAAGAAAACCTCAACCTCTAATGCCTCACTCTAACCCCTTTAAATGAGAAAATCTTAAATAAACTTACCTCAAAGTGATCTCATTTAACGAGATATGATCACTAAAAAATTTCTCCTCCTCTCTTGTCTCAGTCTAGCCCTTTAAATGAGAAAATCTTAAATAATCTTAGGATCAATTAAGAATTTCTCCTTTTTTTAGTACAAAAGAGGCACATAGGCCTACAAGAGGTCGAAGGAAGGAGGGATAAAATGACACGGAAAGTCTCATTGGCTAGATTGAATCCATGAACTCTAGGTTACTGGACGAGAGCGATACCAACAATACGAAATCAATTTCTCAAGAATTTCTCCCCTTAAATACAAGCCCTTAACCCTACAATGGCACCACATCTGATAACTCTTCTATCACTTTCTTGCTTTCCTCTTCCCTCTAATGGCTTCTAAATTATTTTTGCTCGTGCTGTTTATGGGCACAATGGTGTCAGCATTGGACACAAATTGGTACGATGCCCACGCAACGTTTTATGGGGACATGAAAGGCAATGAAACCATGCGTAAGTCATATGATTTCTCCCGTTTTTCAAGCTACATATGGACATGTTATCTTTCTTAATCTTCTATGATCAGGTAGGTTTCGACTAATGACTACTTACTTTTCATCAGTGAACATTCTTAAGATAACCTTGCCGTTCATGCTTGCACCGATGTACACGGAGGAATATAGACCGAGCCAACTCGAATAATTTCCGTCAAATCGAATACTTCATCATAAAATCTGTATTTGCAGTGAGCTCATGCAGGTCCTTATGTTTGGAGGAGAGAGTTCGGTGTAATGGGTGTATTATATGAAGTATTTACGTGGTGACATAAATAAATAAAATTCAGTCATTTTATTATTTTTATAAAACCCTAAAAAAATTTGAATTTTATAAGTTTATAACATCGCTTAAGTACCGACACGTGATACACTCAAATAGCTCGGGACAATATTCTTTTAATTATTAACCAACGTATATATCCATTTTTTTTATCCAGAGGAGTTTATTTATTCTTTCATATTCATGAAAATTTTACAAGCCCATAAATCCATATAAAAGAAAGCTCTTCATGTTGACGAATCTAAGCAAAAACTTGATATGTATGTACGAGAAATTCTTAGGTGATCCTACCCGTAACGCAGTATAGGAAAACATCAATTAAATTGTAGAAAAAGAGTAAATTAGTATTAATTATTGGAAGAGTCATTATAAATATTATTAATTAGAACAATTTAATTAACATTTTCTTATTTTATTAGTATTTCTCCCTATATTAGTATATTGTTATTTGCGTGAAAGCATTATTTTCCGATTTGCCCATCAATGCATGAAATAATATCAGTTTCTGAACTGTATTCACAGAGGGAGCTTGCGGCTATGGAGATCTATTCAAGCAAGGCTATGGCTTGGCCACAACAGCCCTTAGCACCGCCCTCTTCAACGACGGCCTTACTTGCGGTGCCTGCTTCGAGATCAAGTGCGTGAACGACCCTCAGTGGTGCATCAAAGATGCCGGCTCGATCATTGTGACCGCGACCAATTTCTGCCCTCCGAACTACTCAAAGCCCAAAGACAACTGGTGCAACCCGCCGCAGAAGCACTTCGATCTCTCGATGCCCATGTTCTCGAAGATCGCGATCCCGAAGGCCGGGATCATCCCCGTACAGTACCGGCGGACAGTCTGCGCGAAGCAGGGAGGGGTCAAGTTCGAGATCAAGGGAAACCCTAACTGGATACTTGTCCTGGTGTACAACGTCGGTGGGGCGGGGGACGTGGTCGATGTTAAGGTCAGGGGTTCGAGCAAGAGCTGGACCCAGATGACTCGGAATTGGGGCCAGAACTGGCAGACCGGCAATGCTCTTGTCGGGCAGAGCCTGTCGTTCCAGGTTACGGTGAGCGGCAATAGTATGATTGAATTTGACGGCGTCGTCCCGTCGAACTGGCAGTTCGGTCAGAATTTCGATGGAGGAAAGAATTTCTAATGAGTACAATATCATATATATGTGATGTGTTCCATTAGTTGTTTCCGACTGTAGTCCCTGTCGGGTCAGATCGATCAGAAATAATTTATTCTTATGAGTACCGTTAAGCTAAAGTGAAATGTCCCTTGATGCTATTTCACTATTTCTCTATTTCGTCTGATCAGTTTGAGCTATCGTTTTCCAGATAGATCAAGAGGCAACCGGATCAAAATGCACCCAATCGATAATTCAAGCGTAAATTGATGGTTCAAGCTTGCAGTGATACCAGTCTCCTTGTGAAAAAATAAAAATATAGAAATCGAATTAAATCTCCAAGATTGTATGTGCTGAGATCGTGCGTATAAATATAAAATGGAAGGTTACTAAAGTTTACCACGATAGTCGTAGAACTTGGATCTTTTGGGTCTATGAATTTCTATCTAACTCAACTGACTAGTGTATTATCCAGAGAGTCGAATTTATACAGTGTGACCGCCCGGAAATGATAGCTGTTGAATTTCATATAAGTGTCCGATGTTTAATTAATGTCTAATTTCACCAATCATAGAATCAAAAATTACCTTTTGTTATCTACACATTAATCCCGACTTTAAGAGTTGTCATTAAAGCCCTGTATATTAATTAAATCATTCAATCAGGCCAACTATTAGGATAGTACAAATACTCGGTTGGACCACGCAAGTAGGACAACACCTTCACCGACATGAGTCAGTTCAAGTAGTAGTATACTTTATTTCCTCAAACAAATGTATCAGGTTCGAGCATTTGTGAATGAAAAAAAAACTCATATTCGAAGAACTTTACCCCTTAATGGACCGAACCGGCTCGAGCTGGATCAGTTCCGGCTCACACGGGCACTGCCTTCTAACGATCGGATTATTGTTCTTCCCCGCCATGGATTCATCACTTCAAACACAGCATTCGCAGGTCAATATGGAGGAGCACATCGTTGTTCATAAATCAAAGTTGTTCTCCCTGTCCATACTCTCCCACGCAGCATGAAAAAGTCGCATCAGGCAATGGAGGACTTGTTAGTTAGTGACAGTCAAACAATACTGATCCAGTTTTTACTAGTTTAATCGACAGTCAAACAGCACTAATTCGATTGTTATTGGATTAACCAACACGCCCTCGGACCCCAGTGGAGCATGCTTTGTATAATATAGCTATAAAAATCACCATATACAAGAGCACTTTTTACACATATGTACCTTGATAATTAATTCTCTTTACCTCTCCAATGTTAGATTAACTTTTCCACCTATTCTATATGGGCTCAATTCAAGTATAGTTATTTCCTCTTAAACTTATCTTAATCCAAGAAGGGGATGTGGGCTCAATGACAATATATTCAACAGACCTGAGCGGTCGAGTCCGAGTAAAAGTCCAAGTTATTAGGTGTCGTGGTATGCAATTATCTTATAAAATATGTTTTAATCTCTTAATTGTCTGATGTGGATTGTTTTTTGACACCGACCATCGTATGATAATGTGACTTACACTCGTTACATGACCTTAAATATCAACATTGAACAACTGACTTAATTTGAGCATTTTTCTTCTATAAGCGAGGGGGACACATCACCAAGGGGTGAGCTTTCTCTTCCATACTAGGGGGCTAACAATTAATGCGAGTTGGATGTTATTTTTCATACTCGATAAACTGGTTATAAATCGAATATTTTCTTTTGATTCCAGGCTTAACTGACCTTGCGTTTTACACTTGAACCGAGAGAGGTGCGAGTGTACGCGTTGGCTCTGGTACCAGGACAAATAAGAGATAAAAGAGAATAGCATTGATTTTTTTACCATGAGTATACTAAAATGTTCCAATTTATAAATTGAGCCTCGAGAACAAATTAGGAAAACATAATATGAAAAATAGGAAAACCCATTTAGAATGTACGGGAAATATTACACATAATTAATCTAAAAAAGAATTAATAAACTAATTAGAGTTTGACCCCATGGTACAAGTGAATTCTGTTGTAAAATTGATGGAAAAGGTAAATACGTAGTAAATTATTAAACAAAATTTTAGTTGTGGCTAATTTCGAAATATGTAATTTTTCGGTATATCAAGTATAAAGAATAATTAATAAATTTATGGAAAAATTGAGTTATAAAGAAAACAATAAAGAGAAAACAAGAGAAAAATGAATGCTAAAAAAGAGAGGAGAGAAAGTGAGAGTAAAGAAACATATAATAGTTACCTATTAATAAATTTACCATTATATTCCCAATTTTTTAATTTAATAATTATCAAAAATTAAATACTATATATATATATTGGTAAGTTAAAGGAGGTGAAAATTTGTCTAGCACAAGAAAAAAAGGGGACTTTTACAACTAGCATTAATTTATAGGGGGATATGAGCTAATTTTATCCATTAACATTGAATTTTATATATTCATAATTAATTTGGAATGATAAGAAAGTGTTCCATTTATAATACAGCTACCAACCATTTGCAATGGAGTCACACGGGTTGACAAGAAATTATTAGATGGTCGCACCTTATCAAGTGATATAAAAAAATATTAATTAAATTACGATAAATGAATAGATTAATATCAATTATCATAGTGTTCGTTTATTTAATTTTAATAAGAGCAATTTTATTAATTATTTTTTGTCCCATCATTGTACTCGTTGGATCAGAGCTGTCCAATTCATCACACACATTTTCTTTAATAAAAAGGAGAATTGTCAAGTTACCAAAGTGGGGATTGAATTTACGAATTAGACTTACCAACTTTGATTATAACTTAGCTTAATTCACTTACGAATTTTTTCGGATAAATTTTTTTTTTAAGAATTCAAAATATGTTTCCATTGCACAAAAAGATTCATCAAGTATACAATCAAATATGCCCTTGATGCATCATCAATGTCCTAACTAGTCTACTATGAGGAAGTTTGCCACCTTCCTTGGGTAATGGCATCACTCAACACATAACCATGTACAAGGTTTTTTCACCAAACTGATGCATGGACATTTGGTGGCTCCGGAAAATCCTCTCATTCCTTTCCCACCATAAAAGGTAAATACAAGATGTCCATAGAAGTCTATATGCAATGGAATCAAGGCTACGACCTTTACTAGCCAACATAGGTTGCTAGAGCTCAGAGTCCCATCACACGCTCCTCTATGGGAGGCAGAGTTTCTGCAACAGATCGAGTCATAAAGCAATGGTGGAGTCGCAAGTTAAGATCAAATGCTGAGTGGTTTCTGTTTCCATTTGGTAGAAATCACATGTCATAGTAAAAGTTTAAACGATGGAGCAATTCTATGCTTTGTTGGAAGCCTATCTCGTACTGCTAGCCATGCTATGAAAGAGTAACTGGGCACATGTCCAAGGAACCAAATTACTCTGTGCCAAGGAACTTCAGGCCCCTGTGGTCTCAGCAGGTCTCATGTTGCTGCCAAACTGAAAGTGTTATTAGTGCCCCCAAAGAAAGGTCATCTCTAGCAGATCGAGTAACCTCAGTGTCAATAGAGCTTGAAATATCTCTTTCTTTTGGATCACTGCTTCTAGGCCATGCCCAATTCCTGTCGTGAAAGATGGCAGAGAGTTTTGCATTTTCACCTATTGCCAGGAAACAACTTTTGCTTCTACTACAATATAGTGAAAGCGGGCCAAAATCCTACCAATTATCATGTCAGAAGGAAATACAGCTTCCATTACCTATTCTCCATCTTGTGTGAGGTCCGATAATTGGTCTTAGTTTGAGAAGTTTCCTCCAGCTCCAGGAGTCATTTGGTCTCTCTTTGATCTCCCAGATGCTAGTAACCTTTAGGATAGACATATAAAAAATAGAATAATCATTTAATTAAAAGAACATGCATATTTATATTTGGACGATTCGAGTCGGGTCAGAATAGACACCCCTTTCCTGTCAAAGCGTTCGGAAGATGCGGACTGGGTAGCTCTTCAAATGGCAGCTTCTTTCCTTCCACCGATCGATGCCTCCGATTCGCTTCGTAGACAAGTTATTTAAAAAAAAAACAAACGGATACTTGGGGATATTGCCATTAACTTGTAATTCAAATTGTATTTAATTGTCTTATTTTGATAAATATCACTTCACACTAAAAAATTTAATGAAGTAAAGAAAGAGGTGCAGTTGGTACCATTCTTATCGTATAATTTAGAAGTCTTGGATTCGATCTCGCATTGATTCTTTGTGCCTTTTTATCCCTCTTTTTTCTATCCTTTTAAGTTTATGCGTCTTCTTGTACACTAAAAAAATTTAACAAAATATAATTAACCAAAATTCAGGTCTAAGTAATCTACTAAATTGTAAAACTTTTTGAATTATAAACTTTTTGAATTAATAAATTCGAATTCTAAGATAAAATTTAAACAGCCGCTGGACAAAGTCGGTGGCGGTCAAAGTCATCACACCCTGAAGTAGACGAGAAAATAATGATAGGAAAAGAGGCCAATTTTAGTCAATTCGAGGGTATTTTAGTAATTTCAGGGACGCCATTTTATCCACACTAATATAATAGCAGAAAAAATGGCGAAATTGTTTTTCCCTTCACGCTGCCATTTCCCCGCCAATTATATCTCTGATTTTGTTTTCTAGGGCTTCAATCTCTTAGTGCAGCGAGAACCCTAATTTGTCCCCCAAATCGCCCACAGATCTCTACCATTCCAACGGCAACGACTGAATTCATGCTCTGGAGTGTGAACTGCAACTTTCGAGCTTGATTTTCAGCAGAAGATGAGTAATCCGGACGCTTCGGGTTCGATTTCGGGTTTTAGGGGCATTGGACTCCCCAATACCATACACTCTGATGTTGCTCCGTGCTTGCCCCTGCCTTCACTTCCTGTGTTCTGCGGTGCGTCCGATCCGGAGCTTAGGTTGTTGGATGAGACCGGCAGCGTCAGCAACAGCAGCAGCAGCAGTGCTTGGAGTTTCTCGAGAAGCAGTGGGATCCTCGCTCAAGCAAGTAAAATTGCAGCTCTGCTGCGAGAAACGGATGTGTCTTACCTGTGAGTTTCTGCTTTGCTTTCACGCTTCTGTGAATTTACTTCAAGCCTTTGCTCTAGTACATTTGCTTTGGGGAGTGAATCTCTTTTTGTAAATCTATGCCGCTCCAGATGTTCCTAGGCCTGTGGTTGCATTGGAAATGATTCGATTTTTGAGATAATAGTAAAGTTAATGAGGCCTATTAGCAGTGATAGTCTGCTGTATGGCAAGTGGAGAAGAGTAGAGGGGGCATGGTTACCTGGAAACGTGAATTGAGGAAGAGTGGTTTTTCCGACTTTCCATTTGTTAAAATAGAGTTGGACCGGGAGGCTGTTACAGTATGAAATAGTCTTTAAAGACTGAAATACCTTACAGCATAGATTATATAAAGAAATAAATTTGTAATTTAGAGAATGAAATATGCCGGATATAGCATTGTGTGATTTAGTTCATATTTAAATGGTAAGTTTTAGGAGTTTTGGCCATAAAAAGTTTGAGAAAAGCCGCTTCTCGCTGGACCTATGGGTTTCACAAGAAACCTTTGAATGCTTGATTTTGATTCCACCAATGAATTTATTTTCTTCCCTTTTAAGTTCTCGACTCAATAAAAAGCGGGCTGTTATAGTTCATGTGCTATGATATGAGATGGTGCTTTCTAAAGTAAAGATATTAAGAATTAAATTCAAGTGCTTTTTTCAATCTTGTTTGTTAATAATGCAATTTTAAGTTTTTATTGGTTTATGTGCAATTTCTAATATTTGCAGTGACATTTAAAGCATTTTTGGTAAAATTCACGTTTTTCGTGATCTGTGCCAGGTCGTGGGCCTATTCATTCATAAACCGCTTGTGGCATTAGTAACGGTTTAACTATCAATACTGATAAAAAAAAATCAGTATTGCTCTAATTCACATCAAATAAATATTTTAATATTTTATCATCAATTCAAAGGTGTCTTTATTCCACAAATGTAATGTAACGGTCGCCAAATTTTAGAGTGAAGTTCTTTTAACAAAAATAAATGATTTTGATAGCCATTTACCTGTTTAATAGTGCCATAGAGATGCACAAGTTACTGTGCAGTAGAAAGGTTTCATTTAATGAAACTACTGCACCCACAGTAAAAAATTGTTTAGTCCCTTACTCGAGAATTACCAAATGATATTCAAAGGACAAAGTCTGAGGCCTGACAGAGGCTGAAATCTGCCTGCAGTTAACCTAGGTGCTGCCTTTCAATTATCCTCCGGTGATTTTGTCAGCCCTAGTCTGTAACCTTCAGGTCTCACAAAGAAGCAATTTTCTGACTACATGCTAGTTTGCAGAAGGGGAATCAGCAGAACTATCAGTTCTTCTGTTAACGAAAAGTGAAATTTTGAGTGGTAACTGGATTTTTGTAGAAGTTCTTGCAGAATTATGAGTTAGCCCTTGGTACTGAATTAAGCTAGCTGTTGAATGAAAGCATGGATATGTGGTAGAATGAGGGCAACCATGTCTCATGGGTGCAATCAATTTCCTAGTACGATTGTTTGGTAGATTAGCGCGCCTGTGGAGATCTGGTTTTTCGCTGAGGGAGTCACTTTGTTGTTGTACTTCAGATATTAATAATTTAAATGTCAAGGTAATGGGTGTGATCTTGTTTGGGTGATACTTTTCTTCAAATCAGAGGAAAAATCATAAATCCTCATCATCTTTATTGTGCGTAGATATATAATCTTGTTATAGCTGTATGCTGGAAAGTTCAACTTGGGTAGAATCAGGCACTATCGATAGAGATTTAAGAGCCTAGTTTGGTTTTTGTTGTGGTGAGGAGAACTGAAGTGGAAGTTAATCAAGTGGACTCTGATTCTTGTTTTATGTGGTGACATTTTTTTAGCATGTTTTCTGTGGGAACATTTATTCCATCACCTTCTTCGTGCTTCTTTGCCCTTTCTTTGCTATTTTAAAACGTTAATGTATATCATAAAGGATTGGTACCTTCATCTGTCTAGCAATTATCTTCAAGTACTACGTTTGCCTTGTCCAATCCAAAAAAGTGGCAAATTTTAGTATCCTGATTCACTTCCTGTTTTGAAATTTTCTTTCAAACCTCTTTCTGAGCACTGATCCCTATTTGCCGGGCAGATGGGGCTATTAAATTCAAGTTGTTAAATCTTTTTTGCTATGGCTTCCAAAAGCACCTTTTACTTTATGAATTGGTCCTACCTATTTAATGGTCACCATTAATGTAGCTAGAACTAGTAATTAGAGTAATTGCGATCCTTTAGTAGGTGTTAAGGACATTTTGAATCTCCATCAACAATTTTGATGCCAAAAATTGTTCACAACTCTTAGCTATGGATTAATAAAGACCATCGGCATGTCATGGTATATGCTTTTCTATTTAAATCGGTAATATATTTAGTTGTTTTGCAAATGGACATGACTTTCAATATTCTGAATTGAGTGATTAGATACTACTCTTGCATATATTCTGTTTGACGGCCCTCAAATTGTTTGTGGTAGAGTGAGGTTTCATACTCAAAAACCTCAATGACCACATTTTGGAAACTCTCACTGTGGGAAAGAGGGTACTTTTAGTTTTGTCTCCATCAGCTATATGATTTGAATCATAAGCGGGGCAGTTGTCTGTAGTTCTGTCAAGTACCACATGTATAGTGGCTGTTTGACAGTGCTTTGACTGATATTGATGATATATCACAATATAGGTTATTACTTGGAACCAATTTGCAAACTAGAGTAATTGGGACTTAGATGAAGGGGATTTGATGAGGAACTAACTCCTTTATCGCCTAACATATATGAAGTGGATTTTTTTGGCATTAATATAAAAATGATGCACCAAGAATTTGATGCCAAAAGAAATCTTTTGGATAATTCCAAAAAATTTATTTGATAGATCACATGTGAATCATATCGTCTAATTAAAAAAAAGTTGATCTCTTCCGAGGGACATATACTTCCATTTCTTGAGATTGTTAAACCTTTTCAATTTTAACTTGCGTGCTTCTCTTCAGCTCTTAACGTATCTATAATGGTAAGCGTCCCCAAGTGTGATTCTGATAAAAGTTACTAAAGGACTAAGATGATATTCAAGGCAGTCCCTATCCAAAAGTTTGCCCTTTACCTAGTCTTTTCCCAAATTTTTATCAAGACTGTGTATAAAAGTTTTCCATATGTGATTATTTTTCTAAAGGCTTTCTTTTATTATTGCTGGAGTAGCTTGCTATTTCCTTCTGTAGATTTCGTTTATGTAATACCATTTTGTGGGCAGAAATCCTAGAGGAGATGCAAGGGTAACTTCAAGTGGTGATGTGGAGCCGTCACCGCTTTATGAAGAAGTTTTACGCCATAATCCTGATGCATTTGAATATAGAGTTACAGGTAAAAAAATATTCTTTCTGTGTATGTTGCTCTGCCAGTTTCATCGTACTTGACATTCCTTTGTCTCCGCCATTGTCCACTTAACGCAATGTGCATGGTGTACCTCTCATGCTGCTTAGAGATTTAAATGTTATTGCCTAGAGTGATGATTGGGAACATATGGAAGCTAATGGATTACGTGACTGTTATACCTTCATTGAGACCTGTGATAAGTTGAAGTTGTTCTTTTCTTCTAGCTTATCATTTCTATTCTTATTGTTCATTGCATCGTTCAAGTTTCTCAGGTCGCCCCAAAGAGCAGATCCTGGGCAGTACATTCCATGACAAGAAGCCTATTGAACCTAGTCTGTTGCATAGTCAAGTACAGAGAGACTTGGTTGAAAATAGGAGTCAACAGCACCACAACGTCGTGTCCAATGTATGCTTTTTGCACTGGTTTTGCTGATAATTGGCAATTTGTTATCTTTTATTTAGTAGTTTATAGTTCATGTACCTTTCTCAGTCTCAGTTCAATATTGCAGGATGTTTCTACATCTTCTAAAAAGGCAAGGCTTAAGAAGAAAGTGCATGATGAAGTGCCAGCTTTGATTCGGCAAGACCCTGTTGAAATTCAAGGTTAGCTTTCATGGAAAATCAATCTCTCCCTACCCAATGTTTGCGTCCTTGGGTCAGACCCTGAAATTCACATTTAAAATCTCAGTTATCGCTCCTGACATTTAATGCTGAACTCTTTTTCTTAGAAGATGATATAATTGGAAGCTTTTGTGAGATATTGGAGGATTTCTGTGGCAGAGCTGAGATTACTGGAGATGAAAGGGGTGAAGCAGAGTGGCTCTCATTGCCCCTGGCTGATATTAGAACACTAGTGAATGAAATTATGTCCATTCGTGCAAAGAAGCTTCTACATATGGTTGATGTGAATATTCTTGTCAGACTTTTAAGGGTTCTAGATCATCAGATTCATCATGCAGAAGGCTTGTCCCTTGATGAAATGGATCCTGTAAGTTTACCTTTTCTTTTGTGTTTTTAAATTTTGTAGCACAACCATTACTTTTCTCTACTGCTGGTAGAAAGTAGTCTTGTTTGTTGTGAAGCAATTGCAAATATAGAAACTCAAAACTACAAAGGATAAACTCTTAAGGAAAGAATATTTTATTTTACAATCCAGTTCAAATGATCTCTTGTTAAGAAGTACTTCAATTGCACTTCTTGATCGTGCTATATTGGTTTAGTTTCTGATCTTATTGCTACAAGTTAGTTGATTTGATCTTTGCTTATCTCGCTCTGTTCTTCCAGTCGGATTCAGATGCACTTTCATCTGTTCTATGTGCGTTGGAGTCCATACATGCAGCTCTAGCTGTGATGTCTCATGGGCAGATGCCGAAGCAGCTTTATAGTGAAGAGGTACTTACGTATCCAATTGTGCTTATATTTTTGAGATTTTGCTATTTCTTTGTGTTTGTACCTTTGTTGGCATGACAAATTGTTTCAATGATATAAATCATTAGTTGTGACAAGCTTATGTTATCCTGTTTATATCAGATTATTGAAAGAATTCTGGAATACTCTCGGCATCAGATAACGGATATCATGTATGTCTATGATCCATCCTATCGTGCCCTGCATAAACCAAGTGATAATGGTGTAGCTGAAGGTTAGCCTTTGATCTATTGCATTCAGACCGCACATGTCACGCTGATACAGCATGATTTTACTGCTGGATATTATTTTATCTATATGGTATTTAATATATCTACTTCCAGATTACGAAGATGAAGAACTTGATACTGATTTTAGTTCTGGCAAGAAGCGTCGCAGTTTGAAGAGTGCTAAAACAAGGAAATCTGCTGTGAATAGGTTTGCTCTCATATGCTTTCTTATATGAATTTTTATTTTATCTTGACTGGACATCTTATTTTTTGTTTTACTTCTACTTGATAGGGTCTCATCAGCCGGTAGTACTGTGCTTCAGAAACTATGTACTATTCTTGGTTTACTCAAAGATCTGTTGTTAATAGAGAAGCTATCAGATAGTTGCATTCTGCAGTTGGTGAGAACAAGCTTCACAACATTTTTGGTGGATAATATCCAGCTCCTGCAGCTGAAAGCCATTGCTTTAGCTAGTGCGGTAGAATATATTCTTCATCCTAAATGATCAAATATCATTAAATATTTATGCAGGTATAATTTAAATTATTGATTATTGAGGTTTTATCATTCTTTACAGATATTTTATTCGTACAATCAGCATCGAACTTATGTGATCGATGAAATGCTTCAGTTGCTTTGGAAGTTACCCTTCTCAAAGCGAGCAGTTCGAGCCTATCTCCTGCCTGATGAGGAGCAAAGGCAGATTCAGATGGTTACTGCTTTGCTGATTCAATTGATTCACTTTAGTGCTAACCTTCCTGAAGTTGTAAGGGATGCATCCAGCAACAATGCCATTATAGAAGTTCCTTTTGATGCTAGTTACTTGGTCAAATGCAATGAAGCAGTCACAGAGGCTTGTTGTCTCTTTTGGACCCGTATCCTTCAGCGTTTTACCAGTGCAAAGCCTCAGGAGGCATCTGAATTGAAAGTATTGATGGAAAATCTTGTTATGGATCTTATGACAACATTGAACTTACCTGAATACCCTGCTTCAGCTCCTATTCTTGAGGTATCTCACATACATATTGCAGTTTTGTACTCATTATAGACTGAACTATTTCCTTGTTTTAATTTTGATGTATCATGAAGTTTTAGTATTTGACACAAAGCTCTTAGCAATTCTTAGGGACTCACATTAGGATGTAGCATAGTTTTGTTCATTTTGAAGTAGTTCTGTAGGGTCTCCCATGCAGGTGTTTAGGTATCATGCTTCTTCAGATAAGAAGAGTTCTTAGAATATAATTTATTTGGATATCTATTGCAATGTTGGAAGTAATAATGACTAAGGATTTATCATGCACGTCAGTATTATGCAGCAAATATTATTTTGTTTTTGATCCAGTAACAACTACCTTTGAAGATACATTGCTTAAAATCTCCATTAGCATGTTTTTATGTAAAACCCCTTGTTAGTGAACATTGTAGCTTAATATGTTTCAGATTTGGTACTCTATTATATTTTTCATTTACGTACGAGTTTATGTTGAAGCAGTTATGTTCTGCATCCAATTATTATGTGATAGTGTTGCAATTTGCCCTTTTGATTATCGATGAAGTGCTTTTGAGCCTAAAGTTGTTCGCAGGTCTTCTGCGTCCTTCTACTGCAGAATGCTGGTTTGAAATCTAAAGATATATCTGCCCGGTCTATGGCAATTGATCTTCTTGGTACAATTGCTGCTCGCTTGAAGCGTGATGCGGTTATTCACAAGCTAGATAAATATTGGATAATACGAGAGTTAAATGATGGGGAGAATGCTACAGAAAATTATCCATATGACCTATGCTCTATTTGTTTGGATGGAAGGGTTGAAAAATTGTTATTTGCATGTGAAAGTTGTCAACGATCATTCCATTCCGATTGCATGGGTGTGAGGGAGCAGGAAGTACCAAACCAAAGTTGGAATTGTCAATTTTGCATCTGCAGAAAGCAACTTATGGTCCTACAGTCATTCTGCAAATCACAATGCAAGGAAGACAAGAATAATAGTTCTGAACTTTTTGGTCCTATAACAAAAGTTGAAATTGTTCAACAGTTGCTTTTGAATTACCTCCAAGATACTGGTTCTGCTGATGATCTACATCTGTTTGTTCGCTGGTGCGTTGTAACTACCTATATTTCTGTCCTTTTCTCTTTATTATTTTACGCGGATGCATTTGAAGATTCCTTCTTTCAGGTTTTATCTCTGCCTGTGGTGCAAGGACAATCCGAAGTCTCAACAGAAGTTCTTTTATTACCTTTCTAGACTGAAGTCAAGAACGATAGTGCGGGACTCCGGTACAGTTTCTTCAGTGTTGACAAGAGATTCAGTGAAGAAGATCACTTTAGCCCTGGGACAAAATAATTCTTTTTCCAGGGGGTTCGATAAAATTCTTCACATGCTACTGGTCAGTAAAATCTGTTAATTATTCTGGTTAAATGGCAAGGCCTTATTCTTACTACAGGTTTGATTTCAGGCAAGTCTCAGGGAAAATTCTCCTGTAATTAGGGCCAAGGCTTTACGAGCTGTAAGTGGAAAATCTTTGCTTGGAATGTTAAGATAAATGCTGTTCAATCTCATAGTAATGATGCGTGCTCTAACTTTTGTTCTTTATTGGTATGAGCAGGTGAGTATTATTGTGGAGGCCGATCCTGAGGTGTTGTGTGACAAGCGTGTCCAGTTGGCTGTTGAAGGGAGGTTTTGTGACTCTGCAATATCTGTTAGAGAAGCTGCATTGGAACTTGTTGGTCGGCATATTGCATCACATCCTGATGTTGGTTTGAAGGTAATTTATTGTGTGGAGCACCCATCCTTTATATTCTGATATATAACAGATGATCAAGGACTTTATCTCACAAAGTTCATTGTTGTAGTATTTTGAGAAGGTTGCGGAGAGAATAAAAGATACTGGGGTTAGCGTTCGGAAACGAGCAATCAAAATTATTCGGGACATGTGCACTTCCAGTGAAAATTTCTCTGAATTTACTAGTGCCTGCATTGAGATCATTGTGCGGGTTACTGATGATGAGTCTAGTATACAGGTTAGTGAATGAATCTGTGCTTATATTTTGATCACATGGACTATGTTGACCTAATTTCAAGGAGTGGTTTAAGCTTCCTTCTTTTATTCCTGTATTTCCTTCTATATTTATAATGCAAGCTTTCCACTTCTGACAAGGAGTGCAGCGATGCATTGCTGGTTGATACATTTGGATTGCCTTGATTTGGTTCTTTGTGGCACTAGTGTGGATGCGAACTGTTTTATGCCATAGCATGTGCTTCTTGCAGTAGTTGGTTCATGGAGTTTCATTTTCAGATATCCTTTTCTTTGTTTATTATGGTTGATTTATTTATTTTCAATTGGAGGAGAAATTTATGCACTCGTCTTATTGTCTTCTTCTTCCCTTTCTCTCTCTCTTCTTCTGATTAATTTCTCTCATCTACAGGATCTTGTTTGCAAGACATTCTATGAGTTTTGGTTTGAGGAACCTTCTGGTGGGCAGGCTCGATTCTTCAGTAATGGTAGTTCTGTTCCTATGGAAGTTGCTAAAAAGACTGAGCAGATTGTTGACATGCTAAGGAGGATGCCCAATTACCAACTCCTTGTCTCTGTCATCAAGCGGAATTTGGCACTTGATTTTTTCCCTCAATCAACAAAAGCTGCTGGAATTAACCCAGTCTTGCTTGCAGCGGTTCGTAAACGTTGCGAGATAATATGCAAGTGCCTACTAGAGAAGATATTGCAGGTAAGGTTTTGTTAGTTGTGATGCAAAATTCAATCTTAATTTATTTTCCTCAAAAGTTTATACTTCTAGGTGGAGGAATCAACCACTGACCAAGCAGAGGTGAGGACACTCCCCTATGTGCTGGTTTTGCATGCATTTTGTGTGGTGGATCCAACACTTTGTACACCAGCTTCCAATCCTTCCCAATTTGTGGTGACTTTGCAACCTTATTTAAAGAGCCAGGTATTAGCACCACCACCTTCACATTATATATTGTATAACTATTGATTCTCACTCACTCATGCATTTCCTGACATTCTACTTTGTAGAAGGTTGGGATATAATGGTGATAACTCTTTTAAGATGATAGTTGTAATTGGCTACACCTCT
Source organism: Lagerstroemia speciosa (assembly GCA_037672795.1). NCBI lineage: Eukaryota > Viridiplantae > Streptophyta > Magnoliopsida > Myrtales > Lythraceae > Lagerstroemia > Lagerstroemia speciosa. The sequence continues at coordinate 5,441,070 of CM075310.1, forward strand.
GGCTTTATTCAAAATTTGTTCTGTAATAGTGGGCTTGATAGGACCGGAATTATCTTGGATGAAGCAATGTAGATCTTTGCCGCATCTCATCTGTATTTATGTTAAATTAGACATATCCTTATGTGATATGTGTTATTAAAGGAAAATCAAAGTGATTACTATGATATTAGTTGTGGTGGTAGAAAATTATCTTCTTGAAATAGTCAAAGATAATTATTCAACAAAGATGAATTACAGTTTGATGCGATTCTCTGTATTAGGGGGGAAAAAAGATGACATTTTCATAATTGGAAATCCAAAGTTCCATTGCATGATCTATGCATCCAGAGACAGCTGTATTTTTCACACTAGGCCTCCACTTTCACATTTATGTAGCATGGAAACAGTCACAGAGTCTAAGAGAGAATGGGAGAAGAGAGAATCTATCTTTTAACACCTGATTGACTTTTATTGCCTATAATGCATGCGGAGTAAGAAGCTGTCCTCTATACTTGTTGTCGTGACCTTGCTTTTTAATGCTTACAATTCTTAAATAGTTGCAACCTACCTGTGTGCTATGTGTTCTCTTGTGCAGTAGTTTCTGCAGAGCCTTTCACTTGAATGTAGATATAAAAAAAGGCTCGTTGGCACTGAAACTTGATTTTTGCTTTTCCCCAGGGTGATAACAGAGCTGTTGCACAGCTATTGGAGAGCATAATCTTTATAATTGATTCCCTTTTTCCTTTGCTGCGGAAGTTACCGCAAAGTGTTATTGAAGAATTAGAACAAGATTTGAAGCACATGATTGTCCGGCATTCTTTCTTGACAGTTGTTCATGCTTGTATCAAGTAAGTCAAGTTCTCACTTACCCTTTAATTTATTTTACTCTTGTTATTATTGTATTTATAGTTACTTTATGACTGCAACTTCTATAATTTTATCTTTTGATGGAGGAAAGGGTGATATAATAGAGAAGAGCTTATTGATGCTTATGTCATGCTCCATCTTTGATAAATTTGTGGACTCAAAATTGTTTTCAGTAAGCTGCATAGTTTGTCAAAATTAAATGCAGGTTTCCACAATTTTTGGTCCTGTTTTGTTGTTTTCTTGCATGAACAATTACCATCAATATCAGTACCGATTCAATATTTTTTTAATGGTCTTTCTCTTGTAAGCAGTTTTAGACAGTAACTGTTCTTAGTAAAAACCAGATATTGTCTGTGTAAATTAAGTGAAAAATCGGTTAGCGAGTTGCTTCTTCATTGCCACAGGGCATGGAAACTTGGTTGGTGGCATGTGAGATAGTAGGAGTTCATTAGATGGTTGCAGGAACAGAAGACAGGGAGTTAAGAGTGCGTTTCATGTATTGGCAGCTCAAGGGACAATAAGAAAATGATTAGGATGATACCTCTTTCTATTTTTTGGAGTGTTTGGAAGGAGAGAAATAGACAAGATTTGGATTAGTGGAATCACATGAATATAGTTTTAGGGAAAGATGGTTAAGGGGTATACTTTTTGGGTATAGACAAGGGTAGAGTAAGGGGAGATCCATGATTTAGTGAATTTGATAGTATATCATGTTCATGGACCTTATAGAGTTTCTAATATGACCTTTTGCACTTTCTTAGTGCTTGAATAATAATCTCTCTTTTGCTCTTATGAGTTTATTGGGTGTTGGTGGGAACAGTAGTCAAGGAGTTAAGTGCATGGTCTGCGATCAGCAGCGCAAGGGACAAGAAGAAAATGATTACATTCATGACTCTTTCTATTTTTTGGAGTGTTTGGAAGAAGAGAAAACTGACGGGATTTGATGGAGTGGAATCACATGATTATAGTTCTATAGGAAGATGGTTAAGGTGCATACTTTTTGTTATAGACAAGGATGTGGGAAGGGGATCCATGAATTAGTGAACATGATTGATAGTATGTCATTTTCATGAGCCTTTTGTATAGAATAGAGTTTTTGTATATGACCCTTTGCACTTTCTTAGTGCTTGAATAATAAAATCTCTTTATTTATTGTATAGTATTTCATGTTTAGTGAACATGATTGATAGTATATCATGTTTAATGAACCTTTTGTATCGGATAGAGTTTTTGTATACATGACCCTTTGCACTTTGTTAGTGCTTGAGTAATAAAATCTCTTTGTTTATTGATCAAAGAGAATTTTCATGTACACTATACTTTTCAGAAAAGCACTGATCTCTCTGTTATCTGATTTTTTTTGCAGGTGCCTTTGTTCTGTGACAAAAGTTGCTGGAAAAGGTTCCAGTGCTGTTGAGTATCTTATTCAAGTGTTTTTTAAACATTTGGATTCTCACGGGGTCGAGAACAAGCAGGTTTGTGAGTCGAAAACTTTTATGGTCAGTTTCAAGTTGCTATTTTGCTGTACATGTGATTTTCTTTGCCTGGTCCATGCCTGGGGTTTTGAGCTATATATTATAAAATGGATGACTTGTAGGGTAACTGACTTTATGGAAGTTGTCTTTTATAAAAGCAATTTCTTTCATTTTCTTTCATCCTACTTACAGTTGTCTTGTTTGCATCAGCAACTGGGACGGTCTATTTTTTGTCTTGGTTTGCTTATCCGCTATGGGAATTCCCTTTTGTCATCAACTGGTAACAGAAGGATTGATGTTGGAAGCAGCCTCAGCTTGTTTAAAAGATACCTTCAGATGGATGACTTTGTTTTGAAGGTCAGATCTTTGCAGGTTAGTCTTTCTGCCATTTTGTTGCATAATACATGCTGACATTTCATGAAGGACCACTCATATTTTGCCAAATTTGTTAGGCTTTGGGCTTTGTGCTAATTGCTAGGCCAGAATTTATGTTGGACAAGGATGTTGGAGACATTCTAGACGCAACATTGTCTTCTGATGCAGACTATCGCCTCAAGGTGAGGAGGATCCTTTAGGCTCTAGTTTTCAATGATAAATCGTTATTATAATTAACATTTTTTTCCTAATCAGATGCAAGCATTGCAAAACATGTATGAATATCTTCTTGATGCTGAAAATCAAATGGGAACAGAGAAGACTGGGGACAACGCTACAGCTGATTACCCTATAGAGGGCAACTCTAGCGTACCTGTTGCTGCAGGTGCCGGAGATACCAATATTTGTGGGGGTATTGTTCAATTATATTGGGATAAAATATTAGACAGGTGCATAGACTTCAGTGAACAAGTTCGTCAGACTGCTCTCAAGGTCAGTCTCAATTTTTGAACATCTAGTCAATCATATAAAAATTATGAGTGGACAATCTTAGTAGTGGTAGTTTACAAAAAATGGTAGTAGTGTAGCCTTGAGAACATGGAGTTTAAAATGGATCAGCATTTTGTTTATGAGATATTCTCTGATTGCTACATCAATAACTAGATGAAAATTATTGATTTATGGAACCATGATGAGACAGCTGTGGCAAATCTTCAGTTTAGATACTTAATGCTTTTGATCTACTTGTGTGTGTGAGAGAGAGAGAGAGTTCTGGCTGAGAAGTACTAAACTTGTCATTTTTGCTGCAGATTGTAGAGGTTGTCCTGCGTCAGGGTCTTGTTCATCCTATTACCTGTGTTCCGTACCTTATAGCACTTGAAACTGATCCCCAGGAGGCAAATTCAAAGCTCGCTCATCATTTGCTGATGAACATGAATGAGAAGTAAGTTTACGTCCCAGAAACTGTCCTTAATGATTCTGAATATTGTATATTCCGCACTCATGGAAGCTCTTTTCAGGTATCCATCATTTTTTGAAAGTCGGTTAGGAGATGGCCTTCAGATGTCATTTATTTTTATACAAATTATTAACGGAGGCTCTTGTGAAGAGGCTAAACAGACCAATTTAAAGGGTCCTGGAAACTTGAGAGGGAGGTCAGATGGTGCCTCATTAGCCCAAGCAAGGCTTGGAGTCTCAAGGATCTACAAGCTTATACGTGGAAATCGGATTTCTAGAAACAAGTTTATGTCCTCAATCGTGCGCAAATTCGATAATCCCACGTGGAATGATTCAATGGTTCCTTTTCTAATGTGAGATCAGTAAAACTGCTTTCTGAAGTTTTTTCCCCCTTTCTATTACTTCAATTTGGTAAACTGACAGCATTAGATTTGTCCACAGGCACTGCACGGAAATACTTGCTTTATTACCATTCACCTTGCCTGATGAGCCGCTCTATTTGATTTATTCTATAAATCGAATAATACAAGTTAGGGCTGGTTCGGTTGAGGCAAACTTGAAGGCTTTTTGTTCAAGATTGTTTTCGAGAGAAAGCCAGGACATAGGCTATGAGAATGGAGTTATTCAACAGCAGCAGGTTGCTCAACCTTTCTTTGGCATTGTAAAAGCTGTGGATCTGAATGGGACTGCTCTGGAAGACCCATTTTTTCAGCCAGTTTATGGCCATATGGGATCACTGGATCTAAATGGCAGAATTCCGCCAGAGGAATTTGATAAATCTAAAGCAAATAGTGGTGATTATGTTGAAGGAAAAGCCCATTTTGTGGGTTCTAGTGAACCTCGTGGATTATCTGATGATGACATGCAAAGAATCCAGGTAATTTCCTTTCTGGGCTAGATAAAAAATGAATTCTTTGTACTGGCGTTTATGGAATTGTCTTCAGATAATGATTCGGATTCGCACCTTGATTGCAAGTTACATGGCTCTCAGCCAATTGATGTTAAGAACTGAGTTGTGGACCCTTCAATTTGATGCTCGTCCCATCAAAACCGCAGGGTCCATCCTCAGATGCGTAAGGACCAATGCATTCCTATATGGGAAACGTCCTGGACTTTAACATGCTTCAAGTTGCTTCTTATGATGAATTCACATGAAAGAAAAATTTGTGGGGTCTCCATTCTCAGCAATGGCAGTCTTATGGTAAAGGTACTACTAATACTCATGTCACCTTTGTTCGGGGCTTATGCAGATGGATTGTCTAGCTGCTACTGCCTTGCAACTTCTGCTGAAGCTAAAAAGGCACCTGAAGATTATGTACGCTCTCAGTGATGCTCAGTGCCAGGTTGCTGTTGCTTTTTCACCACTTGTCATTTATTTGTGAAATGCTAAGTTTTTTTTTTCCCCTTTCTTTTCCGAACTTGGCATGAATACTGGGGGGTATGCTGATTTAACACACATGCTGTTGAGCAGGCTTTCTCTCCGACCGACCCTCTAAAACCAGGTGACGTTCTCCAAAAGCAAAATATTCCCTTCAACCTGAGTGGCACTCGGAGCGATTTGCCCTCGACTCCACAGGAAGTATTACTAAGATATCAGGTGCCTCCCTTTTTTCCTTGGATAAAGTCAAGATATCAGTTGCCTTAGCCTTAGATCTTGGTTTCATTCCAAATATTTACCATTCTTACAAACTCTAGCCTGCTTTTTAGTTTTGCTAGCCGCAGTTCTGGTCACTAATCCAGTATAGAACATGTAGAAGCTAAGATAATTAATGGAAGGGAAATTTTTTATGATTTGCGATTAATGCGATCTGTTAAAATTAAACTTATCTGATCGGGGAAGTGAGATAAATAACCTCTTTCCATTGATATGAGACACTACACAAAATTGATTCTTGGCTTTAGACTATAAAGTTGACATCTTCCTCGATTTGTTGGCATCGTCCCACAGGAATTCAAGAATGCCCTTAGGGAGGACACCATAGATTATGGCATTTACACATCCAACATCAAGCCCAAACGACCTGCTGCTCCCAGGAGAGGCTCCAAGCGACCGGCGCCCGGAGTTGATGAAGACGACGACGACGACGGTTATGGTGTGGGTGCCCGTTTAACGAGCAGTAGCAGGAGAAGCGGTTACAGGACGAGACAGCGGTACTGAGCACTCTGTATATAACAACAGGTTAGGGCTAACATCTTGTACATCCTATCTAGCTTTTGATCTTATGATAGAAAGAACAGAGATAGAAAGAATACCCGGAAACATAACTCTTGAGGCGAAAGAGCTCTCCAGATCCTGTGGTCGAGCATAATATTGTATGTAGATCCAGCTTATAAGTTTAGGCATTATAGCGGAAAAGTTTATTCGTTGTATCCCGATTTCTGGAGTTGGTTTCGAGCCGAGCTGGGCGGTGTATTGGATGTGGTCAACTCTCTTCAGTGTAAATGACATTCCTGAGTTCAATATTGCATTAGGGGTTTAGCTCGGAGCTTGTTCGTTTTTACTCAGGCATTTGGTTGTCTTTTTTTCCCCCTGGTTCCGGTGTGCGCCACTCAATAGAAGTCCAATGGCTGGTCCACGTTTGCTCTTCGGGCGATTGCGATGGCTCGTCACCAGCCAGCCTCCCCGATTTATTGTTAAGGTTGTTTTCGAGGTGCACTCGTTATTGCATATATTATCACATGTAGCGGTGTTATATTATCTCATGTATTAGCAGTGATGTAGCGTCGGTGCAGTGTTGAGAAATATGATAAAGGGGAAGTTTTTTTCCCTTTTTTTTCCACTTGAGGTAGTGTTTGGTTGGATGTAGAATGTGACGTCATCTTAGATTTTATTGTGTTTTATACTATATTTACAGCATTTAATTGTAAAATTGACTATAATATAAAATTATATGAGTTAAAGCTTTACATTTATAAAACTTTACAATCAAACTTTACATTATCTCAGACACAACGATTTCAAATTTCAATCCATTTTTCAAGATCTTACTATGGTTTAAAGGTTTTTCTTTAATACGTAATCTAATAATACTCGAATCAAATAATTTTCGCATAATACTATCAATTTAATTGGACTGTATAAAGCAAGATTAGCATGGCCCCTCCACAAAGACAAATCAAAAATTAAAAAATTGTACAATTTTTTTTTAAATCTCGATAGTTTATGTAAGTGTGTAGAATGTGCAAGCATTTTATAGGTAATTCACGAAGTTTTAGTTTCAATTCCCCCTTAAACACGGGTTTGGTCAGACTACCCGTTCATTACTTCATACGTGGGCTTACTCTGGATCATGACCTTGTGACCGTTCATGGATAAGGAAAGAATGAAACTGCTCGTCACTGAGGCGGCCAGGGTAACCATAGCTTTGCTGCCGGTCGAGCCCGGGAATGAGCGCGAATGCTTTCACCTGCTTAGATTTGAATCCATGTGCTGCAATCACTAGATCCCGAGCGAACAGAACACTGGCCGCAACATTTTGGAGACGAGGACTTTCCTTCAAGGTCACTGCTTGTGACAATTCACACAGTCCTCACCGATCCCGAAGTCCATGTACGATGCCACTTAGCAATTTAGATTATCATGGAAATGGTTACTGCCATAACAGTTTCTTGGTTCTAAGGCAATCTAGCTGCGCAATCGTGGGTAACCTGATCTCTATCTTTACAGGCTCAAGAGAGCAGTAATTCTTCATGGCAATTTTCAGTTGAACGCATTGGGCTAAAACAGCAACACAGGAAGAAACAAATTGAAAGAAAGTGCTAAGGTGGGGTCCCTGTTTTCCAAGTAGAAAGCTTGTGCTTTTGTTGGATAAGAATCTGAAATGAATATAAAGAAGAAGATCAACCATGAATATGTAAAGAAGAAGATAAACTAGTTAAGTTAAAGCTGCTGCTCAAGTCTTTCACATAAACGGTGAAATGACAGTGGTGGAATGGCGATCTTTCGGAACTAAACTCTGACAAAAGCTTTCAGACACCCAAGGAAAAGCACGAGGGGTTATGGCGTGTGTGTTGGTCACGGTACAATGATGAAGAGAGGCTGCACAAAGCAAAAGAACGATAGTTAGCCTGAAGACCATGGAAAGCGAAAATATCACCTATATCATAGATCTCTGTATGAGCATGCAAATCTCAGTTCTTGTGGATTCCAACAGTTCTTTGCTTTCTTTTGAGGAGAAAAAGAAGGGATTACCATATCCACACTGACGGATTTGCCATCATCTACCAATATCTCAGCAATCGTTCCTGACTGATCAGCCTGAGAAAGCACAAGGAAATTGGACAGTCAACTTGGATATTCACCTGCCACTCTACGATCAGTGTAGGCTTCAACGGTAACCAAACTAGAGCGGAAAAAAGGCCTTGAATCACCTCGATTTCATTCATCAGCTTCATCGCTTCAATGATGCAAATAACCTGACCTTTCTGCACCTTATCTCCCACCTGAGAAAAGGATAGTAGGTTAAGAAAGTTTATGGTTGCTTGCCCTTTCTTTCATGCCTAACTTAGTAAATTCAACAATCCACAATCAGAGCCCCATTTCATAAGCATGAGGTCTCAGAGAAATAAAGCCAGATTGCTGTCGAAAGACAGATAAGAGAGAAACTTTAGAGGGCACTTTGGTCAAGTGGGGAGTCTTGTTTCAGTGGAAATTTGCGGAGGCTGTTCTACTTTTCCAATTTTCTACATTATGCACTGTACAATAATGCATTTCAGTGTTGTACTATTTCGACAATACCCACGTCGGTTCACTGGGAGACGAAAAAAACATAGAGAAAGGAGTCTGCTCAACTAAGGTTGTCCTCGAAAGCTATTTTCGTTTCGTTACTGTTGGAAAATAGACATATTATTGTTTTCCAGGTTCGATCTATCCCTTTTATTTCTTTAGGTAGTGAAAAATTGTGTTAAAAAAAATCCTTCTTCTGTTGTCCTTTTTCTTATAAAACAATCTAAAAGAACCTTGGATCGGGTATCAAGAAAAGAAGTTTTCTTCGATAAAAATACTAGACTTACATTTTCTCTCAGGAAAAATAAAAGGAAGAAAATGAGGAAACTAAGTCTTTTATGGCACAGTGATAGCAGAAAAGTGATATTCTCTTCCATCATCAATCGGAGACTATGCAGAAATGAAAAACTAGCTGGCCAGATGCATTTTTCATTCAGAGGGAATATGAAACCAGAATAACTAAATGGATTTACAAACAGTAGGTTGATCCATACCTTGACAAATGGTGGCTCCCCAGGTGCCGGAGACCGGTAAAATGTTCCAGCCATAGGGCATTTGAGAGGAGGGTGGGAAGACCCACTAGATTTTGTTGGAGCCGGTAAAGAAGGTTTTGGAGCAGCAGCTGAGCTAGTAGGAGCCGGTACAGGAGCAGCCATGGCAGCTGCAGATGGCTGAGCTGGCATCATTTGCTGGAAAGTCGGAGGCATCATAAACGAAGCAGCAGGAGCCACTGGTGGCTCCAATGCCTCCTTTTTTCTTATCACAAGCTCACAGCCCACTTGCTTCAGTTGAAGTTCGGTAATGTCCTTCGAATTTACTAGCCTGTTCACATGTATCAGTCCCAACGTGTATCATGCACAGTTTGTTGAATTGTACAGAAAGAAAGATCACAGTTTCTCTTTCCCTCTCCTATTGACACTTCCTTCAGGAGTCAATGACTGACTCATAAGCACCGGAAATCTCAGGATTAGGTTTTTAAGTAGTTGTCATTGACTTGCAGAAGGTGCAATTGGCTCCTGTGGACAATAACCCATTGTTGTCTGGAGTTGTTGATTGACACACTTTGCTGCCAGTGGCGACTCAAATGTTTCAAAACCAGTCAATAGTTATCACTCTTGACTTTATCTATTCAATTGAATCACAGCTGCACAGGATCTTGTTTCACAAGCCCATGGATCCATGAATACATTTGAGGCAGCAAAGCCTCTAAATCTGACCCATGGGGAAAGTCACAGTGCAATATAATGACATGCAGCAAGACGAACATCAGACAGGACAGTGTTCTTCCAAGGAGATCACTTTGCTTTAAAATTCCAGGTGGTATAGTTCTCAAACTTCACAATGAAAGTAAGGCCACTGCAAGGAATTTATAGGAAAATATGAAATTTGAAGACTTGATCAGCAAAGATAAATCAGAGGCCAACCCAGAAGAAGCAGAACCAGTTTGTGGACCATACATAATTCTGTTCACATAAAAACTACAAAGTAAATTATATAGAACAAGAAAGGTCACTTTCACTAACTTGACAAGATCAGATACTTGAGAGATGAAGGCTGATATGGATGATGCATCCGGAACAGCATTTGGACTTCTGAGCTTCTCTACTGAGCCATTGGCTTCTTTTGAAAATGAAGCTTCCTGTTTCTTGTCCACAGCTGCAGATCTGGAGGGTTTCTCGGCAGTGCCCTCAAGTTAAAATTGTCAAATTACATAATCAGTACATGAGACTATACCGGTTATAATATCCAATTCTAACATAAAAATGATAACATACCATAACCATCTCACCTCATTAAGCTTTGCCTGCACCTTGCAGGCAGCGGATTGAGTCCTCTTACTCTGTAAGATAACAAAGAATGAGAAGTTAGAGGGCAAGCAGTGAGATCACAAACAAAAATGAATTTAACTGATATCTATCACAGGTAAAGTTTTTCTTGTTGTTAGGTGATAGGATACATGCCACTTACATGTGAAACCTAAATTAGTTCTAGTAAATTTAGGTGAATTACGGGGAACATTGGTTAGCTACTGCTAAGCTTAAGTTTCATGTATCTGAAAAATGGGAGGATTGAGAAAAAAAGGCAAGTTGAAACATGAAAAACTACTTCATGCTGAAGAACAGAATGATACTGGACCCTTTTGCAAGGCTTCAATAGGATGCCAGAGGATATGGAATTCTTTAAATAGCAAAATGCATATATCTGAACTCATCATAGATGTAGGGCAAAGAGGAGAGAGATTTTTTTTTTTAAGTAAACAGAAAAACAAACAAACAAATGAATCCGTTTTACAATCCTCGACATCTCCTGGTCAAAATAAGCTAATTGCCAGACTTTTTTAGTGTCCCAGTTGGTCACCTACTCACCAAGTAGATATCATATCCTCCCAAAATCACCATTTCATTTTGTGTGTGAATAAGCAATTCAGGGGTGAAAAAACTTCTTAAACACATTTTAGACTGCTGTATCACTCTGAAAAATCCAAAATCATAAACAGATTTAGATTGGATGAACACGAGGATAATACAAAATCCTGAGAAAGAACTAATATTTTCCAAGTAAACAAAATTCTCTTCGAAGTACAAAGCCAAAGGCACACTGATATACTTGTGTCCACGCTCAACATCTCAAGAATCAGAATGCAGACATCTGCAGCTAAAAGACTACAGGAGGTTCAACAATCATATACAGAATATCTCCCACTACATCTATTTTGATCTAAAAAAGACTGCAGAATCAAAGGCTAGGATATTTGTTCGACATAGAATGCTTTCCAAATCAATGTGAAAACATCCGGACTAATGACAGGTTACAAGGTAGACCTATTTTTATCTGAAAAAGACTGCAAACGAAGGGCTAGAATCAATGTCTAACAGAGAATACGGCTTGCTTTCCAATTCGACGTGAAAAAGTCTGAACTGATGAAAGGCTTGACTCTACATCTATTTTGATCTGAAAGGGACATCCGAATGAAAGGCTAGAATCAACGTCCCACACAGAGCATGGCTTGCTTTCCAACTGCCATGCCAAAACAGCAAAAACTTCACGTGCTAAAACAAGAAATAACATATGCCCTGAAGTAACATATCCCCTGAAGTAATACAGGAGGCAGCTTTAAAGGTAACTATGAACCATAAATTGTTAAGCATTCTTGGCTCTCCTCCACTTGCATAAGATTATACATTAGCAACAAAATCAAACATAGTCATCATTTTTGCTTCGAAAAGCTCTTACAAAATCAAATACCCTCTGTACTATGAGAAGATTAAAGAAAGAAACGACAAACAGTCGAGATTTAGATAAGGTAAACACCTGAAACCCGAAACGTGCAAAGGAGATCTTGCGGGTCTGGTTGGAACTCAGCTGGGTCGATTCCAAACGGGCAGAGGAAGATGATTTGGGACATGGAACAGTGAATGAGGCCATTTGGTGAAGCCCCTGACAGTGAAAACCTCTTCGGATCCCGAAACGGGGGACGAATTGATGGCCTCCCGGAAATGAGGAGAGCTAAGGAAAATGATTGATTGGTGGAAGGGGAGCCGGGTATAGTTCTTGAAATGGAAGTGAGGAGTGGGTAGGATTTGAGGCGGAGGTCGGGGCTGGGATGGCAACTCAATGTGGGCGATGAGAGGGGAAGAAATGGGTGTGACGATCAGAAGGAAGAGCTGAGGAGCCGAAGAGATGTGGTAAGAGAAAGAACGAAGCTTTGATTTGTCCGGCGATATTAACAAAGAAGAGTGCAGGGGCTGCGATGGATGGAGATTGATTGACTGTAACAAATTTATTAAATTAATAAAGTTGCATTTTATTGAATTTTTAGATATTAAAATTTGACTGTGATGAATTTTATTATTTAATAAAATTAATAAATTTGAAAAAAAAATTGGGGGACATTGAAAAGGATTAAGTGAAAGTAGTGAAACAAGATATTAGAGAAGTAAAGGAAAGAGTTGGAAATATTTAACAATTACGTATTTGTAAATTTAGTATTACATCATTAATTTTTTTTAATTTATTGGTTATTAAAAATTAAATTATATATATAAATGGATAATTTAAAAATGTGAAAAATACACTAGGGGGTGTTTGATTCAAGTAATATTATACTGCAGTATAAAGTTCAATTATATTGAAAGTTATTATTTTACAGGGAAATGGGTTAGTAATATGAGATTATTGTGTTTGGTAAATATTAGAAATTATTAGAAAAGTAAATAAAATAATAATATTACTAAAAAGTACATTTCTCATCTTCTTCTTCTTCCCTTGATCTTGGCTCTCTTTTCCAGTACGAAAAAGTGGACAAAGCTAACTTTTGCCTATGTAATCTAAAAATGCAGACTTTTCCTCTGCATTTGGATTACCAGGGAAGTGGCTTGGTCTGATAGAACTCGAACGGCCCGGTAATTTAAAAATGCATCAGATTTTACCCCCAAACATTGAAAAGTGGGGTGTAAAACATGAACTTTCCATAGAAAGTTTACAACTTTACACCAAACAAACGCCCCCTAATGACGGAGCTGCTCCCATACATAATATCGAAGAGAAAGAAGAGTTGATGAAGATTTGATAGTTATGTATAAATAAATTTATTGTCACGACTTTAATTTTTCTTAATCTATTAAAAATTAAATCTTATAAATCAATGGACACTTAGGAAGGTGAAAGATACATCAAAGAGGGATATCATGATGTATTTATTTTCCATATCCTCAATTAGGTTCACTAGGTCTTCCTTATTTTCGAAAATCAAGTTGCTGTCACGATGCACGACATGGTTCAAAACTTATGGAAGGCACTCATTCATCAACTAAATCTCATATTGCCTCGTTCTTCATTGGAAGTGATGGAATTTCTGCTTTCGGCATACACCACATGATATTCAGAAATTTAAAAATCACCCGCCAATTCAAGACCAAGTCAAATCAACCTACTAAATAATAAAGCTCTTCAATCCAAGGTATAATTTTTTTTTTATTTCATTTACAAGATTCGAATATTGAGACGTTAGATATGTCGGAATGCATGTGGTTTTTCTCATAGCTTGAAGGAGAGAATGCTTTCGAACAGACAAATTCATGTTTTGATGGACAATCTTTGACAAGTCATGGTCATGCAGTAGTTGACCCGAATTAGCCAAATGTTTACTGTTATTATGTATCAGATTGTGGGTCAGATTCCCTCCGGGCAGCCCAGCGGTAAGCAGAGACCTTCTTGCTTCTCAGATCATGGGTTCAGTCCCTCAGGGGCACGAGCCTATCAGGATTTGTCATGACTTACCCGACACACATCTCGATTATCAAAAAAAAAATTATGGGTCAGATTCAGAGAGGCTTAGAAGTGGCATCTTCCATTTATCGGGCCTGGCCCATTTTTGGGGTGGGCTTCACATGAGGCTGGCCCAGGATTCTTACGAAAATTCGGCCAATGTCACAAGAAGGTATCTCGTGGCACGGTGTCACCGGGTGAGAGTGTTTATCTGATGACACCGATCTATTAAATTCAATTATTTCAAGGTTAATTTTGATTTGTTTCGGTCTTACTAAAAAATTCAAAATGATCGAATCTTATTGACTCGTATCACCACGTAAACACTGTCACGTGGGGGAGAGTATCGTGTATAGCAGGTACACTACAGAATAGTGCAGACGTCGTATAACAAATCAGTGAGACTCAACCACTTGAATTTTTTTTCTTTTTGATAGAACCCCTAAAGATGATTGAATCTTATTGATTTGTTACATCACGTCAGGAATCTCACGTGGTACACTCGTTGCGCAAAAGACTTTCTCGTCGCATGGTGATATCATGCCACAATATACCCTCTCGTGTGACACACTTTCTTCCTTCTTTCTTCCCTTCTCGAGCAAGTAAATTCCTGGCCAGAAGAATTACGGTTTAATAGATCAATCCAGTTCGAACCTCGCATAATCAGCTCTCATATCTTACACTTGTAAAGGACTCAAACTACCACAATTATTTTTGCAACAAATACGTAATTATTAACAGCAAAAGTCCTCAAAATCAAATCACATTCGTCATGAGAGAACATGAGAGGCATTCGAAGGAAGCAGAGAAGCTGGGTGGAGATTCACAATGTATATGTAAATCAGCATAGATAGAGTTAACTGCATGACAGGCGGCTCGAACTACGGACGTCTATTGCGATGATAAGTAATCGAATAATTAAACCGGTCTACCGGCATGAGAAAGTCCCGAATGTGACCGTGGCATCGCATCAGTATCACCACGTGATTTCACAAGTCAATAAACAACAAAGTTTATATTCAGTTCCATTTTTTAGATGAAAAAGAGAAAATACTAAATACTGAATAAAAATTGAAAACACTAAAAGAACTCAGAAATCTCAGTATTAATTAGCAAAGATGTGAAGAGAATGATTGGAGTTGAGAAAGATTGAATTTTTAGGGTTTTAACCTGGAAAAAAAAAAGGGTTTGAATATATGTATTGTAACATTAATTTCTTATAATGGAATTACAGATACGATGACATCTTATTAGCTCGTGGCATCACATGATAATACTGATGTGGTATCACCGCTTCATCCAAGACTCCCCTCTCGCACGATACTAAGTGAATTATCACATCATTAGATCTAAATGACGAATAGTTGAACTTGTAAATGCCCTGCATATCCTAGTGAAGAGCGGGGATCTTAGGCACCGAAATGTCATCTTTCCCGGTGAAGCGGAAGCGAGGTCGAGATTACGGCGAGCTAGTCATATCAACTATCAATGAGATGGCTCATCAGGTAGGACGACGTTCGATGATGCAAGCGATCGTAGGCTATTTTCCCATGCTCGGTGGCTGTCCAATTTTTCGGGGACGGAGAAGCAAACTAGAACTAGTAGTTCTTCTGTGGAAGCCATCTAGACGTTCATGAACTCAAACAACCAGATCCCCCTTACTACGATGAAGAAGTCTTATGCCTTCGCTTGAAATTAGCATTTCTCGGCCCACGTAGCTCATTTTAGGATGCGCAAATTGCATTACTTCGTGTCTAAACGGATTCGTGTCAGAAAGATATAAACTTGTACACTACTGGTTGATAATGGGATCAAATCTGTCAAACCTGGACATGACCTATTCAATACCGGCTGGGTTAGTAGGACACGATACACATAACCTGTATAATTAAACGTGTCTAAATAAGTACACCTAGACACATACCGAACCACCATGTGAACATGATTAATATGTCTAACACATATATTAAATGGGTGTGATTGTAATTTTCTTCACAAACCGGTTAAATGGGTTAATAGGTTAAATGCATATGCCAAACACTTTTAGTTAACCGGATTTAATCGTGTATTAACATATTTATTTAATCCCGTTGTACAGATTCAACCTATTTAGACACAAAACATATCTAGACTCATCTCGAACCAACCTAACATCATGCCGTATTAAAAATTGCCAAGTGCTGTTGATCTGTAACAACCAAACTGCTTTACACAGTAGCCGGTTTCATATTTTACAAGCCGAATGTCATTAAGATAGATTTTCATTCTATTATTTTCACCCCTCGAGGCAGACGGGTGCAATTTTTATTTTTGTAAAATTTCAACCGGCTATAAGATATTGAACCCATGCCCACTATAAAAACTTAAGCTGATAGATTGGTAACTCTCACCCTCTTAGAAACTAAGATTCAACTTATTAGCTCTTCGACATGGGATTGACATCAATACTCACATACACGTAGCTCAAGCGAGACATTTTTCTTCCATACTAGGGCAAGGGGGACACATGACATGACTACGAAACATGCATTTTTCTTATGATCCCGAGTTTAGTTGGCCGTGAGTTCCGCGCGTTCGAGCCTGACGCAATGCGAGCTAACACGGTGATATGTTCTGGTACTATGTTAATTTCAATTAGGCCTATAAGAGACTGAACTCATATTCATATCTAAAAATTTAATCTGATAAGTTATTGGTACCCAATTAGATTTCAATTCATTGGCTCTCTGATATTAAATTTATATCTCTAACGGTTTTCTTTTTTAAACTTTTGATGCTACTCCATGTCTGGCCTCGTTAGGTCATTGTCATGGGGGCCATGTTCTCCGGCGCGTTTGTTCGTTTCAATGAAGAAGATCTCCGGCATGCCTTAAACCTCACTCTAGCATTTCCTGAATGCCAAAGCAAACTTCATTACTCCTTGAATTTAAAGCTTCCCTTGTATTTTAAATAGAATTTTGCAATCCTGTAGAATTAATTAAAAGGAAGCCATCGAGAAATTTAAATTTGGGACAGTTTATTCCTCACAACCTAGGAGTAAGATGTCCTACTGTTGGAGGGAGTCTTCACATAACGAGTATATCGCGTGACAGTACTTATATGACATTACGAACCAATAAGATTCGTTTATTTTAAGATTTTTCTCTATAAAACTGTAAAAGATAAAAATAAAATAGAAATAACTAAGTCTTATTGGTTTACGACACCATGTAAATACCGTCACACTTAATCCCTACATTGATAATCACCGATTGTTGGCCTCTTTATACTCCATTATTTCCCACTTTAATTTATCCTCTTTTTGGGTTCAGTACAGTTCGTCGCAGCCTTCGCCCTCCGATCTCACCAATAGGACTTTCCATGTCTTATTTATTCCCTCTTCCTTCTATTTCTTCTAAGATTATGTGTTTCTTTTATATACCAAAAAATATTTTTGATATACAAATCTCATTTATAATCGAAAATAGAAGCGATGTGCACTCAATGTTCTTCCAGGTGGCCAAAAGATTTGCCTTGGATCTTGTAAATTTCCAATTAATTCTCTATTATTCTTAGAGATGGCATTAAGTAAAGCAAAATCTTCCTAAAGGTGGAAAATCTCCCCTTTTTTAATCACATGAAGTAGAGTTGGCATTGTTCCCAACACGTTTTCTAAAAATTTGACCCTTCACCGACAATTCTCACAAACGACAAGATCCGATTGACAGCAAACATAACGATTAATATGGTGAGAATTGCAACAAGTTAACGATCCACTCGAACAAAAAATATCGATTAGTATGTTATTTTTAACAAGAACCGGATTGATGTTGATGTGAATGAGATTGGGATCACTGATATGTAGGGCCATGATGTGGATGGGATTTGAATCGCCAACATGGATGGCTATGTCGAGAGGCATTTCTAGTGCTCTTATTGAGAATCGGGCCCAAGTTTTGACTTCTCTCTTTGAAGAGTGTGTGATGAGACTAAATCAACATTGGAGAGGTAATTGTGAAGTAAGCTGTTCATGAGTTCATGCATACCTCTCTTCACTCGAAAGACGCCTTTTCGAAGACAAAACCGTGAGAGATGAGCTGTCGTGTTGTCGCTCAAGGCAGATAATACCTCTCGACAAGGTCCCTCCATTTTGGTGATTCCAGTCCATCCACATCATATGTGAAGCATATCCGGTCAGATTTAATCCAATAACATAAAATTCTACATAATATATCCTGAGATGAATTTAGTGATTCTTTATCTGTTTTTGTTAAATTATATCATTTCACCCCTTAAACTCGTCCTCTTATCCTTTTATTGAGTTTTGCCTTTGGATTATTCCTAGATACATTTGTAATTATTTCTACTGAGAATAAATTTCACATCGGATAATGAATAGAAATGATTCTCGTTTATAAGATATCTGAGTATCGCCACCTAACGGCTTAGACTTTTAGGTGAAAACGATGTCAATTTATCGTAGGTGGTTTAGATCCCACATCAACTAAATGAAAGAATAATGATGGATTTATAGGAGAACTAAGTACCACCTCTAAGAGTATGAGTTTTTGGGTTGGACATGAATCCAACCTTTTTATATAAAAAAAACTCGTGGTCAATAAAACCACCCGAGACGGAAAGAAAAACACATGGCTCGTGGTCAACTGTCCCCTCGCTCGAGCACAAACAAAAATTCTCGGTTCAATATCAGTTTTGAGGTTCAATATTTAATGGTACATGTCAAGTATGAATATGTTATAGGCATGAGCTCTTATAAGTGCATATCGATATTCGGTTACAAAAGAAACATTTATATCAGAAGCGATGGGAAGAGGAAATCAAAGGGAATTATATGTTTTATAGATGAGAATAGAACTTAGCATCTCACATTCTTATACTGAGAACGATATTACTGTGCCAAATTTTTCCGGAGAAATTGAATATTTGGATTGGACAGATCGTTGCCGAACTTTTTAATCGTGCAAAAGGTCAAATTTTGACCTTATTAGCTTTATTATTTTGCACCAATATTGTAAAAGGGACCACGTTCTTCAATTTCTGTGCCAAATTAAATTGAATCTTCCCTACATTTCTGCCATAATTGATTTTTTCTCTTGTGGAGTTTCCCCTGGAAAGTGCTCCAGTGGGTCAACTCTTTTTGCACCCATAGATTGGACATGACATTTCCTGTTTTGGACCATATGCTTATTATTAAACAAAAAGGGGTAGGTACTGATAGAAAAGTAAGAAAGGAATAGGAGTCTGATTTGGGGATTGAGCGATTGAACTCCATACCCTTTTGGGTGTAATACAATCGAATCGGCACTTCATATTTGTGTGATTGTAGAGGAGCACGATCTGTATGGGCTAGTTTGACACCCACGCTTTTCATTTTGGTTCTTCAATTCGAATTTGCAAGACTAGCTCCAGGTCAACCTCGATGAGTGTGGAATTTCCTTCCGTGGCATTCAATGGAGCATCGTCTTTGGCATTTCCTGCTAATATCTATGGAATTAGTGGAACAACCAATCCTTTGAGGAGAGGGTTTTGAGACCAGATAATAAGATTGAAGCTATTTTTTGTTATGATCAAGAAGTCATCGTCGGTAATAATTTCATGATATCACCGTCACTGAATCCAAGGAAATAGTGGATGAACATCAAGTGGATCAAGTTGAATCATGGCTCAACCAAGCTCAATATTGATGGTGTCTCGAAAGGTAAGTCGGGCCCTGTTGCTGCTGAGGGCTATAATCAAATGACAATGGGCAGAGTGCCTTGACGGTTTCTTGTATAATATTGGACTCGGGACGTCTATGGATGCCAAGTTCTAAGGGGTCTACTCTAGCTTGAAATTAGCATGGGAGAAATGAATCGGACATCTTGTCTTGGAAGTTGTTTCTCAGTTTGTTTGCGGATACATTATCTCATCATAATCCAACCATTGTAGTTCGATAGATGATCATTATCTTATCTGACATAGAAAGATTGCTGTCCAGACAACTTTTATACTGGCCGGTAGGTAAAATTAGTATTTCAATTGGACTTCGGATTCCATACTGCACCAGCTGTATCCCATGCGTTGAGTCTTTTTCTTCATACTCATATATGTGTGTCGCATTTCCTCGTTTATGTACTTCTCTTTAAATCTTTAGTTTAATGCAATGGGATTTAATCCCATTTTTCCACCGAAAAAAAAAATCAACAAATCACTTATAATTAATTTACATGTTGAACTTCGCCTTGGATTCAATTTTCGGACAAGGTTGCAAGTGTTCTCGTATTGCTCGATAATCTTACCTTTGCGTGGTGCAGTCACTGAAGCACCAAGGAAGGTTCTCTCCCCCTGACACGACACGAAGTGCACCGACGGTGCCAACCGTATTTTTGTGCCATACAGCCACCGGACAGACCCCACGTTTCCATAAACCGCGCCGGGAGAACTGCCCGAGAATGTAAAATCCAGAGGGCAGCAGGGGCAAATCCGTGATTGCGCTCCGGTGGAACGCGGAAAACTTTTACTACCTTCAACCATTGCCACCGCCACGTCGCGCGCCAGCAGTTCTGTCTATTTACGAAACGCAAAAGTGGAACAATAAAATAAAATAAAAACCTCCAATGTGTGGATCGACCGGTAACTAGGATCGGTCCACGGTTCGACTCTCCGGGAGTTGGTATCTGGAAGCTGATGGTGAACCCTATACCGTATAACATACCGGCTGGTTGATTAATTAGTTATGCTAATATTGATATAAAAAATAATAAAAAATAAAATGGCACCACTTTAAAAAGAAGGGAAAAAAAAAGGAGGAAAGTCATTGCGCGGGGAAGCAGAAGGCGGAGTAGATCCTGAACGCTGATTGCGCGTATCTATAAAAGCCATTCCCCCGCTCTCCTCGCTCTACACTCCAAAAGCTCTCTTCTCCTTCCCTCTCTTCCCCGCTCTCATCGATCGGGTAGGCGCAAGCTGTATCAGTGAGGTAAATTGATTCTTCCCTCTTTCCATTTCTTGTTTTAGAGCGAATCATCGCTGCTTTTTGCGGATTCGTCATTCACATCGTGAGCGTGTCGGTGAATTGTTTGATTTGTTGATTGTCGTGGCATGTTGTCCTTATCGGGAGCTGCTTCTATCGAATGGTCGGTTCTTATTCTCAGGTTTAGTAGATCTGTCGATGATCCTCCCCGTTCTGGTTTCTGATTCGTCTTTGAGCTTATTTAGCTCGAGATCCAGTGTCAAGTGCATGATGTTTTTGAATTTTGAGGCGTTTAACGTTTTATTGACCGGATCAGCTGACAGTTATGTTATTTTCGTTGTTTCTTCGTCGATCTACGTTCAGTTTCCGCTCGTCTATCTTTGATGATTGATTTATCAGTTCCCTCTTTTTCCTCTTTCAATCTGTCTCGCTGAGGCTGTGATATTGTTGATTGTATCAATTTCATTTCTGCTTATCCTGATTTTAGCTATAAAAGAGGCATTTGTTTTTACAAAAAAAATATGGTTCAACTGGTTGTTTTTTCACTTTTATCATGAATTTCCCTGGGGTCACGGGGTCAACAACTTGCCATGCAAATTTTAAATTTTCGTGCTCTCCCCCATTTATGCCTCTTCTGGTAGCGAGTATTTCATATTTTGTGGGCAGATATCAATCTGAATTCCACTATCTGCCTTAATGATAATTTGACGGGAACTTGTAGTTTCCAAATCAGATTCCACCAGATGTTCTTTTCATTGGATTGCAAACTGATCCATTTCTTAGGGAGCTGAGCTGTGAGGTGATCCTACCACTCATTTTCCTGGGATAAGCTTATTATGAAGTTTATCATTACTTGTGTTTGAGCAGGTGTTTCTAAAAAACAATGGGCTGCAACAGAGGAAGCTGCACCACTGAGAGCTTGACCCACTTTATTAATCTTCTTTATATCTAGGATAAAAAACACTCGTGCTTGAAATTCCTTACTCTTGATTTTTTGTAATCTTTGAATGATAAACAGCTACAATTTGCAATCTGTGACTGAAGCTGTTTTTTCATGTGTTCAGGTCATTAATCGTTGAAAAAAGATGGTGAAGATCTGTTGCATTGGCGCCGGATATGTCGGCGGGCCCACTATGGCTGTGATTGCACTCAAGTGTCCATCCATTGAAGTTGCTGTTGTTGATATATCTGTATCCCGAATCAATGCCTGGAACAGTGACCAACTACCCATCTACGAACCAGGTCTTGAAGATGTTGTGAAGCAGTGCCGAGGAAAGAACCTCTTCTTCAGCACCGATGTGGAGAAACACGTTCAAGAGGCAGATATTGTCTTTGTCTCAGTCAACACTCCTACCAAGACCCGGGGCCTAGGAGCAGGCAAAGCTGCTGATCTGACGTACTGGGAGAGTGCTGCTCGCATGATTGCTGATGTGTCCAAATCTGACAAAATTGTCGTTGAGAAGTCGACAGTCCCTGTGAAAACAGCTGAAGCTATCGAGAAGATCCTTACCCACAATAGTAAGGGAATTAAGTACCAGATCCTTTCAAACCCAGAGTTCCTTGCTGAGGGGACAGCAATCCAAGATCTATTCAACCCAGACCGGGTCCTCATTGGAGGAAGGGAAACCCCCGAAGGCCAAAAGGCAGTCAAAGCTTTGAAAGATGTTTATGCACACTGGGTGCCAGAAGACCGCATCCTGACCACTAATCTATGGTCCGCAGAGCTCTCAAAGTTGGCTGCTAATGCCTTTTTGGCCCAGAGAATCTCATCTGTGAATGCAATGTCAGCTCTCTGTGAGGCCACAGGCGCAGATGTGAGTCAGGTCTCATATGCTGTGGGCATGGACTCGAGGATCGGGCCCAAATTCCTGAATGCCAGTGTTGGTTTTGGAGGGTCCTGCTTCCAGAAGGACATCTTGAACCTCGTCTACATCTGCGAGTGCAATGGCCTCCCTGAGGTTGCCGAGTACTGGAAGCAAGTCATCAAGATCAATGATTACCAGAAGAGCCGGTTCGTGAACCGCGTGGTCTCCTCTATGTTTAACACTGTCTCGAACAAGAAGATTGCAATCCTTGGGTTTGCCTTCAAGAAGGACACGGGTGACACCCGAGAGACACCTGCTATCGATGTGTGCAAGGGACTGCTGGGAGACAAGGCGAGGCTGAGCATTTACGACCCGCAGGTCATGGAGGACCAGATCCAGAGGGACTTGACGATGAACAAGTTCGACTGGGACCACCCGGTCCACCTGCAGCCCATGTCCCCTACCACCATCAAGCAGGTTTCTGTGGTTTGGGACGCATATGAAGCGGTGAAGGATGCTCATGGCCTCTGCATTCTCACGGAGTGGGATGAGTTTAAGACCTTGGACTTCCAAAGGATCTACGACAATATGCAGAAGCCCGCTTTTGTCTTTGATGGCCGCAACGTTGTCAATGTCGAGAAGCTTCGTGAGATCGGGTTCATTGTCTACACTATCGGTAAGCCACTCGACGCATGGCTGAAGGACATGCCAGCTGTTGCCTAAACGATGTTTAGCTGCAGCACCATTTTTCTATTCTTTCTTTTATTTTGTCCCTTCTACTGGGACGGCCTCTCTTGATTCACAGTGATCCTACTTCTGCCATATAGTAGCAAAAGTAACGGTACTTATTTGTTATCGTAGTGAAATATGTCTCGCATTACGTTGTATTCAAATGATTTTGTCGCAGCCTGTTACTGTTTCTTGTTAGTAAACTCCGACTAATTTCTGTCACATTCGAGTTCGAGTATGGTCTGTAACTGCTTAGACATATATCTATATATATATATATATATATTAGAAATCGAGCAAGGAAAGTCTCATTTACATTATCTGAAAGATCTCTTCTTTGAGAAATCCTTCTGGCATTTTATGGTATATTGGGTAATGTCAATGTTCGGCAGTGGTAAAGTATAGATGGGTGCTGTTTGTTTGGTACTCATGGAAGGATGATCGGGCGGTATTCTAGAAGGATGACTGGTCTTGGAATAAACACTAGTTTCTACTATACTATGCATTTGTCGTGATGTCATTGCTATAGACATAGGACATTCGACACCAACTCCGATCCGACTGTCACTTCAGAGTTGACTCGAACCAGACATACAGGGTATGATTATTATTTTTTTGGTCGCCAGCCACGGTATCCAAGCAGGCCCCACCAGCGGTGAGATGGCATCTTTCAGCCAACCATACTTGACTAATCTGTTGGTCGCCCCGGGTCGCACGCCTGGCAATGGCGGATGAGGCTCCCAAGAGGGGTGTCTGCGTACGTGAGGTCTCGAACCCGAGACCTCCTTAAGCGGCACCGAGCTGCTTACCACTCGGCCCAACCCCTCTTGGTACAGGGTATGATTATTGGTTTAATCTTTCAACTGCATAAATGTTACACGACTTCCAAGTCAGATCATTGTTACCGGTCTCGTCTGCTAGAATGTTCACACACTAACGCTTATCATATCAATTAAATTGCTCAATCACCACTAGTAGTTCATTTGTCGTGATGTCATTGATATAGCAGAGGACATTCGACACCAACTCCGACCCGACTCTCACTTCAGAGTCGACTCATTCCATTCGTACAAGGTATGATTATTGGTTTCATCTTTCAACTGCATAGATGTTAGACGACTCCCAAATCGGATCATTGCCACCGGTTATGTTTGTCAGAATGTCTACGTACCAATGCTTGTCATATTAACTAAGTTGTTTAGTCACCATTAGTGGTTCACTTATATCTCAACCTTCTACTCTACACACACTTTCTAAATACCATCTATCTTAAGTATCAGACGATCGATTTGAGACTCAATCCATGGAACTGACTTCCTTGCAAGGTATAGACGAGTTCAAGATATGACCCAGGACCTCGAATCAGATCCAGTGGACTCTCCAAAGATCCACCGCCCATAAATAAATTGAACAGTTAGAGGACGGGTTTCAAAGGGGATAGAATTAGATAATCTTTGAAAGAAAAAAAAAAGGGTCAAAGTCAGTGAAGTTTATATAATATTTCATAAATTTTCTCGAGTTCAAGAGCGATTGTCCTAGTAATCCCCCTAAATCCATCCATGGATCAGCACTTACTATAGCAAGCACATAAAAGGAGAGTTTTCAGCATTGTCACCAA
Source organism: Lagerstroemia speciosa (assembly GCA_037672795.1). Taxonomy (NCBI): domain Eukaryota; kingdom Viridiplantae; phylum Streptophyta; class Magnoliopsida; order Myrtales; family Lythraceae; genus Lagerstroemia; species Lagerstroemia speciosa. The sequence goes on from CM075310.1 coordinate 5,465,821, forward strand.
TGCAAGAAATTTCCACCAACCGTAAAGATCATTAAACAATCTCTGCTTATTCAGCAGCATCAAACTAACAGCAGCAGGCATCTCCAACTTCGGCTCATGCATCACTTTCATCAACCACTGCCTGTAGATTGAGCAAATGCAGAGCAAATGTTTGCCAAAATAGAACAGAGAGAGAATGAGTTTGATCTGCAAAGGAAGAAGAACCAGCGCGAAGATCATCTGCACTCAGCTCGCGCTCGGAGGTCGGCCGGGTTCGAAATGCTGGATGGTTCTAATCCATCCGATGCTCCCGCCCGTCGAACCGCACTCCTGCAAAAGGGTACCAAGTTTGAGTCTCCTCTTCCTTGGGCGAATCTCTTCCGAGATAGAGGGCTTCCAAGATTTCTTCGGGTTCTGTCTCCAACCATAACCCTGAACAGAAGGATTGCATGCTTCAACACTGAACTCTCTCCTTCTTTGCAGTCTTGGGGATCCTGTGATCCCCCAAGATCCTCCCGTTCGAGAAGCTCTGCTTGCATTCTTTACAGGTCTACTTCTGCTGCTCCGTCATCACATGAATTCCAAGAATCAAATCCTAAAGATTTAGAATCAATGACAGAAAACAAGAAAGCCTGATAAAGGGGGAAACGAGAGAGGGACTCTCTGTTTCAAGAAACAGAGGATTCACTATTCAGAGACTCTCAAGTTTGTGCCCTCATGAGAAAGACGAGATCAAGATCTGCGATCGGATTGCGACAGAAACCCTTTTGAGAAACATCCATCTTTGAGAATAGCATCAGTAGAGGAGAAAACAATGTAGAAGGGGAGGGAAACCGAACTGTTAAAGCGAGAAAGAAGAACGAGGGAGGAAAGGATGAGTCTCTTCTGTACTCATCTGGTTTAAATAGCGAGCATACCATCATTCTGATCTTTAAATTTACAGTGACTTGTCAGTTTAATTCTCAAAATTTAAAAGTTATTAATTTGGTCGTTATTATTTAATTCCGTCAGTTAATTTGGTCTAGATGTTATAGTATCGTTTACAGACTCTAACGTGGACGGTGACTTGCATTTCTTTGGTTCCCACATGCCACTTTACAAATTATGAATTATTGAAATTAAATAATTTTAGTCACTTATTGATTGTCACGGGGCGTATCACCATCCACGTCAGCCTTCATATAAGGCACTATAACGTATAGACCAAATTAACATACAAAATCAAACAGTGATGACCAAACGATGGTTTTCAAACTTTGAAGATTAAACTGATGTCTCACTGCAAATTTAAAGATCAAATTGATAGTTTACTCTTAAATAGCCCAGCCCTCCAAGATAGTCTTCTTAGGCTAGAGGGATGGTGAGGTCACCTTACGAACTTCCATCTCGATTTCGACTTGCCTTTCTAGTTTTTCTTCAAGAATCTGAAAATTTAAGGACCTACTGATTCAGGTTTGAGCATGATTGACTTATTAAGGGGTAAATCTCTCCCAATCATAAGACTCGAACTAGGTATCCTACTTAGACAAAGATGTGTTGAATTATCTTAATTAACTCATTATCGGTTTTATCAATAAGATCTAGCCACCTCTCTCTTTTTCTTCACTTTCCTTTTATAGTGCTTCCTTTTCTACAATCGCGTGAATAGATGCATGTGAAAAATTTCACAGACAAAAATTAAATTTAAGAGAAAGAACGTTTGATATAATTAGTATTACTTTTTTTCTCCGAGATTAAGAAATTCTAAATTTGATTCTCACAAGTGCGGATTTCTATGCTTCAGAATGGCAATGGAATGCGGCGAACCAGGTATTTGGATACTTGGACCCACCTTGCACCCTTCACAGATCAGGACGGGGTGTCCTAGTAGTTCTAGTTAGCTTACTGGCGGATCCGTTTTCGACAGTCTCCTTCCGACCCAGTGTCGACTTCATCAATGATCTGCTCACAACACACAACTCGACATGGTATCAGAGTTAGGTTAAACCCCTTAATACGCTACATGTGAGAGGGTGTTGGATCTCACATCTGTAATATAAGAGAATAACAATATGTGTATAAAATAATTGGATACCACCGCCTAATAGTTTAAGTTTTTAAGTGAAAACGGACATAGTCTCTTGTAAGATCGTAAGATTCATTATTAATAATATAATATATGAGTGTGACTTCAATAATCTCTGATATAAACTCGAACTCGTCTTTGAGAGTCCCTTCACTAACATAAGCTCAGATACATCTTCGACAATCTCCTCTCGACCCAGTTACCAATTTTGCAACATACAATTCAGCACTTTAACTTTTCGATACAAAATTCAATTTTAAATACATGCTCTGAGGCTATCCCACCCGATCGGTGATGGAGCAAGGGGCTAAGGTGAGCCAGTTGTTTAAATAACAAAGACAGGCCAAAGTCCGGGATTTTAAATACTTGCCCAGACTTGATGCATGCCATGCTTGTTACCACAGGAAGACTCGGGGCAATACGCCTTCCATATATTATAGGCAATCGTACGTAAATTTAAGCGGTGATCGATGCCAATTTGCTTTCCTGATTATCCATTATCAGTAATTTCTAATCTACGAATGAAGAATTATACATAAATGTACATGGAAATGTGGGTGACTAAGAACTAGCTAGCTAGCTTGGCTTCTAAGACATGTAAAGAGCCTGCTCTCATTTTCAGTGGCTTTTTTTGGTTGAATCACACTGTAAAGTTGTGAGGATTTTGTGGATAATCTGTCGAAAATAGCAAGCCAACCAATAAAATGAGAGACCTTCAGGCTGTGACCTGAGAACCAGAGAAGTTTGTGCAATAAGACCTTAGGCTTCTTAGGTCCGAGGTCGTTCCGAGCATCAGGAATTTCGAAACTCGGACTTTAGGATCCAGCAAAATGTGTCGAATTCAGCTTGAGACATCCAATTTTAGGGCATTCCTGCGGTTTCTGTGACAGAAGGATCCCTACACCTTGGCCAATACCCAGGAGTTTTGCTAGATAACCAACAGTTCCGGAGTTTCAAGAAAGTGCTGTCTTTGAGGGAAGAGTTCAAGAAGACTTGAGAATGCACTGAAACAAACATTGCACGGAGTAAAGAATTAATAGAGGTTTTATTAACAATCAGTAAACAGTCTAATAGGCATACAGCAATGTGACTAAATACATTGTAAAGACAAGCATAAGGTTTCACTTTTCATGAGACATGATAAAGTGATGAAGTACCATACCATACAGCGGCAGAGCAGGACAACTCTGATATGAGAGCCCATGAAGAACCGAAAATGGCTGCCCAGAGTATAGAATTGCTGTCACAGCAAATAGACTAGGCAACAGCAGGCATGTCCTTGAGCCAGGCATCAAGTGGCTTACCGATTGAGTAGACAATGAATCCAATATCACGGAGCTTCTCGACATCAACAATGTTTCGGCCATCAAAGACGAATGCGGGCTTCTGCATGTTGTTGTAGATCCTCTGGAAGTCCAGGGTCTTAAACTCATCCCACTCTGTGAGAATGCAGATGCCATGAGCATCCTTCACCGCTTCGTATGCATCCCAGACGACGGAAACCCGCTTGACAGTGGTGGGGGACATGGGCTGGAGGTGGAGTGGATGGTCCCAGTTGAATTTGTTCATCTCAGATCCCTCGGTATCTGGTCCTCCGTGACTTGTGGATCATAAATGCTCAACCTTGCCTTGTCTCCCAGCAGTCCCTTGCACACATCAATGGCAGGTGTCTCTCGGGTGTCGCCAGTGTCCTTCTTGAAGGCAAACCCAAGGATCGCAATCTTCTTGTTTGAGACTGTGTTGATGGAGGAGACCACACGGTTCACAAACCGGCTCTTTTGATAATCGTTGATCTTGATAACTTGTTTCCAATACTCAGCCACCTCTGGAAGGCCATTGCACTCCCAGATGTAGACAAGGTTCAAGATATCCTTTTGGAAGCAGGATCCTCCAAATCCAACGCTGGCGTTGAGGAACTTGGGCCCGATCCTTGAATCCGTGCCTACAGCATATGAAACTTGAGTAACGTCTGCACCTGTGGCCTCACAGAGGGCTGACATGGCATTCACAGATGAGATCCTCTGGGCCAAGAAGGCATTGGCAGCCAACTTGGACAGCTCTGCGGACCAGAGATTGGTGGTCAGAATATGATCTTCTGGGACCCAATGAGCATAGACATCCTTCAACGCTTTGACTGCCTTCTGGCCTTCAGGGCTTTCCCTTCCTCCGATGAGCACAAGGTCCGGATTGAGGAGATCTTGGATTGCCGTCTCCTCAGCAAGGAACTGTGGATTCGACAGAATCTGGTACTTAATTCCCTTGCTATTGTGGGTGAGGATCTTCTCAATCGCCTCAGCCGCTTTCACAGGGACAGTTGATTTCTCAGCAACGATCTTGTCAGATTTCGAGACATCAGCAATCGTCCGAGCTGCACTTTCCCAGTAAGTCAGATCGGCAGCTTTGCCCGCTCAAAGACCACGTTCTTGGTAGGGGTGTTGACAGAGACGAAAACAATATCTGCCTCTTGAACATGTTTCTCTACATCAGAGCTGAAGAAGAGGTTCTTTCCTTGGCACTCCTTCACCACAGCATCTAGGCCCAGTTCGTAGATGGGAAGCTGATCACTGTTCCAGGCATTTATTCTGGACACAGATGTATTAACAACAGCAACCTCAATTGATGGGCACTTGAGTGCAATCACAGCCATAGTAGGCCCACCAACATATCCAGCACCAATGCAACAGATCTTCACCATCTTTCTCGATCAGTAAGTTACCTAAGCACACAAAAAAATGAAAAATATGATCAATTTAATGCAGCAAACCACTTCATTTCAAGATTTCTGCGAACAAAACCGCAACTTCCCTCGGATCTACCTTAAGAAGTCTACTGGATATTACAGTATCACCCAGATCACACGCTTGTAAAGTTGATGGACAAGACCAGCAATCAAACGTGTTAGCTCGATATAAGCTGCCGGTTTCAAGCTAAATATCAAAATTCACAGAAGATCTATAGTATAGTGATCGCGATCCTGGTAAATCAGTGACAGAAAATTGATAACTTCATCCAGAAACTAGTTCTCTTCCAAAATACAAAATGATACAGCACATCTCGCCACGGCCTAATCATCCCCAGCAGTAATAGCAGCAAATCAATAAGTACACGGCGAGTAGAACAAAAGAATCCACTGAATGAAGAAATTTGAAAACGAAAAACAGATTAAGGAAAGTGATTTCCCGATGCATGACGCAGATCACGCACAGTTCTACAGTCGGATCCACCGAAATCGAATTCAATGAAGCGAGACGACACAGGTCCGTGAAGACATCATTAGATCCATCAATCGGAGACATCCGAATCGACAGCTCAAATAGCATTGCAGAAAGATCACTCCCACGCCTCAGCTCTCAATCGTGACGAGACCACACCGAAGACCGAGCCAATCCGGAATGAAGAACGGCGGCGCATGGAAGCGAGGCAGGAAGCAACCGCTACCGAGGTCGGGAGAGAGCATTACCTTCTCCAGTAGCATTCCGACTTCCTCTACGTCAACGAGTTAAGATGAGCAACAAGCTCACCTGGAATCCGAAGCGCACGTTCAAGATCCCCCTATATATATGTCTTCCATTTTTGTCTTTCTTTTGTATTTCACGATAAAATAAAAATATATAATAGACAATACATATAATTATTTATCATCTATTATTTAAGGTCAGGTCATTACTCCCACTGTTCTCCTTTTTTCATTAGTAAAAAAATGAATAATATGTGATTTCAAATAAGTAGATAGTAGACGTCGGGTTGTACTACATATGAAATTATCAATTGTATATTTAATTATAAAAAATTCGTATTGAGGGTTATTTTTTCAGTAGTATTCTTGATTTTTGTATGACTATAGTCATAATAAAATCAAAGTAAATATATAATTAAAATGAGAGAAAATTAATGAGAAGTTGAAGTAGTTATGAGTGGTAGTTAATGTTTTAAGGATGATTTTACTATTGAATCCATGTTCTCTTAATTTTGTTTAGTTTATTTTTTATTTTTCAGGCGTATTTATGAAAATTTTAAAGTGAGATAAATTATATTCTTTTTTGCTTAAATTATATAGATACTTATAAATATCTATCTTTTTTTTATGTAATATTTAAATGGGATGAGAAAAATAGATCGGAATGGAAAGCAAACGCTCTAGGGTGAAGAGTGGGAATGTAAATGACTTTAAGGCTCAACACAATCAATTATGATATTAAGGCTCATAGACAATTAATTAATTTTTAAAGATTATTTATCCATAAAATCACAAACTATCAAAGAACTCCCTAATCTACCAACAACTATTTTTTTACCTAGAAAATTATGAACTGTCTAACAATTCTCCAACTTACCACGAACTATTTTTTTTAGTAAATCATGAATTATTCAAGAATTCCTTAATTTACCACAATGTTTACTTTGTTTGTTAATTGCTAATATGTACCATTAATTTTTTTGATCGTGCAAAGGGAGTTGGATGTGGTATCACACATGCCATCACACGTAATATCTATTTGGTCATAAAAACTCGCAAGCTATTATTCTCTATTTTATCACGAGGATAGACGTGTAAATGGATGTGCAAACAAATATTCCTATTTTTATGACCAGATGAATACCAAGTGCGGTGTCACATTTGATTCGGTTTATACAAACAATAAAATTAATAGTACACAATAGCAATTAACGATAAAAATTAAATGCGTAGTAGATTAGGAAAAACGGAGCACAGTTTGTGATTTTCTAAGTGAAAAAATGGTACGTGGTAAATCGGAGAATTATTGGATAGTTCATAATTTTGTGGCCAAATAACCCAATTTTTAAATACTATGGTGGATGATAGTTTTGAAAGAGGAAAAATATACCAAATTTGCCCTCTGGGATCGTACAGTAATTGATGTATAAACTAAAGTGGATTGGTTGAGGTATTAGGATACCTCTTCCTTTTAAGTAAAGTCTTGGGCTTAAATCTTATTAATGGAGATAATTTACATGTGGAACTTTACCCCTTAGTGGATCATCCCAACTCGAACTAATTAGTCAAGAAATGTTGGGTTTCTAGTTATCAGTGATTCATATAAAAAAATTATAATAAGAAGCGCTTATAACATGTTTTATTCGTTAAAATAACTATTCTGTAAAACACCTATTCCACGTGGAATAACTATCCTATAGTGCATCCGCTTCCTCTTACTCACTACTTTTAAAATTAATTTTATTTAATTTATCATTTATAGATACTCTTATCTCAATAAATTGAACAACCGATCTACTTTATTGAGCTTGTGTAAATTCTACTTATTTTAAATATATTTATCCATAGTATTATCGTTGTGTAAATTTATAATATATTTTAAATTATACCTTACACTTGTCAAATTTTTTTTGGTATGTCGACCCATCAATGGGTGTGGGCCGGCCCCGCCCATTACCATTGCTAAACGTTGACGTTAATACAACAGACTCATCTCAAAGGAGTGGACATGCTGATAAGTAGAAAATATTTATTAGATCAGGTTCGAAATTCAACTTTTTCAAGGAGCAGTATTTAGGAATTAATGGTGGATCACATGTCATATAATATACTGTCTAGTAGATTAGACGGTAGCAATGGTGCTGGACAGTATCAATAATTTAAAAAAAAAAAAAAACGACAGCCTCCAATGACGACCCAGAAAACTTCGAAGGATTAAGAACCGAACCGGATATCTTAGGGACTAAGCTGGTCTGAACGTAAGAGTATGCGGGCCAAATTTGAAATTGCCTGTAGAAAAGTTTTGCAAGCATGGAAAGCCGGCACTTGTCAATTTCCCGAGCGGGGGGAGAGGGAGAGGAGAGGGGAGAGTGGGAACCGGAGGAGGAAGGCACGATAATAGAATCGATTCATTTGACCGCAGTGACTTTGAATGCTTCGAAACAGCCCCTGTCCCTTCCGTGATTTTGTCAATTGTATTGTCTCAATTGATCTCTTCGACCCTTTGTCTCCCTCTCTCTTTCCCTTTTGCTCCCTTTGTTTATTCATTTTCCCCTTTTTGTTATTCTTCATCATCCTCATCGTTGTGTTGGACCCCCTTTGGCATCGGAACCCGTGACCTTCCCGAGTTTCCGCTTCGATTTCGCGTCAGATTAAGGAGAAAAAGGTCTGATTGAGTGGATTGAAGTTGAAGGGAGCTCGCATCCACCCCGGATCAGCTCAAGAGCCCGACAAGTGAGACAAGATTGATTTCTTTTTTCACCTCCGATTAATCTCTTCTGAAGTTTCCGGACTGTCCCAGGTTGGGAAATTGCGGGGTCGTGTGATTTCATGATTACCCATGTGAAGATTTGCTGTCGGTTTCTTCTCCCTGTGCTAAAGATTAAGGATTTACTCTGTGGAGTCCTGTAACTCGTGCTCCCATCCTCTCTTTCGGAGAATTTAAAGTGGTTGTCGGTGACTTTGAAGCATGGAAATACAAAGGAATCAGCTATCTTTAATTGCATAGGTTAATCGGTTGATTTGTTGAAATATTCTCTCATTTTGATGATAGGTACTCTATGAAGATCTGCTGATGATTTCCTCTTTTATGCTTATGCATTTCAGTGTTTGTCTTTTATGTTCTTGTGCTGAAGAAATTTGATTGATCTATATGGGCAGATCAGAAACCATTTCTTTTCGTGTTTATCCAATTTTGGGCATCTTATCTATATTTCTTAGCCTCTGATTTTAAATAGATACGAGACTATTTTGGCTGCCGCTCGGTGAGAGATGATTGCAACTTGGCTTTGCTGCAAAACATTTAATGCTCTGGGTTTCTTGATTTCTAATGTCAGACGCAATTACCTGTCTTTGAGACCCGAAAGCGAGGAGCTTGCGGAAAATTTGGATGCATTAAGATGGCTTCTGCTGCTGTTCAGGACCAATTAGAAATCAAGTTCCGGCTAACTGATGGCTCTGATATCGGTCCCAAAAGCTTTCCGGTGTCTACTAGTGTTGCCACCTTGAAGGAAAGCATCCTTACTCAATGGCCCAAAGGTTAGGGGTCTTTTCGATTTAAGTTCATCTGCCTGGTCTTGCTTGTTCTTTGCCTATTTTACAGATATGCATTTCTTGTGCTTCTCTCTAAGTAGGATCATATCGGAGGATTTATGAAAATTTTATGCATTTCTTGCTCATGACCACCTTTTACTGCGACAGATATTGATGTAAACTACTGATAAAATAAGTTTCATTGAGAATAAAACAATAAAAATGCCCTCTGCTCTGTTGAATAGAGTGCCGGGTTTTGTGAAAAAAAGTCTTCTTTCCATGCATTCTTCTTTTCTTGGAACAGACCATTCTTAGTCTTTTTCATTTATTTTCTCGGAAAGCATGGTAACATGGAAGGAAACTGGTTTTTGATTACCCTTCAGAAAATGTTTTCTACGATGAAAAAGGGTATGGCAACTCACTTTTATTTCCTGTGAAACTGAAAGGAGAGGACGACAACACATACCCTACATACTGAAACAGAAAAGTGAGGAGTTCTTTGTAACCAAACATTCAGGGGACAATTCCTGTTGCTGATGCTTTTGTTTCATTCCTAAGTTTGATGGTGTGCTTGTGTGGTTCAGATAAGGAGAATGGACCTAAGACAGTCAAAGATGTGAAATTAATTAGCGCCGGAAGGATATTAGAAAATAACCGAACAGTGGCAGACTGCCGAAGCCCATTATACGATATCCCCGGTGGAGTTACAACTATGCATGTAATCATTCAACCACCTTCAGAAAAAGGTACTGATATTTTCTTGGTTGTCTTTGATTTACAGTATATCTTCAAAATCTTCTGATTTTGTAAATACTTCATTAACCTAAGCAGTTGGCTCTGATGTAAGTTGAACAGAGATAATTTGGCTTGCTAAGATGTGGCTTTAACTTAAATCCCATTAAAGTGCAAGAACATTACATTCTCAGGTAATGTCTGGTAGCGTGCCCATAGCTTCATAGGTGGTGCATTTGAATGTGGTGGTTGGCATTTCAAGAGTCCTGAAGGAAGGCTGAGGTTTCTGATAGGATTGTGTAACCAAGCAAAGCATAGAAGTGGCAACACAATTGACCAAGCTTTTCAGATGAATCTATATGTTTTGGCTGGTGGGAATTGTGATAAGAAGTTAAGAGCCACTAAAATAAGACATGAATATTGCCCGATCAGACGAGTTGTCAATTGTATCATATGAAAACCGACCTGATCTACCCTGTATTCATTTGTCTTCTGTTCTTTCTTGACTTGTGAGTTTTCCAGCCTCTTGCTGTTCTTACTTATTCTGATGATGAGAAATGGTTTTTTCTTTGCCTATAACATGACAGAGAAGAAAGTGAAAAATCAACCGAAGCAGAACAAATGTGCGTGCACCATAATGTGAATTCCAGCTTTTCCACATCCGAGGCAGTGATGCTAAGGTTTGTCCACTTGCTCATCTTTTCCCTCCTCGAATTTTTCTTGGTTGGAGCCTTCTTGACAAAGCTCAAATCATCATCTAATCAGGTTGCCAAATACTTCCCCAGGCAAAGACAGTTATGGTTAGACAGAGGTCATTGGTCCGAAACCAAATTCAGCGAGCTCAACAGTTTTTGTCCGGATGAGTCCATGTCACGGGGCTTGTCTTATAGATTCATATGCTAAGGTTGAGTCCGAGCTCGTCATATGCTTTCTCGTCCTTTCCGTAAGATTCATTCTTCCCCACCTTTCCTTCTTATTTGTATTCTCGCAATTATGAAATGTGCCATTTCCGTATAGGAATCGCCAGAGTTGTATTAATTTCTCAATCGAATTTTATGCTGGGACCAGTTTCATTTTCTGAGACCGCTGCTTGTCCTGTTATTGAATCTTTTTACACAAAGCATATGCCTTGCTATATTTTGCATCAGAATAAGAAAGAACAGATACCTGAGACCTGAACTTTTCACTGTCAAGTTAAGCAACTGAGAAATTCCATGCATCTCAACAGAGTAGTTAGCTTTTCCTCACAACAGGTTCGACTCGATAAACGTATCACAACGGTTTTTGGAAACGTGTTCCCGAGGAACCCAATTATCTTATGTGTTTTAAGTGTCATGTTTGGTTAGCCAGATAAAGTGGTTCTAACCTCTGTCACAGGATGTCTGACTATACTGGTCATCCACACACACGTGTCTTACATATGAACTTATATGAATTCATGAATTTATAGAAATGTTCATGGTCTCGGGAATGTCTCCTCCATTTACCACGTAAGGAGATAGTTAAAGTTTTTCTTTCAAGTTTCCATTTCTTTTAGTGTGTTATGACATTTTCAATACCTGTCTGTATCTTCGTGATGATGACCTGTACTTGTCACGAGCCTTGAACACTTATTTTAAACAACTTATTTCGAAATTTGATATCTTTCCTCCATCCACAGGTGATGGGACGACAATTGCACACGCTTTTTTTTTTTTTTTTTGCATTCTACCTTACTTGATATGAGTTTTGTACTCGGGATTGGCGAGATGATCGGGCGTGTTCATGGCCCCATTGTCCTAAATGATTGGCGTTTGCGATCTGTGCATGACCAAGTAAAAACCAATTGAAACTGAATGTAATTCTACGAATATGTCGCTCGTTTATTTTATAAACTTAATAAATAATAAATTTAAAATGGATTTATGAAAACTTTTAGCTACATAGTTAATTAAAATTTCAAGAAAAGCACCAGAGAGAACATGGGTTGAGAAGATAATTTTAGAAAAAAGGTTGGATTTGGTCCTCAAATTTTTTATTTGTTATTTTAGTCCTAAGTCTTTTTTGGATTGGATTTAGTTCTTAATCTTTTCATCTTGGTTTACTTCTAGTCTTCATTATTATTATTATTATTATTAATATTATAAAAATCTGATTGTGTAAAAAAATGGAAAAAAAAAAAACACATTCAATGAAACCGAAGGAGAAAGAGGAGAGAGCTCGCTCACAGTTACTCTTCATCTTCTAGCTCTACTTATCGATTTTTTTTTAATTTTACTATTTTTAAAAATTTTTTATATGAGCATAACTTTTAATAATAAAATAATAAAGATGATTAAAAGTAAACATATAAGAAAAGGTTGAGGACTAAATTCGAATTCCTTCCATGAATTTATGTCAAAACATTCGTTGAAAGTGTACTCCCTGAGCCCGGTTGATAAGACACCAACACATGAAACTAATTAGACTTTTGGTAGTAATACGACGACGAGACCAGTACTAAGTGATGATTTTTTTATTACATTTGATGCATTCGCAGTTGAATATAAAAATTTGAATATTACATAACTACCCTTCTTCTCACTTGTTGAAAGGAAAAAAAAAAACCTAAAGACGCACCAGTAAAAACTCTTACATATAACTGATATACCATATGACATATGTAACAAGCCAATAGATGTTTGACTCATCAACAAAAACAGACACAAATGTTTGATTTGATGTAGATATCCTACTGATAGATGATCCCACCTCACCATGTATCGTTGGGTGATACCAATTGGATTGGGACAAAAGATCAAATTTGTTGTAATAATCCGAGTAATTGTCTTAATTATCCTCAATAGAAATAATTTAATTGATAGTTTCTCACCATATCAGTGTGATATACAACTACTTAAGAAAATGTTAAATGCCCATTGCTCTATTTCATCTGCCATCTGACATGCCGGTTATGCAGAAGAAGACCGTCTCCTGAATTACAGTTAATTCAGTTGGGAACTAGGAGACAGAGCGGTTGGGAGGTTAACGTGGGTGTTAGCCCTTCGTTTCCCTCTATATTTGGGGGATGATATAGCGGTGACCAATGCTCCCATCCTAAAATAGCAAACCCAAATGCCTCGAAAATCTGCTCAGCTTCCCTCTCTCGCAATTCCAGCCCGTCTTCTTCTCTTTTTCGTTTGCAAAGGAGATCGAAGATATTGTGCAAGAGGGAAGCGGAAGCGTTTTCTGGGGTTTCTCCGTCGACCTGAAACCCCCAGAATCGCTTCAGGCCGCATACCATGATTCGTACTTTGAACCCGGAAGGATCCTGAAGCTTGTGAGTAACGGAAGAGCGAGTCTGATGTTTCCCAGAGGTAAACTGCGAGCCACGCTCGAAGCTAGATCGGTCCACCCCTCTCCATCCTTTAAGGAATTTTACAGCTTCGTCATGGTAACGCATTGATCAATTAAGCACGTGGGATGTTCGAGTTTACAGCCGATTTGTGGTAGATGTCATCCAAATTTGAAACACTACGCACGATTTTTCGAACGAATATCAAAATTTGGATTTTGATAGAGAGTGCCACTGGAGCTGAGTCCTTGGAGTTGAATTTCTCTGGCAGGGAAATTACCGAATAGATAGGTAGAGAGAGAATGGGATTGAAGCTGACGAAGCGCATGGATCATCCGGTGCAAGCCCAGCAGCAAGCCATCATCAACTACCTCGTCAAGAACTTCTTCCTCCGTAACTTGGTCTCCAAGAAACGGCGGCGGCTGCTCGTCGGCGGCTACGACCTCGACATGTCGTACATCACTGATCGGGTGCTCGCGATGTCGTTCCCGGCTGAGCGGATGCGTGCCATGTACCGAAACCCGCTGTGGCAGGTGAAGTCGGTGCTGGACATGAGGCACGAGGGCCACTATAAGGTTGGTGGTTGTTCTTCGTTTTTCTCCAACTAGAATGATCGATACATTGCACTTCGATTTTTTTTTTTCTCATGGTATACTTTGTTTTCTGCAGATTTACAACCTCTGCATCGAAGAAGCGTATAATCCGATGCACTTCCATGGCCGTGTGGAGACATATCCCTTCGATGACAACCACGTCCCACCGCTGGACATGGTCAAGCTGTTCTGCGAAAGTGTCCACTCTTGGCTGTCGTCGGACCCGGACAACATCGCTGTTGTGCATTGCATGGTACGAGATTTCTCAGCAGTATCCATGTGGGATTCTCACTGCGATCATCTTCAGGGCATTTGGATTCGTGTTTTGTATCAGAATCGGTGAAAACTGAACTGATCTGTGATATAAACTTGTTCTCAACGCTCTTGTCACTGATCTTGAACGGCAACCTTTTTAGCTCAAAACTGTATGATTTCCGCGAAAAGAAAACCTAAAAAACCTGTGCATCTTAACAAGTTCTCAGTGCACCGGTCAAATTGCAAATATGGTGCAGTTTATTTCGTAGTAATCCTGGGCTGAGCTTCAGATTTTGCTATTTCTTTGTCAAGTTTTCAGTTTGATTGTGTCTTCTATATGCATGATTTGCAGGCCGGCAAGGGTCGAACCGGGCTAATGGTTTGCTCCTACCTCGTTTATGGTGGAATGTCGTCCGAGGATGCTCTTCAGCTGTATGCTCAGAGGCGCACGACCAACAACGAAGGAGTAGGTTAATTCGAACACAATTTTTCTGAATTTTGCTCTAAGGTCGGAGGACCGATGGTTCGGGTGAGCAGTGTGACAAGAAAAGCTAATGGAAATCGAGTGCAAACTTTCGATTTAAGCAGGTGTCGATACCGAGCCAGCGAAGGTACGTGGAGTACTGGGCGAGCCAGCTTTCGTTCCCGAGCGGAGTCCGTGACAGGCCTCCGGAAGTGAGCCTTCCTCAGCCGCAAAGCCGGGAACTGCGTCAAATAAGGCTCTACGACACCGTCAACACAGATTCTGTTTACTTCGTGGTATCGGAGCTACAAGAGGTAATGAGGCTGTCCGTCTCATGGAAAAAGTAAAAGTCCTGCCCGTTTTTTCATTTTTGACATCAAATTCTATATGTTTCAAATTAGTTAAATCAGTTCTAAAATGTTGATTCCATTATGTAATTCAATCCGTCTCCATGGCGGACCATTAACTGACAATGACGCGGCAGTAACACCCCTTCTACTTAACCTTATTTTTCCTGGCGCGGTAAGCACAGGGGATGCCACCTGCCTGCCACGTCAGCAGCAGAAGTTCACATGGAAACGACATCATTGTCACATCATCACTTGTTAATGATTCGTCACAGATCGGATTGAACTATGCAACGGGAATTAATGTTTTAAAATTAACTCATCCAATTTAAAATATGTAGGATTCGATTTTAGAACTTTCACTGTTTTTTTCCCAATCCGCTGAGTTGGAAAACTTTGGAATTGCTAGTTGAATTCATCTGATCACTTGTAACGAAAACCAATATATATGTCGGGAACGAATTCAAAATTCGATTCGACCTTTAGGTCGGTCCAAGTGATTGTTGTCATGTATAGAAAAAAATTTGCAGGTTCCTAATCAGCTGTATAGACCAGCAGCAGAGGTCTCGAGGGGCTGTTGCAGGCAAATAAAGAAGGGATACCAGAGGACCATCAGCCCGAGGTATTATCTCTCCTTATACGATAAGGATGGAGTGAAGTCGCCTACCAACGAGCCTCGAGTCATCGTCCAAATGGACACCGAGAGCCCGATCCTCTACAAGAAGACCTGCCTCGACTACCACTTCGAGAAGCCTATACAGGTGAGACCGCCTTGCAGCCAGCTGAAATAGCACGAGCCGTATCTTTTTTCGAGTTTTCTGTAACATGAAGGGATCATTCTGTTTGTCGGGTGAAAGGTTTGGTGACCCGACAGTGTGGTTTTCGATGATTAACGAGGTTGTAGGGATCTGTTGGGTTCAATTTGGACAGGTCACTGGAGATGTGAGGGTCATATTCTACCAGAAAATGAATGGAGGGCGTCTCTTCTATGTCTGCTTCAACACTGCCTTCATCAGAAAGAGTTTGCTCCAGGTAACTAATTGGTCCCCTGCCCATATACGAATCTTATCGACTGTGGCACAACATAAATACTATCAATTTCTTTTTATAAAACCCTAAAAAACATCTATATGAACAATCAAATCTTATGGGTTCATGATACCGTGTGAATACTGTCATTTGATACAACTGGTACGTACAACTCTTTCTTGATGGAGAAGGTGAAAGCTGAGAAAGTGAAAGCGGAGAGAGAGTGTACAACTATGCATCAGTGAACTCACATCCATGATCTTCTGTTGGTAATTAACACTGATCTCCACGTGCGCAGTTTTCACTGCGGGATCTCGACAAGGTTGGGAGCAAAGGACGATCGATATGCGGGAACGCCTTCTGCCTCGAGCTGCTGTTCGGCCCCGCGAACGACGCCAAGGGCTCGTTCAGCCTTCCCAGCGACTTCGAAGGAGACTTGGATGACGATTTTTTCTCTTGATGGCTTACCGAGTGTAGTGGTTGATGATCATGGAGAGGTTTCCATTTGAGACCATGGTGAATATAATCCCGATCGAGTCCTAAAAACCCTACAAATTTTTTTTTTCCAAAAAGGGGGAAAAAAAAGAAAGGAGAAGAGAGAGATGTCCATTGTTGAGTTCTACGATCCAGGACTGAAAGCCTTGCCACCTTAGGTTTTTTTTTAATGGTAGGAGAAGGCGAGAGGATTCCTAGGGACAAGTTTTGTACAGTAGCGGCTTCCATTTCTCCAAGCTTCCTGTGGAAGATGTGATTCAGTAAATTTATTGATCATTCATTGTCTCATTCGTTGTCCCCTCTTTTCCCTTGCCTCTTCAATTTGTGCCATATACATAGATATCTCTCTCTCTATATATATCATGGTTATCCAGTTTTGTCCGACTCATCCACGCAACCGTATACGCATGTCTACAAGTACACGTGACATGATAGATTCAGAGGTACAGGTTGGTCGTAAGAGGGTTTGAAACTTAATCAACTCCTTTAGGCCAACCCCCTTGGGGTTAGGTGATTTTGCACATGATTTTATCAGCTTCAATTCAACTCAGCAAACGTAGATTTTTCTCGAATTTAAATTGGTCATGGTTTATTAATTTTATGGATACAAAAAGAAGCGGAATGAAAAAAGATTTAAAAGCGAGAATTAATATCACTATGCATGGACGGATCAAGCTATTAGGTATCAGGACGAAAAGATAATTTTTAAAAGATTAACAAAAACCATTGAATTTTATATAATATTTTACCATTTTTCTAGCGTTCAAGGACACATCTCCTTAAAATCCATTAATATTACTGTACATCAGGTCCCAACATCTTTCTTAGAGGTTGTCTGCTTCGGGCTAAAGTACCCACGAACGGTGAAATTCTCCATCAAGATAGTAGCCGACATGTTGAACTTAATTAATGAGTGTTTAATACGTAAGAAAATATATTAAATTATGTAAAATAATATTTATTATTAATAAATAAAAAAAGATAATATGACATTTAATATTAAACGTTTATTAATAGAATTTATGGATGATGTGATGAACTGAGCTCTTGTAAAAATATCTTAAAAATGGGAAAGAATTCCACCACTTCAGTTTTGACTGTACGTTGACTGACTAACGGTTCCCAACTGTCCTAATTTCCAGAGCTCATATTTCTTGAAAATCGGAATGGGATTCCTCCCGCGTGCCAAGGAATTGGAGGCGGAATTAACTCCAGGGCATAATTCAATGAAAATCTCGACCACAATCACCTGCCTCTCTAATTTAGAACGGCAAAAAGCTGGGTGAGCAAAAACCGGTCCGGCCTCTGAACTGATTTAGAATTAAACTGAACCAAAAGAATTAATTCGGTTAGGTATAATAAGAATGAACTGTGGCTTATCTACATGAAAAAATCATATTGGTTTAAACCAATTTAGTTAACCAATTTGAAGTGAATTGCTCTTAAGAGGCTTCGGTTTGGTTCGAAATCGATTCGAACCAAATTGAATTGTTTTTTAAACAACGAAATTCAGTTAATTCGACTATCTTCCAAGTTTAAGGGAACAATTCTCGCGCCTCTCCTAGATTCATACCCGAATACGATGGAATTTTTTAATTCTTTCTTTGTCTTCTTAGTAACATTTTTTGGCTTGCACTCTCCAGGAGACTCCATTCCATTATTCAATTAGATGAAATGAAAAATCTTTTAAAAAATTAAAAAAATAGACATTCATTTTTTTAATTTAAACAATTGATATCCAAAAATTTAACATGTCATGACTAATTTAATTCGAGGCATAATAGTCCACCAGAGAATAAAACCTGACTCTCTTTATCCATAAGACTTTAATTCAAAATTTTATTTAAGGAAAATGGATATTTACGGCGTACATTTATTTTTTTTTAATAAATGTAAAAGTTACAAAATTTTGAACTTATGTACTAGGTCACTTGCTCATAGGAAGATGGGACTTCTTTGGGTGGATATTGATTATTATTATTAATAAAAGTGTAAAATTTAATTACAGTTAATTTAAAAATGAACTAGATGTGAAATCTGTGTCGCACACTGTATTTATTATTTAATAAAAGCAATTAATCACAAATTCATACATAAATGAAGAGAGTTAATAAATATAATTAATACATGTAAAAAAGAATAAATGGAACCTACTGTAAAGAAAAAGAAATAAGTGGAGAAAAGAAAGAATATATGAGAGTGAGTGGTGTGAGAGAAAAAATGTGAACATGTAATTGTACTTATTATATTTACTATTTTGTCCTTATTTAATTATAAATATAATGATAATTAAAAATGTAATAGTTATATATAAAAGATAAATATAAAAAGTTAAAAAGTGCTACTTATTTTGGTGGATTTATTTAAAACTAGCAACCCAACCCGTGATATATACAGTGATCACCGTCGAACATTAATGTGAACATTTAACTTGGTGATTCGTGTAAATTTAACGAAATAACCGAAGCATGTGCAGACGATTGAAGGAAATTTATAAAAGTTGTGATGAAATATTATGTACGATTAGAATTGTGGAGCGAAGAAAGAATAGATGAGAGTAAGCAGTGGGAGAGAGAAAAATGTGAACGGGTAGTAATAATTATTAGATTTACTATTTTACCCTTATTTAATTATAAATCTAATAATTATTAAAAATCTAATTATTAAAGACAAAAGTTAAATATAAAAAGTTAGAAGGCGTCACGTATTTTGGTGGATTTA
This sequence comes from Lagerstroemia speciosa, assembly GCA_037672795.1. Taxonomy (NCBI): domain Eukaryota; kingdom Viridiplantae; phylum Streptophyta; class Magnoliopsida; order Myrtales; family Lythraceae; genus Lagerstroemia; species Lagerstroemia speciosa. The sequence continues at coordinate 5,484,801 of CM075310.1, forward strand.
TTTAAAACAATAATAGATAACGTGATTAAATTTTTTTCCTAAATCAATTTTAATTTGCTCGGCACGTTAGTTTCTGCCTTGACAATCTTCTGATTTCTGAAGCGAAGCCGAGTGCTGAGAGGCACCGGAGAGAGGTCGGCGTAATCTCATGTGGGGAGCTCTACGGTCACGATTCTTGCAATTCGCTGCTCCTTCTCCTCCTCCTGCTTCTGCTTCTTCTCTAGCTCTCCTCAATCAGCAATGGAAGCTAGGGTTTTCAGCGCTGCGCCGCCGCCTCTCCATCTCCACCGAAAGCACTGCCGACAAGGCTCTGCTGGACCTGCAGGAGGTGGAGAAGGTTCTGAGTGACGTGAAGGCCAGCGACGTGAGGGTCATACCGGCGGGAAAGCATTTCGACTGGGCCGATTACATGGTGCTGGCCACAGGCAGGTCCGCGTGGCACGTCAAGAACATCGCTCAAGCCCTGATTTACAAGGCAGGAAACAGTTCTCGATCTTCTTCCATTTCCGTTTCTTGCGAAAAATTGCTCCTTTTGACTGCCTTTTGCTTCCAATTCGCCTTCATTCTGCGGTGATTGCTTGACGAAGGTAGTGAAGCCCCGGAAAGTTCTATTTGGTTAAGTGTCTTTAATCAGCTTTAGTGCTCGAACCAGAACATTGGGGTACATTAACTTCGTTATAGTCCAGTGTAATTGGATGTTGTGAACAACGAAAACTGCTGTCGCCAAAAACTCGGTTTTAGTTATCAGTTTCAAGGGAAAATGTCACTTGTTTTCGATAGAAACTGCTGGGGATCCCAATCGAAATGTAGAGATGGTGGTCTGAGATGCATAAACAATGTTACAATGCTGCTGACTAACTTCATGCCACTGACCGGATTCTCAGTTCCCGGGCATTGTTTGACGATGTTGCACTCCATATTCATTATCTATTGGGTTTTAGTACTAGATGTTAGAAACGTATTGACAAAATATTCAGTTGCTATTTTAGAATTGTAATTGAATTTGAAGTAAAAAAAAAAAGAAAAAGGAAGGCTTACCTTTTGAAGTTGGAAACAGCAGGGTAGCCAACATCAATAATTTTGTAATTTCATCCTTGTGGATATCTGCAGGCTAAGCAAAAGCAAAAAGGAAATCGACAACTAATACTACCGAGCGTGGAGGGTCAAGAAGGTGGAAAATGGATTGTTGTTGATTCGGGTATGGTCTCTTTCATTGGTTTGCTTTTGCATCTGAAATGTTTTATTTGATTATAATGTTTATGCTGCAAAGAAAGTCTCAGAGAGCATATGAAGCTAAAGTTATCTATGAAGTATTATGCATCTCTAAATTGGCTAGTATTGTAGTAATCTTTGTCGCTTTGCTGATCATCGAGTTCCTGATGGGTGACATTTTTTGTTTAATGTGGCTGCTGTTACACGTGATTATGTGATTGTTTTCTTATATACAGGGAAAGTAATAGTTCATGCTCTTGATGAGAAGGCTAGAGCTTACTATGACTTGGAAAGTCTCTGGATGTCTGAGCCCCCACAAAAGGAATTGAAGCAGGTAACATCTTATGGTATTGGGAATTCATATTTGGACTATATTGAACTTTGTACCTTAAATTTTTGCCTCTGGATGAATATTTTGGTTAGTTTTCTGATTTCTCTGGAGAAGATGCCAAACGGTGAAAGCATACCACTTACATGCAGGGTAGATGCTTTGATAGGAAGTGAAAGATCTTGTTGCTTGCGTTACGGCCATCAAATTATACATCGGATGCTCTATCCCAGGCTTACTATTTTGCAATTTCCCTCCAGTCTGAGTGAAGGATTTCAAAATAAATAATTGTCGTCACGGGCATGGTGCAGTCCATAAATGCCGAAGAAGTCGCATCTTGCAAAAATAGCTTTTTCTGCATCATGTTGATTCCGACCAAATGTTGCATTTTTCAGGCCTTATTCTTGAATAAATTAGATGTACATGTGTTTATGTTTGTCTGTTGTCGGATTAAAGAACAGTTCTTTAGATTTGAAGTGTACCTATCTTCTCTGCAGTTGCATGAATATGAGGACCTTTGTTGCTTTACAATGTTGATAAATCAAAATACAAAACTCGTCGAACGCACATCTATAATATAAATTCTCATTGGATATCTCTGACACAAATTATTTTCTCTGGTGATTGTCTCATCTTGTTTCGGGAGTATCCAAGTACGCCATAACAGCTGCTTCGTGCTTTGTCAGGATTTGGAGAAAGCCTTTGTGAAGATTCGCCCCAAGAACAACTCTAAGAAGCCGGCTAAAGTCTCTGCATAAGATCTTTTCATTCAGCCCGTGAAAGAAGTAATCACTTGTTGGCTTGTACAAGCCCGCGCGGTTGGTCATACGCAACACAACAAGTTCTTGCCTGGAATTTTTAATCCTCTGTTTCTGTTCTTCCTTAAACCCAGGAGATTTTCTTTGTTGTGGTTCAGTTCTCGAATGAACCCTAGAAGATGATTTTGCGATTGCACCTGAATGAAAATCATTCGCCTGGAAGGCCACGATGGATGACACTACAATTTATATGATGTTAATAGGCTTTTATTTTACTGCATTTCTGTTAATTCAATGATCTAAAACTTTTGTTCATTTGTCTACTGTCTTGAAATAAATTTCTGGCAGTAATCCTATGCTCTTGATCATGTACTCTGGAGACACGCCCTTGTGTGCTTTGCAACCCGATCTCGACAAAAATGGCATCGTTTCACTGGGGCAGAACAAAATCCTAAATTGAACTTTCAGACATAAGCGTTCTCTAACTCACCCCTAGTTCCCAAAATTTCAGACGAAAACCCTTTATGGAAATCTTATTCCACCGCCTTTCTTCTTTTAAATGTTGATCTTCAACATTAGTTGCAATTCGACATCTTTGTTGCACTGTTGTAGGTAAGCATGAAAATCGATTCGCAAGTCCAAGCAATTGGCAGAGGAGCAATAATTTCTGCAACTCAAGCATTGGTGGAGATTCGATAGTTTTCTGCCATTGAGGGGAAAGAGCTTGGAGGATGATTTCAAGTAATCTACCTATGAGACATTGTCATTTTGGCTGAGTTGGGGCTGCAAAACACAACATTTTGCAGTGGGTGTGTCGGGACATTAAAAAATAATTCCTGGAACTCCATTAGAGCCAATTCGAATGCCACGTCATAGACTTTGACAGTTCCATAATGGCAAGACTATATTGTTGGCGAGGTGATGGATGTTTGGGTTTAGATGTTGGCAAAAAAGAATAGGGATTAAAGTGTTGCTCGGGCTAACATTAGGGACCAAACCATATATTTACTGGAGAGATTATCGAGAGTTGAAAATTTGACCTTTTGAATGGTTACGAAGGATCATCAAAACCTTTTATAATATAATCCTCCAATTTTCAACTGTTAAATAGTGTTATCCCTCTATATTCCATCTTTTTTTTTTCTTTTGGTAATACCAAACAAGGTTAACCAGCCATTTATAACCCTCAATCCAAACAAGCACTTAGTCTTTTTGAATCTCCTCGATTTCCTGGTGCTGCGGCGTACTCAGACGGGAGGTGCTTTAGTTGTCTCGAAACCCTCTCTCCATAGATAAAATCGGTCCGTGGACCTGGGAGCATCGTATTCATTTGTCATCCACACCACAGCTGGCTTCCTCAACACTTTAGGGATGAACTGTTGGCCATGGCTCTGGCTTCCTCTCATGCTTGCAAGAAGATAGTAGGAACTATCTGTGCTGATAAAAGTTAGAACCGAATATCAATCGAGTCAAAGGTAAGCTGCAAACTTCACACCCTTCCATCAATTCCTTCAAATTTCAGACTTGTGACCATACTGTCCGAAGTGAAAAAACTTTAATTTCTTATAAGGTGTTAGTGGAGTTCTAAAAGCAATATTTGCTGATCCCTCATTGACATCGTTTATAGTCAAGGCTAGGATGGTTCCTGAGTGTCTTCAAACCCGCAGCTTCCCTGAGTTGAACCAAATATCACCCAACTAGAAAAAGCAGCTTTGATTTGGTTAACGCGAAACTGGATTCAACCTTTACCTGTGGACTATAAGTTCCTGTCTGTATTCCTCTCTTTCAACCAGAGGAACCAGAAAGAGAGACCAACTATTGCAGCTCTATTAAACTATATCCAGGGGTCCTTCTCCCGCATCTATCCTTAACAACCGATCTTATTCGAGCTACTTCCTCCCACCTATCACCTTCTGCATACAAGTTAGATATTGAGGCATACATGCCTGACTTCTCGGATCCCAAATCAAGGAGCTCTCTTCCTATAGCTTCTCCCCTCTTCTGTTCACTGTAAACCCGACAAGCCGCCAAGAGAGACCCTTTAGCAGAAGAACTCTCATCCAGCGGAACGCTCTTCAGGAGCTCGTCCGCCTCCGCAAGCCTCCCGGCTCGGCTCAACAAATCCACCAGACAATTGTAATGCTCATCCGGGGTATGAAAGAGTATTCTTCATACATGGACTTAAATATGAGTAACCCCTCCTCTACCGAGCCCGAGTGACTGCAGGCAGTTAGTATCGAGGTGAAGGTCGCCCCGTCAGGTTTGAGCCCTTCCACTTTCATTTGATTGTATAGCCTAAGCACCTCCTCAGGATTCCCATGCATACCGTAAGCTGCGATCATTGCATTCCAAGTGGTGAGGCACCTTGAACCTGTGCACTGGAATAGCAAACTAGCTGAATCTAACCTTCCACACTTCGCGTAAGTTGTAACCAAGGAATTCACCAGGGGCAGGTCTACTTTACTCAGGGACCGGTATAGGCGGCAGTGCACTTCTCTCACAGAATTTAAACGCCCTAGTAGAGAAAATGCCTGCAGAAGAGTTGTTAGCATCACAGAGTCATGGTAGAGTCTTTCCTGCTGCATATTTTGGAATAATGCTATTGCTTCATCGGCATGCCCAGCAAGAACATAACCCATCATCATTGACGTCCATGACACCAAGTCATTGCACACCATGCTATCAAATACTTGCCTTGCGCAGTGCAGAAAACCACATTTTGCATAAGTATTTATCAGTTGATTGGCAATTTCAGTGTTGGACTCAAGTCCGAGTTTGATTGAGCAACCATGGAGAGGCGAGCAGTTTCTTACTTCCTTCAGTTCTGAGAGCGCGGAAAGAATGGTGACCAGAGAAGCTGAGCTGGGCCTCTGTCCTGCCCCTATCATGTGAGCATATATCTCCATGGCTTCTCTAGCAAATCCATTTTGGACATAGCCTCCCATCATGACATTATATGTAATGACATCCTTCTTCTCAATTCTATTATAAACTTCCCGGGCTTGTTCCAGCTTCCCGCATTTACTGTACAAGTCGAACATAGCAGTTGAAGCCACTATATCCAACTCCATTCCTGCTCGAAATATGTAGCCGTGAATGCTCTTGCCTTCTTTCAGGCACAGCAAATTCGCACAAGCCAATAAAGCATTTGCTATGGAGATCAAATCAGGCAACACATCTTCATGCACCATACGGATGAAAAGTCGGAATGCTTCCATGGCCTGCCCTATCTGGAGATAGCCAGCGATCAATGCATTCCAAGAACCGGCAGTTCTCATTTTCGTCAGGTCAGAAATGCGAGAAGCCATTGTCAAGCCCCCGCATCTAATGTACATGTCCATTAGGGATGTTTCGAATGCTTCATCAGAACAACCGATTCTTCTCCTAAGAGCAAACCCATGAATTGCCCTCCCTGCCTCGAGTTCTCCCAGTGATGCTGCTGCCTGCAATAGACTCACAAGGGTGACTCGGCTCGGCTCTATCTGGTTTATCTGCATATTGCCAAAAACACGAAAAGCTTCATAGGCAAAATGATCCCCACGCCAGGAAAATGCACTGATCATCGAAGTGTAAGCAACAGTATCTCTCTCAGTCATTTCGTCGAATGACTTGGATGCATCTTCGATGACCCCGAGCTTTGAATACATTCCAATGAGAGCCGAACCAACAAAAGAATCGCCATCCAACCCAAACTTAAAAGCATCAGCATGGACTCCTCTTCCGAAGCCCAAACAGTCGAATCCAACACAACTCTTCAAACAGAATGTAACAGCTGAACTGTGCAACCCAATATTCCTCCGTCTAAGAACCAGGTACCCGTCCAAGACCTCTTCAAACTGATCAGCCCGGAAGTACCCAACAAGGATCGAATTCCAGAGGGAGAGGTTGTCGTTGACGATTCTGCTGACGACCAACCTCGACTCCCTCAAAGACCGAAACTTGGCGTAGGAATTGACGAGCTTCGTCCCCAAGAAGACGTTCCCTCCGAGGCCCAGTGTGAAAATGCGGGCATGGAGCTTTCTCAGGGAATCAAGTACCCAACAGTTGTCCAAGAAAGCAGCGAACTCCTCCGGGGTTGCACCGATCGGCCTCCAGGAAGACGTAGCGAGTGATCTAGTGGACACAAGTTTGTCGAATGCACGAACAGATGAGCTGAACACAAGTTTGCGGCTGCCCATAAATCAACGGTTTTCTTCCAAAATCAAAGGAAAGGCAAAAGGAAAAGGGGTGTTCAAAGCCGAGTTCATGACTCATGACTCATGAGCTACTCTGAATAGAGTTGCAATGCATTGAAGAAGAAGCTATCGGGAATAAGAGTATTTTCTCTGCCTCCATGGATCCTTGAGGAGTAGTAGAATTTCCTGGTATTTTTTGGTTTGCACCCGGCGGGATTCCGACTAGTCAAAGTGCATCTCGAGACAATATGTGATTGGGTCGAAATTCTTGAAAAAATTTCTGTTAAATCTCTCAACCTGAAATTCGATCATGAAATCACCCATTTAAAAATTAGTGCGAAAATTATTAGGTCAATCTCAAGTTGATAGAATTTCCTCATCATTGAAGATTGTTATGATTTACCGGTTATATTGTGTTCTTAGGGAGATGGAGAGTTTCTTCTGTCTACGCTTATACCAAGATGCGTACGTATTTTTACAAACTAAAATCACATCCTTTATTGCACTGTTTAATTAGGCTAATTATTTAACCTAAAATTAAATTTTTAGGGCATGCTTCACTGGGTGTATGAAGGAGAAAGGAGGAAACGGACGAGAAATAGTTATCTTATTTTGATTTATTATAATAAAAAAATGAAGAGAAAAATTAACTTCATATGCATATGACTTATTAATTAATAGATAAAAATACCATTTTTTTCATATCAAATTTGACTACGGCCTTTTTTTATATTCACTTCTTGAAGTATATGTTGTAGTTGAGTTTGTCATCAATATCTACATGAGGTGGGTCAATAAAACGTTCGCACATTCAAGTTAACTTCAACAAAAGAGACCTTTTATTAAATAATCTAATAATCAAATATTCGATCTATTATACATAACAGATCTTAAATCTCATACAATTAAAAAATATTCAATTCAATATAACGCATCAAAGAACTAGTTGAGAGTAGAGAGACTACGGCCAGTTCCTAATTTACACGAAAGAGAAGTGATATTAGAGTTTTTGTATTAATTTCATAAAATGGGTAATTTGGTAATTTTTTAAAATAAAACTTTTATTATATGTTTCATCTCTCATTTAATCCCAAATCGGGTGTGGAAAAAAAGTGAGTTTCGGAGGGGAATTGAGGTGAATAATTCATCTCCATTTCCTTTCCCATTCGTTAAATAGAACTATTCAAACAAGAAAAAAATTTTCCCTCCATTTCCTTTCCCCCTCTATTTCCTTTCTCCTCCATTCACCTTCTATTCACCTCATCCAAACACGTGGTTAGTGACTGATTATTCATAACATTTTTATTCATCCCAGAATAAAAAAATATATATTAATTTTTTATTTATGAAATTATCTTCATATTTTTCCCATAACTAATATCAGTCTTAATTTATGAAAATATTTATTAAATTAATTTTAAATTAAAATTACTCTAATTTTTTTTTATGTGTAGGTACATGAAATATAGGGCGTAAGTATATAACTTTATATTTTAATATATTAGTCAAACATGTTAAAAAAAGTAAAATAATATGATTTTATTTTATAAAATTGAAAAGTTTATCTTATTTTGGAATAAAATAAAATAATTTATTTTTTAAACTTGATAGGTTTGATTTAATTGGAGAATAAAATAAAATCGCATGTTCTAATTTTTTAAATTTAAAATATTTGACTTCTCCTGAGATAATAAGTAAATCACGTATTTTTATATATAATTTAGTCTTTTTCGGCAAAAAACAATATTTTATGGATCAATTCATGGACGAATTTAGAGGTGTGCCAAAGCCAGTCCCCTAAACTCAAAAAAAACTTACAAAATCTTGTATAAATTTTATTATATATATTTACTAGATTATATGATCTGATCCAAGATACGAGCTTGAAGAATGAAATCAAAGTCTTTCAAGGTCCATTGACGAGAAGCTCAAGTAGGACGAAATGGAGGACATGGATATGTATACAAGTGACAAGCAAGCTGAATGACTCAACATTATCCATGATATTTCAAAAAGGGACAAACAAAGAAGGTCATATATTTCAGCTAAGTATCAAGAGTGCAAGTGCTTCAAAAAATATATTTTGGTTGAAAGTCAAGAGAACAAGTATTTTGAAGAAATATATCATTGCCAGATGAAAGAGTAAGAATATTTGCAAGAAAGGAAGTTGAGAGAACTAAAGAGGTAAGAGAAACACAAGTTAATGCTGATATATTGAAGTTATCTACACGAATATATCACTTTCCTCTTTTAACAAGTAGAATATATTTCTTTCCCCTTTATTTAGTTCTGATGATATTGGTAATATATTATAATTTTTCTGGGATAACACTTAGATTTGCTTTCTAATTAATTTCCTATCTTATGAGAACCATTTAGGAAGGTTATTTTTGATATAATATTGCACTTTGGCCTATTTAAAGACTGGTACTTGCCTTTGGAGGAATAGGATCAGTTTATTCATTAATAAGAGTGTGAGATTTTATTCTCTTTGGTTCTTTGAAGAACTATTCGAACTTATCGGAGTTTTCCGTGGCGTTCATCGTCGACTTATCAATCAACCTTTCCATAGTTGATTGTGGCGTCTTCACTATACCAAGGTTCTTACCTCTTTATGGGTAATGGGTCAAGGTTCCACCATTCGAGCTTGACAAAGGCACATTTCCTGGAGACCTTAGTCGTATACGAGTTTCGTCATGAGTTGGTGAGATTCATATCATACTTGATATTGGGTTTCATCATGGTGTTCACGAGGTTCGCATCATTATATTATTTCATCTCCTGAAATCTATAATTTAACTATTTCTTTAATTTCACTCCATTGTTTTAGTTTTCTAGATCCATCCTCCATGAATTGGAGGCGTTGTTTCAACTTGATCACGTGTTGATGGAATGCATAATCTGGGTCGCTCATTTGTGCTGACAATTGTTCCTTTTTTAATCGTATAATATCTAGAAATTCAATAAACTTGATTAGTTCAAACTCGAATCTATCGATTCACCAAGGAATAATTTCTTAATCATGAATTTCGTCCATTCATAAGACTTAAACCTATAATAGTACTTAAATAAAAACATGTCAAATTATTTCAATCATTCCATGCGTTGCAGAAACTAAATTTGAAAACAAGAAAGAGTGAGTAGGTTTGTTTTTTTTCCTATATTGACAGTATCCGATATCGTAACAATTAACTAATTCACTAGACGGTATATTATATAACTTGAACCTGCTATTGATTTTCAGATACTAACCTCGGTAGAGAACCAAACTCTGAATGAATCTGACACACTGTACATTCGTTCCAGGGGGTTTCAACAGATTTAGTCAACACTTCGACCAAACAGAACGCGAGACAGGGTAGGATTTTGGAAGGACACGGAGGCAGCGCAACGTAGCGCGTTTCTGCTAAACTGCGCCGCTAGTGAATTTCCCCCCCGGCACGCGATAATCACCGCGCCAAACAAGGCAAGTCGCATGAGAGTGAATCCACAAGGGATCTCCATTTCCCTTTCCTTCTCCTTAATTGAACCCAATCAATCCAATATACAGCAAAATCTTCCTCTCCCATACAAATAAGTCACGTCCAAACGCCATCCTCTCACCTTCCTTACTAAGCAAATCATAGATACGAAGCAGCTGCTCATTGAGAGAGTCGGAGAGCCATGTTCGTGAAGTTGGCGGCGGTGGCCGTGATCTGGGCGGCGGAGTATGGAGGCTGTCGAGCGGCACTCATCAAGGTGGGAGGAGCGGGCGGGTGGCTCCCAGGCACCAACTACACCGAGTGGACCAGCCACAAGCAGTTCTACGTCGGCGACTGGCTCTGTACGTACCCCGATCACCTCCCCTGCTGTCTCACTTTCGTTCGGAACGGACAATCAGCGGCTTCTCATTTCTTTCGATAACTGTTTGAATTCGTTTCCGGAGGTCCAGTTCTTAAGTAAGTGCTTCCTGCGAAATTCGAACGCCGTGGGTTGGTCCAATCCAATGGCTCATAAGGCAAATTGTAAGATACTAGGCGGAACGTTTCCTGGCTCATTCGGGGCCACTGGATCGGGGAAAGAGCGAGGAATCGATTCCCACTGGCGACCAGAGAACCTCTCGAGCGATCATCACCGATCGCAAATTTGACAGCACCATAATTCTGATTTCTAAATCAATGACTGGGCTATGAGGAGTGAGTGATGGGCTGTTACTCCTTTCTCTTGATTAAAATATCGGTTTTGAATTCTATGAATATAAGGAATTCGCGATTTAGAGATTTTTATCTTTAGTGAACCGATACCGCTCGAACCCAAATTACATAATAGTCGTTAAGCTGGATAGTTTTCATGTTCTTGTTATTTATTAATGATGAATGTGGAGTAATTAGTGGCCCATAAATTGGTCAATGAGTTAGGTTTTTAAGGGTGGTTTGGTTTGAGAATCTTCCGATGATAAGAAATGTTAAGATTATAAGAAAGTTTGAACGGTGGTAAAATTTAGGGGTGAGTGCGTTCGAGTACCATATATTTTTTCATAGTATCCGCACCCTACCTTGTATAAGATCGATTCTTAAGTCTTGGAACTGGACCCTACTCTATTAAATCTTGGAATCGGACTTTTCCGAAAACCTGTAAGATATCACTTGTTCCGAGTATCTGTTAGAACATGCTTATTATCTATTATTTTACTTCTATAATATGAATTATTTCAATATTTTTCACAATAATTATTACTTCATATATTTTTTATCAGAATTAAATATGTATAATTTTTTAACATATTTTCATTGTATTTAAGTACCATCTATGACTAATTTTAAGTTTTAATGATATTTTACACATGAAAATTTGTCAAATATGTATAATTACTATATCAAATGAAGTTCATCAATTTAGGAATGCAACAGAAAATTGGAATTCAAATGAGAAAGTTACGAATAAGTTGATAGGTTCTGGCTCCGATTCCAGGTAATCTGTTGCTAGAACCGGAATCGAAACGATAACTGACTGGTTCCTTGATTCATTACCCTAAACTTACCCTATTTTCACGGAGATCTACCCAAAACCTACCTAATAAGGTAGGTTTCCACAAGTTCTGGATCTGCTTTATACCTGTGCACACCCATAGTAAGATTTTATTGGGAAATGGATTGGAAATAATGTAAAGTTGGATAGTTAAAATAGTTGTAAAATTAGAATACAGAGTAATTTGAGTATAAATATTTTATCAGTTGCCTTAAATATTACTCACGGAATCTCATGCTACAGTAAATTTTACAGGTAAATGCTAATGTTTTTACTGTGAAACAAACAGGGTATTGTAAAATTATTTTTCTTATAGGCAGCATATTAGCATGAAAGTGGAAGATTCGGCTTTAGTTGATTGTATTTGGGAGTTCAAATTCCTTAAAGTTAATTTATACTTTTAGGTTTATCTTACTGTATACGAACGACTTTTAGGTTTTGAACATAAATCCTGACCTGTTATTAAATTTAGAAATCAAAACTCTATACCCTATTAAAACCTTATATTTCTTCTTCTCATCATATTAATAATTTTATAAAAATAATTTTTCTATATATTTTTTACATAGGTTTAATTTCCATTAATTTTCATAATTTTGATATAAATTTTTTAATTTAGCATAATTTATTAGAATTTAATAGATTTTAACTTATCCTAATTACATTTTTGGCATACCTTATTATTACTTGTTATTGATCTTTAACTATTGTGATATTTTAGGTACAATGTATTAGTCAAGTGTGTAAAATTACTCTATAATAAATATTTCCAGTTAAAAATTCAACGATTTAAACAGCATGATAATTTCTTTTAGAAAATACAAATTCTTTAAAAAATATCTAAATATGAAGAGATTTTTTTTTTGTTGAATTAGAAAGTTGTTATTTAAACATCAGATTGGGACCAAGGAACGCAACTAAGAAATTCTTACGTAATCCTACCTCACTGTGTAATGTAATGAAGTACTAATTAAAATTTGACAAGTGAGAAAATCAATGTTAAATATCCGAGTACTTATCATAATTAATATTAATAAAAGTAATGTTAAATAGATTTTTTCTGCTCAGAGGGATCAGGTTTTATTGTAATTATTAAATTTTCAACAGAAAATAGAAATTTTCTGATTAATTAATTAATTAATTAATTTTTATTTAAATTTGGGTGGGCAGATTTTGTGTTCGACAAGGCGCAGTACGATGTGTTGGAGGTGAACAAGACGGTGTACGAGAGCTGCAACAGCCAGGCCGGGTTCATCTTCAATGTCACCCGCGGCGGCCGGGACGTCTTCCAGCTCACCCAGCCCCGCGACTACTACTTCCTCTGCAGCCGCGGCTACTGCTGGGGCGGCATGAAGGTCGCCGTCTCCGTCCAGGAGCCGCCGTCCCCTGCCCCCGCCCCCTCCAAGAGCGCCGCCGCGGCCGCCCCCCGCCCTCCCCTCCTCGTGCTCCTCGCCCCGTCCGTTGCTCTGTTCTTCCTCTCCCCTTCCTTCCCCTCTGTCTCGGCTGCAGTTTGAACGATCGGGATTCGGGACTAATACTCCAGGCTTTTGATATTAAAAGTAATTTGAACGGAAGGACGCCCCTTTTTCTAAAAGTTTGGGTAGAAACATAGAAAAGAAGAATATTTTCATTGAATGATCTAATACAGATTTTATGCTGATTTTATATATGCTTTTATTATAAATTATCTTATATAGTTTCTATGCTTATTTTATTTATATTTTTATTGAATCTTTTCATTCTTCTTTAAATATTCGAGTCGAATTGATCCTCTAGGGGTAAAATTCTTCCGAAGTAAATTTTGTCCATTCACAGGACCTTGAACTTGAAACCTTATTTAAAGGATATATGTATTCTATCACTTCAATCAATCCATTTTAGTATTGTATTACCTATTTGAATCCTTTATTACAAGTTAGGAGCTTCATCAGCTTCTCCCCGATCCCCAAACTTAGGGGGGATCCCTCCTCTGCAATGGTGACAGTTCGTGCTGGACCGGCATGACCCATTAACAGAGAGGCCCATTAAACTGTGGCCCAATATGGCACCCTCAAATTATTGGGCCAGCCAGCCCAGCCCAATAGACGCAGACAATCATTTAAAATTTTTTTAAATTCTCTCATGTGAGGATGAGAGGTTAAAGAAATTGAGTGGAATAAAAAAATATTTTTAAAATGGAAGGTAAATCAAGTTGTAGAACCACACATTCTACAATAGATCGATCAAAAGGTATTTTTGGGTTAATAAATAAGAATTAGATAGAGTTTGGATAGATAAAACACATTATATTTTTTTTAACAAAATGGACTAATCGGTCGTGCCAAACCTTATTGCATGGCCTAGCCCAGCAAGATAATTTTTCGTGTCGGGCTTAGCACTGCCCAATAAGGCATAGGCCCAATAAGCCTTGGCCTAAGGATGACCTTATCGTGCTGGGCCCGTGCATGCTATCAAGCTAGGTTGAAAATTGCCAGGCCTACTTCTCCTCCTCCATCCCAAATCACGGTAGGAGCACGGGCAGAGCGGACCTTACGCGGCCGAAGGGTTGAGTAGTAATTCCCACTTGTTAGTTGCATGGGAATTGAGTGATTAATTCATTATGTGAATAGATTTGTGTGACTTTTTGAATTTTTTTTTTAAAGATTAGAATCGTTTAGTAACAACTTTGATCAATTTAATACATAATGAGAGGAGAGTCAAATTAAGGCTTAGTATAAGGGTCTATTTTATCTTCATTCAAATAATAAATCACACATATTTTTCAAAAATATATCTGATTATTGTTTTTGATAAAATCATAAAACTGAGCAATAACTTTTATCTTATATCAGAGAGTACTTTCTTGTCCTTGAGAAGTGAACAAACTCTCCCTCTCTTTAAAATAGACTAGAGAGTGATCTGCACTATGTACAGAATATCAATTACACATTTTATTATAAAATTTAAGGCAACCAAAGAAATATATAAATGATTAAAGAGATAAAATTTAAGCTCATGGTAGATTAAAAAAAAAAGAATAGTTCAAGCCAAATAAAAATAGGTAAAACAGGAAATTTTAAGAGTTTTTGGTGAATAAAATAAATTTTTTGTGGAAGCTGCGAATGTCGTAAGAGTTGGAGAAATTTAAAGGAAATTATATAGTTAAGAGAATCGTTAGAAATAGTTGAGGACATAATATTTTGGAATAAGGAATTTGAAACATAGTCTATCCTTCTAAATCACTCCCCTTATCGTCCATTAATCCAAACATCGTGGCAAACATAAGAACAGAATATTTTGAAATGGTACAGAAACTGAATTTATTAAAGGAAAGTAGTTCTCATGATTAATTTTGATTAGCTGTAACTTTCACGTTCAAGTTCCAATTCTCATGTCATTTGTACGGTTGAATTGGTAACTTGATAAGTTTTTATTTTGTATAATAATTATGCGTGATTACAAAATATTATGAAAAATTTGATCTCTACCATGAAAATAATTTGACGTACTAAAATATTAAGTTTTGTCCAAACTCGAATTCAAATTCATAAACTGCTAAACGAGTCGAGTGTCACGACAACACATCCCCTGCTCCCAGGAGCTTTTGCTCATAATATTCCCCATTTACAAAATATTTTTTAAACTAGTCTTCCCTAAAAAAATATTTCATGTTCTAGCCTTTGAAGTGCTGACATGTCAAAAAACTATTGACGTGGAAAAAGAGTGCTGATGTGGCTAGAATCTCATTTAATTTCTTACATATGTTTCAACTCACTCCTTATGTATCTTTCAACTAATTTATAGGGCCTACAACCTAATTTGGAGTACAATGGGCACATCTAATAAAAATATTTTCTGATAGCATAATTTAAATAGTACAAATTTTAATCGAGTTTCCAGATTTTTATTGAGACCGAAAGAATTCATAACAATACACTTCTTATTATATATGGATATTATAGAATTGAATTATAAATTTTTCAAACCTTGAAACTTGAATTTCTAAAAGATTTGACCAATATATTCTCAATTATACAAATTAACTCGAATTGAAATCGGATTCGATTAACATATTTGTACGAATTTATAAAGATTTATAGTTGAGTACATATAAATGAGTTTAAGACGCAAAAAAAATCTTTGATAGTTAAATTATGATAACTGTTTGAGTGATTAATACTAAGTTACTTGCTTATCATATTTTCAGTGGTATTTTCTCACGTCAAGTGGTGATGTAAGATTACGTGAAAATTTATCTGAAGACGCAATGCTAGGAAGCATATAAGAAATTAAATGACAATCTTACCAAGTCAACATCTTTTTTCCACATCGGCAATTTTCTGCCACGTCAATATTTAGAAAATTAGATTAAATATATTTTTTAGGAAGATTAGTATGAAAAGTGTTTTGAAAAAGAGTACTTCGTTAGTCAAAAACTCTGTTCCCAGACTGCCCAAAAGATTTGTCCCCCCATGTTTCCTCTACCTATGGCTTCAATTTGAGGATATTCCAAAATCAACCCTCATCGCAGAAAGTGCTCACCCAAGATTGCGCCAAGGATGGAAGAGTAATTGGTAGTTACCCAGCGGAGGCAGGGGCATTACTGTACTTTGGTGTTCAAAATATGCGAACTTATACTTCCTCGATCGCCTGCTGAACGAATCTGCAGCTCCAGTAGGCTCCAGGTTTTCCATCTTCCCCCAAATTCCGCCATCTCCCCCGAGCGCTCTCTCTCTCTCTCTCTCTCTCTCTGGTGAGTTTCTCTCTCTTCCGAGCTCTCTCTTCACCCCTACCAATCCATGCATCAGTTCCTGTGTTCTTCTTCCTGCTCCATATGTGATTGGGCTCTGCAGCTCGTAGAAGCAAGTGCTATGAAAATTGGAGATCCAAGCTCCTAACTTTCTCGGTTGTTGAAATTCTTTCGCTAGTTGGCTAAAGGTTCCCTAATCTCATGTTTCTCCTCCCGATATCGGGGTTTCCCAGACTGTTGGCTGAGTCGATTGATTGAATTTGCGGAACGCTTTTTTTGTTTTCTCTCTTGTGAATGTGCCCTAAGGGTTGCTGAAGTAGGAAGGGTGCTGTTGAGATTTGGCCTCAATGCGGTTTCTTTTTTCGAAGGAATAGGAAAATGGATCCATCGAATCGGGGGAGCAGCCAGACTGAAATTTACTTGCCGAATTACAAGCTGGGGAAGACCCTCGGTATTGGCTCTTTTGGCAAAGTGAAGGTAGCAGAGCATGTGTTGACTGGGCACAAGGTCGCAATCAAGATCCTCAACAGGCGCAAAATAAAGAACATGGACATGGAGGAAAAGGGTAATGCCTTTCCCCAACTGTTTCGACCATTCCGATTTGTTTCAACTCGGTTTTTGAATGTAAAGTTTGATGTCTGAATAATTATGTGATGTTCAGTATTAGCTTCCTTGAGTTGTGATCCTGCAGAGATGATTTTAGCATATGTTGTAGTCTTTCTTTTTATCAGCATTGGGTTTCAAGTGGTAGCATAATTTTTATAAAAAAACGAGTGAAATGGTTCAGATTTGTCTAACATTATACTTTAGTTTTGGGACTGCCTTTTTTTCTCATTAATTTTGTATCAGGTCTTCAGCCTTGTGAAATGTTAATTATCGAATTAGTAAAAGCGTTTGTCATATTTTTTATACTAAGTTTCTTGTGCTTGGTTGTATGATATGAGGTGGGGCTGTTTTAACTTGGATGTATTAATGCTACATTGATAAATCAAAGTTTAACGTGTTGAAACTTTAATTTCTGATTGCAGTTTGATTGTAGTTGATTTGTTTGACATCCTTTGTTTCCACCTTCTATTGCAGTTAGACGAGAAATCAAGATTTTAAGACTTTTTATGCATCCGCACATTATACGACTTTATGAAGTCATAGAGATGCCTTCGGATATCTATGTTGTGATGGAATATGTGAAGTCTGGTGAGCTCTTTGATTATATTGTTGAAAAGGGTAGGCTGCCTGAAGATGAAGCTCGTAAATTCTTTCAGCAGGTGGGAATTCTGTTTGATCAGTATCTATCAGAGCTTCAACATCCTACCAACTTTTTAATGATTGGCTTCTGTTGTCATTTTTTGGCAGATTATTTCTGGTGTAGAATACTGCCATCGCAATATGGTGGTTCATAGAGATTTGAAGCCGGAGAATTTGTTGTTGGATTCTAAGTGCAATGTGAAAATTGCTGATTTTGGTCTCAGCAATGTTATGCGGGATGGTCATTTTCTTAAGACTAGTTGCGGGAGTCCAAACTATGCTGCTCCTGAGGTTAAGAGTTGCACTGATAATACATACTTATGGAAAACACCCTTGCTTTCATTTTTTTTTTCTTTTGCAAATTTGATAAAACTATGATCTGATTGCATTTAAGAGATATATTTGCTGATGAAAATGGAAAATTGGGTTTTTTTTCTAACTGATAGCTAATGATATCAGACACATATACTATGAAATAAATTGTAAAACTACAAATTTCATTTTTTTCCTTTTTGGCTGAGTTCTTTGTTTCTTTTGTAGTTTTTGTTATTTTCCTTTGAAGTTATGGTAAATTTATCCATCGTCTTAATCTGTAATTTCCTTTTTATTTTTCCTATTTTTGCTTTCATTTACAGGTTATATCTGGAAAGTTGTATGCGGGTCCTGAGGTAGATGTTTGGAGTTGTGGGGTCATACTCTATGCTCTTCTTTGTGGGACTCTACCTTTTGATGATGAAAACATTCCCAATCTCTTCAAGAAGATTAAGGTCCTGACCTTTATCCTTGAAGCATGATGAAAGATCTTGACAAGTTCATTTTTTTTAATCAGGGGAAAGTGCATTATGGCTGGTATAAACTGCTAGGTTGTACTGAACATATATCAAATGCTCTTTCTGCCCATTTTTCATTATAAATACACTTTCTGCTGTATCAAGAATTCTTTTTTTCATGATTACTTTATTTAGAATTCATTTGTGTGTAAAGTAAATTAGTGTCAGAAGGTGGGCCAAAAGGTAATTTTATTGTTCCTGCAATCTTTTGTTACCAGTGTGGAATATATACTCTGCCCAGTCACTTATCACCTGGTTCGAGAGATTTGATCCCTAGGATGCTTATAGTTGATCCTATGAAACGAATCACCATACCTGAAATTCGTCAGCATCCTTGGTTTCAAGCTCGTCTTCCACGTTACTTGGCAGTTCCACCTCCAGATACAATGCAGCAAGCCAAGAAGGTTTGTCAATATTGTCCTTTAACCTTTGATGAGGGAAAGCATGGAGTTTTTCAAATTTTCTATTACTTCTGTTGTGAAAAAGAAAAATTATGGAATGAAGAAAATGTATTCTATTTACACTTTGAGAGGGTATGTTGGATTGTAAAATGTTTGTTGAAGTGTGATCCAACATATTTACGCCTTCTCTATTTTCAAGAGGAGATATGAAAATTTAACGGTTGTTAACCAGTAACAGGAGTACAGGTTGTTTGTGTTTTACTAAAGTTCAGAAATCATGTCTACTATATTTTTAGATAAATCTATGACTTAGCGCTCGCGACTGGATATATAAACTAATGACTTAATTATTATGATGCACTCTTTCAGATTGATGAGGAAATTCTCCTAGAAGTGGTCAAGAGGGGATTTGACCGCAATCAATTGATCGAATCACTTCGCAATAGAATTCAGAACGAGGTTGGTATCCTCTCAAACCCCTATTGTGCAATATCTTGGTACCATTTTCCTCTTATTTCAGGGTAAAAGCCACGTTATTGTACCCAATTTCAGGCTACTGTTGCATATTACCTGCTGTTAGACAACCGATTCCGTGTTTCAAGTGGTTACCTTGGAGCAGAGTTCCGAGAATCCATGGTATTCACTCTCTACTCAAGCTCTGTGGTCTAATGAGAAGATAAAAGGTTGGGCTAATAAAAATGGAAAATGAATCCAATAGATTCATCAAGATGCCCCTTAGAAGTGTGATGTACACCTGTCAAAGGTTACTAAATTATGTAACACTATAATTGTTTCAAATTCATATTAAGATTGTCTTAAAGTAGGCTGCAATGATATACCTATGCTGAATCATCATTTGCTTAGGAATATAATCAAGCCCATCAAAATGAGATGACTGCTTCAGCAGCTCTATATCGGCAGCCAGTCCTTGCAGGGTACATGGACTATCAAGGAAAAGCAGCAGCATATTTTGGTGCTGAGAAGAAATGGGCGCTAGGGCTCCAGGTTAGATTTTGTTCAATTCATTTCTTCCTTTCCTAGTATTTTAAAGAGGAACTTGATGAAAGTCTTCTAAAATTTGTCGATGTGTCCATGTTCAACTTAAAAACAATGGTTTGACTTGCCATTAAAACTTCATGTAGTGGATTTCCTTCTGATGACCTTTAGAAGAGAAAGAGTTGTTGAAAAGTTCCTCCTCTGCAGTTGTTGTTCAGTCTCACCCTTTCATGCTGTTTTATTTCTATTTTCTTTCCAATAAATTAGGCGTCAGAATTCCAATTCTGTTTGTGACTGTACTGCTCTGATCACTTCATGATTGTAAATGTCAATTATGATATTAGCTCTTTTCATCTGGACTCCTCTTTTCACATTAACTTGTCTGTACTAATTTGATTACCCTGTTTACTTCTTTTCCATTTCTTTTAAGTCTCGGGCACATCCTCGTGAAATAATGACTGAAGTCCTTAAGGCTCTGCAAGAGCTGAATGTGGGTTGGAAGAAGATTGGGCACTACAACATGAAGTGCATGTGGAGTCCTGGCCTTGCTGGTCATGAGGGGATGGTTAATGATGTCATTCACAGAAATCGTTACTTTGGTGACGAATACGCAATCATTGACAGTGGTGCTTCAAAGACGAAAAATGTGGTCAAGTTCGAAGTGCAGGTATATTCTTTCATGCTACCCTTTTCTCTATGGCTGGATAAGATAGCATAGCTATAGCCTATCTGGGATCACCTAAAATGGCTGGTCAAAAGCGGGTAAATTGAGTCATATCATTATCTGATGTTTAGGATCAAAACTTGCCAAGAAAATTTTCTTTCAAATTTAAATATGATCGAAATGGACAGTTTGGATAAACTCAATTCAGTGTAAAGCAGAATCCAACATTATTCAGATTTATCCAGTTTCATTCTGGTTATACTGGCTTCTACTGTGATAACAACAAAATATAAGTAGTTAAATTTTAGATTCTCGTATTTGAGGCAGTTGTACTCAATCCAGCTAAATATCAGTCCAATTCATGCATTGACTAGAAATGGTGTTACAACCGAGTCCTATAGAGTTAGAATGAACTGAAACAAATTGTATTCTTAGAAGAACCGATGCCAGATCATGTGAAAACTAATGGTTTTCTCTGGGTATTTTAACTTGTGAAATGTGATGGACTGGTTCCATTCATGCTGTGCCTAATGCATAATTTGGTTATTTTTACCGTCGTTGAGATTCTTGCCTGATTTGGGGCTCCACAGCTGTACAAAACCACCGAAGAAAAGTATCTGCTGGATCTCCAGAGGGTTCACGGTCCACAATTCCTATTCTTGGACCTCTGCGCGGCTTTCCTTGCTCAGCTTCGGGTCCTCTAAAGAAGAACAAGAGCGTAGACAACCACAAAGGCCAAAGCTCGAGAGAGTCTCCTCGCTAGTTGTCTGTGATGCCTGTGAATAAACCAAAAGGAAATTGGTGTACATAACTTTTCTTTTCAGGCTCTCTTTGTTCCCTTTCAATGTTTTTCTTCTTCGTTCTCTTCCATTCCCAGTTTTTTTTACAGGTACTTTTCATGGGTGGTCAAAATCTTGGAAATGGGTTTTTGCCGAATCTCTCTAGGTATCGTTGTCACGTTCGTATATTTGACCGGCCTTTTGTGTGCCTGGAGCCTGACCGTGGAGCTGGAGAGGGATGCGTCTCGCTAATTATTGTGAAAGAGACTTGACCTCCTGTAATTCATTGTAGCCTTCTTGACAGCAGAGCAGGCTTATTAGTGTCTTTCTTTTTGTCTTCTCCGTTATGTGTCATATGAAGGAGTAGAGCTTGCTGAGTTATACTGTTTCTCTTATTCGACACCGATCGTCCAGAACTTCCCTCTTCCGAAATGAGTTTGTTATGCTTCACCTCGTTGCAAAGATATGGGCAAGGCCTAGTTTCATTCACTTGTCTCCCTGACCTTGGAGGAAATTCCTTGTTCTTTGGCTGTTTGATCTCATTGATGTTGTCCATAGTTATTATGGTTTGCTGAAATTGGGGATTAACCATGGTGACCACGGCACTGGCACAGGAGCTGGCACGACCTCTTTGGGTTGATAAAGCATGTACCCGATCCGTTCACGGACTTAACCCAGCTCGGCTCGAATCCATTGAGCCTTGCCTTTATGTTCCTGACAATCTAGTTTCTGGCTCAGCGGAATCAAAACTCGGTATGGTTGCCTCCCCTTATAGGACTGTGCAGCCCCGAGTTTGCGTTCAAGTTGATGTTGTTGTACCCGAGAATCCTAAAACCTCGTGCTGAAAAGTGGGAATAAATCGAGAATCTGAAATTGAATTCATTTAGTAAAAGTTGCAACACCCTGTGAAGAGATTAGTACAGGTTGAACTCATCATATATGAAGTTCTACATCTGATATCCCTGGCAACCAAGGCCGGAGGAAAGAATACTTGCTATGCAAGTCCTAAGACTCCTTATACGAACCGGTTAGCTCACGTAGCATATGGGCGGGAGGTCGAGTGAGCTCCACATCGAGATTTCTCCCTCATTTACACCGGATCCCGGTGACAAAGCCGGGGAAACCGAGTTGACAACGAAGTCCTGGTGAGGATTTCCTTCTCCATAATTTGCAGGCTCTTCAGGCTTATTAGCTTCTTCCTCCACCCTTCTCCTGCTACAAGCGCCGCGGAGCTTGGTTAGCTGGTCGCATTTCCCACCATTTCCGGAACCGAGCTTCAGTTTCAGGCACTCGGGTATCCCGTTGAATGCATAGAGTGATGCTGAGAACTTCCTCTCGTAGTACTTCATCCTCTTCAAAGCGATAGAGGGCTCGTCCTCGTCCCCATCTACCTCCAGCCCTACCGGGTCCACCACGACTATCTCCTCAGCCATCTCAAAGGGCGAGTAATAGCAATCGTCGGATTGCCTCACCTCATCAATGAACCGAAAATCGATGGCTCCGAGATCGGTCCCTTCCTCCTCCCCTTCCTCCCCTCCGAGGCTGCAGTCCCCGCTCGAGGATAGGTCCTCCAGGGCCACGTGTTCGGGGCTGTAGCTGGCGGTGTTGTCATTGTCATTGTCATTGTGGGGACTGCTCTCTTCGGGGAAGTTAAGGAAGTCCGTGAACTGCATCTCAGTGAAACTAGCAACGTGGTCTTGTACTAGGTGGTTCTGCTGTTTGTCAAAGTTCAGGTTCGAGTCAGACAGACCCGGAGGATCACTGCTGACGATGCTGTTGTTTCTAGCCCGGAGTCGTTGGAGCAGGAGGTTCGTGATCTTGGCCGGGAGGGCTGGCGATGAGGAAGTCCCCGACCCTGGCACCGAGGAAGGCCAGAAGTTGGTCCGGGTGTTGGTCCCACGGAGCAGGCAGGCAGCCTCGTCATAAGCCCGGGCCGCTTCCTCTGCAGTGTCATAGGTTCCCAGCCAAACCCGAATCTTCTGGATGGTGTCCTTGATCTCGGCCACCCACCTTCCGGACGGCCTCTGCCGGACCCCGACGAACCGTTTCCGGGCCCGCCTCGCCCCTCCGAGCGCCGCCTCCTTCACCATCTCATCCCACGACATGGCTGGCTCGATTGTCGGGTTCGATGATGGTGCCTGCTCTTCCCCCTCACAGGCCTTCCTCTTCCTGGCCATGGATACGGGGGATTGTAGAACTTTTTTTTAGTAGTGTTTCCAATGAATGGCTATGGAGTAAAGCTTTCCTAAATTCCTAAGGTTGTTCGTCAATTTATATTAGTAGAAGGGTGAGATCACGTCCGATGAGAGAGGGTTGAATGGGTCCTTTTGGTAATATTTAAATCCATGTTGCATTATTGTTTTATTGAATTAAAAAGGTATCATTTTTTTAATACGAAATCGAGTGAAACTTTTTTTATCATCTGATATTTAGAAACCCAATGAGTCATATGACTAATCAAGATTGAAGCCGGATCGGCTCGTGAAGGAGGTAAAAATTCTTTTAATATGAATTTTCTTCATTAATAAGACTCGAACTCTGAAATTATCACTTTACTATCTCAATCGACGCATTTTCTGTGGTTGATGATCATCTTTAGGAGGAAGGAATTGAGAGAGGGATCAACTGTGCAATGACTTCAATTGATACAAAATTTTATAGTTGAATGCTGACTTGGCCAAGAGGGCATCTTTCTATTTATAAATATGTGAAATATTATTCCAATATTGATAAATGAAAAATCAAATAGCCATTCCATCTTGTGGATTTCTTGGAAAATTTAGGTCATCTTTACTTGTAAAGCATTTTCTAACATTTCAGATTTTTTTTAAAAAGTGAAGAACTATAAATATATATATATATATATATATTATCATATAGAAATGGAATTAGTATTATAAAAAATATTCATTTTATTTACAATTCAAATTCATATGAATAAATTGGAGTTTTCATTTCTTCATTTTTTTTTCATTAGTTGATTATTTTTTCCTGAACTTCTAATTGATGATTTTTCTTTTTATCATATATATATATATATATATGCATGCTTTTGTTATCAAAATCATTTCATTTTCTACTATAAATGTATAGCTTTACTTGTTTACTAGTTCAACATATTTTTGCTTAAATTTAAATTCTAGAAAAGGATAAAATAAGACAAGTCATACTAAATAATTCTCTAAATGAAATACCTCCTTAATTTATTTTCAGTCTAAAATTTGATATTTTAAATGGATGAAATTAAATATTGGGTTTTTTTTTCCGATCATTACAATAATCTTTTATCATGCACCCGATATTTAATAATTCA
Organism: Lagerstroemia speciosa; assembly: GCA_037672795.1. NCBI lineage: Eukaryota > Viridiplantae > Streptophyta > Magnoliopsida > Myrtales > Lythraceae > Lagerstroemia > Lagerstroemia speciosa. The sequence goes on from CM075310.1 coordinate 5,509,238, forward strand.
CATACTATTATTGTAAGCAACTACTGTTAACAAATAATCTTTTTTTTTTTTAATATTTACTTAGCCATTCACGGCAGAAAGTCCCGATATATTATATCGCTTTCGACAGGCAGATTCGTTGGTAAACTGACAACATGCAGTAGGTCGGGTATATGGTTCGACTCTCTTGAGGGCCGGTATCTGGGGATTAGTGGTGGGTCCCAGGCCGTATAATACACCATTCGATGAATTAGTCGTTGTTAAGGAGTCGGACACCATCGACATAAAAAGACTTGGCAATATATTATATTAATTTAATCAGAGTTTGACATATAACTAATATTAGGCATGAGAGCACGCAAGGAGCAAGCGCAGGCTCGAAAGCAGAGAGAGGAGCAAAAGTATATAAATACGAAATGCTGGGATGAATTCATATAATTATACCCTTTATTTATAACTTATTATAATTTAATTTATTTAAAATTCATTAACTTATGATAATAAGTAGATCATTCTCAATTTTCATCAGTATACTATATCAATTTTACATCTTTATTTTTACAGTTTAAAATTATTCGTTCAAAAAAGTGACGGAGTTTTATTACTGAAATTGTAGATATGGAGTGAGGTAAGGGAATCTAAAAAGTTAACGAAAGATTTTTGCCTTAGGATCGTAAATATGAGGTTAGCGAAAAATGACTGAAATCATTATTTTGCGCTTAATCTATAAATCATATGCACATCATAAATTTTTAATCTATAGATCAGATTGAGGGCAAATATAAAAAATAAAAAAAGATACCAAACCTTTCCAATGTTAGCTAAAAAAATTCTACCAAATGTGATCACTAATTCAATATATATATATATATATCACATCAGTACTATCATATGGTATAGTTAGTCCACCTAAGACTTTATCCATTGATGGACTACCCATGGACTGTTTTTGGGTGAGGGAAGGGTGTGGTAAAAAAAAAAAATATTATATACATTTTATTTTTTTAATATATTTTTATTAAATTATGATATCGTGCTAACTCTTTCCTTCGTTGTTTTGTCCTTACCCTGGTTTTTGCACCCTTGAAATCATCATTTACTGTATCGTTCTGCAAATAAATATCTATAAGAATTAGTTTGTCTACTCCCCGAACAGTACCAAAAGAATCGATAGAGAGCATCCCTCGATATTCAATATGTAATACATAACGAGTTCATTGTGTAAATTATTTTTCAGACCTTGATACGTGCAAAATTGTCTGATAAATTTGATATAATTCATGAGAGAGGAGGATGACGGGATATTAAAAGGGACAAATGTGGTCGGTCATAGTCCAAATCATGGAAGTCTATTAATATTATTAGAATTGACCGACACGAATTATATGAGACGACTCGTCTATTTATGGGCTCAAAAAATTAAATAAACTGAGAAATAATTACTTCGGAATATACCTAATTGTTGATAGGATCTTTTTCATGAATGATAACGATAATATCTTCAACAGTTATGAAAACTACGTGCAGAAAAAAAAAAGCACAAAAAATAAAAAAAAATCTAACCAATCTAAAGGAGCACCAGGGACAAAAAAAAACATAGAATTTATCACAGTGCTTGACAGTAACTAGTTGTACCCACCGATTGGATGTTCTGAGAAGGAAGATTTAGCGGAGAATCAAATGAACCAGAGGAGATCAATTTCAATTTCTCAGAATTTCCCCCAAACATTTACTGTCGTTTTTTTTTTTTTATTAAATATCGAGAAATATCTAGATTTCGTCCGACGGACGGACGGAGGGTATAGCTATCAAGAATTCAAAGCAAATATCTCTTAATTTTATATCGATAACGATAATGTTATAGAAAATCGTGTTTGTCTGATTTTTTTTAACCTAAATCTGTATTGACCGGCTTTGGGAATCCTGAAAAAAATGGGGTTATGAATTATTTTTGTGGGTGGAATTATTTCACATCGAATTAATTTGAAAACACTTCTCATTGATTTTAATATAATTAAAAAAGCTAACCCTATGTTCCAAGTGGCCATTACTGGCAGTAATTTAATGGTTCAGAATCTCATACGATTTGATAAGGTCGAGGTCTTACATTTGAGTTCCGCTTGAAGTAGTATTGTTTAAAGAAACTCTTGTGCTTGGGCCTTATCGGATACCGACTTCTTCGGCTGTACTAAACTTTTGATGCTGCTACATTGATGAGTCAGTACTGATGCTGGTTGTTCAATTTATCTGATATATTCGTGGTTAAATACAAAAACTTGGATATTATATAAGGGAGTGACTGAATCGCTATTACTGTTGTTCTCCTTTAATTCAGAAAGAAAAAAACTTTATGCTATTAGAGTAATCATATTTCGATTATGTATACTTCAAATTTCACTCCCTTAAACTCAATCTCTAAATTTGTCCTAACTGTATATCGTTGCATTGGGAATTGTCGAATCTATGCATAACTCAAGATATGAACGTAACGACAGATGCATAATTACGCACAAGATCACTCAACAAGGTAGATCGAAAAAGTTTAAACTGTGATATTAGAATTCAAAAATACTTATCGAATTTTACGGTACGTGGTGAGAGGAAGCATACAGACAATAAGATGTCACTTTCTGCTTTATATATATATATGTATATATTTAATGATTTCTATCTCATATGCTTAACTTTGATTAAATCACCCAAGCAGACGAGCCTGATGATATCTATCAGTTTGCATTTGTCTCCCCTGATGATAACAAATCACATCGACCTCCCCGAAGTCCCCCAAGTCCCAACCAAGCCTCAAATGAATCAAATCTGACATCAATATGTCATGTTTTATTTATAAAAAAAAAAACTTGACACAGTGACATATTCTCGACTTAAAAACTAAAAGTTTTAAATTTTATTATCATCGGCCGCACTTCTCGTACCTCTTCACTGACGTTTTCTATCTGCTCGTTTTATATGCACATATATATTTAGATTTTGAAGTTGTTTCTCCTTTTTGGCTAATACTTATATTTTATTTTATAAAAATGAAAATGAAACTCTTATATATTTATAGTTTTTTGACAGTTGATTACTGTATATTCGAAAATAGCTAATTCAGCACTATAAGATCAGTTTCGTTACACTTTTAGTCCTAATCATCGCTATTCCCTTAACGGTGTGAAATCCACGTCAATAAAATAGTAATGAGTCGGACTGAAATTATAAAACAACTGATAGTATAGAATCGAATTAGCTATTTTTAAATATATAAAACTCAACTGCGGTTATTATTATTATTTATTGATAAATCAGAGATACACCTCTATTTTTCATCCATTAGGCGGAGAAAGCGACTTTTTACGGACAGCAAGAGAATTGTTCTATTCCTTTCACACGCATGCCAGAGATAGGAGAAATTCTTAAATAATCTTATCTCGTCACGTAATGTGAGAAAGCACCAATTAAAATATGACAAACGAGCAAAATTAGTGTCAATCGTCCAAGCACTTGCAATAATTAACACTATCAAGGTAATTTGATTGGTTTTTCCTTGTAATGTCATTGTAAGGTATGACTATTTAAGATTTTTTCTAGAGATTGTGATGTAGGATTCAAGCAAGGTCCTCAACCGGAAGTCCTTGTTGATCACGGCCGTATCGGTTCTATTAGAACCGAAATTTCCGAAAATGAAGGATGCGAACCGAGATACGACATGGCTCACAAGTACCTTCAAACCCTCGAATTTCGACTACATTATTAATTTCTATTGAAGACTAACCGGTTGAGTCGTGTGGGCAACTTACGGTTCTTTCTCGCGGTTCTATCAGGACCGGAAGACTCTTGGGCGAGTCGAGAGTTATCCTAATACAGTTGCCACTCGATACGCCAAATTCCGATCCGCGGTGATAGCTCTTGAGGCACGATAAAAAGTTGAATTGTGGGCGGCCGTCTAATTCGACTTTTTTTTTTTTTAATGTTTAAGATAGTTACTCGAAAGAGAGAGAAATTGAAAGTTAGAGAGATGTTTAATGAGAACCGAAAAATACTTGAAATTAATATGATAATTTATTTATACAAAAATTGATTCAGACCGATCAATTCAAGTCGCGGGCCATTAACATTAATTTAAAAGACAATTATGCCCTTATTTGAAAAAACAAATTGTCTCCAGTTGAATTATACTAGAAAAAGAAATTAAAGTTAAATTACTGGGCTAAGCTCGTCAATTTAGGTTATAATTTGAGAAGGAATCGGCCCTAAGCGGGCATTGCACGGCACACCTAGGACGAGAATTTCAGGCGAGATGACCCTATTTTATAATAATAAGGTAGCAAAAAATTATTAAAAAATTTATTTTAATTAATGATAATTATAATTAATACTATTATTGTCGGTGTCCATTTACTTATTTAATAGTAATATTATTAGTATTTTCTCGTATCATATAATATTTAATATGAAAAATGCACAAAAAGACGAGTTTCCTCTTTTCTCCGTTTGTTTTTTGTGGCGGACTTTTTGTATCCTCGAACCTCACCAAATGGAGAAGAAAACGCGCCTTCATGTCCCTTTCCTCTCTTAAATTTTTCCTACGATTAAACAATAGTTTTAAGGAACACAAACTTCCTCTCAAAAAGAAAAGGAGTGATGAAAGAAAGAAAGAAGGAAGATGTTTTCCGTTGCAATGACATTTGCTTCGTGTCGATTTCCAACTTAAAGGTTCATCAAAACTTGTCCGTACATTCGGCCTTTAGCTTTACGGAGCACCGAGACACAGCACCGGTCATCCTCTAAAGCTGAAAGCTGGGGATCAGGACAGAAACGTCGGTCCCGATCCTTGTAGGATATTGGAACAGAGCTCGGAACCTTCTTGATTTCTTCCCCTGATGGGCATTAGAATCGATTAAGTCACACAAATGATTTCATAGATTTCGGAACATCACATTATTTCTAGTTTGAATATAGGAAAACTGACTCCCATTTGCTAATATATATTCAAAAACATCAGATTAGTAGGAGCCAACACAAATGCCGTCAGCACAATCTCCTTTTCAGTAGGTTAGTAGGAGCCAATTGTAATATATATAGGCCATCAACCGATTTTACTATTCGAATTTGACTGAAATTGATAGGAGAAATATATAAACATACACACACAGATATATATATATATATATATATGCATGAACTTGGCTGCCAAATGGGATGTGTTGGGATAATGTCAGTATTAAAATATTAGAATTTCAAGTGCGACCGTAACGAAAAGAACTGAGAATTAAGAAGAGGAACACGACACTAAAATTACGTGTTAAGAGCCTCTCGTGAGGGGAATTTTAGTGTCGTGTAGGGACACTGTTTTATAAATAATTTCTCCCATTTTAGACCCCTTTTTTCACTATTAGATTGAAAAGTGAGGCCCCTTAGTAAACCTCAAAAAACTTATACGGTTCAATCGTCGAATCATTTAATAGTTTAATCCAACTATTCCAAACCAATTATTCAATTTGTTTAAAAATATATAATAATTGATAATTAATTTATTACTTACTTAACAGTTTAGCAATTACATTATAGTATTTACTTTCCAATCAAGCAACAAGTTTATGTTTTTTTTTGCAAATGGAGCTTTTAAATTGGTAGAAGAAGAAGACAAAAGCACACTTTTGGGTTGATGATGGAAGATAGATCCCCTTTGCCTCCACTCTTTTTCCTTGAAAGATGGTTGTCAATGGCCATTGGGTTGCTTCCACGTGGAGGGCCAAAGGCAGACGCCCATGTGATTCTTCTAACCTAGACAACATATAATTTGTTTTGCTCGATCTAGACAACATATAATTATGTTTTGCGTAGGTGATTGGACTTGACTTTATCATACCGTACCCATACATTTACAAATTGCATATAAATAAATTTAAGATTCCAACGTACATGACTCATAAAAAGCGATGTTATTAATTTTTTTTTTAAAAAAAAGGAATAAAAATATGGCGTTGAACTTGAAAACCTTGGTCTGATTAATAATGTTGCACCATATGTCGGATGTTGGACTCAGACATCACTGTCGTTGCTAGCTAGATTCTGCATCCGATTCCGTCATGGGTTACGATATTGATCCCGGTTCAAGTCCATTTTCTGCTTTTATTCTCAATAAGTCGAGATGTTTTCCGGAACCGGTTTTCCTCCCTTCTCTTTCAGTGGCAGCACATGTTTCGATAGTTCCCCTTTCACAAGCAAGTATATATTCCATGATGGCTACAAACTCAGAAATATAAGGAAGCATCGCATGTTTGTTTGTTATGATCGATGGGAGTTTAGGATCCATAAGTTTTACCCAATAAGCATAGCGAGTATCAACCCGAGATCAATTTACTACGCCAAGAACTCTACACATGTAAACGATCCTATTAAACCTTTGCGAATTAAAAAAATAAAAAGAAGGGCGGTTTTGCTTTCCGGTTAGAAAATAGATTGATAGGTTTGGAAGCAGGTAGGAGGAAGAGGAGATTAAAAGGGAATATGAGATCTCTTAAGTGAAAATGAAACTTAAATCTCTTTGTGTTAGATTGATTAGAATGTAGCTGCACCAGAACCTCTTCCTTGAACAGAGAGGCATTCGACAGACAAATTCATGTTAATAGATCAAAAGAATGTCAAAGGGGATGTAGCTCAAATGGTAGAGCGCTCGCTTTTCATTTTTTACCTGCTGTGTCTGCTCTTTTCCTATTCGCACTTTAAGTGATTTTGGGCTGAAGCTTTTAACGTCTATCTGGACCAACTTTAGGTTCTCACTGCCGGGGACTTCACGTTGGCTGTCAAATAATCGACAATTCCTGGTTTTAAAATCAGTTCTTCAGCAGCTCAGCTCGATAGTTATTGTAACTTGCGAGCAGGTTCGGAATTCCGAGCCATGCAAACTTTTACGATCTCTATATTTATGTCGATGCCCATCACACGTTAAGGCCTGACAAGGTGATGCAGATTCTACACTTAGCGCAATTACCCCGAACAAATGTGTCACTCTGAAGCAGTCCGTGTTTCTCATTGAAAACTTGATGTGCAGTGAGTTATTTCTTAATTTTGAAAACAGGAAGGTAAAGACCAGCAGCTTTCACCCTTTCAGATGTGATCGATGAGATTCAAGAGTGCACGATCGATTTGTCTGATCTGTTTCTCTTCCTAAAGCAAACGCATTGCGAAGTCGGTATGCGTCATCCGTGCAGTGATCAAATGAGAGCTGCACGGTGATCATCTCGACATAACTTACACGAACTCGCCCTTCGATTTTGCAGTGGAAATGCACACTGTGCAGTACAGAAGGAGTTTTGCAACAGCATCGCACTTTATCAGGAATTTAGTAGGTTCTAGGTTGTGAAACTTTCGGTATACTGTTATTTCTCTCATTTTCTTTAATCTCTTTCTACACTTACAGATTTCCAATGTGACAAGAAAAAGATCTAGTGAAATTTTCATGCGAAAACAATAGCTGTTTGGATCGGTGCTCGTGAAATTTTTTCATGCAGATACATTTACGAATCTCGATTGTACTTAAGGGTGAGTACGATCGTGAATATTTAGATGGGCCTTATCGTAGATGTCCAGATAAGAAGTGAATCAATAAATGGGCCGATTAGGTTTTCAATTTAACTTTCCAGATCAGGTTCTTCCAATAATATTTACTTATTCTCAGGACTGTTTCCTTTTCTCCTTTTTTTTAAAAAGTTTTTTAGGTTTTATAAAAAAATTATAAAAAGAGTATGAATATTATTAGTCAACATCATCACGTAAGCACTATTATACAGTGATACCGTGATGCAAGACACCTTAGGTAGTTTGATCAGTGTCATCATCCTTGCTTCAATGTTACAAAATCACCAAGCTTCCAAGGGCGGATTTAGGGGTGTGCCGGGGCGATCACCTCTTAAACTCGAGAAAATCACTGAATAATTATACAAAATTAACTTGATTTATCTATTTTTTTTTTTTTTACTAAATCTAACTTCGCTAATTGAACGTGTAATGTTGCTTTCCTATTCCTGTACGAGTTTGTAAATCCGTCCCAACAAGCTTCCCTTTTTACTTTTTTTTTTTTTCCTTTTTCTTCTTTCCCTTTCCACATGAAACTCTATCAGTAATAACTCTACGAATTTGAGTTCGATCTAGGATCATTTTATTCAAGTAGTCATTGACTCCAATCATTGAGTTCGAGGTGCTCCCAGGTTGGGAGGGTCGATGGAAATTTTTCAAAGATCCCAGTCTGACCGCAGATTAATCTTGATTTGCTTTGACTGATCCGAAGATACTGCATGGTGTAAACAAAAAAAAAAGAATTTGAGGTGCTCAAGAGTGTTATTGGGAACCGCCATTCCAAATAGGCGATGAGTATTCCCTCCTCAACGATAAGGAATAGTTATTATTTATTAAAAAAAAACACAAATTAGGTGATAAAATTGCTCTCAATTGTCTTTTAAATTATCAACTTCTTTTCTCCCTCTTCCTAGGTTAGATTATCATCGGTGGAACTCCCCGCTCTCATTTATTCTCTATTTCTTCTATCTATTCTCGATTTATGTACCTTTTTTATATAGAGAAAATACAGATTAATAATAATTTTTACATTTTTCACTCCCACTTTCAATTCTCTCCCACTAAACAAACCATTCTAATTAAAAAATTAATTTCTATTTCCCATCAATTTTCTTTTCGAGCGAACCATATCAAGCGTTAATGTCTTACGTGATTTGTGGATATTATGTTGAGAGTATTGTGGAAGTCCATATGAAATTGGGAGGGGGAACTGTGATTCGAGTTCGAGAAAATATCATCGAGATTGATTTGCGTCGAGAGACGGAATTATTCAGAAGAAGAAGAAGACATATTTAATCACCTTGTATAGCCGATTGAGGTTGAATCGCAATGGATTCTCACTTACTGACTAGACACAGAAGGGTCAATTCACTATTGAAATGCGCAATCTTATATGCGTTAAGCCCACATTAGAATTCTATATTAGAATGATTCACTCACTCAAAAATTATATAAAATGAATGATATATTTATATGTTTAAAAAATAAAATAAAATAAAAAATATAACTCTAGATATTAAAAATAATATCAAATATAATATCATAAAATATCTTTAATTGGTTGATATAATTTTATTGTCAAATAATTTATTTTCTCAATAACCATAAAATATCTTTAATAGGAATAGGAAAAATTGAGATCCTTAGGCCATTGCTTATCCATTTGATTTAGGAAAAATGATACTGGAAATCCTGTATGTCTATCATTTTTTTTTTATAATTAACTCCTATAACTTTGAAAATAGCTATTTCAGTCCTATGAGATCAATTTTATTACACTTTCAGTCCGAATTGAAATTGTCACTGTTCCGTTAACGGAACTGTTAATAGCGTGAACTCCACGTCGGTAAAATATTAACGATTCGGATTTAAAGATTAACAGAACTGATGTTATAGGACCGAGTTAGTTATTTTCAAACTCATATGACTTAATTGTTAAAAATGATAAACATATAGGACTTTTACTGTAATTATTCCATTTGATTTATGTTTTAGTTCTTTGTAGCATTAGATCATTTGGATAAGGATAAGGTTCTTAATCTTAATACCTTTTTAATTTATTCTAAAATCTGTGTTCGTGGCAATGATACTCTTCTCAGCTCTGATCTCCGTGTTGCTCCCTCCACACATGCACTTGCATGTAATCGACATAAATTGGCAAACAGCCAGCCACCGGATCCTAATGCAATTTTCAACATTCACTTTATTAGATATGATCCATCAACAGCATTCGTCAGCTGTGATCAACACGACTTGATTTTGATACACCCAGCTCCGAAAAGCTTCTTTGAAAGTTGGCCAGGTTTTCCGCCCGTACACGACCACACTAAATGCACGTCGTTATACGTATATAGCGATGCGACTCTTTTGTTTTTTTTTTGTTTTTTTTTTTTTTGTTTTTCTGTGATCGAATGTGCGGTTAAATGGCCAGTGGACATAGACACAAGGGCATGGATCGAACATTTACTAAGTTTCTTTTTATTAAGTCTGAGAATGACATTTACCCACCAAAGTGGCTCAATTTAATTTCCACACCTCTTTTGTTTGACCTGGCGGTAGGACTTGCAATAGAAAAAATGCTCAGAGAGATTTGGTTATTTTCCACTGGCCATTTGGACTTCCATTTATTGAAAAATTAAATGAATGCTTCCCTGAATTCCAGGAAAACTGGGAATAAAAAAAGATTAAATATTTCATAAAGAAACAAGAAAGGAGATACCGACTTAGAGTTGGCCTAGTGGTTTCCTCACTAGACCCTCAAATGGGTGATCCTCGGATCGAATCTCGGGTTGGGAGGGTCGACGGGAATTTTCCCAGGGATCTCGGCCCGATCGCAGATTAGTCTCAAGGTGCGCTTCGACTGACCCGGGGATACTGCGTAGTGCAAACAAAAAAAAAAAAAGAAACAGGAGAGGAGATAAATTCCAACAATTTCGTGCGGGGGTAGTCCTTTGGGTGGAGAAAGTCTTTAATGAAACGATTATACCACGTAAAAAGTGCTAGTATAATATATTCATTTAATTAGAATCTACTATTTATATACATGTTCAATTAGAATTGACCATTTATTAGGTTTTTTTATATTTTTAAAGGAAATTTTAGGATTTAATAATTAAATTTGTATAATTATTAATTACATGTCAAGTTTTAATTAGACAGACACATCACGTTGTTATTGACACGTGGTATAACCGCTCCACCAAAGACTCTTCGACTGAATAAAGAAATATTACTTTTCATTCTCATCGAAACCAATAGCATCTTTTTAATTTCCTTTTCACTCGTATCCTGTCTAGATTCATGTGCATTTTTTATGATAAAAATTTCAATGCCTTTTTCAATTTTACAAAATAAATAAAATTTTGGTTTTCTTAAATTGTGATTTTACTATAATTTAAATTTTCTAATACTATGAAGTACGAGTACACAAAGAAGCTCCTACGTTATACTACTGATTAAAAAAAAAGCTCCAATGTTATATCATCATCATCACTAATATTTTAATTTGTTAGTGTTTATTTTCTTTTTTCGCAAAAAGAAAAATAAAAACTAAAACAATAAAAGACAATATATTTTCCGTGTCTCGATAATTTTCAATCCTCAGGAAAAACACGATTTTACCATTTTCTTTTTTAAGTCTTTCCGTTTCTTTCATTTATTGACACCGATTAATAAAATTCAGCTATTTTTATAATTATTTTTTCTATTTTAAAAATTTTAAAAAATATTAAAAATAACTTAATTTTATTATTTAGTGTTATTATATAAGTATTGTTATGTAATAATACTGTTAAAAAAAGAGCTTATTGCATTTACTGAGGTGCAGTATGGCTTATTGAAAGATATGAACATTCAGGGCTCTGATGGGTGTGATCAGAAAATTTATTTGGTCACATCCAATCACTAAGTTTCCTCTATAGGCACAAAAATCAATCTCTGCAACACGAGTTCATTTTGGAATTAATTTCAGGGCAGATTCCCGGTAGGTTTGTCTCATCACTGGAATGGAACTTGAGAAGAGAATATACCATATGCAACTCCTCCTTTTAATTTTTTTTAAAAAAAGAAATTAAAGAGAAAAATAGTATAATACATTGGGTACTGCTCTTGAGTTCTCCATTGCATGTCCTGGGGTAGAAGTTTTGTATAAACGTATCGTCATGCAATTAAATATTTTGATTTAAGTTCTTTTCTTTCTAAGAGGTGGAATAGAATAACACGGTTGAAGCGTAATGATCATACGTCCGTAATGCATTGTATGTCCCGTAATAGGTCCCATTCTTCTACCCCTTCCCGACCACACCTTCGTAACTCCAAATACCCTGATTCGTTATAGTCCTTACTGTGAAACTCCAACCGACCCATGAATTGGTTATTCCTAAACGAGTGATATTGATTTAGTGATTTGAAATTTACTCTCATGCAGGGAAGGGTTCAGGGGTATGTGGGAATGAATCCATGAAATTTCATATGTGTTTCACCCGGTCTGATTGATTTTTTGGTTAAATTATCTTGTTTTACTCCAGTGGATCAGTCGAATTCCTCTTCTATTGTGTTTCGCACCCTTTGACAAATTTTCTAGATCATCTTTGCTCTCATGAGATTTGGCGAGTCCAACTTCCTAGGACGAAGTCCATTTTACGTATTTATATCAAAATATCCGCTATGGACATTGGTTTCTTAGTCTATATTGAACCTTCATTTTGTACCATGCCAGTGGAACCAGTGCTGATCTCTGTTGTTCAATACGCCTAAAATATTATGTAACAATGTGGTTGGGTTGTGCAAAATTTTCGCCTGATTTACAAGTGGTTAGACCTGTTTTCCACCTAAAAGCCATAATTTTATTATAAATCAGCATTATTTCTATTTATTATCAAATATGGGATTCATTCTCGATACTCACTCTCACATAGCAACATATTCATACTTAACACGTGCCCCTTAAACACCTGCCCTTAACAACTAACCTTGGGCTAGGTATTTCTCTTTCGTACTCAAGCGGGAAGCAGCTGACCACAAGTTGGGTATTTTCTTCCGGACTTAGGATTTTTGTATTGACGACAAGTTTTTATACTTAAGGTCTGGCGAGGTGTAAACCCACACAACTGACTCTGATATCATGTAAAATTTTCACTTGACCCATAAGAGGTTAGATCTGTCTCCACCTAAAAGCTTACTTTACTAGGTATGGTATTCAATTTTTTTATAAATCAGAATTATTTTTATTCATTATCTAATGAGAGATTCATTTTAAACAAACGGTACCTTTACTGCTTTGCACCAGCCCGACTTTGTTCATCAAGTGGTTCAACATATGGCATCGAATTCAAATTTAGCCACGAACAAAATACAAAATTCACAGCTACGAGAGATTACTCCATCCGTCGACTTTGCTTTAACTTAAATTATTTGGAGATTCGGATTAATTCGGGATATCATGTTTAATTTTTCTCTGAACATCAGATAATTATAATCTAATTAATCAAATAATTATAATATAATTAGGCAAAAATTACGAAAAACCCTCTCGATATAAGTGAGTTAGGGGCAATAACTCTTATTTTTAAAAGGTCGTGTATAATTTTCTCTTTTGCCTTTTTGCTCTGTATCTTTTATATATAAACATACATATCCAGCTTGCAATTCTTGAATTGTCACTCACAGTTGATTGATCATTGTATTTGATGGAATCCTCCACTGATCACTCGCTTTCAGGCTTTTACTCTGCAAATTTAATTCACATAGGTCCTCACTTTAAATAACTTATCTATCATGAGTAAAGAGTATATCATGCGAAAGTGTCGATGTGATATTACAAATAAGTGAGATTGAGTCATTTTAATATCTTTTTTGATAAAAACCTAACACCAAAAAAATTACTAAATCATATTGGTTTGTAACACTACGTCAGCACGTGATATACTCGTTATATGGAAAACTTTCTCCCTATTTATTTTCACATAAAATAAATATAAAATAAATAGGATGCTACTAACATGAGTTGATTTACATGGTAAAACATCTCTTTTCCTTAATTAAGGTCTCGAGTTCGAGTATTATGAATGGAGAAAATTCATATTATAAGAGAAATTTACTCTCTTAGTAGATCAACTCAACTCGAATCTGAATTAGTCTTCTTCAAAATTTGAGTTTGGGGATAACCTGTAGAAGATGGATTTTCTCTTAGATTTGGACCTGTCATCACGACTTCCACCGTTCGAGCGTGAATTTTGCTCTCTTATTTTACTAAATTTTTACTCAAACTCTTCAGAATCTACGAAAATTTTTCCTATTACGGTCTCAAAAAATAAAGTACGATATTATTTTCTTGGATGGTTTCGTGTTATACGAGAAATTTTGTCAACACCAGCACGATTTACCTGTCGAAGGAACAGCAATGAAAAATTTTAGTGTTCTTCGGCATCGTCGCGTCGATTTCCAAGTTATATTCTGGCACTCCTTTTATCGACGGTTCTCGACTTCGTCATTCAGTTAAAGTATAAACGAGTCGACATTCGAGCCATCTATTGTACAAGAAAATCGATGGATTTCTTTCTTTCTTTTCTAGGGAAGATCTCAAATATAATTTTTAACCCAATAAAAATTAAAAAAAAATAAAATAAGAGATGAAATTTTCCTTCCGATAATGGAGAAAACTGGCATGTGGGCACATTTTCCTCAAGATGATTTTCCCCGTAACTTTCAAGACAACCTGTCTCTGCATGGCTTATCCCCGGACCCCAGCGAGAAAGTAACTTACATGTCATGTAACTGGAAAACGTTTTCCTTTTTCATTTTTCTTTTTGTCCAGCAATTTCTGATTTGACAGGTGAACATGTGGGATATTTACTTCTGTCGGGTCACGATGTGCACCTAGATTTTAAAGAAAAATTTCAATATGCTTTTATTTTTTATTAAAAAAAAGTTATAAAGAATTAATTATCTAAGCTGTCAGGTTAAACAAAGATAAAACAACCTGGTTTAAATTTTTAAACCCAAAATGTCCCCCATCAAATTGAGAGTAAAAAATCACGTAATTTTATTTTTAAAATTTGAGAAATTTAGTTTAATTTAGGAATAAAATGAGATCATGTGATTTTATTTTCTAAATTTAAAATATTTGGTGCTTTTTAATAACCAAATCACTCGGGAAGCCATATAACTAATTATTAACGTGCATCTAACTTAAATCACGTAATAAATTTTCCTAAACCAATTATTTCAGGTTATATATTCCGCTTAATTTTCTCTGACTTTTGTTGAATTTATCGTATTCTTCCTTTATAGAGTTTCGTCTCCTGTTGAATAAATTTTCTAGATCTGTCCTTGATTATTCTGGCAATATCAAATATATGGAGGACAGTATGTTTGCGTGGACAGAGGAGAGGCTTAAGAGAAGGGCATGGACCATTAAGTTCAGGGGCTTGTTAGTAAATATCCCAATAATAGTGAGTATAACTTTGTAAGATGTGGCTGAGATAGCAAATGAAATAATTAAGGAAGGAAGAAATTAAACTATCACCGCATTTTCAGACAGCTTTCATGTGTTTAGAAAAAATACATGGAAGAAGTTGGTTGTGGTTTTCAACCTTTTAAAACATATTTATATTTGACTTAAATCTCTTCTTGGGTTGATTTCAGTCCTGAACCTTTTAAATATTGTTCGGTTTTTGTCCTTTATATTGTTTTTAATATTCAGAAAGGTACCGTTGCTTTTTTTTTTTTAATAATTAAAGACATATTTTTATAATTATAAAAAATGGAAAAACTCTCGAAGTAAGAAGACAGAGGTTACTGGGGACTTGACTGTAAATTATCCCCGAGAATGTTATTAACACTCTGTAATACTGTTACTAACTTTACAAAAACTGTAATGGTCGGATTTAATCCTCTTTTTCGTTGAAATTTTCATTTATTTCTTAATTTGCAATTAAAAGTATGTTTTTAATATTAAAAAGCATGATAACCTTTTTTAATATTAAAAATAATATAAACGAATAAAGTTGAACAGTATTTGAAATATTGATAACTGAAATCAACCCAAGAGAAGGTTTAGCTCAAATATAAATATGGTTCAAAAGATTGAGTACCAAAACTAACATTTTTCCAAAAGCATAAAAGAAATACGAAATTATATATAAGTATAAAGAGTCTCATCAATGAAAAATAAACTCTAGAATTAATGGTTATATGTGTCACTTTGTTTGGTGCACATAACCCCGTATCGAATCTAGAAATAAGGAAATAGAATCTTACTTGCTTAACCACCTTCGAAATTCAAGACATGTCTAACAAATCTCCACATTATTTTGAGTTCTTGGAAACTTCAAAAGTAATTCAAACAACCCTCTTTTCAAGTACCCTAACGGTGTCTTGCTCAATAGACAAAGTACCAAAATTCTCCAATAATTGCTTTAAATTATTTCCTCGACTGCATCAACCTTCTTCTCCGTGTGAAGTTTCTGTACCAGAACTTGCCAGTTCTCAAAATCGTGTTGCCCTATCTTCTCGATATCAATTTTCATTGAAATCCTCATTAAAGTCCGTTTCTGACCTTGAGTTTTGATACCAATTTGTTAAATACCGAATCGCATGAACTATGAAGATAAATAGGAACAGAAAAGAATTTAACGGAAAATTATACGGGATTTGCAACAGAGGTGGAGTATAATCTGTGCTTACACGATCGAAAGGAAAGTCCGCAACATATTCATTATCGAGAAATAGGAGGAAAAGATACAAAAAAGAAATATGATATCATATAAGGCTTATAGTCCAATCCCAATGTTATATGCAGTCTAATGGGTTAGACTGTATATAATATCTCGTATTTATTTTTATTTAAACATCGCAATTACAATATATCATAGTTATAATATTCGCAAAATATATGGAATTTAATTTTAAAAAATGAAATCCGATCTGTTTGACGACCTTTAAAATTCATGACATAGCAACAGTGACCGTTTCTATAATTAGTGACATAGGAATAATTTGATGAATTGTATTTCGTACACTAAAAATTATTTAAAAAATTAAGACTTTTTAGACACACAAAAAAAAAAGCAAAAACTTAGGTATAAAATTCTAATCAAGTAATTATTAAATATTTACATGTAAAAATTCAGTATTATCAGAAGATTAAAGGGAGACATCCCAACTAATTTCGTGCAAGCGGCCACGCGGATGCCATCGCAAGTCAACTTGGTACTTAATGAGTCGGATATTTATTAGTTGCAATTAAGCATTTTTCCTCTTGAAGGGATCTTCTGGAGAGGCCTGCCTAGAGCGAGTGCCTATTAGGGTTCATATTTAGTGTCGTCGCAATTAGTATTTTTCACTTTTGGATTTTTTTTTTTTGGCTTTTCATTCCTTAAATTTCAAAAGGAACGAACGGCGTTGTACGAAGAAGTTGATTTCATAACTTACAAATGTTTACCGACGGACTAACTTGGTGTTGGCATAATGGTTCCCTCACTAGACCCCCAAATGAGTGATCACAAGATCGAATCCCAGGTTAGGGGTTGATAGGAATTTTCTCAGAGATCCCGCCCCGATCGCAGATTAATCTCGAGGTACGCTTTGACTGGCTCAGGGATACTGCATGGTGCAAACCAAAAAATTTTTTTATCGATAGCAAAGTATCGGATTCGAACATTGTTGATTATAAACTCATGGTCGGGAGAATGCTGGACCGGTTTGAATTTGGATTTGTCTTGCTCCTTAAACTTCCCTGTATGCCATTTGATATATATATATATATATACACACACACAAACACACACTAGACGTTGACATATACTTCATACGAAGTTGCCAATCATATAGTTGATTACAAATTCTTACTTTTGATACTTGATTATTATCTTTTATAGATAATTAATACTTGGAGTGTATATAATAAGCAAATAAATAAAATATGTAATTAGAAATGAAAAATAAGAGAGTAATTATTTGACAGTTGTGGTTATGAATAATTTTACCACTTTATCCTCATTTGTCTTTTTTTTTTTTATGGGTTAAACTATATTTATCAATGGTATTTTAAGGAATTTAAAAGTGAGACAAACCAACCTTACTTCTTCAATATAATAATATATATCACTTTTTTCATGTGTACCACATAATCTAAAAATCTAATGGACCATGACTAGTTTTAACTCGAGATAGGTCGGTGTACTGAGGGGTTAACACTTTTCTAACATAAAATTTCTTCATCTACATGACTGAAACTCTTGATTTTGTCAGAGAGAGAAAGAGTCCAAAGAGTGTTGAATTGTATTAATTGAGTTACTGATTCTGGTGCATCCATATATCACTTAAAATATTTAGATAACTTGCGGTCGATATTTATTATTATCGATATTGAATAGAACTATATGAAAATGTTATCTCTTGGGTATTCATAACCCAGAAAGTGACATATAACCAACAGAAATAAATTCTACCATTTAATACGTATGGGACGATATGTCTCCACTGAAGGATATATTAGTAATTAATGATATGTTTTTCCAGGAAAAATGTACACGTCGGGGGCAAAAGAGTTGCACAATATTTAAGAAAATGTCCCCTCGGTTGGTCCAAAAAACTCTCAGCCAATCGGAAACTTGATCTAAAGGAAGAACATTTACGCATTTACGGATGCGCTGTGAAGCAAATAAAATTTTTGGTTGAGCCGGTACTCTTCTTCTCTTGAGATTGAGATGGAATATTTTTATCTTTTTTCGTAAAAAAAGAAGGTAATAGTAGCGATAACTCAGTCACCTTATTATTTAATATTCTGATTTTTATATTCCATTACGAGCATATTATAAATACTAAACAATCGTCGCTTAACATTGACTCTGTCAGAAGCCCGTCCGTCTTAGGCATGATATAATTCAAAAAATGTGGGGTGCACTTCTGGCGAATACTTTACGATAAATGTGTACAAGAGATTCGATTATCGATCCTTCGACTTACCAAATCGCACGAGAGTTGGTTTTAAATCACCGGTAAAATTGTATATGCCTCTTACGTAGTATTTCGTTCATTTCTTATTTCTACTTTACCTATCCGACTTTTTTTTATAACCGGAAAATATAATATCAAAAAATTCAGAAGAAAATTAAGTTAACTATAGAAGAGACAACTCTCAATTACTAGATCTATTAACAACTCGAAAGAAGTGATTTATCAAAAAAAAAAAACTTGAAAGAAGTGAAATCATGAACACTGTACAAGCAAGGGACTGTACTCTCCCAGTGCACCTACCGACATCATCGACCCGGAAGAGATTCACGAGCGCACACTGACCGACGGGTTCTTGAGATTTAAATTCCTATCAGGATAACTCAATTGATCTAACGACAATCGAAACAAATTAATCATTCTTAATTACTATATACTCGAGGGAAATGGACTGACCAGAGCGAGATGACTAGAGTAAATCCCCTTCTCTACCTTAACGTAGCCCTGTACTCTCTCCAGTTTGATAAAACCTTAGAAATTGATTTTAAACTATAGAGAGAAGGCTGGCTGGCTAGCTAGAACAAGGGGGAGCCAGACGGGGAAGAATTCACTAAATTGAGGATGCTATTCCAATAGTTCTTGTTGTCCTCGTAGTAGTCCCGGCCGCTGCTGCCACTCTCCCCGCCCGTCTCGGAGCCCCCGCTGCTCCCTCCACTGACTTCCAGCAGGGTTTGCTCGCCGGAGCTGTTGAGGAGAAGCTCGGTGAATCCATCAGCCTCGATCTCGCTCTCTAGGTTGCCGCAATGCCTGCTCGTGCTTGTCTTGATCGGAGAATCCTGTCCAGTCCATGGAGCTTCAAGGGACATGGACATCGAGATGTCGTGGAAGCTCGTGGATGTGAAGGACAGCGTGTGGTTCCCTATTCCCTCCTTGAATTCTCCCAAACTAGGCATTGAACTCTTCCAATCTTGTTCACTTTCTTCTTTGATCATACTCCCGCATTGTTGATCCGATGTACCGACAAACTCGAATGTCTGTTGCTTCGAATTCTCTCTCATATTGCTACTGGCCATTATTGGAGGTGCGCTCTCCGAGAATGTGAGAGTGGACGTCGGAGACTCAAGGTGGTCGCCGCCGATCCCGGGTGTTTTAGTCAAGAGTTGCCCGGAAACTGCAAAAGCTGAGGCCGGAGAAATAACCAACGATGGTGAGCTACCTCCTTCGTTGAAGGAGTGAGATCGAATCTTCGATTCCCGGACTAGTCGGGCCTCAGCCTCGAGCCGGGCACTCTCCCACTGGGCCATGTGGCTCAGCTTGGCAGCAGTCTTGGACTGGCCGTCTTGGGATAGCAGCGCATCGTTCTTCGGCTTATGGGTCACTGGATCGATCCCCATTTTCGCCAGCCGCTTCTTCAGGTGGGTGTTCCAGTAGTTCTTGATCTCGTTGTCGGTTCTTTTCGGAAGGTGGGTAGCGATCGCCGACCACCTGAGTCCAAGTCAAAGAAGTCACCTCACAGAAAGCCTAGCATTCGTCGACATTAGCCAAAGAGGCCACTGGAAAACGATGTTTGCCATATAGAACCAGCCCCGACAAGTTGTCATAAAACAACCGACACCGAAACGAAACGGAAAGGTGGATCCGTTCCGATCACATGACAGTTTGAAATCATTGCATCGGTTTCTCAGTAAACATCGGCATCAAACTTTCCGCTGTATAATTACGAGACATTCAGTCTCTTTCAAGAACCTTCGATGAAAGAAACCCTTTGTCTCTGGGATCAATCCGTTTACCTGTTGCCGAGTAGGGCATGGAGTTGAATTATGGTCTGTTCTTCTTGCAAGCTGAACTTGCCCCTCTTGATGTCGGGCCTCAGGTAGTTAGTCCACCTCAGCCTGCAACTCTTCCCGCACCGCTGCAGACCTACGAACACGATTACGAGTTAAACTTAGTGCCCGATCTCGAGAGCTCGGAAGAAGAAGCATGGATGGGAGCTGTTTTTGTTTTTACCAGCTTTAACAGGGAGAGCGCGCCAGCTTCCATGGCCGTGCTCTTCGATGTAGGCCAAGAGCTTCTGGTCTTCTTCGGGAGTCCATGGCCCTTTCTTCAGCCCTACTTTGTCACAGCAAGGTGATCTCCCCATGGCCTTCGCCTCTGAAGTGAATCTCAATGCCCAACAGAGAATTAGGGTTCTTATATATATTGCTCTTTATATGACTCAGAGGACCTCAAAAGCATCACAGAGAGAGGGAGAAGTAGAAGAAGGAGGAGGAGGAGAAAGGTCCAGGCGGCATAAACTGGACAGAGAAATAAATATGGAGGACAGTGGGAGTGATGGGGAGTGGGAAGTGAGAGTGCCTGACGATGGAGGAACGTGTTATTTGCTCGTGTGACGGATTTGCCCTAGGCTTCTGTTAAATGTGGAAAGTGCATTGAAAAACTGAGTATTATTTATTTACTGTAAATTAAAAATTAGAGATACTCATAAACCAATTATGAGAAATTGATCTGTCACAACATGACCGGGTCAAGTGGTGCGATGCTGACCCCCTTAAACAAATGTGTTGTGTTCGAGTTTTTGTGAAATATAGAAAATTGGAAGAGTTTTGTGAGTTAACACAACTTGAACTAGATTAAGTAGATGCATGCTTATTGGAATTTAGAATATCATGGTACATCTACAAAAATTTGCCCCACGGTTTGCAAGTTAAAAAAAAAATTTTTATTACTCTTTTACCTTCGTGAATAAGTGACTTAATCGTTACTATGTATTGGAATAATTCTGCTTTTTATGTCCAAGTTACTGTTATCTAAAAATCTAAGGGGTCTTGATTAGTCTAATTTGAACCCAGTTTGCCCACTGAGATAAAACTTTTTTAAGTGAATTCTCTTTATTCATAAAATTTGAATATGATATTTTATTTAAAGAAAAGAGGTATCCTACCACTTTACCAACCCATTTTGGTATAGTTAGATTTTCAGTTGATCCAATTTTAATAGTGCATATAAGCAGGTTTGAGCCAAGTCGGATTTTCTCAGTTTATAAATTCGAATTCCAAACCTTATAGGGGATCAAGTTCATCTTCTTATGTATGCATGAAATGGAAATAATCTCTACCGTTCTGATACTAATGTTGGATCTCTATATTTATACATACATACGGCAAATTCATGTTCACGTGACATAGAATTTGGGATAATGGTATTTGATGTTCCTCTTAGTGCTTTCAAAATCGATTCCCAAAATCATTGCTTGGGAAGTCGAATAATGTATTAGTCACATGTACGAATACGGGCATACTGACAGTGAATTTTCACCATGTATTTGAGCGAGAATTGATTCACTGTTTATAGTATAAGAACCTTCTCGCATGATCTCTAATGATAACACATACAACCCAAACTTACCCTTTTTTTCCCCTCTGTATATTTCTCTTTTACTACCAATGCTCACGCAGAAGAAAAATGAAGCTGAAAGTCATCTTACTTCAGCTACCATACACACAATTATCGAGAGAATTACTCTACAAGATGGGAGTTTCATATGATCTAACTCTTCTTGTAATCTCCACTTAAATGATATTCATTTCTCAACACTACGAGAAAATTATTAGGGCGCTACACCGGTTCATGTTCGGGTCAGGTCTGATCAAATTTGACGAGCAAACCCCTTCCATTGTTCTTGCCTTTTTCTTTACCGAATCAATGTTGGATCGATCTCCACGATCAGTCTATACCAGCATACGCCACATGATGATGAGAATCTTATCATTTTCGGGAAGTGAATGATGTCTAAATATCGGGAAGTCCTGTCCTCGACTCGACTTTCTCAGATGGTGAAGCTCAAAAGCTGAGCTGTCTTATGCAGTACACATGAAGGTTATTGAACATCGATTGCGGCTTCACCCACAGGGTTTATGATCATTTAAATCATCTCCCAAGTAGTCGCATTAAAATCAGCATTCCTTCCAACGATGTGAAGATCATATGAGACCATCTTTTTCTTAAATAAGATCTCGTGTTTGAATATTACGAATGAAACAAGTCCATGATTTGAAGAGTTTTACCTCTTAATTAGCGTGCCCACATAAAACTTGAACTTGAATTGTTATTGGTACACTCAACTTTTGAACGCCAAGTGCGAAAATCGAAAAAAAAATTGAAATCCATTTTTACAAAAATTACAACTCGCTACAGAAACACCGATTATAATTTTTTATTCCAAGATCTTCGGGCTATAACTCCATTATTGGGACACCATGGTATCATTCAATTAACCGAAATATTTGAACAGATGACACGTGCTTCATTTATTTTTAGTACTATTCTTGTAGAAGGAAAAAAAAAACGTGGTAATTGATGGGAAGTCGGTCGTACGGTCATGAATTTTAACAAGGATCATTATACGGTATGGCATTTTCCCGATTCGATACTGTATACATAATATACAGTAAGAGAGACCTTGATGAAATAAAAGAGTTATTAAACTATTTCAATCAATTCATAGAATTTAGAGTAAGAGGATAGTTAAGGGCTTGATCATCAAATTAGTAAATGCTTTTTTTTAGTCATTTATTTAATGGCTCGTGGCAAGCCACCACAGCCCTAAGAACATGGATGAATTTAGGGGAGCTCGAGCAATCATTTTCCTCGGACTCGGGAAAATTTTTAATATATATATATATATATATATATATAAATTTTACTGATTTATCTTTATTTTAACTAAATTATCTACTTTCATCTCATGAAATCAATCATTTTACTCTTTATTATAATTTGTCCATTTAAACTTTCAGTGCCTATATTTTCTGTTCATTTATTAATTTTAGTTTTTATTCCATTACATCTGAATGACGATAATGGACTATTGAATTTCTGACACCAAGCGATCGATGTCGGTAAAAAAAAAAGCACATACATACGAAATGTGAAATTGGTTAAGTTTGTTGAATAAAGATCATCTAACATTGGCAATTCTAGTTATGTGAGGTTTGACTTAAATTCAAATCCCTTTTCCTCATCAACCCTTTTGCTGGAAAAGGTTGACAATTTAGAGGGAAGATGCATAGTCATTAATTATAGCGTCTTCCCAGTGCGTTAAAAGTAAAGAAGCTCTCTTGAAATACAGCACTATGGGCTTGGTGTTCAGTATTTGAGCACTTGAATGTGATTTCCACGGAAAGCTTACGTTGGCAAGCTTTTCTTTGAGGTTATCAATCGACCCGAACCCGAACTCTAAACTGGACCACGAGATTCTCGGTTGCGGTCCTTTCATTCCTTTTGCTCTATACCTTACTCGGGTTCATCGTCGGATCATTCGACTTCTAGTTTCTAATCATGGTTTGTTGAGGACTCAAATTCCAAATCTAAGACATTGAAGCCTTGTTTACAAGAGAGTTATCTATCACTACCTAACAGTTTAAACTTTTAAGTTGGACATGAGTCCAATCTCTTATATGTCTGGTGGTTAATTTTACATAGTATCAGTGCGGGTTTTCTTATAGGACTCACACCACACCGGGTTTGAATGTGAAATTCGTGGCTCGTTAAGCTCGGGACCTCGTACCATGCTAGACTCAATTCATTGATTAATGGACTGATCACAATCAAATACATATAAGAATCTCGCTGATTTCTTCACACGAAAATATCATAATTGGATTTGTTATGAAATCTCAAAAATCATGAAATATTCCGATTTGAAAATCATGATCCAATCCCATTGTTAACTTTTTCTCATCCCATCAGGTCTTCGAGCCTTTCGGTGTATGGCTTGGTAGAGATAAAATGGTATTTAGTTTAAGGGGGTCACTATTTGTCATATTGGTTCCTTTTCTAAAGCTCATTATTACAGAGAAAGAGTGCGTGGTACAGTTATTACTGTTCTCGACTTGTGATTCATAAGTCATGGTTCGATCTCACCGGTGGATTTTTCCATGTCCGGTTTATTCCATCTTCTTTCTACTCTCTTTCTTCTACTTCGTCTAAGTCCATGTGTCCCATTTGTTGAAAAGAAAAAAGAAAAGAAAAGGAAGCTCTTGAGTTATATTTTGGAGGCTATAACTTATTTGAGGGTGGGGATGGGGAGTGAGAACGGTAAAGGAAGGAGGATCTCTTCATTGATATGGTCCAAGCAAAAGACAAATTGGAGAGGACCCATCAAAGAAAAATGAAAGAATACCCTTTATTGTAGGAAATGCATTTAATGTATCTATAAATACATTAAAAAAGAGAGAGAAGGGGATCGTATAGGTGAGTTAAGCTGATTCGACGCTTTCTTCTTATGAGTGATAAGTAAAATATCGAATTCAAAATTAGTTAATGAAATCCGAGATTATAAGAGCTTAACTCTTTAATGAACAATCTTGACTTAACCTGATTTGGTTAGGCATAGGGAATTTCTAAATATTAGGTTGGGTGTAATTCAATTGAAAGAAAATATGGAATGCTTTATCATGAAAAGGAAGGTATATCCGTACTTCTATATCAACTGCGAACATGTTGGATATACTAAAAAACTAGCACAAGCACGGCTCCTAATAGCATAACATCACAAAAAATTTAGCATAGTTCACAGAAGTTGATATCCTCCATCTCTAGGCTCAAAGAGTATGTTTATAACAGATAATTTGACACATATACATCCAACGGGATCTTAAATCCACTGAACCACACGACAATAAAATCGGAACACCCTAGATCACTGCCATTTTCATTGAATGTTTAGGGGTATGTGTACATGTGGTGCGCTCAAAGAAAGGGAAAGGCTTCGTGGGTCTCCCATGCAGTATTGCAATTGGGTTCAAGGATTGGGCATTTGGGACAACCATCCTTAAATGCAGCCATTGATCATTGCCAGCTTCAACACCTTGTCAATGGTCCAAGTAGGAATTTAATGGTACCATATTTAATGTACTTCTCCTTTAGCCTGTAATTCATCTGTTGCACATACACGTGGCCGAATTTCTCCAAAATTAGATTTTAAAGAGGAAAAAAAAGGAAGAGAAAAGAAGGGTAGATAAATAAAAAATTTGATGATAGTAAATAATTCCCATCATTCTTAGGGTATAGTTTATTTCATCCTAGGTCAAACATGACACAACATGACACGGAGTCGGTCGATCTCAGATTGATTTAAACGTCTTTCATGTCAAATGATCTAGACCCATTTAAATACGATAAATAAATATGTTTAATCATGTAGTATGAACTTGTGTGATCTGATTATAAACAATTAGAACAAAAGTCTCACTGAGGCATTCCCCAGTTTATGAGTAATTTTCTATCTGTTTTGACTCTCCTATACAAGTGCGTAAATCCTAATAGAGGACATCTGACAGCAAACTTAATACGAGTCAAAATTCTTTCTCTAGAGAAAGATGTATCAGTAAATATAAACTCATTTTGAGTCTTCCAAATAAAGCAGATATAGGCATGCCATGAGAGTCGGTAGATAATGGATGGGAGCTATTTCCCATGATGTTCCTTGGCTGTTATGTTGAGCTCAACATCCTATTGAAGACAATGACTGACTTCTCCATTAAGATCAAGTATCTGCTCCTAGATGAGTCGAGTGAAAGTGCATCCAAAGAACAAGTGATTCCGAGATTCTCGCTCTTGCTGGCAAAATACGCAACTAGGATTTATGCTTGGGTTCCACTTCGCTACTCTCTCCAGAGTGTTGATTTTGTTCTTCACTGCAAGCCATGAGATAAAGTTGTGCCTCAGGACAGCTGGTTGGTTCCAAAGAGATCTGTGCCAAGGGACTTGGCTTCCTTTGTCCCTTATGTACTCCCAAGTACTGCTAGTAGTGTAAGAGTTCCTTGGTCCTGGTATCCAACGAATTTTGTCCTCCCTAGATTGGAGGGGTTGGAGGCCAAAAGCTTCTTCCTGTATGGTCTGCATGATTCTGATCCTAGTTGGTTTCCACCTCCATCCCTCTTCTCCTACTATCTCCGATACTTTACCTCATTCAAACACTTACTATTATAAGAATTATTAACAGCAATTACTCTCTGTATAAGATATCTATCATATATTACATATTTCACTATTATTCAATGTCACGTTTGACTCTATACAAGGTTAAATTTTTGTTAACCGTACTTAATGTTATTTTATTCGCATGTAAATATTCCTATTTCGACTTCAGGTCAAGGAGCTTTTTGACATGAACCTATTTAAACTCAACTTGTTTAAGCATGACACGATACAAATTACTGGCACTACTTACTGATCTTATGACTGAATCATGTCCAAAATATTAATCGAGTTCACGAATAATGTGCAATTACGTGCTTCAAACGTTGGTGAGGTACATATGGGAAGAGGACAGTACACCGAGTGGTCCAAGAATAGATGTAAAATCTGTAAGAAAGAACATTGGGACCAATCGTTCGTAGACTTGAGACATGTGAAAGTGTTTTGAAGGCATCGACATTTAATTAAACAGAAGGAGTGTGGCTCTCACACAACAGATGAACTGAAGCATTTGCATCAGCAGCTGGTTGATTGAGTTAGAGCTGGAAAGGTATCAACCACATACTTTTCTTTCGGCTTATAAACAAGATTTATTATGACCATAAAGTGAGACAGGGATGGGCAGAATGTTTAGATTCGAAATGTCTCACAATGAAAATTAAGCTCGATAATGTATGTGCCTGTCGGGAGAGATTTGGATCGGTCGGGAGTGATAATACTAGGGGGGCAAAAGAGATTCTTATATGAGTTTAGTTCATCACTTCATCTGTTAACATCACCAATGAATGTTTGACACGTTATATTACACGTGTCACATCACTTTTTTCTTTTTAAATATAACTTGAAATATTTACGTACGTGTCAAATATTCACTGATCAAGTTTACCATATCATCTATACGCTCAACTCGTATAATAATTTCTCACCAAAACCCTTTCTCATCAATCATCTAGTTCAAGTTGCCCCTATTTCCATAGAAATTTGTCTCTATTTTTTTCATCGGTGGAATGAATATGACGTGCGTCTTTCCAACCTCGAACATCTAGATGACGGGATGGGATGGATGATCTAATTACAACCGACATGATTTGATGTGTATCCGAATGCCAACGTTTTTGCTGGTTTCACATAAAAATCTAATATAGAAATAAGGAATTGCACCGACTATTTGATGCAGAGACTCCTCACGATGTCTACGAGAATGAAACTTCCCCGTAATCGTGAGAAATCAACACGAACTAGCGTACATCCTCTTCCAAGAACGGTATAAACTTCCTTGACATATCAAAAAGTTATAACCAACCCTAGGGCAGGAGAGAATCTTGTGTACATTAAAAAACGAAAAAAAAAAAACCTAAAATAACTTGATTTGATTGGTTGGTATCACCATATGGGCACTATCACGAGGTGATACGGTTACATATAAGACTTTCTCCGGGATAGAGTAGTGGCATGTATATTTGGGCTTGAGTCTTTATGAATGAAGAAAACTTATACAATGAGAGTTTACCACTTGTGGAATATTTGGTAGCAATGAACGGAATAGATAATGAATTGGCGATGAATCGAATAGGTGAGTAAAGAGAATTGGAAGAGAATTAAATTAAACAATATTTTTGTTTGTTAACGTGGAATTAAATATAAGTATTGACCAGTAACAGTTAGAAAGTAAAAGAAAATTACTAAATTATTCTTTATCTTATACTAAAAAAGGAATGGTTAAAATTTTTCTTTGTAAATTATTATGTATCTTTTGATTTAGGGTAAATGACATTGTGATGCACGAATTTTACCACAATTCTCAATTCTATCATGAATTTCAATTTTTGTCGAAAATGGTCGGGAACTTTCAAATGTTTCCCACTTCTACCATCCGTCACATTTTCCGTTACTTTACTCAACGGAAGAGGAAAACGTCCGTTAAAACTGGATGAAAAGACGAGATTACATCTCTCTTGTTATAAATATTCCATCTTTACCCCTATCGAAATTACATAATTACCATTAGTTTCTTCTTTTTCCTTCTCTTCTTTCCCGCGTCTGAGAAGAAGAGCAAAGTGGCTGATTGTTCAAGACGACCTCTTCAAACTTCTCGGCCTTACAATATTGCCCATCGAGGTTAGAATGTAGAGATTCCTGAAGAAACAGCTTTCGCTTACCGGGTGATTTCCCAACTCATCCCTGGTCTACATTTTTTCACGAATGTTTCAGTCAACAATTGCCAATATTATGCCTTCGTTTTGCAGTTTCTAACAAATTTGTTCATTTAGTTTTCTGCCATAATTTAGGATGGGTGCTCATGGGTAGTTATATGCAATCAGAACAATGAGGGTATATCTGTCCATAAACGGCCATCCACTTTTCTGTTAAGCAAAGTAATGGAAAATGTGACGGATGGTAGAAGTAGGAAAAATTTGAGAGTTCCCGACCATTTTCGACAAAAATTGAAGTCCATGGTAGAAATGAGAATTGGCGAAAAATTCGTGTATCACAGTGCCATTTGTCTTTTGATTTATTGTTAGGTATTAATTTAGTATTTAGTAATTTAATTTCTAAAATATATAATTATTTTTTGAAGGTAAGAGAAACTCATAGGTATGAATGTATAATTATTTTTTAATTGAACTAAAAAATATTAGTTGATAAAAATAAATAGAATATTTATTTCTTCTTATAAAGAATGGGTACAGGAATATTAAGAGAGAGTAAGTGTGTTAGGGGAAAAAAAAAAGAAAATGGCTCTGTTAGTGAAAAAATAGAAATAAATTATAAAATGAAATCATAGAAGGGCATCGATATAATTTAACTTAGTTTTCCCATCACTCATCAATGCTTCATCACCATTACGGATAGCCCTATACGGAAAGACGACGCATGATCGATCTGTAATTGTTGATTACATATGTAATCACAATTCCATATAAAATAGTTACCAAACTACGCAATTCGAATTCTATATGCAATTGATACGTAAACAGATTTCTAATTATGTGCTATCAAAGATGTCCTTAGCTGCTCAAAGAATTTTTGGATACTGATACTGCACAAAAAAAATATTTCTATATTGTTTTAATCGGAATCCGGGACTAATTTCGGGGCATGGGCTACGGCCCATCTAGTTGCTAAATGGGTTCGAGCATGAGGCCCATTTGTCCTCCCCTAGTGGGCCCAAAAGAAATTTGCTTCCATCCATTCCTTTCTTTTGTTCCAACAAGACCCGTTAACGGTGTGCGCCAGTATCAAGTAGAACTGAAACGTGAAGAACCTAATCTAATTTAATAGATTTTATGTAAATATCAATAAAATTCAGGTAGGGTCCAGGTAACAAATTGAGGAATTAGTTGATTCTGATTTCAACGCGGAACCTGTTACAAAATTTAATATGCGTTGTTAGTTTTAATTGTTCATAAATTTCTCATTTGAACTCCAACTCGATCCGTTTATACTGTTGTATTCTTAACTCGATAAACTTTTATTTGATAGAATAGTTACGCATATTTTTGATGATTTGATCATAATTAAAATAGCACTATAATCTGCAATTAAGTTGCAAAAAATATTTAAATATATCAAAAAAATACTTAAAATGATAGAATATTTGATTATGATAAAATGACTATGCACAGTGGTGAAAATCATGAAAATATGTTACTGTTAAGCAAATAAAACATATCGAAGTAACATGTATCGCAGAGGTAAAAAAATACACAGGCTCTAAAAGGATACCCGAAATATATGATATTTTTTAGGTTCCAGTGGGGCCTAATTCAAAAGGGTCCAGTCCGGTTCTAAAATTTAGGAACTATTTTATAAAGGGTAGGTCCGAGCACAATAAAAAATACAGGATATGAGGACCCGATCACCCCTAGAAGTAATAAGCCTAAATGAGAGTGAGAAAAGAAGAGAATAAACAGTAGTTGGAGTCTCGTTGATAAAATTCGAACATCAGATGACTTAGCTCCCTTCCCCACACCAAGTCCCAATGTATTTGTTCTGATTGATCTGATTCCAACCCTTTTTAATATTACTGGATATTTGGGTTTCGACTCTTTTTTCGTCTTTGATCGGTAAGAGATATTTTCGAGTCTATTCCATCCTTTCGAGGTGCAGTTAGACAATTTTTTTTTAAAAAATTAATATAATTTTTTTAATCATGATTAATTATAACCTTTCAATTGATTCCTCGACGAATAAAAATGTTCCACCAATGATGCGATCCCGTCCATTTTCAGTTGATTTAACAAAATAATTTGTATGATTTTCTCGGAGAAGAATTCTCAAAAATGAACGCCACGTAAGAAAAGAGAGAGAGACGAAGGTGTGGGAACCCAAGTGGCAGAATTTTTTTTTTTTTTTTTTTTATAAATCTTGAATTTAAAGTTTTATTTAGAAAAAAATGCGCCGAATTGACCTAATTTTGTCGTTATTATTATAAGATCTTGCATTTTTCGGTTGGTAAAAATTGGCCGAAAGATCTATTGGGACGTGATAAGTAGATGCGGCTGATTATACTTAGCGTGTTGGTGTGCTGTCCGCAACATGGAATCGTAGCGGGTACTCATATTTCTTTTTAATGATAAAATCGTGTGGATTGTATTTAAAGTGAACAATACCTTTTGAATGGATCTTTCATACTGTGAACAACGAACCGAACCGAACCGGATCGAACCGTGCATGCCCATAATGAACACATCAACTTCATCAATTTCTTCCTCATTAGACCTAATGGGCAAAAAAGATGCAGAGAAACTCTATTGCTTGATCATTAGTTTCTACAAGCTCAAAGAGACCGGAATTGACGGAACCGGACCGAACCGGGTATGTCTGTTCCGGTTTGAAATCCGCCGTTGCCTTGGATGATTTGGCGGTTACTGTCTTCTTCCCAAAGAACACAGCGCCGATCTTCTACATACAATTCAGCTGTTGCTTCTCTCTCTCAAAGTCAAGTTCGGTGCTTGAATCTCCAAAATTGTTCAGGAAACTGAGCGGGGCACAGGGCAGGAGCCATAGAAGAAAGCAGAGGAGGAAGAAGGAGATGGTGAAGAAAGCATGGAGGATAATCCCCAGGCCATTAATGGAGACAGTACTCCATAATCACGCGCAACACCACGTCGTCCAACAGCCTCTTGTTCTCCATGGCCCTCGTGGTGCCGGCAAGACCACCCTAATCGTCGATCGTACTTACCCCTTTCTCTCACTATCTGTGCGAACTTTTAGCAAACATCTTATGGGCAATGACCATTTTGCATTATTCAGCAAAAAAGTGCGTGCCTTGGCAGCAGAATTCCGCAATTCACTTAAGTTATCGTTTATTCAGCAGTTGCTTTCATTGAGTTTTCCATGTTTGGCTCTTTGAGTTGGTGTCCAATGTTCTGTCACTGCAAACCGTAGAAGCGCTCACACCGATTCTAAGTTTCAGGCGAGTTACGCGTACACTGACTGAGCCGTCCTTCTCTTCTCTGTTTACTTCAGGGCTTTTAAGTGAATGGAACAAAGGCCCCCACATCACTGGCTATGTGGACTTCGCCGAATCAATAAAAGATCACCACCCTCAACATGATGGCTCGTTCCCTTGGTATTCTTGGTCCAACTGTGATCTGCCTGCTCTGTCGGTGCTCAGGGTCCAGCTCGAGCAATGCCTCGAATCACTGGTCCAAACAGGAGTAAAGCTCGGAAGCATAACTTCCCAACAAGTATTCTCCAGCCTGAAGAAATGGCATGGCCTTAATACTTCTCTAAGACAGGTCCTCGAAAGTAACAGCCCCTCAAAGAATTTACTCTCTGACAGAGTGGCAGGATCAGCCCTGTGGGACCGAGCAATTTTCGCTCTGTCCTCTAAGTGTAAGGCAGAAGAGATTGATGGGATTATTGGGTTGGACAAAAAGGTGAATATGTTCTATTAGTATTTCAGAAGTTTGCGATTCAAAATTTTATTTCTCATCAGAATAGATGTCAAGTGCGATTTTATCCTAGCTTTGATATCATGTACTCGTGAATAGCTGAGTCGATAATGTAGTCATGGTCAAATGCAGTAAAAATGAATCACTCACTTGTCCCTGTAATTTTTGCTTTATTTGTACAGTATATCACTCTTTCAACATTTCCTATGCTCAATATGCTCATAGGGTAAGGGCTTATCAGTTGAGGAGGCTTCATATTTTCGAGAATCCATAATTGCATTGAAGTTGGCTAAAGAGGTGATTTCGGTGCAACAACGGTGGAGAAGTAATGCGATTGCCCATTTAAA
Organism: Lagerstroemia speciosa; assembly: GCA_037672795.1. Classification (NCBI taxonomy): domain Eukaryota; kingdom Viridiplantae; phylum Streptophyta; class Magnoliopsida; order Myrtales; family Lythraceae; genus Lagerstroemia; species Lagerstroemia speciosa. Next base: position 5,541,978 of record CM075310.1, read on the forward strand.
TCGGACTGGTGGGCACTCAAGGACACTAGCACATTCTTGTACAGATTGGCCATGTTTGTTGCTGGAGTTGCTGTCACAAGCTGCTGAAATTGGTCATTTCCAGGTACCTTTTGTAGATTTTTCTGTCTAGGAAGCTGCAATGGAGATATTTTGTCTTCATAAACATAGATAGGGTATGCAAGTTCTCAAAGAAAAAGCATGTGGTGTCATTGATGTTAACTTGGTACTTTAATATGATTCCAATTGGCAGCCGAAGCTGGTAATAAACAATATCGAAGTGTTGCGGAATGCTATTCTGACTGATGACTTTTCAGTTAATGCGCCAACTTACCATGACAGTTTTATGTGGAGAATAATTGCTCTTGGTGCAAATGAGAGTTGCATCCCTGTCATACTTGTGACATCAGATGGGTAAATGGCTCTTCTACTGGATCTTGCATTTGAATTCTTCTATTTCTTGTAATTGATAGTTTTTTAGTATGGTGAAGTGCAAGCTTATTATGACAATTCTGAAATTTGTTTGGGGAATGAAGTATGTGTGCTCTAGCAAAGCTCAGGTTCATATAGTTTTTATTTCTTTCCTGAGGCCGAAATTTTGTATTCTCCAAACCTGTCCTCAAGTAGAAGAATTTTATCCAGTACATGTTTTCCTGGGTTTTTACCTAAATAGCCAAGAGTCATATAGCATTATTGTTTCAGATATCTCCATGCTGGAGATAGAATTGTTCGCTCTTACTTTTGTGGTATGATGCCTATATTGTGCATTTATTCTCTTATTTATTAAACCAACGATACCCTGGGTGTTCAATAAGTTGTTCTCATCTCTCAATACTTTTTGTTGTCTCAATATCCTGCATTACAACAAGGACAGTTAATTATTTCATGTGGTATTTGAAAAATACATGCCATGTTGATATTTTCTTCTACTAGTATTGGTATCTATTAGCATCATGATACTTTTTACTTAGGTTCTCTATTAACTTCTCTACTATATGCAGCTACTATTCTTTCCAAGCTTCATGGATTTTGGGTTCCCTGACATATTCATCTCGCGGGAGGTACTTAAGATAGGCAAATAAATTAGCACATTTTTGAGGTTGTTAAGCAAAATTGCGTAGAACTGTGCTCTCTCTGTGTTGTGAACACCTTCAGGATTTTAATGCAGTGATGAATCACTGATTTTTCCTGAGTTGTATGGACAGACATTTGGATGGACTCCACAACAAGCTAAAATGCACATGGTGACTGATTACTTCAGCGACTCAGAGGTAAGGAATCTTGATTTTTGCAGATGCTATGACAATTCGTAATAGAAATTTAAATCCTGATTCCTGAATTCTTCAAATGTCTAACAGTTGAATGTTTTGTATGGTCTTTTCACTGCTAATTTGTTCGAATGCGATGTTGCTAAACTGATTTACATAACATTTAAATCTTCTCCATGAAAAATGTAGTGGCTGGTGATTTCAGAGGTGCTTGGTACAAATCCTAGACATCTTTTCGAGCTCTATACCCTCAAACAAAGCAATTACTACTATAGGTAAGGACAGTTTCATATTTTCAGTTTCCCCTTGTACTCTAGCTGATGCAGGTTTGATCTTCATCTGTTTTTTCCTATTATGGTGATAAGGGTTGTAAGTGACAAGGCTACCACAATTGAAGACATTGTAGACGCATACCTGGCGCATTTGCAGGTTAAGAGTTAAACATGCTCTGCTAATGGTTTGTTTGCTAGCTGAGATATGACTAACATTATGAATAGATCTTGCTTTTAAGGTTCTTATTTTAGTTTAAATACTCGGATAGGTTACTGTGGTAAATCCTGCCATGGATAGGGCTCTGAAAATCATTCAGAAGTTTGCTGCTGATGCTCAAAGCGGAAAGATTTCGAAGGATAGGTTATGCTATGGTGTTGCTTGGCGGCATCCTCCAAATGCAACTGAGTCCACCCAAAGCTTGGGTTGGGCAAAGCTTCAGTTGATGGACTTTATTCAGTCCCTGGTTAACACAGAATTTGGGGTAATCCCTTTTTTTTTTTGTTCTTTATTCTTGATTTAGATGTTCTTTTTTTGGGGCTATTTTTTATTACAATATGTTGAGTATAAGAAACTCCTTATTAAGAAAGATACTGATAAACTTCCATTGTGGTAAAGATAGGCAGCAATATTAAATAAGTTAAAAGAAGTCGTCCTTTTTGTCGTGACACAAGGATTGATCAGTTTGATTCATGGTACTTTTTTTAGCCAATCTTCAGTGTCTGTATGCCCTATTTCATTTGAAATATGAATTGCTTGCTTTAACAGGTAAACTATTTAGCTGAGAATAGCCTTGAGATCCTGGATGATCCTGCAGCTCTTGCAATGTTAGAGGTACTCCATGCTTTTATCCTTATATAACAGCCTACCCCTTAAGAAAGTGTGAAATTCAAGCAAATATTGAGTAAAAAAATGTGTCATAAATTTTCAGACATTTTGTCCACATTTTTCTATTATTATGATATCAGGTACCTCCAAGGTTATTATTTTGAGCTCATAGCAATTATATTCTGCAGTTTGCACGAGTTTTGTGATTGTGTTTCCACACTTCTTTGATCTATTAATTTTTTGAAGGTGGGTCTACTCTATGCCCAACGAGATCCATCTTACATTCGACCTGTATCACGAGCCATCCAGAGGTGCCTTGTAAGATGGTATAACCTCTAAGCTGCTAATTCTGAACTCAGAAAACTATTGCCCTATAGCTTGATATGCTGATATGTGAGTGAACAGGCTTGTGCAAGAGAGAATGAAAATGAGCTTCTTGAGATCAACTGAGTTCCTCTGGCACCGTTTCTTCCGTGGTCGTTATTACCGTCATTTGATGGGCAGAAAGTATTAAAATGATGTATGTAAGATCAACTGAAAAGCACTTTATTACAACATCGTCATCGGGCTTATATTACTGTCACAGGTTCTCCTTTAACCTTTTCTTTCTTCCACTGTTACACTCAGGGGAATACATGGCAGTACAATGGACATTCTTTTTGCCGAGGCAGATTGTCTTTGAGGATCTTGCGGCAACGTAAGATTTGATATATTAATCTCATGATGAATGCATATACCATATGCTTTTGTTTCTCTTAGCCTGCCCCCTGATTATCAGACATTGAAGAATTGGTCAGAATTGAAAAATGCCTCTGAAGCCCTTGACGCCCTGCCCTTTCTTCTTGTTTATTTTGGGCAGACACGATGCAGAGTATGCAGAACCAGATGTGATGTGCACTACTGTACGCTCGGCTAACAAGTTCTCAATTTGCTTACAGGAGTATAAGATCAAGTCTTAGGAGGCATAACCGGATACATTTCCTCAGAACAAGTTTGTTGTCTGGGCTTTGAAATGATCCTCTTCCCTCTCTAAGGTACCAAATAAATACAGCTTTTGCATAGATATGTTTGTAGACTCTCAGGCTGCATTTGAACAACAGCACGCTGAGTCTCCAAGTGGTGTGTTTACTGCCTCAGCCGATGCATTGTAATTAACATCGAGATCTGGAGGACAGTTTGGGATCAACAGTGACAGGCTGAATAAGAGTTTTGCTAGACATTTGCATTTGGGAATTAGTTCGGATAGTCTTTTCTGCACACTGTGGCCAACTTATCTTCATTTTCTCCTTAATTTCAGCTGTTTTTCCGTTTGCTTTAGACAAAACATGTAGGCTTGTAGGCATGTAGTAACCTCGGAGAGAGGTCCGCCTGTTCAACTTAAACTCAGAATGTGGAACCTTTGGAGGCCGCCGTCATGTGCCCGTGCCGATGGATGCACCCAGTGCTGTCAGCTTCGGAGCATCGGTGGAGATTAAATGTTGGGTTAGCACTACTCATGCGGTATGGAGGAGTAACCTTTAATCATAATTTGTTTAAGCGGGATTATGGGGTTGTGGACGGATAGGTTTTACATTTAAATTTATTTTGATTGAATATTACTCGTTTTTAATAATAGATCTGGATGATTTGAATAAACCTCAAAGTTATCAAGAAAAGAGGAAAGAAAACAAGAGGAAATATGTGCTAGTTAGTAACTGTGAGATTTCAAGTTTGAATTCCTTCTAAAAATCTGTCAAAATATCTGTTAAAAGTGCGCTCTTTAACTTTTGGCTTTCAGGACATTGACTTTTTGAATTATACTTGACTTTTCATAGCAGCATTGAGTACTGATTATTTAATACATCTAATATGTTCGTGTAGGCCAAACATTGCATGGCAAGGTAGTTCAATTGTTAGTACTTTTATAATCCTTTTTACGTAAAAAGGGACTAAATGAGGAGACAAAATACCTTAAAGAAAAATCTTTTGAGTAGGTGATGTTGGATCCAACTGTAAAAGAAACTCTATTTTATTTTATTTTTTTTTTGGAAATTGATGTATCATTAAACTATAAAAGAAGTATATAAATGTTCTAAGAACACTCAAAGAGCCCTCGAGCCCTGGTGGTGGGGCCTCGGGCCCTAGTGGTGGGGCTTTGGGAGGTCTTCAAGACCTCCTGGGTTCAATCCCTCATAGGCGCATTCCTCGTGGGTAGGGACTTTATAGCCTTCGATCTCGTCGGGTTCGTCTGACATATCTAGGTAAAATGAAAGCTGAGGCAAAGAAAACAACTTCTCCCTTAAGTGTGTGAACAATTCGACCTACCAGAGCAGAATCTGGCAACTGTGATCTTGAAAAATTCGACAGTTTTACTCACGCCAAATCATGTACATATAGACTGTCGAAACCGACTACATCCAATCTGTTACCTTTTAATTGCAAAAGCCAGCGAGCTTCCGAATCCCAATTAAGCACAGACTTCCGCACATTAATTCTCTGAAAGTACTTCCAACCACATTCCTCTAGTGTAATCACAAGAGAAAAATATATGCGAACGAGATTCAGGAGCGGACGAACAAAACTCACAGAGAAGAGAAGTCAGAGGCCGCCAATGCGATATCCTATCCGCCATACCAAGCCTATCAAGCCACGCCAACCAATTAGTGAAAGAACATCGAGGGTTATTACCCGCAAACCAGATCTTGGTAAAAATTAACTACTGCTGGTTAAAATGATTTCGTTTGTCATTAGATGCCTAAGACTTCTTGACAATGCCATTGCTATACATTGTATAATTCAAAAGAGAACATTTCTTTTCTGTCTTAATTCTAGTTTTGAACTGATTGATACTTTGCCAGTTACACTGTACTTTTCACGTATAAAATATCTATCTAGAAACAGATGGATGAATATAGTCAATTAGAGGTGGTCTTGTATCTGATTAAAAAGTTCTTATGAATGAATATTTTTGTTGATATATGTTTTCAAAAACTCGTCTGTCTTCCATGGTAAATCTAAAAGATGTGCAGAAAGCTATTTACCCTATCTCATATGCCAGGGACACGGGTTATAAGTCTAACCTAATCTAATAAGTTGAGAATGCCTCGTGATCTTATCAAAGAAATCCTGAACAATATAAAAGGAAAAAAAGAAGGAGAAAATGGAAAAGTGAAGTAAAAGAAACTAAAGAAAGTTCATTGTCTCACTCCTAAGCTAATAGTAATACAAACCACATTGGGTATCAAACTTATGATGTACAGAGACAGAGAAAATGGGTTTTGATATGATAACATCGCTTTCAGTTTAAGAATGAGAGATCCCTATTTGATACTCGTCAGTATGACCTCTCGTACCACTGTTCATTCTGTCCCTTTCTAGAGCACGGTCCTCCCATTTTACCTAAGAAAAAAGACAAGATAGGGTGGAAAAAAGGGAAACAGGTATCCCAACAGCTAGTAAAAACTTTCCAGCTTGATATTCCTCATCTAAAAGGGTCAATATTTCCAGAGCAAGCCAAGGTCCATTGCCCCAAGCGATGTTGACCCATAATTTTCAAGCAGCAACCTCTCTAGGCACCACTGGTCGTGGTACACGGTGGAGTCCTGGTTCCTGACATAATCCTCAGACGGAGAGGTCAGATAACTGTCGGACGAAGAATTGGAAGGCAAAAGCATGTCAGCTGCACCTAGGCTGTTGCTGCTATCAGCAATGGTGTCAACTTGCAGTTGTCCCTGCAGATTATGCATCGGATCGGAGAAGCAGGTCACGTGCTGGTGGAACACCTCTTCGGCAGTGGAGTTGTTAGGCGGAGAAGCGTCCGTTAACAGAGGCAGTACGGAACAGGACGCTTCCGGGTCCGGCGATCTTAACAGACTGGAGATGCTTGTTTTCTTCCCGCCAGCACCCTTTTGGAAGACCCTGCAGATTACCCACTCCTTCTGCAGAAATCCAACAAATATCCATAGTAAGAATCTCGTCGTATCGCCGACATATAAGAGATTGAGTCTATATTCGCGTGTTTACACATGATACATGTTTGAATACCTGCACTCAACCAATCTCGAACCAGATAATTTTCTTCCACAGTCGGACGAGAGGATAAAATGGACTATAAGACGAGCTTTCTCCTCCGTCCTCGGGTTATACAACTGACCACGAGTTGGTTATTTTTCTTCGGCGCTTAGACTTACTAGTTACGAGTTCCACACTCGAACTGGATGTGATGTAAGTTTACACGGAAACCTACCATGATACCATGTAAAACTTCCACCGAAACTATAAGACTTTAGTCTTATATCCACCTAAAAGTCTAAACTTATAGTGTGTAACTCAATTTCTTCAAAACCCAATTTATTATTGGTCCCATGTATGGGATTCCTTCTTCAAAACTGTATGTCGCAATCGGTTCTCCGAAAATGAATTGATAGGGAACAGAATAAATATGAAAAAGTCAGGTAAATAACTTAATTTAAAATTTTAATCGGAATACCACCGATTTTATTTTGTTCAAGTAGAATCTTCTCATTTCACTTGTATTTCTTATACGAAAGAAAAAATGACACCGAAAATTCTATATGTTTTTTGATTCGTGCAAGTGAATTATAAATATTTTGAAGTGTTAAGTTAAGTCCTATATATTATCCACGTTACAATATTGAGTCATTTCCACCATCTACCGTTACTTTAAGCTAAAGCATATCAGCGCCACATCAGTGACATGTCAGCTTAAAATCATGGTAGATAACGAAAATGACTCGATATTGTAATGTGAACAATATATAAGACTTGATTTAATATTTTAAAATATTTAGAATTCACTTGAAATAATCGACAAATATGTAAAACTCGCGGTGTCATTTTCTCTTATAAGAAATACATGTTCTTTACGAAGGAGTGAGAAATTCCGTTACTTATCTATTCTAGATAAAACCAAAATATCTGTTACCAATAGTATCATAATAGGAATACGGAATACATCCAGAATAGGAATTACCATTCCCTTCAACCGAATACCACGTAAAGGATGGAATCAGGAAAAGCCAAGGGGGAAACGCAGGGAAGCATAAGGGTATTCTCGGTCTACCTTGGCCGGTTTCGGGAGATTGAATGCGTAAAACCTTCCCTCGAGCCGGTACTCGTGCATCACCCAGCTGGTCTTCTCGCCCTTGGGAGCCCTCCCCCCGTAGAAAACCAGCGTCTTCTTCATGCCGACCAGCGTCTTCATCCTGTGGATCTCCCTGTCCTTGCCGGTGGCTTTCCAGTAGCCCGAGTCGGTCGCCCTGTTCGTCCTCAAGCCGGTCGGATACTTCCGGTCCTGGATGCAGAAGAAGTACCATTGCTTCTCGCCCATCTTTGCCCTCCCTTCATGGTTTCACGGAAAATTTATCAGATGAGCGAAACTTAATAGAAGAGTCAGAGGACAGGTTGAGATGAGACTAAACAAGATAACTTTAACAGTAAATAGATAAAAGTCAAGTTAAATTCTTGGACAGCAGAAACACAGTGCTTAATGATTCACGGTTTCATGAAACTCTTACGGGGCAAGTCCCAGGGCTCGCACTTGTTCAGATCGACCTCCCCGATGGCAAGGGCATGGAACCGGCTGTCAAGAACCTTGGGCGATAGGTAATGAGTTATCAGCTCTTCATCAGTCGGGTGGAACCGGAATCCCGGTGGCAAGTCTATGCCACCGTCTTCTTTGACCCCAACAGTGTGAGAATTCCCCTCCATCCCTGGCCGTCGCTTCAGCTTCGACAACAGAACACACGACCGTAGCAAACTCCGAGGAAGATTCTGTGAAACAGCTTCAGGCCAGGAGTGTCCCTTCCTACATAACAAGGATCATAGGGAGGGGAGAAATGCATGGTTTATGAGGAAGCTCTTGGGTCCTATTTATCTTGAACAATTATTATATTTGGAAATAAACTATATGGTAGGTTGAAACTATACTCCTCTTTAACTAAGATGTCAAGTCGAGTGAGAAGGAGGTTTCGATACAGTAGTACCATTCTCGATATAAGACTAAGATGTCGAGTTCAAATATTGTGAATGGAGAAAACTAGTGCTAGGCGGAGTTTTATCCACTAGTGGGTCAATACTATTCAAACACAAACTAGCTATACGTTTTTGGATTATTAAGTAATGCATATCGAAAAGCAAATTATAATAATCATCTCGGGTTTCAAGTTGACCAGGGACATTTCATCTGTATTTAGGTAAAGAATAACATTGTCATTAATTAATTAATGAAATTGTATTTTGGTTAGTTGATATCGGCTTAACCAAAGCCATCTACTGTGCTGAATAGATAAGGCTATGTGGGCTAAATCTGAGCATACATCCCCATGTTCATTTTGCCACAGTGTTCTTTCCACTTTGTCTATTCATGTTTTTCCTATTGATACCATCGGAGACATAGAAAACTTAGCGAGAAATGGGATCTGGTACAATATCCGATCATCCTTGAACTGAAACCAAAGGATCGTGCGTTCGGTTCTTGTGGGTGCCCATCTCTCGATCCTTTTCTTTCTTCTATTTCCTTCCGGGTTTACGAGCCTCCTCTATAATTGGGGGAAATAAAGGAAAGGAAGAAAATGACGTGGTGGGTCTTGGTCAAATTTGAGATTTTGGTGGAGGAGTTGAGACGGTATTAGGACCGAGTGTCAGGAAATAGGGCTGGGCACAATTAAAGTAAATCGGAAAATGATTTGAATTGATTTCATGTACTAAGTGTGCAATGGAACTATATGATAAGGTAAAGAAATAAACCGACACAAACTAGGCTTTTACTTGATTAACTGCCACGGACCTTATTCTTTCTTAAAGTAACAGATCTTCCATTGGCAGAAATACCAAAACAAAACAAATAGACACTATTTCTCAGGACTAGGAGAAAGTCGTCTATATAGCTGATGCATCACACGACAGTACTTATATGATATCATATCTAATAAGATTTAATTATTTGAAAGCTTGTTTTTTTATTTTTATGATTTCATAGAAAAATCTTAAAATTTTGTTAAATTTTAATGATATGTGACAACACATAAGTACTATCAAGTGATATATTCGTGTCAATAAAGTCTCTCTCCCCGACTGTAATAAGGAGACTTCATCACCTTTTTGCGTGGTCAATGATTAAAACCAAACAACAAAAACTGCAGAGTTAAGTTGCTTCCCGCTTGGAAAGGTGCTGGTTTTAAGGAATTTAAGTCGTCTCAAATTTAAATTTGACTACGTTTTATGTTATTTTAAACCCCTCTTATTATCTTTCCTGAACCTTAAAATTTCAACCATCTTTATCCTATAATATGTTTTTTTCCCTCAGTAAATGGGAGAGCAGCAGCAATAGCGACTCAGCCACCCCTGTTTCGTTATGTTTGAACTTTCGTGTTCAACTGCAGTTATATCATACGAACTAAACAACCAGACTTAACGCTAGCCTCGTCAACCATCTCTATCCTATAATATTTGACGAGATATGAGTATTTTTAGTACTGCAATTTTCATTGTGAGACACAATTTTAAATTTTGAAATTTAAAAAGGATGAGCAGTTAAGAAAAAGAATGTGATATGATAATGTGATGTTCGATTTGAAATTAAGATTTTTATTTTTAATTTTTATCAGTGTGACTTGTCGTATCCATTTATTCCATCAGTCATTTGTTCCCAGCCATGAGAGTAGGAAACCATTCCCTACTCTCTCTCTCTCTCTCTTGGAGATCATTTCACTTTTCAAAGGGAAATGATCTCAATGTTGATTAAAAAGTCACTTAATCGAGAGAGTATTGTACACAGTGGATACACCATATGACAGTACTGATATAGTGTTACAAACCAATAAAATTCAGTCATTTTAGATTTTTTTTAATGAAAGTTGAAAAACTGAAAAAACCCTAAAAATAACTAAAATTCTACCGGTTTGTGATAATACGTCAGTACAGTCACGCGATATACTCATTACATATAAGGTTTTCTCCGCTTAATCCCCTCCTTGCACCAGTATCCTTTTTCACAAAAGAGGGCACATGAGCATATAAACAGTTAGTGGGCAAAAGAAAGAAATAGAATGGTACAAAAAATCCATCTCAGAAGAATCCACACTAAAACTTTCTTATCTCATATCAAGTGTAGTGCCACTAGTTCAAAAAAAAAAAAAAACCGATTACTCTGCACTAGAACAAATTTACTAGTTGTCTAATAACTTAGGCACGTGAACGTAGAAGTTGAATGGGGAATAGAAAAATAAAACTTAACTAAAAGACCTATTTAAAATAATTAAATTTAAGACATTTCGATCTTTGTTGTAAAGTGTGATGCCGCTGCTTCAAAACCCGTCGCTGGGCACTAGAACAAATTTACCAGCTCTATGATTAGGAGCTACGTAGCTAGCAATTGCCATCCACTCTTTCATTATCTCTCACACATTTCCACCATCTAAACCTTACAAAAGATGACATTTGGAAGGTGTAGGAAAGGACAGGATGATTAATGCGAGAGAATGGCTATGAATCAACAAATTGGTCCACCCTAATTTTATCGCTAGTGCCACGCGTGATTTAGCGATTTAATCATGGAGAAATCGACTGACCAATGAAAAACCCTAATTATGTGAGCCCCTACCCGCTTCTTCAATATTTTGAGAAGTCATAGTGATGTTGCTAGGTACATAATATTAAGAAAAATTCGTTATTGTACCCTCTAGTAATAGGGTTATCATCATCGCTTTTAAAGTAAATATTTTTCTCCCGTTAAATGATTGATTTGATATAAACCAACCATGTGGGGATTATTATCTTGTATCAGACTATTCTACTGGTTGGGTAACATTTGGATTTGGGAGTGTGAAGAAGATGTTGAATTTGATTGTGGAAAATGTACGTTACAGAAAGAAAGTAAAGAAATATTGGTAACATGACACTTCAACCTAGGATTATGTTGAGGGTCGATGATGATCTCTCCGACACCGCTCGTCGGGTCTCTGAGTGTCCCGAGCGAGATGATGAAACGAGAAATTCAGAAACTTGACACTGGACAGACGTGAAAAAACCCTCAACTCCGAGGGAAATAACCACGGATAAAGCAGGATATTCCACTGGATCAAACCAGGAGATTATAGTCTTCAAGCATCCAACAATTCCAAACCCCATTACAACCCTCACTCAGAAAAGAGTTACAACCCGATCTCTCAAGTTCTCACGCCCTAGCGTTATAGAGAAGTTTATTAGAAAGATCTCTCACTAGACTCTCTCACCTGGGCCCTAAGGCCCTCGGAGTTTCACGGCACCGAGGCACTCGTTCACAACTCGTACAAGATCTTATTTATAGTGCAAGACCATATTTTATTTGATATCCTATAAAATATTATCTATATATAATTTCTAAATCAAACAGATTACAAGATCTAAGATATCATATTCAAACTAGGAAACAATATCCATAAAATCTCCCAAATACCTACCAAGAGTCTGTCCAGGATATTCCGTATTTTCAACCGCGATCTAGACCGTTGATTATTGTTCACACATATCCCGTATCTTGAATCTGATCCCCAACTCGTTACTTAGGTCTTCCGGTATTTGAGTTCCGGCTTATGCCGAGACATATCCTAACAAATCTCCACCCTGTCTTGTATAAGCCAAGCTTACTAGTTCTCCTTTTAGACTGCTTTGTCTTAGCCCTTCACGGGCCCCACCTCTTCATGCGCGTGTCGCTCGAGTCCAAATCGCCATTGGACTTATCCGAGGTGCCGGGTTTCGTTAGCCCTCCTGCAAGATTCCAGCTGACCAGTTGACAAGCGACTTTGACACAGCTTCAGCGTTCTCAAAAATCACCACTTCTTGAAGCCCGATTCAACCAGGCGATATTAACCGCTTCCTCTGCCTGTCCTGAGCATGCTTTTTCTTCAATAGAAGTTGTTGCCTCCTTGCAAGTATACCCAACTTACCAACTCCTATCTCCACAGGCTGAGTTTCGGGAGTCTTCACCGACTCAACCTTCTCTCCAGTGCCTCCACCTTCCCACTGGTCCAGTACTTAAGCTGCTCAACTAGAGCAGGTTTATCAAAGGACATTATTTATGCACAAGGGTTTTCGAGGCCTTACCATGGTGCACAATGCCTTGTACATGTTCACCCTTCGTGCCCGAGATCTTCTACCGTTTTTAGGGTTAACCAGACATCTCCTTCTAGCACTCCTTCAGGCTCTACAAAACCTGCAAAGCCTTCGCTTTTATCTACTGATATCCGAAAATGTTGAAATTTCTCCACCTCGAATCTCGCACCTGACATCTTCAGCGGCCTCGAACTTGAAGTCTTCTTAATCGGACTTTGATATCTTCTGAACCTGGGCTCTGATACCACTTTGCTTAGGGTCGATGATGATCTCTCTGATGTCGTCGGGTCTCCGGGTGTCCCGAGCGAGATGATGAAACGAGAAATTCAGAAACTTGATATCGGATACACGTGGAAAGACCCCCTAGCTCCGAGGGAAATAATCATGAATAAAGTAGGAGATTCCACTAGATCAAATAAGGAGATTATAGTCTTCAGGCATACTACCAATCCCAAACCCTATTACAAACCCTACTCAGAAAAGAGTTACAACCCGATCTCTCGAGCTCTCACGCCATAGCGTTATAGAGAATTTTATCAGAAAGATCTCTTACTAGACTCTCTCACCCAGGCCCTAAGGCCCCAGAGGTTTTATGGTACCGAGGCACTCGTTCACAACTCGCATAAGACCTTATTTGTAGTGCAAGACCATATTCTATTTAATATCCTAGAAAAATATTATCTACATATATTTTCTAAATCAAATAGATTATAAGATCTAGCATATCATATTCAAATGAGGAAACAATATCCATAAAATCTCCTAAATATCTACCAAATTCTGTCCAGGATATTTCGTACTTTCAACCGTGATCTAGATTGTTGATCATTACTCACACATATCTCGTATCTTGAATCTGATCCCCAACTCGTTAATCAGGTCTTCCGGTCTTTGAGCTCCGGCTTATGCCGAGACATATCCTAACAAATCTCCATCTTGGCTCGCATAAGCCAAGCTTACTAGTTCTCCTTTTCGACTGCTTTGTCTCAGCCCTTCACAGGTCCCACCTCATCACGCTCAAGTCCAAATCGCCATTGGACTTATCTGAGTTGCCGGGCTTCGTGAGCACTCCTGTAGGATTCAAGCTGACCAGTTGACAAACTGACTTTGACACCGCTTCAGCATTCTCAAAGATCACCACTCCTTGAAGCCCGATTCAACCAAGCGATATTAACCGCTTCTTCTGCCTGTCTTGAGCATGCTCTTTCTTCAATAGAAGTTGTTGCCTCCTTGCAAGTATTCCCGACTTACCAACTCCTATCTCCCCAGACTGAGTTTCGGGAATCTTCACTGACTCAACCTTCTCTCCAGTGCCTCCACCTTCTCACTGGTCCAGTACTTAAGCTGCTCAACTAGAGCAGGTTTATCAAAGGACATTATTTATGCACAAGGGTTTTCGAGGCCTTACCAACGGTGCACAATGCCTTGCACACATTCACCCTTCGTGCCCGAGATCTTCTGCAGTTTTTAGGGTTAACCAAACATCTCCTTCTAGCACTCCTTCAGGCTCTGCAAAACCCGCAAAGCCTTCTCTTTTATTTACTGATATCCGAAAACGTTGAATTTCTCCACCTCGAATCTCGCACCTGACATCTTCAGCTGCCCCGAACCTGAAGTCTTCTTAACCTGACTCTGATATCTTCTGAATCTGGGCTTTGATACCACTTTGCTGAGGGTCGATGATGATCTCTCTGATACTACTCGTCGAGTCTCCTGGTGTCCCGAGCAAGATGATGAAACGAGAAATTCAGAAACTTGATACCGGATATACATGGAAAAACCCCCAACTCCGAGGGAAATAATCACAGATAAGACAGGAGATTCCACTAGATCAAATAAGGAGATTACAGTCTTCAGGGATACCACCAATCCCAAACCCTATTACAAACCCCACTTAGAAAAGAGTCACAACCCGATCTCTCAAGTTCTCAGGCCTTAGCGTTATAAAGAATTTTATCAGAAAGATCCCTTACCAAACTCTCTCACCCAGGCCCTAAGGCACCAGGGGTTTCATGACACCGAGGCACTCATTCACAACTCGTACAAGACCTTATTTATAGTACAGGACCATATTCTATTTGATATCCTATAAAATATTATCTACATATACTATCTAAATCAAACAGATTGCAAAATCTAGGATATCATATTCAAATGAGGAAACAATATCCACAAAATCTTCCAAATATCTATCAAGATTCTGTCCAAGATATTTCGTACTTTCAACCGTGATCTAGACCGTTGATCATTGTTCACACATATCTTATCTTGAATCTGATCCCCAACTTGTTAATCAGATCTTCTGGTCTTTGGGTTCCGGCTTATGCCGAGACAAATCCTGACAAATCCTAACAAATCTCCATCTTGGCTCGCATAAGCCAAGCTTACTAGTTCTCCTTTTCGACTGCTTTGTCTTAGCCCTTCAAGGGCCCCACCTCATCATGCGCGTTCCGCTCAAGTCCAAATCGCCATTGGACTTATCTAAGTTGCCGGGCTTTGTGAGCACTCCTGCAGGATTCCAGCTAACCAGTTGACAAGCCGACTTTGACACCGCTTCAGCATTCTCAAAGATCACTACTCCTTGAAGCCCGATTCAACCAGGCGATATTAACCGCTTCTTCTGCCTGTCTTGAGCATGCTCTTTCTTCAATAGAAGTTGTTGCCTCCTTGCAAGTATTCCCGACTTACCAATTCTTATCTCCACAGGCTGAGTTTCAGGAGTCTTCACCGACTCAACCTTCTCTCCAGTGCCTCCACCTTCTCATTGGTCCAGTACTTAAACTGCTCGACTAGAGCAGGTTTATCAAAGGACATTATTTATGCACAAGAGATTTCGAGGCCTTACTCACAGTGCACAACACCTTGCACACGTTCACCCTTCGTGCCCAAGATCTTCTGCCATTATTAGGGTCGACCAGACATCTCCTTCTAGCACTTCTTCAAGCTCTGCAAAACCCGTAAAGCCTTCATTTTTATCTATCGACATCCGAAAACGTTGAAATTTCTCCGCCTCGAATCTAGCACCTGACATGTTTAGCTTCCCCGAACCTGAAGTCTTCTTAACCCGGCTTTGATATCTTCTGAACCTGGGCTCTGATGAGGGTCGACGATGATCTCTCTGATACTGCTCATCGGGTCTCCGGGTGTCCCGAGCAAGATTATGAAACGAGAAATTTAGAAATTTGACATCGGATATACGTGGAAAAACCCTCAACTCCGAGGGAAATAACCACGGACAAAGCAAGAAATTTCACTAGATCAAACCAAAAGATTACAGTCTTCAGGGATACCACCAATCCCAAACCCTATTACAAACCCCACTCAAAAAAGAGTCATAACCCGATCTCTCAAGTTCTCACGCCCTAGCGTTACAGAGAAGTTTATCAGAAAGATCTCTTACCAGACTCTCTTACCCAGGCCCTAAGGCCCCCGGGGTTTCACGGCACAGAGGCACTCGTTCACAACTCGTACAAGACCTTATTTACAGTGCAAGACCATATTCTATTTGATATCCTAGAAAATATTATCTACATATATTTTCTAAATCAAACAGATTACAAGATATAGGATATCATATTCAAACGAGGAAACAATATCCGTAAAATCTCACAAATACCTACCAAGATTCTGTCCAAGATATTCTGTATCTCCAACCGCGATCTGGACCGTTGATCATTGTTCACATATATCTTGTATCTTGAATCTGATCCCCAACTCGTTACCCAAGTCTTACGGTCTTTGAGTTCTGGTTTATGTTGAGACATATCCTAGCAAATCTCCATCTTGGCTCGCATAAGCCAAGCTTACTAGTTCTCCTTTTTGATTGCTTTATCTCAGCCCTTAATGGGCCCCACCTCATCATGCGCGCACCTCTCAAGTCCAAATCTCCATTTGACTTATCCGAGGTGCCGGGTTTCGTTAGCACTCTTGCAGGATTCCAGTTGACTAGTTGACAAGCCGAATTTGACATGACTTTAGCATTCTCAAAGATCACCACTCCTTGAAGCTCGATTCAACCAAGCGATCTTAACCGCTTCCTCTGCCTATCCTGAGCATGCTCTTTCTTCAATAGAAGTTGTTGCCTCCCTGGAAGTCTTCGCGTCTTACCAACTCCTATCTCCACAGGCTGAGTTTCAGGAGTCTTCACCGACTCCGCCTTCTCTCCAGTGCCTCCGCCTTCTCTCCAGTGCCTCCACCTTCTCTCTAGTCCTGTCCCTAAGCTGCTCAATTAGAGTAGGTGTATCAAAGGACATTATCTATGCACAAGGGATTTCGAGGCCTTACCAACGGTGCACAACGCCTTGCACACGTTCACCATTCGTACCAAATATCTTATGTCGTTATTAGGGTTGACCAGACATCTCCTTCTAGCACTCCTTCAGGCTCTGCAAAACCCGCAAAGCCTTAGCTTTTATCTACCGGTATCTGAAAATGTTGAAATTTCTCCACCTCGAATATTGCACCTGACATTTCAGCTGCCCCGAACCTGAAGTCTTCTTAACCCGGCTTTGATATCTTTTGAACCCGGGCTCTAATACCATTTTGTTGAGGGTCGATGATGATCTCTCCGATACCGCTTGTCGGGTCTCCGGGTGTCCCGAGTGAGATGGTGAAACGAGAAATTTAGAAACTTCTACGGATAAACTCCGTGGGAAATAACCACGGACAAAGCAGGAGATTTTGTTAGATCAAACCAGGAGATTATAGTCTCCAGGGATACCACCAATCCCAAACCCCATTAGAAACCCCACTCAGAAAAGAGTCACAACTCGATCTCTCAAGTTCTCACGCCCTAACATTACAGAGAAGTTTATCAAAAAGATCTCTCACCAAACTCTCTCACCCAGGTCCTAAGGCACCCGGGTCCTAAGGCTCCCGGGGTTTCACGGTACCGAGGCACTCGTTCACAGCTCGCACAAGACCTTTTTATAGTGAAAGACCATATTCTATTTGATATCCTAGAAAATATTATATATATATATATATATTCTAAATTAAATAGATTACAAGATCTAGGATATCATATTCAATCGAGGAAATAATATCCACAAAATCTCCCAAATATCTACCAAGATTCTATCCAGAATATTCCATGCTTTCAACCGCAATCTAAACCGTTGATCATTGTTCACACATATCTCGTATCTTGAATCTGATCTTCGATTCGTTACTCAGGTCTTCCAGTCTTTGAGTTCCTGCTTATGCCGAGACATATCCTAACAGATTAAAAGGTCGGTGATTCAATTCTTATGAATGAGATTATCCATACTCTTTATTCTCATCTTTCTCTTATCAATTTGAGGGTCACGATTTCTTTTGCATTCAACCAAAATCTAGATTAATGGAGTCCTTTTTTTCAATGATAGGGAGTTTATTCTCCATGGGACCAGGAGCATGCCATGAGCTCAGGAAAGTTCATCTGCAGAACACATGCTTGAATGGTCTCATAAAGGACTACATATTTAATGGATTAACTTGAGACTTATTTGTTTGGGTTTGAGTTGATTCCTTTGTTTTTGGAAAATGGGATCCCTCATCAGATTTCATCATCAATACGCAAATACATTGATAAACTTTTGGGTGATGTTGGAAGATTTTTCTCATTTGATATCTTAGTCATTTGCAAAAACATACAAAATATTGAGTTGATATCATTTCATCAAACCAATTAGATAGGAAAATATAAGGTGAAGGATGCACATTGTTTGTGATATGAATACATTCCAAGATCCTCCGGACCGACTCTCCTATCTAACCAACTGACAATGACCGATACAATCACAGCTTGCCCGGCTCACCAAGTTGAGAATCCTCGGTCCCCAACGTCAAATCCCTGACAAAGGTCGCGTCAACTAGACGTGTGCCCATATCTTAAAATAAGTCATACCAGCCTAGCGCATAATTCCTCGAAATGACAATAAGATAGGTGGATTTACACCCATATTGTGAATGAAGTTATGCTACATCAGCCTTTATTATCCAAATAAAGTCTATAAATACCCTCGGCCATAGTATCAGTTACCGGATTTTCTCCAACTCTCACTTAGTTCCTCAATCGCCATACCCATTAACGAAGTATTAAAAGGTCCATTCAAAATATCGACTCCAAATTCAACTTTATTGCAAGAACTCTAAGAACCAAATCCGTGAAGATAAACTCTGGAGACTTGTTACCCGGTATCTCAATCAGAAGGACCTATCAGTTGGAAAAGGAAAGCTACACTAATTCGAATCTAATTGAGGGCGCATGCAATAACATATACTGACACACATGAGAGAAAAGCAAAGGAGCATTAATATATATGTGTGTGTGTATATATATATAAATATAAAATCACGGCTAAAGCACCGGCGTGGAGTTCTACGAGTGGCTGACGAAAAAGTCTTCGTGCCAAACTCTCTTTTAACCTCTAGTAATTCGCGCACGTGACGAACTTCCTGCCCGAGTGGGATTTGACTGTTCAATGCCCAATCCTCAGTTAGCATGTGGGCCCTGCTTCCTGTTGTCCGACAGATGCATTCGGACAAGTGGCTCGTAGTGATTGGCTGCCTGTTTCGAAGAGGCAGGGAGAACATTATCGTCGGATTTAGTATTAGGTTGCTTAATCAGATGTCATTGCAGTGCATGATCATCTTCTCTACGTGTTTGAAAATGGGTAGCATCAATTAATTAGGGACTTGCATGTATTCATATGTGGGACAGACATTGATAGGGAAATCAACGTAATTCAGTTTCGCGATAATTTGATGATTTGTCATTTAATTTAATCGTCAAAGAAATACAAGGGTGACCAAAGTGGATTGATTGAAAAATTCAATATTTCTTCTTCTTAAGTATGATCTCAGGTTCGAATATATACAAATAGAAAAAATTTATGATTTGGAAAAATCATTGAATAAGTCAAATTGGATAAAAAAAATGATCAATTCTTATTCTAACCAATAGGAAATTTTTTATAGTTATTAATTTATCTCGTCCTCCTATTATTTAGACTATTGGTCTCCCTTGTAATAAAAAAAAGATTTTTTTATAACCAAAATATCAGCACACATTTTTTTTATAGCGAGGGTTGCAACACATCTTTTTTGGGACACATGCAATAACTTGTAATGAAAAAAAAAAAAAAGCCCCCACCTTTGAGAAAACACCATTGGTATCATCTCTACTGGGAGTTGAACTTGAGAGGTTTAGGGTCCCCGATACTCCACTAGCTGGGCTGCCCCTTGAAGGCATTAAAAAAATGATTTGATTAAATAACAAGTAACATAGCTAGAATAAAGTAAAAATAACTTAATAGTCCACTTCAATGGATAAGGTTGCAGTTGCTAATCCCTCCTCCCCACAAATAGACATTTTGGCCCAAGTAACCAATGGCAAACCTAGCTTTTGAACTCAGTCAATTTTTATTTCTCAAGGTCTTCATTCCATTATCCTTCTTATCGATACTCATCTCTAAATTTAGAAGAGCATAAAGATTTTGATGTATCTAAGTAAGTTATGGCATGTCAAACCATACAAGTAATTACCTATTGCACGCAATGAAAGGCAATGATTTAACTGTTCCAAGCTTGCTAGCACCAAGATTCCAAGTTTGTTGAAATTCCCTCCACTTGATCGTAATCACCAAACATTTTACTAGAAGAGTGCTACTTGGTCCTGCATCCTTCATGTACACCGGCTTGTGTGAAATATACTCCGGTCAGATAACACGAGGGGTCGGTATTTGCGCGATTTTAGCACATAACAGCAAAATCATCACTATTATTATTGTCTTGTTCGCGGTGTGCATATGTCATCATACTTATGCGTTTGATGCCCATCTGTTGGTTTCACAGGAAGGGGAGTTTGATTGAATGTAAAGCGGGCTGTAATATCGTGATATAGTTCACTTTACGCTACAGATTACAGTGTTTATTAAATTGATTGTGATATGAGATTATATAGATTAAAACTTTATATATGGTTTGGTAGGTAAAGTTTTCACGTCCAAAAAATAGTGGTGTTTTCACATCATATCAACTTTACAATCATTTTATTTATCTTTCTAAATTTTACAATTAACTTTACAGTTTTCGAAACACTACAATCTCACATTTCGTCTCTTTTTCACTACAGTTCAAACTTTTTCTCGCAATCTTAACATTCTCCGTAACCTAATAATAACTTAACCAAATGCCATGAAAGAGCTTTACTCCCATAGCAAAGAGAGCAGGCCACTTTTCTCATAATCCGTCACCAAACCCCAGTTAGCAAATGACAGTGGGGATGGCATGATTATGCGTTCAATCTTGACGGCTGCAGATCAGGCAATTAGGTGCTGATTGGTGTGCTTTCCGAACTAACTGTTGCCCATAAATGCAATGCATCCTTAATTAGAACCGAGATATTATTTTAGGCACAATCGGTCATTATCGACGACGCGCATTTGATTTCGGAACAGAAAAATCTTATCCGGTGATCGGTGTTTATTAAGAGTTTGTTTTCAAGTCCCAAACTGGCAAAACCTTCTCAATTATTGGCTTCACAGTGTCGGTCGAAAGAGGAAAGGTGTCCGTCTTCTGATTTCCCCAACCAACCATTGGTTGGTGTTAGGACAGAGATAATTAATGGGTGGGAGACTACTATGTACCCCACACATTTCTTTTATATGCAAAAATGTATATCCAAACAATACATATCTAATAGGTCCCGATTTAATTTTTATCGATGAAACTTTACGTGTCCATTTATTTTATATTCTTTCTATCCTCTGCTATGTTTATAGATCCTTTTTTTTTGTAGAAAAATATGTTTATCTCATCCATTCATATAATATATATTTTCATTTGTTTTTCCTATTTAATTTTTTTGGTACAGGAGGCATATGGACTAGAATGGGTAGAAGGAAGGGGGTAAAAATAGTACCGGAAGTCTAACAGGGGAGATCGAACCTAAGACCTTTAAGTCACAAAGCAACAGCGATATCAATTTGTACCAAGCAACCTTTCTCATTTTTCCTATTTAATTTAATTTTTGAGTGTCAATGGAGACTTTAACAAAGTGCACCATTGTTAACATCTATTATTTGAGAAATTCTTGTACATAATGGGTGTATCTTATGATATTATTAATGTAATGTTACAAATCAATGAAATTCAGTTATTTTTATTGGGATTCACGCCCTATTATTGATATTGGATTTTTTAGTGCCATCGCAGCAAAAAAGCTGAGAAATAAGAGAAGAAATACGAATACCAGACGTACGTGGAAAAACCCTCAACTTGAGGGAAACAATCACAGACAAAGCATGAGATTCCACTAGATTAAATTAGGATATTATAGTTTTCAGGGATACCACAATCCCAAATTCGGAGTCTCTCATCTGGGCCCCAAGGCCCTCTGGGTTTCACGGCACCGAGGCATACCTTCGCAACTCGTGCAAGACCCTATTTGTAGACACAAGACCATACCATATTCGATCTCCTAGAAAATATTCTCTCCATATGTTCTCTAAATAGATTACAAGATACAAGACATCCTATTTAAACCAGAAAATAATATCTACAAAATCTCCCAAATATATACCAAGATTCTGTCCAGGATATTCCTCACATTCAACCACGATATCGACCGTTGATTGTTATCCGCACATATCTCATAACTTGAATATGATCTCCAACTCATTATTCAGGTGTTCTGGTTTTCGAGTTCCTGCTTATGCCGAGACATCCCAAACAATTTTTAAGATTGTTTTCTTTTTATTTTTAGGTTTTATTTGACAAAACTTAAAATAGTTAAATTTTATTGATTTATGATATCACGCTAGTACTGACACACAATATACCCATTACACACAATATTCTCTCTCGCATTTGTTAGGTGATATGATATTAACATCTCTTTATGAATGTTGCCCCTGTTTTAGCTGCACTTATTTTCCCAACCTTCCGATTGGCTTAGAAACGATCGGGTTATTTCCTTGTCCTGCTATTCTGTTTTAGAATGTACCCGGATTCTTAACCTTCTAGAAAGTTAAAGTAAAAATTAGTACCTGAATCTAGGAGGTCGAACCCTATGGGTCTCGTCTAATCTTTTGAATCTAATTGTCTTCTTAAAGCATCTACCTCCTAATCCAAGCGATTACACTACCTTATCTTCGGACATTCCTACTTATCTTACTTCGATCTCGCTCTCTCTGAGTAGCATCCTGACACACATGAAAATCTAAATTGAAATTTTTTCAAAATCAGTGGACCACGAGACAATTTGAGACAACACTGGTACTCGCTCACAATGATTTACCTGAGATATTAATAATTCGCTAAAAAATATGAATAATTTAGTCATTTTTTTTTTCTAGTGATCAATTGGTTATTGAAAAGCAGTTTGTCGCGGTCCTTCCTCATTCCTAATAATGCTCCACCCGGCCAATCGGAAGGTTGGAAAGGTGGTGCATTCTAGTTGGTCCTTCCCACAACAACTAAAGTGTCCACTTCCTAATTTTATGTGTTGTCATATTAAATTACAATAAACACCTCGAGGCGACGTTATTTTAATTAGAGTGTGCAAAGCAAGATGGTGATTTCATTGATTTGCCCGAGGATTCAGTTGTCTTTAGCACCTCAGTTGATGTGTCTCCCTTTGTTTTCTTGTGATCTTAGTGTAGGAAAAATGGAGGATAGCAGAATTGACATTTGGTTATTTTAATTTGGAAAATAAATATTAATTAATTAATTATAAAATCACATTTGCTTAGGAAAAATAATATTTTCCCCCATGGCACCCGTGTTCCTGGTCATAATCATGTTCGTCATTATTGGATCATGTCTGGAAGGATTAAAAAAAAGGTGAAATGGTTGTTTAAATTTTGTGCATGGAGAAAATTTATAATTGTAAGAGTTTTATATCAACTCAACTCAAATTTAAATTAGTCGAATCGATTAATCTGTTAAATAGCAAATGATTTTCACCTGGAAAAAAAAAAAAAAAAACCTTAGATGCTAACAGTGCCAGCATGCTGCATTTGGACAGTGTGCAGATGCATGTCTCAAATCTACAAAAGTTGACCACCCGCGTTTTAAGTCACCTACAGTGCTTCAAACAGTGAGTGCAGTTGGATATATTTACTTCAACAAAACAAACAAGTTCATTACAATTTGAGGTTGCAGTTAGGTTATATTTGGGTTTTTCAAAATCGATTCATCTTGCCCTTTTTTTTGGTTAAGTTATTTCAATAATTCAAGATGAATCCCTGATCATCATGTAGCTAGAAACCTCCGATTTTGACAAATGAGGAGCTATAGACTTTTTGGTATAATTTAGAGCGATGTATCATTCAAAGAAGAAGATATAGCCATTTAAATCATGCTCGCGGATCAGAAAACACAAGCTTAATTTTTTACAGTGATAAGAGACGATCACGGATTTAACACATGATTACTTTGTTAACGGTTTAAGGTTGCTTTGTATATTTTGCTTACTTTTAGCTAGTTAGAAAAGTCGATGTACATCGAGTAGAGAGAAATGCGTAAGGAGATACAGAAGAGCTGGATATTAGACAGGAGGATCAACACGGTGTCATGAGGAAATTGATATCCAAATACTAGCGAGGACAAGCACCGATGTGTATCGGAGACAAACTTGATGCAGAGAACGATGAAATCGGTGTTCAAAAGGCGATATTGTTACATAAAATAAGACCGGGAGGAAATTGACACGGTGTGCATCTCTCGTGGACGAATTAGCAATTTACTCTGTTCAATGCCAGGGGTTCGGAAGTCTGCCTCGAATAGGTCATTATTGATTAAGTGTGATTCCCGTCCATGACAAAAGTAATAGTTTCTGAGACAGTACGATAATAGTAGCATCAAAGGGTCCAATTGCAGCCCAGCCCATCCATGGTGGGGCCATTGAGTCTGTATTGCCAATTGCAGAATCTTTCTTTTGGGTCTAGAAAGGGCCCAATCGGTCGTATTTGGAGAAACATAAGAGTACGGAAACCTTAAAAGTACAATCGACGTGAGTCGGTCGAGATGGTTCAATATGATTTTTTTCTAAAATAAGGTCCTATGTGGAGAGAGTTTCTAGCGTGGCGACTCTACCATGTGATAACGTTGATGTGGTGTTTTCTGCCAATCATTTTAACATATAATAATCATCAATGCAATTATAATTTCAAACAAAACAAAAAAAAAAAGAGGCAGTAGAAAAACCTAATAAACTTCAACTCCTAACTGAACAGAAACGTTATGTCAATGTCATCACGCGGTACAGTTGCTACACTTCGAGAGACTTTCTACTATGCGGTGGCAAAATCTCACTCTTATATGCTTAAATCCATATATTTCTCATGGTGAGTGAGGACCATTAAGGCTAACAACACCTTGGCATTGGCCGTCTAGAGAGGGGAGTCAAGTCTCAGTTTCCGACTTCGCTATGACCCATAGCGTTAATCAAGGGTTGAGATCTAAAAAGGTTAAAGAGCCATGAAGGCGACTCGAGTCCAAAACCAACCTCCCTGAGGAGCACTAGCTCCATCACCAAACCACTTGGCTTAATTCCTCGAGGATGACCATATATTATAAGTTAATGGATATTAAATATATCAATATAATTTCATCATATATTTATAATTATATTTTATTGATGAGTTAAATACTCCTTATTATGATTGATTTAGGGTATGCAAAGCAATCATCTTTACCCATTTAACCTGTTATCTTACTCTCCTAATGAATTTTGCTCTCTTGAATACATGTTATAAATCCATATCTTTACCAGTTACCTTGTAATATGTCATTTAGTATACTCATTATATGTACAACTTTCTCCGTTTAGACCTATTGACTCCTTAATTAAAGAAAAATCTGTATAAGTTTAATTTCCTTTTTTTTTTCAGATTTTAAAATGCCAAAATGATCTTGAGAAATCAAAGAAAGTTGAACTGGCTTCATAGAATATGGTCGTGTAACCTTTACCGGAACCCAAAAGCTAATGAGACTCTTAGAGTTGCTGAGCTACCAATGCTTGACAGAAACAGAACTCGTTGACTTTGGAGAACAGAACTGCAATCCATCACAGGGAGCATCCAAGGACCCCTTAGCAATTTCAACCAAGAGAGACGTGCCCCAGATCAATTCCAGTTAATTCCAGTTGAAATCCTCGCCCTTCCACTTCCCAGCAAAGAGTTGACTTTAGCAATTTCAACCAAGAGAGACGTGCCCCAGATCAATTCCACTTAATTCCAGTTGAAATCCTCGCCCTTCCACTTCCCAGCAAAGAGTTGACTTTCTCACAAATTGATCTTAGAAAACGAATGAACAGTAACGGGTCTCTTCTAAAACATCCAAGCAAGCCCCTCTCTCTCTTCCACTTGCTCCGTCCTCCATTGCAATCACACAGGAAGCGGGAGGACGAGGAAGAAGATGAACCAGAACGCGGCGGCTCTGCTGATAGGAGCGGTGGGAGCGATAATCACGCTGTCTGCGTACTCCCAGACTCTGGTCTCCTCCACGAGCTGCGTTGCCATCGGATTCTTCGTCCTCATGTTTGCTCTTCTTGTCCGAGAAGGTTTCATCTCCATCTGACTATGCCATCTTCTTCTGCTGTTATTCGACTTTGTGATGTATTCTAGATGTGATGGTATGTACTCGTCTCCTGTATCATCGTTGAGGGAGATGCAAGTGTTCAGGGTTGGAGAACCTCTCCCGTTCCTTCGCTGGAAGGTCCTCCGCTCCTGCCGGTGGTCGGGCCCGATAAGCACCGGGGGGCGGTGGCCGGTGCTGATCTGACGGCCCAGAGGGATCGGGGATGTCTGCTTAGACGTTCAGGTTGAGGAGAAGACTTTGACTTTGACTTTCAGTTGATGTGATTTTAGTTGGTCCTTTTTATCTCGTGTAATCTCGCTCTGTGTGGTCTCTATTTGCCTTTTGCTCCCTTTTGGTTTTTCTGTTCTGGGTACTTCGTTCTCATGGAAAATCCTGACTTATCGGCCGAAACTGGTTCAGCACCCTCTTCTCCATGGTTGGATGGAATTAGGGGTGGCAATTCGTGCCGGCCCGGTCTTATCGGGCCGGGCCAGCCCGGCACGACAAGGTTAACGGGCCGGGCTAGCACGGCCCGATAAGACTGTGGCACGATAAAGGGCGGCCCGAGCACGGCACGAATTTTCAAACGGGCCGCCCGGCACGGCCCGGTAGCACGAATATTCCATTGCAATTTTTAGCTAATCATTCAAAATTAAAGATTTTTTTATCGATAAAAGTTAAAGATAAAAAAAAAAGTCGTTACAAAGAGAGTGGGATATGGTGGAGGCCTAATAGTGAGGGGAGGGGATGGGGATCAAGGTTTTTTTTTATATTGAATGGGATTTTCTTTTTTTTTTAAGCTTAAATGGGCTATCGGGCCGGCCCGGCCCGATAGTAGAGTGGCCCGGCACGCCCGATAAAATTATCGGGCCGGGCTGGCCCGGCACGTTAACTAGTTGGCCCGATTAGAAGCGGCCCAGGCACGAGGTTATCGGGCCGGGCCCGTGCCGTGCTATCGGGCCGGGCCAAATTTTGCCAGGCCTAGATGGAATAGGGAGCTCACATACTAAGAAAAAGTGTATGTGGCACGATCAATCAAGCTCACATCGCTTTTAACTAGTAAATTATAATTTAGCGCATGTCTAGAAGATCCACGAGCATAAACACTGCAAAAAGTATCGAGGTACCATCCTAGATCATCTTGGTGTCAGGCTCGTGTTTGTTGCCAGGCTTGTTTCCTTGTTGACGGCCTTTTTTTGTCTTCGAAGAAGCTCCAGCAAGCAAGGAGGAAATATATTAATGGAAAAAACATATTAGAATTCCAGAAATACGAATTTCAAATGGAGGGATCACCAAATAAAACTGTATTTAGAATTCTCTTATTCATCATTCCGAACGTGTAGCAAGACCTTAGCCAACCAAAACAAACGGATTTCGATTTCTCATATTGCCGGTCAAGTGGGCTGATCCCTGTTTGTTATTCGATCGCTCAAGTGGCTAATGCTCGTGATATGTAGGGGTGTAAACAAGTCGAGTCAAGCCCAAACCTACCATATTCAAGCTTGACTAGTTTTAAAAATTGCGAACTTGGGCCCGGGCTTGAGCATGGGCGGGTCTAAGATTACAAACTTAAACTCAGGTCGTTACAATAAACGAAGGTTGCCGGGCCTAAACGAGCCAAACCGAGGAGGGTGAAGGGTGGATGCCGGTGGGCTTGTCAATTAGTGAAGGTGGTGAAGAGAGGAGTAGAACATATTATGAATTAGAAATTTATAAGTGAGTGAAAAATAAGAAGAAAAAAAGATCTGAATAAAATGAGACACTTAAATTGATTTTTTTTAGTTTTCAAAAAATTAATAATAATAATGATATAATATAACATATCTTGTTTAAGCTCATGAACTTCTCGAGTCGAATATTACTGGGCTCGGCTCAACTCTCTAATTGGCGAGCTCAAGTCGAGCCAGTTTAGTATGAGCAACCCGAATTCAAACTTTCATAGAACCGAATTCGAACCGTTCACGAATAATCTCATTTTATTTACACCCCCAGTGCTGTGTAGCGGTGATCATGCGGTTGATGCCCATTTTATATTCCAACAGTTAAGCAGCTATTACATATATTAATGTACTGCAAACACATTAGACGAATTAAATAACAAGTACTAATACTGGACTGTCAATGTAACACCACTAATAACGGTCTAATATAGTTTAAGAAATCAGTATCTATTAAGGAACAAGCTCAATGATACTTCACTGCATCTTGATGTGTTTATGACGAGGGAAATGGCAAATTTATGTAGAAATTTATATGGACGATTCCATTGTTTGTTCTAGTATTTTTCATATCACGGAAAATATTAAGATTAAAATGAAACTTTCAGTTATAATAAAATTTTATTTCGTTATGGGTTAGATTATTATATTTGATAAGTATATAGCATTTTTTTGAAAAAAAAAGGGAAAATATATTTTTTTTATTTTTACTAAAATAAAATGATTGAGAAATTTGTTACCTTATAAGGATTTCATATGTTTCTAATATAAAAAACACTTTGCTAAACATACCGTAAAGTTCAAAATCACGTAAAATTAACATATTTTACAACCAGATCGAGATTTTACACGTGAAATTCAAATTTTACGTTAAATCAACTCACCACATGTAACTCCTCAAGAATCTTTAAATCTTATGCTTCATCAGATGACTGGACCACACTGAGACAAAGATGAACCTACGAGGGTCCAAATGAGATACTACGAAATCCAGGGACCAAAAACAGATCCGAGCAAACTTCTAGCTTCCACTTATCCAAATTGTACAGCACTGTGTAGAATAAAATATGACATGATAAGTGATGCCAAAGCAGCTTGCAAACAATAAATTCGAAACCGACATAGTCGCATCAGTGAAAGAATGTTAACTCGCCGTGCCCTGGCAAATAACCTGCAAAAGATGCAAGAAATTAAGGAGAGACTAGTCAATGAAGAATAGTCTTTATCTCGATAATGATCGAGATCAGATCGGCCTTTTAAGCAGTAGTCGGTTCATCCATCCTTTCATTCAACATGTTACAGTCGCTCAACTCGGTCACCGCCTCTCCCTGGACTTTCTCATCGAAGATCTTGCATGAGAAAAGCAGGTAACGATTTAGCCAGAGGTGACTTGCCGGCGTAATGTCGTATACATTCACTAACCTTAAAGAGCATGAATGCTCTCTTCAACTACAAAAAACCAATACCAAACATTCAATCTAGTATTTACTGTGATATCGGGTATTCCGTGTGCATATACATTTGGAGAATTAGACCGAGCCGGCAAGTCATCCTTGGCTGCATCATAGGTACCTCCTTACCTCATGCAAGCCCATTGATGAACAGAATCTTCATGGGGGAAAAAAAGAACACAAGAACCCTAAAATTAATGATCACCCAACAAAGTCGGCCACATTTGCCCCAGTTGGTGCATGAACATAAAGGGAAATTTCATGAGAGCCTGAGCAGATGAAATGGGCAGGGGATTGTTTCCACATTGATGAAATTGGAAGAGAAGGAAAGAAGCCGATTGGGCTGCACAGGACCTGGCTGGCAGAGAACAGAGAGATTAGGGTTTCGTTTCTTGGAGCAAAGACAAGGGGACACTGAGGATTGTGTCTTTTTTTATACAGATGGAGCAAGTGGGCAACCGAAGAAGCTTTTTCAATGGAAGGAAGGGCTTTTAGGGTTTAGTGTGGTGGCAGAGGGGGACAGCTAATGGGAACTGTCAAATCTAACTACTGCGTACTTTGCTGTGGAAAACGTAGGGGTAACAGAAAATTGGAGTTACCCCTTGGGAAGGGCACATGCAAAAAGCTGCAGAAGATTTAAAGGGCTCTTCGGATGTTTCCCTGTCAATCAATCTCATTGAGTTAAGGGCTCGATTCACCTTTTCCACGAGCAGTATTCTACATTCATTGAAAAAAAAAGAAGAGCAGTACTCTACGGTCTGTAGAAATTTTAAGGTGATTTGTCTTATTATTTGATATGAAAAATTACTTAAACTAATTAAATTATGATAAATAATTAAGTGTACATTTATCACTCGTGAGAATTTTATTATTGTTTTGATAGGATCAGCTAGGATTTTCCTTCTAAGGGATGATTGCATTCTCATGCGAGGCATTTGGAAAAAAGGTCAGTATCTCATTAACGGACTGATAAAACTTGAACTTAAATTAATTAGAAACTAATAATTTCTGGATATTAAATTATAGACACTGGGAAAAATTAGAAGCTTTCTCTTTAGAAGGGACCCTCTTTAATATAATAGCAAAAGTTTATGTAAGAGGAGTGTCTAGATTTTATCAATTGAAATTTCTTTTTCAATTTACCAATTGAAAGTCTTAAGCTTGAATTTGGTGGATAATGATCTCCTAAACTATATTAGACTTCACTAGTGTTATGTTAAAAAGATTAGTGTTAGTACCGTCGTTATAAAATTGTCATTACTGCTAACAATTTTTTTTCAATTTTTAAAAAAAAGAAAATTTCCTTTTTCATTCCACTAGAAAGTTACTATTGTTAGCCATTTCAAAGCCATTCTATCGATCGGAACTTATTGGTTCGTATCCCTATTTTATTTTTCTGCTTTTTTTCCATCCAAAAACATTTTTGAATTGGATTATATTCTCGACTTTTATTTTAAAATTCACTTTTATTATATTATTAATAAAAAAATATGACTGTGAAAAAAAAGTTAAAATAAGGAAATTTAGAGAATATGGGAAACCGGACGAATGAGGAAGAGCAGACGATAGCTACTAGCAAGCCCTCTCCCTCCTTACGTTCGTTTCAATATGTGTTTTAATTAGTTTTTAATTTTTATCCAATCAGATTTTTTTGATAATATTAAAAATAAAAATTAATTACTAAAAAATTAGACTTAGGATAAATATATATATGTATATATATATATAAAGAAGTAGGGAAGGGTGTTCTATCCGCCCTTCCCTTTTTTTTTTTTCTGGCGACCAAAAAAGGGAAGGGCGGATAGAACACCCAGCTTTTTTCTTGTTAATTTAAAGTGATGGATCATAGGATCACTTTACATTGATCGATAATTAATACGCGCCAGCTAGAAGTCTTACTTTTAAGGTTTGATAGGGTATCCTCCTAGTTTATTGTAGATGTATGTAGTGTAGGAGTGTAAGTGGGCGGTTCGGCTCGATTTTTTTGAAAATTATCAAGTCTCAGTTTTTTATCTAATATTTTCAAGTTAAAAAACTGTGCCGAAAACTGTTTAGAGATTATGAAAATCACCCACTTCAGATTTGATTTTTTCAGGGTTTTATTTTTATTATAATAATATATTAAATACAAAAATAACAAAATAAAATTTATTATAATAAATGAGAAGTACTAATTATAAATATTTTGGTGTATTAAGAGGATAAAAAATATAATGAGAATCAAGATTCAAGTTTAAAAATATTAAAAATATTATTTGTATTATTAATATCTAATAATAAAATAATTTATTACATATAAGATAAATTTAACATAATTTTTTGTTTCGGTTTCAGGCCCCGCCGGTTTTTCGGGTCAATACCTAAATTTCTCTGTCTGGTTTTTTTCTACCTTAAAAATTATTTTAAATTTATCGCGGGACCTATAAATTCGACTTTTTCTGTTCAAGTTCGGTCGATTTGTCTAGTTTTTTGGATTCCTGGTTTTTTACTTACACCCCTAGTAGAGTGGTTGGTTGTAACTTTGAAAAGAGAAACTTTTATGTAAATTGAGTTCATAAAGAATGTAGTAAATTTAATCCATAAATATTTGATATGTCAGTAAGTATATTTATAAAATAAATATTTTTAATGAATAGAAAAATGTGATGCGATATTTTATGTTGACATGTTGAATATTTTTTTATAGAATTCACGGATCACGTGGCGAGCTGTGATCGTATATGAATCTCTCCTTTGAAAGGGAGTTTTAATTGATGAGAAATTTCTAGATGCCTACCTCATCACATGACATGAAAAAATACTAATTAGAATGTGTCGACCGGACAAATTAGTATTAATCACCTGAGTAATTACCATAATTATTACTAATCAAAGTAATATAATTGGATCTTTCTCGTCACGTCATTCAGTAGTTGATTTCTAAGAAATTCGCATATACAATTGAAAACGGGCGCAAAGACGCAAAGAATTGACGTTAATTTGGTACAATCGAATTGAATAAAATATAATAAAATTTTGAAAATGGAAAGGAAATTATTTGACATAACTTTGATAAAAGTGGTGAAATGTGTATTTTTAAATGACTGTCATATGGTCACATTAGTAAAAAAAATTATTCTAATAAAATGCCCATATGAATTTCAATAGCAAAATCGTATAAAATTATAGTTTTTTTTTTCTGGCCAACATATAAAATTATAGAATAAAAAAGGGCAACTACACATTCCATTACATGCGTGCTTATAAGGGAGCCAAAATCCTTGAAGGATGGGGACCGCAACTCGTAGCGAGGTCCTTGGACGTCTACCAGTCATGCAAGCGCGTTGCAGTAGCGGCAGTCCGCCCATCCCCGTTACGTAATGTTCAAACTTTCGTGTTCAATCATAAACACACTAAACTAACCAACGTTTAGTGTCTGCTAAGACAAGAGTTCAAGAGTCTCTTCTGATAATATTGCCCAAAATAAAACTCGAACCTGTGATTTCACACTCACCAAACCACAAGAGAATGAGTTTTAAACCACTAGATCATTGTCGTGTCGGTAATGACCCCTCTCCTTTCAAACAACTGGTATTGGCAGGCCAAATTTCTTGATGGGGCCTTCCAGATTTCGAAGTTTTTTATCTTAAGAGTCCTCGAACATCCACGACTATCATGGGGGCCAGATGAAAGGAATTAATCGATGTCCGTGTCAAGACATGGTGAGCTTGTCGTTGCACTCGTACCACGAACCTGAAATTGTGCGGTTTACATGCCAGCCACCTGATGAACATCTTCCATTCTCAATAGATAGGAAAGTGCGTGAGACAACTGCCTTTGTCTCTTCGGAGCAGTTGTGGTGAATTAACCGAGTACGCAGAAGGCATGAAGCGGTGCTGGAGACAGGTTGGGTGATGGCAGATTTTTGTAGTTTACCACGTACATTCGGTTACATTCATAGTTTTTAAAACCGGACCAAACCGGAAACCGGTTTGGGTATGAGTTCTTGGATTCATAGGTCCAACCGGGGTTCAATGGGTCTAACCAGATTTTTATAAATAATAATATTAATAATAACAATAACAATAATAATAATATAAAATTAATAATAAGAAGGTACATGTTTGATTTCCTTAATTATTCAAATAAACCAAATTTGGGATGGATATGTGCCAAGAACAAGAATTGTGAATTGCTCTAAAATAAGTTTCCTTATCAAACCAATATTCCAATTGCTATAATTGTTATAAGAATAATCTTAAGAATATCATATTACTACAAAATTAGTAACTCAAGAACATTAACTAAGGCATATATAAGAAGATCAGTAATGTAGGATTTGGAAAAACATGGAAATATTCCATGATCCACAATAGTATGAAACATGCACGATCATAAATTATTTATTGCTAAACTTATTTTTACTGAATTAGGTAGGTAATAAGAAAAATAGTAATTATCTGAATCACGATTCATGATAAAAAATAATGTGAAACATTTATGATAATAAACATACTTATTACTAAACATCTATACATTCATTCGGAAAATAGTCCATTTAATCTCAAGAATTAATAGAATTTAAAATACTAAAAATCACTTTAATAGGATTTAAAACACCAAAAATCACTTTAATTATTAAAATTTTCCTTAATCTATACCCTAAAATATGAAAACCTAATCTCTTCATTTTTGCTGGATATTGCCGAAGCCCATCCCCTCCCCCACCCTCCACCCTCCACCCTCCACCCTCCTGCTCTTCTTCATTTTTGTTGGATACTACTGTCGATCCCCATACCCATCCCCATCCCCATCCCCGCCAACAGCCACCCTCCTCCGTGCTGATAACTCTTCTCCATCCAGCGATCTTCTCCAACAATGATAACGTCTTCCTTCTCCTCCTCTAATACCGATGCCCTTGTCCTCCTCCTCCGACGATCTTCTCCGGCAACGATGATGTCCACCTCCTCTAACACCGAGACCTTCTTCCCTTCTCTAGCAATCTTCTCCGATAACGACAACATCATCCTCCTTCACCTCACCCAACAACGAGAACGGCCTATTGCTGCTCTCCGTCTAGTTTGAATGATTTTTTTTTTAATCTTTTTACCTTTTTCCATGAACTGATTTTCTGATCGGTTCTTATGGGTTCGTGGGTTTTTTTTTAAAAACCTGCCGGTTATGTGGGGTCAAACCAGAGTCATTATGCAAATGGAATAATTGATAAAATCGGACTGGACACATGGCCGGTTCCTGGTCGAACCGGTTCAACCGGTAGGTCCAATCCAGTTTTTAAAACTATGGTTACATTATATGGCATCTATAACTATTTCTGGTACTTTCGCACTTGGTTTCTCGGATATCGGTAAGTGTTAATTATATGAATATGCTTATTTAAACATATTTTTGGGCCTAGATTCAAGTAAGTTATTC
Source organism: Lagerstroemia speciosa (assembly GCA_037672795.1). NCBI lineage: Eukaryota > Viridiplantae > Streptophyta > Magnoliopsida > Myrtales > Lythraceae > Lagerstroemia > Lagerstroemia speciosa. The sequence goes on from CM075310.1 coordinate 5,576,580, forward strand.
GAGTTTTATGAGTTTTTAATGCATGATTGGTTGTTTTTCCCTTAGTTGAGTGAAATCAAGTTACCATTAATTAATTCAAATTTTCTTCCAAGAATGTTGGTACTTCCGGACTTTTTTATTGATATAGGTATTTAATGCAGAACTAACCGAGCCGAGAAGGTTATAGCGATACAGAAATCAACCCTTGAGGTAAGTGTATTGAACAAGTGAAAGCAATCATGTTGCAGCACGAACCAGAAGCAGGGGACGAAGCAGCGGCAAAACAGTCGCAACCCCCAATTGCGACCCCTGATCGCCGAAGTTATGAGTCATGACCCCTGAGGACAAAGCTGAAATTCGAGACCTAGTTGATGACCAAAGTTGCAAGAATAAGCTAGAACATGCTGAACCCACAAAAAGCCAAAAAAGAAGGAAAGGACATATCCACCTCTTCCTTATCCACTAAGAGCACAAAGGGCAAATAATGAGCATCAATTCTGTAAGTTTTTAGATGTGCTCCGTAAATTGCATATTAATATACCATTTGCCGAAACTGTTGAACAGATGCCAAGCTAAGTAAAGTTTATGAAGGAGATCCTATCTAAGAAGAAGAAGCTTGGAGACTATGAGACCATAGCTCTTACTGAGGAGTGCAATGCAATTTTGCAACGTAAGTTACCCCCAAAATTGAAGGACCCAGGTAGTTTTACAATACCTTTCTCCATTGGTAATAAATTTGAAGGTAAGGCTCTATGTGATCTTGGTGCAAGTGTCAATCTCATGCCATATTCTATTTATAGTGAGTTAAGGTTAGGAGAAGTGAAGCCGACGACAATTACACTTCAACTAGCTGATAGATCTTTGGCTTATCCTCGTGGTATAATCGAAGATGTTTTGGTTAAAGTGGATAAGTTTATATTTCCCATTGATTTTGTGGTGCTTGATTTTGACGAGGATCAAGAGATCCCAATTATACTTAGTAGACCTTTTCTTGCTACAGGTCGTGCATTAATTGATGTGGAAAAATGCGAGCTTACGATGAGGGTTGACGAGAAGAAGGTGATTTTGAAAGTATTCCGTTCTGTAGAGTCTCAACCTCATGAATGCTTCTCTATTGATGTTGTTGATACGTTCACCAATCATGAGTTCCAAGAGACCTAAACCAAGGATACATATAAAGAAGTTCAAGATAGTGGACAATCACATGATGCAAGGCACCATGAAGACATGAAGAGAAGGGACACAATTTCAAAAGTACCAAAGAAGTTCACTAAACTTTTGGAAGGAAAACCTCCTAATGCAAAATAAGTTATTAAGAGCTCCCTTCAAAGACAAACAAAACATGATGAGAGGATCATGATAAAAGAATTTAAACTCGGTCAACTAGTTCTTTATTATAATTCCTTGTTAAAGTTCTTATCAGGAAGGAAACGTTGGTCGGGCCCATTCCAAGTGGTACAAGTTTTCCCTTGTGCGACGGTCAAATTGATGAATCAAAAGACAAGAGAGGAGTTCAAGGTGAAGGGATAGCATTTGAAGGCATATGAAGGGAACCCTATCAATTGAGCTTAAGGACAAGGAGGATAATGTGACAAAGAGCAGAGCCGAGGACTCAAAACACGACGTGGGAGGCAACCCAAGTAAAGAGTTTTTCTACTTTTAATTTTCAATTCCATCATTTTAATTTTGGTAATTTAGACTTATATGCAGGTTATTATTTTCAGATATAGTTGAAAAAAGAAAAAGATCCCAGGAAAATCACGAACAGATTTGCAATCACCAATGAGTCACGACCCAAGGTCGCGACCCCCAGTTTAGACAACTTACACAACCCATTGGGTCGCGACTCCTTGCCCAGAAACGTGCAGGGCTTTCAAAGTCACCACCCTGCAGTGCAAGCTCATGGCCCTAAACAATTTAAATTACAATAGAAGAGGAGGACAAGAATGAGGAAGGAGCGGACTAATGCATCATACCTCTCATCATTACCAACAAACTAGGCAAGTTCCCTATTTCTTCAATCTTTTCTTTGCTTTACATTGAGGACAATTTATAGTTTAGGTTTGGGGGTGAGATTGCTTTAATTAAAAAGGTGGTACCAGTTTTGTTTCGTGTTTGCTTGTTGGCTTGTTTGTTTGCTTATCATTTAGATAAAGAAGGTTGCATGCATTTAGGGTGCTAGATTTTTTTTTAGATTACACATTCGATCTTAGGCATGTTAGTAGGTGTGTCGCACTAATGAATTAATCCACTCATGACGAATTGGTTGGCCCTTGTTTGGTGATGTTAATTAGTGGCTTAAAATTTGAAACTCGGTCAGATTTGAGATTGCAACGTGCTTAGGATGTATTTTGAAAAAAAAAATTGATCATGTCTGAACCCCATTATTTTCATGACACTCTTACTTTAGCGATAGCTTAAAATTGCCCTTGATGTTGCTTGGTTGTATGGCTCACATGAGAGTGGCCAAGAACATAACCTTTGATATCCTACCCAAAAAAAAAAGAGAAAAGAAAAAGAAATATTATGCATGAGCTAGCAAAGAAAAATCTTATAGAATTGCATATGTGAACTTAATTGAAAGATGTGCCAAGGTTCTGAGCACCACTGTATGGGCTTGAGCGGTATTTAGTGCGAAAGCATATGCAATAAGGCCCGACATGTGCTTGTGGTGGAAAAAATGGTCCATTAGTTGAAGTTCGAGGATAGATCCATAGGGGTATCTTAAAACATAATGCCTTGGACCAACTGGGACCGGAGCCATTAATTGATTCCTCGCTACACGAGCCTAGATTATGGACATGACAGCCAGAGTCGTGCACCACCAAAGAAAGAAAAAGAGTGAGAAAGAAACGAGTGGAAACGCAAAAAGGCAATGTTTTTGTGAGTGTTCAAGTCTCTTGATTGTGTGCTTGACCAACTTTGTTTCTGATTGGGTGCTTGAACTTTAGTAGGAGTGGTTGCACTAACACAACACGGGTTAAGATAGATTTTTTTAGAAAATTTTGACATCAAAAGTATGGAGCAATTGAATTGAAGATCGGGGGGAAAATGAAGAGTCATTCCTGAGAACTCTAAGGGACTAAACCATTTTGATTGAGTGGAGAAATTCTTGTGTGTTTTGTATGCTTGCTAGGAATCTAATTGTCTTATTTGAGGACAAGTAAGAATCTAGGTTTGGGGGGTGTGTTAATTATATGAATATGCTTATTTAAACATATTTTCGGGCCTAGATTTAAGTAAGTTATTCGAGTTTTATGAGTTTTTAATGCATGATTGGTTGTTTTTTCCTTAGTTGAGTGAAATCAAGTTACCATTAATTAATTCGAATTTTCTTCCGAGAATATTGGTACTTCCGGACTTTTTATTGATATAGGTATTTAATGAAGAACCAATCGGGCCAAGAAGGTGGACCCCGACTCATAGAACCAAGCTGGACAAAAGCTGGAAAACAGAGGAAACAGGGGAGGGGTCGTGACCCAGGGTCACAACTCCCTGAAGCAAAGAACTATATAGGGGCATGGGTTGCGACTCAAGCTTGCGACGCTGGCATAGAAGATTTCGTAATATTTACGAAATATTGGATTTCCTGAAGATCTCAAAGCCCGATGGAAGATATTCTTAGATATTAGGACACAAAAGAGCATATTTCACTTAACTTACACTAGGGAAACGCAATATCTTATCAGAATATATTTTTAAGATAGAGATATTTAGAGAATATTTTTAGGCAAGATAGAATATTTTATTCTCTATTCTTATAAAGTCTCAACCTAACAGCATACGAGAGACAAACCATCTTTCATATCAATTTTTATACGTTCGTTTTGCTGCCAAGAAGAAATTGAGCCACTCACGGTTTCAAGGGAGGAACAGGATCAACGTGCTTCAAGAAGATTTCGAGGATCGAGAGATCGGCTTCGAACCATTTCAGAGTTGTTCTTTCCTTCCTTTCTCCTTTTATTAGTCATGGTGTATTCAAATCTTTTCTTGGTATTTTCTTTTAATTTTATCATGAACTAATTCCCTATTTCCTAGGGCGAGTAATGAAACTTTTTTCTATTTTCTAAGTTCTTTCCTTTTTCTTTTATATGTAATTGATTACATCCGTGTTACTTATATTATTCTCGTCCTTAATACTTTCTAATTGACTAGCCACCAATTAGATTGATTAGGAGATTCGATGAATTGGAGAGACAAAGTGTAATCATGCTGGAGATAGTGTAACTTAGGATAATTCACACCGAGAGGTCTGGATTATTTATGAGAAGCATCAAGAGATTAGGTTATCACCCTAGATATCCAAGTTAGGGTTCAACTCAATGGGTTTCTTAATATTAATTGCCTAGAGATAGAGTGATTAGTATCGTCCTAGAAACACATTCTTGTTAAACCAAGAAGCAGGCAAGGAGACACAAAACCCGAGGATAGTAACACCGTAGTCCATTGTATATAGAGATTGGGATTGGATTTAGAAGTAGAATTGAGGGAAGGTGTGAGCCCTAGGTTCATTAAAATTGATTAAATTTCTTCTAATTGCTTTCAATTTACTTTTCTTGTTTTCATTGAATTCCTATCCAATTTCGAATTGCCTAACTTGGCTTGATTGCTTGGTTTATTGTTTAGTATTGATTGAACTAGATTCTCGTGAGAACAATCCCTTACTCATTCATTATATTACTTGAGCAATACGTGTACTTGCGTGCTAGCTTGCTTGCTTATCAAAATTTCATTGCAACAGCAAGCTTGGTAATTTTTGACATGATATGGTAATCCGATAGTACACGATACGTAATTAGGCAAGTTTGGGTCAAGCCTATTTAAACACGAACTTGTCCAGACATGATAAATAAATGTGTTTAAGTGGGTTGAACTTGTGCAACTCGATAAAACAAGTTTAAATATGTTTATTAAATGTATTTCATTATTTTAATATAAATAATTGTACCTATTTAATATATTTATAGAAAAGTTTTTATATATGTAAAATGTTACATACATTACATGTTTCCTTATTGTCAAATATTGTGTTACATGGTCAATACTTAATTAATCTTATTATTTATTATACTAACTATCTATAAATATTATTATTTTAGTAGTTGTATCTTATATTATTAAAGTATAATTATATATTGCAGGCATTCTATATTAAATGCGTCAACCTGGTTTAGACACGAATCCGTTTAAAAATGAAAAATAATTGTGTCATGTCCAGGTCATCGGGGTTTCTAACTTGAACATGTTTAAACACGACACGACACAATTTGCCATGACAAGAAAAAATGTGGAATAAGTCATTTGGTATTATTTAGGAACTTTATTTTACCAGCTATTAATTGACTTATTAATACATGATGATGATTGCAGATATTTTGATTGCGTTTGATTGGTATGATGCAGAGATTTTTGAGCACACAAAGGGAGTATTGAGGTATTTGATGGGTGAAAGAGATGTTTTGCATGAGAAAGTGAAGCTGCTCGAGGAGAAGAACGAGGTTCCTGATCAAGGTAATATGGTTTGGCAATGCTTGGACAAGAACTTGCGGAGGGAAGTAAAAGATTTGAGGGGCGAGCTACAATGTTTTCAAGAGGATGAAAAACGATCCTTAAAAATGAAGTGTGTAATAAGGATATGTTTCTTGTTTAGCTTAATAGTTTTAGGTAATATCTTTTATGAGAGGTTTTATGTTGTTAACACAAGTTACAAACTTAAATGCCCACAGGGGCACACCCCACTGGTGGGAGCCTAGGACCTCTTTAAAAGAGGTCCTGGGTTCAATCCCCAGGAGGGGCGTTCCTCCGTGGGTGGGGGCTTTTAGCCCTCTTCAGCCCGTCAAGTTCGTTTGGCTTACCCGATACACGTGGTTTGCAGGCTATTGCATGTACCCCGAAGTTGATCGACGAGTTAGCTTGCAACTAGCCCAATCTGCATCTGCAAAAGCATAAAGATCAAGATTGCTACGAGACAATAAACGAAGGCCAAGATGAGTTGTTCCTCGAATATAACGAAGAATTCATTTGACATTTTTAAAATCGGAGACAGTTGGAGCATGCATTTGGGCTGGGGTGAAGTTGTTCGAATCTTCTTGGGCACATGGAGCAATAGATTTGTCACCATCGGGATTAAGTTGGGCTTCAATAGATCGAGCAACATTGGGGGCATCTGATGATGCAAAGTGCCATCAAATAGCCTAGCAATTTCTTGATTGTTTGAAGTGATTTTAGCCCACCTTGTTGTATCCATCTGCGTCTCCTTTGGTTTTATCTGAGCACAAGGGAACATAGATTCATAAAAAATGACATGCTTGGAGATATATATGCGGCTTGTAGGTTGATAAAGACATTGATGTCCCTTGTGTCGATCACTATAGCCAAGGAAGATACATGGAAGTGATCGTTGATCAAATTTATTTTTCACTTGATCACATCGATACGGATAACATCGAGACCCAAAAACTCGAAAAGTGGAGTAGTCGGCTGTTTTACCGAATAGAATGGTAAAAGGACTTTTCATGCCCAATACGGTAGAGGGAAGTCGATTAATTAAGAAATTTGAATTTGTAAAAGCCTCAATCCAATAGTGTAGTGGCATGGAAGCCTAAAAAATAGATGCAAGCCCAAGTTCAATAATGTGGCGGTGCTTACGTTCAGCAATGCCATTTTGTTCTGGAGTGCTTGGACATGAAAATTGATGACGGATGCCACATTCTATAAAATGCTCCTTCAGTTTGCAACTTGCAAATTCACCACCACCATCTGATTGGAAAATTTTGATCTTCCGACCGGATTGGTTTTCAACAAGCTTTTGGAAGGCCATAAATATATGAAAGAAATCAAACTTGTTTCGTAATGGGTACAGACAGCAAAATCGTGAGAAATCATCCACGAATATAACATAGGATCTGAAGCCTTGAAAGGAAGAAGTTGGTGGCGGACCCTATAAATTGCAATGAATTCTATTCAATGCAAATAAACTTCAAGATTCAAACAAATTGAAGGGCAAATTTGGCTCTTATTCACTTGGCAACTAGAGCACAAGGTGGCAAAAGGCTTATTAATGGAAATCAACCTATTTCGCTTTAAGAAATGCAAGATATGATTATTGGGATGGCCCAATCTCCAATGCCAAACATCCTCGTATGCAGATCTTTGTCTGTATGAGAAAAGCACAACTGGTCCTTCATTATTTATGGTGTAGAGACCTTGGTAGCTAGGCCCCTTCAACAACACCCTTCGAGTCCTGGAGTCCTTAAACACAAAAGATTCAAAGCTTTGTGTCCTCCATTTCTCTGAAGTTTTCTTATGGTATCAGAGCTCTCAAGGGCATGAAGATCTTCTCTCGTTCAAACTCCCTCATGACTACACCAGCAAAATATACATTCCCTTCATCAATTAACGTGGCAAATTTTGTTACGTTGAAGTTAACCGAGAGTAATCATCTCCTTTGGGAAACTCAAGTGTTGTCCTTGATCGAAAGCCAAGATCTCATCAGATTTCTCACTGGTGATACACCAGCTCCTTCACCAACTATCAAAGAGGGAGAACATGAAGTTGCTAATCTAGATTATACTTCATGGGTTTGCACCAACCGTTTGGTGAAATCGTGGATAGTAGGAACTCTCTTGGAAGAAGTTCTCGGTCTTGCGGTAGGACTAAAAACCGCGTTACAGGTATGGAAGGCCCTTACTGATCATTATACTCAAAGCTCCATAGCTTGAGAATTTGACTCATTAGCTCAACTTCAAAGGGTTGAAAAGGGAAACAAGTCATTGGCTACATATCTTCATGAATTTAAAGCCATTTGTGATAAACTAAATGCAATTGGACAGCCACTTTCAGACACAACTGAAGTGTTCAAGTTACTCGAGGGGCTCGGAGATCAGTACGAATCTTTCAAGACTTCCAGACTTCGACCACCAATCCCTACATATGCAGAAGTGGTTCCTCAATTACAAAACTACGAGCTTCGAAATAAACGGACCTTAAGCGAAAGTGTCAACCCTTCCATGGCCTTTTTATCCCAAAATCGTGGTGGGGGATGTGGCAACTGTGGTGGGCTCAACAATCGTGGTCGCGGGCACAACTTTAATTCTAAAGGACGTGCTTTTCCTCCAGCAAGCAACAATAGCCAAGAACCTTCTATGAAACATGGTCAACAAGGCAAATCAGTAGCAAATCCTGGCAGCAAAGTTGCCACATGTCAAATATGCAAGAAACGCGGTCATGAAGCTCTTCCATGCCGGCATCGATACAATAATAGTTTCCAGCAAGACTATCTTCCCGAAGGGTTGGCTGCCATGCATATCTCGGACCCGAATGATGAACAGTGGCATCCTAATACCGGTGCCACCGCTCACATAACCACTGATGTATGTAAACTTACCCATTCATTTCCTTATATGGGTAAAGATTCAATAATGGTAGGAAATGGAGATTCTCTTCCTATCACAACAAGGGTACCATTCTCTCGATCTTCTTCAGGGTGTCATCTAGGGATGTTAAGAGACAGGAAGGAGAGTTTGGTGAGTGGTTCGCGGAGGTGCAGAAGGGGAAGACTGGGGATGAAATAAAGAATTGGAAGCAAGCTTTTATCAAAGTAGAGGGTGTAGGGGCATTGCATTTGAAGAATGACTGCAACTGGTAACTTTCTATTGCCCATTACTTTGTTTTTTCTTTTTTTATATACCACTAGTATTAAAAAAAATTTTAAGCCACTAATTAATGCGGTTTGATTCAGATCAATCATTTAAGGATATGCTTATTACTTTAGATGCTCTTAATTAACATTTGTTGAAATTATATATTTTATCTATTTACTTATTATATACTCTTTAAAAAATAACAATTTATAAAGAGTAATATTCAATCATCAAAAATAAGAATTTATAATAAACCGTACAATGTGCGTAGCACAAATCGATATCTAACAAATGTCTCTGTGCACATTACCCAACTCCTCTCTTCACATCCAAAAAAACATCTCTTCACATCCAAAAAAACATCTTACTTTCTTCTTATTCTCAGCCTCCCTTCTCTTCTACTTAAATATTAGGTTTATTTGATTATCAAAACAAAAAACTTGCTCATATAGTGAATAACAGAATCGTGTCCAAGGCTCCAAGCTTGATTTGATTACTACTCTCACCCTCATTACAATTCCAAATTTGCTTAGATATCTTTCTCCCAATCGATGCATCTCTAAGACTTACCATTATCATTCTTCACTTTCTTTAATTTGGCCTTCATGTTCTTAGGAGGTGCTGAAGAGCTAACCCCACTTCTAATGTTGACTGCTTTTGAATTTGATGAGATGAAGCTGCTGCAAAAGTACACCATTGTAGTTATGAGAGTTACATTAGTGTTCAGTGCAATGGCTATCCTCTACGTTGTTTTCTTTGTGCTATGGGAGAGAGAAAAATATTTCAATAACCCAATGAAACAACGACCGAGACCTGGACCTGTTGCCGACGTGCCAAATGTGGCATCCCTTGCCATAGATGAGCAACCCTTGGCCCTTCCACCAAGATGGACAAGCATCTCCCCCCTATAACGACGACCAGCACCATCGATCAACCCATTCAAGGCATGCACGTCGCTGAAACTAGTCAAGGGTAGTTTACAATCGGCACCACTCAACCTACTAAAGACTTGCACATCACTGAAACTAGCCAAGAGCAGTGTACACATTGTCAATGGTAGAGGGAAGGGGAGAATCAGGAATCTAAATTCAATCCTCAATTGCATCTCTTGTTAAACTATGAAACCATTACACTGATCAGTATTCGTGAAACCACATAAGTACTATCACGTGTTATACATGTTTACCCACATATTCGTGTGTGTATATGTATATGTACATTACACAACTCCCATTTTTGTAATAGACACATGAGGTCTTATTTATCATTGAAAAAAAGCGATGGAAGTTAACTTGAGAATATGGAGTTTGGAGTTCGTTAAACTATGAAACTATCGCACTGATATGTGTTCGTGACACCACATAAGTACTACCATGTGTTAAAGCATATTACCCACATATTCGTGTGTGCACATTATCCAACTACTATTTTTGTACTAGGCAAATGAGGTCTCATTTATCATCAAAAAAAGTGGTAGAAGTTAAGTTGAGAATATGGAGTTCGTTAAATTATGAAACCATCGCACCGATTTGTGTTCGTGACATCACATAAGTACTACATGTGTTATACCATATTTACCCACATATTTTTGTGTGAGTATGTACATTACCTAACTCCTATTTTTGTACTAGGCACATGAGGTCTCATTTATCATTGAAAAAGTGGTGGAATATGGAGTCCATTAAACTATGAAACCATCACACTGATCCGTGTTCGTGACACCACATAAGTACTATTATGTGTTATATCATATTTATCCATATATTCGTGTGTGTATGCACATAATATACATTACCCAACTCCTATTTTTGTACTAGGTAAATGAGGTCTCATTTATCACCGAAAAAAACGGGGGAAGTTAAGTTTAGAATATGGAGTCCGTTAAATTATGAAACCATCACACCAATCCATGTTCGTGACATCACATAAATAATACAATGTGATATATCATATGTACCCACATATTTATGGGTGTGTATGTACATACTTAACACCTATTTTTGTACTAGGTATATGAGGTCTCATTTATCAACAAAAAAGCGGTGGAATATGGAATCCATTAAACTATGGAACTATCACACTGATCCGTGTTCATGACACCACATAAGTACTACTATGTGTTAGGTTATATTTAACCACATATTCATGTGTGTATATACATAATGTACATTACCCAACTCCTATTTTTGTACTAAGCACATGAGGTCTCATTTATTACCAAAAAAGGGCGATGAAAGTTGACTTGAGAATATAGAGTCTGTTGAACTATGAAACCATCGCACTGATCTACTTTTGTGACATCATATAAATACTACCATGTTATACCATATGTACTCACATATTCGTGTCTGTTTATATACATATATATACATTGCCCAACTCCTCTTTTTGTACGAGGCACATGAGGTCTCTTTTGTCACCGGAAAAAAGAGGTAAACCATTTTAATGAAATTTTACCACTTGGATAACGATGTCAGAAGTCCTCGTTAACAATATTGATGACTGGACTATTTTGATGGTAAATTACTAATTTTGGATCAATTTGGTGACAAATTTAATTTGAGGACTAATTTGATGGCCGCGTACAAATTGGAGGACTATTTTAGTAGTTTACTCTTTATTTGAGTATATTATATATTGAATAACAGAATCACAATCACATCCAAGCTTGATCTAATTACTACTCCCACCTTCATCATTATTCCAAACTTGCTTAGACATCTTTCTCCCAATTGATGGATCTCTTAGACTTCCACTGTTATTCTTCATTTCTCTTAATTTGGCTTTCCTGACCTGAGGAGAGGCTGAAGTGCTAACCCCAACTCAGTTGTTGGTTGATTCTAAATTTGATATGATGCAGCTGCAGAAATGCACCATTGCAGTTATAAGCCTCACATCAGTGTTTAATGCATCTATCATCCTCTACGTCGTTTTCTTTGTACTATGAGTGAGAGCAGAATATTTTAATAATCCAACGAAATGACGATCCAGATTGGGACCTGTTACCGACATGTCAAATGTGGCAGCCCTTGCCACAGTGCCACAGGCGAGCAACCCTTGGCCTCTCCACTAAGATGGATCAGCACCAGCACCGCTCCACCTATAATGACAACCAGCACCACCAATCAACACATTCAAGCCATGCACATCGCTAAAACTAGCCTAGGTAGTCCACAATTAACACCACTCAAGGCATGCACATCGCTGAAACTAGCCTAGGCAGTCTACAATCAGCACCACTCAACCCAGTCAAGATATGCATATCGCTAAAACTAGCCATGGTTAATGTACACATTGTCGTCGGCAGAGGGGAGAGTGGAGAGTCAGGGATTTGAATCCAATCCTTAGCTGCATCTCCTGTGGAGGAATCCCTCAATAGATCACAGAGTTGTCCTCATCATCCTCCTTCCTCCTCTACTTATTTATCACTTCGAAATCTAAACAGGATGGCAACATGATGATGATGTGAAGTGATCGATGTTGGTCATCGTCTGAGTCCACTATAAAAGAGGCCCATCTACTTATATATCTTGTGATTGTAAGTGACGGCAATGGGATTTGCTCTGAATCCAAATTGACAAAGAAAAGAGCGCATTAACTTAAAAGTGATAGAAGACAACAATCCATGAGTATCAAACGCAGAGATGTTTGGCTTCACATGTGTATTGTGAAATACATCACATTATTACTAAGACAAATTACATACCACCTTTTTTTCCCTTTTTACCTTTGGTCTCATTTTGCTACTGTAATTTACTATTTAAGTTTCTCCGTGCCGATATATCTACAAAAAGACACCTCACCAGCATGGTAATTGAGGGCTGATCTTTGTCATATTTTAAGACAATCGTATATTTATATACGCACACACTTTGAGAACATTTTGTTATGCATTCCAATTCAATCGTACTCAATGTATCAACGTGCATTCTAGCATTCTAAATTATTCCACATATTTAGGTAAATATGTTATCATTTATTGTCTATGATGCTCACCATGTGTCACACCGATAGGTCATTTGCTCATTTCATCGAATTGATCTAACAGCTAGGAGTAAGCCAAAACACCGGTTGTACTTTGGTTTTATTCTATGAATAAAAAATGGTTTCCTTAATTTTAAAGCATAATTCGACTTAATAATAATAATAATAACACAACTGCATTCTCCGATTCACCTAGCTTTAATTACTCAGCGGAGTAGTGGAGCATTCGAAATCAAACCCTAGCCCTAGAAAGAGGCTTCTTGGCCACATTACTTCCCTTGTCCCTTTTCATTTGCTTGTGCGAATGCTGTTCTTCCTCATCTTCTTCATGATCTTCGGAGGACCCTTGAAGGTCTTGTCATGGAATGAATTCCGAGGGCGGGTGTCCCCTCAGTCGATGTCTGCTCCGAGCACTCTGCTCGCCCGTCACCATTTGTCGTTGCAGCAGTCCGCGACACTTGTTGCACAAAGCTGCTTGATTGTATGCCCCACTCGCTACATCAAATGGAGAATCCTCGCCCAAAGAAAATGTCAAAAAATCTGAGCCCAAATTACCAAAACTTCAAAAAGAGACACCGAGTCAGCGTTATAGGTGGGTTGGTTGGATTCAGTGAATTTTTTTTTTTTTGGTAAAGTTGGCCCATATTTTCATGGGTTTAATGGGGTCCTAATGAGAAAAGTCCGATGGACCGTGGAAGCCCTGAATCTATCTACCAGGCCCAGTCACCTTTGTAAAGAGGTTATGGCAGGTAAAGTTACAATTCAAATAAAAGAAACCATTATTCCGAACAACAGAAAAAAAAATAAAGTAAAAAAATTAACCATTATGAAGAGCGGTCTTCTGTGTTGATCAGCAATCCAAAGACTTTCCTATTTTCTATACACTAAGCATATCTTTCCTATCAACAAGACGGATTTTTACAAATGTCATTTTTTGATAATTTTTGCCTTGACTTTAAACAAGGGATTCTTAATCTATTTTATCTACCATCAGATAATCTAACTTTATTTAGTGTTTGTATTTAATGGTGCCAACTCATACCTATTCATAGTAGGGGTGGCAAATCGGGCTGGCACGGTCTTATCGGGTCGGGCCGGCATGGCCCGATTATTTTTTCGTGCCGGGCTGGAACGGCCCGATAAGGTTGTGGCACGTTAAGGGTCAGCCCGAGCACGGCCCAAAAATTTATCGGGCCACTTGGCACGGCCCGATTAGCACGATTGCATTCCCTTCTCGGCTCCGCCGTCTGCCATTAGAGCTTTCCCCTGCCTCCTCCTTCCAATCAGGCCCAGGGTATCCCTTCTCCGCCATCTCTATTTCTCCTTCCGCCTACACCATAGTTGGGCTTTTCAAACCGTAGTGTCCTCGATCAGTCCTCCGGAGCTGGGCTTCTCGAACCTTCCGTGAGAAAAGTGACTTACGAGCATTTACTTGAAACAAAATATCACAGTAAAAAAAAAAAAAAAACAGGTTGCAGCAGCAACTGTCTCACAGTATTTTCACGTATCCCCAATAAATTATTCCCTCCTCGGCTTCGCCGTCTGCCGTTTAGATCAGATCTACCGAGCAGTGGGATGATTGATCAGATCTATCGAGCAGTGGGATGAAATGATCAGATCTGCAGAGCAATGGGCTGAAATGAACGCTTCGATCCTCCTCCTTGATAGCTGGGAATGGGGGTTGGGGGATGGCCGTGCATGACTGCGTGTTGGGTTTTGAGGAATGAAGTGAGGATAGCTTTCTGTTACTGATTGGCTAATTTGGCTGCCTCTGGAGTTTGGAACTATTGCCGTGTGTGTGTGACTATATTTTAGGGTTTCACGGGTGTGTGTGGGCTTCGGGCTATCGGGCCGGCATGGCCCGATATTAATGTGGCCCAGCACGCCCGAAATTTTAAACGTGCCGGGCTGGCACGGCACGGTAGCTACTTGGCCCGATAAGATATGGCCCAGGCACGATGTTTTCGTACCGGGCCCGGGCCGGGCTATCGGGCCGGGCTGAATTTTGCCACCCCTAATTCATAGGGTGATGGGAACTGAACCCATGAGAGTCTCTGGTGCATGGAATGAACAATGTCCTATAGTCCAACCTGGTTTTCAATCCTTTTGATCTATGACAATAAATGAGGTCAAAGATAGAGCGAATGAAGAGATTAAACAAGAAAATGGGAACTTCATGGGCGACATGACCGTGACTTTTTAGGTACCGACGGTGTTGAATATTCTAATGTTTTCATTGAGAATTCAATGAATTTCAAGTTTGCCAACTTCATATTGCCACAGTTTTGCTGTTAAGACTATGTCATCCAAAATTCTTAATTTTTTTCAGTTATGTGCCCACGATTTTGATTTTTATTCTAATTTTTTCACCTTTCTTTTCAACTTTGTATGAAGAACTTAGAGAAAGGTGCATGGGATCACAGTTAAATATGGGAACCCCTCTTTAAGGTCTAAATGCTTCATAAGCTGATTGAGAAATTTGTTTGCCCACCCAATCAACGGAAACCTCTAACAATGTAGATGCTCCATGCTCACTTTCCCATGTTCATCATTGCTTTTTTAGTCTCTCATCATTTCTTGACCTAATCTCCCAATTTTGTCCTGTTTGTTGCACAAGAACTAGAAAGGATGCTTTAGCCAAGGAATTCAGACTGCAATTTTGCTTACACAACACCTTCTATTAAATTGAACAAGTCAGTCTGCTACATCATATTGAATTGAGACTTTTTTTACCTGGCCAATCCGCGTGATGCTTCTTTATCATTGTTACTATGCTTCATTATAGGAGATATTGTGCTTTTCAGTTTGTCCTTATTGTTATAATTCATTTGTAGCCTACTCTTTGTTGCTAACATGATTTACAGGTGTTGTCCTCTTGCGTTTCAGTAAACATATCCTACATCCTACCAGCAAATGTACATTTCCTTGCACCTTTACGCTCCCAGATCATGTTAGGTCAGTCCTGTCTCTGTACAAATTGAAGAAGCAAGTATTTTCTTGAAGTTGTTAGAACACTATAACTTGAAAAATGTCTCTACGTATTCAGTTCTGATTAGATATTTCAAAGGAAAAAAATTAAACATGTGCTTAAAAATAGAATGCTAAATGGCTTTTACATGTTGAAATCCTTCTTTTTAATAAGGAAATATGTACCCTGAATAAAATACTATTTGAAGATTAAAATGTCAATGTAAGTAGTCCCTACTACGATAACTTCATAGATTTTATTATTTTGTCCAAAATCTCGCACATTTCAAGTCATATCATGGGGACTCTTTCAAATCCACCAACTCCATCGAATAAGCATAGCTTTTCATGGAGGCTAAAATCTGTGTTCATTCTTAAAATTAAGCCTTCTCATAAATGTTAAAACTCTGTCTCTTTCTTGAATTGTAGTTCAAAATCTCGCGCTCTCTCTCTTACCTCTTGTTGTGCTTCACTGTCATTGTTCTTGATCGATAGTTGCTAAGGTTTGCAATCCTCCTCCTATCACAGTTTCGAGAGGAGCTCTGCAGAGCAGCACGCGAGTCTGGATGTGTTGCTGTGGTTTACTTTGGATTTGGCCTTTTGATGAGCTGGTTGTCTTCTAGCTCTTACTTCCTCTCCATAGGATTACCTTCTTTATCTGCTAACCCTATTAGTTTAATTTCTCCAATTGCTCTATTTCACTGAGAATTGGAACTTAAGAATCTTACTCTTGCTGGGCGTTTTTGTTTTCACAGAAACTATGAGAGTGAGAAGTATCCCAATGCAACTGATTACAATAACTGATACATTTACATTTGAATATGCCAATAACACATTTAATGGAGTTGATGCTTAGAGAGTTCTCTTTGATTTGCCACAAGGAAAAGGAAAAATTGTGCAAACTGGAGGTTGTTTTCTGCCTTGGATCTCCTTTAGAGAAAGAAATTACCAAAGTGAAAAAAGAAAAAGCAGGGAACTCCGCCGGTATATCGTGGCACTTATTGGTTATCGATTTATTTCACAAAGAATGTCAGGACGAATACCAATGTGTCCCTTTTGACTTCATCACTCAAGGAGGTATGCCTATTGTTCTCTTCCATTGGTGTTGTGTTCTCCTTCTAAGTATTTCTATTTTTATTTCTCCATATTATTTTTCTTCTACTCATGGCTTTTTTTGTCTGCGCTTGACTTCACAGTCCTATTTGACAAGCTAATTTTGCTTGCCTCCCATTCGTTTCAATCAAAATTTCAGAATACTTACTCTTGCAGCAAAAAATTTTATCTACCATCTGTCTTAAGCTTGCAATTTGTGTTATAACAGTCTTACTACAGAAACTTTTGCGTGATCCTACATTGCTAGTTTTCATTTCCCAGAAAAAGGTCATAAGGCTTGCAAATGAATAGTTGAAAGAATTCATGTTTTAGGCACTAATTTCTCACCTCTGTCTTTTAAGTTCAATCTGTGGATTTGCCTCTTGGCTCACATATTTTAGTAGTCGTGCAGCAATACCAAACAGGTTTTGCACTTATGATTTATAGCGTGTGGAGTGACCTGTCTTTGTTGAAAGAGTCTTCTCTGAGAATGTCTACACTGTCAGTCTTATTCTCTTCACGGACCATAGTTTTAATTTCACTTGCATATGGCTTAAAATACTTTTGGCAAGCTGCTTAGTCATGGTCCTTGACCATTAAATAGTCCTCATGTATGTTTTAAGAATGAATTTCAACGGTCATGCGTTCATTTGTATATAATGTATATATTGTCGCCATATTGAGCAGTGCTGGTCTTTGATGTTCCTTTGGGAAAAAGTTATATCCACATGTCATCAAAATTCTTAGTTGTTAAAATTTCGATGGTTTGACAAGACAATATAAAGTTTTAGCTATCACCTTCCAAGTGAAATAGTCATGTTTTCATGGCTAAACAGTTGAAGCCAATCCTCATCCTCATTATCGAAGTCGTAGTCAACAAATTCCCCAAGCCTAGCCCTCGGTGCAGCAATGACGTAAGTTTAAATTTCTATAGCAATTAATAAGCATAAAGAAAACTCCATGCTTTACATAAATACCTAAAACTGGAAAAGAAATAGGTAGAATCAATACCTCCTCTTCTGCCTAAGTATGACGTTGGCTGAGTAAAGGTGCAAGAATAATATCTTTCATATGTATCCACAATAGCAAATTCAGGAATAGGCATTTTCGAAGCCAACTTCTTGAAAAATGGTAGGTCATAATGTTCTTTTCCTTATAATTTGTGATAAATCCGGCATTATTTTCCTATGTCTGTGCAACTTGTTCATTTAATTCAATAATATTATTATAATTCTTTAATTCCTTTTCATGCAATTTAATTATGTCATTAATCAAAATAATTTTTGTAACTTACATAAATAAGAGACCTTTCAATTACTGCAATTTACAAATGTTCCCTTTAACACCCGTTCTGCCATTCGCACTCTGCCATTTCATTCTGAAATTAGCTTCCTTTTCCCCTACAACAAAACAATCATGGCGTACCAGCTTCTCTCTGATCTCTCCCTCGATAGACGGAATTGGAAGATACAAGTACGTGTCAGCAATATCTGGAAGCTATCAGAGGCCAGTTGGGCTGGATTCAATTGCATACTGATTGATGAAAATGTAAGTGAGACTTGCTAAATATCTGTTATATTGTATCTTCTTATAAACACTTATTTGACACATATAGCTCTTTCACTTTATATTTTTTGCCCATTGTAGGAAATGCGTATTGAAGCCTTGGCCAGTAGAGATGATGCTAAACTATTCGATTCACTACTTCAGGAAGGAATTATTTATGAACTCTCCGGTTTTAAGGTTATCCCCCATAAAAAAGAATTTCGATCAGTTCCTAATGAATTCATGGTGAGACTCAATCGAGCAACATCAGTTGTCAAAATCTCCTCTGAAAATATACTCATACCAATGTATAAGTTCAGTTTCACCAACTTTGATAAGGTCCAGCATCTCATCCATAAAGATGACGACTTGATAGGTACCAATTGAAGATATTTTTTCTCTACCCCACCTAACACGATTCTCATTATTACTATCTTACCTTAATCTTTTTTCTTATTATCTATATTGATAAATTTCTTGATCCATTTCACAAGATGTCATTGGGCAAATCATTGGAGTTGGGTCACTGCATGGAAGGATAGGACAACAAAGAAGAACTTTGGAGATCCAAGATGTCAAGTAATTATCGTGCTATTTTTCACATCTTCTTTATTGGTTATTACATTCACGAACATTTAGGATGGTCAACACATTTCTAAGTTTCATGTTGTCGTTAGAAAATGTGTAGATGCATATATATATATATATATATATATAGACACACATACCACTTCAGATGTTGGGTGGCTATGTGTTCCATCAAATTTATACAACTTATTACACATAAAACCTACAAATTAAAAATTTAGTATTTGTTCAAATTCTTAATTTTTGGTTAAAATCCTAAAAAAATAATTCTTACTGAAATTCTAGAGCTGTAATCACATTTTCTATTTACCCTATTATTGTCATTTATATCTTGGTGATATGAGATTATTCTCTGTGAAAGTGACCTGTTCAATCTTTAACTTTTAGTGATTTTACATCAACAACAGATCCTTAGACTTATTCTTATATTTCATAGCTACACCTACCCAAAAAGAATTTTCATTATTTTATGTTAATAATGCTTCAGAACACTAAATTTTTAATAAATAATTTCATATTTAAATATCTAACAATTTAGTGGTGCTCAATTTTCAATTTGCATTAAATCCTCACCTCTATCTTTTAAAGGGAATGTTTGTAAATTACAGTAATCAAAAGGCCTCTTATTAATGTCAATTACAAAAATTATTTAGATTGATTACGTAGTTAAATACCATGGAAAGGAGTTAAAGAATGATAATACTATGGATTATATTCAAAAAATTAATGTATGTAGGAAGATTTTAGATTATAAAAGCATGTAAATTAATATTACTGAATTAAATGAAGAAGTTATCTAGACATAGGAAAATAATGTAGGATTTATCACAAATTGTAAGGAAAAGAACATTATGACCTGCCATTTGAATGTTCCTTTATAACCAAATAGAAATTTAAACAACTACAAATTTTGATGACATGTTGATAGATCTTTTTAAGTTTTGTCGACGACTATAATTGAAATAAATCAACCGGTATGCTTCTTTCCTGTGAATGATCATATTCTTTTCTGTATACTACTACTTCAAGCCTGATCATATATTTACAAGCATATGTTTTCGAGCATTGAAATGGGTTTCACATATGGTGGGTACTAGAAGAATGACTGACTAAAAGGACGTATTTTGCTAAGCTTTTCCTCACTTTCTCTGTAATCTACAGTAGCAGTCATCTTAATTCATTGGCAATGGATTAGTATGGAAAGCGAATGTTAGGGAGTTGGGAGACTATGGACCTTTTCCTTGGCTAGTGGGGGTTCTTAGTGTGCATCCCATAATCCATCTGTATCACTGTATGGACTACCAAGTCAAAGACCAGCACTGCAAAAACAATTTTCATTATTTCATGTTAATAATGCTTTAGAACAGTACATTTTTAATAGAAAATTTCATATTTAAATCTTCAACAATTTAGTGGTGCTGAATTTTAAAAATTGCATTTTTTTTTACAAAAGGCTCATGAATATCAGCTGGGTTGGGCAATTCTTTTTTCTCCAGAGGCATCTCCAGGGCACTCATCTCAATGAATGTTGATGGTGAACTGAAAATGATGTTTTCTTTGCAAGTGAGAAATAAAAGAAATAGCAAAATTCATATATTTATAAATTGTTTGAAAGTTTCAATTGCAGTATCGCTTACATATCAGTCTCTTGGTTTGTTATGGTCTCGGGTGCATTTGGTTGGAGAAGAAGTTGTTCCTGAGCTGCAGTGGGTCTGCAGAGTAGAAGAGGAGATTGTGTTTGTTTGATAGAAGAGGCTGGCAAAACAGACATCAAAATATATCGTTAGAATTTTAGAATATAAGTGTTACAATATTTTATAAGGTTTGGTGTATTATAGAAGTCATGAATAGGTAGCATAATTCCGGTACTGCTTTTAGTAATGTCGATTTCTTTGTCTGGTATAGAAGTTTTAGTATCTAGATTCATTTCAATTACTTTGAAGCTTTTGATATTGTCAGAAGTGGATCTACGGCCTGCAATCATAGTAAAAAAAAAATCTTTGCCAAGCACTTTCTGGAAGACTGGAGGTAGAGTTGACCGATCTAAACCAACACCGCTGGCAACATTCCCTATAGTAATTTGTATCAGATCCTGCACTGACTTGCCAAACATGATAAAATTGGTTTTGCCTGTGCAGTCTTCAACGATGATGTTTAACTTGTACCTGTAGTATTTGGACTATCATTTTAATGTATTTTTCTATATATAAGGTGCTGAAAAGGAAGAAAGAAAACATGTATATACATACCAAGGAATGGATATGATATCTGTTTCGCTACAGCGGTTACACCACACTGTGGAGTGATAGGTCTGAACAGCTGACTTACATTTGGGGCACGCACGGCACCACCAACCTTCTGATGTATTGATGTCTATCACAGTACCTTTGCATTTGAGTCTAACATTCTGTCCATGAAATACAATTAGATTAATGCCTTTAGAAGCTTGCAAAATGGTTAATTTGAGTTAAACAACCTGTGATTTGGAGGTATGTAGATTGAGCAAATCAGCAATAGTTGCAGCAATCTCAGTTGCATCTTGAACCATAGAAGTGTTAGATGCATTCTGCCTCGGGATAATTGGTCTAACAGTAATAGTTTCAGTGATTCTGCAAAGAGAAGAGCAATTACATACAGGATGATGGTTAGAGAAATAATTAAGAAAAAGTTAGATGCGTTCATTACTTATCCAAAAATGCCTGAACCTTTGGAATATTTAAACCAATATAGTATCGTGTTGAGTAGGAAGAAGAAAGGCATGTTCTTCCTACATACGAACAAATAAATCTATTATTAGAGGATATCATAGTATTTACTAAAAATGTTTATTCATGATTAACAAAATGAAAGTAATCTACTAACCTTCCTAGGTTCTAACTGTCATTCCTGCAAACGCTGCAATAATTGGATCATTTCGATGCAGAATACCATCCGCATCAAATCCGATAGCATGCTTGTCCGTTAGTGTAACAAATATTTGTTCTTTCCTGTGAACAACAAATGGCTATATATATAAGCATAAGCAGAAGACGCTGAGCTTACTTTTTGCATAATGTGATAGGACATATGAATTTTTTTCCCAGTTGTTCTATAATAATAAGAAATCTATGCCTATTTTATAAGTTGTGGCTCTTAATTGATATACATTGGAAATAAGTCTTCCTGTTATTATCTTAAATAGAACATTCTTTTATCTTAAGCTTCGAAATTATTTATGAGATTAGAAATATGTCAATAAAAAAATTTTCATATGATGTATAAAGACACTATTTATGAAATTAAATGTGTGTAATATTTTATTGTAGGAAGTATCAATTTATTTAATATATGTTAATGATTAATGAGGAGAAGTTGTAAAAAAAATGCAATTTTTAAAATTCAGCACCACTAAATTGTTGAAGATTTAAATATGAAATTTTCAATTAAAAATGTACTGTTCTAAAGCATTATTAACATGAAATAATGAAAATTCTTTTTGCAGTGCTGGTCTTTGACTTGGTAGTCCATACAGTGATACAGATGGATCATGGGATGCACACTAAGAACCCCCACTAGCCAAGGAAAAGGTCCCTAGTCTCCCAACTCCCTAACATTCGCTTTCCATACTAATCCATTGCCAATGAATTAAGATGACTGCTACTGTAGATTACAGAGAAAGTGAGGAAAAGCTTAGCAAAATACATCCTTTTAGTCAGTCATTCTTCCAGTACCCACCATATGTGAAACCCATTTCAATGCTCGAAAACATATGCTTGTAAATATATGATCAGGCTTGAAGTAGTAGTATACAGAAAAGAATATGATCATTCACAGGAAAGAAGCATACCGGTTGATTTATTTCAATTATAGTCGTTGACAAAACTTAAAAAGATCTATCAACATGTCATCAAAATTTGTAGTTGTTTAAATTTCTATTTGGTTATAAAGGAACATTCAAATGGCAGGTCATAATGTTCTTTTCCTTATAATTTGTGATAAATCCTACAATATTTTCCTATGTCTAGATAACTTCTTCATTTAATTCGGTAATATTAATTTACATGCTTTTATAATCTAAAATCTTCCTACATACATTAATTTTTTGAATATAATCCATATTATTATCATTCTTTAACTCCTTTCCATGGTATTTAACTACGTAATCAATCTAAATAATTTTTGTAATTGACATTAATAAGAGGCCTTTTGATTACTGTAATTTACAAACATTCCCTTTAAAAGATAGAGGTGAGGATTTAATGCAAATTGAAAAATTGAGCACCACTAAATTGTTAGATATTTAAATATGAAATTATTTATTAAAAATTTAGTGTTCTGAAGCATTATTAACATAAAATAATGAAAATTCTTTTTGGGTAGGTGTAGCTATGAAATATAAGAATAAGTCTAAGGATCTGTTGTTGATGTAAAATCACTAAAAGTTAAAGATTGAACAGGTCACTTTCACAGAGAATAATCTCATATCACCAAGATATAAATGACAATAATAGGGTAAATAGAAAATGTGATTACAGCTCTAGAATTTCAGTAAGAATTATTTTTTTAGGATTTTAACCAAAATTAAGAATTTGAACAAATACTAAATTTTTAATTTGTAGGTTTTATGTGTAATAAGTTGTATAAATTTGATGGAACACATAGCCACCCAACATCTGAAGTGGTATGTGTGTCTATATATATATATATATATATATATATATGCATCTACACATTTTCTAACGACAACATGAAACTTAGAAATGTGTTGACCATCCTAAATGTTCGTGAATGTAATAACCAATAAAGAAGATGTGAAAAATAGCACGATAATTACTTGACATCTTGGATCTCCAAGTTCTTCTTTGTTGTCCTATCCTTCCATGCAGTGACCCAACTCCAATGATTTGCCCAATGACATCTTGTGAAATGGATCAAGAAATTTATCAATATAGATAATAAGAAAAAAGATTAAGGTAAGATAGTAATAATGAGAATCGTGTTAGGTGGGGTAGAGAAAAAATATCTTCAATTGGTACCTATCAAGTCGTCATCTTTATGGATGAGATGCTGGACCTTATCAAAGTTGGTGAAACTGAACTTATACATTGGTATGAGTATATTTTCAGAGGAGATTTTGACAACTGATGTTGCTCGATTGAGTCTCACCATGAATTCATTAGGAACTGATCGAAATTCTTTTTTATGGGGGATAACCTTAAAACCGGAGAGTTCATAAATAATTCCTTCCTGAAGTAGTGAATCGAATAGTTTAGCATCATCTCTACTGGCCAAGGCTTCAATACGCATTTCCTACAATGGGCAAAAAATATAAAGTGAAAGAGCTATATGTGTCAAATAAGTGTTTATAAGAAGATACAATATAACAGATATTTAGCAAGTCTCACTTACATTTTCATCAATCAGTATGCAATTGAATCCAGCCCAACTGGCCTCTGATAGCTTCCAGATATTGCTGACACGTACTTGTATCTTCCAATTCCGTCTATCGAGGGAGAGATCAGAGAGAAGCTGGTACGCCATGATTGTTTTGTTGTAGGGGAAAAGGAAGCTAATTTCAGAATGAAATGGCAGAGTGCGAATGGCAGAACGGGTGTTAAAGGGAACATTTGTAAATTGCAGTAATTGAAAGGTCTCTTATTTATGTAAGTTACAAAAATTATTTTGATTAATGACATAATTAAATTGCATGAAAAGGAATTAAAGAATTATAATAATATTATTGAATTAAATGAACAAGTTGCACAGACATAGGAAAATAATGCCGGATTTATCACAAATTATAAGGAAAAGAACATTATGACCTACCATTTTTCAAGAAGTTGGCTTCGAAAATGCCTATTCCTGAATTTGCTATTGTGGATACATATGAAAGATATTATTCTTGCACCTTTACTCAGCCAACGTCATACTTAGGCAGAAGAGGAGGTATTGATTCTACCTATTTCTTTTCCAGTTTTAGGTATTTATGTAAAGCATGGAGTTTTCTTTATGCTTATTAATTGCTATAGAAATTTAAACTTACGTCATTGCTGCACCGAGGGCTAGGCTTGGGGAATTTGTTGACTACGACTTCGATAATGAGGATGAGGATTGGCTTCAACTGTTTAGCCATGAAAACATGACTATTTCACTTGGAAGGTGATAGCTAAAACTTTATATTGTCTTGTCAAACCATCGAAATTTTAACAACTAAGAATTTTGATGACATGTGGATATAACTTTTTCCCAAAGGAACATCAAAGACCAGCACTGCTCAATATGGCGACAATATATACATTATATACAAATGAACGCACGACCATTGAAATTCGTTCTTAAAACATACATGAAGACTATTTAATGGTCAAAATTTTAACAACCTCAATGGAGGAGGTGTCGCAACCACCACTAGTCAGGCTCTGAAGGCGCTCGGATACCCTGTTTATAAAAAAAAAAGTTACAAACTTAAATAGCTTCTATGAGTGAACTCTATATATCCTAAGTTTATTGGTGAATTACTTATACCAACTGGAGGTAGAAAATGAAAGTTATTATGTAGAATGATAATTTGCTCTCTTGTTGTACTTAAATAACCTTGTTTGAATAAGGGAATGTCTCTGGCCAAATTTGTCATGAACATGAACTTCAACTACCATCGTCCACTATCAGTTATGTCAATTGCAGGTTCCTTCCCTCTGTGTTTCTCACTCCCGTTGTAACTCACTTTCAGACCCGAACATGGATTTGGGATTTATGCATGTAGGTCTAGTTGTTTTTGAATATTCAAGATGTTCCAAGGGTTCGGGAACAGTCAGTGTCCTGTTTTGCTGTAGGAAGCTGCCCCATTTTTCTGTTTTCCTCCCAGAATCAAAACTAAGGCAATGAAGTAGTGCAACATTGCCATCACTGAGATGTGTGCTTTGACAAGAGCATGCATGATATCATACTTGAATAGAACCAACTAAACACCACAACTCATGAATAAGAGCAATTCTCATCTCCCTAAAGACACAATGAGAATCGAATGCACTCAAAACATCAACTTTAAGAGCCAAGCTCTAAACTGGTGCTCCCGGGTAGACTAATTCTCATTAACTCCACCTTGGATATTATTAATTGAATCGAATAATTCTTGAAAAATTTAAAGATAACAAATATTAAAATATTTAGGAGCCAAACTCTCAAGCAAAATAAAGATTAATCATATTAGCATATAAAATACCTGAGCTCCTTTGTAGTTTTTGAGAATGGTGGTAGTAATAAATCTATAATAAAAATAAATACAGCTCTATAATCGTGGCACAAGAGCTGCAAATTAATGGTGGTAGAAGTAAAGAAACAAATTATGTTACCTTGTGGAGAAATCTAAAACAAGCGCCTAGTTTTCACGGCAAAGAGGAGTGAAAGGGAAGAGAGGGAGCGTAGAAGAGGGAAAATGAAAATCTTTTAACTCATATTGTTAATAAAGCCAGCCGATCCCTACTCCTCCTTGCCGTTAGTCACTATCGTAAGGTTCTCTCCGTTAGCTGCTCTTAATATGTTGCCGTTTTTGGCAATTTAAATTCAGGGACAAGTTGGGACATGTGGTGCGCTATAATTTGATTTCCACATCCAGGGTGGATGTGTCTCACATATGCAATATCTACTCAAGGGAGAGTGAGACGGGTGGAGAGAGACAGATAGAGAGAGGGGGAGGGAGGAGGAGAGATTTTAAATTTTATATTGTTATGTTTAATTTTAATTTTTTATTTTTATATAATTTAAAATTATTTTATAGTGGCACGCTAACTAAATTACCACATGGTGCTGAGTCAACATGCACGTCACACTGCCACATCAGTAAACTTAACGGTGTTAATAGAAAGTTAATGGTCTATACCAAAATATTATATTTTGAAAACGTTTTATAGTGCAAAGTTACAAAAAAGATTTTATACCAAAACGTTACATTCACCAAAAGTTTTGTACCAATAGTGTAATTTTCCCCGGGAATTCATAGAAGGAATAAGGAATCGAAGGCCTGAGAGTCAGACTCGAGTTTTGGAAGACCGACTGAAAACTAAAGGATTGCTTGTCTGGCTGAGTAGTCTCGGGCTCCTCACTTCGATGATTGACTTACAAACAGAAGAAGAAGGGAAAAACCATCCTTGGCTTTGAAGGAGGAGAGCAAACCTAAGGAAGCAGAATACGGATGTCGGCATATGTAGCACAGTCGTGTTCAAGAGTTAAATGGTCACGCACATGTCTAACCCCGACAAGTTCAGGTCCACTGATTACTTGAAAAATTACATCTGCTACCATTCCAAAGAACATCGAGCAGACCTTTCAAGGAAGCCTTGTGTTTGCTGCAAGTTGGAAGTGAAACTCGCCCATCAAGGCCGCGTTCATCAGTTGTTCAACTGCATAAGTGAGAGTGCGAACGGAGAAGAAACAAGCAACAGCATTCATTGACTTCAGAATAACCGATTCGCCGATCTATCATGCTCGTGTCTCACAGACCAAAGTCAAAGGCATTCTTTTCCATGGAATTCACCAAATGTTCAGTCAGGATGGAATGATCCCATTAGGAACCTCAATCCTTTTCTGATTCAATCCATTGGCCGATCAATTTCAAATTAAAAAAAGAATGATACCGAGAAGATTAGCATGGCCCCTGCGCAAGGATGACACACAAATTGAGAAATGCTCCAAATTTTTGAATTCCAAAAAAAAGGAGAGACCAATTTCGTCTTTTTTTTATTCAACTTAATAGTTGTTATCAACCGTTAACAATATAGATATACATAATTACCACTGCAATCCAGTATTTAGTAGAGTTTGGGGAGAAACTGTATGGTCTTCATAGGAGTGTGAGAACAAGTATAAATTAAATTATAGTGATTAAGGAAAAATACGGTTTAGTAGAGTCAGTATCGCCCTTGTTCTCTAAGTTAGAAGTCCTAGGTTCGATATCAAAGATCGAAACCAAAGTGGATTGGTGAAGGTGGTGAGACGTCTTTTTCTCTTGAGTCAGATCTCATATTCGGATCTTGTGAATGAAGAGAATTCGTCTAGATAGAATTGTACTTTAAATCTTAGTAGACCTCTCAGCTCGATCTGGGTTAGTCAAGATTGATAATTTATCTTTCAGCATGTGCATTGTTATTCATAAATCATTTAAATTACTGATTAATCCAATTTAAATTGAGTAGACTTATTAAGAGATAAAACTCTTTCAATATAAATTTTCTCCATTCACTGTCAGAAATGATAGAAAGGCAAATCACCGGAAAGCAAAGGAATAATTGGGTATGTAATTACTTCAACTCCAATTTTTATTAATCGATCGATGATTATGTTCAGAATAAATGGAAAAGAATCAGCAGAAACAATTCTCCATCAACTTTACAAATTCTCTGAAATCAATCTTCCCATCTCCGTTCTCGTCGAAAGCTCCGATCATCCTCCCGCAGTCCTCCTTTTTCTTCCCTTCCTCGAGCCCTAGCCCCACCAGAACTCTCTGCAACTCCTCCGCATCGATGAACCCGTCCCCGTTCGCATCGAACACCCGGAAGGCCTCCCTCACCTCCTCCAAGCTCGGCTCCTTCTCCTCGAAGAGCCTCGACATCTCCCCCGCGCCGATCCTCTCCCGACCCTCCCACTCCCCGGTGCAGGAGAGACCCAACCGCCCCATCACCGTCTCGGCGTCCTCCTTGAGTATGCATCTCGTGCCGTCTTCTTGGTGGCGAAGGATCGGCTCTTTCTGGGACCTGTCACCTGCCCATGACCCATTCGACGGGTTGCCGAGCTCGGCTCTGTACTGGAGAGAGGACCAGAGCCTGAAGACGGACTTGTGGAGGCTGGTCACCCATGCTTGGATGCTCCGGCCCAGGATGATTTCGATTAGGGTTCCGGGGAGCTGGACGAAGCACGGGTGGGCACTCGATGGCGATGGCTGCTCCATTGGAATCTCCTTGAACGTTAAGTACGCGATGTGTCTATGGTTCTGTAACGCGGGAGGAGAAGACAACAGAAGAGATGGGATTGCAAGGGGAAAGATGGTGCGGGAAGTATATATACATTGATTGAACGATGGTGGTGTTAGAGAAAGGTCAAATTTTGAAGCTCTGAGGAGGGAGGGGAGAAGCTGCTTGTCGGGTGCAGAGAGTCGGTCAGCGGAAGAGACGGGTGGAGAGAGAGAGAGAGAGGAGAAATTGACTTTTTATTTCTTGATCTTTCTTTCGAGGAAGATGGGAGGAAGGTACGGTGCTCCTGCAAAACTGGAGCAGGGGAAGAGATTTTTAAGAAATTCCATCTGGCCATGTTATGGCCAGAAAATGCTATTTCAATTTTTTATTAATAATATTTATTTTTAAAGATAATTCGATATTTTATACTGATGTGTCAAATAATAATTAATTATAATAACACGTTTTATATTTATTAATAAATATTTTTTCTTTAAAAATGATTCGATACTCTATGTTGACATGCCAAATATTTATCGTTCGGGTTTATAATATCATTCACACGCTTGGCTCTTGCAAGGATTTCTCATGATTCATAGAGATGAGTCTATAGTGCAAATGGGTCTTCATTCATTCAAATTTAACACCAGTTAATCTGATGAAAGATTAATTTTTTTCCAACATATCCTTCGTTCATAATTTTTGAAAGGGGCGAAAATTTATATAATACCATTTGAGGAAGTGATTTTGAGAATAGTACCACTTTACAATATTTTTTAGAAATAACACCAGTATATAAAAAAAAATTAAACATTTTTCAATATTCCCTCTTTGCCCCTCTCATTCTCCCTCGACCCTAAAAATTTCATTAATCAATTTCCTCCCTCTCTCCCTTTTCTCTCAGTTGCAGTCACCTCCATTCTCGTTGTGCCTCCTTGCCGCCATCCCCTCCGTGGCGGACTAATACGTGCCAGCAACTGGCAGACAGGCGAGACAGCAGTTGTGTGCAAGGCATTTGGTTTAACGACCTCGAGACAACAACCAGGATAGAGAGAGGAAGAGCTCAAGATGGCTAGGAGAGAGAATCATAGTGTTCAGGAGAGAGACTCGGGAAAGTCAAGAAGGGTGGCTCGTTAGCAGCTGACATGGGCAAAGCCGCAATGTTCGCATGCACGACATCTGTCCAGCAACCTAGGGGTAGCGGCCGAGATAGAGAGTTCAAGGAGATAGAGTGAAAGCGATCAGGGAGAGAGAGAAGGTGACTGGGAACAGAATGGAGATGGGATCAAAGATGAGAGAGGGGAGCTTCATGGCCGTGGCAAGCTAAGAAGTCCCTCCCGTGGCTCCCTGTAGATCTGAAATGGGGGAGGAGCTATGGGGGACAATGAACAGTGTTCAGTTCACGTTTTCCCCTTTTCATTTTTTATTTATTTTTGCTTTGCTTTTTTTATTTTAATTTCATTTTCTTTTCCTTTTCTAAAACTAAAAAAATTAATAAATTAATAAAATAAAATAGAAATAAAAAGCGATTGACTTGTATCAAAATCAGGTGTCTAATAAAAGTAGATGACGTTGAGATATTTTTGTACTTGGCGAGATCATATTGTTTGTTTGGTGGAGAATTTTATTAGAAAATTTATCATATTTAATGATGTTATTTTTTCTTTTTAGTTGAATTGGTCTCGACAAGGGATAAATTGGTCGCGGTACGAGATAAATTGGTTTTGAAAAACAATGTTTTGTCAGATGTGACGAGAAATTCTATTTTTCTTCTCATTTAAATAGTTCCGATAAGAGTTGAATAGGTCCCGGTAAGAAATAAATAGGTCCCAAAAAAATGTCTCATTCAGATGTGACGAGGAATTACATTTTCCTTCTCAGTTGAATAGGTCCGATATGAGTTGAATAGGTTCCAGTAAGAGATAAATAGGTCCGGGTAAGAGATAAATACGTCCCGGTAGGAATTAAATAAGTCCCAAAGAACAATACTTCAATCAGATGTAATGAGAAATTCTATTTTCCTTCTCAGTTAAATAGGACGTAGTAAGAGTTGAATAGGTCCCGGTAAGAGATAAATAAGTTCTGATAAGAGGTAAACACGTCCTGAAGAATAATGCCTTAGTTAAATATGATGAGGAGTTCTATTTTTCTTCTCATTAAATATGTCCCAGTAAGAATTGAATAGGTCCTGGTGAGAGATCAATTGATTTCGAAGAACAATGTCGTAGTCAGATGTGATAAGCAATTCCATTTTTCTTCTTAGTAAAATAAGTCCCGAAGAATAATGCCTTAGTAAGATGTGATGAGGATTCTAGTTTCCTTCTCAGTTAAATGAGTCTTTATAAGAATTAAATAGGTCCCGATAAGAGATAAATAGGTCCCGAAAAACTATGCCTTAGTCAATGTGATGATGAATTTTATTTTTCTTCTCAGTTGAGTAGGTCCCGATAAGAGATAAATAGATTTTGTATATAATAATTGGTTAAAAAAGTTCATTGTCTATATGATGAAAATACATATAAAGATCCGGATGTCATCGGGCATGGGGACTGCTCTAGGAGAGGGAGGGGGACGACAGTGAGAGGGGGAGGGGTACGACACTGGGCACGGGGACGACATCTAGAGAGGGAGGGGGATGGCACTGGGAGGGGGACGACACGGGCATGGGGATGGGCACTAGACTGGCAAGCATGGGCCGGTGATGGCATTAGCGGACACGAGCACAATCGGTAGCTTGGCAGGTTGGCTCAACAACTCGGCGGCAGACGGAACGGGCAGTGGTAGAGGAGGCTGCTGTTGCTGGGGAGAGAGGGAAGGAAAGTTTGTGGAGGGAACGATGTGAAATAGAGGAGGGAAAAGGGATTTTCATTTTAGATGGACAAGAGGAAGAGGACAAACATAGGGGCAAACATGACAATTGGCATAAATTGGTAATATTTCTCAAATTTGTTATAATTTAGTGTCATCTATATAATAGAGAAGAAGAGAAGCTCTACTTTTCATGGTTAACACTATTTTTGAAACCTAACTTAAAAAATGATATTAGATCACCTACTTCAATTTATTTTGGTTGAAGATATGTATTTTTGACCCATACCACTGATATCCATAACTTTAACGGACCATGATTAACTCAATTCGAGCTGAGTGGGCTACTAGCGTGTAAAAGTCATTTAATATAATTTTCTCTATTCACAAGAGTTCAATTCAAGGCATCATTTAAAAGAAATAAACATCCAACCACATCAACCGATGAATTTGGTGAGGATTTGTATTTGAATCCTAATTATTTGACTTGGGGGTGTTGTCCGCCGGCCCTGTTCTGTTCTGTTCTGTTTTTTCATCCTGTTCTTCGTCTCTTTTTTAAATATAAATGTTTTATGTCCCCTAATTTGTTATTGTCTGTTGACCTGTACATTATCACAACGATTTTTCCAATGAAAAAACACCGATTCTTCTTCGATCTTGCACTGAAATTCCGTCTCGTGTCTGATCCTCCAGGCAGCTCATGAAAATAAGCATACAAACCCGAACAGCCCGAACAGAATCGATTCTCGGGTCACAGTCTATGCCAATGGCCGAACCATATTCAATTGTCGTCGGACCAAAAAACCACGGGGACGGGAACAGCACGAAGAAATCAATAACAATTTGTTCCCGACCCAACCTCACCCGACCGTCTCCTGTTTATATGTCAAGGCAACCCTATCGCTCGAGTTGTATCTTAAATTGCACACCGTCCAATGTTGTTGATACTGTTTCCGGACGCGACTTCAACAATATCAGGCGTGCGTGTTTTTACGCATGACTTACCGGCTTGGCTCTTGGCACTCGTTTGAACGCGCGAGGGAGACTTTGTCAAGAAAAGACACCCAGCTGTTGACTTCTCCCACTATCTATGGTGCATTTTCCTGATTCATTAATGTCTGTCACATTTCTTGGAAGTACACATTGTGGGCTGCTCCCTTTCCCACTGATGCAGAAAATGAAACTTTATATCTCATGTTACAATTATCATGTTTATTAGCAAAGTTTATTATAATAAAAAATTACATAAGTTAAAATTTTACAAGTGATGAAGTATTTATTTGCAAAAAAAAAAAGATATTTTTAGATTATGTCAGTTTTACAGCCAACTGTACAAGTCATACTTGAAACTTCATTTTCGGTGGGTATAAGGTTATAGGTTTGAATCCCTTTTACGGGCTTGTGTCGAAATATATATTGGAAGTGAGCTCTTCGATCTCTCTTAGAGGACATTATTTTCTTGAACCGCTAGACTCTTGATGTTTGCTGTGCTCAGGGTACCGATGAAGAATGTTGACCGTTCAGTATGTTTAATCTGTTCGTGATTGAACATGCAAACTCGAATATCATTTAATGGAGAAACCGAATTACCATTATTACTATCATTCATTTTTATTTTTATTGTTAAAGAAAAAGACTTTTTTTCCATATACATGGGAGGCGCATTGGCCTAGAAAGGGTAGAAGGAAGGGGGATAAAATGGCACGGGAAGTCCCATGGGTGAGATCGAGCCCAGGTCCTCCGGG
This sequence comes from Lagerstroemia speciosa, assembly GCA_037672795.1. Lineage (NCBI taxonomy): Eukaryota > Viridiplantae > Streptophyta > Magnoliopsida > Myrtales > Lythraceae > Lagerstroemia > Lagerstroemia speciosa. The sequence goes on from CM075310.1 coordinate 5,609,856, forward strand.
TCACTGGACGAGAGTCATACCAACTGTACTAAGCTCTCTTTCTAAAGAAAAAAGACTTACATATGCACTCCGTCTCATCATTATTCTTTGCATAGCACTGGATCTTTTTTTTTCTTTGGACTACTGGTATTCAGAAACTCAATAAGTTCTGATTAATCTAATTCAGGTTAGGAAGGCTCACTAAAAGGTAAAATCCTCAAAAGTTAAATTGTCCTACCACCTTGACCAATCCACTTTAACGATTAACTATATCTTTATAATATCACAAAATACTAGTAGTTTTCCGTTGTGCCATGTGGTGAAACGACTCCACCTAAGACTTTCTCGAGTCCACAAGTGTCTCTGCTCTCTTTATCCCGAACCATGTACGCATTTTCCTTTCTTAAAATCACCCTAATTACTCGAGCGACTTTATTTACCTGCGAGACAACCTGAAATTTACCGAGGTCATTCGGAAGTTTCGTGGATCAAACTTTCCACCGTTTTCTAGACATTCCACGAATTTGTTCTCTAATGGTCAAGACCAACACCATTTGTATTTGTCGGCCCATTATGTTTGCAGAGCTGAATCGATAAAAGGAACGAATTAATGAACAGGATGATCGACTGGATCCATTGTTTAATCCACCCCAAAGAAATAGATCAGGGGTGAATCAGTGAGACCAAGTTATCAAATCCTGATGATACACAAACAGTTTGCGAGCTTGGTTACAACTCAACTAATTAAGTGCCTAAAATTCGGTAGGGAGTTGGATACCCCCATTTATGATCCGTTCAAGGACCAACTTAATGTGTATTCGCCAACAATAACCGAAGACCACGAGGATGCTGATCAGCTTATGCTTTCGATGATAGGGAAAGAGTAGTAGAGAATTGGGTAACAAAAATTATCAGTTCAGATTTTTAGATGGATATGAATACGATATCTCATCCACAAGTTATGAATCGATCCGGCATAATAAGGCCGCCTCTCCGACAAATAATTTTGAGATCAAGCTGGCCATCATCCACACATTGCAAATCTCAGCTTCTTTTGGGGACACCGAATGAAGACACCATGACCATCTTAATAGCTTTCTGGATATCTACGACACATTGCATCTCAATGGGAATTCCAGCTAAAACCGTCAGAATGCAGTTTTTCCCTTTCTCACTAAGGGATAAGGTAAAATATTGGTTAAATTCTCTTCCGTCAAACTTTTTTACAGCCCGGGATATGGTTACTCAGAAGTTTCTCACTATTTTCCACCGGGCAAGACCATGAAGTTGAGAGGCGACATCACATCATTTAGTTGGCACGCTACTCAATGAGCATGCCCTCACAATAAACTTTTTTCAAAATCTTGTTCACGATATTAGGATTTGAATATGTAAGAGGTTGCATCAAAACAAGTAATTTACAGATGAATCGAGTGACGTAATCAAATATACTTAATTCAAATTTTGACTAATTATTAAAATTATAATGAATCACCTTTATCCACACGGTAGAATCGAATAAAACTAATTAAAAGAAATTAACAAGCGATCAAATCAGGTTATGAAAACCTACGGATCGCAACTTCTTCCAGTCGTAACTCTGAGTCTAATTTATCTGTACTTATGCTGCTAATAAATTATCAGTATTAACCAAGGATTTGGATCTCGACTTAAACATCTCTCGCTTATAATAAGGTCGTGCTCTCAATAGCAAGTTAACATACTTTATCTCTAGGTGATTAACAGGTGAGAGCCCTTCATGTTTCAATCCTAATCAGTAACCTAGGGTGATTGATTATATCTACATCTGTCTCATGAATAATCTTGTCACTCAACACAAATCAACATAAATTATACTATGCCTAACTTAACCTAACATTCCTCTCTTGATTTCGATTAAAATTTTAATTTAACTTAATTGTTGATAAAGCAATTATGTCGCATTTGGAACAGTAATAGTATATATAACTCAACTAATCCACGAACATAAATGAGATAAAAATAGAATTAAAATAAACGAATAGGTTCCAATAGTCACCTTAGAATGAAATACTTGGATCATAATAAAATGAGTTCAAATGCATCAAAAATAAGGAAGACATTTATCTAATTGATAGAAGAACGAGGGAATTAAATTAATGCGAACAAGTTTAGCATCTCTACTCAAACTGAATTTTCAAGATCTTGGTCTTCTTCCATGTCTCTAAATAAAATTTAAAAAAAAAAAAACCTTCTTATAGGATTATGTCTCTAAATTGAGCCATGAAGGATAGCGGCTTCTAGGATTATAATAGACCTTTGGTGGTACTGTGTTGATAGGTCAAGTGTCGGTGCTGGTTATACAGTTCATCTTACATGTTCACCGTTAAACACAAAAAGTCCAAAGATTACATGGCAGATGGCTCGGTCTCGACTATTGTTGCCCTCCTTTTTTTTATTCATAAATAAAAAGAATATATGTTTTTTTTTTCACATCTCCATTGATGGACTCTTCTATCATGACCTTTAGATATATGGTGAGTCAAAGGCAAAACAAGATGGGCCCATTAAAATTTTTTTCTACAAGGACTTACCTTATTATGTTCTAGGCTGGTCATGGAACCTCTATCGTCCACTAAGGGACACGTTCTGGTCTCCATCCAACAATGGATGTGGATCCGATCCGTCCCAATACGGACGATAGAATTTTTTTGCTCGATGGTTAAGTTTGAGTTCCCTCTCTATTGACTTCTTGAAAATTTGATGCCTCTGTATATAGGATTGACTTTCCAAAATGATTAGGTCTATTTCTTAAGCTTCTCACCTAAGAAACAAAATCTAACAAACCAGTTGGAGCAGCCTTATTCTCAATATGTTTGAATATTACTAGTGAGTCTTATAAGATGTTAAGATTATCTAAACCTAAAATCTTAAACTAATATGTGGCAACACCCTTCTTTATTCTTATTAAGATTTGAACATGTTGGGTGGGGTTATTGTTTCATTAGTATGCCAAGTATTGTTAATGAGTTTTATAAGATTGGGCTCATACTCATGTAAATATTCAAACCCGTATGTGGTTGTGCTGAATTTTTCTTATGAACACAAATTTGTTTCAGGTGAATGATGTGGGATTAAAACTTTAACAAAGCTAATCCTTTTTTGTAAGGGTGGCAATTTGGGCAAGCCGATCGGATAAGAGGGGAGCCCAATAAGGTGCGAACTGAGCACAACTCAACACACAGCCTTATTGGGCTGGCCCGACCCATTAGCACTGTAATTAACTTTTTTATTTATTTTAAATTTATTTCAATATTTTTATCTAATAAAAATTTATTTTTCACATTATTTTTATTATCAAATTAGTTTATTTTTATGTTATAAGACTATCAGTCCTAGCCAGCACGACCCGTAAGGATGTGACCAAATAACCTTTGGCCCATGCATAGTCTTATCATATCGGGCCCTGATTGGGCCTAAAATTGCCACCCCTACTTCTTGTGTGAATCGCATTGGAAATTTTTCATACTACAATAGAAGGTTATGGTGGGGAACGCATGGTATTGGACTCGAATGTGGAATTTATGATCACTAAATCTAAGTATGGAAGAGAAAGACCTAACTCATGGTCAATTATTGGGACTTATTTCTGGAACTTATCCAATAAGCGAATAAGGAAAAGAAAGCATCACTCCTTATCAGTTTTCATCTTCAAAGTATAGAAGAAAAATGACAGGCTTGTGGTCGGTTAATGGTGAATCTTCTAGGAACTTGGCAAGTGAGAGCTATGTTGACATATGAGAACGTGAAATATAAGAAAGTTGAGTGTTATCATCCATCAGTTTAAACTTTTTCATTGAACATAAGGTAGCCTACGTATAAAATCAATAGGAAATTTGAATAATGATCGTCACTTCATCAACTTCACGGCCCATTTGCGCCTTGTTGAAATGTTTTTCTTTCCAACGCAAACACGAGGATGACAATAGTGGTGACCCGGCCACATAATGTTCGAACTTTCATGAACGACCACCAATATATCAAATGAACTGAACAATCTCTATTATCATTGGCCCATCGATACAGCGCAGTTAAATGTTTAGTACAGTCTAAGAAGGTAGTGTTGCTTAGAGCAACCCTCGAATATCAACCTTACCAAACCGTATAGAAGTAAGTTTTGTACGACTAGACTATTACCTTAGGCGTGGAATTGTTAATTAGATGCGTACAAATATCTAAATGTGCGTCCTAATTTCAAACGAGAGTAACAACCTTAGGTTTATATATACACATATATATATATATATATGAACTCCATGAGTCCTGTCCACGAGCCGGTTTGGGCTCGGTACCAGCCTGGTCAAAATCGGACTGAAACTGGTCGGGATCGTCCTCAAACCACAAGGCTTAAGGTTAGGGGCCAGTTCCAGTGGCCCTAAAAATCGGAACCAGCGAGCGAGAAAACTAAAATTTAAAAAAAAAAAAAAGAAAAAAAAAAGAAAAAGAAGGATTCCTTGCCCCCTATCACCACTGTCAATTGACAATAGGCCCACCGCCCACCCCCATCCTACACGCAGGCCTACCCCATAGGACTTTAGTTGCATTTTTTTTTTCAGATACATTTTCAATTTTAGATATTTATTGCGTGATGCAAAATACGAATAAGTTCGTTGTATAAATTACCATTCAAATCTTGACACATGTGCAGTTGATCAACAATAATTGTAAAAATTCTACAAGTGTAAAAAATTTAACTGTGATTTACACAACGAACTTGTTCTATAAATTAAATTTTATTTAATTTTAATAGAAATCGAACCAGTTGGTTCGGAACTAGACGGGAACCATAGTTCCGAAGCGGAACCATCTAGTTCCAAACTGCCCCTCAACTAATGACAGTTCCAAGGGGCCACAGAACCAGAACCGTCCAGTTCTGTAACCATGACTAGGACTAAACTCCATAGTCCATACGGCCGGATATTTTCAATTTTATAGGGTTTCCCGCACTAGTTGGTATCCGCGTCGTGAAGTCATTGGAATTTGAATTTGACGATCCTAAGCAATGGTTGACTCTGTAGCTCGAAGAGAAGACGTCGGCGATCGATTCTTCAAAGCGTGTAGGTGGACGTCCCCGTCCCACTATCCTCTCCTCACCAAACAAAAAAAAGGAGGGCTTGAAATCGAATGCAAAATATCTAGAAAAAATGAACACATAATTTTCACGATGAGAATCAAATTTAAGATTTTTTTTTGGATATCTCTACGGGGATACCAGCCTCTGGGAAGAATGTAATGATTTTTCTCATCAATAATATAATTAAATAACAAAATTCATCTATAAAACGTTTGTGTCTAGTCAATTATTTTAACGTTGTCCATAATTTAACAATCCTATGACCAAAATGCCCCTTACGCAAAAGCAAATTTCGTTTGATATTCCTTTTCTTGTCCTTGCCGCTCCCCTCGTCATTGGTCTTGTCTCTATAGAACCATTCCGGCCGGCTTGTTTCATCCAATTCCCCTTCCGAAAGGAAGTCAGGAACCATCACCGATACTCCTCTCCCTTGCCACCCCAATCTTCAGGGTTTAATTCTGGATTGGGTCCCTCTGCTTAATCGGATCTTGATGTTGGACTCTTTGATTTCTTGTCACTGACAGCTCGAAAGCTTGGAACTTTAGCTTATAATAGGTGACGTGTGCCGACTCAATTTTAATCGTTTGTCGCTGGGTATTGATCTGATTTTGTTGGCCGCTCTCTCCTTGACGACGTGGGATTGAAATTTCTGCCGATTGGCAGGCATGGGAAGATCCAATTAGGGTTCTTTCTTTTTGGGTGGTTCTGATCTGACTGCGGTGGTGTCTTGGTATCAGAAACTGGGTTTCACCTTCTATGTTTTGCTCTTGAAATGGTCTACTTGCATAGCTCAATCTCTGTTTGCAAGAACCCCGTTGACCAATTCAATCCCATGAGGAGCTCCGTGAAGTCGACTTATAAATCCCGGACTAGAAAGGCCTCACCGGCCTCGAACTGCCCAAAAGTCATGCCATGTCGTGGGACGCGATGGGCTGCGGTCGATGTGGTGATCTTGGTCGCCGTGATCAGTGCCTGTGGATTCTTGCTATACCCATATGCTGAGGTTACGTTTGTTTGGCTGGTGGGAACCGTTGGGAGCATCGGTTACATGGTTAAAGAGGAAATCTGCAATGAGCCACTGGTTTATGGATGCATCTGGATTGGTGCATCTTGCTCTGCACTGGCTACCTGGGGGCTTGTGATGTGTTTCACTGGCCAAAAGTGCGGGGATCCAAAGTGCAGGGGACTTAGGAAGGCAGCGGAGTTCGATATTCAGCTGGAAACCGAGGAGTGTTTGAAGAATTCAAGCTCGGACGGGGAAGGGTCGAGGAAGGGCATGTTTGAGCTGCCCCGTGACCATCACACAGAATTGGAGGCTGAGCTGAAGAAAATGGCTCCACCCAATGGGAGGGCCATTCTTCTTTTCAGGGCGAGGTGCGGGTGCTCCGTCGGTAAGTTGGTGGTGCCAGGGCCGAGAAGATTGAGAAAGGCAAAGGACTAGAAAAGGAAAATGAATAATACCACCATGTCTTTTAGCAAAAAAGGTTATCAATAAAACCAATGATTAGTTTCGGTTAGTCTTATGGGTAGCATGATACATGGAATAAGCTCTTGTGACTTGAGAGATACAGGCATGAATCTATACATCTGGTTATTGGAATGGAGCCCCTTGTCCAAAGCTGCCTTTTACTCTTCGTTTCTGCTTTTTGCTGGCATTTTGCGTTGTTTGTTTATGCGTGGTAAAGTATGATCCCCGATTACAAGTGTTCAGAGAAGTTTATCTTTGGATATAAAGCCCCACTTGCAATCATATCAAAGACTTCTGCTGATTCAAGTAGCGATTTTTGCGAGCCTAGGAGTTTTGTTTCAAGGTCCTATCTTCTTCATGTCAGTAGCATGCCGTTAATGGAGAGAGTATGGCTCGATTTACTTCGTTCTCTATATCCATTACCACTTCCATGGACAGTTGCCGGACTCAGGCGGAAGGGTGAAGAAAATCCAGCACCCGACGGGTCGGGGGTATGTTTGTAAGTTGCTAAAACTGTCGTGGAATCTTAACGAAGAACCATTGGTAGACCATCCGTGTATCTGTGCTCTGATGCCGGCTGCAAAATTCTTGAACGCGAGCGTGCGGAAGAGAAGCAGGAGAGGTTGAAGGGCAATAGAGAGAGAGAGGAACAGACAAGAGCAAACCATTAAATTAATCATTAAATTTGTAGTGAATCATTAATTTAGTTCTCAAAATTTGAAAACCATCAATTTGGTTCTTAATGTTCACTTCTGTTAGTCATTTGGTCTAAGCGTTATAATGTTATTTTTGGACTCTGACAAGGATGTGATGGCTACTACGTCAAGGGCTCTCACATATCACATGACAATCAATAAGTGGATAAAATATGTTTTATTTTTTAATTTCAACAATTCATAACTCGTCACGTGGCATGTAAACCCATTGATGTGGCGGACACCGTCCACGTCAGCATCCAGAAACGACGTTATATTGTGTAAACTAAATTGACTAACGGAAGTGAACATCGATGATCAAATCGATGGCTTTCAAACTTTAAGCACCAAATTCATAGTTCGTTAAAACTTTGAAGACCAATTTGATGGTTAACTCAATATAACCACATAGGGAACGGTCTAGCTAGCATTCAAACCCAAGTTCCTTGTGAGTAGGGGGTTAGTGTAAGTGAGCCGAACCGAGCCCGAACTATTTGCAAATCATCTTATCTCACTTATACCCTTACTTGCGGGTGCCAGTTGAGCACTATCCAAAGTGCAACTCTTCTTTCCAGTGGAGAAATTATAACGGATACTGATCATAATTCCTAAGTTTTGGATGCATGCATTATCCGATTGGATTTACGATCTTAACCCTACATGGAATCTTTATTACACGATATGTTTCATGCACTCGTCATTTTTTTTCTTCATGACATTAACATGTAAGTCCATGAAGGCATAGTTATTTCAACCTCCATTGATTTAATTATAGTTCAATGATTGAGTTTACTGTAGATTTTTCATAAATTTCAATTCAGGTTTTTTGGTCTGGCATATTAGTAGATTTTAGTTAACTTCAACAAAATTTTTAGTATGTTTAATTATTAATTTCTATTGATCTTTGAACTCTATTGGCATTCTAAATATAACAGTTTCATAATTATTATACCAAATAAAAATTAATTGAATTAGTAGCCTAACCTTGTAAATGGCAAATTGCTTCCTCTTACATGCCCAGTTCCAGGTATCACATGGTTAGACTGGAATGGAAAACCACACCAGTCCAGACCACTTGCTTAATTTCACCTTCATTTTGCAGGATTTCACTTGTCTTCAGATCTCATCTTTGATCTTGTTGCTACAATCTTGACACTTATTCTGTTTAGCCCCTCATCATCCATAATCACACTTTCAAGTTCCGTCGACCGATTCACTCTCGTTACAAGCCGATCAATAGAAGAATACAAGGACCCATTTCACCTGCTACCATCTAGTGCGACGGCTTCAAAAACAAACTAAAGCCAGAAACTTTCATTAGACAACTGACCCTATGAAAGGAAAAAATGCACTCGCGGAAAGAATGAACATGGAAAATACTGAGAGTAAAGAAAGACATGAACCTTCTCTTCGCTCGAAATGAAATGAAGGTTTATTCCGATCGTTTCTTTAATCGGTTATGTGATTTCCTTTTACAGCTATACCGTCAGTAGCAACTGATCATTGTCTACAGTGTGATCCGCAATCCAATGTGAATGTGAAATCAATATCAATAATCCTCTCGGAATAAAAGTTAAGTGCTAGGTCGAACAAAGCATCGAGACTACAAAACTTGGATCAAGCCACCCTTTACACTCAGCATGTCAATGTGGTTTTGGTACGTACCCATCGACAGCAAAATTTCGGGTTGCAGCGGGAATCGCCAGGCGAATTCCATCAAGTTCAGGTTTAGCAATCACTTGACACCCAAGACGGGACCTGCCAAATCCCAATACACCTTATTATTTTTCGAGAAAGGATGACAGGTGGAATTTGATCAAGGTTGGATGAAAAGAATGTAATGAAAATGGAAACTCACGTTTCTGTCAGCCCAAAAGCCAGATCCAACATATCATTTTCTTCATCAGTGGGGTCCTCCAATTTATTGTAGTACTCCATGTCCTGCCACAAGGTTCAGTTTCTTAGTTTCTGTAGCCAATCTGGTGCAAAATGTGGCAAATCTAGTTTTAAGTCTTGTAAGTTCAAGAAAACATACCATCACAATCACATGACATGTAGAACAGGCGAGTGAACCTTCACAAGCTCCTGACATCAACATGGCAGCACAGTGTCAGGCTTCAAACAAGCATGAAACTCACAGAAATCTAGCAATGTTGTTATCATTCCCATCTACTTGGTATTATGGAAACACAGGGTTTCAAGACTCACTTAAAAGACTAAGAAAAGGACCCGTTGCAGTTATGAGAAAAGGATGAATTCCAAGACAATTCACAAGAATAGTCGAATACAGCTAAAAGATTTGCAATTTCAAAAGATCACACCGAGGACAAGTTACTCATTGAATAGAAAGAGACTTCCAGTCAAATGTGAAGAAATAATGATACTTGCATCAAGATATTTACCTTCAAGCTCTATATCATTTTCATGGGCAGCTTCTAACATGGACATCCCAATGGGGACCTTAATATGTTGTTCTTCTCCATCCTTGTCAACAAAGGTCACAGATATCCTGAAACATAATCTCCTCTCTATTACAAAAATTACAAACACAATGCACCTTAAATTTGAGGTAGCTGTTTTGCTGCTTTTCCATTTAACTAGACTTCTCCTTGCACCCAACCACCAGAGACACAGGAAGGAAGGGAGATCTTACTTCTCTTTCTGCTCACCCCCATTCTCGTTAGCATCATTAGAAGCTGCGGTAGAAAAAAGGCGATGATTCCGCACTATGCTATTAGGGAACAGCCTGTTCTCCTCCTGTTTGACCTGTTGCACATTGCAGATTCATTTTCAAGAGAAATAACAAAATTGATAGAGATAGCAGGCTTTTCAATTATTAGGATAAACATGCCAATCAAATGAAAAAAGAAACCATCAATCCTAAGAAAAGTGGCCTTATAGAGCACCTGAAGCTGCAACATTCAAAATCAAAGCTTACCATATGAATAAAGCAGCAACAAGGCGTAGACAGTCATTTTCTAATAACAGACTTACCATCAAAACTAACAATGATAAGAAAAACTTATTACTCAGACTTAACAACCACATTCATAAGACTTGCAAGAACAACTTTTACAAGAGAGCAACATTGACTAACCTGCTGGTGCACAAATTGGGTAGGAGGTCTTCGCAGATAGCCCCTTATGGTTGATGTTGGATATTTGCCTATGATATGGAAGAAACAGGACAAAAGATACTTAGTTTATTTAATCCATGAAAGAACCAAAGACAGTTGTGGTCACAAACTCTAATGAGAAAAACAAAATAAGCATGATGTATAAGGATACAGTATTTGGGAAAGCTTTGGAGCTTCAATTCGTAATGAACATAACATTAATAGCTAGAAGGAAGAAAATCACCTCTTGAAAGCTCTTGAGCAATCCGAACTGCAACTCTTGAAAAACGAGGAACAAACATAATAGTTGAAGCTCCGTAAAAGCTAGCTTGAAAGCACCAACTATATTAAGAAACAGCACAGCAGTCGGTGAATTTTCAATTTGTAATATGAAGAATAAAAGGAGGAGGACACAACAAAGAAGACATTCCGAGATAACTATAAGTGGATCAGAGAAAGGTCATTTGGTGTAATTGTATCATCCTTTGCCTGAGATCAAGATTCATAGTTCATTTTCACCGGTTGGAATCTTAGAGCCTTTATATTCTATCTTCTTCCTATCCCCTTCTATACCCGTGGAACTCCTTGTAACTGAAAACAAACTATCCACAATCAATTCACTACTAAATCATGTTGGTAGTTTGCATGAGGATTATATAACATCCCAACAGGTCAAGTACATTATCAACATGGTAGAGTAGCCAACACCTACGACTTTCAATCCTGCATAGTGGCATAGAACTTCAAAGTATACTTATTTTTTTGTTCAAAAAAGAAGGCTATGGAGCCTACTACTCAATAAAAAATTTTGACTTTAATAAACAGTTGATAAAAAAGGACCTTCATCCACTTTGGGTAGTGATGCTCTACATTAAGACGTCTATTGTTCACGCCACCACTACCAAACTACACAGGAGAAATGGTAGGGTCCCAGCTTAGACGATTCATCTCTACTCAACAGAGGCATGAACAAAACGAGCAAAGGCAAATCAAGAATTGTAGGGAGTCATTAATTTCGAACAACAAAATTGATTCAGATAGTAAACTTCCAGGACTGCTAGAGCAGCCAAAACAAGAACATGATCGAAGAAGATTTCAATAAACTGTGCCAACTATCAAGCAATATATTAATGCATGATTCGTTTGAAGAAGCAATATACGTTTGTCCCCCCTAAAAAGGAGATAAGTAACCGCTTTCAGCCGATGAAAGTTAGAAGTAACTGCTTCTGGTCAAGCTGTACATATCTAACTAATTACAGCCTAGTGGCACAGAAGTACGAAATACTTAAACAATAATAGCAGCAGCAAATGTAAGTCCCATTTTCGATGCCAAACTCAACGATAATATCACCAAAGAGAAAAGGGAGACTTAAGAGTCCAGCCCCAAGACCCAAGCCCAACCAAACCAACATTGACCGTCGCAATAAAATATTTTTGTGATCAGTGATTACAACATGTTATGAGAAGAAACTACAACGCATTGTTCTGCCAGTCTTAGCATTGAACTCCACAAACTCGTTCACAAGGTATTCATAAGGATCGAATCATGGCATCTTTACCTCAGTTTAGACCAATGACATTTAAAAAAAAAAAAAAAACTGTGGAATCCACAGTGGATGCACCAGGCTCTCTTTCTACCGCAAAGTTAGCGACAAGATGAAGAGAATGTGCAGCCAATTGAAAGAGAATCTGGGCCGATTCACTTGGCCAATTTAGTTGGCTTTGCTCTGTAGGCAAAATATCTTGAGATGATCCCAGAATTCAGCCCCATTCACTCCTCCACTCAATGAATCACTGAACTTAGCAGAATCAATCAATAGAATATGCGAGGAAGCTGTCGAGGGAGGAGGGTAAGAAACCTACCCCAAGTTTGATTGTCTAAAGCGGACCACGGGGGAGGACGGTTGAGGTACGAGGATTAGAGGAGGATGGACTGGGTGTAGATGCTGTGAGGAGCAAGAGGAAGTAGAGGGCAGCCACAAGCAGGCGGGGCGGCGGAGGAGAGGGGGAGATGGGGAGAGGGACGGGGGGAGCGGTCGGAGGGAGAGAAAGATGCAGCCGCCGGTCGGGTCGGTGCGCGGTAGAAGGAAGGAGGAGATGTCTTCGAAGACGAAGAGTCTGGAAGAGCACAAGTGGCAGGTGGCAGGCGGCCGGCGGGCTAGGGTTACTTCCTACTAAATTTCAGCGCATAACGGCCAATTAAAATTGATTTAAGTTAATACGTGAAGCAGCATTGGAATCAATGTTTTACTCTGCCGAATCTACAATAAGCTAATTTTATTTTAAATGAATTTTATACAAATTATTTTATCTCATTCAATCCAAATTTCAATTCAAGTTGGGAATATTCACTGAGAGTTAAATATTCTCAATATGAACTCTCTTTATTTACAAAACACGAACACGAGAACTTACTTAAGTCTGTGTGGATGAGCGTGAATAGTGGAGGGGAATGGAGGGGAAAATTTTTCCTTATTTGGCTACATAATTTTAATGGAAGGGAAAGAGAATAGAAGGAATTTTTCACTCTAATTTCCTTTCAAAATCCAATTTCCTCTCAACCCAATTTGGGGTTAAATGAGGTAAAATAATTTATATAAATTCATTTAAAATAGAATTACTTAGTTACCCATCTACAGAATAAGTAAAAAAATTATATTATCACTTTTAAGCGTGTACCTTTGAGAGTATAAGTGTTGTTAGTCATCACTTGAACATGAGTCAAATAAATATAATTTTTATGATACTTAGTGATTTACAAAAAAATTACGAGTTTTTACATGAAAACTATATTTCTCACTCTAATTGATATTATAATAATGTTAAATTTGGATTATTAGCTTCATTGGTATAGTGCATGTCTTGTTTGTGTGTTGTGTGTGTGTAGAATTTAACATTTTTTTCTAAAATGAACTTGGACATATAAGACAAAGATAAAGACATATTTATCCATTAATAATAATTTATATGTGTACAAAGTAAATTTTGCACCGCTATTATCCTGATTATAATGGGTAAACTATCAAAATTATCCTCGAATTTATATGCAGCCATCAAGTTAGTCATCCAATTAAATTTACCACCAGATTGATTCAAAATTCATAATATTACCATCAAATTAGTTTGGTCATCAATGGTGTAAGAGAGAATTCTGATGCCATTATACACGTGACAAAATTCCATCAGAATGGTCCTAAAATTTATACCCAACCACTAAGTTAGTCCTCAAACTAAATTTGTCATCAAATTGGTCAAACATTCGCAATTTTACTATCAAAATGTCTGGTTGTCAAAGACATTAAAGTGATCATTGTAAAATTCTAATGTAATAGTCACATGGCAAAATTTCATTCATAAACGAAAAAAACGATAATATTTTATTCATTTTTACCAAAAATTTGCATTGCTGAATTTTGACCGCAAATTATAATATAAATATTGCATATCGCAAGCACTAAAACATGCTTTACTTACCCAAATTTGTAGAGATAAATATTTTGAAAAGGATTATAATCTTTCCAAAAATTCCTATTTTTATCTAAAATTCACAAATTTTTATAAATTATACAATTAAATTTGTGTGCAAATTATGAAAATTATTGCCATGAGAAGCTTTTTAGTGTATATATAAATATTTGCAAAATGAGTCAACATTGTTTATGATATTTTAGAAGATACAATAATGACGGCTATATATTTCAGTTGAGTATCAATAGTAAAATATTTCAAGAAATATATTTTAGCGAAATATTAAGAGAGTAAGTGTTTTCAAGAAATATATCTTCACTAGATATCAACATAAAGAGTATATTCAATAATGAAAGTTCAGAGATGTAGAATGGGCTGCAATTTTATCTTTCGAGCTTGACAAGGACATGTTCCTAGAAACCTTATTCACATACAGGTTTCATCACAAGTTGGTGAGGTTCTTATGATACTTAATATTGGATTTCATCACGTCGTTGGCAAGGCTGACATCACATACTTTTTTTAAATATTTATCTCTACAAATTTGAGCAAGTAAAACATTCTATTTAATATTTATATTATAATTTGAGATCAAAATTCAGCGATGCAATTTTTTGGTAAAAATGAGTAAAATATCATCGTTCTAAGTTTATAGATGAAATTTTGCCATATGAACTATCACATTAGAATTTTGTCACAAACTCTTTAATGCCTTTAACAATCAGACTATTTTGATAGTAAAATTGCGAATGTTAGACCAATTTGATGGTAAATTTAATTTGAGGATTGACTTGCTGTCTATACATAAATTCAAAGACCATTTTGATGAAATTTTGTCACATGGATAACGAGGTTAGAATTCTTCTTTAACACCGTTGACGGCCGAACTATTTTGATGATAAACTCTTGAAGGCTACGATCCTGAAGGTATTAGAATGTCAATAGTATTTTTGTAATCTTATGATGTGTAAGTCTTCTTGTATGTCCTATCACTTTGTGATAAGATTTTCTTGGCCTTTTCAGGTGCATGGCCTGTTCTGATAGATGATTTTGTAGAGCACATGTACAGGTTTGATATAATCTTTGCCGTGCATAAAATACTCGCTTCCTTACCATGTGTTAGTCGAATGCTGTGCTCTGTTAAATTCAGTGAAGGGAGATTTGAGAGTATAAATATAAGCTTTGTCGTATGGAAGATAAATGTGTCGGTTGCCACTTTTTACTTGAGCAGATTCTCGGGGTCGAGAAACAGTACAGACTTGCATTGTAAATGTTATGACTCAGAAACCAATGACGGTTCTCTTCCTGTTAAGTGCCGGTAATCGGATTCTCTCTTTGTTCATCACCATGTTTACAATGCTTTGATGGCTCTGGTTTCATCCCAGGATTGAAGAGCTTACCCGGTCTAAAGAGGAGGCTTATCGATGCACTCAAAATAGAAGAAGAGAAGAATGACCCCTCAAATGCTTGCCATCCAGAGTCCTTCCTAAATTTGAAGAGGCAGTGTCTTTGGTCCCGCAGGTCTCCTTCGGACCCAGAAAAGAGCATTCATGATGACTGCACGGAAATCGTTATCAGTCCGTCAAAGGGTCCGTGTTCGATCGAGCGCTCCCCCTCGAAGGGATTTGATGGCCTTTTCTCCACCATTCTTATCTGACATTCCATCAAGAGAGTCAAGTTTCCTCCATGTGAACGATGTGCTTTTTGTCCTTCTCCAGCCCAGAGGAGATGAGAACTTCTTTTGGCTATGCCAGTGTGATTCAATACATCAAGTTTGCTCCAAGTTAGGGTGATTGGTTTAGAAACTTCTCCCTTGCAAAATATTGTTGTTGTTTGTTGCTTCTTTTGACAATGAAACAAGTAAGTTGACTTTGCTGGCATTTGCTGGTCATTATGCCTTTGTGGTCTGAATGAGAGAATGATCTCAATAAACAGAGCACTTATTCAATCATTTGATTTGCAGAACATACCTGTCTCCTTGTTCATCCTATATACATGCATCGCACCGTATTGAACATTCTCCAAGCAAGTGTTATCACAAAAACTTTACTTTGTCCATCAAGAATTTTTATTATCTTAGGCCTCAATGAGCTCCCTGACAGGAGTTCGATCAACTTTGTTGACGGAAACGTCTGTGAACTCCCAGAGGATCGCCCTGAACTCATCGCCGGAGATGGTCTCCTTCTCCAGGAGGACTTCCACTATCTTGTCCATGGCTTCCCGGTTTTCCCTTATATGGTCTTTGGCGATCTCGTAGGCTTCCCCAATTATCCTATTCACCGACAAGTCGATGTCCTCTGCAAGCTTCTCTGACATCGAGTTCCTCGCGAGCATCCTCAGGACCACATCACCGCTCTGAACCGATGGGTCAGTAAGAGCCCAAGGTCCGATCTCCGACATCCCGAACATTGTCACCATCTGTAAGACATGAAATGAGTCTTTAGCTACATTCTAGAATTGGGAAATGGTCACTTTGCCAAACCAACAAGTGATTGTGGTGAACTAAGGATGCAAAAGAAACCTGTCTGGCAATTTGAGTGATCTGTTGCAGGTCACCAGCTGCACCAGTCGTGATTTCGGGCTCGCCGAATATGATCTCCTCGGCAGCTCTCCCTACCAAGCCCCCTACAATCCGAGCAAAGAGTTGCTGCTTGGAGATGAGACTCGGGTCTTCGCCAGGTAAGAACCATGTGAGTCCTCGGGCTTGGCCTCGAGGAATCAGAGTGACCTTCTGTACTGGGTCGTGGCCGGGCGTCAATGTCCTGGAGATTGATATCAACATCAATACTAGAAAAGGAAAAGGCAAAACTGTTCGCAGTTTTATCGAGCACAGCAACAGGCATAACACAGGCACATGTCACAAACCAATATTGGTTAAACACATAAGCAAAAACGGTCATAAATATCTCATAGATTATGTATATGTTGTTGACATGTTTAATGCCCATTGGCCTGTTGCATATGTCACGTGATATACCTTTTTTATAAAAAAAAAAAAAAAACTCACTTGTACTTACGCGCAAATTGCATGCCCGACCTCATGGTAAGCAACCAGAATCTTGCTCTTTCCATCGGTCATCTTGGTCCCTTCCATTCCTGCCACGATCCGGTCGATCGAGTCGTCGACCTCCTTCAACGCGATCCTGTCCTTGCCTCTCCGGCCGGCAAGAATGGCAGCCTCATTCATGAGGTTTGCCAGGTCGGCCCCGCTGAATCCCGGAGTTCTCATGGCGATGACGCTTAGGGAGACTTCTTTGTCCAGTTTCTTGTTCTTGCTGTGCACCTTCAGGATCTCCTCCCTTCCACTTATGTCGGGTAATCCGAGAGAAACCTGCTCAAGCACCAGACGTTAAAATTCTCAGACAATTGTATGTTCCAATTATGTTTTGATACAGGAAAAGAGTGTCAGACCCGTTCCAAAATCAAGAACCGAAACAACCTACTTTAGTTTATTGATCTGACTAAACATGACGACTCAAGAGTCGAACAACCGAGTCCAGCCACATCAGTCAGAAAACCTACTCTGGTTTTGGGAGACAGGTCCCCGTCCCCGATATACACAACATCCGAGAAAAGATTCGAAGGACATTTTACCTGCCGGTCAAACCTCCCGGGTCGAAGCAAAGCAGAGTCGAGGATCTCGGGCCGGTTTGTGGCTGCGATGACGATGACTCCGCTGTTCCCGCTGAACCCATCCATCTCAGTGAGCAGCTGGTTAAGCGTCTGCTCCCGCTCATCGTTCCCTCCTCCGATACCTGTCCCTCTCTGTCTCCCAACCGCATCGATCTCATCAATGAACACCAGACACGGCGAATTCTCCTTCGCCTTGTTGAATAGGTCCCTCACCCTCGAGGCCCCGACTCCGACAAACATCTCTATGAACTCCGACCCTGAGAGCGAGAAAAACGGGACTCCAGCCTCGCCAGCGATTGCCTTGGCCAGCAGGGTTTTCCCAGTCCCCGGCGGGCCGACTAGGAGGACCCCTTTCGGGATTCTCGCTCCTACGGCAGAGAACTTCTCTGGCATACGTAAGAACTCCACGATCTCCTGGAAGTCTTGCTTGGCCTCGTCGACCCCCGCGACATCGTCAAATGTTATCCCGGTGTTGGGCTCCATCTGAAACTTCGCCTTGCTCCTGCTCATGAACAATCGACAAACATCATCAGTGCATGTCCTGGTATCAAATGTACTGGAATTTGAAATCTTCATAACTGTTTTTTGGTACCTTCCGAGCCCGAACGGCAAATTCGGCCCTCCGGGATTATTACTTGAAGATGTCCGAAGGAGCAAGCTACCGAGTAATACCAGCGGGAACGCCAAGTTCCCCAGTAAGTCGAGGATCACCGGCCACATGCTGACCTCCATCGGATAAGCCGCGAAGTCGACATTCTTCTCCTTCATCTTCCTCAGCAGCTCCACCGGCAACCCGGGCAGCTGAACCCTAACCCTCTGGACCTTCTCGAGCGCCGGGTTGAATATCTCGGCAATCGCCACCGTCCCATTCTCTAACAGGTCCACCTTCCGGACGTCTCCCTCGTCCAGGTACTGCAGGAACCTCGAGTAGGAGAGCCTGGTCGAGGTGGACTGGGCTGGTGCTTCTGGCTCCTGAGCAGAAGCGGGGCTCGCCAGGGGGAGGAGCCCGATCCCGAGAGGGAGGGAGCTCAGGAGGTTCCTCCGACCGAGGCTCGAGATCGCCGCGGGGGACGTTTTCCGACATGGGTCTTTCCTAGAAGCGGCTCTTGGGGCTGAATCGATTGCGGTGTCCTTTGGGACGGTCTCCTGAGACTTGCAGAGGGGAAGGCGCGAGGCTGTCAGAGGCAAGGCAGCAGACATGTTCTTGGCGCTGAGCTGAAACTCTTTCTACCGCAGAGACAAGGAGAGCTGTGGTCGAGCAGTTGGATATATAGAGGAGACCGGATCGTGATCGCAAGGAAAATCCACGAGTCGTAGAAACTGCCGGTTTCCGAGGTTTTCATGAAGTGTCTGGAACTTGTTAGAGCAGTAGAACGAAGCAGATCAGATGACTGTGATCGGAGACAGATGGGGACGCGAGGAGATCTTTACCATTGAACTCAGTCCATACACTTGGTGGTCTCTGGGACAGGAGTGGCGAGTTTGAAAATTTTTGTGGTCTCTTCATGTTTTTGGGTGAATTGTGATTTTTCGTTTTAGCGTTTGTGGGATTGTTTTGTCGCATTTTTCTCCCCAATCTTTCCAACTGTTGTATGAACGCTTCTACGGTCGGGCATTGGACGAATCGGGTGTCAACATTCCCGGTCTCATATAGGTAGCTACCAGGAGAGAACATTGGGGGTGGCCGGGTGGGAAGAGAGAGTCTCGATTACAACGGTACATATCATATGACAGTAGTTACAAGATAATATCAATAAATAAAATTCAATTGAATTCTATTTATTAATATTATTATATAAATATTATCACGTAATATATACATCGCATTTACGTATGATCTGTTGAATAAAATACGTCAGAAATAAGTTTGATGAGCTGCACAAAATGTTGTGTGGGATTCTGATTATAAGTAGGACTTTTATCCATTTAATTGCAGGTGGTCAATTTTTTTCCTAGGTCAAAATCGATAACTCGACTAGAAAGTCTCAAGTGCAGCAGTGGTATCACACCGCGCCGCCTACTAAAAAATTAACATATTTTAGTTTTGGTGACGTGATGGTATTACGTGACGATGCTTTTATATGACACATCTACCATGTGGTGATGTTTAAGTGATTGTTATTAGTGTTGATGTGTTAAAAACTGATATGTCAAATTTTTATTGGACAGCTCTAATGAGTTGACGGGCCGTTGCTACACCGGAGACCCCTCGACAAGATGAGACTTGCAGACGGATCAATCGTCCCCAGATCAGACACGCGAAGACAGATTGAGGGAAGGAGCCTCCACCAGGAATGTACAAAAATACCGTACGGACAGAAAAAATTCGTTAAAAACCATTCTTACTAAAATATTTGTACTGAGATCGCATGTTAAAAATACAATCTCTTTACAAATATAAAATTAGTTGACAGAAAAAGGAATGCTGAATATAAAAATGGAAAATTTATCTATACCTAAAATCACATCTTGAATATGTGATCTCTTTACTAAAAACTAAGACATAACAAATATGAAATATTAATATTTGTTAAAAGATCACATCTTGAACATACGATCTCTTCACAAAATTGAGATTGCATGTTAATATACGATCTCTCGATAGTGTACATAGAAATAATAACTTACAAGTAACAGTTTTTAAAGAAATTTTTTCTTTATGCACAGTATTTTCATACATTCCTCGAGCCTGCACTATACACTTTCTTTATTGGGTAATGATTGGAGAAGAATCATTAATCAACTAAAAATCGATGAAAGGAGATCCGGGTATGGCAGGAGCGGACGGACTAATTTGGGATGATGCAAGGAGATAGATGAAGGGTTTCATGCAGAAGGATAAGCATCATATCCTCCATAGCAGCTGAATTCTTGGTGACAAAGATAGGCTTCGAGATGGGATATGGGATCTCGGAGAATTATTCTCAAGGTGGATTCGGAGGTCGCAGCACGTGCAATCCACGATGGACGTGGATGGCGTTGCGGACTCTTCCTGGAAATATTCGCAGCGTTCTATGTCAAGATTGGATCGTTCTTACGAAGCGCGAACACTGAGGGAAAGAAACTGTCATACGGACTGTCTTGCAAATCGAGCGGTTCGCATGCCTTCAGGAATTTGTGGTCTTGCAATCTGTCCCCAGAAGGATTTCATCCACCGTTGTTTGCTGGTATTGTGCGAGTGTCTGTAAATATTCCTGTTCCTATGCTGATACTGCACGAGCGTCTGTGCAGGTTCCTTTTCCTATATTCAAAATGTGAAAGACTGATGCAATGATCCCCATCATACAGAGCTAGACAAATCTGTCTTCCCACTTGCTTCCCCGTAGACATGGGTCAATCCACATCTCTGGAATATCCGGCATAACATCCTGGCTACACTCATCAAAAAATCGGTACGAGTTACTCTTAGACCGTAGATCTACTCTTAGTTAGAACGTACATCGACTTTTGCACAACCAAAAGTGGATAAATTAGTTTTTAAGTAAGATTTCAACTTCGAGTCTTATGATTAGAGAAAATTTACCCTTAAAAGCTTTATTCCTAGAGGGCTAACTCGATTCAAACTGAATTAGTTATGGTCAATTGAGTTTCTAGATACAAGCGACATGGACCAAAAGAAAAAATGATTTTGCACCCATTTCTCCGACAATGTAACCGGATCCTAGATCGTGAGCTAGGTGAAATCCAAGCAATTATATTTCAATTTTAAGAAAAATGAATTTTTAACACTTTCTTTATAAGCAAAATATACTCAGTTCTCGCTCGTAATGATGTACTTAAAAAATTTTAATAAAATTATTTTAATTAATAATAATTGTAACGTAACAGTTCGAATGATTAACACCTAGTTATCGGCCGATAAATTTTCAGAGGATGAGGTAAAAATTTCTCCCTGTTAATCGAGTTCTCGAAGAAAAATTTACCCAATGAAATTAGCAAATCCTCTGTCTTGTTCCCATTGAGCATTTTATGTCAAAGTCAACCCGCGCAGTTTCGGAGTGAATGCAGCTCAGAGACCCAATGAATGGTTCCTCCCTCGAGCCCAACCTCCACAGCCACCTTCCCGCCAAAGATCCTCAACTGCAACTCCAGCTTCTTCGTCTCCGTGAAGCATAAGCTCCTCACCCTCCTCAACCTCTGCTCTTCCCTCAAGCACCTCTCCCAGATCCACGCCCAGTCCCACCTCTGGGGCCTCTCCGCAGACCCCTTCCTCGTGGCCCAGCTCGCCCGGTCCTTGGCCACATCGCACCCCGAGTACGCCCACTTGATCGTAGACCGCTCGCAGATCCTTAACCCGTCTCCATGGAATGCCCTCATCAGGGCTCACGCCTCGGGCAATTCCCCGAGGGTGGCCTTGCTGGTCTATCTCGGGATGCGGGGAAAGGGAGTGAGACCCAACGAGCACACCTTCCCGTTTGCGTTGAAATCGTGCGCTCGGATATCTGCTCTTGACGTCGGGCGAGGGGTCCACGGGGAGGTTTACAAGTTTGGTTTGAGTGGGAATGTGTACGTCGGGAACGCCCTGATTAGCTTTTACGGGTCGTGCAAGAGAGTCCGCGATTCCTGCAACGTGTTCGATGAAATGCCCATGAGAACAGTCGTTTCTTGGAATGCAATTATGACTGCCTGCATTGAAAATTCGAAGCTGGGCGATGGAGTTGGTTACTTCTGGAAGATGAGAGAATGTGGGTTCGAGCTCGATGAAACGACTATGGTAGTGTTGCTCTCTGCTTGTGTTGAGATGGGGAGCTTGAGCCTCGGGAGATGGGCCCACTCCCAAGTGATTGGCAAAGGGATGGTCCTCAACTGCCAATTAGGGACTGCTCTGGTTGACATGTACGCAAAGTGTGGCGATTTGCATTCTGCAGGCCTAGTTTTTTATCGTATGGAGATGAGGAACGTGTGGACATGGAGTGCGATGATACTGGGATTAGCCCAGCATGGTTCTGCTCCAGAAGCTCTTCATCTATTCGAGATCATGATTGCAAGTAGGAAGATAAGGCCCAATTATGTAACCTTTCTTGGCGTCCTTTGTGCCTGCAGCCATGCAGGACTTGTCGATGATGGATACAAGTACTTTCAGGACATGCAGGATATTCACGGCATTGAACCCATGAACATCCATTACGGTGCCATGGTGGATATCCTAGGCCGAGCAGGTCATCTCAAAGAGGCCCTTGATTTTATCTTGGAGATGCCCATCAAGCCCGACCCGGTTCTGTGGCGGACCTTATTAAGTGCATGCACCGTGCACGATAAGGAGAATAAAAGTGGAGTCAAGTATGAAGCGAGAAAGAGGCTCCTAGAGCTGGAACCAAGGAGGGGAGGAAACCTGGTTATGGTCGCAAATATGTACGCAGAAACTGGAATGTGGGACGAGGCGGAGAGGGTGCGGAAGGACATGAGGAACAAAGGGTCGAAGAAGATGGCAGGCGAGAGTACCATAGAAGTAAATGGCTCGATGAATCGGTTCTATTCCGGGGATGACTTTCGACCCGACTGTGAAGATATTTACCGACTGATCGATGATTTGAGCTTTCACATGAAGATTTATGAAGATTCATGACTGCAGTTGTAGTTATACTTTTTCTCATTGGTATGATCTTGAAGCTGTCAAGGTCGGTTCGCTGTTTTGATACCGTGTTCTGTTTGGATTGTCTATATCTCAAATAAATTGCTCTGTTCTGCATCTGGCTTGCGGATTTCTAAGAAGTTCTGCTTTTGTTCCTTTATTTTTTCTCTAGGAGGTACAATTTTCAAAGAATATGATGGGGACTGAGACCTCTGAAGTCATTCAGCTTAAAGTAAATTGAAGAAGCAACCCAAAACTGTTTCCTGTTGGTTACAGAATTCATATCTATGCCTCTAATTGCCAAAATGTGGACATGAGCAATCTACAGATGTACTACTATCTCCTCAAGAGCCGTATATGTCCCGAAGATTGCTACTGCTACTCCTGACAGAATAATGGCTCCTATGATGACACCTTCAAACCCGAATCTCCTGTCACTGCCCTGCATCTTCAAGTAGCATAAGCATGGGAGAATTATCGATGCTGTTACGCTGAGAAAAGCTCCAACCAGGGACATCAGGTACCCAAAGAAGGGGACGCAGAGGGCGACGATGACAGTGCTTGTCACCAGTGCTGTACTGACCAAAAAACTGAGCAGTCTCCTGTTTAGAGACCACGGGAAGTATTGTTTGGCGGCGTTCACGATGGGGGTCACCATTAAGGCGTACTTGCAGATTGGGTTTGCGAGGGTTGTGTAGATCGCTATCTTGGAGCTCAGTTTTTCAACCGGGAGGTTGAGAGTTATCTGGGATTCTACGGCTTCCCCGAACATTAGGTACCCCATCATGGCCATTGAGGCATAACTGATCGTGCAGAGGATAAAGCACAGAATAAGGACCTGCAATTGCGGATGTCACAGATGGTAGGGACTGGAAGATCGGAAAAACTGAATTCAGAAAGAATCTCATACTCACAGAGGAAAACTGATGCTTCTTCTTCATGGAAGTGTAGATGGTCGGAAAAACCGGGTGTGCACAGTAGCAGAATCCGTACAAGCTAACTGCTGTTGGGATTCCACTCCAGTTGATGAGCTCCCCCTTCTGCCGGAACCCGACTCCGTCCACTGCAGCCGTCCAGAAGATCGAGAGAAGAATAATGCCTGAGGCTAGAACTCCGCTTGCAGATACATAGGAGAGTATGCTAAGATTGTCCACCCAGACCGTGGGAAGAATGATAAGGGCGACAACTAAGACAAGGCTCTGTTTACTGCTAATGAACCCGGCAATCTCAAACTCCATAGCGGGTATTAATATGTGCAGGTTGTCACCTTCTAATATCAAGAAGCCCGTGGCTACCAGGAAGAGCTCGACATGCATGAAGACCGAGATCAGGACCCTTCCCGGTTTACCGAATGCGCGGTCTCCTATGTCAGGGTATGTTCTGATGCTTCGGTCGGAGTCCATGCACCTCTGGATCAGTAGGCCCGAGTAGAAGGCGGCAGCTGCGATGGCAAAGAGAAGTAACAGGCTCAGCCATCCTCCCGAAGCAAGAGCGTAAGGGGTTGATAATATCCCTACTCCTGCATCAAAGAATGGCACAGTGAATTAGATTTATTGCTTGAAATGGAAAACCCAAAGAGCAGAGAAAAGTTGAAACTTTTCACAAGGTAGATCGGCAACATATATCAACTCTGGCATTCAACAAGGCGACCCTCCATTCGGGCACGGGAAGCAAATATCACAAACCGTTTCATCTACTTGAGCTGTCATGAAGAACTCAAATTTGATTAACAGACATGAGATAGAGATTATTTGGGCTCGGGGTATGGTTCGGGATGACTCGGAGATGAGGAGCCGTGGGAGAGGAGGAAAGGTGGTGAGTTAGAGGAACCTGAGAGAGCATTGAGCCCATTGAAGCAGGTTTTGAAGAAAGAAGTGCTGTCTTTAGGGCTGTCCCCAGAGTCCGGCGACTCTACCTCCTCCACCTTCTGTGCAAACCCGACTTGCTGGTTCTTGTCGGCCAGCAGAGGCACGCCCGTGTCCTGTGTACACGCTTCCATAGTAGGTTTCAACAGAGTGCAGGATAGGAAGGTGAAGAAGAAGAGAACTGAACTATTATACGCAGGCGCGGTCTCTCTCTCTATATATTGTTGGTTTACTCAACACAAGTTTACGTGGGCACTTGCCTCATCGATCCCAACTGCGGTGGGACCTCTATGAAGCGGTTTGGTGGTGATGAGCCTGACTGAAGGGGTATTGCTTGAGCTGGTGGGACCGAACCGGACATCAATAATCTATGGGTTGCATTGTTAATCTTCATGGGTACAGTGTATAAGGCTAGAAGGGTACCGATCTATATATGATTTGCTAAATAGAACTACTTCTCGTGGGAATTAGGTGTGCTTGAGCCAATAGCTGTCGGACTTAATACCAAAGGATGCACGGGTTCGCATAAAACCTCTGACACATGAGCCAAACACCGCCGAGGCAGGAGCAGGGAATGTCGTGCTTCTTGTTTCTTCTTTCCCTTTTTTGTCTGAACCAGTCACCTTTTTCACGAGAAAGTCTCGCACATATATCACGTAATAGTATTTATGTAATGTGACAAACTAATATAATTCAGTTACTTCTATGATTATTTTTTAATTTTTTTTTAAATTTTATAAAAAAAATTTAAAATAGCTAAATTTTATTGAATTGTGGTACTTAAAAAGATATAAAGTCTCTCCTTCTTCGCGAGTTTAAAAGGTTGAGCGCATCGTTTCAGCCGCCAGAGGATGGGATTTGGGCAAATATTCAGTTATTAATACGCGGTAATTTTGTTGTATAAAATTCAATCTCATGAAGATGCATGCATGTGTAATTAAGTGAACACTTAAAATTTTGAAATCCAAATATATCAGCACGTGTCATCATGCACACGTGGATAATAATGGAAAAACAAATACCTTACAACAAGTGCATTTTTGTATCCAACTCCCCAGTTCTAGCGAGTCTCATGTACAACGGTGTCGCTATATGGTAAAACTTATATGGTGATACCAACTAATGAAGTTTATCTATTTTTAAAATTTTTTATAAAATTTTAAAAATAATTAAATTTAATCGATTGATACCATCCCGTGAATGCAAGACTTCCTCCCCCAATTGGGTCTCGGCAGTGGATGACACTACATCAGTTTTGTCTTTCTCACTCATAATTCTTAATTTCAGGGGAAATAGGAATAATATAATAGTAATTTTATTTTTCTTTGTTGTATGATGTTTTTCTGCTTTGTTATTAAATGGGCATTTTGATAACAGTCTTAATTTTTTCTTATTTTCTTCATATTATTATACACTGGCTAAAACTCTTTAATTTTTTTCTACAATTCAATTGAACAAGAAAGGAAATACATTTCTATAAATAGCATATATTAAATACAAGAAAGAATTATCACGAGCAAAAGAAAGAAATTGGAGAATGAGAGTTTAGTACAAGTAGTACGACTTTCGTCCTGTAACTTAGAGATCTTGAGTTCGATCTCACCCGTGGAACTTTCGTACCCCCTTTATCCCCTTTCTTCTATCATTTCTAGGCTTATGTGTCTCCCATGTGCACAAAAAAAAAAAGAAACTATACCATTTTATATGTCTGAATAACCGGTATTTAGAATTTTAACAAGTATTAAATTAATTATTAGAATTAGTTTAAAGCTCTACAATTAAAGAATAATTCTAATGAGCAGTTAATTAAAGTATTACATCGATATGGATGGATTCGGTATTGAAATTTGTAAATTGTTGAAAAATTGCTAGCAGCCATGTTTGAAATTACTCCCTACTTTTGATCTTTATAAAGATTTTAGAAAGAATTTGAGTCTTTATTCACCTGATTAATGTACTCACAGTTCAACTCAAAAATCCAGATATTACATGATGGAGTGGTTGGTGGCCACTACTGCCACCTCCTCTTTTTTATTCAGTTACTATTGTTTTAGTTGTGCGTAAAAAATTCAAAATAATGAATTAATTAGAATTCTATAGGCGTTTTGGATAACAGTGTTACATAAGAAAAAAAATATTGAAATAAAGAAATTTTTGAAAGCAAAATTGTAAGATAACTAATGTAAATTTGTTGGGGGCTTCCCTTTATGAAGATTTATGGTATAAACTTTTAAATAAAAAATTTATTACTGGGAAAATTTTATTATTTAATGAACCAATTTTATTCAAATTTATATTAGTTAAGATTCATCGAATTTTTAAATACGGATAATTGCATATTGGAAAAAAAGGAAAAAAATTAAGATAAATATGCAAAACATTCAAAAAAAATCTTAAAGGAACCGTCTCTATTTCTCGCCAGATAATTAATTTTTGTGGTCAATTATTGATCACGTGTATTTTTTTTTAAAATAAATTGATGACGTGTAAGTTTAGCTTGTCAAAATGCCATTGTCTTCCACCAAGATAATGCTACTATATTACGTGTCAGTCCAATTCACTAAGCTGGCTGGTCTCACACAGCTCGATGAGACAGTACGAGGATAGGAACGATCCAGAAAATTTATCTATACTTATTAATTTTTGTTATATATAAGTCATTTACTATCTATTTAATTTTTTATAATGGGTAATTTATTATCTCTGAATTCACGAACGCCTTACAGGTTCAAGGATTCAGGTACGTACATGTACAAGACCCATACATGGGTGAGCTCACTGAAGTGAAAGTTACGCGCTCAAGGTGTAATCGAATAATTTATTTCGTATTCTGCTTTTAATTTATATCTTTCACTTCTTATGATGTAAAATACATTTTTTTTTACTTAATATATCATGCCACTGAACACAGTCTATACAATTGGAAAATGAGAAGAAAAGTGAAAGTTAATTTTTTCCTTCTAAGGCTTTCTGAACACGACTTTTGTCCGACCGATCGTCTAGATGATAAGGAAGAAGCAGAATTTCTAGCAGATTCACGAGAAAGTACGAGCCATCGTATGTCATTTTCACATTTAAATCCTGATAAGAGGTCGAGTGTGTGCCCATTACACGAAACCGACTTGCCACAAGGTCAGGTAATGAGGTCCAAGGGTTTCATCATGTTCAAAAGGACAAATTGTGTATGTACATTGTCCTTATCTCAGTTTAACACATCCGTGTTGGGAACTGATCAATTGCCCCCAGATCTATCACTCAGTGGAGCATGTCTTCCCTGTGACGGTACGCTACGTGGAGATACCAGTAAATAAAATCCATCTATTTCTAAGCTTTTGTGTCCCCGATGATTAGTTCAAGTGAATAGAACATGCGTACGACTCGTGCGAAAATTCACGAGATTTGAGGTTTGATGTTCGATTCCCTCCTTGAGCGCGTAGCTCTTGGTGAGGTCATCCACACACGTGCTCTGCACATAGACTTACTTGGATCTATGAGCTCGTGGGGTATTCATGAGATTGGAGAGAACAAACTCCTCGTTATGAAAAATATCGTAAAACTAAAAAGTGACAACCATTTCAAGTAGATCCATTCGAAGTAGATGAATTCAATTGGTTGGTGTCACCACTGTAAGCACCGTCACGTTGTGAGGATACCATTACATGCAAGACTTTCTCCACGGTGAGTAGCAGTAATACACGGTGCATTATTCACTGTATAAGATCCAATCGCGCAATAACAAGTGGACAGTTGTGCACAAATTTAAAATTTTAAAACACAAACATAAGAGTGCGCATCATTGCATAACTTGATCTTACACGACAAAGCCGTTGTCGTATTATGTACTCACCGAATGTCTTCCACCACCAGCCGTCTTGGACTTGTCCACGGATGTCTGCTCTCACCTTCTCAGGGAATTAATTGATATCCATCATCAAGGAGATGGAGGCCTGATTGGATTCTTCTCGTGCAAGAGGACATAGCAGACAGGATGGTATCCTAAGATCCGCGAGGACCACCAATGTCTGCCGGGAGGAGACGTATGATGGTGGTTTACTTACACCCACTGCCTAACGTTAGATATAGATACAGAGAAAAAAGGAGTGCAACACAGTAATATGAATCCTCTCCTTCAAATAACAAGTTTGAAATTCGATTCATACCGGTAAGACTTTCCATACCCTCCTCAGTTTTCCTCCTCTGTCCCTTTAATCACGAGCACCTCTCTAGCTAGCAAACACGAATGAATTCAAGTGGGCACGGGTTTCAGTCGTCCCATTTGGATCCGGGACCGACTTTAAAATTCCATGTAAATCTCTTTTTCAATTATCATATCCCATTGTCTCTGATCGAAATTATTTGTTCTTATTTTGAGCTCAGACCCTCTGAACTCGGATTTTATTTTTGCATATGGATGTACGATGACAATCACAAACTGGTGTTACTTCTGTCAATCGGGAATTTTACGATTGCTGAATCGTTGAACAGGTGAGAAAATAATTATGGATTGTTTAATTCTTTTTCTTTAATTTCAACTATTAATTATGGAATAATGTATTAAATGCTTTGCAGAATCTCTTAGCTACTGATTAACACTAAATGTACAAGGACAAGGTACTATTGGAAGACAGTGAAATGGCAGTAAATGGGGCTCGTTAAATTAAAGAACAAGAAGACAAACTCTTGTACACCAAAAGATGCCAAATTTCAAAAACCGAATCATAAGAAACGCGACACTCCTAAGACCGATTCAATCCAAACACAAAAGAAAAAAAAGAAAAGAAAATTAGTGGACAGACGGCTCCCATGATCTTTCAAGTGATATATTAATATAATATATTCGTCTAATTCGAATTTATTATATATTATAAATTTTTTATATATTTTTTAGAGATTTTGTTTATAATTGCATATATGTTAATTTTATATTAAATTATGATTGGATAGATATATTATGTCGGTATTATTGTAAGGTATATTCGATCCATCTCACCTTATTGTGGATTTTATAAAGACAGTAGTGAACGTCTTGCGCTTCGCTGCGAGGCTTATGAATATTTAATAACATAAAATAATTTTAAATTAAATTATTTTTGAATTATTCTTATACGAAAAATTATGTTCAGATAGGAATTGTTTATATGTAAGAATAATAGTTAGTCATTTTATGGGAAAAGAATAATAAATAGGTAAATGTTAACTGTAATGGATGTTCATCCGGGCATTATGGCCGTCGATAAAGAAGAAGGATGGGAAATGGGTGAAGAGCAAGCATGGCAAAGAGAAATGAAGAGGGGATAAAAATGCAAAATAACTAGACGGTTAAGGAAATTATATAAATATAATAAAGATAATAACGATAGATATAAGAAATATATTTTAATTAAACAGAAAAATAATTTCTTTAAATAGGACAATTGATTTCCATTTACACCAATGAATTTCTATGAAATTAAATCAAATCAATAGATAATTAAATGAATAATAACGATAAATATAAGTTAAGAGATTCAAATTAAATATAAAGTAATTTAACTAAATAGGAAAATTCATTTGGATTTACATAACTTAGCAGTCGATTGAAAATTACAGAAGGAAAGAGGGAAAAAGAAACGAAAAACAACTAACATTGGGATGATGTGGCAAATAAATAGTAATCCCTTATATTTTATTATTTATAAATAAAACTGAAAAAATAAAAATAAAAATAAAAAGCTTAAAAGAGTGTCACATGAAAGCTTCTGATACTTATTACTTTACTTTAGATTATAAGCAATAAATGGCGACCTCCGGGGAAGATGGAAGAGGAAGAGTGAATGCAGGGAACAGGCGAACGAAGGGGCGTTGAGGACTCGGTCGAAATCTCGCCTAGTGAAATTAAAAGAAGAAAAAAGAGGAAGAGGAAAAGGAGCCAGATGATGTGGAGGCCTGAGAAGGCTTCCTCGTTACTCTCTTTTAAGTGGTGACGTGGCTCAACCAGAAGAGGAGACGAACGTGGAAGCACAACGGTAGATAGATATGGCTATGCAAGAGGAGACTGAGAGAGAACAAGAGAGTTTTTATTTGGAAAATGATACTGAAAGTCATATATATATATATATATATATATATTATAATCAAGGTATCCGGGCGCCTTCCAGACCCGACTAGCCGTTATTGCGACACATCTTCCTTAGGGTACATGCAATAACCAGTAAATCATGTGTACTGGCTAAAATAGACAAACCTGACGAACTCAAGAGAAGTAAAAGCCCCCACCCATAGAGGAACGCCTCTCCTGGGATTTGAACCTGGGACGTCTTCGTGCCCGAGCAGCGGGGCTGCGCCCCCGTGGGCAAGTTGTTTTGGACAGTTGCGCCCTATATATTTTAAAATGGATGATTCAGTCCTATAAGATCAGACCTATTATGTCTTTAGTCCGAATTAACATTATTTTGTTAACTATATGAAATTCATGTCAGTAAAATAGCAATAATTCGGATTGAAAGCGTAACATAACTTATTTTATAGGATTTTCTGTATGGTTCCATAGAGATTTTATACAATCATGCTCTTGTTGGACGGTAGCTCCCATCCTTCATCCCTAGTTTTCATTCCATTTTATTTTCAAACAACAACATGCCGACTTGGAATTGGCGGTTTCAACTTGGAAGTGGCGATATACTATACTCATCATGTGCGACATTAGAAAAAAGTTGCCAGG
This sequence comes from Lagerstroemia speciosa, assembly GCA_037672795.1. NCBI lineage: Eukaryota > Viridiplantae > Streptophyta > Magnoliopsida > Myrtales > Lythraceae > Lagerstroemia > Lagerstroemia speciosa. The sequence continues at coordinate 5,641,464 of CM075310.1, forward strand.
GTTCATGATTTTTTCTTAGACTATTCACTCTGGCCAAGTAATTTAATACTGTAAATAATAAATTTGTCGTTATTTAATCATTTTAATATTTTAGCGCAAATGATTACAGTAATATTAAATTCTATTACAGTACAAGAGTGTATGTTCGGGACGTGATGGAGCTGATCGGTCAATGCAGGTCGAGATTGCCAAGGATAATGTGAACTGAACTTCCCATTTAAGATTCAAATCCTCTTGTAATTAGTCTGCACCTATAGATTTACCGTGTCATGTGCACCTGTAGACGTGGGTACATGGCCGCGTGAATAGTCGGATGAAATTCGGATAGTCCATTACATATATATATATATATATATATAAAGAATTCAATGATTTCTTTGTTAAAGCAGATGTCATTGACCTAATTTTTTATTATTATTTGAAGATTAAGCAATTAAAAAGTCTGGGGCAGTTTGTTTTACATGAAAAACAGCCCATAATCAGAAACAGAATTATCGATTCCATTTGAATGTCTTTATTGAGAAAAAAAAATGTTTTGTTTTCCCCGTACACCGGATTCCATCTCCTACGCATAAGGGAATCTAATTTCTTCCGTAAAATTAGGGAATCAGTAGTGAAATAATCTACAAAAATACAAAATAAATTCTCCTAAGAATCTTGCAACAACTCATCCAAAAAATTGCAAAAGATATTGACGATAATAATGTAATATTTGTATAATAATATATAATTTGATGAATTCTTTAATAGATTAACTTTTTTTTCTTTTAATAATCTTGTCAATCTATTCATTTTATTTTAATATATTTTGACTTCTTTTTTTTCCCAAATATCTGTATTATTAAACAAATAATAATAAAAAAATCATATTCCGCTTCCGCTTGAACCAAATAAAAATTAAAAATTGTCGTTCCGTTTCCAATTCCATTTAAACCAAATAAAAATTGAAAATTGTCGTTCCGTTTTCCAGTTCCCTCTCTCATTTCCGTCTCTGTACTACAAATCAAACGGAAATCGTTCCCCGACTAATTACTGGTTGAAATGGAAAATTATGCATTCAAATTTGAGGAAGAGGAACGAGCGGCGGGAAGAGGAAGAGAACCTGAGAGTGCACTGAGGCCATTGAAGCAAGCCCGTTAGAAGGAATTGGTGGGCTGCGGCGGCTATTCCCACGTTTAGATGTCTTCGTTGTCTTCAGTAGCACTATCAGATTCCACGTCGGTCATAGAAGGTATTTATAATAGATTTATAAAAATAATTGATTACCACCACCCAATAGCTTAAGCATTTGGATGGAAACATGCTCAGTATCTTGTAAGGTCTGCTAACAATTATATAATATATAAACGCCATATTACAACAATATCTAACGTAAACACTAATTTGGTCACGTGATTAACACTGACATTTGTCATAATCTGATTGGTATGTCTTCAACTAAATGATAAGGTAGCATCATGTAAAAATTTCTCCAATCCTACTCTCTTTGTTCTTTTCAAAATTTCTGCACTTCCATTCATCGAATTGGGACTTCCCTCGGCTCCTTGTAATGCTTAATGGGTCAAAGAGGCACTTGGATTGATGTCTGGGCCTCCGGAACACGTGCTATCCCAAGAAAAACACGTGCCTCAATTCTACCAAAAGTGCCGGCGCCCCGACCCACTCTGCTTTGCTTTCCGACTTCATGGGCCACAGCCATGGGTCGTTACATCGCCCAAAAGCTATTTCAATTCTTAACAGTTCTCTTTCGAGTAAACGAAACTTTTGGTCAAAGACTTTTTGGTAATTTTGTGTTATTGAATTTTTACTACTTTGATTAGACTGTTGCATTTTCCATCCAAGAAAATATTTTATTTAAAAGCGAGTTTTTAATATAAGTATTTGACGAAAAATTAAAAATAAGAAAAAAAATCGAACAAGAAATAAGGAGCGCGCGAGATCATCCTCGACTAAAGAAGTGTTAGCTATTAGTACGTGTCCTCAATAAAATTAGGACTCATTTTTATTCAGGGTGAGCCACGATTTTATATTGGTAGTAACCATTGATCAACTCTCAATCATGAACGAGTCCCAATTTTGGAGGAGATATGATTACCGGCGACGCTCTACCAATATCTGCCCTTTTCATTTGCTTTTTCCTAATTTCTTTATTTTTAATTTTTTGTTAAAAATTATTTTTAAATGGAAAAAGTAATGCTACAGCCAAAGCGATAGAAACTTAAAAAATTGAGAATATGAGTGACAAAAAATAAAGATTTATGATGAAAATAATAAAAGTATTAAAGGTTGAAAATCAAAAAGTGTTTTTATCCATCTTTTTTTTCTAGAGATTCTCTTATCCATCGGGTTATGGGTATTTCAGTCTTCTACCAACTTTATTTTCTACGTGTATTTAAAATATTTAATAAATTTTGATTAATTCAAATTTGTATCAGGTTAGTCCCCTAAAAAAAAATATAACTATGTCAATCATAAATTTTAGGAATAGAATTAAAAAAAAAAAAAAGAAGTGCCGGATCACCTTTGCTGAGCCATGATACTTTAGTCCTTTCTTCTGCTGGTGGGGAGAGATTCCGTTGCGGGTTGGTTTACTTGTACCGGGCAACCAGCTCTCTTGGTCTCACAAGAAAAGCGGAGGAGACAAAAACAAAAGTTCAGAATGTCGAATCCGGGTTTTCGTTTGCAACCACATGTATCCAAAATTTATACTGGAGGTTCATACGTGCAACGTACAAATTTATTATTTAATAAAATCGATTAAAAAAAAGTTGGCTCATAAATTGTTAGATGGCTAAAATTAATTGGTTGAGGTGGTAAGATGTGTCTTTCTCTCAAGTAAAGTTTTGAGTCCGAGTCTTCTGAATGAGGAGAATTAATTAACCTTGGAAAAGTTTTGCTCCCTAATGGGCCTTCACAATTCTAATTAACTAGATTAATCTGGGCGGTTGAGTTTCTAAATACCAGTGTTACATATCAAAAAAATTATTAGATAAACTATTAATTGTAGTTAATATCATGAATGCTTGATTTTCTAGTAAACCTAATGGGGTGTGCAAAAAACTAGTTTGGCCCAGAGCCGGTTTTGAGTCGAACCGAATCAAAAGAACTGATTCGATTCACTTCAACATAGCTATCTTAAACTAAAGCTGGTTTGTGAGTGAAAAGATGGATTGATTTAAACCGTTTGGTTAAATGGTTCGAACCGAATGGAATTTTAGAACGGTTCAATTCAATTCCAAATTTGTTTAAACCAAATATCGGTTTTGAAATGATTTAATTCGGTTAGAACCAAACTGAATAATTGGTTTCAAAATTATGAGATCGTCGTTGATTAAGGAAATATTTTTTTTTATGGGTCTAATTAAGAAGTGTTGGTTACTAGCAAAACTCGCTCTATTATTAGGACTCATTCTTACTAAGAATAAGTCACAATTTTGTAACAACAGTAGTTACAAATTAATTCTTAATTAGAAATCAGTCTTAATTTTGAAGGGATGTGACCATCAGTGACATTTTAAGAATATTTCCTCTTTGCTTGCTTTTCCTTTATTTTCCTTATTTATTGAAAAATACTTTTTTTAAAAAAATTATTTTTAGATAAAAAAAGTAATGGTAGAGTAAAATGCAAAAAAAATTGTTGAGAATATGAATGATAAAAAAAATAAAAATTTAAGATGAAAATAATAAAAAAGTGTCAAAAGTTAAGGATTAAAAGTGTCTTTTTCTAAGTATTTATTAAAAATATTTTGTTGGATTGGAAAAATAATGGTTGGAGTAAATTGGTAAAAATTTGAAAAGTTAAGAATGTGAATGAAAAAAATAATGGTTTAGAATGAAAAAATAAAAGTTTGAGAGGTTCAGAACAAAAAAATTATTTACTCAAAGATTAAATAAAATGAAAGAATTTTTTTCTGAATAAAAAAAACAATAAAGATGATGTTGGGAGTAAAATGGTAGAGATCTCAGGTTGATGATAAGAATAATAAAAAAAAATTTGAAGTTGCCGGGGAGAAAAAGATATTATTGACAAATATTAGGACCAAAAGTGTATTTATTTCAGAATTTCTCTAATTTTTAAGTATTTGAAACGTGGCAGCATCTAACGGCGGACGTAACGCCAGCTCAAGCCACGTGATAGAGACGACACGCGTGTCATGTTATTTTGTTTTCGCATTGAAATCGTGATGCTTTTTGCTGGAAACAATCTTAGATGATTTGAAAATTACAATAAAGTAGTACGAAAGAGTTAATTAAATTATTATAATTAATATTAATTTATTTATTTATTATATTTTAATTGATAGTTTTTTATGTTGAATTTCGCATTTTCATTAGCATAAAATCTTTTGTTAATGTAAAATAAGACCATTTTCCTCATGCTTGTCCACGTGTTGATCGTGACGAAGGAAACCGAAGAAGGCGTCGAATCAGCGAGAGCAACAGCGGGCAAAGTAGTAAATTCCCGCGGAATTCTGAGGGCGTTTTGGTCCGATCGTATATTTCATTGTCCCCGCTTGGCAGGATGACGAGGGGAGGTGTAAATTAATGCAAAAATCCAAACGATGTCGTCTAGCTGGTCAAGGGCAACTTAATTGATAAAAGAAGCCCTCTAGTAGTCGCTATTTCCATTGTAGTCCCCCTAATTTTCGTTTGGTGACTTCTGTCTACTTTTTAGGTGAGAGATTATCCCAACGTTAAAAGGCTGTCAATTTAGTTGACTTTAAGGGTGGTAACACGAATCAACCCTCCAATACTTAATAAGACAAACAAGGCCATGAGAAAAGAAGTCTACAAAGATGGTGTTGGAAGATGTCAATTCAATTATGAATAAGAAATTATTTCTCAAGATCGTCTAACAGATGAAAAAAAAATTGTGTGAAGAATCTCTTCGTGCATTACTTTAGTGTAGATATCTATAGGCGTCTCCATTGTTGTTGTGTTGGGAGAAGAGAATTCTTGAGCGGATAAGATGGTCGGTCTGATAATTATAAGCGACATGATGACTTGTTAATATTTTGAATCTCTTAGAGGGTTCTCAGTCTATATGATTGAGTAACCATAAAAAAAAAAATCTGTATGGTTGAGTCGGTCGGTGTCTCTTGGCGGTGCCCGTACGTCATATGGCAAGACCACCTACAAATTATTCTGCAAAAAAGACCATCCATGATGTGACAGGGATGGATTTAAAAAAATTATTCAATGAGGCAAGACCTACCGGAAGAGTGAGGATGCAAGTTCAAGGTATATCATAAGATAACCTAATGAAATATAGATAAATTAAGTGAAATATATATCTATATATAATACAACATGTGTTTTCTCAGGTCAAGGGTAATCAACCTCGTGGATCCCTGAATTTCACTTAATACGAACAATACCATTGTATAAAATGAACACAGAAATCCAAATATTATATAGCGAGGATTAATGTTCGTCAATACTGCTATTCTCCTTTCTTCAATTGAGAAAATGAAGTGCAGTAAATCGTATACCTGGCTAGCCAAGTACTTTCTCGACAGTTGGAGTTGATATTTGTCTATGGTAAAATTCAACGATCGAGTAGCTGGACTGTTCAGTATTTGAAAAAAAAAAGATTAGATCTTCTCATTCATCAATATCACTAATTATAAATTATTTGATTAAACTGTTAAATAGTTCAGTAGTTACACTTTAGTTATTATTTATAGTTTAGGGGCAATTTCATAGACTCGTCATTGACCGGGGGCTTGATTGCAATTTCCCGGCGGTGATTCAGGACAAAATTCCAGCTCAACGTCCCAAAATTCGTTCAGCCCGACAAAGATACCATCAGCTACAGGTGGATTGTTCTGACCTATAAAAACTCGCTTCTTTCATAGACCAGCCCAGTCGAGGACAGCGTAATGTCCCTTATACCCCTAAATCTGACCTACAATCGCCCCCGTCTAGCAAGGGCAGCGCGGTCCACTCACTGATAAAAGGTCAAATTAGAGAGGGATGGCAGTGCCAAGTTGTAGAACTGGGAGGGTTAATCTATAAATAAATTAAGTTGTCAACATAATGGTAAATTGGTCCCCGTCCACCAACAGTTCAACTTGGCCAATATAAAAAAGGGGATACTTACAGTCACTGTCTGAAAATTGCAGCTTGCCCCTTTGCTCTCAGTACTTATCTACTAATACCAAAATCAAGTACGTCTTACTCATAAAAGGGATAAACATGTATAATTAAATTATTTATTTATAATATATTATAATTTAATTTATTTAAAATTCTTTGCTTACAATATCAGATAATTATCTCAATTATCATGAACATACTGTATTAATTTTACTTTTTAAGTTCATAATTTCAAATCTTTTATTAAAAATTTGACAATTTTGACTACTAAAATCCTAAATATTGAGTGAAATAGGGAATCATAGTTGTTTTGGAAGATTTTTACCGGTAAAATCGTAGATACAAAATGAGAGAGAAATGACTGAAATTATTAATTTATAATTAATTGAATGATTTTATAAGGGAAGTACATGTAATAAATTAAATTAAGGACAAAAGTGAAAAATAAAAAAGATACCTAACTTCTCAAATGCTTATATATAAATAGTATAACATAAGATATATCTAATTAATTAAAATTTTTAATCTCTTTTACATATAATAAATTTTAATTCATTCATATTCAAGTTATATTAATTCTTTAATAATAAGAATAATTTTAATAAAAAAATCTTCTGTACATTATTTATAAAAAAATCGAATTATTTTCTTTTCTTTTTTTTTTCCTCATGTCAACTCAGCAGCAGCACTGACAGAGTAATAATTGCATGAGAAGTCGATGACCATGAACAAGGCAAGGCAGGTGACCGTATTTATTTTTCCTTTTAGCTCGGATTCCATTTGCTTTATCAATGAATAAAGAAATTCTTTATCATTCTTCGAATTTTAAAGGGAATCACAAAGTGCAATAATTGGCCATTGTCCCATTGATGTAATTCAATTTTTTTTCAAAAAAATAAAAATTTCGGTTAAAAAGTCCTCTAAATGAACAAAAAAATATATTTTTAATAAATTATTTTACTTTATATCTGCATTAGTTGTAACTTATTAAAATTTGAATACAAATAAATTTCGAATTTCTTCATTGTTGTGGTGATGAGGAATTTAATGTTCATTTTTTTTGTCATGTACATCATCTGGTGCCCATAAATTTAATAAACTCTTATTAATCAATATTCGAGTTAGTTTAGTCTATTAGGGTGGTAAAACTCTCTCAATATTAAGTTTTTACATTCACAATATTTAAATCGGAGAGTCTACTTAAAGGGGAGGGACATCGAACCACCTCGACTAACCTATGTTGTTACAGTGCTCCTTTTATAGTATAATAAATTGGCAAATGGTCCGTAACATGTTAAGATTTTAGGTTTGAATCCTTCTATAAACATTGAAACATATGCTAGGAGCACGCTCTTTGTGCTTGGCTTGGACCTTTGCACATCGACTTTTTAGACTGTATTAGTCCTCTGGCATTATACTGATGGGTTTGTCAATATGTCGGCGGACTGGATGGTAACTACTGCTGAAAGGTCTCTAACATATGGGGATAGATAGTTAATCAAAGGTCTGGTTTTCATGCAGTAAAATTTAGTAGATGGCTAGAAAATCTCCAAATCAAGCCCTCAAGATCTGCAATAAATGTCACGAAGGTGGCAAGTGTTGTTTGCTAGTAGACCAAATTTATTACACAGAAGGACACAAAGGAAAATCCCAACAATTTGACCTAAAGTTACTTAACCATGGATTACACTAACCAAGGTTAATATACAAAAAAAAAAGAAAATAAAACATATATGATTTGGTTGAGATGGTAAGAAAGATGATTAAGGCCTCGATTTTAAATATTGTAAAATGAGAAAATTTATATTGAGATAGTTTTGTTTGATTAGTGGGCTGATCTGACTCGAACTTGAATTATTCAGAATTTATTGAGATTGTGCTGATATATATTGAAAAGAAAAGGGCCAAATAAAAAAAAATTTAAAAAAGAGAAAGTGGGGTTAAGAAGGAGAACCACAAAAACCTCAGATTTTTATTAACTGTTCGTCCTCTACCATCATCTTCTTCTTCCTCTTCCTCTTCACCCTCCATCATCTTCACCTCCGATCCTTCCTGACCTCCGATCCTTCCTGATCTCTGTGATCTTTGATGAGTTAGGAGAAGTATGAAGATCGATGATCTTCTTCCTGGAACCCTAACTGATTTCTAATCAAACCCTTCTTCAAAGTTTTTGACTTTGATGGTCCTATGTTAATTTTTTTTGCTTTTTTAGCCCCATAGATGTTTGTGCCATGGAGATAATGTCCACCGCAGCTCATGGCTCCAAGTCGCCGGAACCCGAACCCGACACCCCGACCCGGATCCAGCCAGTGAAGGTCACTTCTTTCTCAAACGGCGTCCTGAAGCGGCACCGCCAGCAGGCGGCGGCGCCGGTAGTAGTGACATACCGTGAGTGTCTGAAGAACCACGCGGCCAGCCTCGGCGGCCATGCCTTGGATGGGTGTGGGGAGTTCATGCCATCCCCCTCCGCCAACGCCGCCGACCCCACCTCCCTCAAGTGCGCCGCCTGCGGCTGCCACCGGAACTTCCACCGCCGCGACCCCGACGACCGACTGCCTCCTCCTATGCCACCGGCGTCGGTCACCCCCGCAATCGAGTACCACCCCCACCACCGCCACCACCCCCCTCCTCCTCCACGAAGCCCGAGCTCCGCCTCCCCGCCGCCGATCTCATCCTCCTACGCTCCCCACATGCTCCTCGCTCTCTCCACCTGCCTGCCCTCCGCCCCCGATAACGTGCTTCCTCCGCAGCCGCATCCGACCTCCATGATCAGCCCCAACCTGAGCAGCCGGAAGCGGTTCAGGACGAAATTCAGCCAGACCCAGAAGGACAGGATGTTCGAGTTCGCGGAGCGAGTTGGATGGAAGATCCAGAAGAGGGACGAGGACTTAATTCAAGAATTCTGCAGCGAAGTCGGCGTCGACCGTAGCGTCCTCAAAGTTTGGATGCACAATAACAAGAACACCTTCGGTAAGAGAGACACTAATCAAAACGTCATCGCCGGTGGCGGCGGTGGCGGAGGCAGCCACGGTGGCGAGAACCACTCGAGCCATCCTCACGCGGGGACTAATGGGTCATCGTCTTCATCTTGAGCTCAGCTTCTTTTCCATTAAAAGTTCCGCTTCAAGCTATATTAGGGTTAAATAAGTGTTAGGGTTAGGGTTAGAGATTAAGCAGCTGAGTTATCACACAAAAGTACGCTGTTCATTTTTGGTTAAAGATTATCATGGTGTTGTCTTAGTTGTAATCGATGATGATGATGATGATGATGAAATATGCTTAAGTTTAAGTGGACCGATCGATAAATTCTAGAAATTCACGAGAGAGAGCTTCAATGAACGGATCGAGTTTGCTTCGGTTGCCATCTCTCCTTACGGGCAATCTCCTTCCTTAACACACATATTTGAGATCTCCCTTGACACCCGAATCACCAACAATTAGGTTAATTAGCAGTTTGTTTTGAAGATATTATCTCATTTTGCTGACGAACTGAATTAACTAATCGAGTTACGAAAAATGTTGTCTGAAAACAAGGAGCAAAAGTTCTATACGTGGAACTGGACAGTTGGATGGTACCGATGCTGTAATCTAATCAGAGCAGCTTTTTAATTTTGATTGCCCGACATTCAAAATCCTCGACGATCCCGAACGATTCGTATTTGAATTCACTGGGCCAAGTAAAGATCTGTCAATCATCGAACCTAAGCAGGCCTTTGCATCCACTTGGTGTACTCATTGATTGTTCAATTCGAGTTTTTCTGTAAGGCATGACAGAATGTCACGAGACACGCGAGTCCCGACTGTTAGATCTGGTCGTGCAGTACTTACTGTGCATTGTCTGATCGTGCAGCATTGCAGTCTTCGATCAGCACCGTTGCAGTCGGGCAATATCTGTTTCGCGCGTCTCTCGAACATTGTGTCGAGGTAGAGTTTCCCTGATCGGTTTATTTTCCACTGGTTGTCATTTTCAATTTCATCGTCCATCTATGTTGCTTCCGCTGTTGCATGCCGTAGCTGGAGACGCCAGCCATTGCCATGGCTGACCTTGGAATCTTGGATGGGTGTCATTTCCTGAGAGTCAGAACTAAGAAAGAATTAACGAGAAAATTCAGGGTAAATGAGATGGCTATGGAACTTAAGGATGTTACATAGTAAAAATTTAACACGATATGCACACCAAAAAAAAAAAAAAAGATCATGGTATCAGATCATGATTAAGAGATCTTCACAGCATGTTGGACAAATCGAAAGTCTCAAGAACTTAAGTTCTACGGTCTATCAGTTTAATTTTTTTCTCTATAATGATGCTTAAGAGGTTCTTGACTTGATTATTACTAATAGTACTTCGCGCATCCCTTTTATTTTTCTCATTTCCCTTATTTCCTTCTTTTTTTTTTTTTTCGTAACAACTAGTATTTAGAAGTCTAATATCACCCGTCTAATCCAAGCTCAAGCAGGGGTCACTCTATCAAGGACGTAAAACTCTCAAAATATGATTTTTCTCTATTTATAAGACTTGAATACGAGATCTTACTTAAATGAAGATGTGTTGAATCTTCTTTAACTAACGTGCGTTAGAATCTCCCTGTCCTCTTTGAACTTGGTAATCTTTTTGTGACCGAAAAATTGCTCAGATAAAAGAGCTATTACTAATTGGAGCAATTTCGTTGATGTTTGGTAAAGCACGTCGTCGGTGTAAGATTTTGCGGTGGAAAATAAATGGATCATGACTCATGAATCGCTGAAATTCCTTTTTATTTTCAAAAGTGCCCCCTCATTGTTCTCCATCTTCATGCAAGTCCTCCTAAGCTTTTTCCACCACGTCAATTTTATTTTCGTTTTTTCATTTTCATTTTACCCCAGGGCTGCATACATACACTAAACATGGATCCATATTACTTATGGATTTTTTTATTTAATAAAATTTATTGTAAAGCGAATATGTAATAAACGATTAAATAAAATTTTAATTACAGTTAATTTTAGAGACTGTGATTTTTTAATAAATTAAATTTGACGAATAAATAACACATTTTCATAAAAAATGAGTAACAATGAAAGGGGTAGATAGAGAGTGAGAGAAAGATTGAGCAAGTTTACCATCACACCCTTAATGATTTTTATTAATTTAATGGATTCTTTAAAAACAACTTTATATGTTGATGGCTAATTTAGGAAGTAAAGAAAAAAAAAACACTAAAAAAGCACTTCCTTCCAATTATAATATGGATTTAATTTCTTTTATTTTTTTTTCCTATGAAAAGTGCTGAGCTCAAGATCATTTCGAGCCCTTGCATACTCCTTTTACATAATTTCCTCGACCGACCATTTATTGAGATCGCCAAATACTTGGATTTTTTGGTATGTATTACTGTTATTTAGAAGTCCTTTCGATTATTGACCAATCAAATTTGAACCCGATCGATCGGTTAATGGATAAATCACTTGAAATAAGTAATTTCTCTTCTCCTAAAAAAATTCTAGATATATATTACACTAAACCGTTGATTATTACAAAAGGATGACACGGTAGTGATGACCCAGTTACCCTCTGCTACGTAATGTTTGGGTTTTGTATTCAACCGCAAATATATCAGACAAAATGAATAACAAGTGGTAATACTAGCCTTGTTAACGTAGCACCATCGAAGGTTTAGTATAGTCTAAGAAGACGGAGTCCGTCAAGACGCAATCTCAAGAATCTCCTCTGGTAATATTACTCTGAGAGAGTCTAAAACATGTGATCTTGACCTTATCAATCATATGAGAGTAAAGAGTAAATTAACAATTTAGTCCTCGAGAGATAGACTTTTTGTCACTTGATTCCCCTTAGAGATTTTTTTACCTCAGTTGACTCCCTCATATATGCGTTTTTCATCTGTTAAATCCCTTATGGTATCAATTGGGTTCCTCATAGTATCAATTTGGCCCTCATGGTATCAATTTTGTCCCTCATGGTATCAATTTCGTCCCTCATGGTATCAATTTCGTCCCTAAGAGATTCTCCGCTAAATTTCTGTCAATTTTGACTGAAATACTTGCAATTTCGTCCCTTAGAGATGAATTTTACATCATTTGGGTCCTTAGATAAATTTTAAAAATTTTTAAATAATTTTAAAAAAATTATTGAAAATTTTAAAAATTCTAAATTTTTTTGAATAATTGTAAAAAATTCTAATTTTTTAAATAACTGTAAAAAATTTCTAAAGTTTTTTAAATAACTTTCAAAAATTTTAAAGTTTTTTAGATAATTTCCCAAAATTTTTTAAATATATTTAGAAAATTCTTAAAATTTTTTATATAATTTTAAAATATTCTATAAAATTTTAAAAATTAAATATAAAATACTTGTCCATCACTTTCGTATTATGAGAATTTTCAGAAAATTTTAGAATTTTTTTTATCTTTCCTGTAAGTATCTCTTTATGTCACCTACAGTAAAATATTAGTCCATCCCGTTTGCAATATATATCTTTAGGGGGTGTGCAGAAAATCGGTTCGAGGCCGAACCGGTTTCAAACTAAACAGAACCAAAAGAACCGGTTCAGTTTGGCACATTAGGCAAAGAATGAACCAGTTTATGTTGAAAAAACTGCATTGTTTTAAACCAATTCGGTTAACCAGTTTGAACCGAATTGGTTTTATAAAGGTTCGATACTATTTTAAATAGGTTCAAACCAAACCGAATTGGATTTGGAATGGTTGGGTTCGGTTCAAAACCGGTTCGGATCAAATTGAATTGGTGTTGAAATGATTCAATTTGGATCGAACCGAATTGAATTGGTTTTAAAATTAAAACCAATTCGGTTCGGTTCGAACTGGTTAACCGCATCAATTGCACTTAGAAATTAACTGAACCGCTTTTCCTCTAAAAAATTCCACCAAAATAGAACAGGTTCTAACTAGTTCGGCTCTCCCCGAACTGGTTCGATTGCACACCCCTATATATCTTGTACAATCTTTAGAATATTCTCTATTTTTTAAATTTTTATAAATTTCCGATAAATTTCTAATTTTATGAATAATTTCAAATTTTCATGATTTTGGAAAATTTTTAATTTTTTTATTTTGTGAAATTTTTTTGGTTTTTTAAGCTTTTATACCCTTCATAATTTGATAAATTTATTTTTTTAAGCTTTCTTAATTTAAAAAATAGAATTTTTTTTTTATGTATTTTGAACATATAATTTAAAATTTTTATTTATATTATTGAAATTTTTATATTTTTCTACATTATTTTTAAATTTTCCTTATTTTCTATATTTCTTTATTTTTGTAAAATATAAAAATTCCCAAATTTTTATATTTTTCACAAATTTTAAAAATTTTTCAAGCTCTTCATTCTTTTGTATATTTTGAATATTTTTATTTTTTTTAGTTTTTCTATATTTTATTATCTTTTTGATGAATTTTTTCTAAATTTTTTAAGATTTTTATTTTTAAAGTTTTTATTTAAAAATATTATTCTGATATGTCAATTTATTCAAAAAAATTTATTTAAAAAGTAAAAAATTTATGAGGGATCTAATTGAAAAAAAAGAGATTAAGATGGAGATCTAATTGATAATATAATAATCAATTTATAGGAGGACTGGAGTGAAGAAAAATAAATAGAGAGATGGACCTGATTGATAGTATAATCACGCCGTTAGTATTCAATTTAACGGAGGGATTTAATTGAAACCATAAGGGACCTAATCGATGCCATGAGGAACCTAATTGAAGTTATAAGAGACCTAATTGACGTAACGAGGGACCTAATTGACACCATAAGAGACCCAATTGAAGTTATGAGGGACCCAATTGAAGTTATGAGGAACCCAAGTGATACACTAAAAGGGTATAATTGAGGCAAAAAATGCACTTAAGGACTTAACTAATGTAAAATGCATCTCTGACGAAATTAACTGAGGTAAAAAATCTATAAGGAACCAAGTGACGCAAAATCCATCTCTCGAGGACGAAATTGTTAATTTATTCGAGGGTAAATTTTAGACCACTAAGTTATCAATTTTGGTGAATGGGACCGAACAGTGAATAAGAATAGCCAGAGTGAGCTGTATTGTTCGATGAATAAGAAACGAACAGTGAATGGAACACGAATTCGGATGACGTAAAACCCATGTGAAATATACGAAAAATTATTCTCTAAAGTGGTCGAGGGTTTTCGGATTCCGACCATCAGAGCATCGACTTTGCACTTGTTGCCACGTGTCTGTTGCGGATTGGGGGATTTAAGACCATTTTAATTTGGGTGATTTAACTAATCGCATGGGATTCGTTCTGCTTCCTTTCACTGTGATATCATACCACCTGATATCTAGAAATTCTAACCAATTCAGGTTCGAGTTAGCTCAATCCATTAAGGGTAAAGCTCACTCCGACACTGATTTTATCTATTTATAAGACTCAAATTCGAAATTTTAAATAATTGGATATCGTGCCTTATCTATAAAGCCAATAAGGCAAAATGTTCTTAACCAAATAATAATAATAATAATAAAGGCAATGTACCTTAGTGTATATACTTGGGCAGAGTAAGTGACCATTTAGAAGTTTTATGGGCCTTGCTGCTTGCAGCCCTTTTCTATTACACGAACTGTGTGGCCAACAAAAAACTTGGAGAACAGATTTAATGCACGGAGATGTTTCTCCGTGGTCCTATCTTATAATGACGTGGTAAAAAACTATTAGTTAAATTGCTTTAATTAGTAACAATCATGATAACTGCTCGGTGATTAATACTAACTTGTTCGTTTGCTATAATTTTACTAGTACTTTCTCGTGTCACGTGGTGAGATAGTATCTCTTAATAATTTTTTTATTAAATTGATTTCACCGTATAAATAAATGAGTGTTAATCGCTCGCATAATTACCTTAAACTATTATCTGTTGGAGTAAATTTCCTTTATTTCTTTCCATCACTTGATTATGAAGTAGAATCTAAAGCTTAAAAACTATGAGTTTCAGTCCACATCCATCGTGTTTTCTTATGCTCTTTTTACTATGCCATATTCCTTTCTACACACATAAGTGTATTTTAGAATATTTTAGATACAGAAAAAAGATATTTTTGGATAAAAGAGACGTATAGATATAATATAATAATAAAAGATAATAAAAGAGGACGCGTAATTCTTACGGTGAAAATTAAACCTCCAGATTATAAGATGGAGTCTTATATTACTGCGCCAAGAATCATTCCTCCACCGCGCCAGATTTATGTAGAGAGTCTTGCGTGAGACAGGCTCCTCGCAATTTTTTGGGATTAATCTTCCTAGTTAAGCTGTGTGCTTTTGGGGGTCACTATATTTTGTATTATCCTTCATTGTTGCTTAATAGTAAATGTATTGTCGAACCTCATTTGCTCATCAAAGTATGGGATTGACACTATTTCGATTTATAGATCTAGTTTCAAGAAATCCAATAGACTCTAATTAATTCAAGCCCGAGTTGGATTTGCTCAATAAGGTGTAGATCTGACCATAGTTTTAAAAATCGGATTGGACCGAGAACCGGATAAGGTACCGGTTCCAGGTTCAACAGGGGGTTCAATGGGTCGAACCGGATTTATTTAAAAAATAATAAATATATAAAGTACATGTAATAACCTAAAATACACAAGCATTAACAATTTAATATTTTATGCGCTCTATCCGGTTTATTAAAAACAGTCCGGTTCAATCCGGTTCCTGCCGAGTCAGTGTGCAAATTGAGTTAATTATGCAACCAGACTAGGCCAGTCACCGGTTCCATGTTCAACCGGTTGGACCGGACGGTCCGGTTCGATTTTTAAAACTATGGATCTGACCAATAAGGTGTAGATCTAACAATTTTTGACACGACACAATAATCTGACACGACACGACACGGAGTTATGCAAGTTCGGGTTGACCCTAAATGGGTTAACCAACTTAACCAATTTACATATACGAATTAAACCGGGTTGAACCCATGTAACCCGATACGACATGATTAAACTCCGTTTTATTATATGTCAATGTGTCAACCCATTAATCATTTAAATATATTAAGTTAAAATTATAATTATACCACATATATTTAGTTGTACGAGTTAAACATGTCATTTCGTGTTAACCCGGTTTTAAATGTGTCGTGTGGTCGTATTTGAAGTTTTTGACCCGTTTATTAAACGAGTCGTATACGAGTTGAGATACTTTTAATATGAATTCGTTTAGACATGACATGTATTGCCAAATTTACTGAAGTGTGAAGCTCCTCCGACAATAATTTTTTTGATTCACGAATCTCAAACCACGAGATATTGTTTGACGAGAAGATGTACTGAACCATTTTAGCCATTTGACGTTGGTTATGGCTGGCACTTTTGACGCTGCCAAAACCAAGTGTATAGTGTATATAATTTACTTTGCTTTCTTTATCTTCTTTATTCATGTGATGCGATCTCCAACGCTTAGAAAATATCTTAAAGCTCTAAGTCATATATTGTCAATGTATTTTCTTCTAGGCTCATGCAGACTCGACCTCTAGCCCTGACTTGAAAGGTTAGGAGCTAACCTAACGTAGCTCTTCAAATGGATAGTGAGACCCGAAAAATTCTTACGTGAGCTGAATTTACTACGTCAGTAATGGATTTCTTAGTATTCGTATTTTAAGCTAGATATAAAAATACAGTATCTTATTTGGATATGAGAAATTGCATCCAATAACAAAGTACTAATACTTTAGTCTGAGGAGTTCATTACTGATGTTATGCCTACAGATAGCCTAAGAATCTCTCATGAGAAACTGGGGGTGGGCATGTACGTTCTGCTATGCTAATCAAGGTTTGAAAATTATAAATAAATAAGTTCGTGGGTAGATTTTACTATTGATAAAGCCTTCTTCTGAAAAAAAAAAAAAAGGAGGGTAACAACTAGTGTAAACACTGTTCTCATCAGCGTAACACTACTGAAAGATTATTATAGTTCATGAAGTTAATGTTTTTCAAGTTTAAGCTTAAATACCGTGTTTTTAGATAACTATTTTAAGGTTTAAACAGAGTTAAAGTTGTCCAAGTTTAGGCTTAAATATTTGTATCAAAACAATTATCTAGAAAAATTTTGACACAAATATGGACAAGAATTCAAATCTAAAACCTTGGACTCAACAAACTTTCTGTAAAATATCTACTGGACTTGTAGGAAGTCGGATCCATGTCCTCATAAAAGTCTAGGCTTATAGATGTGGTAACTTAATTTTCTTATATTTATGATTTTAATCCATTAACTGTCCGATGTAAGATTTATTTCTCAATACCCATCCCTCGCGTGTGATAACATGTTACGCTTAACACGTTCCTTGAATACTTGCCCTCAAGAACTAAACTTGAGTCACGTATTTTCCATCCCCACTTGAATGAAGGGAACAACTGACCATCATGTAGGCTTTATCTTTTTGTCCTCGAGGTCAGAAACTCATATATTATATTATTAATATGCCTTATAAGATATTGAGCTTGTTTCCATTTAAAAACTAAGTTATCAGGTGATGTTCCTTAGTTATTTTATAAACTCGGTTATTTTGTAAGTTCATTATGGTCTTCTTATATGACCAATATATGATCTAATATCACATCTCATGCATAATCTGTTAAGGGGCTTAACCTAGTTCTAATATCATATTTATGAGCCTATAAAAGTTGGGCTCACATCCACCAGGATACCTAAATTTATTAGTGTCGGTATCTCAATTACCTTATATTTAAAGATTCATTTGAATGTACAAAGTTTGGTAC
Organism: Lagerstroemia speciosa; assembly: GCA_037672795.1. Classification (NCBI taxonomy): domain Eukaryota; kingdom Viridiplantae; phylum Streptophyta; class Magnoliopsida; order Myrtales; family Lythraceae; genus Lagerstroemia; species Lagerstroemia speciosa. The sequence continues at coordinate 5,659,322 of CM075310.1, forward strand.
GATGATATAACTATTAATATAAAATTAAGATATTTCAATTTTAGTTCTTATCGATAAAACTCTCTACAATCCTTTATTTTTTTTAACTTTCTATATTTCTAATTCCATTTATAATAGGAAAAAAACAGATCAATTTACAGCGATTATAAGAAACTACATGTTATGGCCTCCCAACGGTTAGATATTTGCTTTAACTGAGTAAAGGGGCCGGACGGATCGTGTATCAATCTTTGCACCATTTCTTTATTTATTTAATCAAAGACTCACCGGTGTTCACCAAGACTAAATTTCAACAGTTCATTGTAAAAATATTACTTAGAGAAAGTGAATTATGGACCATTAGACCACTGATCTTGGCAGCATAAAGCACCATACCATATAAAGAAATGAGGACAACTTCTTTATTCTATTGGAGTGACTAACATGAGACTTTAAAGAACCGCAGTGACCATGTTCTCGATGATCCCCATAAGAGGATGACCGAAGACAGTGGCTCGCCGGTGCTCGATATCGATCGAGGACATGTCCCAGAACCCGAATACATAGCTACCCATGATCAATGTGATGGAATCGGGGCTCCAGTGAGCGAGGTAGGGGCCAGAAACATTAACAACAAATCTGTGAACTGACATGATCAAGGGCATATATCTTCATAACCTAAGAAAGGAAAAAGGAAAAAAAAAAAAAAAGACAATTTTCCTGAGATATTTTAGTTAAGAGATGTGGATCTCTCTACATAAAGTAGACACATACCTGAATGTTTGTTCTTCCCAACACTTTTAGTACCTAACACGATCCATTTTTGCATGTACAACTTCACATGAAGATATGTTCGGGTAGTCCGAATTGAGTTCCTTCGGAGAACAACCATTACCCAACGCCATGAAAAAGATCTCAAAGGAAGTTAATTATGGGAACACTTGCCACATAACAATGTCTCTCCTCTTAACAGATATGTATTGGCCGGGCGTGATTTGAAGCATTTTTCACTTAAACAGTATCTCGAGTTAGGGTCTAATTATAAATAGAGATAATCCGCAATCAGAAAAGGTTTACATCTCAGTGGGCCAACGTAACACAACCCGAACCACTCAGGGTTGTCATGGTTTTCCTTGGATTAACTCAAAAGGATGATAATGGGAACAAAAGGCAACAACAATGCCCCTCTTCTTAACCAATATTGGTTGATTGAAATGATTAGAACTTCTCTTTCGTTTAAATAAACTCTAAAAATTATGACACCTCAATGGGCTAACCTATCTCGACCTGAATAAAAAAGGACTAGTCAGACTTCTGAATTTTCGGTCATACATACCGGAAGAACGTCTCTCTTCTTATAATATCTTGAGAGACATTAAGGGACATTAGCATATTGCATGTCCTGTAAAAGGACGGTCTAATCTTAGGATCACTGTCCGATCACATTTTTCTTTTTAGAGTTAATCAATAACTGTTAAACTGTTGCATTGACCGACCAAAAATCAGCAGGACAGCACAGTTTTAGTGTGGTTTTCTTTTCGATTTAAGCTTTAATTAGCTTTTAAATACCATGCTAAAGAAAATGTCTTTAACATAACAACCAGCACGATTAGATTTGTGGGCCTCTCGGGCTCAGGCTTAAAGTGGGAACAGAGAGACACACTTCAATTAACTTAGAAATCTTTTGCTTTAACTTAAAACACTTCTAGAGTCTGCAAACTATGGTAATCGAGTGCCTCATGTTCATGGGTGAGTCCAAATATGTCATCGATCCGCCGAATACTCTCTGATCTTCAAAAAGATCGTCATTTTGCATACCAATACAGCACGATACGAGCATTACGCGAGAGATATTGTGATTAGGCACATCGATCCGACAAGAGACATCCTTCTGTCAGATATATGTCCCGATCTCAAGTACAGTCGTGGATCAAAAACACCTAACTAACATTCCCATTCAAATTAAAATGAAAAATCCTCTTTTGAGTTTCTTGAACCAACCATACATTGACAGGAAACTTCTTTTCTAGTTTGTTCATCTTCATGTGGGAGAGCCGGTGATCGAGAGATTCTGCAGAAAGTTCAATATGGATCATCTGTGATATGATCAGAGCGCGGTAACGAAGTTCATCATGGATTTTCGATCAGTTTCAACATTAACTTGGGTCGGTGAGTCGGCCCATTTGTGTGCTTCATCTCGATCATAACCCTATGTTCTCTTAGTTCATAAGCTTAATTAGCTTGTATGGCTTCCAGCAACGCAAAACAGAAAAGGAACTTCAATTTACATATAGCAATACCAAATAGGCCAAACCCCAAATGAGAAACCTCAAGAAAACCCCAGAAAAAAACACAAAGGTTCAGAAAAATACTCCAACATAAGTTTAAGAATTTCATTGGCATAATAAGATCTTCAAGTTCAAGCAGTCATCTCCATCGCAATAGTCTGACTGTTTTATCGATCGATGAAACAAAGAAACCTAATCGAACTTCATATCTCGGTCCATACAATAAAGGGCACGCACGCACGCACGCTACCTACTACTGTCCGACGACCACCTTCCTGTGGAAGTTCCGGTGGCAACCGCAGGAAGCACAGGCGAGCGAGTTCCCTCCGGACGAGCTGGCCACAAAGGCCCTGCAGCCATCGACAGAGTGGCCGCCGGTGCTGGCAGCGTGGTTCCTCTGGCACTCCGCGTATCTCACAGTGGTGGTCGTTGCTGAGGAAGATGGCGGCGGGGACGATGAATTGGTCGCCTCTCTTCTCACTAGCACAACCTTCTTCATTGCCCCTCTTTTTGTTTTGAAGGAAGAACCTAATTCTGGTTTTCTCAGACGACAATGACGACGTTAGATCACTTTTTCACTGTTTCTTAAGTGAAAGTGAGGGAGAAGGGGAAGAAATGGAGATAGAGAAACTAACCCTAGGAAAGGATTGTATTTATAGATGAAAAAATTGAGATTTTTGCGATTTTGTGCTTCAAATGGAATATACATTTTTTTGGTGAGCACTGCATTGGAATGTAGATTATGCAAAATATTAGGCAGCATTTTGGTGTATATCATAATAATACTGATGTGGTATTATAAACTAATAAAATTCAATTATTTGACATATTATTTTTTATTTGTTTTTAGGAATTCATTTAAAATATCTTAAATTGATTAAATCTTATTGATTTGTAATATCACGTCGGTATTATCACTTGATATACTCGTTAGATGCAAATACCCTCTCATGTATAAGGAGCGAAACTCAACAAACAGAAGTGGCAGATTTCATGGGTGAAATAAGATAACTTAGCTAAAATATAGATAAAATCACTAAAACTCGTGAATGATTTTAAAAGTTTTTCCAAGTTCAGGGAGATGGCCTCGTGCCCTACAAAGCCACCCACTCAGGTCAGTGAGCTATGATTAATTCAGGATTGAGTTTGATTAGTCTAAGAGTAAAGCTCTTTCAATTATAAATTTTCTTTGTTCTCAAAATTCGAACCCGGCCCTATTTTAAAAAAATGCATTAAATCAGCCCAATCAATCCATATCGATTTAGTTAGTTTTGATTATGAGTTATTAAGATGCATGAACAACTACTAATTAATAAAAAAATGTACGACCCCTAACAAATACACATTGATTTTGGTGGCTTAATGTCTCATTCTCCTTAAACATATCGAATTTTAGTTTTGCATAGGGAGAAAATTGACGATTACAAATTTTACATATTAATGAACCGAACCTTAATTCGTTGAGACTCATTGACATTTCCGAGTATTACTTGTTACAGACAAAACATATTTGAAAGGCATGGATATGGACAGACACCATGGGCTCCTTTAATTGTATGTCGGAGCTTTACAATATGTTGCAAAAATTTTGAATAAATGAGAATCGTCTAATTTTTTTTTTTATGAACATTCTGACGTGGAAAAAGGGACGCTAAATATTTTGATTAATTTTAAGGATGTTTCTTTTTTTTTTTTGGTCGCCAGCCACGGTATCCAAGCAGGCCCCACCAGCGGTGAGATGGCATCTTTCAGCCAACCATACTTGACTAATCCGTTGGTCGCCCCGGGTCGCACGCCTGGCAATGGCGGGTGAGGCTCCCAAGAGGGGTGTCTGCGTACGTGAGGTCTCGAACCTGAGACCTCCTTAAGCGGCACCGAGCTGCTTACCACTCGGCCCAACCTCTCTTGGTATTTTAAGGATGTTTCAATGCCATATGCACACACACACACATCGGAATCCATAAGAAAGAGGATATGCTGTAGTAGTATTCTCTCGAATGAGATTAATATATTTTCAATATAATTCTTATTAGATAATTTTTTTTAAAATTCTTATCCCGTTTTACCTATTCTTTTAAACCAAGAAATTAGTATGATATTTCATAAATATATACCCGGAGAAAAAAAGGAATTACGGTTCGACCAAAAAAAAGAATTACATACTCTTTTATTATAAAGAAGATCGGTGTCCTTATAAGGGATAGAAAAAAAGAGAGTGAGATAAAGGAGCAGTGAAATTTCTAATAATAAAAAAAATATTATTGTATCAAATTTATTTTCTCCGATTATCTATCTTGACCAAAAAGATGTCTATACGAAATTTTAATTCTCTGACTGTCTCACTAAAAGTAAGAATTGTAATTTTATGCATCTCTTTTCGTGGTGTTTGATTGATTACAATTCGATCTTTTATTTTATTATTTTTTTTACTAGCAATAGTCCGATCGCAGGGGTGACCTGTGTAATTCACTTCGTGTGGGGTAACTTGCTAGTAGCTAATGTAATTTAACCACAAGTAATTTACTCAGATGCAATTAATTTACAATATATATATATATATATATGGATAATTACTAGAATTTAAGGTAATTTACTCCAAGTTTAAGTAGCGAAACTCAAATTTGGGAGAAGGTGTTGTATTGACTATATTTTCATGAAATTATAAATTAATAAAATTGAATAATTTCTAGGGTTATTTAATAGAGCTTTATAAAAAAATTCTTAAAATTACTGAATCTCAATAGTATGTGATACCCCGTAAATACTGTCACGTACTATATACATTATATGCAAGACTATATCGAAACTTTGAGGGTTCTTTTGTCTTTTTGGCCTGAAATTTTGAGTAGTTTACTTTGTAAATATAATACATCATTTTCATGGGAAATTCTACGATCTAATTCTTAAATCATTCGTGAGTTCACTTTTTAATTTAAATAATTGATTGTGAGTTATTTTTTTGGTTGGTACTACTGGTATTTAAAAGTTTTATAAGCATCTAACTAATCTAGCTCGAGTCTGGTCTTCATTTGCAAAAATTCGAACTTTGGACCTTTCCTCGAGGGAATCGAGATCGGAATCACTTGAACAAATTCATATTCGTTTTGATCGCGAGCTATTTGATTAAACTGTTTGACAGTCTGGTAATTAAATCGAAGAATCTTTGCGAGCTATTTAATTAAACCATTTGACAGTCTGGTAATTAAACCGAAGAATCTTTCTAATGGACCACAAAATGTAAGGTGCATGGATTGATTGATCATTAAGTATGTCTGTCAGGTTAACCTGCCGCATAGTAATTGTTTAGGCAGGAAGATTCTGGCATGGGGTTTGGCATTAATCCCAAAATGTCCACAAATACATCACACTCGCCCTAATTATTGATTGGGTTATTATAGGATCCCCAGCTAAGCAGGGCATCAGACAACCGTTGATTGAAAAAAGGATAATTAAAAAAAAAAAACTTATAAAAAAAATCCAACCGAGCTTCTTTTCTCCAGCAATGTCTCAGATTCGAGTACTGTGAATGTAGAAAAATTCCACGTACTTTACTGCCAAGTAAGCAAGATCAAAATTAAATATTAATTTACCATAGTTAATAGAATATTCAGATAACAGGCATAGGGAGATATCTAGAAACATGATTCAGGGGACGAAGCTTCGAGATCAGTACGAGGCGATGAAATATGAGAACCCAATTGATAAAATAGACGGCACAACTTAAATATAAGTAATATTTCACGGATTTTTCCGAGTTCAAGATCCCCTATACCCCTTAAATCCATTCCCGATCATACACAACACTACCTAAAGAGAAATGGAGAAGAACGCAAATTGTTTAACTGATGACCTAACAACGTGAGTGTGATGGCACCTTTTGTCAAACCCGTACTTTTTAACACATCCCCCACTGTATATAAAAAAATCAATCCGTCGTTTTATTTAATCCAAGAAAAGTCCTTTCTTTGCATGGAACGTGTTTGAACCTTTAAAATATGATTAATTACAGCCACTGCTCCCTTTTCATTAGCTAACCAGTATGGTTTCTTTACATCATGCCAGAGGATTGGTTGATAAAGCACATTTCCACTGGCTTTCCCAGTTATTGAACTCATGGATCTTATACCGTGTCAGAACTTTTAAGTCCGAGTCCCTTTATTACTGCATTTCTTTCACCGAAGCCGCGAATTTAATGCCGTGTCAAAATTTTTAAGTTCGAGTTCCTCTACGGTGACTTGTTTCTTGAATAGTTAGTTAAATTTTACTCGATTTTTTTGGCCCATAGGTCGATTTGATTTTGATGATAATCTGACACCATATACATCCATAGAGAAAACAATAAAAACAGGTTATTGGCGGCAGTTCAGATTTAGCAAATCGGGTACCGGGGGACACAATTAGAGTGGTCTTGTCAAAGGAAATTACATAAAGTCATGTTTGACAAAAAAATATATTAATAAATGAATTGACTGATGTAGGTCTCTGAGTGTAAGTTAAAAATTGAAAAAAAAAATGAAAAATCTAAAAAAAGGGCCAAGTCCAACCAGGAAAAATCGAATTCTTGGAGTCCGATGTGAAATTCGGTCGGTTTTCAAGAGGAGAAAAAACCGGCATGAAAAAGTCAGGCTCCGACCGAAAAAATGAGTAGGTTCGGACCACCAGAATTTCAATGCATTTTTAGTTTATGTATATTTTTATTCTGGAATAATTTGTATGAGAAGTATAATTCAAACATGATTCGTCTATTTACATTTGTAAACATTTTGAATGTTTTAGCATAACTTATGTATAAATCAAGTACAATTTGAATAACTTAGTATAATTCAAACATCGTAGTTTGAAATATAACTCAAATACAATTCTATGCATTCTCTAATCTCCTCTTCGACCTTTTATGATTTTTGTGTATGGTTATTTGGACAAAATAGAGGGATGATTTTACTGCGAGAAAAAAAGAGTAATTTCATGTGTAATTAGATTATATATTCTATGTAAAAGTTTTGAATTATCCATCGGAAATCCTAATACTAATTTAATTGTATTTATAATTAGGGTCAGAAAAGACTATACCCGAAACAGTTGATTTGTCAATATGGTTCTTGACATGTTTTAGAGTTAAGAAACGGATCAGAAAAGTTGCACGACAGTTTACAAAAACAAACACCAAATCCATACCATTTTCACCCATATTAACTCTTATAGTTATATTAAATGACAGTTATTATAACAATCAAGTGATTTGATTTTCCTCTTTAAATGTAGGGACAAAATATTCGGAAGATACAAGTTTTTAACGCATGATAAAATTGTATTATTAATTACAAAAATTACTTTCAAAAGTACGAACTTTTAGCAGATGATAAAATCGGGTAACATGCTATAAAAATCGCCAGTAAAAACACAAACTTCACTTCGATTCCAAGTAGATCTGTTATTCATGTACACCCCCATTAAAAATGTAAAAACAAAATATGCAAAAAGGAATATAACATGCTTCAGATAGAATGCTGCAACATCTTTTATAGTATATTCATTATATGTGACATATTTGTTGACAATTTTCACAATTTCTTCAATCCCCTGCTGGCCCTCATTTAAGACATAAAATAGACAAAGGAATCTTCATTTTCCATCTATCTTATTACTATGCAAGAGGTTAACCTGTAACGTATACAGATTTGGTTATTTAATAAAATTAGTAAGGAAAAGTAAGCATGTAAGTAATTAAATAAAGTGTTAGTTGTAATTCATTTTTGAGTATGTGATTTTTTTAATAAATTAAATATAAAAATAAGTAATAAATTTGGGGGAAATTTTGTGTGATTATATAATAAAAATAGTAAAGAGAAATCATCGTTGAAGCAGATTCGAAGGTTGTTGTTCATACTGTATAGGAAGGAAGTGTGGAGATGGGTTGCCATAGGGGTCTTATGCTTGATATTCTTGGTATTTTGAGATGGACTTGGCTTGTTATTGTGCAACATACATTCCAAGAAGGAAACATTTGGGCGAAATTCACTTGCGAATCAAGCGTTGAGGCAAGACTTAGGTGTTCATCAGATCGATGCATGTCCATTGGGTTTACAACCTCTACTGTTTCCCATATTGTAGGGGTCTCCGTGCACCGACTATGTATTTTTATAATATTTCTCTTTATGTAATGGGCTGAACTGGTCCCATTTATCATTGAAAAATGGAGAAATACGGAAAAATATACGTGAAATAAGAGAGGATAGAGAAAAATAAGAACGAAAAAAATTATGTAGTTACCAGTGATAAAACACTCATATTTTCATAATCTAATAATTATGACAGATTAAATTTTGTATGTTAGTGGTAATTTGAGAAAGCGAAAAGTACTAACGGTGAACCAGTTTTATATACGTTTTTTTTATTTAATAAAATTGCTAGAGAAATTGAATATGTAAATAAACAAATAAATAAATATAGTCTAAAGCTCAGTCAGTATCCCGAGTATGTAAATTTTTTAGTAAATTAACTATGAAAATTAATAAAAAGAGTAGAGAGGATGAATAAGAAAAAAAAAATGTATCATAAATAAAAGATAGATATAGGTATATCATATGATTCAACTAATTCTATGAACTAAAACAAGAAAAATTGCTGATTCTACAGAAATTAAAGGGAAAAAAAAAAAGAATAGATAGTCAACCCCGAAAGTTCTCTTTCCTTTTTAATAAATAAATCCCCGAAAACTCTTCCGAAATTATGTTATTTTTATTTTCCTTTCATATCGTTATATTTTGGAAATTGATCCTTCTCAATTCTTAAAAACAATTATGAAAAGAAAGTTGAAAACTACTCTTTCAAAATTAAGCCTTAATTTTTCCTAACAGCATTAATCAGTGTAAACCTTCTATGATTCTCGTTTTTTTTTTTAAATTTTTCTTCTCATATTTTTAAAGAATTATTGCTAAAATTTGTTCTTCCGATTATAGAGGAACGAGCTTCATCGCAAGCTTATGAGTCGAAGACGAAGCTATTTAAAAAGGCTGTGTACCTGTGTAATCGATCCCAGCTTACCCTATTGCCCGAGCCGGGTTCCAAAAAGACCGTGACCTTTTCCCTCTTCTTTATATTTATTTTTAATTTTTAAAATATTTTTATAAATATCATTTTACAATTTACAGTATATTTAAAATACTCCAACAAGCTTTGTGCTTTTTATTTTTGCTATAATCAATAAAATTTATATACTTTTGGACTAATTAATTGCTTTAGGGAAATACCAATTAATTTGGTTTGCCACGTATTATGAGGAAGTATTGATTAAATTAGAGTAAATGAATAGAAGAATATTTAGAACTCGAATAATTGTCATAAATATTACTACACTACTACTACTACTAATAATAATAATAATAATAATAATAATAATAATAATAATTTTTCACAATATTATTATCATATAAGTTGTTATAAAATTTTCTCAATACCGCTATAAAATTCTTTAGCATAAGCTCATGAATCCGAGAAAATTTCTAGTATGTTTATCGGATACACAACATAGTAGTGCTGACATGATATATCCATCTGAGCACAATTTAGCATACAATAAACACTTGTGCAGTTATAGATATCAAATCCTAAAAATCCTAAAAACCTATCAAAAAATCTTAATAAATGTCGAACCTTGATTAAATAAATATAATTTATCAATACGTAATATATTCAATACACATGTAATTTTCTTAATAAATCCATACAAAAAGAATAAAAGTAGACCCAACTTTTATAAAATGTTATATTTTCCCTTCTAAGAAGTCAAAAGTGATTAGGTTTTCGTAAGGTGGGATTTCCTTTTATCAACCCAGTTGCTTTCGCTAATTCGAAATCTTTTTTTTCCTTGAATAAAATCTTAAATTTACTCTTTCTAAATAAAGTAAATCTATAATTAAGAGCATTATTTCTCGAATCTCAATGATTGATTTATCTAGAACTCAAATTAATTCCATTAAAATTTAAAATATATATATATATTCTTTTTACTAGACATAAACCTTCGATAGCAGTACCACGGGTTTGATTGGTCGTTTAAGCGAGTAGCTCGCTCAGTCAATTCTTTCAACGAACGTTCTTTTCTCTCTCTTTTCAGCCTCCTTTTTTCCCCCTAATAGAAGATTTTAACACCCTACAAAAAAAAGATCTGATTTTGGTCAGGGAAAAAAAAAAGAAAAACAATAATATAAGGTAATCTTTTTGTCATTTTTAGGAGATCTGCCTAACCCAATAATCGATTAAGCTTTTTCTTTTTTGGTCGCCAGTCACAGTATCCAAGCAGGCCCCACCAGTGGTGAAACGACATCTTTCAGCCAACCATACTTGACTAATCTGTTAGTCGCCCTGGGTCGCACGCCTGGCAATGGCGGGTGAGGCTCCCAAGGGGGGTGTCTGCATACGTGAGGTCTCGAACTTGAGACCTTCTTAAGCGGCACCGAGCTACTTACCACTTAGCCCAACCCCCTAGGTATCGATTAAGCTTTTTCATTCTCCATTTTGGCATCTTAAATCAAAGAGAAAAACATATTAGAAATAGAGTGAAATATATAAAAATTAGTAGTATTCATTTTGATGATATTAGTAGTATTTATTAAATTAAATATGAAGTGGGCATTCAAAAGGGTTATTTGAAGTGATTTAGTATATCTTTTTTTTTATTTTAATTAAGATATTTCATATTCTAATCTTACGAGTGGATGAAATTCATGATTGGAAAAACTGTACCTCACAGTGAACCGACCCAAATCGAGCTTAAATTATTCAGAGCCCATTGACTTCTGGGTTTGAGGTGGTTCGACGGCCCCTTCTCATAAGAAAAGTCGTTGCGTTCGAATATTGTTAATAGAGAAAATTCACGGTTAAGAGAGTTACAGTGGACATACCCGATCCGAACTTAGAATACTTTTAAGAGTTTATCGGATTTTTGGATAAGGTGAAGCTTGGAAAAAGAAAGGGACAAGTTAAAGGAAGGGATTGGTTTACAAGCTGCAAGTTTGTGATTAGGAAGTGGAAAATAAAGATAATTAGGTGTGTGCCCTCTTGCTTCTCACCAACCCAACCCAAGCTTGTGATTTTCAACAGTAAAAAGACCATAATGATTCTGGCTTTTGGTATACACATAAGAAAAGAAGAAGAAGAAGGCATCTCAATTCTCACTTCTACATTTCCTCTCCTCCTTATCTAGCAAAGTGTTCTAACTGTTCTCAAGTATGTCTACCAAGAAATAATTACCAGGAGAAACCGAAGAACACGACATGACCCGATGATGTTATAGCCTAGCTAGTACACCCGATGGATGTATCGGACTGACCGTGAAATAAACCGGTAAGTCTATGCCCGTGCATGATCTAACTAGCCAGAGACCATATATTTCGCATCTGCTTCCATCATGCTTTCGCAAACTTGAGATCTTTAGGGCTTTGCCTCTTCTTTAGGAAGCGAAGACAGTCCTAGAATGCTCGGTGAATATCTTCTCACAGTCTTCGTAAATCCGCACTGTAAAAACCTGTAAAAGGAAAAAATCGAGAGGGAATTTCGCCGTCCCTCTTGGATGCTTAAACGAGATTATATTTGATGAAAGTAATGCTAATAAAATGAAATCGAATGAGAGAAGAGGAAGTGTCGGACAGGATCTCGTAGGATGGCTCCACCGAAAGACATGTACATGGGTCCTATTTATATATGTTACATAGACGGCTATGGAGAGGTTACCGTGGGTGCCTTTTCACCTCTGATGGATTTGATCTTAGTCCCTTGTCTCTGAAAAAATCTTATGCGTTCTTATCTCACGTTGAAGTAATGAGAAAAAATCAATTAAATTGTTCTAATTAATAATAATTACGGTAATTTATTGGGTGATTAACATCAAATTGTTCGTTTGTCACAGTCTGATTGATCATCTAAAAATTTCTCGTTATCACCACTTGATATTCAAAAACTCAACCGGTCATTCATTATTGATTCGTATTCGAGTCAAGCAGACCAATCAAGGATTAAACCTTTCCCACTTTTAAATTTTCTCCATTCACGTGATTCAAATTTAAACAAATTGATTGAGGGAAGGGCCACCTAGCGGCCACGCATGCTAGTGAAACTTTTCGGTGACAATAGCTAATATGAAAGTACAAGCCCATGTAGTTTAAACTTGAGGACTATATTTTATATATATATTCTAAGCAAAAGAAAATATAATAAATTATTAATTTTTCTTTTTCAATTATAGAGGAGAAAAAACATTAGACCTGAAAGGGCGACGTAAGATAATGAACAATAAAACGATAAAGGAGAATCCCACGAACGAGAACGAAAACGAAATTCATAATCTCTTAATCTCAGGCTGGCGACAACATCGCTGCATTAAATATCATATATCTCTGATAATTTTTTTAAAAAAAAAATTATATTTGCTATAATTATAAAATAAGATCAAAGGTGTGTGAGCCACAGAGCTTGTCTACTTCACATAACATTAGGATTAAATATGGAAAAGGTGGGGAAGGAGGAAGATGGAAGATGATGACCCCTTTGTTCTTTTGGACCACAGATTATGTGTCAAAGTTGATAGGATGATTCAAAAAGATGATGAAAACTTCCACACTGGGATTCAAATTCTCCCCAAATTATTAAAATAATCAGTGCAATTTTTAGCACCTAAGTTGAGATAAACCCACCCCCTAATTCAATCCCCATCACTCCATTATTGGAAATTTCTTCCATCAAGTGGACAATAAGAATAGAAAGGAAAGCAACCAGACTGGGAAAAAAGATCAATCTAGTTGTTTGGCACTGTTTATTAGGTCTCATTGACAAGTCTTCTAATTATTTATGGCTACGGATGAGGCATCAGAACCAGGAAGTAATAGGAGAAATTAGTACGAAATGAAGGGGCACACGTCGGCTCACGCAAGTAACAAATGAACCCTAAATCTCTTGGTCTTGAATTAAAATTAATATCACTGTACTAAATCCCATTATGAGAATTCTCTAATTACTAGTACTACAAATAATAGTAGTAGTATTTGTTGGTTCTAAGAAAATCTTAAAAGAAGCAAACAAACTTAAAATAAGACTTTCCAGTGTGTGCAAAGTGTTCCTTTTTCATTAAGAAGATTTGAATCGAAGCGAAACCTTTTCTGATATTGGGTGTCCAGTTTTCACCCGACTAGTCTTGTATGCACACCTATAATTGCAAGAGGTGCAGGTCAATTCCTGGGGATATCACATCAACCATTAGGATTACCGCAAACCTTATTTAAAATGAAATAAATGTTAAACCACTTTATCCAGCTCATACTAATTAAAATGGTCAATTTTTTTTTAATGAAACTTACCGCAGCGACACTTGATATTGAACTTGAACTATGCGATTTTGAGTTTAATTCTCATTGTAAGCTTCTTGGCTTCTCCTGCTCTCTCTCTCTTTTTTCCCTTTATCAACAGGTGTCATGGGCTTTCCTTGTAAATTAAAAAAAAAAAAAAAGGTAATTTTTTTGGGCTATTAACCGAAGAATTCTAAGCTGAGATTCTCTCTGTGCGAGAGTAGCATATCTGACATATCAGGAGCTTCTCTTCATGGTGGTTTTTTCTTGTCAAAAATATGCCTCACAAGGTCCCCTTTGGCATAATTTGCCATTTCAAGTACCCTTGGGCGAGAGAGTCGAAATATGTGATCATTTTGAAGGAGAGATGCTTAAAGGAAAGCTCTGAAACTTTGGGTTGGGACTATTCCTGCAACAGAACTAAAACACTTCTGGACATCCTCAGCCAATTTCTATCTGATGTTATGGTAATGCTCCATGAAATTTACTGATCACAGTAAAGTATCCATGAAGATCCCATGGTTATGGAAATAAAAATCTTAATAATGAAGATAATATTAACAATTGGACTGAAAAGCCAAGAGCGTCTCTTTCATGCCAAGTTCGCAACCGATCATCACAAATGATATCCTTCACATCTTTTTCTTCAGGCAAAAACCATGCATCTGCCGAGGGCCTGAAACCACTCGCAGCTCCTGAAAAGTCATCCACAACACAAGACCTAGGAGTTTCCCAGCAAAAGATTCATCTCTTGAAATGTTAATTAATACATGATCAGAATTTCAGCCTGGTTCCTCAAAGGCGTGCTTTTGAGTGAGAAGCACACCATAAAAGATGCTCTTTCTGGCATGGCCAAGAAAGATCTTCCTCTCCCTTAATCACAAAAAACTCCAATTGGTGGACGAGTTATCTTAAGTAACTCGTGGAAGGATTGTGGACTGATTTTCCTATCTAACATGCTAAATTTACTGATGCATTGGCTGGCCACCTGAGTACAACTGCACATTTTCTAAAAATGAGCCGTGAGTCAGAGCCTCAGCATTACTGCTGCAAGCCCCTTGGCCAATTGGATGATTTCATGACTGTTTCTTCTTTTGAATCCAGAGGAAGTGGAGCAATATTGAGAAGGAGCTCTATCTGAGACTGCCCAGCTGTAAATTCTCAAGCAGACCAATGATTCCTTCACTATAAGGATTGATGGAACTCTCCCAACAGAAATAACCACTATTTTATCAAAGAGGAAGGAACTGCATGGACCAAACATCTATCATTATCTGTATGAGTTCCATACCCATTACCTTCCTTTTAGAGGGTGCAGCAGGACAGCACAAGAAGAAAAGAAAGCAGCTCAGCCTCATGAGGTGAAAGAGATCATCTGCTCTCCAAACCACAGTTTCCTCGATCTTAGTTGAAAGGCTGTTGCACCTTTGAAAAAGCTTCCACTGCCTGGATTGCCTCTTCAAAGACATTCAGACACGAGATAAGGCTTTGCTAAAAATAGGCTTCCTCACTTCATCTGGAAAGCTGTGGAAAAAGAACCGATGCTCAATGGGATCATTTTTCCATTCCAGTACAAGCAATTTGACAGGAATTTTCACCTCTAAGCAAAGACACCTACGCTGCAACTTTCTGCTCAAGTTTCATGTCCATATTTATCCCATTTAGCACTGTATGAAAGAATCCATTCTCATTCTCAATTTGTACAATTGACACAAAACTATGCACGGGAAACCCTGTCCATGTCAATTTCAAGTAGCACAGGCAAAAGCATAAGTTTTCAAAACTTCAAATTCATTCGGAGCTTAGGAAAGCCACTGAGTAACGAGGGGTAAGCAATAGTGTCTATAAAGCATGGAACATCCATTGATTCCACAGCTGTTCCAACACTCATCTCACAGGCACTTAATGACGCTTTAAGAATGATGTGGCAGCACAACATTCATCACCAACAATGTAAGCCCATATTGTCTGAAATATCAGGTCTGGCCCCATCTTTCACATATTTCTTGCCCCTAACCTCTCTATTAACAAAGCTAAAGGGACATACCTCGTCTTGCAGTGGACACCTAGATGTAGAACGCCCAAAGCAATCTTTCCTCAGGAATGACTTCATCTTGTTATATGTCTTCGCTCCAACTGAGGGTGGACTGAATTCCAAGAAGGCATAGATATTAAACAAACTCGTTTGACTATCAGAACATTTGGATCTTCCAAGTTATTCCACATTGTTCTCAAAATTCTGGTAACCATTTTCTCTCCAATCGGATCATAGCATTCTAACCCAACACTACAGTCATATTGCAACGATTAAGCTCTTAAGCTGCTGCAAACAAATGTGCTGCACAGCCAATGCATGAAACTTGAAATAAGAACCATTAAAGGGCATACGAAGCCGACTCAGAACAGATAAATCAAGAATCTCATTCAACAATTCCCTTCTACGTATAATTTGCCACCCTCTTCATGCGGTGGACTTGAGAATAATTTGAGCTGAGTCTAGTGAGCTCCCTCGGTTCTGAACAGAACTTGGTGTCCCGGCATTTGCCTGGGGATTTGATGCGGAAGTCAGGGAAGTCGACCGAACAGCTAGTGCAGCGACGAAGAACAGTAAGTGCAGCGACGAAGAACAGTAAGTGCAGCTTACTCGGGGATGAATTCAAAATTTCACGGCATCAAACTGAAACCATTTTTTGGACGAAGAACAGGAATTTGAAGGGCAGGTGAGGTTTTGATCCTTTCGGGGAATGGATGTTGTGGGGATGAAGCTGGGGGCTTTGTGGAGGTTTAAGATCGTTAAAAATGGCGGCTTTGTGGCCCACTAGTAAGTGCGGTTGCGGGTTGATTGAGCAAGAAATTAGGGCACAGTTCGACTACCTGGAAAAAGAAGTTTCGAAGCCCTAATTCTTTTTCTGGGCCTCAATCGGCCCAATCAACTGATGGGGCCGAGTCTCTGCTTATTCAGGTCGAGCTGGCCAATTCATAAAAATAAAATAAAACTCTATTGATCATTGATTTTCTACATTCGTAAAAATCGAATATAAATTCTTACTAAAAAAGGGTATTGAATCAATTTTTTTCTAATAACGAGGAGTTTTTACCAACTTCATACTAATAACTTCCTCTCGGTGTTCTTTGTTAAAATTTTTCCTCCCTGTACGATTCTTGTAATGTTGCTACTGTATGGATTTTCTTTGCTCTTCTTAACTCTGTGTTGCAAGTCGAGGATACAGTGGCTTGCACATCGAACGGTTCCCTTCGAGTGCGGATCAATATGAACCGTCTAAATCAGGTCGAGGGTATTCAAAGGAGTTGCTTCTTGTGAAATTTTCTAAAAGGATTTCATGCTCGAAATCATGAGAAGGTAAGAGCATCACTGATCTCCCATGCTGTCATGGTGTTTGCTGGCATTGCATTCATATTTTTTTTTAAACCCACTAAAGTCTAAAGCAAAATTTCCTTCTTGGGGTCAACATTCAAAAGTCAAACCCAATTAATATCACTAGGGCCTTACTTTCCAACAAGCATTGAGTTTCATAAAAATGGTAATTGACTTGGAAAAGTTTAAGTCTAAAACAAGAAAATAATTTGTCACTTGAAAAAAAATTATGGCTGTAATTTTTTCGGTTTACAAAGGACACACGTAATCTTAAAAGGGATAAAAGAAATAGAGATTAAATGGTTACAGAGAGTCCCATTGATAAGAATTAAATCTAGAATTTCTTAATCGAGAACGGTACAACTGCACCAAATCTTCTTTCTCAGTTTCCACCGATACATATTGGTTGATCGAAAAGTTTCAACGTCTCTTCCATTTAAATAAAATTCTAGGTTACCCAATTGTAGTGCTGCCGATTCAATTCGCTATGTATCCTACTAATGTCCGGCGGCCAATGCCATTTATCATAAGTTCTGCGGCAAACCAGGATCCTTATTACAAATTTGACTTGGTTCTACCGCGTTAATTTAAATTTGACAAAATATACCATGTGAGAATAATTTTAAAATATTTTATACCGGTCAAAAATAAAATCTCCTTTTTGTAATTTCCCCTGCAACGATGCCATGGCTATGAATGTAGTCCATTGATAATCCGAGGGAAGACCCAAAAAGACAATTCGAGGGACAGCGGGGGCTTATCGGACCATAAGTGACGGAGTCATGGTAGAAATCAATTATGAACATTATGTGTCGAATGTTATAGAGCACACATATATCATCGAAATAGACGGATAGGAAACCGAACTTTTGCCTGATAAACGCGAGCAATCCTTCGCGCAAAGAAAGCCTAGAGAGAAGATTTACGCAACATGGTTTTTTTGCAGGTCGGGAACGGGACATTCAGTCACTGTCCAAAACGATATCGCTGTTGTCGTCCTTGAGGATTTAAACGGTTCAGATTGAATCGTTTTGATCGGTTGGAATGATCCTTTGCTAAAATGGCACGAAGCCTATTGCATGAAGAGATGGCACAGACCCTAGTGGAGTAATGGTGAATCCCCTATATTTGAAGTAACGACACCATGGACCTATGTGCTGATATAATCGTGTTATTCGACCAGCGAATCTCTACATATAATTGGTACACATTTTAAATGCAACGGTTGAATAATTTTAGTTGGAAAGTGACAGGCCGAATCTTAAAACCCTAGTCGGGTGTCCTGTTTTTCCGATTATATGGAAATTTCTTGTGGCTATGAAGGGTAGGACAAGTAGGGGTACCACCAAGTTAGTGTTTTAGCGGTTCGAAGCTTATTATCATGTGGCTTGGCAGCTATATGGTCTAAGATTCAAATCTCCTCTATGTACTTGTATCAAAATGTTTGCGACAAGTGTGCTCTTTGGACCTTAAATCTGTAGGTGTTAACTTTTGTGAACTATACTAAACCTTTAACGATACTACATTGACGGGATCGGTGTTTATACCGGTTAATCAGTTTGTATAATATATTCGTCATTGAACATGAGAGATGGAATATTGTATAATTGCCGCGCCCTGTGATCCCCCACATTAATCGTGCAAGGATGAGATTTGGGGGATATATGTAAGGCCCTATGATATCAAAACATTTTTTTGCAATGAGCTCCGATATTACATATGGTAACAGAGCCGATTCGATCCACAACCATGGGGGATTGCGGGTAATTTGTGTTAGAGGCAGTAACAAGCCAAGATCGAGGGAATAGTTATTTTGATCCAGTCTGAGAGCTCAGCGAGGATGCTATGGCTTTAAGGAGAGATTATCACTTCTTGTGATCTCACATCTATTATATAAGGAAGAGATCTTGCTTATCTATGTAAGATCTAGTGGTATTAAAAGTACCAAAATTACCATTTTTGAATGATAAACCTGTGGTATTATAATAGCAATGAGTGGCAAGATGGCAACTACTGCTCTGTACGTTTTCATTGATTGAAAAACGAGAAATTGGGGCTAAAAAGTACGATAATTCCCATTGATGAGAGTCAAATCCAAGATCTATCGATTTCAAATCTAGAGGATGCCACAGCACCACTCCATTTTTTAAAGCTGGTTGGGTTGAAGCAGCATTCTGTAAGACAGAAATGCGTCACAGTGGAGCTTTTCAGATGCACCGTCGAATTTTATTTGATCTTGTTGTCCCTGCCTCCGTATGTCGATTATATTGTCTACCCTTATGGAGGAAAAAGATGAGTCAATTGCTTGGCAGAAAAAAGGCACACTAGCTATGGAAACGATAGTTTACCCCTCCTCCAAGAGGCAAGTCTTCTAGCATTACCACGTAACAATGCTTAAGTGGTGAAACTAATCAATAAAATATAATTATTTTTTCTCATAAAACTCTAAAAATAGTATAAAAAAAAACTCAAGAATTAATTAAATTTTATTATTTAGTGTTATCGCGTAAACATTGTCACATAGTAACGTCATTATATATAAAAATTTCTCCTCTGTGAGAAAGTCCTATACGTAACACGTATATTGCTAACACGATATCATGAGCCAATGGGAGTTCACTATTTTTGAGGTTGTTTTTTTTTTGTGATTTTCTTCTATGACACGATGTCAATATTATCATGCGGCGATACACGCTGCGCATAGTGCTTTCTACTCCTCTGGGGTGGTCAATTCTCCTTTCAACATTGCACGTAGTGGAAAACCTAACAGCCTTTTGCCCTACATTTGCTTTCTTCCAGGACATGTCAATTTCCAAGAAAAACACGTCCATGAAACTTCGCTTTCCCTGAGCGCCAGCCTTTGCTTTTGCATCCACACTTTCAAATCCCTCTAACCATACTTACTTTTTTCGAATCCCAGTTCACATGCGGATGACCCGATCTCGAGTTAGTGTAACCACGATAGACTTGAATAACGTGTCGCAATTGACAAACTAGGGTTTACATAAAATGGGACTTAGCAGTAAATTTCCAAAGTTAGTTTCCATTCCTCCCAACACATTACTCTTTTCGAATTTTGGTTCACGTGTCTATGATCTGATCTCGACATTCTTACTGTAAACCGCAGGGCATGGTTCGGTTGGTAGTCCGTGCACTATGTAGAAGGACTAAACCTGCAGGGCAGGGTTCGAAATCATCTTAAAGCACATGGCAGGTCAGATAAGACTGATGTCTATGTGATAAGATAACTCCATCACATGTCATGATGCTTGGCAAGAAATAGATTAAACTATTCAAATAACATCATGTTTTCATAGAATTTCTCGCTTCTGTTTATAATATGTACTGGTGTGCACAGAGGGCACATGTGATCTCACATTGATTAGCTTAATGATGAAAATGATGGTAAACTCTATGGTTCGGAACCATTAGGCAGTTGTAGCAAATAATTATGAGTCGTTAAATTATTTTCTTTAACGTGGATCATTGATTAGTAATTAATAGGGGTTGCCGATTTAATAATGTTGGGCTATTCTTACTCATTGTGCCCGACAAATTAAAAAAATAATAAGAAAATTGTATGGCTTTCACGGGCATGGATCCACCAAAAGAAGATTATTTTTCTAGGGCAAGTTACAATATATATTACCGTGAAAGGCATGCAGCAGAAGATAGAATACAGCAGCAGCACAGTGGCAGAAAAATTGGAGCAGTTTTCGCTATTCTACAAGTGCTTAGGGATCCGTAAGGAAGGCAAGGCGTTTTCTATTTTCCATGAAATTTCATAGGGTGATTCCTGGTAGAACATACTTCGTTTTCACATGCTTCTCGCTTCGAGATTCGCTCATTTGGCTGCCCGTCGATGTATCTCATATTGATCCTTTTGGTGATATCGTTCTTATTATCCATCATTTTACTTCGAATGAAGAATCTGTGCTATCCAGGGGTATAGTCCTTAATGATTATTGATATTTTATCCTTAGATAAGAAGGGAGAAGAAACTGTGTATCATGTTATTTGTTGATAGTGAAAGTCTTGCTAGTTTGGTCCCGTGGTTTTTCCCCTTACCCCTAGGGGTTTTCCACGTTAAAAATCTTGGTATTCATCGTTTGATTTTCTCTTCAACTTTATTTCGTGTTTACTTATTAATTCATGTTTTCGAGAAAAAAAATCATGATTTCTGAAATATTCAATTTGCCTTTTCTCATCTGGCTCATCAAGACTAAGCGCAGAAGGAAAAAATTAAACCTTTTTTTTTTATCATTTCTTTCTTTAAAAGGAATGTAATAGTAGTGGCGATCCAGTTACCTCCGTTACGAGAGAGTCTTATGTGTAAAGAATACACCACATAAAAATATTGATGTTGTATCATGAACTAATAGAATTCAATTATTTTTAGGCTATTTTTAATAAAAATTAAAAGAAAAAATTCTAAAAGGGGAAAAATAACTCTAAAAATAGTTTGATTTGACTGACTTGTGACACCACGTCAGCACTGTCAGGTTATACACCTATTACATACAAGACTTTCTCCCCTACTACATAGCTACATAATGTTCAGGTTTTCCTGTTCAACCGGAAATATATTAGATGAAGTTGAACAACCAATACTAACATTGATCCCGTCAACGTAGAGGTCTAGTATTATCTAAGAAACCAGTATCCGCCAAGTTACAATCTTAAAAATCTCTTTCTAGCAATATTGCTCACAGTGAGACTCGTACCTACGGCCTCAATCTCACCAAATCACATATGAATGATATTTAGACCATTAGACCACCATCCTTGACGGTGAAAAAAATCAAATTTACAATCTCGTGGATATTCAATTTCTGTTAATTACTTGCGTATTGTAGTGGGAAAAAGTCACACTATCTGGAAGAGTCCAATCATTAAACTATTAAACAGTTTAATTCAACCGCTCTTAATTAATTCTCTCTTATTTAATAGCCGAGCAACTAGGCGGTAATAATTTCTCCATTTGCATAGTTGTGACTCTTTTTCTGCAATAAACAGTGTGCAACGACCAACGACCATTGCTTGACAAGAAATTTAAAGTGTCAGAAAGATCTGAAACCAGAGAAATTTATGATCCCGACAAGAATTGAAATCCCAGCTATCAACCTCTCGTCGCAGGCGCCTGGCCCATTTTGCCGTACAACCTCAGAAAACCAATGGTTGGAAAATGTTAGCAAACTTTTGACCCAAAATTCAATCCACATTTTACGGCTTAATCGAATTATTCGTAATTAATGATATAAATTAAAGAAATAATTAGATAATTTTTACTCATTTTCCCGTGCACTAAACGGTTCAGGAACTTACGGTAAAATTTTTCCCAAATGTTACGTGTTTGGTGCATTATCTATGAGTAACATTGTATCTAATCCAACACGATATATTGATGTCATTTAACACGCCTATTATTCATCTCTTGATGCACCATGAATTTCACATTTTAGTACATTTTCTTCGCGTCTCATGAGTGTAGTCACGCGCGAGAGTGAATGTTAAGAATGGGTGATCCCGCACTGGAAAAATAGTAAGAAAATCCTTGAAATATAAGAGGGGATTAAATATTTAAAATTAAACTCCGAGAATAATCAGCTACCTGCTCCTTGACATGTAAGGCCTCTAGTTTCCGCGAACGCTCTCCGAGATGCATGGACAGATCAAGAAAATTTATTCAAGAGGAGCGAAATTCAATAGAAGAGTAAGATGACCAGTTTAAAAGGGGGCGAAATATGATAACCTCATAAAAAAGACAGAATCAAGTGAAATTTATACAATATTTCATAAATTTTCTCGAGTTTAAGGGGCGATCCCGTGCACTTCCTAAATCCATCCCTACCTTCTTGAAACTCATCCAAGCAACGGATCAGTGACCCCTAGTCTCGATGAAATCGAACTGCAACAAACACCACACAACGATGTTGTTGAGAAACCCTCGAATGTAAACATCAATCAACAATGTGAAACTAGCCACAATGATTAATTTTTCTTTAAAGAGGACAGAGCAATGTCCCTCACGATTATGGTCACATGACATTGTGTATCTAGGGGCATACATACGGAGGCCCACCGTGTTATCCCTAGAAGATGCTGATTTCCCTCGAATCCACTTGGGTACACATATATGTGGCCATGTTCAATTGTTGTCCATGTCGTCGATTTGGCAATTCCTCTCCATCTCCCTACACACCAAACGTTGACTTGACAATCCCTATACGAAATTAATTACGACCTCACTTGAAACGGATCTACTCTCTGCGAAATTATTTACGTTTTCCTAGTTTCTACCCATAGAATCGACTTAGTAATGACTTTATAAAAGTTTTACAACTAGGGCTAATCGGGTTAGTTTCGACATATCTTATCCTTAGATAGAATTTCGAATTCGAATATTATGAGTGGAAGAAAATCAACGATTTGACCTCTTAGTGAACGACTCCTATCCAATCCAAATCATTAGTTATGACATGATCTATTAGATTTTTGAATACAATGTCTTACACATCCAGAAAATATCGAAACTTGCTCTCGTTGTGTTGTTAATGGTAGGGTTTCATGACAGGTGCCCTTTTTGTTTAAGGTCGTTCGAGCTTTTTCTGGGTGTATGGCATGGGTTACTTCAGCATGTAGCATTCGGTACGCGAATGTTGGCGCAAGGCATATTTTCTCAATCCCTATCATACCCTGAAAAAGTAGAGGGCACGTTACATTCTTGAACCAATTGCCGCCTTTTAGCTAACTAGTCTCCTCCATCCCTCGGGACCAATAAGGGGGAACTATAGGAATATTCACTTGCTGCCCATGGACTACGCCTTTCAGCCTGATCTCAGACCCAACGGATCAATCTTATCTGAATTTTGGACTAATCAAGATTTATTTAATTTTAAATATCAGATAGTACATATCAACGGAACCGATAGCTGCTACCCAACAGTATCTCCCATAGAACTCACCAAGACCATAAATCACACTTTTACTTACAATATGAGCTTTAGCCCGCATGATCTTTGCTAGCAGCCGGAGTTGTATGGTAGAAATAACGCATGCCAAGGCTCTCCGATCCACTTGAGGGAGGGCAGGAAAACAAGTGGTATCGGAAGAAGGTCGTATTCAACTGAGGTTTCTTCAATGTCACTCTCAGTCAAGATTAGGCAAGGCTCGAAGCCTGCCATCAATACAGCTCGATACGGAAGGGTAGCGATCGGTTAGGTTCGTCGTGACGGTGGCAGATGCAACAGGACTTCTTAGCCAGCAGGTACCATGGTACGAAAGATGCATAATCTCTCCAGATTTTTTAGTATTTTTTCAATTTAAAGCTAGTCATCCTAGTTCTTTTTAATAGAAAATGGCAGCGTCAATGACGGTTCAGATACCCATCATGCCATCTAAATTGAAAGTTGGGAAAGCAATGACCCTATATAATAAGTTTCTTTATTTTTTTTAATATACACTATATAATATTTAAAAATTTAATATATCCTGACAAATTCTTGATTTAAATCTAGCTAATATATCATATGTTTGTCAATAAAAAGAAAAAAAATTTAATATAGTTGAAATTAGCGGTTCATGCCATCTAACAACTAGAAACTCAATGGGGAATAGCTAATACAGATTCGTTCATGTATTTGGGTTCGAACTTGAGACTTTCTTACGAAAAAAAGATATCGAATCATCTCAATCAATATGATGATTAATAGACTAGACGATGGAAAATGACCTTATATGATGGTTAAACCGAATCTAGGCAAGAATCGTCCATGTCTGTCCTGTCTGTAACCTAGCATCGCCCACTCCTTAATGCACTTGTCTACTAATTAATGTCCAAAACCCGACTCCCTACTCCCTCTCCCTCGAGCAGGTACACTGTCTAAGGGTATCATCTTTGATGTTACTTATACTGGTAAATAAAATTAAGGCACTTGTAAATTTTTTTTAATAAAATCTTTAAAATATAAAAAAAAAACCCAATAAATAATTGAATATTATTAATTAATGTTACCGTGTAAGTACTGTCACGGGATAAAGTCGTCATATAAACTTCCTCATCTCCCTGACCACGTCCATTATCAACGGTGGTCCATCCAACAATTCTTGTACATGTCTCTCTATGATCACTTTCTCCAATTTATATATATGTTGGATCGTGTCTTCCTCCTTTCTCCCCCTCCTCTTACATCGTGCACTGCTCCCTCTCTCTCCTCTCTTCTCTGGCGAATCTTTGTCTTCAAAGACCAGACACGCCCTCCCTCCTTTAGATCTATCTGCCTTCTGCTGGTGACACCGTTTCCTCTTTCCAAAGAAGGCACAGCAGCAGCAATGTCCGGCAGCAGGAGGTCGTCAAGCTCGAGGCAGCAGCCGGGATCGTCCTCGAGGATCAGCGACGATCAGATCATCGACCTTGTCTCGAAGTTACGAGAAGTCCTTCCTGAGATCCGCGAGCGCCGCTCCGACAGAGTATATACCAAACTCTCTTTTGTCCCTTTAATTTCTACTACATATATATATATATATATATATCTATATGAATGTATGTGAAATGTGAGGAAGATGCACTTTGGAGATAATGTAGGCTTTGGATCCTTAAAAGAACACTATACAATCACAAACCGAGCAAAATGAACTGTGGGGAATATGATCGCCTCTATGTAAATTTATATATTTGTCTATATATATATATATATATATCTTCATGTGTTTTTTCTTCTTTTTTCTTTTTTCTGGTTATGACAGAGACATTTGAGTTTAGAAAAAATAGGAGACGGACCAAAATAAAGGGTCACGATAGCCACCAGAGGAATCGAATGATGACATTTTAGTCAGCGTCAGATCAAAAGAGACATATGAGTTTGAAATGGAATATGAGGAAAAGAGAAGTAAAGGGTACGGGATCTACTAGTGGAATTGAACCGGGATTTTTTAGTATCAGGTTTAGAGTGATACAACTGTATCAAACCCCGAATCTCTATATTCATGTGTTTTCCACGGGGAAGACACCATCAATAGTTGTAATCCTGTGTTTTCTGCCACTTGCATTGCTTGTTGACTCACAACCTTGTTGAAACATAAGAGTCTGTCTGCTATAAACCCTTAAAAAGCCAGACAAAGCTTGAACACTACATTTATTGCGAAGTTACATCGAAGCAACTGAAGCCACACATAAAAATGAAAGAAAATCAAGAAAAAAATGAACGAAGAGAACTCTCGATAATCCTTTATTTCCCATTCCCGATCGTCCTTTCGATAGAGTCTTCTGTGCAACAAATATCTTGCTTGGCATATGTGATACCAATTAATATATAAAAATAATATATGTGATTTGTCAGATATTTTTAACTAATCTCTTGACATGTCAGACACCGATTGGCTTGTGACATCCCTGAGCCCACGAGTTTCCTTTACAACCGAAATGCAGCCGTGCATGAGCATATTATCGGTCGATTTGCTAATATCACGAGATTAATTTTATCTAACGACGGTATTATCTTTATAGGTATCGGCTTCGAAGGTGTTGCAGGAGACCTGCAACCACATAAGGAAGCTGCACAGGGAAGTAGATGATCTGAGCGAGAGACTCTCCCAGCTGCTCTCTACGATTGATGCTGACAGTGCAGAGGCCGCTATCATCAGGAGCTTATTAACACAATAAGCCCTTTTGTTTGTATCTTAATTATAATTTAAATAATTATTATTATGATTACTTATTAAGGGAATAATTAATTCATATATTCCCTTGCAGATTTGCTTTTGCCTTTTTTAATAGAGGCATATATATATATATGTATGTATGTACGTATAGTTGTTGTTGCATCTCCTGCATGTAATACATATAAATGTCGGGGCCGTTGCGACATCAGCTGCCCAGGCAGACAGTCACATTCCTGGGAGTTTTCTCCGTGTAATGCATGTGGTTGGCTCCTTAATTGCCTGGAACTAGCTCGAGATCGATACAAGAATTTGAATTCGGTCGATGGTTTCTGAGCGAAATGAAATTATTCAGCTAAATCAACACAGTTCGAAAGTCTGTAATTCACGAAAATGCATCGTATCATTATCGATCGGAGATGGGGCAAACGGGCGAGAGACGATACCTCTGAATCTGTAGGATGCTTCGAGGCTGCAGAACAACAGAAATGTGAAGTCAGACCAAGATGTCAGCTACAGAAGCGGTGTTGTCACATCCTGCGAAAGTTTTTACGACCGAATCACTTGAACAATCAACAGTATAATCTAGCGGCTCATAATTAATGATTAAAATTTTAAAAAGAATCTAAACAAATACTTAGTTATAATATTGATTTTGAAATTCGTATATTTTGTGGTAACTTAGTTGAGCATCACCCAACAAATTGCTTATCGATGATCGAAGAATTATGAATTTATTTCCCAAAAAGAAAAGAATTATGAATTTTCCACCTATAATTGTTACAAATTAAATTATAATCAAATTACTTCGTGCGGCTTACCTCTGTCAGTAATTGACGATTATGTAACTCGAATAATTTTGAATCCATTTCATCGCTCATAATATCTTTTTTCCACCTACTTAATTGTTCAATAATTATATTGTAAATTTTTTTACAATATTACTCTTTCTTTTTTTCGATGTACAAAACGGGAATAAAGCTTGATGAATAGAAAGACAGGAAGAAGTTAAGCAATGCACAGTCGGAATAAGACAGTCACAATTAAAATTATCGAAGATTAGCGTTGCAATTCTTATTTGAGGACCGTTAAAAAAAAGGTGAGATCCCAATGAAAATCTCACTGCTAAAGGAGCCACTCACTTTGAATCGAGTAAAGGAAACGTGCTTCTTAAAGATTAGAAATATCGAAGGAGAAAAAGATACTGGAAGTCCTAAATATTTGTCGATACTTGTAAATGAGTCCTAAAAATTTTAAAGCGATATATCATATCCTATATGTTACATTCGTTATAATATCGAGTCATTTCCATCACTTACCGTTATTTTAAGCTGACGTATTTCAACGTCGCGCGAGCTTAAATTAGTTGTATACAGGTGACGAAAAAGACACGATATTATAACATGGGCAACATGTAAGACTTGATTTATCGCATTGAAATATTTTAGACTCGCTTGCCAGAATCGACCAAAATATATAAGACTCCCGATATATTTATCTCAGTATTAAAATGCAGAAATCAGATGGCTACTATGAATAAAGAATTCCTTCTGGTTGTAAAATAATATCTATGGCATTTAGACCGCAATGGACAACCTCAAAAAAACAGCACTGGACAATCACATGTATCTGCGGACTTTGTTGTGGTAGGTATATTATACTAAGGATGCGCAGGATGATGTCCTATGAACTCGAGAAAATTCGTGAGATCTTACATAAATTTCACCCGATATTATTTTGTATTAATTTTTCGTCATGTGCACTCGTCATCGTACTTTTCAGTTGAGTTGCGTTCCCTTAGATAAAATTGTTGTATCCATCTCTGATTATACTTGTAGAATCAAATATAAATCTATCAAAATCCATTTAAAATTTGGTATCACACGATAGAAGGAATTGCTTCTTTTTTTTTTTGACAAAATTCACCTTGAAAAGGTGTAGATTTGTTTAAAAAAATTACTTACTTTATTTTATATGGCAAACATAAATAACTGCAAATTATGTTGATTTATAAGTTAAATATTAATTATTATCAGTTTTTTTAGTATATAACACTTGATATATAGAAGGCAAAGGGACCCTAATTAATCCATGTTTGAGTCATCTTAATAATAAGGTAAAACTCTCCTAAAATAAATTTTCATTATTCATAAGACTCAAATCTCATACTCTATTGAAGGAAAAACAAAAAGAAATCTTACCACATCTTGCCAATTTGCCATGTACCACTTATGCTAAAATGAGATTAAAAACTGGGTAAGACTATGCTCGTGGTGACCAGGGTCTGCACTGGAGTATGCGCAGCATTCCCGATCTGATAAATACAGGTCTGAGTTCAGATCAAATAAATGTAACAGAAAATCTGGATGCAAAATTTTAAGAAACGGGTCTTTTCGTATAAGATAGGATCCGAGTCTCACAACGAGCACCTGAAGCGTTTGTCGGTTGGTGGCAGGTTGTACGATGTAACATAAACTAATGAGGGCTCAACACCTTTTGCATCATCAAATTGATAAAGCTCCTTTAAGGATAGGACTGTGCATATAAAATTCGAATTGGAGATTGTTAACTAATACGTAACTTCGAAAGCTATGCAATCGATCTGCTAGGTGGACTGTTAAACATGCGGAGAAATAATAATGATCTAATAAATCTTTTAATTTAAATATTTACTTTTACCTTTTGAATTAAAATATTAAACGATACAGTACTGCACTGCAGAAAATTCCTAAATAGCTTTTGTAGGGCAATGCCATCTATTCAATGAAATCAAATCATAAAAGAAACATTTGAGTGGGTCTTATTAGGACTTCCCCTTTTTGATCATATAAGATTTTGTTTACAAGATTAATTAGGTTGTGAAAAAACACAGTTAATGATTTGTCGGCAGAGAAGGGATCAATCGGCAGGTGTCTCTCATTTTTTTTTTTTGATATCGATGGTATCCGATACTTTAATAACAGACTAATCCACTGCACGGTGTATTGTACGGCCTGGGGCCACCATTAATCCCAGATACCAACCTATGTGGGAATTCAAATCTTGGACCTATCGTATTGTATGTTGTTAGCTTACCAGATGATACACTCTCAAAGGCATCAATCGGCAGGTGTCAACTTTGTAATTAATCAGCCAAATGAAAAGCAATTCAAGTGTCGAAAAGGGGAAAAGAAATCTTAGATGATCATCTGATCGCACAATAACGTGACGAGAAAATGTCAATTAAACCGCTTCAATCAACATTAATCATCGCAATTCCTGGGGCAATTAATGCTCATTTGCTAATTTATTATAATTCGATTAATATTTTCTCATGTTACGTGATAAGAGATGATCACCTAAAAATCGCTCAGCGAAAAATGATCTGACGCAGTGTTATCATCCTCAACATGGAACCAACAAGTATTGAGTTCAATTCTTATCAGTAAAATTTACTGCGCTTTTTTATTCTCTTCTTTCTAGTTTCTAAACCCATAACTTATTAAATTTTTTTTTTAAAAAAAAGGTAATTTAATTCTACAGTCGAACTTCAGAGGTGCCTTTCAAGTTTTTCATTGGCTCTCGAAGATCTGTATGACAAAAATAAATTTGAAAAGGTTGATGGGTTTTAAAATATCTTTATTGTGTCGGATCAAGATGAAGGCAATAATGCTCGTTCAACGATCGAGAGGGGCTGTGGGCCGGGGTCTAACTATAAAAGTTGAAGAATCGAAAGAGTTAAACCCAACCAAACAATAAAAAAATCGAAATCATTGGGTTTGATATAAATTTGGGTTATTAATTAATACTGAGGAAATTAACCTGAAAAGCTCTCAAGAGGTCCTAGACCGACCCTAAATCATGTAAAAATATAATATAATGTTTAATTATTTATTTTATTATTAGAATTTAGAAATAAAAATGATAGTTTTGGTCTTTTAAACATGAATATTAGTCCATATTTATAGTATTTAATTTATTAATTTATCAAAATATTAATAATTAGCATTTCTCATTTACTACAATAAATTTTATCTTATTATTTTTATATCTGATTTAGTATTTCTCATTTAGATCCCTAGGGAGTGGTAAAGGTTAAACTACAGCTTACGGGCCTTGGTTAAATCAGTCGTGCTCGAATTGGGCTCCCAACGGTCCAAACTCGATCCATTCTCTAAACTTAGGCTAAATCAAAATAAAATCTTAAAGCCCAAGATTGACCTTACATTGAATTGGGGCCTTGATCTTAGTTGGGTTAGTCCACATTTTGATTTCCACCCTAATTTAGGTAACCAGTTTCCTTGGCCTGAGTGGCCAAGATGAAAGATGTCTGGGATGGATTCAAGTGGTGCGCGATCGTCATTTGAACTCGGAATAATCTGTAAAAAAATTTATGAAAAATTTATTCATTTGATCTATTTCTTCACTAAATTATATTATTTCAACCCACGAATTCCATCTCAGTCTTCTGGATTCATACGTCAAAGATGCTATGGAGCAACTCACACTTCATCAGACAAACCTACCACACCAAATCCCCTTCCTCACATTCGACTTAGGCATTGATCCGAGAGATTCTTCCATAAGCCGAACTTGACGTATCATCCATGGACCCGTCCAATAACTATTTGGCATGATAATAAATCGTTTAATAATATCCACTTTTTAAACGGACACCTAACTTTTTTCCATTTTCCAATTCCTACGTAGCGAAGAAATTATCAAGTTAATCTATTTTGTGATCAGATGTGTGAGAAATAAATAAATATTAATCAATCAAATGATTTTTATAAATACTAATAATTAAAATAATTTTACTATTTCATCGCAAGGTAGGACGGTAAAATATTTTCTCGATGCAGCCGAATATTAAATAAAAAAAAATACCAGAGGACATCAAGCTCCGGCAACCGTTATCTTTCGCGCTATTTATACGTTGCCACACGCGCGAAGGCGCGCGTCCCGGTTCTTCCCGTAGGCAGTGGCGAATGGTTTTCGCTCAGCCCGCACGCAGATGCGAAGATTCAAGAAGATCTCTCTCACTCTCTCTGTCTCTCTCTCTCTAGCCTTTGGCAGTTCTACCTTTGCTCGGCCTGTTCAGTGTATCCGGGGGAGACCCGGTCTGTAGGTATTTGATTTCCTTCATCTCCCCCGTTTACATCGTAGATAGATTGATCAGTCACCGTCTCTATTCATTCGCTGCTTTTTCTCTTTGGTGGGTTTCTGTGCTTATGAAATCTTGCTAGTGCGGGTCGAAAAGGTTGCTTTTCTCATGACTCCTCTTCAGTATTCTACCGGGGTCTTTCACCTTTATGCCTTTTATTACATGCTTAAAGACTCTGTAGCACGACAGTGGTTCATACGCGCCTTCGATTTGCGACACAATCTCTCTCTGAAGAATAGGAGTGAAACCAATGAACAATTCAATCTCAGTTCGTTTTGTGCTGGAATTCTGGAATTTCTTTGCTCTTCGGATTAGTAAATCACGGTATTGATTATAGTGGTGGTGGTGGTGGTGGTGGTGCAGCACTTCAGTGAGTCATCACTATGGATTCGAGTAGTTGGAAATGATAGTTACAGAGACGTATTTGGGATTTCTGGAGGTAGGGCAATTGAGGTGCGAGCGGCATTGGGACCGGCAATTTTTATGCTGTACAATGATCTAGGTGTATTTTATGCAGTGGGAAGCAGAGTTGGAATAAGATTTGATAAAGGTGAAAAATTTCAGAAGTTATTCTAGAAGTTTAAGGTACATTGGCTTGCGGGAGATCAGTTGAAAGCCACGTAGTCCCTCTCCCTCTCCCTTGACCTTCAGTTCCATCAAACTTCACCACAACGTGATTGAAATATCTTCCAAAAATTTCCGACTTGCCTAGGCATAACAACTGAATTTAAGCACCATGACTTTACATTCATAATCCTGTTTTATGTAGTTTGAAACAGATTGTTGTCAAGGCATTTCTTTTTTTCCTTTTATTCTTTCTTGTAGGATTTCACGGCAACAATGTACCCTGGAGGTTATACAGCTGAAGTGACTAGTTTGTCCCCAGAAGCTACAGAGAAGGAAGTGTATGACTTCTTTGTGAACTGTGGCCCTATCGAATTTGTTGAGATCATCAGGTATGTTTTTCTGTCATTGTTTTTGTTCTGTGCATCTAGTGCTTCCTTTATGGAGCTTGAAAGAGAGCAACCGTGTAATTTCACTAATCTTGTGTATGATTGCATTTGTTATACTTATTACATACCCATGCCTACATATGCACACTATCTTCTTCCTATGTTCAGATGTATATTGATTAGCAGAAGAAGAATATAATGTTACTTTAAAGAGTTTGATAGATTATTCAACTTATGATTAGAGACAATTCAGTTTTTGCGATAATAGAAATTTTATGTAAAATTAACATGTTGAGAATTATTCTAATGGGGAAGCTGTAGCCGAGAATCATTTTTATTGATTCAATAAGATATTTTCGGTACACAAGGTCAGAACGAGTATTTATCATTCCATTCCATTTTTCTATTTGATTGCACCTTTGGGAGTTGTGATGTGCATTGCATTAGGATAAAATTTTTCGTTCATCTTGATAGAATGGACATTTTTCTTTAAAAAAGTTAAAAATTCTCATTTCACCACTTCTCTCAAAAATGTTAACACATATTTTCAAGATCTGCATAAAAATCACCTACTTTTGCTCAATTGTTGCATTTTATTCTATCAAGCTCATTTATTTTCCATTTCATTCTTGCATACAAAACATGACTGTAATGGTAATCATATTACTGGAATGTATGGAAGTGGAGAAAACGGGAGGAAAAGGGAAGATAGGTTGGGTGAAAGAAAGGGCAAAGTTTGGGTTGGAGGTAGATGAAGATTCTAGGAAGGTTGAAACCATGAAATAGAAAAATTCTGAGGAGAGCTCAGTGGTTTTTGCAAAATCTATTCTGTTATGTTGGATCTGATTCCATTGGAGAATAATCTATCGTTTATATTCGCGAATGAACTCAAAGAATATTGAATAAAATTTAGTGGCTGGTTTTGAAAATAACTCGAACACAAATCAGGAAAAGAAAAGGAAATATTAACATCTTATGAATATATTAGTAAGTTTAAAATCATGGTAATAGTATCTAATCAAGATTCTCATTCCAACCAATTGTAAGTAGCAAGATTAATTATTCATTAATCTTTCTGTTCCTTGGATTAATAATGAGTAATACATGAAACTAATGGAAGAATTACCTCTTTGGATATTTTCAGGTCAGGTGAGTATGCTTGCAGAGCTTATGTGACCTTCAAAGATCGTTATGCTCTCGAAACTGCCCTGTTGCTCAGTGTAAGTTGTGTTAGATTAATATGAAATAATTGAGCTTATGAATTAATGATCTGCTTTTTTTATGGAATGATGAGAGAAAAATGGGATGAATAGACATCCAAATTCTGATACTGTGAAATGGCATTTGCTGGCATTTCTAGCTTACAAAAATGGGCATTAATTCTCAAGTGTTTTAATGGCTGAAATTTAACTTCTCGAAGTTTCACTTGTAATGATTTTTCTGTTCATAACCAGGGGGCTAGAATTGCCAATCAACAGGTCTGCATATCTCGTTGGGGTTCCTTTGTCGATGAATCTGATCCCTGGTCATGGAAGACTGAAAACAGCAGTACTACAGTACGCACACAAGCTCCTCTATTTGCCCAAGGACATTCCTTTTCATTCCCCTAATGTTAATTCCTATGATCAAATGTAGAGTAGAATTATTGTGTGATATATGGGCTGGTAATTTTTTTGAAAACTTTAGCCAAGTTCATGGAAAACCTTCCACGATGGCAGTTAGCTCAAAGTTGCATATTCCATTTAGACTGTTGCATTATGTTTTGTACACATCAATTGCATGGAGTGGGATGAAATGGAATGCAATTAGTATTTTATCCTGCCATTTCATTTTTTTTAACTTGCTCACACCTTTAAGAGCTATTGATGCGCATTTCATTTGATAAAAGTATCTTAACTTGGTGGAATGAACAGTCCCTTCTGAAAAAATTAAGGAATGTTCATTTCACTAATTCTTTCAGCTACATTACATTATATTTTCAAGATGACCATAAAAACTGCAAACTTTTTCCCATGGTATTCTTTTTTTAAACCCATTCTATTCCATTCCATTGCACCACCTCGTACCAAATGTAACCGCAATTCATGGGATACGATGCTATCTTGGCTGAGGTACTTGTTGCATTGTTTGAGTTCTGCTTAACATGAAGGCTTAGAGAAGTCATGATAACCTCTCTTCTCTTCAAATCAAATTGTCCAAAACGGTTTCTTACAATCAGTTTCTTGGCTACTTTCAGCTCTGTTTTGATTAATATGATTACATAATGTGGTGTTTGATAAACTCTGATAAAGGAGGAGGGGGGAAGACAGACAATGGGAGAGGAGAGAGTTGGTAGACACATCAAGATAGATTGGGTGCCAATGCATAAATTTAGAATCACTGCAATATAAAAAGTTGCAATAAAACGGGTGACTACTGATAGATTTAAATATATTTAAATTCCACTCAGTCGAGGAAGTTCTTATCTTAATCGGAATTTCTCAATGCCTCTGTTTTGCTTTCTGAATCTCCTCTTCCCTCCGTCTCTTTTCTTTGTTATATCTTCATTAAATTTATAAGCACTTAATCAGTTCAATATTTATCAAAGAGACTCTCAAACTGATTCTTGCTTGACAAGTTGTTGTTCACACTCTGGATTTCAACTAATTGTTCTTAAATTTTCCCAGGCCGTGCATACAAATCAATTTGCTTCCTCCCCCAGCGAAGCAGTGACAATAGCACAGGACATTGTGAAGACAATGATAGCAAAGGGATATGATCTCGGGAAGGACGTACTTGAAAAAGCCAAATCCTTTGACGAGTCCCACCAAGTCTCATCCTCTGCAGCTTCAAGGGTTGCTGAGCTGAGCAACAGGATTGGCCTGGCCGAGAAGATAAACACTGGTATGGAGGTGATCAAGTCGATTGACGAGAGATTCCATGTCTCGGAGATCACAAAGTCAGCAGCAATTGCCACTGGGACAGCCGCCGTCGTGGCAGTGGCCATCACAGGAGAGGCTGCCACAGCTGCTGCTTCTGCTGTGGCCAACAGCAGCTACTTCTCCAAGGGTGCTCTCTGGGTCTCGGATGTTCTTGGTCGGGCTGCTAAGGCTGCCTCAGATTTGGCCACCCAAGGCAAGTAAGTAATTGTTCCATGTACCTTCTCTGGTTCAAAACTTTTGCTCCCGTTCCTCGCCACCCATACTCATCTGTGCACAGAAGCAATTAACTCGACCTTCTTGGAGGTTAAAGAGCGGTCTCCTTCTGCTACTGTTACACACTCAAGAAATTCGAAACTCATGAGTCCTGTGCTGTGCAGTAATAAAAATCAATTGTTGATGTTTGCCATTATATGATGCCAAAGATTGTTTTTATGGGTGATCGGATTCAGGTACAATGGCTTTTCTATGGATCTGATGCTGATCAGTTTGTAGCGAGTTCATTCATCAGCTAATCTCCTTTTGGGGAATCAATTTTCTAAGAATATGGGTTGGTAAATCTTAAGTTTTCTGGTATTATGAATTGAGAAAATTCATAATTTGAAGAGTTTCATCTCTCAGTGGGAGAGAGTCTTGTATGTAATGGAGATACCACGTCAGCACTACTTGGTGGTGTCACAGAACTTTCTTCCTTCGTGGGCCAACCCAGCCCGAACCTAAATCCGAATTAGTTGAGATCCATAAGTTTTTGGATACCGAGGTTCACGAGTTGAATAAAAAAGTTTTATGTGTGAAAGTGAAATATACTAAAAACCGTTAAGGTAAGTAAGAAATCGTGAAAGTATAACATATTGGAATTCCGATGGGTGACATCTTAACAATCACATGCTAAGACTTGTGATAAAAGTGTGCAGAGGGAAGAGAACTCTACACGGATGGTGCAGTTGTCTCCAGTCGGATGCACGAACAATTATTCTTTGTAATCGATCATTCGTGCCCGTTCCTCTTGCCGCATATGACGCGCTCTGTCGACGAGAAAAGAGAGAACAGGATTCGATCGTTTTTGTGACAGACGACAAGGTTCCGGACATGTTAGTCTCTCTGAGGAAGGAGGGTTCCGTTCAAGAATGACCGGAACAAGGTCAGGGCCCGAGTCGGAGATGTGAACGGGACCTCGTGGGCTGCTCCCCTCACCGTTGCAAATGTCAGGTATGTCTTGTTCTTCCCCAGTACCCACCCCCCGAATGACTGCGACCAGCCTCCGACCTGCAGATTACACATGCCCATATTCAGTTCGTTCGTGTTACCGGTTAAAAAAAAAAAAAAAGATAACTCAAATATTACATAACAAGGCAATAAAATCGTCAATGATATTATCCAGTTTTTGACCAATTAAAAAACTATTGTAGACTCTTTTTTTTTTTTTTTTTTTTTAGTTTTCTTGTAGTATCCATGCTTAGATGGGAAAAATAACGGATGGTTGTGGAAGGGAGGATGAGGTGACTAATCTCTTGTTTGCTGGGGGAACTTCGAGGATTGGGAAGGAAAATCTCAATGTGAAATACCCTTTTTGCCATTTATATGTTTAATAATTGACAATTAAATAATAAAAAATATGAATTTTGATAATTTGATACAAATTTGGAAGTAAGGTTAAGCTGACTAATCTCCTGTTTCAATGGGACATTCAGGAGAAAGTCGTGTATATAGCGGTATTATCGCGTAACAGTACTTACGTGATGGTATAAATCAGTAGAATTCACTTATTTTTGAATTTTTTTTGTTTTTATGATTTCTTTAAAATCATAAATATAACTTTATTTTGATATCATAATGTAAGTAGTATTACGCAGATACTTGCTTAAAATTTAGAAGTTGAGATTGGGTAGGAAAATTTTAATGAAATAATGAAATGCCTTTTTTTTGGGAATTTATACGCTTAATACTTGAAAATTAATTATAAAAATAAAAATGGTACAAATTTTGATAAGTAAACACAAATTAATTTTGGTGAATGAGAGGGTTATCCAGCCCAGAAATCTACCTGCTTCTTGCTGTACCAGGGACCATAGTCAGTGACTGGAAGAAGCCCCAAGTCCCTAGCCACCTTGTTGGCAATGATTCTTGTCTGAGTGAGTGGGATCTTTGAATCTTGGTCACCACTGGTTCCATCAAATATATTCATGAGATTAGATCACTTGTATGAATATTCACACAAAACAATTCCTTTTTCCTTGAATTATAACGAGACCCGTGAGTTCAGAAAAAGATAAAAAAGGAAGGGGAATAAGGATCGTCTCACTGGTGAGAATCGAACTCGGGACGGGACATTCTGGTCCCAAGTCCGAGAATGTTATCACCAGATCAAACCCATTTTTTCAACGCACACGATATTTTTGTGCTGGGAAATAGAATCGATGGGTAGTTGACAGTGAACAGAATAGGCAGGGGATAAAACTGAAGGAAAATTGGATCGATTAGTATTTCTTATTTAAGAATAAGGAATGAAATATAAAAAAAAAAAAAAGAGTTGATTATGGGTCAAATATGTTAAGTGAAATAATTAAAATATTTTGTATTTATTGGTAAAATAAAGATATAAATTTATTATGATATATATACACATATATTTATAACTAAAGAATAAAATAAACTAGATAAATTTTAATGATGTGTTTTTTAATAATATTCCATATAATTTTAAGTATATATAAAAAGTCATCTCCTTTTTAGCTTTAAATATCGGAAAGAAATAAATACTCTATATAATTTATAAAAATTCTGCACAATAGTTGACAATAAAACTTTACTATTTTTTTAAAAAAATTTTAACTTCGTATGAAAATGAAGAGGAAAGAAATCTGAAAACTTATTAAAAAGAAATTAATATTTTACAAAATTATCAAATAAAATTAAAATTTTAAAAAAAAATTGGCAAAGGTGATTTTACAAATCCTTATTCCATCCTGTATCAGAATTTTCATTCCGCACTCCCAAACACAGTAATCGGTATTAATTAGTGTAAGACCTGAAGAGCCAGATGGGGATGCCTGCCATGATGAGATCTTCTATTAGAGGGATGAGGTTGGTGTCCAGATTTTCCTCTTGGTACTCAAGTGGCCTGCCAAAAATAAAATAAAATCAACTATATTTGTAAATTACTTATATTTCACACACGCCAACAAAATTAGGATTAATCTCAATTCAGCCCCTGAAGTTTATGTGCCCTGTCAAACTAGCCATTGTGCATCAAACGTGACTCTCTCCTTCCCCTTCCTAAAGCATGAGCTTCCTCGAGTACGAATCAGCGCATATATGACTTCAGGATCAGCCGCACAGAATTTTAGAGATTTCACTAGTGGTTGTCACTGATAAGAGGCAGAATCAGTTTCTCGAGCGAGAGCAGTTTCGAGGCTATCAGAGATCTCTTTGCTACCAATCTTTTACGCGACGAGCAACCCGTAACTTTCCGAGAAACCGACTGTGCCTGTCTATTTCGTGTTTTATCATATGGTTTTCCAAGGCCTCGAGAGGAAAAAAGCGACATAATTAGGAAGGAGAAAGACGACATACCCTTCACAGAATCTCCAGCGGAAAGGAAGGCTGGTGGTGTTGGCATGAAGTGCCCTTTGGACTTCGGGACTGTTGAGATAAGTCGATATCTTATCCCCGATGCACGGGTCCACCGTCTTCGCTCTCCCGATGCCCTGCACATTATCATCAATGTAAGCCTGTTTGTAAGTCTAAACCGATCGACCGACAGATCCATACAATGTTGTATCTGTGCATCGATTGCTTATGCGCGCCCTTTACCTGAGATTTGAATTGCCCGATCGAGCTCTTGGAGACACACACCGACAGGAGGAGATCATCGAGCGGCGTATCGTCACCCACGTTGTCTGCGAGCACACCGTCGGCGTATATGCACCGGTCGGTCTGATTGTTATAGATATACTCACGTACCGACCTCGACGCGTTGCAGACGCTCTTCAGCAGCCGTCGGGTTCCGTCGGATATGACACCGTGCGCCCACAGGTAGTCCTCGTTCCGCACGCTTATGTCCAAGTCGAGGAGAGGGTTCCCGAGCTTTCGAGAGAGGGAGAGAGCGAATTAGGTTTCCATTGGTAAGCTTAACTTGGATGACTGTGAGGACATAAGACGGGCATGTGCTCAGCCATCACTTACAGCTATGGCTTTGAGGTTGATCGATCTGATATTGGGTGACTTATTGTACTTAAGGAGCAAGGCTGCGAGCTGTGGAATGTAATGACCTGAAATAATTAAAACAACATTAAATGTATATATTATAAAAATATAATCAAACGTGTCAAAATTAAGTCAATTGTTGTCAAAATTGTCTCTTACTATAAGAACCAAATTAGAAGCTCGCACTACACTGTGAATTAAGATAAATAAATGCAACAGTATTTTTATAAGGAAGTGAATGAATTATATTAAAGTACGAAAATGGTTAACAAATACAGCTGTGTTCAACTCGCAATCAAACCCTTTTTTCCGTAAAATTATCATTTATAATTTAAAAATAGATTTTATTATTTGTATCCTTATAAAATGAATATTTTATAATTTTTTGTTAAGCAATATAGAAATAATGTACACTAAAAATTAGGAAATAAATATAATATTTATCCTTTTCCCATACACAATATATTAATAGTCTATTGTATTTAAGTCTAGGTAATTATGCTAAGAGGTAACAAATCATTTCATTATGTTTACCTTAAATGGGGATTCAATTCCCCTAAATGAGAGAAGTTTGTCCTCTTCATATATCCACATAATCAAATTCAGAATAAAAATAAAATTTATAATTTCTATTCTTATAATAAAAATAAAATTTTTTAATAATAAATTATATATTATTGTCTATTATATATTTTAGATAAATAATAACATTTATTTATTGACAATGTTTATTTATTTTCAATAATATATTCTATCATTTATTAATAATATTAAACTCACACATTACATGTGAACTATCATAATTATAGAAAAATGTATAGAGTAGAAATTGTGACATGACTCTAATATAAATAATTTTTATTCCATATTAATAAATAAGTTTACTAAACTCTATTTTTATCATAATTATAGTAATATGTTCAATTAAAGAAACATTGTGAGCGATAATATGCATCGCCAAATTAATGTTTTTCTTATTTTATGATATTGACATATTTATATAATAGCACTTTTTAAAGTTGTATTCCCTTTTATGAAAATAATGAAAATTTAGCATAAAAGATGTTTTATAAATAGATAATATTTTCCAATTTTATACCCTTATTTCATCTCTCATATATAATTTTTTTATCATAGAATGTTCATCGAGAAAGAGATGTAAGAAATGAGTAAATGATGATAACAATGTAAATGAAGAAGTTTTAGAAATAAAGAAATTGAGAAGAAAGAGAAAAAGAATATTGTAAAGCACTTGAGAGTATGAAATTCATCATACTCTCACTTGGAGGATTGAGAGAAGAAAATTCACCCTACTCTCCCTTAGAGAGATGCTAAAACCCTGTTTTGCTATATAGTATTGAGT
This sequence comes from Lagerstroemia speciosa, assembly GCA_037672795.1. NCBI lineage: Eukaryota > Viridiplantae > Streptophyta > Magnoliopsida > Myrtales > Lythraceae > Lagerstroemia > Lagerstroemia speciosa. Next base: position 5,700,544 of record CM075310.1, read on the forward strand.
ATTGGTGATATTGATTTTGTTAATTTTAAGTCAAAATTTTCACATAATTTTATGGCTGGAAAGCTAGTTCTCTTTCTCACATTATGATTATTTCAAATTTAGAATGTTAGACATGTATTTATATAGAAAAGAATATTTTAAAGTAAGATCATATCGATCAATTAGTTTAGTTATTATCTGTGAGATTTTATAAGATCAGATTTATATATTATTCTGGTATTCAAAAATTCTATATTTCCCGGTTTACTTAATTTTTTGAACATATAAATAGAAGGGTTACTGGTTAAGACTTGTATCTAATAACATTTATATTTATCAATATTTCTACCATCCTATCTAATTTTATGAATTTCCACATAGAAATCAACGAAAAATCAAGCATTTGACTGAGTTTTGGGATATACACACATATATAGATGTATATATATTATATATGAACATATACCCGCATAGCTTTCACCGGTCAGGAACAAGTCCGAATCCCTGTACTGGGGGAACTCTTCGAACCAATTCACAAGGAAGCGCAAGTTCTCTTCAGCTGCAGCGGATTTCCGGGAATGGTCGATATCAGGTTCGTAAAATCAACTGGAAAAAACCCGCGATCCTCGAAGGATACAGAACACATGCAATGCGTACCGGTTTGAGTATCGTTCCAGTTGATATAGTCCGAGCTCGTGTTCGAGTACGAGAATCCCACACCGATCGGAGACTCCACGTATAGCATGTTCGATTCTGCCAAAAACATCAAGACCATTAATCATAATAATTTAAGGAAAAATATCATTTTTAGTCCTCTACGTTTTGCTTTTTTTGGGTCAATTTATTCTACATTTTTATCTTTTTTTATCATTATTATCCTTTTTTTAAATTACCATTCTTATCCTTATTTTTTTTTCATTTTTATCGTACTGTTATATTGTCCGTTAAAAATTAATTTTTTTCATTAAAAATGGAAGAAAAAAAAAAGGCAAACGAAAAGGAAGGAGAACGATGAGACCGTCAATGATAGTCGCCAATCCATTCTTGACGTGGAATGGATTTCGATTTTGGAAGGGTGGTGGCCGGTGACAGTCTCTTGTTCCCTCTATTTTACACTTTTTTCTTAGTTTTTAATTTTCGAAAAATTATTTTTTGTTAAAATTTTATTCTCTATGAAAAATATAACAAGTTCAAAGTACTAAAAAAGCGAGAAATCAAAAATTAAATATAAAAAATTAAATATTTAAAACGAAAATAGTAAATGTAAAAAATATTGAAAATTAAAAATTGAGAAGTATCGTCTTTTTCGTAATTTAAAATGAGTGGCAGTGGGGACGGTTTACCCAAGTTCCATGAATAATCGTTCTCGATAAGCGATCCATCTCCTGCAGGTTTAAACGGTCCGTGCTCCATAAAAGCTCCAAAACCAAGCGAAGAACAGCCAGGCCCTGCAACATACCAAGCGCAAGGGTTCAAATATCTTTCGAACCACTAATTCAGCGTCGAGAAATTCAATTTAGATCTACCGACCTCCATTGAGCCACAGGGTCAATGGCCGGGAGTGCGGGTCCGGCGACTGGGTCTCGACGAAGTAGTAGAAGAGGGCTCGGCCGTGTATAGGGTTTGTGGTGACGTAACCGGAGTACTGCTCGAAGGTTACATTCCCGGGCTGCCCCGGAAGTGCAGTTATGAGCTCGGCGGAGGATCTGGAGCACAGGAGAACGGAGACTAGGGATAAGATCCAAAGCAATGCCATGTCTGAAAGGATATGGATGGACGAGAGGTTCAGGGCATCGATCTGTTTTATAGTGTCAACGGCTCGGGCTCGGATTACCTTAATGGTGGTAGAACTTGTCAAATAGTCGATTTCGGGAATGAAATCTGACTTTGCGAAATCGATAGTTACAACCTAAGAATTTCGCCTAAGTTTGTCCGTTTTACCGAGTTTGGAAATGGGCGTAATTGATGTTCTATGTTCGAATTCGTTTCGTTTATGTTTCTGTGATTCTTATGAGGGAATGATTACCTGTCACTTCCTCGGGGAGATCGATGAACCTTTGGGAGATCCTAAGATTCGTTTCCTAGATTCATTCAAGTTGCCGGCCTCCACCTTGTTTTTAGTATCACAAAGTTGACCCATGCGACGCGACTCTTAAGTAAGGACAAAGTCATCTGTCCAGTTAAATTGAGAAGTTTTCAGATATTTATCAATTACGTATATTTTGTATAAATAGTATATGGTGAGTTCAACTCATATAAAAATTTCTAACACGTAAACATGAGAAATTCTCGGGTGAATTGAACTCACAACTAGCTATATTAGCGAATAAAGAACTTTTTTTTGGGTAAAATCTTCAAGTCAAAGAACTTGCCCTTTGTTCTAACAATTCATAGTGAGCTGAGCTCACCTAAAAATTTCTCCATCGATCAATGTAATATTTATAATATACCATATATTTATAACTGTTTTTGCTTATTCACTAAAACCCATTAATTTGGTATATGAGAAATTTTCCTACCCCTACCCAAGAATACAAGTGCATGCCTAGCTCCCATTGTGTAGGCAACCAAATAGCAATACCATATCCATTATTGGCACAGTCCTCTTTTTTTTTTTTTTTTCCTAACTAAGGTATCCGAGCGCCTTCTGTACCCGACTAGTGGTGGTTGGGACACCTCCTCATCGGGACATAAGAAATAGTGCATAAACTACGTGTCTCGGGTAAGTTAGGATAAATTTTGACGGGTTTAAGAGAGCTGAAAAGCCCCCACCTTCTAACGTGCACTCGCTGGGTTTCGAACCTGAACCACTGGGGCTGCCTGCTGGAAGACACTATTAGCAGAGTCTTACTTATGAAGAAACCAGCTTGAGTTGAGTTCGGATTAGTTAGACCTTACTGGAGTTTTGAACATCAGAGATGGTGCATGCCAGGAAAAAAGTAGCAAGACAAGAATATACAAATGTTAGTTTAATCGGTTTTTTAAGTTGACGATGGAGGTTGTACTGAAAAGAGAAAAAGTGAAATGTAACATGTAGCATAAGTCAAAATGGACAGATCATCTATAGAATCGATGAGCTTGACAGTGCCGTGGTCAGTGTAAGAACTGCAACCGCGCAAAATATACGGAGATAACTGACCCCTCATATCCGCGTGCCTTGTGATCTGTGGTGTTGGAAGCGTTAAGTATGTCTTTGGACGGATAATCCATGGCCAGTAAGTAGCATTTGGTCGTGCTGCAATTTATAATTTTGAAATCGAATTGGGAATTAGTCAAAAGTACGAGAAGAAAGAGACACAGATGCCATTCCCAAGCCTGGTTTCTAGTTTCCTGAAACTACTTCGAGTCGATTAGTGGCCGCTCTGAACTGTCGGGTGCCTTGGAGGGAAATCGTTGTCATTGCTACGATGAACCGAAGGGCACGACGGTATGGGATAAGGTTACCGAGCAAGTGTCTCTCCCGTGCTCAAGAAAGTCCAGTATGCGATGGAAATATATCAGCATTACTTGGTGATATCACAAGTCGATAATATAAATTTAAAAAATCCTAAAAAAACCTTAAAAATTTTTTTAAAAAAAAAACATGTGTTTTGTGATGCTTAACGTTCTTCTTACCTTCTTGCTAATCAATATCAGACTTTTAAGGTAGGGACGGATTTAGAAACTTGAGTTAAGGGGGCGAAACTCCATAGGACACTGATATTACCAGTTAAGGAGGAGATGAAATTTCATAAGATACTAATAGAACAAGTTCAAGGAGAGGGGCCAAATATGATAGTTCAATGAAAAATTGAATAAAATCAAGTGAAATATGCTTCTGACTTTAGGGGGACGATCGCCCCTCTTACCCCCTAAATCCATCCTTGTTCTTAGGGTTTCCTTAGGGTTTCCTAGGATTATTTAGGTTTTTAGGGGATATTTTATTTTTAGAAAGGTTTTAATTTACATTACATTGCCTAAAATCACTCATGGATCTACTGATATGACGAGTTCCTGCTGGCTTATGACACTATCAAGTAATGTTGATGTAATATCTCCGTGACATACAATCTATCCTCTTCTTTGTTCTGTAACATCTACACTTATAAATCCAACAAATCCCGATTAATCCATATTCGAGTATGGTCAGCTCATTAACAGGTCTTTCTGTCATCTTTCCGATCTCATACATGCTACATAACCGCATGCAACTGAAGAATGGTTTAGATTGTCCTTGACATGTGACCTGAGTGAACTAGATTCGACTTTTGTTAGAACTACTTCCTCTGCACTCTTATATTTCATGATTCAATATATTAACTGTTTGATATCGGATTTATTTCTCAACAGATCCGATGCAGTTAGGTTGGTTGGAGCTAATAATATTAGATTGTGCATTATCAAAAAAAATTAGTGCAAATTAAATCCCAACAAATAAAAATAGTCCCGTTTCCACCATCCTTACACAAAAAAAATTAAAAAAAAAACCGAAAATTATTGCACAGAGAAATGGACGAACATGAGAATTTGAATCTCCTCACTCACCCCCAAAGTGTTTCTCCTTGTCCCTCGTAATTAATTAGGTTGTGCTTGGACTCCCTGGAACCTCCACATCCCTTGCCGCTGTAAAACATTATATGAAACATTAATTACATTAATTAATTAATAATCTCCAATTTTTGTGATATTATAGAATATCAGTGTTTGCTCGATTAATTCCCATAATCATCTGTGCACATCTAATAGTTATTAAAAATATTAAATTATTGAATAAAATAAAAGTATACTTCAGTAAAAAGAACGAGGACCAAACATATCCCTAAAAGGTGTGCATGGTCACACCTCACAAAGATGTTGCAAGGAAATATCAATTAAACTATCTTAATTAGTAATAATTATGATAATTGTTCTGTTGAGTGATTAAATTGCTTAGTTGCTACGATTTGATTAATGACATCTCATTTCACGTGAAGAAGTTGGAATGTGTCGGGATTTCTCTGGCTGCAGCTTAAGAGAGGTTACCTGCCGAGGACGGCGGGACGACGACGACGTGCATCGGCGCGTTGTTGGGAGGGAGTTGCAGCCGGAGGGGATAGAGCTTTCCTCCCCAGGGTGAACAGACGATGATGTCGGCGAGTCCGGTCTCCTCCTCCAGCATCTCCACCAGCTCCTCCAGCCCACTCCCCCTGAACGTGATGGTCGCTTCCTCCATCTCCGTGAACTCCCCGTCCTCGTCGGCCACCTTGTACGACACCAACCTCCCCCCCTTCACAGGCGAGCCTGGGAGACGGTCGTCCGCCTGCACGTGGGAATGACGAAGGCGGTGATGACGGATGCCCTCGAATTGTAATTGCCGGAGAAGATAGAGGTATGCATCCAGAAATTTTTAGGTCATCTTATCCGGGGAGAAATTTTTAGGTGATCCTATTTCGTCACGTGACGTGAGAAAATATCAATTAATTTGTGATAAATACATAAATTTGTATTAATCACTCGAGTTGTTGTCATAATTATCACTAATTAGACTAATTTAATTAATTTTTTCTCATCACGTCACTGTAAAATAGGACCATCTACGATTATATCCGGTGGCATAAGGAAGCACTAATTAAAGTATAAAAAATAAGTAAATTAATATTAATAATAATCCGAGCAGTTACCATAATTATTATTAATCAAAATAATATAATTGGTTCTTCCTTACTACGCTATTATGAGGTAAGACCATCTAAGATTTTTTTGGCATGCATGGGTACAGGTAGAACCAGTTGGAACTTATCCTACCGGGTAGCTTTTTCTACAGATACTGATGAGATTTGGGTAGAGATCAGATAATGAATTGTGGAAAAAGGTTGAGATCACTTCCAGTTCTAATTCAAGCTACACGATACACAGAACCGATACCGGAACCATATATATATGAATGATTAATTTCAATCCGCTATAACTTCTGTCATTTGAATTTCTAACCCAATAAACTTTCATTTGAAAGAACAGTTATAAATTAATTAATGTCTACTAGATCTTATACCATTACATAAATTTAATAAAATAAATATACAAATCTATCATAAAATCAATTGCTTAGGAATCTGTGGTAAAATATATCAGTTTGTAAATTTACATCATAAAATTCGGATTTAAAATTACGAATTAATTTTTTTACAGGATAAAATTTAGATACGGTAAAAATCTAGAATATTTGAACCGATGAATCCGGGAGAAAGTGGGAAACAGAAAAAGGGTTAGAAAGAGCAGTATGAGATCTCAACCTCGTTCTTGGACGTACGCCGGCACCTGAGAGAAATAGACGATGGAGAATCCGGTTCCACTTCCTGTTCTGAGGTGCTGGGCTCCGGTTCGACATCCGCTGGCAGCAGCGGAGGAGGAGGAGGAGCTACCGGTTTCGGTAGAATCTCCACCACATCCACTTCCCATAGGATCCAATCCTTCCCAGTCGGCCTGTGCCGGTGCATCCGATCATGCGTGATCGAGTTCCTCCACGGCGGCAGTCCCCCGTTCGCGCACAGGAAGTTCCCGTATCGCGTCTTCAACCTTATCTGAAAAATCAAGATCGGAGTCACAGCCCCGGTTTTGGCGTCAAAAACGGGTCAAGTTCAACGAGGAAAAATCGATCTAACTACATAAGTTTTTGCTAGGGGTTGCAACCAACGGAACAGTACCCACCTGCATTCCTTCTCTCTGAGGTTCCCACTCGACCGAGGAGTCGAGCCGCCTCGGAAGCGTCTGCAACACCTTCTTCCCGGTCATGCCGAGGAGGAACGGCACGTTCGAGGCAGTCAGGTATTTCCCGTAGCAGCTCTTGAGGCGGATCACGTGATCGTATCCAGGAACGAACTCGACCTCCCATTTCGCCTGCTTGACCGTGCCCTTTCGGTCCTGGCACACCGACGCCTCATCGTCGTCGGCCAGCAGGTACTTCTCGTGGTAGCTCTGAAGACGGACCGACTTCGCCTTCTGGAAGAAGTCCATGATTGATCGAGTCGATTCCGATCACCATCGACCTAAAACCGAGCAAATTCGAACGGCTAAAGATAGTAAACATTTTTTGTGGCCTGCCTGATTTAAAAAGAAAAGAAAAATAAAAGGAAAAACCAGCTATTTATTTGGTCATCAGAGGGAAGCGGAAACGGTGAACGGAAAAAATGCATGGAATCTTGGGTTTAGGTTTGGTTGGACGAAGTCATCGATGCTGAAGGAGAAGTTCAGATTATTCCAAATCGGGAAAAAAGTTGTCGGAAGTTCTGTCGATGGTAGCGGTTCTACCCTGCTTGCTGCTCTTTAGATGCTCCCCGAAGGTTCTCACCTTTCCAAAATGCTAGGTAGCATAGATGCAATACTTAAGCATGTCAGACATCTCTGTTACTTTAAGGGAGAAGGAAAGCAGTTGGTCTCTTTTTAAAAAAAATCAAAAATACATATTATAACTAAATTTTCAACCGATAGAAAAAATATAAATGATAATGGAGTTGTTAAAAACTATCACTGCTCTCCAATTTTCTTTTTTTAATTATATATTTTATTTTATTTTATTTTTGTTACATAGCTATAAAGATTAGCAGTACCTGATGTGAAAGTGGTACGAGGTGGGTGGGCTTTCTTTGTAAATAGTTGGGCCCCGATTTTCTTGGGCTACTTTTTCGAGTCTAAAAAACATACAGAAAACTATCTAGGACTGTGAAAAATCGACCTCCTCGGGATGAGGTTTTTTCGGGCCTTGACTATTAGATATAATTAGATTTAAATTAGAATTTCAATTAAATATTCAAAGTTTTTACAAATTTAATGAAAATTATACATCAAATATATGTTCTATATTATTTTTTGGACAAGATTATATTATTTTTTTGCTCTAGTATATTAAAAATTAATTATACTCTTAATATAAATACTCAAAATAAAAATTATATAATTAACATATTTGAAATTGGACCCACCGATTTTTTTGGGTCGGGCCCCAACTTTCCTAGGCGGTTTCCCCTTCCTCAAAAATCAACCAACTTTCAAGTGGGCCCCAAAACTTAGTCCCTTTTTTTAATTTTTCGATACCCCTAAATAATACTATTAAATAATTAATACTCAATTATAAAATAGTACTAAGTAGTATTATAAAAGAAAAATAATATATTTTTATTATATATAATTAATAATTTCATATATAATACGAATCTAATATAAGTAACTTCATTCATCTCTCTTCTTCGCCGCAGGATCCTCCATTCCAAGGGGCTTCTCTAAGGTCGAGGCGGGTATCTCTTTGTCGTCATCTCTTCCTGCCACGTAAGAAAACGCCACTCTCCTCAGAACCTTCGCCACCATCACCACCACAGGCTCTCTCTCTCTCTCTGTCGCCGTAGCCCATACTCCCCACTGCTAAGACAGGAGGCCGGCCACCCGCTGGTTCTGGATCGGAGGAGCTGAAGAGAAATGCCGGGACTCCGAGCGCCGTCCAATTACTCCGAGGAGCCGCCTCGCCATCCCTCCCTCATCGTCAACAGCAAGGTGATTGCCTCCTTAGCTCAGCTGGCTGCTCATTCGCCTCATCTGTTTGATTTGAACCGACACGATTCCTAATATTGAATCACTTTCATTTCTCGCTGTTGTGGATTGAAGCAGCGTGTCAATTTACCCCATCTGCACTGTCAGACTGCGTTTTCTGATCTCTCGTGCTGTTTTTGGATTGATGATCTTCATCTCTAGTGTTCCCCTGCCATTTCTGAGAGCTGCGTTATCATAGTTTTTGTCGTGAAGATTGTGGTTGATTTCCAAAGTATTGCACGAGTTTCTATCTCAGCGGATGCTTTCCCTAACGCTCAGGGTTTTGTCCCCTTTTATTACATGGAGATTGGGATTGGGTTGATTGTTGTTTATCTACTGAAGGCTGTCTGCTTTTCTATGTACTGAAGCCAAATCATGGTTTAGACTTAAGTAGTCTCTGATGTGATCTATTTATGCTGATCTTTTCCTGTTTAATGTGTTGTGGTGTAGGAGCCTTACAATGCTGAACCCCCACGCTCGGCATTAATTTCGTCTTACGTGACACCTGTGGATATGTTCTACAAGAGAAATCACGGACCGATTCCTATAGTTGATGACATCGAAAGGTACAGTGTCCTATACCAGCTTTGCCACTGCAGTTTCTAAATCCTCCAAGAATTTATAGTATTTATTGGGAAAAAAAAAAAGGAGAATGTATAGCTGACTTGATTACATGTTCTATGGAGCAGCTATCATGTTGACATAGGCGGCCTGGTTGGAAGTCCGAAAAAGCTGTACATGAGAGATGTCAGGTTAGAAATGAGCTTGGTCAATTGCAACTGACAGTGCTTATTTATCTAGGCATAATATGCTTTTGTGAGGAACCAGAGTGGTGCTCAGTTCTACATAAACTTGTTTCCGTAACTTGTAGATGAGTTATTGTACATTTTTTGCTTAATCATTGGAAGGGAAGTGATTTGTGATAAATAACAGGGCCCTTCCAAAGTACAATGTCACTGCCACACTACAGGTATATGACATTCTTTTCACTGTCTGTTCTTGGTTGATTTCTGCTTATCCACATTAGTCTTCTTTCTGGTTATACATGCGGTCAACATTTTCCTGTTGGGTTTTGTATATAAACAGTGTGCAGGCAATAGAAGGACGGCGATGAGCAAGGTCAGAACAGTTAGAGGAGTTGGCTGGGATGTCTCTGCAATTGGAAATGGTGTGTTTTTTAAGTCATTAGTTCACTTTGTGGATTCTCTTTTCCTCTATGTTCGGACCTTTTCATAAGGTAGCTTTGTGACATAATTAGAAGTCAAAACTCTTAGAAGAATACTTTTAAAGTTCAAAAAAAAAATTCTTAGAAGAATACTGTTAACACTCAGGTGCTCAACTTTGTCATAGTGACCAGCTTCGCTCAAAATGAAACAAATGGTTTTCACTCTAGGAAAATGTAACTTTTTGCTTGCTTCTCACAGAGCCTCTGCTGTCATCTATAAGTTTAGTTTTTAGGTCTTGGGTCAGAAACTTTGCTGGAATTTATTATCTGCCCAAATGTTTGTTTTGTTAGCCGATAATTTTTCCATTGTTTTTGCATCTATGGACTATGCACACCCGAGACATTAGGTCCTTGAACATGTCTTTTGCTCCTGCACGAGTTCTTTAAGGACTTGATCAGCATTCTCAAATTTAACTTTTCCTTTTATTCTGTTCCAAATCAGCTGTCTGGGGTGGTGCAAAGTTGGCTGATGTTCTTGAACTTGTTGGGGTGCCGAAACTGACCAGTGTGACTCAATCTGGTGGAAAACATGTTGAATTTGTGAGCATCGATAAATGCAAGGTTTAGTACTGACTCGAATTTCAACCTTTTTACTTTTGATTGTTGGAGCTTTCATGATATCCCAATGTTCCTTTACAAGTTCGATGTGTTTTTATAATGTATTCATGTCTCTGTAATTTAAAATTTAGGAGGAGAATGGGGGTCCATATAAAGCGTCAATTCCTTTAAGCCAGGCCACAAACCCTGACGCTGATGTTTTGCTTGCATATGAGATGAACAGGGAGGTTAGGAAATCTACTTTTGACAATTTGTCTAAATTCAGAGGTTCAGGCCTGCTGTTACATTATTTTGCTGGATATACTCTTCTGTTAACACATGAGACTCATTTTGTTTTCCTTATTTTCCCATGTAAATCACTTCTCTGTCATTACGTTCAAGTCTTCTCCATCACTATGCACAACTAACTTGATTTCTATGTCCTGCCAAAAGCCCCTTAACAGAGACCATGGTTACCCATTGCGTGTAATTGTTCCGGGCGTCATTGGTGCCCGTTCAGTTAAATGGTTGGACTCCATCAGCATAATTGAAGAACCATGCCAGGTTGGTGAAATTCCTTTTTACTCTGTCAATGTAGTACATTATCTTCTTCTTGTCAAACTGGAGCTTGAATTGCTTCCTTGCAGGGTTTCTTTATGGCAAAGGATTATAAAATGTTTCCTCCTTCAGTAAACTGGGATAACATTAATTGGGATACAAGGAGGCCGCAGATGGATTTCCCTGTTCAGGTAGTTTATCGCAGTTTCCTCTCTAATTTGACCAGGAGGATAGTAGGTAATGATCAGCTGCAATGTACTGGGCATATTCATTGTGAGGTCAACGCCAATCTGCATAACCATCATCTAATTAAAGCTGCATAGGAATATCTCTTCCTTATTGTATCCTCGATTGATTCTTTACCATTTGCTGCAGTCTGCCATATGCTCCTTGGAGGATGTGAACATTATTGCACCTGGAAAGGTTAGTTTATTGGTTTCTTATTTCATAAATCAGCCACTTTTCAGTTTTTACATGCTTATTTTAATTGTTTATCTTGCTATATATGATAGGTCGGAATAAGTTTATCCCTTGTTTACTGTTTAACTTGTTCTGACTATGGGTTATTGGCATCTTCTGATGGTCTTAGGACAGGGTTTTCCTTTTTGTGCTATATATATATATGTGTGTATATATATATGAGAGTAGGCTTTGTGATAATTCTCATCCATCTTATTGTTGGGTTGATTGGATTTGAGGAAATGAAACATTTTCTACAATATTCTACAGATGTTACATAGAAACTTTACTAGAACAACCAAGAGCCATGAAACTTCTGCAAGTTCCTCTACTAGATGGTCTAAAAGCTAATGGACCTGGAATAACATTGAAAGCCTAAATGACAGCTGATCTATTATCTTGGATGTCAGTTGAAAAAAATATCTTGGATGAAGGAAATATGAGGATTGCCTAATAGATAACAAAAACAATGATCATGTTGTGCAAACTAATATATGTGTAGTTGAATCACTTCTGCTCCGAACTTTTCATGAACCATTTCTGGAAGATGGAGCAACTATACTTCTTTTTGCTTCAGGGAGAAAAACTACACTTAGAGGTTTTATGTTAATTTCAAAAATCTGGTTGGATGGATGCAGCCATCTGTTGTTTATACTTCATAGCCATGGATCTGAAGCTGATTTCTCACTCTCCTGTTTGTATTGTAGCATATGAATTTAAAATACTCTCATCTTGATGAATGTTGTTTTCTTTTGGAATTATGTGGAGTAAAAAGATGTTTTGTCCCTCCCTCTACTAAGCTGGTTTAGTGTGGCTTCAAGAGTAAGAAAAAACTACCTTCCAAAAAATTTCAGTGCCACTGGGAGATTTTGCTGATATCTTAAATTATTCTCAGCAATATCTGTGCTATTCTTTGCACCTTTATATATTGTTTTCTGGATGATACTTAGGCAGAGCAATCCTGCAGGTAAAAGTTTGTGGATATGCAGCATCAGGAGGTGGACGTGGGATTGAGAGAGTTGATATCTCCATTGATGGAGGCAAAACCTGGTTTGAGGCCTCGAGGTATCAGAAGCCTGAAATGCCATATGTTGCAGATGATATTAGCAGTGACAAGTGGGCGTGGGTTCTTTTTGAAGCCACGGTCGATATCCCTAACAATATTGAGATTATTGCCAAAGCGGTACGTTCATTTTTTAATGATTAATCTATTGGAACTGTGAATCCACTCTAGAAGCTTATGACAAAACTTTATTCCTTAATCTCATATGTGATGGTAAAAAATGAATCTTATTCAATACGTGATGATGGAACTGAAGTAAACATGTGAATTTCAAGCATTACATAAGCCTGGTTTAATTTGTTATGTAAGGATTTAAGAGCCCCTCGGCAGTCAGATTACTGTTAAGGCATGACAAGTATGTAGAGTTACTGTGTTGACCATTACATTCCTCATCCAGCAAAACATCCTTTACATTGTGTTTACCCTTTTCCAAGTAACATTTTCTAAATTGAATTTCCAACATTATCATTAATTTTACTTACCTCGTTGCAGATCAGTTTCTTGTTTAAGTGTAGTTTCTTACTCTTTAAGTGCAACTTAACAGTTGATAAATAACTTGTCCTTTTATTTCTTGTAAACAGTTTTTAGATGATAAATGAATTGTTACCATTTTAAAGTGAGAATGCTTTTATACTCAATTGGACAGCCAGTTGAAACAATATGAATTACAATTTTAGCTGTAAATAAATATAAGAGACAATTTTTAAAATTTTTCAACTATATTATCATTTTTTTGAAGCGAAGTTCATCATGTTTATGAGAAAATTCAATTATCTGTTATTTCAAGATGGGCACCAATAAAAAGAATCATAGTAACATATATTGCTGGCACACGAATTTTCTTACCCCACTAGTTTTAACCCCTTGCTTAAAACCAAGCTCGGCAAATTTGTAATGCTATCCATGTAAATTGGCTGTGTAGGAGGATACCGTAACACTTCATTTAACAATCATTAAATACCAAAGAGGGGGGGAAAAAGATTAGCTCCAACATTGCTTTTTCTTTAATAAACTTTTTTATAACACTGTTGTTCTATATGATTGTTAAATATCATCCATAGCAGCATGACCCGATCGTATGGGTTTTACCCACCAGTGATCGCTGGTTGTTTTTTCTTTCTCACTATTTTATTTTACTATTTTTTATTTATTGTTGACACATTCAACTAAAAAACAATTGCAAATTCTATGTATAAAGAAAAGACCCCCTCACTATTTCAATATTTACTGGGAAAATTGGATGGGTACCTACACATTAGATACTTCCAAAGCAAATTCTGTCCACACTCTTTTTACTGAACGGTTTTTTATGGTAGCGCTGTTCGAGGAAAAGTGCCAAAATTTGTATTTCTATTTTTATCTTTAGCGACAACCCAGTGGCCAGTTGAAGTTGAAAATGCTAAGATTCTTTAGCAGTTGCAAGATGGACAATTCTTTTTGCTGAATCAGATTGGACTGGATCACGGTGTGGATACTATTTTGCAATTGCAGAGGGTCCATTTCCAATAGCTTAGGAATCCTTCGCATTTTTATTGTACATAGCAAGTTTGGTAAAGATCCATAGTGAAATTCAGTAGCATTTGCTCTCTCTGTATCCTAACCATTTTAAAGAGGTTGCAAAAAAGATCATCCTGAACATCATCATTACCTCCTCGATCTGCTCTCACTAACCTGTTGCTGTGTTCCTAAAATTGCCAGGTCGACATAGCAGGGAATGTTCAACCCGAGAGCGTGGAAACCATTTGGAACTTGAGAGGAATCCTCAACACCTCGTGGCACAGGGTTCAGGTTCGGGTCGGTCACTCAAAGATGTGATGATACCGGAGCACCTGAGAAAGTAACAAACAGCAAAAACCAAAGCCTCGCCCCTTCCATGGACCAGTTGAACTAGAGATCGATATCCTGACCTTGCTTTTTCAATTTTAACCTGCTCCTGATGTTTGCTTTTGCCCGCCTCTCGGTTTCTTCTTCTGCGTGTTGTGTATATACTGTTAAAATAATCGTTTGCCTTGTCTGCTTGTATGACGCAGATCAGATACACTGTCTAGTGAAAGCTCTTTTACGTGCCAGGTCTGGCCTGGTTTTGCAACGATCCTATTCAACGGGTACTGTTCTCCTCGAGCCATCGCATCTTCTCCCCTGTCGGTTCCCTTGTTATTCATTTATTGCATAATCCACGCATGTTACATTATGGCTAATAGCTTGCGTACAGTTCACTACTTGATATATTCATTTGGCTATTCAATTAATTAATTTGTACAAACTGTAGCCATAACAAGCCAAGTCAGGCGGAGAATAAGGCTAGAGTATGTCAGCTGACATGATAATGCGGCTTTAGAAAGAATCTTAGATTGATCATACCTCATAATAGCATGGTGAAAAAGAATTAATAAAATTAATTTAATTAGTATTAATTACAGTAACTACATGAGTTATTAATAATAATTTACGCGTTTGTCAAATTTTGTTTGGTGTTTTATCACGTCACGTAGTGAGATAGTAGGATCTCCTAAGAATTTCTCGGGGTTTTATGCTCAAAATATTTGGCCTTTGTTCTGTTAGGGCATAATTAATTTCTAGGCAGATGCCTATCCGATGTTTTAGTAAAATCGAGATGGCAAGTCATGCATTCTCTGTTCATATCGCCATCCCCCACGCGATACGTACCTAAGCAAACCTTGTTGGGTTTTTATTCGGATGTCCTCTTAAATTTTTCTTTCCGAGGGGACAGATGAGAGTGCTCTGGTCCCGAAAAATGGGATTTGTTATAATGACGCTAGTATTCTCAAGTCTCTATCAAATCAATAGGTTTAGGCTTTTATGTTCGATTGTTTTGATGCGTGTCACGGGAGAGGTACCAAATCAAGGCAAACTTTGAACGTGATATGAACTCAAAAAAATAGGGTTCAACGTCGGCCAGTGAGATGATAGAACAAGCATCATTGTCGAGGGAGGAAGTAGTTCGGATCACCAGTTAAAGTTCCTAAATGATTGCTTGGTGATAGAGGAGGTGACGGCGCATTGACAACTAGGAGTTTTGTCGAGAAGCAACCATCGTAGTGTAATAGCTTTACTGATCCGGTGTTCTTTACCCATTTCTCTCTTCCTGTAGTGTGTTCGTGAGACCTTGTGACTAGAGGATTGTTTGGATTGAGGGACGAGAAGGGTTAAGACAGGGAAGAGAATTTTAATGCAAGATGAGAGTTGACATGACATGAAATTAAGGAGATTAGACTCTGGGTTTGACATAATGGTTCGCTTACTATGCCCCAATGGGTGATTTCATGATCGATCCTCAGGTTGGAAGGGTTGACATGAATTTTTTCAAGGAATCCTGGTCTGAATGCAGATTAGTCTTGAGATACACTTCAACTAATCCGAGATACTATGTGGTGCAAGAGAGAGAGAGAGGTGTTTAGGGGCATGAATGTACAAAAATATCCAATCCTCCAAAACATCCCAAATCAAGCGGTTGAAAGAAAAAGTGTGTGGATGGTCATGAAGGGTATGACCCTCCTACTTTTAATTACCAAATAAGGGTCATCATAACTCTCAATCCAAACAACCCCTAAAAAATTATCCACCATGTTAAATTTCCAATGGGAGAAAACGATTGGAACATTATTTCTGTGTGCGTGCGCGCGTGTGGATGTTTGGTTGCATAACTCAAGATTATTAGTATTCACTCTGTCTCTATTTCTTCCAACACCGTTTGACAACCATCTCTAATCAAAGAACTTACCAATTAGTGGCAAGAATTATACGTTATCTCCAGCAAATTAAGATGAACCGTGAGGTTGTGATGTCAGGAAGAACAATAATGTCACTCTATTATGCAAAACTATCCAAAGTAAGATGCCAATTCTTGACTGACATATAAATAAGACACGAAGCTAAGCGGGTTTAACCGACATGGTAAAACAAGAAACTGACCAAATACCAAGTTCGTTCTGGTTTCTATGGTTCGAGGAGCCTGAACCGACATTGAAGCACCTCATTTCAGCACACCCATCATCGTTACAGTTAGATATTGGCGTTCCATCGATTGTCTCCTACACACAAATAAAGAAGAAAAGGAAAGGAAAGGGATGGTTGGAATTTGTTGCAATTTCACCTGTTCTTCACCAAAAAGATTATGGCACATGGACATGCTCTTGGAGAGTTTAAAAAGAAGAAGAAACCGGCCACCTAGCTAAAGTAGAATGATGAAGCTGAACGTCGATACACCTAGCTAATTAGAGAATTCTGCAGTACCACAGTAACCGGCCAACGACATACTAGCAATCTCCATGTTGATGAAATAGAATAAGACACGCATCACAAACTATGTACGTCAGCATTAATACATGGTTCTACATCTAGGTAGTTCCCTAAAGCCTCCGCACCGTGAGATAAAACTAGATTTATAATTCAGCAAATTTGACATACCAGGGTCTCACCACAATGAGCAAAAACATTCTCCCAAGTCTATCAGGCAGCAGAGAGCTCCATCGAGAAGTTGCCATTCCCATTCTCATGTGCTCGGCGGTGCATCGCTTCCTGTTACCGGCTTCCTATTCAGGTACCGAATGACAGCATCTTCAACCCTGTTAAATCATCAGGCTAACGATAAATCCTCCACGTCCCATATAAATCATAAACACTTCTTACAAAACTAGAATTTCACTTGTTTCATAGCTTCAGGGAACTGGAGTAGATATAATAATAACAGTGTGTTCAAGCAATAAGGTACTCATGCAACTAATCAAAAGCAAGTTCCATAAATAAGTAGAAGAATGGATGTAAACGATTAGTGATTACCATAAATTCTAAAAACTACGATGAATTAGTAAAAGAAATGTTCATACCATGGCTGACTAAAGAAATCTGATCGCCTTTCCCTTTCAGCATTTCGGCTTCCCTCTCCAGCAACCAGCTTCAAATCCTTGTTCTGAGATTCTATCAATGCATTAATAAATTCAACTGGCGACTGACTGAATCCCAGGAAGAAAGCCCTCCTTTTACGGTGCTCGTGAATCTTCCTTATAGCAGCATATATTGCTTCATCACAAGCATCGATTTCCTTGTTCTTCTCCACATTTGCCAAAAGATTTGAGAGCTCTCTCTGAATCGGGAATGGAACATCTACAAGCACATCATAGCATGCAGTCCCTGCTGGGCTGGTCCCGGAAAGCTTGATGTGATGCTCCAAATGAATGGGCTGAGGATAAGATAAATGCTGTGATATCTTCTGAGAAACATTGGCGAACTTCATCTTCTCCTCTCCAAAAACTCTCAAAAGGGGCATGTCACAATTGAAGTAAGTTGGGTCATTTGGATTCTGCAGCTTTCTGGCCTTCACATAGTGCCAGATTGCAGCAATAATCCTTGGGCGAGTGTCAACCTCTATACCAAGAAGTTCTGTCAAAGGAGGTGAGAGCTTGTACTTCTCAGGCGAATAGTTCAACTCTAATCGTATAGTTGAAGTGAATTCCTTATCTCCTTTTCGCTTCACCTCAAACCCCTCATGGGCAACAGGGGATCTAGCACTCTCCCATAGAATAATTGGACTCTCAGGATACAACCTCTGGTCCAACGAAATGCTCACCCTCTTGAAGAAGGAAGAGAACTTTGGGTACAAGGGGTTGGGCTTCTGAACCACTCCAGGCTGATCGGGGTCAACCCCATCTTCCAAGATCCTTCCAATTATCTTAAGGGTCCAAGTTGGAGGCTCCGCATTAATCTTCTGTGGAATCGAATTGACCTGATTAGCAAAGGTATTGAAGACATATATTCGAAGGGTTTTCTGAACTGTGGGAGGGTTCTTGAGTGCCTCCTGTATGTCAACCTTCTTCCTGGCTAAGGCAGCATCAGTCCGGGCCTCAAACTCAAGGAGCTGAGTATAGAGAGCTGACTCAGGGAGAAGTGCAGCAACCCTCTCCTGGAGCTGCTTATCAGGGAGCTTCTGCTTCTTCCTTCGGGCAGCGGCAGCTGCAGCGGAAGCAAGCTCCATTTGCTTCAGGGGAGACATCATGGTAGCTGCAGTGGCCATTGCGGCTGCCGGAGGATGTACAGGTGGCTTCATGATTGGCCGCTTTGCAATGGCACTACCACCAGGAGAAGGCGAACCTAAGTTCCCAATACCACTGCCACCAGCGGCAGATTGGAGTTGGGCCTGGAGCTGAGCAGCGACTTGAGCATGTATATGAGCTTGAGCTTTGGACTGAGCCTGAGCAAGGGCCTGTGCTTGGGCTTGCTGGGACAGCCGGAACTGGTTCTGAAACCCAGCCGCACCACCTTGCATTTGCTGCGCCTGAGCAAATGCAGAGTTGGAGGGCAGAGATGAATTCACTATTCCCACATTCCCAAATGGCGATACAGAAGCACCAAGGCTCCTTGGTGGGTTACTGTTATTACTGTTATTATTGGTAGACATCACCTTCCCAAACTATTTAGCTGAAACCAGAAGGAAATCCGAGATTGCTTCTAAACAGGTAATCGTCCCAAGAAATTAGCAACTAATCTCAACCTCCACCTAGCAGAGCAGATACTCAAGCTCTCCAAGTCCCAGCGCCCCCAACCCACCAAGATTTTGTAGCATAGCGGGCCTTATTGCTTCGTAGTTCAGTTGATAGACGCAGCTTAACTCAATCCACCAACAAGAAACAACTCGGGAGCTATAAAAGGTCGGAAATTTTTATAACTTCGCCACAGAACTAGCTCAAAGCGATTCGATTTGTATGAAGCTTCCAGCTGAGAAACAACAAGGAAAAACCCTAAAACCCGAGTTAACCAGCGCCCCCCTCAAAATTAAACATCAACAGCTAGTTACCAGGACACGGGACCCTCCACGAAGCAAGGATCCGCGCCACAAGTCTCCTGATCCAGAAGGAAGAGCGCCGAACTTTAATTCCAAACAACACACGAGGTACAGAGATGCGGAAAAACACGGACGCAGTTATCTGAGGAAGAAGGAAAGAGACTTGCTTCGGTCAATGCCCCCTTCGAGCACACAGTTCCCGTCGATCACGGCAAAAAGGAGAAGGAAGCCTCTCTCTTGCTGATAACAATGGCGGACTCGAGCCTCCCCCACTCAAGGTCACGAAGAAAACACTGCACAGTGAACTGAGCTTCTTCCTTTCTATGGAGAAATTTCATTTTGCACCCCGCAGTTTTGTGTTATTGCCATTTTGCACCCTGTATTCTGCCATACTCAAAGAACGCCACCCGAAGTTTCATTTCTCGTCCAAATCACGTGGGAATTAGAGATTCTAACAATTTTACTTTATAGTGTGGTAAAAACGAGCCAAAATACCATACATCATTAAAAAAAAAAAAACAAATCTTAAAACAAAATCTATTGTCCACAACACAGTCAAGAGATTGTTAAATATACGTTCTCTTTACAAATACAAACTTTTATCAGCAGAAAAATGGAAGTTAAATGCTAAAATAGAAAATTTATTTTAACATAAAATTACATATTCAATATAAATTTACATTTGTTAAGAGATCATATCTTGAAGATGCGATTTTTTTCACAAAATCAAGTTTACGTCTTTAATATGAAAATGTTTTTTAATTAAGCAATCATATTATGTAGAATTCAACATTTATTATATTTTTTATTTTTTAGTAAAAATTTATATAATTATTAATTATATGTCAAGTTCTGATTGGACTGATATGTCACATTATTATTGACACATGGTATAGCCGCTCCACTGGAGACTCTCCTTCAACATGCGATCACTCAACAGTATACACGGAAATAATTTGTAAGAACTATTTTTTTAAAAAAAATTATTAATACGCAGTATTTTTGCGCCCTTACTACAGTACGACCTGACTTAGGCCTCAGCCTCACAAAACCAAATCACATGGAAGTAAACTTTATACTATCAGTCGGTCCACGTCCGGCACCAAACTAAACCGAACCGAGCTAGCCCGACCCAACACGGACCCAGAACGAACACCATCCATCCGCCGGCAGGTACTTGTCCCTCTAATTTCTACTACACCATCCCAACCCAAGAAGTACAAAAGGCTCCCCGCAGGGGAAAAAAAAACGACCAGAAATTCTTTCGGACACTCCCTTCAAATTCTTCATCAATGGCTACTTTCTCCTTATCCACCAACATCCTGTCCTTCCTCTCGGCCCCAAGGGCCCCGCCGCCTCTTCCCAATCTGGCCCTGTCGCCGCCGTCTCAGCTGCCCAGGATCAGGGCCTGCTCCGCGTCCGCGGCCCCCGAGGGCCTCTCCCTCTCTTCGGCGTCGCTTGCGGTGGCCAACCCCGCTCTAGCGCACTCGAACACGCTCTTATTCAGCGGGTACAATGTGCAAGTGGTGGTGGACGACAACGAGCCGGAGGAGCGGCTGCTGAACCGGTTCAGGCGGGAGGTGATGAGGGCCGGCGTCATCCAGGAGTGCAAGCGCCGACGATTCTTCGAGAACAAGCAGGACGAGAAGAAACGCAAGTCCCGCGAGGCGGCTAAGCGCAATTCCCGCAGAAGGTGAACTTAAAAATGCTGAACTCATACTCTCTCTCTCTCTCTCTCTCTGTGTCGAGTTGGGTTTGCTGTGATTTGTGAAAATGGTGGAGCTTTCATGGTATTGAGAGCGTTTGATAATTGTTTTGCTTTCTCATCTTATCTTGATTGGAAATATGTCGGAAACTGCTGCGAGATTATGCACTCATGATTTGTTCTGAGAGGTTGTCCCGCATTTTGTGTAATGCGATGGACACGGTCGAATGGAATGATTTGTTCTGCTGAGAGTGAGAAGAAAAGGGACAATGAATCTCATTCAGACCATTCTCATCTGCATAGAAGCACATTTGACTACTGGAGACTATGTTATCAGCCCTAGAAGTGGGTCAAACTAGTGCTCCGGTTAGTTTAGTGAAGATCTTTAAGTCAAGAAGTTCTCTTCTTCCCAGCTGCCATATGGGTTGCAGAAGGTGTTAGATTTGGTTGGGTTTGATTTACTTTACTGTTCTTTTACTTTAGAATGTGCTTGTGATGCTTTCATGTTTGAGTGGTGCTTCCACCGAGCCAACTGGCATTGCTCTTCTTGAAGAATAATCTGATGCAGAACTCACTCAACCGTAAAGCTTGTTCTTTGGCTCTTTCACTCCGCTTTTCACCCGCTTACTGGTGACATGAAAGCTAAAGTTGCTCTCTTTCCAGCTGGTTTTCAGAGTAGATATGCATGCATCTGTTGCTGTTCTGCCACATTGCTGATAATGAAAGTATTGAGATGCGATTGATTAGCTATGATCAAGCAGTAGGTGAATGAAAATGTCATGTTGTATTATATTTGGTTCAAATCAAGCCCACACATGACCGGACTAGGAGAATTGGAAACAAAGGAAGGATGGAGTGAACGGGGCAAGAAGAGTGGTTGTTGAAGTTGAAAGGATCACTGTGTCTAATAGGAAATGCTTGCTTCTTATCTGTTGCATTTTTTTCATTTTGAGCATCATTTGGTTAAATCTATAATTCATGAAGTCGAACTTGTGGCTGCTCTCATCTGTGAACTCTTTAGCTTGGTTTTATTGGTGGAGATTTGATGTTTGTTTGGTTTCTCTCCATGAGCAGACGTCCACAGTCCAGATTTGCCACACCGACCAAGCCGGAGCCGTCAACGAACAAGAAGAACGACGACGACGATGAAGACAACTGGGATCTCCCAGAGGGGGATGCAATTCCCTATTGAGCACCCCCAGCATATGATTTGTATCTGCAGCTCTTTTCCTTCGCCTTTCTTTTATGAGGCATTTTTGGTTTTTGCATTGGAATCTATTCACGTGTCAGGTCTCAGTTTGGCTTTGACCGCTGACAAATTCATTCTTGAATCTTTCTCACATACCCTTTGTTTCAATGATTTCTGTTGTACTACACATCATCATTTCGTCAAGATTGGAAGGAATTTTCTCTTCGACTGTAGTATTCCTACCTTAGAAGTATAGGGAACGCAACAACCTCAATGTGTGACAGCCCACCTCTCACATAATGGTCTTGTCTTCTTTCTTTCAACTGAAGCAATCATCTGTAGCGCATCCATCAATTAAAGATTCAAACCCTTACCAGGAAGATTGACTATGACCATGTCCGATCTCATGTTCCTGATCCTCGTCATACGATTCTACATTCAACTGTCTAAAGAGCCTAATCTATTTCATTTTCCTTTGTTCAAAGGTGGATATTATGGTAGAGACTTTGGAAACTATATCCTCTCCAATTCAGTGGACACCATTCTCACATTCTATGGAAAGTGCATTTCCAGTTCAAATCATTCTATACAGCTCGCTTCTGCCAAGCAACCAAGCTCCCCCTTTTTTTTTTCCTTGTTTCGGCAAAAGCAGTTGGATGATACATTAGCTTATAACACCCGGTGTCTGAAAGAACATCCGTGTTGGTGAAGCCCTGGAAGATCTAAACCATAACTATCAGAAACCAAACTAGACCATCTTTTTATCATTTATCCAATCTAGTCTTGCTATGCAGTTAAGGGCATATGGACCAGTGACCTGAATGAAAAGAATGTTTGGTTGTCTCAATGAGCTGGATCTAAATTCTGAACTGCACAATTATTGGCATTTCACCATACATTGCCATTGTTGCTAGTGTTTGGTTGTGGTTTTATACTTAAGTAAGAAACATCAAATACCATAAGAACCATAATCTCGCTCACCCAAATACAATTATGTTCTATGTAGCATTTTAACACATCGACAATCAAGGAATCAATGGCAGTTCAAGAGAGACTAGAGGAATCTATTATGAATATGGAGATTGACTGGTCCTATACACCAGGCAAGCTCTAAATTTGTCCTTGCCTCCCTGCAAGTTCTACAATCTTTTACCTTAATCTACTCAAAATTGATTCTTCTACTTCTTCATCATTGGAAGAGCTATCATTTCAAGTTACATGCAGCTTTGCTTTCAAGTACTTCTAGGTCTTGCTTTCAAGTACTTCTAGGTTTGGAAAATTCTTGTTTACATCCGACATCCGACAATGTTGTTTTGATATGTGGATTGGTCCAAATGCTGAATGAAATAAAGTTTGAGAGGCTTAACTTTTTTATTGAAACATAACTAAGAAAAAGAATGTATCAGATAATCGAGACAACACCCGATGATGCCTTCCATGGAGTATAATTGTTTATGCAATCAAAGGATGAAGAAAAACGGAATGTACAATTTCTTCATCTCATCAAAGAGACCCCATCTTTTATTAATGAAGAAACCAAGAGGACAAAATGGGATACAAATTCTTCGCAGATGCACAAGACCCGACAACAATATCATACACCTCCACTAAATTTTGATGTTAAAAATGTATGTTCCACCATTGGAGGAGAGGGAAGAAATGTCATGTCCTATGGAAGGTTGGCTCTCCTATATACAACTAATTGACAAATTCTATGACAGTAAAAGGAGCCCCCGCATGAAGTTGAAGAGCTACATCACCAACTACCTGAACAGTTGCCAAAGAAAATAGGGATGATCAAAAAGTGTATTGGATAATGGAGAAACCATCTAGATGTCTAGATAAAAACGTAGTTTTTGAAGCGTCTTTGTCCTAGTTAGGATATGAGAATTCTTTTTGTGAAACTAAGCAAAGAAAGTGATTCGTTAACCCATGAGAACATAAAAATGGGATGATTATCGAAAATCAAATCTCATTCACAGTATTATTAGAAACTTTTGCACATCCTCCCTGATCCATTGGGTGGTGGGTTATCATTTATACCTTAGCCATGGACCTGTAGGAATGTTCGGTGACCCCGGCAACATGAGGGGTAAGGATGACATTTTTGAACTTCAGAATCGGGTCATCAGGATCAAATGGCTCCGTCCAAGCAACATCCGTGCCTAAGCCCCCGAGCTGACCTGATTCAAGGTTGCGCTTGACCGCCTCATAGTCTAGGAGACCCCCTCGGGCGATGTTTATCAGGAGAGCACCCTGAGTTGGGGAAGATTTAAGAGGAAAAGCGTTTTTCACAAGTTTTCTAAGCACATAAACATTATAAGGGTCAAGAACCGGTCCAAGATAGTGATACGTGACCCTCATAAGTCATTCTATATAAGTTTGTCCGAAGGAAACCTAACCTTCTTCATCGATGATATGAATCGCTCATTAACGATACCAACCTGTCAAAGAGAACGAAACAATTGAGCTGGAATAAGATAAGAATCAGAAAATAAAGAAGCAAGAAAAAAATACTGAGAAGAGCATCTATTATTTGCACTAGAAGAGTCTTCGCAAAATCTTACTGTTTCTTTGTTCAAACTTAAACAACAAACAACTATATCCGCCTTATTCGCCAACTTGTATATGTTGTCATGACCACCCTTCTCATCAACCATGGCATCATGGGTGCTATTCTCAGTGGGAGATACTGAAAATGAAGCAAAAAGAATACAAAAAAATTGTGGATCAGAGTGTCCAGAAAAAAGGAAAAAAAAAAGGGTTCCAGGCCTCCTTTACTATCACTTTCGATAGACACTTGACTTTTTGAGGACCAGCTTCTTTTCGAAGCAATGATCTTCACACCAAAGGGTCTTAACCGCTTCGCCAAGTCAATTCCAATGTTTCCATAACCCAATAAGAATACCTATACCGGAAAAGAATTACATACACAAAAGGATTCACCAAAGAAGGAGAGATAATAATCATAATGATTCGACCGCCCGTGACTTACTGTTTTCCCAAGCAGTGTATCACCAGTTGGCTCTCCAAGCCTTTTCTGCCTCACAGCAACTTGCATCTCACTCTACAAAAACAACACCAAAGCATCACAGTGAAATGATCTTTCATTGGCTGCATGATGTGGATATATGTTGTGTCATGTTGCAGAAGACAAGAAGACAACATATACCCAACATAATCAAAGAAATTCCAGCAAAAGTTGTCATAAGGAAAAAAAAAAAACTGTACAACAACTGCAACCCTGGCAATGGAGTCGAGAGTTTCATGATTTGCCAAACATTTCTACTGAGTTCAAGCTAGCTATAAGGCAAGAAAATGCAACCAAGTATTGCGAGGCTTGAGCTCATTGTGAACTCAAGCACAGCACTTGGCTCGTGCTTGATAAACTATTCGCTTTAGGCTTGAGTCTTCTCGACAACAAACTGCAACTAGACTTGAAGAGGTTTTAATAAATCCAAGAAGAGTCCAAGCTTAACTTCCAGTGAAATTTAGAGTCATTATCTATTTCTACTCAAATTCAGGATTTAAAATTACTTGAAAATTATATACATATTTCAATATTTGGATTTTCATTATATATTAATTAATAATACAGGATAAATTGGATTAATATCACAAGTCAACAGAGCCAAGTATTAGAGGCTGAGGTAAGCTCCGCCCGCTTAACTAATGGTCTAGACTTAGAAAAAGAAAATTGGTGTTGAATTAAGCAGTCACAGAGCCCTCCAAAATTGTACATTCAGAGTAAGAAAATATCATCCATGAAGAAATGATGAACCTGCTTTCGGAGCAAACCCAACATTAGATAAATAGCCATCTCTGCACAAGAAGATGCATTCCCAGTTAAGTCTCCTGGTATTCTAGCAACTTTAATCCCTAGTTTCGTGGCAGCATCAATATCAACACCTTAAAGTTAAAAGAAGAAGAATATTACATTCATCACTCATTTTCAAAGATGCAAAAGCATAATTAGAGCCAGAGACGGCAAACATAGTCAAGCTGTAACAAGAAAACAAGTACAATTGGCAATCAACCTTCTAAACCAACACCAAACTGCATGACAAGCTTCATTTGCTTAGCTTGGGACAGAATATCTGCAGAGAAGTGCTTGTTTTTCACAACACAGATGTGGTAGTTTCCTATAACACGGGAAACATCATCAAGGGGTACATCATCAACCTACACAAATCAAGCAACCGCTAGATGAGTAATCCATTGATGCAGTTGCTCTTAAACTGAAAAAATTTTGACACTAAAGGCACGAGTTCATAATTCATATTATAGCTCACAATATGGGGGGAAAACAGATTAAGAGACTACTGAACTATGTTGTGAATGTAGAAGCTCATTACAGTAATTTAAGTCTAGGTCCAGACTCTACAACTCCTATGCCTGAAGCAACTTTCTTATTCATCAGATATCTCAGTTGCCATATTTATCCTTGCGGTTGACAAAATAGAGCCTCCACCACACAATTCACAAAAGCAGAACACTAGCTCACAACACAAGATTATAATACATGTGAAAGTGTAGCTCTGCGGAATTCATAATATTTGAAGTTCATCATGCACACATAAGATCTCCAACAATACTCAAATTAGCCCAAATTTTATCATGATGAAGGGAAGTTTCCAAACTCTAACCGATTCATTCCCAAATGACACATTTGAAAGTGATGAGCTCATGGTTTTACAAATAAATAGTCTTTTCCCTTTGCACAAATAAGCGGAGAATCTGAACAGAGCTCTCAAGAACCAACCGAATGCTTTAGCAAGATGCAGGTTCGAACAAAACTCAAATTCGATTTAGTCCCAACAACCCTTTTCCTTGAATTGAAAAACTCCTTGACAACCTCAAATTATCAGCAATGAAAAACATAAAAGATAAGAGAGGGAGGGTGAAATGGAACCTTAATATATGGGTGATTGATCAAGTACTCTCTGGTATAATTCTGAGAAGCCGCAAAATGGGGACCACAGAAGAGAACACGGGTGATGTGCTCCGTGCTGCTTCCTTCTCCCATTGTCTTGGAAACCTCCACAAATGTATTATCTGCAAGAAGAACCCGATCCTGACTTCAGTTTCGTCTATTCTTGCAAGAAACGAGAGACCCGTGTCATAAAATAAATAGAATTTGGGCAATCTAAAGCAAGCAATATGCAATAAAGCTGAAACCAGCAGGCAATCCAAGATTGCTTCTAAACAGGTAATCGTCCCAAGAGATTGGCAACTAATTTCAACCTCCACCTTACCTAAGCTCTCCAAGTCCCAGCACCCCTAACCCACCAAGATTTTGTAACATAGCAAGCCTTATTGCTGCGTAATTCAGTTGATAGACGCAGCTTAACTCAATCCACCCACAAGAATCAACTCGGGAGCTATGAAAGGTAGGAAATTTTTTATAACTTCACCGTGAAACTAGCTCAAAGCGATTCAATTTGTAGGAAAAACCCTGAAACCCAAGTAAACCAGCGTCCCCTCAAAATTAAACATCAACAGCTAGTTACCACGATACGGCACCCTCCACGAAGCAAGGATCCTCGTCACAAGTCTCCTCATCCAGAAGGAAGAGCGCCAAACTTTGGGGTTCCAATTCCAAACAACACGCCAGGTACAGAGATGCGGAAAAACAGGGACACAGTTGGTATCTGAAGTAGAACGAAAGACACTTGCTCCAGTGAATACCCCCTTCTTGCAAACAGGAGGAGGAAGCCTCTCCTCTCACCCAAGGTCACGAAGAAAAACACTGTACAGTGAACTGAGCTTCTTCCTTTCTACGGAGAAATTTCATTTTGTACCCCGTAGTTTTACGCTACGGCCATTTTGCTCCCTATATTTTGCCACACCCCAAGGTACGCCCAGAGTTTCATTTCTCGTCCAACCTCGTCCCCACGACCCAGTACATGGGAATTTTTCCGGCTCCAATTTCAGCAAGTTATTTAGGCATTTATTACGGCCATACATCTTATGTCCTGTCCAATTAAATTCGTGTTAGAATACTCTAAACTTGTACGCGGTCCAAGGAAACGACTCATTTGATACCGGATTGATACTAATACGACATATTTAATCCGTATAATTAGATATATTTAAATGCGTACATCCACACACTTATCCGATTAACACACTAATCTAAATTTACACATCCACAATTTAGTCAAGACCATTCCGCTTTTTCCGATTCATACCATCTGATATTTTAGAAATCCAATGAGTTTTGTCTAATTCGGATTAACTCACTCAAAGGTAAAACTCTTCAAGTCCAGAATTTTGTCATTTAAAAGACTCAAATTCAACACCTTACTTAATATAAATAAGTATCGAATCACCTCAATCAATCCATATTGATATGAGAGTTTAACCCTCTAGTAGATCAATCCATTCGAACATGAATTAGTTATAATCAACAAACTTTCGAATATTTAATGATACGTATAAAAAAAAGATTACTAGAAGATTTTAGAATTGCTACGCGTTTTGAGAGGCAAATTGAAATGGAAATATGACCATAATATCAACACAGAGGACGCCTCACAAAACAGTCACGATTTTTTCGGTCCCGGCATAGTCCATGGGCTGAATTACAGAAGTCAGTCCACGACCTCGGTACAAAATTGAGAGATTTTTGTGTTCAACACCGAATGCATCAGACAAACTGAACAGTCGGTACTAATACTGACTGCGCAACGTAACACTATTAAAGATTTAGTATAATTCAAGAAATCTGTGAGGCCTGAGTTCAAGCTTGACTCGAACCTGAGCACTGACCTCACCAAATTATGTAAGAGTGGGTTTTAGAATATTAGTCAGTCCATGAGGTACACCGAACTAAACCGAACCGAGCCAGCCAGACCCAACACGGACTGAAAGAATCCCATCCAGCCACCGGCAAATATTTGTCCCTCTAATTTCTATAATGCCATTCCTATCCAAGAAGTACCAAAAGCTGCCACGAGGAGAAAAAGTACTAACCAGAAATTCCTTGAGACACTACAAATTCTTCATCAATGGCTACTTCCTCCTTATC
The DNA here is from genome assembly GCA_037672795.1 of Lagerstroemia speciosa. Lineage (NCBI taxonomy): Eukaryota > Viridiplantae > Streptophyta > Magnoliopsida > Myrtales > Lythraceae > Lagerstroemia > Lagerstroemia speciosa. The sequence goes on from CM075310.1 coordinate 5,729,626, forward strand.
CACCAACTTCCTGTCCTTCCTCTCGGCCCCACGAGCCCCGCCGCCTCTTCCCAATCTGGCCCTGTCGCCGCCGTCTCAGCCGCCCAGGATCAGGGCGTACTCCGCGTCCGCGGCCCCCGTGGGCCCCTTCCTCTCGTCGGCGTCGCTAGCGGTGGCGAACGCCGCCCTCGCGCACTCGAACACGCTAGTCTTCAGCGGGTACAATGTGCAGGTGGTGGTGGACGACAACGAGCCGGAGGAGCGGCTGCTGAACCGGTTCAGGCGGGAGGTGATGAGGGCCGGCATCATCCAGGAGTGCAAGCGCCGACGATTCTTCGAGAACAAGCAGGACGAGAAGAAGCGCAAGTCCCGCGAGGCCGCTAAGCGCAATTCTCGCAGGAGGTGAGCTTGAAAATGCTGAACTCATTCTATCTCTCGAGTTGGGTTTGCTGTGATTTGTGAAAATGATGGAGCTTTCATGGTATTGAGTGTTTGATAATTGTTTTGCTTTCTCATCTTATCTTGATTGGAATTATGTCGGAAACTGCTGCGAGATTATGGATTCATGCTTCGTTCTGTGAAGTTGTCCCGCATTTTGTGTAATGTGATGGACACGAATGGAATGATTTGATCTCCTGGGAGCGAGAAGAAAAGGGACAGTGAATCTCTTTCAGATCATTCTCATCTTCATAGAAGCACATTTGACTACTGCAGACTATGTAATCAGCGCTAGAAGTGGGTCAAACTAGTGCTCCGGATAGTTTAGTGAAGATCTTTAAGTCAATAAGTTCTTTTCTTCTTCCCAGCTGCCATATGGGCTGCAGAAGGTGCTAGATTTGGTTGGGTTTGATTTACTTTACTGTTCTTTTACTTTAGAATGTGCTTGTGATGCTTTCATGTTTCCACAGAGCCAGCTGCCATTGCTCTTCTTGAAGAATAATAAACTTCACTCAACCGTAAAGCTTGTTCTTTGGCTGTTTCACCTGCTGACTGGTGACATGAAAGCTAAAGCTCCTCTCTTTCCAGTTGTTTTTCAGAGTAGATATGTGTGCATCTGTTGCTGTTCTGCCACATTGCTCATAATAAAAGTATTGAGATGTCATTGATTAGCTATGATCAAGCAGGAGGTGAATGAAAATGTCATGCTATATTTTATTTGGTTGAAATCAAGCCCACACATGATCGAACTGGGCGAATTGGTAACAAAGGAAGGACGGAGTGAACGGGGAAAGAAGAGTGGTTGTTGAAGCTGAACGGATTACTGTGTCGAATAGGAAATGTTTGCTTCTTATTTGTTGCATTATTTCATTTTGAGCATCATTTGGTTAAATCTGTAGTTCTTAAAGTCAAACTCGTGGCCTGACCTCATTTGTGAACCTCTTTAGCTTGGTTTTATTGGTAGAGAATTGATTTTTGTTGGGTTTCTCTCTGTGAGCAGACGCGCACAGTTCAGAATTTCCACACCGACCAAACCGGAGCTGTCGGCGAACAAGAAGAACGACGACGATGATGAAGACAACTGGGATCTCCCAGAGGGGGATGCAATTCCCTATTGAGCACACAATCAGTACCCCCAGCATATTATTTGTATCTGTAGCACATTTCCGTAGCCTTTCTTTTACGAGGGCCCTTTTTGCATGGGAATCTATTGACTGTGCAAGTCTCAGTTTGGCCGGTGACCACTGGTAAATTCATTCTTGAATCTTTCTCAAAGAACCTTTGTCTCAATGATTTCTATTATACTACATATCATAATTTCATTGAGATTGGAAGAATTTTTCTTTTCAACTGTAGTATTTTCTACCTTGAATATTACAGGGATAGGGAAACTAACAACCTCAACCAAAACTCTGTGTGATGACCCACCACTCAGATAATGGTGTTGTTTTCTTTCTTTCAGCTGAAGCAATCGTTTGCAGCGCATCCGTCAATTAAAGGTCTAATCCCTTCTCAGGAGGATCGACTGTGACAACATCTGATCCCATGTTCCCGATCCTCGTCATACGATTCTACATTCAACTGTCTAAAGAGCCTAATCCATTTCATTTTCCTTTGTTCAAAGGTGAGACTTTGAAATCTATATCCTATCCAATTTAGTGGGCACCATTCTCACATTCTATATGAAGTGCATTTGCAGTTCAAATCATTCTATACAGCTCAATTCTGTCAGGCCCTAGAAGATCTTAACCATTACAATCGGAAACCAGACTGGACCATCTATTTATCATTTATCCAATATGGTCTTGCTATGCAGCCAAGGGCATATGGGCTGGTGTGACCTGAGCGAAAAGAATGGCCGGTTACCTCTGTAAGCCGGATCTGAATCCTGAACCACATAATTATTGGCATCTCACCAGACATTGTCATTGTTGCCAATGTTTGGTTGCGGTTTTATACTAAAGTAAGAAACCTCGGATACCATGGGGACAATAATCTCGTTCACCCGAATACAGTTATGTTATATGCAACATTTTAACGCATCAAGAAGCAAAGAATGAATGGCAGTTCGAGAGATACTAGAGGAATCTATTTCCAATATGGAGATTGACTAGGTCCCATACGCTGGGCAAGATCTGAATTTGAACCTGCCTCCGTGTAGGTTCTACAGTCTTTTACTTTAATCAATTCAAAATTGATTCTTCTACCTCTTAATTGTTAGAAGAGTTGTCGTTTCAAGTTACGTGCGCTTTGCTTTCAAGTACTTCTAGGTTTGGAAAATTCTTGTTTACATCCGACATCTGATAATGTTGTTTTGATATGTGGATTGGTCCAAATATGGAATGAAACAAAGTTTGATAGGGTTAACTTTTTTCCTGAAACACAACTAGGACAAAGAATGGATCGGATAATGGAGACGGAACTCGATGATGTCTGCCATGGAATATAACTGTCTATGCAATCAAAGGAGGAAGAAAAATGGAATGTACAATTTCTTCATCTCATCAAGGAGACTGCATCTTTTATTAATGAAGAAACCAAGAGGACAAAATGGGATACGAATTCTTCTCAGATGCACAAGACTCGACAACAATGTTATCCTCCACTAAATTTTGACGTTAAAAATGCATGTTCCACCATTGGAGGAGAGGAAAGAGATGTAATGTCCTATGGAAGGTTGGCTCTCCCATAAACAACTGATTGACAAATTCTATGACAGTAAAAGGAGCCCCTCATGAAGTTGAAGAGCTACATCACCAACTACCTGGACAGTTGCCAAAGAAAATAGGGATGATTAGAAAGTGTGTTTGGTAATGTAGAAACCATCTAGATGTCTAGATAAAAACATGGTTTTTGAAGTGTCTTTGTCCTAGTTAGGGTATGAGAATTCTTCAAATTTGCGAAACCGAGTGGAGAAAGTGCTTCCTTAACACATGAGAACATAAAAATGGGATGATTATCGAAAATTGAATCTCGTTCATAGCATTATCAGAGAATTTTGTGCATCCTCCCTAATCCATTGGGTTGTAGGTTATCGTCTATACCTTAGCCGTGGACCTGAAGGAATGTTCGATGACCCCAGCAACATGAGGGGTAAGGATGACATTTTTGAACTTCATAATCGGGTCGTTAGGATCGAATGGCTCTGTCCAAGCAACATCCGTGCCTAAGCCCCCGAGTTGACCTGATTCAAGGTTGCGCTTGACCGCCTCATAGTCCAGGAGACCCCCTCGTGCGATGTTTATCAGGAGAGCACCCTAAATTGGGGAAGATTTAAGAAGAAAAGCTTCTATCATTACTTTTCTAAGCACATAGACATTATAAGTGGTCGAGAACAAGTCCAAGATAGTGATTACATTAGAAGTCATACTATAGAAGTTTATCCAAAGGAAACCTAACCTTCTTCATTGATGATATGAATCGCTCATTAACGACATGAACCTGTCAAAGAGAATGAAACAAATGAGATGGAGTAAGATAAGAATCAAGAAATAAAGAAGCAGGGAGAAAAATAGTGAGAAAAGCATCTATTATGTGCACTAGAAGAGTCTTAAAAAATAGAGAGAAGGCAAAATCTTAATGTTTCTTTGTTCGAACTTAAACAACAAACAACAATATCGGCCTTATTCGCCAACTCGTATATGTCGTCACGACCACCTTTCTCATCAACTATGGCATCATGTGCACCTTTTTGTGTGGTAGATGCTGAAAATTAAGCAAAAAGAATAAAAGAAGATGTACATCAGAGCATTTAGGAAAAAGAAAAAAAAAAGTTTCGAGGCTCCTTTACCGTCATTTTCGATAGATACTTGACTTTTCGAGGACCAGCTTCTTTTCGAAGCAATGATCTTCACACCAAAGGGCCTTAACCGCTTTGCTAAGTCAACTCCAATGTTTCCACAACCCAATAAGAATACCTACACCGAAATAGAATTACATATATGAAAAGAAGAGATAATAGTCAAAATGATTCTGTTGCCCATGACTTACTGTTTTCCCAAGCAGTGTCTCACCGGTTGGCTCTCCAAGCTTTTTTTGCATCACAGCTACTTGCATCTCACTCTATAACAACATCACCAAAGCATCATGGTGAAATGATCTTTCATGGGTTGCATGATGTAGATTTATGTTGTGCCATATTGTAGAAGACAACATATACTTGAAATAATCAAAGAAACTTCACCAAAAGTTGTTGTAACAAAAAAAAAAAAAAAAGAAACTATGCAACAACTGCAACCCTAGCAAAATGGAGTTGAGGGTTTCATGATTTGCCATACATTTAACAAAAAAAAAACTGTGCAACAACTGCAACCCTAGAAAAATGGAGTTGAGGGTTTCATGATTTGCCAAACATTTCTACCAAGTCCAAGCTCACTATAAGGGGAGAAAATGTAACAAAGTATTGCGAGGCTTGAGCTTATCAAGTGTTGTGCTTAATAAACTATCACTTTAGGCTCGAGTTTTCTTGACAACAAACTACAACTAGACTTGAAGAGGTTTTAATAAATTCAAGAAGAGTCGAAGCTCGACTTCTAGAGAAACTCACAGTCATTATATATTTCTCCTTAAACTTAGGATTTATAATTACTTGAAATATATATTTGTCAATATTTGGATTTTCCTTATATAATACAAGATAATTTGGATTAATCTCACAAGTCAATGGAACCAAGTATTAGAGGCTGAGGTAAGCTCTGCTCACTTATCTAATGGTCTAGATGTAGGAAAAAATTGGTGTTGAATTAAGCGGTCACAAAGTTCTCCAAAGTTGTACATCATAGTAAGAAAATATCATCTATGAAGAAATGATGGACCTGCTTTCTCAGTAAACCCACCATCAGATAAATAGCCATCTCTGCACAAGAAGCAGCATTCCCAGTTAAGTCTTCTGGTATTCTAGCGACTTTAATCCCCAGTTTCGTGGCAGCATCAATATCAACACCTTAAAGTTGAAAAAAGAACAATATGACAGTCATCACTCATTTTCAAAGATGCAAAAGTATAATTAGTGCCAATGACGGCAAATGAACTCAAGGTGCAGAAGGAAGAAGGAAAACAAGTACAATTGCCAATAAACCTTCTAGACCAACACCAAACTACATGACAAGCTTTATTTGCTTCGCTTGGGACAAAATGTCTGCAGAGAAGCGCTTGTTTTTCATAACACAGATGTGGTAGTTTCCTATAACGTGGGGAACATCATCAAGGGGTACATCATCAACCTACAAGAATCAAACAACTGCTAGATGAGTAATCTGTTAATACGATTGCTCTTAAACTAAAAAACTTTTGACACTAAAGGAATGAATTCATAATTCAAGTCTAAGTCCAGGATCTACAACTCCTATGTAATAAAGTAACTTTATTATTCATCAGATATCTCAATTGTTTAATTTATCTTTGCAGTCGACAAAATAGAGCCTCCAGTACATGTTGGCAAAAGCAGAAGAACACTAGCTCACAACACAGGAATATAATGCGTGAAATTTTAGCTTTATAAAATTCATGATGTTTGAACTTCATGATAGACCCATATCATCATACACGCATTAGATCTCTAACAATACCCAAATTAGCTCAAATTGTATATGATGAGGGAAATTTTCCAAACACTAACTGAATAATGGCCAAATGACACATTTGAAAGTGATGTGGTTTTACAGATAAATAGTCTTTTCCCTTTGCACGAATAAACAGAGATTCTGAATAGAGCTATGAAGAACCAATTGAATCCTTGGGAAGATGCAAGATTGGAGGAAAACTCAAGTTTGATTTGGCCCCAACAATCCTTTTCATGGAATTGAAAAACCCCTTGACAACCTCGAATTATCAACGATGCAGAACATAAAAGATAAGAGAGGGAGGAAGAAATAGAACCTTAATATATGGGTGATTGATCAAGTACTCTCTGGTATAATTCTGAGAAGCCGTAAAATGGGGACCGCAAAAGTGAACGCAAGTGATGTGCTCCATGCTGCTTCCTTCTCCCATTGTCTTGCAAACCTCCACAAATGTTATATCTGCAGGAAGAACCCGACCCGAACATCAGTTCCGTCTATTCTTGCAAGAAATGAGAGACCCATGTCATAAAAAAAAATAGAATTTGGGCAATCTAAAGCAAGAAATATGCAATCAAGTTGAAAGATAGTATTACTTCCCTTGCTTGCTTGACTATTACACAATTAGTGGGTAGGTGAGAGTTCACTTGTTGTGTGAATGGTATATATAGCAAGTGAGTTTAGATCAAGTGGAGAATTTCACAAGTTGCAGTGGTCAGGTGAGACACCAATTAAATTACCTCAAATAAAATACAAAAGTATCACCACTAATTAATAAAATCAAATTATTTCTTGATTTTTATTTAAAATTTTTAAAAATAATTTAATTTTATTGATCAATCTCATCATGCAAATATCTATCTATTATTATATGTGAGGACAAATGTAGTTTGTCTCACTTTTGGAGTTCCAAAAATACCCTTGATAAAGAGACTAATAACAATAATAAGTTTATGAAATGGTAAAATCAATTTTAAAATTATAAGTAACTACCACTAACTATTCTCTAATTTTATTTTTTCTAATTATATATTTTATTTTTTATTCATGATAATTGTAAAATATACAAAAATGTAAAATAAAAAGTATAATTGAATAATTAACTATATATTTAACTATTCTGTACATAGCATGGGATCACATATAGTATATTATATGGAAGAAGTGAGATTAGTTGGTCCCTGATAATTATAGTTTTAACCAATAGAAAAAACATAAATCAGGACAAAATAGTAAAATCACTCATATACCCACAACTACCGAATAAAGTGATAACTTAACTACTCTCTAAACTTGGCAAAAAAAAAATTGCTATCTAATTTTCATTTCTAATTACATATTTTATTTATTTACTTATTATACACTCTTTCAAGGTTAATCATCTATAAATAAAATTAATACTATATTGTCAAAAGTATGAATTTATAATAGACTACATAACGCGATGGACTGTTATTTCATGTGATGCTTTGATTCTTGAATTAAATTCAAGCTACATCGTACGACAACAGTGTTGGATTTTACCTTTTTTGACAATTTGATGATGCCCACATATGTGTGAAAGGAACTTTTTTTTTTTTTTGAGTATACGTGTGAAGGGAACTTGCAGAACAAAAACGGAAAAGATTCTGAGAATAATTTTCTTTTTCCAAATCGAATTTCTACTTTCAGTAGACCCATCTTTATTCTTTTATAGGAAACTATTTATTACACATCTATTATATGTGAGAATTTACGGTTACACGTGAGAATAAGGGTAGTTTGTCTCATTTTGAAATTCCAAAAATACTCTTGATAAATAAACTAACAATAGTAAATGGATAAAATGGTAAAATCACTTTTAAAATTATAACTACCACTACCTGCTATCTAATTTTTTTCTAATTATATATTTTACTTTTTATTCATGACAATTTTAAAATATAAAAGATATAAAAAAATATATAATCTAATAGTCAATTATACGTTTGACCATTCCATGCTAAGCACGGATTCGCATCTTACTTGGAGGAGTCTGCCGTCCGCCTACCCTTAGCCTGGATGAGGAGGAGAAAAAATATTCATATTTTTAGCTCATCATTGTAGAATTAAAAAATTCATAAAAAAATAAATTATAGAATTATCTCATCATTTCTATAAAATTACAAGAAATATATAAAATGGGACATTTTTACTTTGTGAAATTATGAAATTATTTACATTGTCATGAGCTTCAATAATAGCAAAAAAGTGTTCGATTTCTTGGTTCACGAGCTGCCATTTCATTTAATCATGTTACGTTTTCATCTTTAGTGAATTATTATTTGTTATTCGATTACTCGATTCTTTCGTTAATTACCTCCTATGAAGAAAATTAGAGATTTTTAAGAATCTCATTTAAGTTTTATGCAAAATATTTACTGTACAAGGCGAACATTTCGTGCAATTGTACCGCAGAATTTTCAATTTTTATGGATTTTCTTTTTAATATGCACTTAATTTTGATAGGAGCCATTGACCCCCTGATGTGATCAGATGCTACATTCCCAAAACAAGGGTTCGATTAGGATTCAATGTAATCTGACCGTGTTCATCACTGACAGTCACCACATTCCCTCTCTCTAATAGATTTTACAATTAAACAACTAGATTTATTATAAAGTTTTGTAATTTTAATTTTTACTAGCATAGCACAATAATAGTGCTGAGTTGGCATATGACGGGGACGCCATGTCGGAAACAGTACTGACGTGTATATCATAATATTTTAAATAAAATATAAAAAAACTTAAAATAAAAGATAAAAAAATTCAAAAACATAAAGAAAATGATAAAACAAATATATAGAAAATAATAAAAAAATGTTCTAAAATATATAGAAAATCATAAAAATAAAACAATTTAAAAAATATGGAAAATCATAAAGAAGTTATAAAAAAATGGAAAATGATAAAAAAATTTTAAGAATATATAGAAAATAATAAAAATTTGCCGCCTTGTTTTAAATTTTTTTATTATTTTCTACATATTTGCTACCTCGTCTTTATATTTTAATTTTTATTATTTTCTATACATTTTTTAAAAAATTTTATCTTAAAAATGAGGTAGCAAATATGTAGAAAATAATAAAAAAATAAAAACAAGGCAGCAAATTTTTATTACTTTCTATATATTCATAAAAAATTTTTATCATTTTTTATGATTTTCTATATTTTTTAAATTGTTTTACTTTTTTTATAATTTTCTATATATTTTAGAAAATTTTTATTATTTTCAAAATATTTTTTATTATTTTCTTTATGTTTTTGAATTTTTTATCTTTTATTTTAAGTTTTTTTGTATTTTATTTAAAATATTATGTGGACATACACATCAACACTGTTGCAGACATGGCATCCTCGTCATATGACAACTCAACACTAGACAAACGGTGTTAGTCCTTCCGTCGCATTTTGTACCGTTATGGAACCTTTTTAAAACTTAATTACCAACATGCAACAAAAAAACTTAATGTACCGATATAAAATTTTTGGAAAATTTAATGTACCACCCATGTAATTTACCCTATAAAAATTAGTAAATATTCATTAATTTTATGCAAATTTTTAATATGTTCAATTAATATTTGTTATTTGTTTATAAATTCAGTGGTGTTTTTAAATACAATAAATTCATCGGATATTCATATTTATCATGTCGAATAAGAATTTAACGAGTCAAGAGTCCAACACTATAAACAATAAAGAATTAGAGTCTGAATGAGAAAGTTATAGTTGATTAAAATGAAAATTTTCCTCCATATACTTGTTTCCAGGTATAATGTGGTTGGAATAAAACCGAAATTGGTTCTAACAGACACCTCAATTCACTACATATACCCAAATTTTATTAGTATTTACTCGAAATATGCCAGATATACTGGGTGGTTCCTACTGGTTACGGTTCTACTCGATACACATTAAGCTTGGCAATTTTTGACACAACACGGAATTAGGTGGGTTTAGGTCAAGCCTATTTAAACATGAACCCGTTTAGGCATAAACATGATCAGACACGATGAATAAACATGTTTAAGTGAGTTGAAGCAATGTAATCCGAGCCACGTTTAAACAAGTCTATTAAATGTATTTCACTATTTTTTATATAAATATTGAACATATTTAATACATTATAAAAATTTTATAATATATAAAATATTACTTACATTACATATTTCATTATCGTCAAATAAGATGTTACATGGTCAACAATTAATTTAAGTTTACTTGTTTGTCATACTAACCATCTATAAATATTATTATTTTAGTAGTCGTATCACATATTATTATATTATAATTATATAATGTAAACATCCTTTATTAAATGGGCAACACCATTTAGACACGATTTGAACACGACCGTTTAGAAATGAAAAATAAATATATCTGGGACATGATACGATACGTTTAGATACAGTACGACATATTTAAACACAATACATCACAGTTTGTTAGGTCTACTCCCCGAGTACGCCTGTAAAAAAAAAAAAAAAAAAACCCACTTTAGTTGAAAGATCAGAGCCTTTTCTAGGGCCACGCCTATGACCAAGTAGACTGCGTTTACCCATAACATGGGCTTGGTGCGATTTGCCTAGCGTGCCCAATAGTATTACACTTCTCAAGATTAAAAGTTTAAAATCCCTAGATGTGTTCTTCCCGTTAACATAAAAAAATAGAGGGAAAAAAAAAAACGGTTCTATTGAGAATTAAATTTCACATTCAAAAGTTTGAGTCGGTCATCTGTAGCACTCCCAGAATGAGAACTTTTTATACGAGGGAAGCTCCCCACAACATTCGCTTATTCGACCGATGGTTATTTGACACGATAGCAAAAAGTATCGCATTGCATCTTCCTATCCATTTATAATATTTATTTTTTAAAAAAAATATTACATGACCGTTTTTATGAATAATCAAATGGTCATAGGCTGAGTTCAGGACATTACCAAGAGCTCAATTTATGTAAGAATTTCTCGGCCTAATATACTGTCATGACCCTAGAGAAAGGAAAAATTCTGAAGTGAACTGAGTACCAACGAAGTGAACTCCACCAAGGGTTTGTATCATTTGTGGGTAGAAAGTGACGTATTATCGAGAAAATGCGAAATATTATGAATGCATAAAAAATTAATAAATAATTTAATTGGGTCTCTACTTTACTCGAATTCTCACCTCTGACATAAAGTTTTTTCATATGACGTACGAAGGCATAATTAAAATTAACGTGTGATATCAGCCAAACCCATTAATTAAACGGGATAAATATTTCATAACTTATGTATTCTTAATCATGCAAAAAAAAAATTCAAATTGAAAGTGAGAATTCAACCAAGTTCGGATATAATCAGGTTCTGATAATTCAACGGATTAGACTCTTACAACAACCTCTCTGGACAAAGAGTGTTGGGAAAAGGTGTGGATTTTATGGACGCTCGTTTAGAAACTCCGACAGACAGGGATAGGGAAGCCATGGTCGTCTTCCTCGTAAATCTCCCCCACCCAGTTCTCTATCTCTGATGTAGACTGTGTCTTGTGTTTTGTCCATAAGCTGCAGCCTTCAGCCTCCTCCCCGATGATGACATTATACACACACACACCCACATATATATATATATAAATACTAAATGCGAATCCGTACGCATAAAATTGTTAAATATATAATTAATTATTAAATTATTCTTTTTATTTTACATTTTTTTATATTTTATAATTGTCATGAATAAAAAATAAAATATATAATTAGAAAAAAAAAAAAGAAAATTAGATAGTTGTGAGTGGTAGTTATAGTTTTAAAAGTGATTTTTATCATTTTACTTATTTATCGCTGTTATTAATTTATTTATTAATAATATTTTTAAAATTTTAAAAGTGAGATAAATTATATTTATTCTCACATGTAATAATAAGATATATACACACACTGCTATTAACAAATTAAGGAAATGGATCATTGGGTCTCTCGCCACCCTCTCTCCCGTTTCAAATTTTGAATCCCGTCTCCGGGTTGTATTATGTTTGCCAAACTTCCCTTTCAACACCCCTGACCATTGTATCCTCTCAATATTGCCCTTGAACTTTGAGCAGTTTTCGATCGGCTCGTAATGCTTACCCTGCTCGAGTCGAGTCCGGTGGCACTCCCCAAGCCCCTGTCACGTGCTCACGGTGCAACACATGATCCCTGAACCGGAAGATATGGCTGACAAATTAAAATTCTTGTCAAGTGTTGTGAAACATGTGGTCTGTAAGTTAAATAAAGGATAGAAAATTTGAATTATTACCAGTAATTTCCTTTTATTTGAACACGTATAAAAAAAATTTCTCATGATCAATTATTAAAGTCCAGAGTGCACGGATGTTTTCACTTTTTTTGATAAATAAAAAATGATAGCAGTAATAGTGGTGATCCAGTCATTTCCCGCTACATAATATTCGAGTTTCGTGTTGCATTCACGAATATATCAGACAAACTGAACAATCGGTGCTACGACATCATCAACGTGGTACCACCAAAGACTTAGTATAGTATATAGGAAGACGGTGTCTGTTAGGGCACAAGTTCAACACCTTTTTTATCTGTAAAAAAAAATTGTAGTAATAATGACGATTTGGCCACACCCACTATGTAATGTGTGAGCATTCGTGTTCAATCGAGAATATATTAGACGAACAGAATAATCAATACTAATACTGATTTATCAATGTAATACTACTAAAAATTCTAGTATAATCTAATAAATCCATGATGATTTCACTATAGAATAGGTTTCGGGGCCTAAAATCTCATGCGGAGAAAAAGGTTAAAGCTTTTGTGAGGGTGAATCGAGACGGGGCTCAAAATTGAGGGGCAAAATGAAATTTGCAAATTAACCCCTGCGCGGCTCCATCTGTTTCTGGAGCAGCGCTCTCTGAGTTAGATCCCTTCCTTCCCCCGCGTCCTTCTCGCTCCCCTCTTCTCCCCTTCCCCTTTGACCGCCTCGGTCACCGCTCCCCACCGAATCTTTTTGACCCAACAATTTATACTCTCCATGCTTCCCTCAGAACTTCCATCGAACACCTTGGCCCCAGCGTCTCTATCTTCCCGAAACTGGGCATGAACCCACCGCCGCCGCCACTGCTGCAGATAGGTGAGACTGACGAGTCAGCCGCGGGCAGCGTTCAGGACCTCAACTCCAACGACAGCGAATGCGACGGCCGGAGCAGCCCCGGAGGGTCGAGCTTCGGGGCTAGTTCGGGCAATGCCTGCCCGTCGAAGCCCCACAAGGGGAACGACCTCAAGTGGAAGGCGATCCAGTGCGTGAAGGAGCAGGACAAGGAGCTGGGGCTCGGCCATTTCAGGCTGCTGAAGAAGCTCGGGAGCGGGGACATCGGGAGCGTGTACCTCTCCGAGCTCCGGGGGATGGGGTGCCTGTTCGCGATGAAGGTGATGGACAAGGGGATGCTGGAGGCGAGAAAGAAGACGGTGAGGGCTCAGACCGAGAGGGATATTTTGGGGATTCTGGACCACCCGTTCTTGCCGACGCTCTACTCCCATTTCGAGACCGAGAAGTTCTCATGCCTGCTGATGGAGTTCTGCAGCGGCGGGGACCTCCATACCCTCAGGCAGAAGCAGCCCGGAAGGCATTTCACCGAGCAGGCGGCGAGGTGAGCTGCAGAAGTTTCCATCTTTCTTTCCTTTGGAAGTTAACATTTCCATCTTTAACGCATAATGCAAGAGCTATGGCATTTGACTAATATTGAAGAAGCCATTGCAGCAGTATTAGAATATCGTTTGCAACCGAAAGGAGATGAGGATGAAGCAATGGTAGAAGGAAAAAGTTTGAATTGAAATGTTTGTAGTAAATGCTCATGTTCGGTTTTCTGTAGGAGTGGAAAGTTTGAATATAGAAAGGGAGTTATAGAAAAGTTCTTGCTTTTGGATCTGATACTTTGGGGACCAGTACTTCCAGGAATCTCTTCAGCGCATGCCCTGAATAAATGGAACGCCTTTTTGTTCTTTTATATGTACAATGGGCCTACAATGTCCATTTACTTTGAGGAAAATTTTATACAACTTTGAGGGCACCATTATCGCCAAGATTCAAAATTTCTGACCTAGTTTGAAGAATTGTTCTTTGAATTGAGATCACAACTCTTTGAAAGTTGTGATATCAATTACAATTTTTTAAGCCGAGATTACAACTCTTTAAATTGATGTTTCGCCAAGGCTCTTAGAGTCTTCCTTTACTTTCATCCTTAGTTTAGCTATCTTGGTTCCCCTTTACTGATGATGTTTCTCTGCTTTCCTTTGCAGATTCTATGCATCTGAAGTGCTTCTCGCCCTCGAGTACCTGCACATGATGGGAGTGGTCTATAGGGACTTGAAGCCCGAGAACGTGCTGGTCCGATGCGATGGACATATAATGCTCTCTGACTTTGACCTGTCCCTTAGATGTTCAGTCAGCCCAACCCTCATCCAATCCAACAGCATCGGATCCTGCAGGGCATACTGTATCGAGCCCTCGTGCATTGTTAGCCCGTCCTGCGAGTTGCCGATCTGTGTCGAGCCCTCGTGCCTGCAACCCTCTTGCTTCAAGCCCCGTTTTTTGAGCCCCAAGGATCGCAAGTTGAAGACTGAAAGAGCTAGGATAACGGATCAGGGTCCCCAGTTGATTGCTGAGCCGACAGCTGCTCGTTCGATGTCTTTCGTGGGTACCCACGAGTATTTAGCCCCCGAGATCATCAGAGGGGACGGTCATGGAAGCTCGGTTGACTGGTGGACGTTCGGGATCTTCTTGTTCGAGCTGATCTATGGGAGAACACCATTCAAGGGGAATGGGAACAGAGAGACGCTGTTCAATGTTGTTGGGCAGCCCCTCAAGTTCCCGGAGGGATTCACAGTGAGCTTCGCTGCTAAGGATCTGATCCGGGGGCTCCTCGTCAAGGACCCTCAGAAGAGGCTTGGGTTCAAGAGAGGGGCCACGGAGATCAAGCAGCATCCCTTCTTCGAGAGCATTAACTGGGCTCTGATCCGAAGCACGAGTCCTCCTGAAATCCCAAAACCACCAGTCGAGCTTGCGCCCTCAACTCACAACACCCTCGAATCTTCGGTGCCATCCAATGGGAAAGCAGGCTCAGACTCGGATAGGTCCTCGGGACCTTACTTAGAGTTCGAGTTTTTTTGAACTGATTTTGCACGGGCTGCCATTGTTGGGAGATTAACTAGTTGGTTTTAATTAGTTAGGCATTGTTGTTATTCATCATCTCAATGAAATTCTCTATCACCTGCAATTCCGGGCATTAATTTTCTCCGTTTTCCTGATTCCCGTTTTCCCTGAAAACCACGGTACATCAGCAGACACTGCAGTAAGGCGCCGATAGAAGATGTTTATTTTCTGAATAAAAATAATGAAAAACGATTCCTTCAAATTTCATTGAATTATTGGAAAACAAAAACACAGTCTAATTTCCTAAAATTGCAGTTTTGTTTTCTAAGAGATTTTAAATAAAAAAGATGAATGGAGGGACGAAGGTAAGGGCAAGTCAGTCTTTTAAGCACCAACAACTATGGATTTTAACTAATTTAAGTTTAGTTCAGAAGAGAGGAATTTATAGCTGAAATTGTATTGCGGGTCACGTGTAATTTTATCAATAAAGAGCAAGAAAAATTTATTCAGTATCGGTTGTTTGAAGTAGTTCGATGTATTTTTTATTTAAGTATCAAATTTGATTCTTCTAATGGAGAAGATCCATGACCAAAAGAGTTTTATACTACAAAGAACCGGTCTAACTGTAACCTGAATCAGTCCTTTATCATCAAGAAAACTCTGAAAAATTTTTAAAGATAGTACTACTTTACAGTGATATGGTGAGAAAAAACTAATTAAATTTTTAATATAATTGTGATAAATATTCGGGTGATTAATACTAATTTACTTATTTATCACAAGTATTTTGTTAAGTCACATAGTGAGATAGAATCATCTAAGAATTTCTCATAAAAAGTTTATCAGTCATGATCGACAAATTTTTGAATATCAAACGGTATAAATTGAGGGAAAAAAAAAAAGAAATGGAGAAGAGAAGTAAATCTATGGGCCGAATTAGGGTACGGCCTGTACGGCCCAGCGGGGGAGGCCTTTTCTGTCCGCGGTCGGAATAAGAATAGACCCACTCCCACTCGCCAAACAGTCGACAAATCAAGGGCATAATAGGGGTCGTTCAATTTCATCTTCTTGCAGAGCTCAGATCTGAGTTGGGAGGGATTCTTCGAGCGGACCGGTACTCTGCAGGTAATCGCTCGATCTCTGACTGGTTTTCGGGCATGGATCTGTGTCGTTTACGTTGAAATGGAATCCCCGGATCTATGGATTTTGACGATCGATTGGGGAGGAGGAGTGGGGGTGCTTGTCCATGCTTCGTTGTGCGAATGCTGGTGATTTTGGGGAGACGATCTAATTCGATTGTTGATGCTTGGAATCGATTGGTCTTTTGTTTTGGACGAGGAATGCATCGATCTGATTCAAGGAAAATGAAGTATTTCTCCTCTTATAGCTTGTTGTTTTCTTGATTAGACTTTACTTCAGATGATAGTCTGGTTGTTTTTCCTGTCACTGAGTCATTTATCAGCTGTGTGAAGCTTTTAGTATTATTCAAGGTTACAAGATGAAATTGAGTTTGAATTTGGCATCGAATCTGAACATGCTTAAAACAGTGCAATTTCAATTGATGGGTTCGTGAGTTAATTCAACTGACTCATCCGTGTGCGTTAGCTTGTATATGTATACTTTTTAATTTTGCCAACCTGGTTCTCGTGGATTTTTTAGCTGTGCGTTTATATGGAGATTTGTAGAATTGCTTCTTCAATGTTCTCTTTCTGAGCTGCTTGTAGCATGCTTTAATCAATTGTAACTGTGATGTTTTTATCAACCTTTTTCTGATTTAAAATTGATGCCTACATTTTGGATCTGATTCATGAAATCTCAGGTCTTATCCATCAGGGGTTGTGAAGATAAGAAGAGCTAGAAACCATGCCTCCGCAAAAGATTGAAACTGGTCATCAGGACATGGTCCACGATGTGGCCATGGATTATTATGGGAAGCGTTTGGCAACAGCCTCCTCAGATGCTACGATTAAGATAATTGGCGTTAGCAACAACTCCGGGTCACAGCAACTTGCTACCTTGACTGGTCACAGAGGTCCTGTTTGGCAGGTGGCATGGGCGCACCCAAAGTTTGGATCAATCCTGGCGTCTTGCTCTTATGATGGCCAAGTTATTTTATGGAAGGAAGGGAACCCAAATGAATGGTCTCAAGCCCATGTATTCACTGATCACAGGTCATCAGTAAATTCAATTGCTTGGGCCCCTCATGAGATTGGCCTCTGCTTGGCTTGTGGGTCTTCTGATGGGAATATCTCTGTCTTCACCGCTAGACCTGATGGTGGATGGGATACCTCCAGGATAGACCAAGCCCATCCTGTTGGAGTAACCTCTGTTACATGGGCCCCGGCTATGGCTCCTGGGGCCTTGGTAGGTTCAGGTTTGCTCGATCCAGTTCAGAAGCTGGCCTCAGGAGGCTGCGACAACACTGTGAAGGTGTGGAAGCAAACTAATGGAATTTGGAAGATGGACTGCTTCCCTGCCCTTCAGATGCATTCTGACTGGGTTAGAGACGTGGCATGGGCACCCAATCTAGGCCTTCCTAAATCCACCATTGCGAGTGCCTCTCAGGATGGAACGGTCGTTATATGGACCGTTGCAAGGGAAGGTGAGCAGTGGGAGGGCAAGGTCTTGAAGGATTTCAAGACTCCTGTCTGGCGGGTCTCGTGGTCACTCACTGGGAACTTGTTGGCTGTGGCCGATGGGAGCAACAATATTACACTATGGAAGGAGGCTGTGGATGGCGAGTGGCAGCAGGTGACAACAGTTGACTCCTAGATTTCAGGTTTCTTCTTCAGTGCTCTTCGTCTTCCCATTTGTCATCCATGTCTCGAGGCTTGTTTGGGATATCTTTATGCTAGATGTTTCCTGACTTGTATAATTTTGCTTATAGCTTGGACATTTGTGATCCGGAGTTATTTGGTTATTGTGATTACGTCGAAGTTCGAGCTAAAACAAATGCGGATTTCATTTATTTTGTTTTTCCTCTGAATGTGCTGGTCAGTCTGTATGTAAAACGAGCTACTCTTCTTCCGCTAGCTGCTCGTGGAAAGCAACAGGAAAATACTGCATTTTCTGCTTGTCCAAAACAGCAACCCGGTCACAGTTTTGGATGGTGCTCAGCCTTTGGGGCACTACCAAGCTTTAATATTCTCATGTTACCCAGGTTTGATCCCGGGCCTATCAACGCCCAGCCGCCGGTGAAACCGAGTGCATCAGCATGCTACTGCATAGGTGATGGATAGCCTTCAAGATCATTGTATCAAGTGAGAGACACATGTGATGACCTCTTATTTTGATGTTACAAAATTAAACTTGATGAGCATAATCTTCAGGAAAACATAAACAAAAAAAGAGAGAGAGAGAGAGAGAGAGAATTAGAAATCCTTCCACTTTAAGATAGCTCTGGTTGTAGTGCTCAGGCTCCAATTCTCGATTAGCAATGCCAAAGCTACTTATTATGAAGTTCAAAATTCACTTCTATGGGACCAGTGCCTTACATTTAAAACCCTCTTACGTATGTCAAAAAAATGTCCGTCAAGCACTCCGAGTCTGACCCTTAAACAAATACTGACTTCTTACACTATAACTAAGTGTTTGATCACATTGTATTTACGCACCAGTGTTAACATGTTCAAAATTGAACATAAAATTCTAAACATAACGTAATAGGGTGACCGGATCGGCATTTTTATTGCATTTCCCATCTTCAAAGAGGAATGTATAAACAAATAAGTGAGCATGCACTAAGCTGCAGCTCGACATTGAAATACTGCGCTTAGGCAGATTGATTATGAAACTCTCTCTTTCCAGTTCAAAGGCAAGTCTATCCTGTCATTCGATATGGCATAACCGATGCGGGCTTCACCCATTGATTAGTGGAGGTACGAGACTCGGGGACACCGCGAGCTCAGATGTGTGCAATCAATCATCTGTGCCGAAGTACCGATCTCCAAACTCACCCATGCCTGGGATGACACGGAACTCCTCGTTCAGTGCCACATCAATCTCCGATGTTACGATCTTCAGGGACGGGAATCGTTTGGAAACACAGTGGATTCCTTCTGGGGCCTGGAGATTAAGACGAAAAACAGGATGATTAATGGTATTGCATTCACTAAACCGAAGTACAACGAAAGGAGGCGACGGTGATCGCAGAGAGTTGCTCACCGAGATCAGGTTCAGGAAGATTATGTGGGACTCGGGGACTCCTTCCTGTATCAGCAGCTCGATTGCTTGGTTTGCCGAGTTACCTTCAAAGGAACCAGATGATGATAAATCATATTAATATGCTATTGCAGACAATAGATATATCGATCTATAGTTTCATCTGGACCATCTCAGTTCAAAAGACCTTCACAGGTACTCTCTCTGCCTTCAACCTCGAGCCAACTCTAGTGTGTTCAAAGCAAATATTGTTCGAGGTAATAGGGCCTTACCCGTTGCTAGAACAGGGTCCAGAAGCAGGACATGCCGTTCACAGATATCCTTGGGAAGCTTTTCGTATATTAGCTGCTCAAGTGGATCAATCACAAAGGAAAGCATTACATTATGTGCAGTGATGAATCAATAATTTCATGTATTCCTTCTTCTGTCGAACACGATTAACCTTATGTTAATCAGGGTACACGGAATAATGCAATGTACTTGGGAAGATAAAGATTCCTCACCTGTTTCCCGTTGTCTCCGTCCCTATGGATCAGAATTTTCCCAATTTTTATTCCTTTGCAGCAGGCACGCAATGCGTTTTCCATGCTTTCCCCACTTCAAGTAGAATAACATAAAGATTGTTAATGCCTTAAATATTGCCAGAAAATTACTTTAGGCTTTTTTGGGATAACTGGAGTTGTTGATGTTCTGAACAGAACAAGAAAGTGACAGCTCAAACTTGGAAAAGGAAACGAGAGAAGACAGAATGTGGAAACAAGCTACATGTCACCCAAATATACATCACTCAAGCAGCAGAAATAATAAATTATCAAGCACAACTCTTTCAGACTTTCCCTCTTCATACTCTTCTAACTCATAATCTATAACATCTGGTTTTGTTTCTGCAATTTCGGACATTCTAACTTACGTGTTTATCAACTATATGTTCATTCCATTAGTTTATATCTGTTGTAATCTTAATTTTATAGACTTGTTTGTCTTTTCTGGCTCTGATACCAACATGCGGGCTCTGCCCCATGCCCTTTACAGGATCGTCTCGTTCTTAAGAGCCTAAAAAGGCAGTGCCTTGAGGACCCAACAATTGATACCTATCAGTCTGCTGCTCCGGCATCTGCATTTATGCCCAGTGCGCTGTAGGATGTGCTATTCAGAGAGCCTCGGCTCGGGTCAGATCCCGGGTGAGATGCTCTAGCCTCTTTATAAGCTCTGATACCATTTATTACAACTGCTCTGATACCATTCCCAATCTAGACTGACACTCTGACACCATTCGCTCGGGTACTATCTCAGGGTGTGTGCTCCGATACCACCATTTTCAAGCAAATAGGAATTATCTATCATCTTTTCTTGCTTTATCTCTATCTAATCTTTCCGGTTTTAACATTTCTAGTTTTTCTAATATTCTTTTTGCAGGTTGTCTATTCTTTAACTTGTTAAATTCATCACGTGGAAACGAGCTACATGTCACCCCAATATACATCACTCAAGCAGCAGAAACATAGATATAAGAGGCAAAATAATTTAGCCATTAATGTTAATGTGCACTAATCATTTATCAAAGGTATCCCCATATAAAGGCTTACCTCCGGACAATGGAAACTCCACAGAGTTTTTTGCAAAAATCAACTCCAGAGTACATTGACCCTGCAATAACATGAAATTGATTTCAAGGAATTGATTCAAATGATCTTCAGAACATGTACTATAAAAATGGACAACTTATACTGCTTTGTATTGCAGTTACGTAAACCATTTACGTAAAACAGTAAAAGGGAAAGCAACTCAATTTATTCCGGAACTTGCAACGTATCATGTGCAGTTCCACTTTAATTAGAGAAGAGGAGAGTGAGACAGACAAACAAGGTAGTAAATAGACTTTATCAACCCACCTGTTGGAGTGATAACTTGTTTCTCAGTAAACGGAAGATGACCCAGCCCATGCTCAACAACCTGAATCAGATAATAGAATGAAAGAAGTGAGGAGTGTCAAATAATAGGTAGATGGACATCATGCAATGTGTAAAATGAATCTGAAAAGGATACCAGGCGAATCAGGCGATCCGAGTAGAAGACAAAATCATGCTTTGATATGTCCCGGTCTCGAATCAGAGTATGCATGCCTCTAATCTGTTAAAATCATATCCATTATGAGAAATAGCAGCCAAATTGCGTGCATTTAAATAAAAATGAGACAAAGTACATAGCATACCTGGAATGTTGACTGTATAACATTCACATTGGGGTATATCTTGCATAAGTCATGCTGACCAAGCTTTGTTCGAATATGTTGCACAATCAAGTCAATGGCAACATGATTCTCACCTCCGCGGGGTATGATCACATCAGCATATTTCTTTGATGGCAGGACAAAATCATCAAAGGCAGGCTTCACAAACTTTGCATACTGCAAGTGAACATTGCAAAAATATTGAAGGAACAGTTATTTCTCAAGACAATGTGGCATAACCAAAGAAGAGAATGTCAATTTCAGAGGAGACACCAAACTGCAATAGCAGCATAATGCTCAGGTTTCAGGAACAACCATTTCCATTGTGAAGGGAAAAAACTACAAGGGGAGGATTAATTGCCAATTTTACGGCTTAGTGACTTCTAGTAAAGATTATAATTTGCTGCACCAACTAAAAAGATTTATGTTTGGGTTCAAAATGCTGAAAACAGAGTAGATAGCTCAGTAGCAAAAATTTTACAAGCCATGAAATATTGATGAAAGCACAAGCACTTAGTTTGTTTAGTGCAGGCACCATTCAACATTTTAGTTCATAGCCGGCTTAAGAGTAAGAAAAGCAACATCCATTGTTCCCAAAATAATTCTTTTAGCAAAATTCTTATTTAAATAACTTCAAATCAAGAAAACTTTTGAAAATCAATCACCGTAAGCGAATTCCACAAACTTGCATGAAGGCTCTTTAAAATATACAAACTAGAAACAGATAAGAAGTCTGGTACTAGCATGGGCAGAACTTGTCGGACGATAGGTCAAGGAAAGAGAAAAAATTTGATGTTGAATAATTCAGAAATCCAAATCTGATAAAGAATCTAGCAAGCCCGTCATGCTCACATGATTCACAGTCAGACTCATAATAATGTAGGAAAGTACCAGATAACTTATAGCTGCAAATGTTATATCATGAGATTTTTCAAGTATTTCTTCCATGTTAATGGCCACAAAGCCAAGAAATGAGGCTTACCATTTCAAGAACAGAGTTAATGTCCCTACCCCTCTCAACAGTGTCACGCCGTATTCTGCGTGCAAGCCTCACATCAGCATCTACAACAAACAAACCAGAAGTTTTAGGCATGATAATCAAGAAAGCATCTAGCAACAACATACATTCATAAGGAAAAGAATCCCAGAGAATTGACTGCAAAGACAGATTGACATAAATATGGAATCATGAGAGGAACTCCGTCAGTGCTCCTACAATAAAAAGATAGTTCCTTTCACAACCAAAGCAAACCCTCACATGCAATAAGAGGAAAGAGCATAACAATTTCATAATTACGAAATCTGAGAGTTTCATGTATGCTTGATTTGGACCTGTATCAACGAATATTTTCATGTTCATCAGGTTTCGCACTCGTGGATCATGGAAAACCAAAATTCCCTCCAGGATAATGACATCAGATGCATTAACCTAAACAAATATACATGGAAGTCAGTAAAAAGAACGTAGCATATTTGTATTAATAAAAAACAGGTAACTTTCACCATTCAAAAGGAAGCAAGATAAGGAAAACAGATTTGGCACATTCAGATGTAGCAACGACCACTTATATCAACACTTTAATCAAGAACTTGAATAGCAAAGGTAGATGGTGATGGTGGTGATGTTAATCAAACTATCAGAATTGCACTGAAAAGTTTCTTCT
The DNA here is from genome assembly GCA_037672795.1 of Lagerstroemia speciosa. NCBI lineage: Eukaryota > Viridiplantae > Streptophyta > Magnoliopsida > Myrtales > Lythraceae > Lagerstroemia > Lagerstroemia speciosa. Next base: position 5,752,816 of record CM075310.1, read on the forward strand.
TTTTTCATCTTTGCCTCTCAAAATCACAAGAACATATGAGACTCAGACACAAAGCAGAATTTCATGAGACTTCACAGTAAAGATGGTAGAAATTGCATCATATTGACTTCAAATTCACATATCCTACCTGGCGAAAGCTATCAGAACAGCGACGATGAGTCTTGAAATCATATACAGGAACCTGATAAGAATGACCAGCTTTGAGTTTCTTAATGCAATCCAAAAGCTGTTCAGTGTCAAAAGCATCTACAAAGGAAGAAAACAGGCGATAGAACTCTCAGAAAGTGTAGCTACAAAAAATAACGCTGCACTAGATAATTTGGTGGAAAAGAGTCTATAGATGAGAGAGAGACAGACGGGGAGAGAGAGATTTACCCGGGTGATCAAAGTTATATTCATGGACACGTTCTGATTCTTCAGGTGTCAGACCACGGTAAAATGAATCCTGAAGCAAACCCATAGTTCATATTTGAAAAAATCAATTTTTGCAGATAACTGGTTGAAGAAAAATGTCTTTGTGTAGCTGCCCTTAAGTTGCAAACAGAATCAAACTCAAACCTGATTGACGAGCACAACACGGTGGTCATGAAGCTGCTGTATAATCATATCACACACGGTGGTCTTCCCAGAAGCAGTACCTCCAGAAACTCCTGCACCAAATCAATAAAAAAAGACCACCTTTTCCTGTTAACAGATGAACTTCAATCTTTGCCCGAAAGGAATGAAAAAACTTGAAGAACAAATTCCAGCAAAATAATGCTCCGCCAAAGCTCAAAAATTGAAAATTGAGCATGCACCCTCACTCCCCGAGCAAGTTTCTTCACAGTTCAATTGGATAATTTTTACAAAATAGTGAATTGACGAACTCCTGACTTGACGTTCTAATTTGTTGATCAAGATATTCCACTTCAGAGAATCGCTCTTCCCGCTGGCAACCGAAGAGCAGTGCTTAATCGTGCCAGAAGAAACAGATGCACCTCCCCGAGGACTAACCGAGGTGAATAATACAGCTCACCGATGACGAAGGGCTGCCGGATTGAAGATCCGGACTCGGAATGGGCGGAGTAGGCGGAGGTGGCTGCCCCGGCGGCGGCGGCGGCGGCGGCGCGGGGAGAGTCTGAAGGTGAGGAAAGGAGGCCGTCGAGGCGGAGGCCGGAGAAGTGAGGGCCGGAGGCAGCTTCCATGACCTCGTCAATGGCTTTCGCCTCCTCTCTCATGGCCGCTTCCCTGTACTGAACTGACCCGTGGACGGCAGAGGAAGAGAAGGAATCGATCTCCAACCAGACGATGGGCTATGGCAAATCAAGCATAGCCGCCCTTTGTTCGGACGGCTCTCTCTCTCTCTCTCTCTCTCTCTGCTCTCTTCTCTTTATAGATTAAGATTTCTTTTTTTTTTTTTCCGGTAATAAGATTTATTTCTGGGTAGAAAACATAGCTTTAAGAAGATTCCATAATGAAATCACCCTCGCAAAAAGTTTTTAAAAAGTCTTATCTTTATATATTATGAAAAAATATTAATTAAGATATAATAAATAAGTAAGTTAATATTAATTATTAAATAATTATTATAATAATTATTAATTAAAATAAGATAATTTAAAACTTTTTTTCAATCTTACGTGCACATATACGAATTTTATTTTTTTATTTGCAAATAAGTCATTCAAAAACTTCACTATTTGCATTTCCATCCTTTTCTTTGACTTTTGTGGGAAATTTAATTCGTCCACAAAGTTTGTCGTCTCTGTCAGCTTGCCCTCTCAACACTAAGTTTTCTGTATAACAATATCAGCATACGTAATTTAATTATTTTAAAATTTTTTATAAAATTATAAAAATTAATTAAATTTTATTGATTGGTATTATCGAGTAAGAAATTCCAACACTGTGTTACATACAAAATCTTTTCCCTCACAAGTCACAACTGATTTTATTTTAAAAAACAGATTTTTTTCAATATAAAATTTGAAATTCGGATTTTTACATAAAATCTAAACTCCACAGTATGGTCTTAATATTTAAAGGTTTATTTTAATATAATTTTACATTAATTAAAAGCTTACAGTATAAATCACATACATATATTTATCAAAATTTACAACTAGTTTTATCTTCCATAGTGAGCAATAAATAGAATATTAGGTAATTTTTTGTCACAAAGGCAAGGAAAAAAAACAAAATAATATATTTATTTCGATTAAAATTGACTGTGGTGGAATTTGATAATATATATAACTCATTATTTGTTAAAAAATGAATTAATAGTTTTCAACATGAATTAATTAGAAGTAAGGAAGTGGTTCTTTTCCTTAAGTAATGTCTATGCATAAGTCTTGTTAATTAAAAAAATTATAAATACGATCCGACCGGATCTGTCTTCTCTTCCCCTTTTATGGACCGGTTCTAAGAAGATCCAATGAGAAGACCACGTGCTCGAGTACTCGATCTAGCTCAAATCCAGTTTGCTTCTCTTCTCGGTTCGTCGGGGCCAAATGGCTCTCCCTGAGGTTTGCTGGTTCGCAGTGGAGTCTAGGCTCAAAACGCCCTCATGTTTTGCCCTTGTATGAAAATTTGAACAGATATCTGAATAAGAAGACTGACATCTACATAGATTATAGCTTGAAGACCCTTTTTATTGATTTCTATTGCGGTCCATATAGATCGGTAAGAGATTGAGATCAAGATTTCGGTGCTAACTGACTAACTGCAACTGATTCGAGCTTCATCTGATGTGATTTTGATATGAACCTTCCTTATATATTTAGCCCAAAGGATCCTTCCAAAATCTTTGATCATATAATTTCTCATCTTTTGAGCATTTTCGTCATTATATTCGAGCAAAAAAGTTAATTATAAGATTATTAATTATGTGTAAATATTTGTTAAGTCTATAGATTTAGATAAATTAATGTGTAAATATGTACGTAGTCTAATATGAGGAAAAATTGTGTATTTTATGATTTTTTTTCCAATTATGGGAAATAAGGTGAAGAAGGGAACGAAGAGACATGAAATTTCACTGAAAAACGTCCAAAGGAACTCTTAATTTCAACTTGAGGTAATGATGAATTTAAGGACTGCACAACGTGATCGCCCCTGAACTCGATAAAATTTATAAATTATTGTATAAATTTTATTTAATTTTTATCTTTTTTATTAAATTATCTTATCTCATCCGTTGAATTATCATGTTTCTCTTTTATTGAATTTCATCCCCTTAAATATGATTTTTAGATTTATACCTGTGTCCAGAGTGATATGCCCGCACCAAACTCAGTTTCTTTTTGACTAAATCAGCCGGTGCACGAAGAATTAATTTAGAACCTTTGCATGACGTATAAAAAAAATTAACACGAGAAAAAACTTTTAAATATATTTACTTTAAGAAATTACTCTATTTTAGCTGTTTATGAATATCTAACTTAATTTTTAAAAATATATGCATATATTCCAAGTTAAAATTACTGATATGGACGAAGAATGGATTTGGTATAATGACACAATCTCCGATTTAAGATCAAGAGATATAAGACCCGATTCTCGTGAGTCGACCTCCTTGCCATCGCACATTCGCCTCTTCCTTCGATACCCTTCCAAGCATCTGTGCGCTTAAATTAAGATTATGAGCATCTTACGTACTCATCTTTGCCCATTGTTCTATCCATGTAAGGTGCGATGCCTTGGACAGTGGACTAAGTTATCTGTAACAGTGATGATGTGATATTACAGTACAAATTAAATAAAATTAATCCATTTTAAGATTTTTTTAATAAAATCCTTGAAACAAAATAAACCTAAAAATAATTGAATTCTATCGATTCGTAATAACACGTCAGCACTGACATGTGATATACATATTACTTACGTCGATCAGAAATTCTATGTTCTTAAGCTGGTTAGGACCAACGGCCCAAAATCATTATTCCTTTGCATCTCCGAACAAGTGCAAGGCTCCCATGAGGAATGTGTCGGCCACTGGTTTTATTCCTTTCACTCCAACCTTTCCCTTTTTTCCTTTAACGTTTCTCTTAAAGATTTTTTTTAGGGTTTTTTAACATGAAATCGTGCACTCGACTTCTCTTGTACTAGCGCGATAGTGCCAGACACAGCGAGGAGACACAACATCCTTGGCCTTGACGCCCATGATATTGTCAACCACGTTGGCGTAGTCCATGATGAACTGAATTGATCGAAAATGTATCTATAGAACTAGATGTTGACCTGCGCTATGTACGAAAAAAGAAAAATGAATGTGAAATGCTGGAATGAGTTCGTGGAATTTGATCATTTATTTATAACTTATTACAATTTAATTCATTTAAAGTTCATAAATTACAGTGTTAAAGTAAAGTATTCTCGGTTATTATTAGTATATTATATCAATTTTATAATTTCAAATCATTTATAAAAAAATGTGACAGATTTTTGCTTCTAATATTGCATATATGGATGGATACAGAGTGAAACAGGAGAATCTGAGCAGTTAACGAAAGATTTTTTATGTTAAGACCGTAAATATGAAATGAGAAAAAAAGAATGAAATTGTTATTTTAACCCTAATCTGGAAATCATATGTATATAACAAATTTTAATATGTAAATTTGATTGAGGCAAATATGGAAAATTAAAAAGGACACCAAACTTCTCGAACGTCTGCATATAATAGTATCGATAGATTAGAAAAAGTGAGATTATGGGAAATTCTCGTACACAAAATATTGTCGATAGTACTCTTATTTATATAAAGAAGATATTCTCTGCCTAAAATATAAAATCTCACAAATATCTCGATATTTTCCATATTCTCCCCATCATATCAAATCAGTAAATATCCTATTTTTATATTATCTTCAATGGTATCGTGGGTGAATCTCTTAGATTAAGGTTGGCCCTGTTATTTGCTTGAACATTGCAGAAGTTTGCTGTTGTTTTTGAGGAATCTTAGGATTGATGGTAGATTTGTTTGATAATGGGGCCATTGTTCAGGAGATTCTTGACTAGATTATTGATATTCAACGGGGCACTGCAGCCCATTAAATAAAAAGAAATATTTAAAAAAAAAACACAGAGATGGGATGTGCAAACCCTACAACATCAGCAGACAGCTAAGGTTTCGAACCCGATGGACATGCCCTGACCCGATGGACAACGCTTTTTTGCAGGTCAATTCGCGCAAGTGTTTCCTTCCCGGAACGTATGTCGCACAATACCAAGCCAATTCTGTCTCAAACTACTGGGAATATCAAACATAAGAACCCTGTAACAGCAACCCGTGTCTAGATGTCCACACGAACTATAACCTTTGAATCCACCTCAAAAATAATCGTCCGACATCCCAAATCTTAAGCCAACTCAAAACCCGATTTAACTGCCCATAACGAAGAATGGACGAGCTTGCATATGTCTATTTGCTCTTCATCTTCTGATTCTTACTTTCTTATTTGCTAGAATAGAAGAACCATTTTTATCGATCTCGAGCCTTGAGTTTCGGAGACCATCCATGGGATTAGGCAATTTTCCATAATTATAGTTGTTACTCTGTACAAGACAAGAATCTCTCTCTTGTTCTGTACGAGACACGAATCTCTCTCTTTTTGTACTTTCACAGGTCCAAACTCAATGTATATTGGAATTTTAACGAGGAATCTTGTCGAACGAAGAGCTTACTTGTTGGAAAAAGATATTCGTAAAACAAAAAAGAGTATATTATGTTACACGGTGCCAGCATCATTCTCTAACCGATCATCGTAATATGGACATATCACAACGAGAAGATTTCTTGCCCCGAAAAGCCGAGACCACAGCACGAGGACACCAGAAATGCTAGTTTTGTTCTATCAAACGCATGAAAAGACAGAAACTGCTAGATGTCAAATGGGCTTGGCATGTCTGAGCAATACTGCTTGTCAGTCGGTCTCTCGCATCAGCAAAGCTGAAAGTTGATGGGTTCAGGGACTAGTCTGTAATTAAAAAGAAATAGTATGAGGGCGAGACTGTAAGGAATGGAAAGGAATGTGGGTTTTTTGTGAAAACGAGAAAGAAGGGCGATTTGAAGGGGGTTTAGATGTAACAGGAATTCAACAAGGGCAGTTAACGGATATCAGATTGAAGTCTTGGACTATTGTCTCTCTCTAACATGTCTTCCCTTTCTCTTCCTCTCCACTTCAATTCATCGCACATCAATGGTGAATCGATTTATATGTAAATTTCTCCATTCACAAGAATCAAATCCGAGATCTTAATCAGCACATATGTGGGCGAATCGAATCTCCGATCTCGTGAATTTTCTCACAATTTAGATGCACGTCTCATGTGCTTGAACTAGTACTTGGGGTTCTCAGAGCATTCATTGTTATACAAAGAGAAACAGGACAATATTTATAAGAGGCATAAGGTATCCCTCAAGCATTTCAACATGGATTGTGCATTTGTTTTATGATTTCCCCCAGTAAATTTGTGCAATGCACATGATCTACATACTGCTATCCATCCAAATATCCCGAAGAAGCTCATACCTCAGTGCATTTCCGGAGCCATTTTCCTTCAAAATCGAGCCTGGAATAGTAGAAGTCGGTGATGACAGGAGCCCGTCAATGAGGAGCACCGAAGCTAAAGGCAAAGCCAGTTCATCGACTCCATCGTTGCTGCTCTGTGGTTTTCTGAGGAAATCGTCATTGAGAACTCCTGGTATGGAAGCTGCTGAAGGAGGTGAGTAGACTGGGAGAGCTGCAACGCACGGGTAGCCTGTGAACGAATCCTCATCAGCTTCGGAAGTACACTCCTGCAGAAACCGATGATGTGCTTTGAGAATTCATGTTTGTTTCCTAGCTCAGAGGTTTTGTTCTTGTTCATAATGTGTAACAAGCTTAGGAACTCGAGTGAGGTTCCAAGTCAAGACCCGACTTATTTGCAATACAGATGACTCCAAGACACGACTAATTCAGACCCAAAGACCCGGTGGGCAGTGTGGATAGTACGTGTAGATAGATGTATATTTGCAACCTCGGTCTTGATCCTATTTAAAATAAGCTGCTAAAATGTGAGCAATTCAACCCAAACACACAACAGTAAACTGAATAAATCACTGACTGATCAGTTATGTGCTGCTAACCTCAGTGGCTAAGGCTTCGAGCACAGCTTCTGGAATGGGATCGGGGCAAAACTCATCTGGAATGAAATTCTCAAGGACCTTCCGGATCAGTGGTGCACTGAGCATAGGACATACCTAAAGAGACAAGGAACTGTGCCCTCTCAGTTGTTTGAACTAACACAAATTGCTAGATGAAGGGAAGAAGAAAAAGATGAAGATAAGCCGAGATTCTCGGAGCCAACCTCCTTTCTCACTGGTTCACTCGAAAGCAAGTCCTTTGGAAGCATCAGCAGATTGCTCAAAGCACTCAGAAGACGGAATGACTCGAACTGTTTCCCTTGACTTCCATATTTGCCGATTTCACCTCCATCTTCGCTAAGGTCCTCATCCTCAATACTGAAATGGTCAGTGAGCCACCTAGACCAGTTCCCAATCTGAACATAGGAAATGAGAACAGAACAACAATGTACGAGGTAAGTAGAGATGAAAATTCTAATTTGAATTTAACTGATCGGATTAATCTCAAGCCGAAACGGAACTGAAATGCACAAATCTTTATGATGTTATTAAAGGAACCTTTCTTACCACATGCTTCAGCTGCACACCAGCTTTGAAGCTCAACTTTCCTGCTGGAATGGGAAGAACCTTGAGATCGGTGATGGGATCGGATTGTGGGTCCGCTGGGATCTCATCAGAAGATTTGCGAAGAATAGCATTGAAAATTGCCAGGTCCAACCTGGCTGCACACTGCTCCATTATCTACACAAGAACACCACGTATCTGTTATATTCTTGGACAAGCATCCCAGGAGACGGAAAGAAATGGAAAAATAAAAGAAGAAGAAGAAGAAGAAGAAGAAGATATACCAATCTATCAAGCACAGGCAAGCAGCCACAAGCATGCCCTCCCGCTCTCGCAGGGCAAATTCTCTCACGGGCCTCAGTAAAAGCTCTCTTCCAGTGTTCAAGTGAAAGGTTCGCTTGCATTTGATCCTCTGCCTGAGTTTCTAGTTTTCCAGTACTCTTATTCGAAACACGAGAGTCCTTATCCTGGCTACTCATTTTTCCGGCAACAGGCTGCATGTGTGGGATCAGAATCTGCTATAAGAAACAGGAGTTGTGAATCAGCTCTACAGCAGCCAAAGTTTCAAAAGTAATGAAGAGAGTGCGGAATGAAATGAAGAGGTGATAATGTTGATGCCTGCCACCATATAGACTCAACCACCCGGGAGAATATCCAAGCTTCGATCTTTTCGAGTCCACCTATGAAAGCAAGGAGATCCTCCGAGCCATGAAATTTTTTGTCTTTTTTCTTTCCCCTCTCGGACGAAAAGGATTCCTTCTCATCTAATGATTGATGAATCAGAAAACTTCCCTTCAGAATTTTACAACTTAAAATGGCTCTCAGCACAGCACAATTTGACAACCAGTAAGTTAACCTGAATCACAGAATAAGAAACCACTATTAAGCAGTAGCCAGAACTAACAGACATGCTTTATGGATAAGAAAGATGTTAAAAACCAAGAACCAAAGACATAGAAACCTGTCCGTGTATGTTTTCATGAAACAGAACTAAATTTTTGAAACTGTCCTTCAAAACAAAGACAATCACATAAGATTAGCATAGAAAAGTGACCGGAAAAGAACCTGGGGACATCGTTCCCACATGCTTTTGCCACCAATGTTAATCCAGAAAGAGAACTCCAAGCTGCACTAGCTCTCCTTGACTGTGAAATTTCGGTACAAGCATGATGATATAAGAGGGCAAGGCGCCGAGCTGGAGCATGGACCGTAGCACTGGAATTCCCATGCTCTGCAGCAACCGAATAGAGAGCAACCTCAAGTGCTGCGACTTCTCTCAACTCTCCTTCCAGATCGTGAATTCTGCTTTCCAATTGTTGCATTCTGCCACCACTTGACACGACCTTTTGATCCTTGGAATACATTGTAGCCTCTTTTCTTTCATCGAATCCACTGCGTTTTGACCCCCATGAGAGCCTTTGTCCCACAGGCAGTTTACGGCTTCTGAACCGATCACTCCTAGCAGTATCCAATGGTGATTCCATGGACTCATCATCTATGCTAGGAGGATCATCCTTCAAATTGAAACCATCCCACCTGAAAGAAAATGAGCCATTACCCGGGAAACCTTGCTCTTCGGAGTTGTCGGTCAAGAGTACGCTTGGTCTTTCATCTACAGAATGCTTTCCTTCTACAAGATGAAGAGAGTGGTCCTCGAGTTCGTTTTCATATAGTGCAGCTGTGTCTTCCTGGTGATCTGCACTGATTCCTGACGAGGTCTCCGTTTCCGTTTTGACCTGAACAGTGGCTGTTTTAGAAAATCTGCCTTAGCTTTGCTGAAGAACATGGCATGTATGATCCTCAAGACTAGATGTCTCAAATTTCAGCAAATAAAACGTACAAATATCTCATGGACTTGAAATTGATCAAATAATAGCTGGCACATGAGCACAGAAACGTGAATGTTCGGCAAGCCCGTGGCTGGGCTGAGACCATCTGCGAAGAAATGGCCTAGACTATGTCAGAGATTACCTTAGTTCCGATACCACGTCGAAAAGAGATTGGATCCATTTTCACCCAAAAGAATGGTGGTGTCTGTTCTGTTATAAACCCAGATCATTTTTTAATCTAGTCGATGAGTGATTTAACGATGCACATGGATGACGGGTACCTGCTCATCTTGGATTGGCAGACTCCCGTCGGACTTCACAGGAGGGAAAGAAGAGAAGTCATTTTCGGTGAAAGAGGTCATCCCTGCTTCTTCTGCATATTCGTCATTCAGTGAGGCAGAAATGGATTCAGAATCGTGCTCTCCTACCGAGAGCTCGATAGAGGGACTGCCAGATGACAAGGAACGAGCTCGACCCTTCTCGATAGGCTGAATCACGATGTGCAAGAGCGGCTGAACCATGTTTCTGAAGTTCCTCTTGCAGTTCAGCGAAGCAATGACACTCAAAGGCTCATCCACGACTCCGTAATCAGCCAAGTCTACTATGGCGGTTCCAATGAGCTGTCCTTTGAGGATGTTGTCTCTTCGAGGCTCGTACAAGTTGAATGTCAGGAAGTTCTTCTGGAATGCGATAATATTTCCTTTTCCAGCCGACATATCCCTCAGCAGGGTCACTGACAGTTGAAAGGACTCATCGAATTCGATCTTTCCATCGTCCGCGGCAGAACCGTGACTCGGTGTTACTGGCCTCGTAGACCCGGAACACCGTTCACCATTCTCCCAGTGAATCACGACCGAGCGGAGAGATTGGAGTTGAGGAGAAGGAGGCCAAGGTCTGACGTCCTGAATATGGATTATATAGTCGTGTTGAAATCTGGGGCCTTTACTGTTCCTAGTAACCGTCCTCTGACCGAGAACCATGTTGCCGGGATTTCTACTGGGTTTCCACGACGGAGTGTTCGGGGTTTCTGAATGGAACAGCAGACGAGGTTACGCTACTGATAACCACCAGCATTAAGCATCCAACTGAAAATCAGCATATTGAAGAACAAGATAGAGCATGAGTACGAGGTTTTTCAACTGTCCAAAGTTGTCGTCTATCTCAAAAGATAAAATATTAAGACTGAGAGTACACCGGTTTCACTGATATAATTATCCTCCTTGTTGACAAAATGTACGTATTTCCTGATGGGCGCACACAAAGCAAGCTCGATAGAAAATTGAAGATCAGAAAGAAAAACGAGATAGAACACGAAAATTGAGGTTGAAACAGGAAAATGGAGATGAGAGGATGAAGTTTTTCCTACTCCTTCAGAACCTTGGAAGAATGAAATCAACAGATACACACTATAATCGCCACAAACAGGCCAAGAAAAGTCTCAGCTGGGTAATCCTTGTCAAAATGAAGGATCGACAGGAACCTTACATCTAAATTAGACAAGTTCTGGAGCGAATTCAAGCTGTTGTCGCATCGATTACCTGCAAAGGACAGCAGGCAAGGACTCGGGGGAAGGAGAAAATCTCGAGATGAACTGTTTCGTTGCTCTGATCCGGTTGTGTTTGGTGTCGTGGTGATTGGAGAAAGAAGGAAGTTGAGAGAGTTTGAAGCTGAAGAAAAACAGGTCCCGTTTTAAACTGGCGGGAAAGGGCATCCACGCGCCGTAGAGGGAGCGTGCGGGACCAATCTCCGGCATTGTCGGACCCGGTCCGGCAGGTAACTACTCCCAACCGTTACTTAACGGTTGGTGAAAACCAATCCCTGGATTTTCTTCTTGAGATCGATTTCGTCACTCCTAACTATTTTCATGTCTATTTAGCTTTAGTGGCACAAGTCCACGATCGTATTGCTGTCTCACCTCGTGCTGACATCCATCACTTGTTGTTCGATATCCCGTCATGCATTCAGACAATCTGTTCAGTATCTAGAACGATTCTGCAACATGAGAGTGCTCAACACCGTATGCCATTGAGCCCGTTTTAATGTTGAAACTTATTCTGGTTCTTGCATAGCGAGTTGACAAGTATATCTATAGACTATCTCATTAAGAGTTATGCGTGCAATAAGAGAATAGAATTTACGCTCTTGTAAACTGTTTATGGAGAGTAGACATGTTTTGCCCCCTTGATCTACCTAATTCCCCATCCTCAACGATAAGGCATGTTTTCAAATGGATGTATGCATTTATATTTGGCTGAATTTTGCGGTCTTTTTTTTTTCAGCATATACCACTGATATTCAAAAATTTAACGAGCCTTTGCAAATCCAATTCGAGCCGAGTGGATACCCTACTATCCCAATTAATTCACTTTCTTAGACGGTCATATTACATGTTAACGGGAGGATTGAACAACTCAAAATGTTCAGAGACCGATGTCAAGTGAGCCACAGATATCTTACCGGGGCTAATTTGACTAAGTAGAAGAGTAGAGGGACTGATCGAAAATATTCCTGGCTTGGCGCTGAAGTCGCGCGTGAACATTTCGCGGACACCGTCGCGGTTGGGGGGCAGTCATCCAAGGGGCCCATCTCGGCATTTCCACCGGAACTGCCGTTGGTTGCTTTCAGCGTAAAGTAGCGGCCTGACATTTTCCTAAAATCATCGGAAGACTCCTCAAAATTTGGCCTAATTACAAATTAACCATCCAACTTTTTTCGATTCCGAAACCAAATTAACTACCTAAACAGAAGAACAATGACAGGCCAACCCCAACCACCCACCATAAAGTAGAAAGATGCCTGTAAGTGGTAAGTAAGACATCTAGAAAGTTAATGTATTTACATTTGACTTTCCATGTCCATACCCAGAAATCCACAGAATACTCGTTATGCGTAAAAATAAATGTAATGAAAGATGCATACGTAGAATTACAGATTACTGTGAGAAGTTTTTCAATACAAATATACTATTGAAACGGGCACGTAATGGAATACATGCAGTGATCAGAAATACAGCTGTCCGTACAGATGTATCAGTTATGGAATACTTTGGTTTGTTTGTTGATACATGCGTTTGAACTAATTTGAAGCAAGGGATGTGATGTTGGCCTTTGTTTGTTGGTGGAGAAACGTGATTGCATATGTACCTTAAAGGAAGCAAATTGCTAGCCACATTCTGTACTAGCTACAGCGGTGGTCTAATGGGTCCATTAAAATTCACTGTTATATAATTCGGTGAAATTGAAACATTATCCTAATTTGAGGAGGTTGTGGTGGAGGAGGTGATGCACCGGGGCGGCAACGGGCAGTATCGTCGATAGGAAAGGTGGCTATGGGCGAGAGAGAGAGACCGGAGGTGAAGGGAGGAGAGGATAAATTTACGTATTTGCCCTCGTTTAGCTTCATGTCAAAGAAGATTGGTGAGGGGTAAATTTGACATTTCAATGACTCGGACTTACAATCGCCCAGTGGCATTGCCACCTCATCATTCGTTTGCCGCATAACGTGCCACGTATGATAAAGCCATTAGTTTTAACGGAAATGGTAGTGGCATGCTGAGCAAGATAAACATCCCATAATTTGTCCATTTCTTATCACGCTGAGAAAGTCGTGTTAAAAATTCTACTGGTGAGATTAAACCCAAATTTCTTCTAGATTACAACATGAGAACAGTACTAACTTTTTTCCACGTTTACATTTCAATTCTGTGCCGGACAATACCAACCATGCAGTAAGCCGTTGACTTATAAAAGAGAGAAAAATTAACCAGAATCCGCCTCCGTACGTTCTTATATTCACCAAATGGAAGCTTAAACCCACGACAGGATCTTCACCATGCTTCTATCAATACACCATATCTCTTCTATCTCCTCTCCTGTGGAGTTTCGGACTACTGAGCTCCGTCGCCTCCACCGAATTGTAGCCCTTTCCACCGTATCTTCTGAAAGTTCTGTTAGGAAGAGTGGGGGGAGGGGAAGAAACTGCCCAAGGAATGGCAAGTCAGGTGGCTTCCTCTTTCAATGGGAATATCAAAGTGAAGACTTTCTACTCGGTCAAACTCCTCTGTATTCTTCGTTCTCATATGTAATCTGATTCTTTCAGAGCTTCTCTGGTTCATGCGTAAAGGTGATGCATTTGGGTGGAGTCAGTTTTGGTAGACCATGTACTCCAACTGTTTGTGAAATAGATCGAGAGAGGTTCTTTAGCTTTGAGAGCATTCTCGGAAGTTCGAGGGTTTCTCAGTTTTTTTCGTCTTGTGGGTTCTGGTTCTGATTAGATACTCCACTAGTAGTTGTGCTGCACAATTAAGTATGATGGGAATTGGGTTTTCCTAGCTCTGCGGGGTTGATCACTTCCATCAGTTGGGAACTTTCGTAAATTCAAACAATTTGCTAATTCCCCTCAATATACACGAATATTTGGGTGGGCATTGTCAGGTAAGCTGCCCGCAAATGAGTTTTCAATTATCAGCTGAATTGGGAGGCAATTCTTCAGAAAGTTGTAAGTAGATAATTTGAGGGTCCTACTCTCTAGGTTTCATGCATATAGATTCCCATGGGTGACTAAAATCTGTATGCAGTTAATCAGGATTTAGTCAGTTTAGTAGTTGTAGTTGACAAACACTATAGCACATTCATAATTCTTTGACAACCGTCGCAGTTTTTGTGCATTTGGTTTGATGATCTAATTCAGGCGTTGTCAATATCAGGTGATGTAAGATCGTTTTCTTATGTTTTGAAGAAAGCTCTTGCTGGTCTAAGAAGGATTAATCTTGAAGGGCTGCGATGGAGAGTATTCGATGCCAAGGGCTAGGTCTGATTTTTCACGTTCTCTCATGCTCAGGCTTTTGGTATTTTTAAAAGATATCAACATTTCTATGCAGCTTCGTGCTTAAATTTCTGTTTTATCCCATCTGGAGAAATAATGGACTAGCGAAGGGAACAGTTGATGACTGTAGCTGTTTGAATTCACCGACGTTCCTTTGCCCAGTAGAAGTAGTGCTTGGAATGCTGATAGCTACATGATTCAGTTGCATTATTTATGACATCAAAGTGCTTTCATTTAGGTGCTGGGGAGATTCGCATCCCAAATATCTACTGTAATACAAGGCAAGGACAAGCCAACTTACAAGCCGAACCGTGATGATGGGGATATGTGCGTTGTGATTAATGCAAAGGACGTGTGTGTCACGGGGAGGAAGCTCACGGACAAAGTATGTTACAGGCAGACTGGGCAAGTACCCTTCTCTCTCATTGAGATTTTTTAATATAATTTTAAGTTTATTTTACTTGAATTATATGGAGTAAAACTCCTATATAGTTAGCTCAAGTTGATAGAATGCTCATATACTTTGTGGGAGTCCATGAGTTTGTATGTTTGTTAGTCCTTGTGAAACCACTCGTATATGTACTTGTACATGTACTTATCTGGATCCACTTACTTGTATAGTGTTCATGGGCCATGGAGGTTACACTCCTAAAAAATCAATTAAAAAAACTGCTATATTTGCACATAATAGCAGTAGTTTGAATTCTTCCTTGGGATGGGAATATGTCAATGAATAATTTGCATTCACATATATACATAACAAGTGGACTAAAAAATGGTGCTTGGCATGCCAATCATGTACCTCAATTGATCCTGGAATCCTGTGGTTTTCTCAGTTATATGGGTCATCTCAAGGAGAGGACTTTGAAGGATCAGATGGCCAAGGACCCCACAGAAGTCAACCGCAAAGCAGTGCTACGCATCCTACCGAGGAACAAGCTGCGTGCAGTGAGTACTTCCCCTGTTGCAAATTTGCATCACTTGCAGAAACTCAAAACTGCTCCTTCACCCTTGCTCAATGCTAATTATAATTGTCAATCATACCATTTACTGGATGCTGTTCCTTTGGTGCAGGAGAGGGATTGAAAACTGAGAATATTTGCAGGCAGTGAGCATCCTTTTGGGGATCGGCTTATCGAGCTACACGAAATGCCTCCTCGACAAGTTCGAGAAATGCAGCCCTGTGCAAGAAGGGCTCTTATTAGAGCCCAGAGGAAGGCTGAGAAGCGACAAGGTGGGAATGATTCAAAGAAAGGTAGAATGAGAGGGCCAACCGCAGAAGCAGCTGCATGAAGGCCTGCTCTCTCCCTTCAAACGTCGCATTTTCACACCTGACGAGATGAAAGCAAATCCAGTTCCTTCTACAGAGTTCTTTACAGCCCTTCTTTGGGTTCTCATTAGTCAAGATTTTCCGGTCTAACAACTTTGTAAGACAAGTTTCCATCTCATGTGCCCATTTGACATAATAAGGAAGAATGAGGAGACCATCGACGGTTCTGAACAGCCGGTCCTTTCAATCAAAGGCTCATGTACAGCTTTCTCCTATTTGAATTCAGTAATTCTTATGACATGTTAAGAATGATTCCGCATCTCTGACGATGTCAGAGAACATATGACTGAAGAGCTTGATTACCATCAGTCTCTGTAGCACATCTACAAATATCGGTAGGTTAATTTCCAAGTAAAAAGTGTGGCACATGGACAGAACTTTTTGTCTTTCGTGTCGTATGTGAGAGCAAGTAAAACTACTGAGCTTTACCAAAGAAGAACTTTACCAGGAAAGCTTGAGAAGAAAACCAATAGCACTGATGCATCTCTCTGTAATTTGACCTGAATTTATAGCACAAAGGATCGTCCACTGGAGCAAGAAGCACTCCTGAAATTCACTGCTTGTATTAAATAGCATAGGACCATGAAGAAGAAGAAGAAGATGATGATGATGATGAAAAGGTTGTTAAATAACTAATCACTCGAAGATCCATCGTCATCATCTTCATGCTCTGTCACAACTTTTTCTATGAACCTCTTACGAACTCCATCAATCACGGCACTTCTCGATTCATCACCTCCAGTCTGACCATCGTTGAGTACAGGATCCGACTGGCATAGAACCAAGGCCACACCTACTCGGATATATGATGAACAAGTCAATAATGATATAAGATATATATTAGCATAGCAAATTGGAACACACTGCCCACTGCCATTAGGACAATTGAGTTTTCATGAGAAACAGAAGAAAGAAGACTATCAAAGTAGAAAGTAAGGAATCTCTCGGCAAAAATAAGAATATTAAAGTTGTCCCTTTAAGGATCTATTGATAATATTTCGGATGAATTTCGGCATCTTTACGAGATTTATGGGATAGTTTAAAGCAAAGTTGATAGTTTCATAGTTGTACAGTTTTACTATCTAAACAATAGTTACCAGAATGAGGTTAAAGTAACTGTTTCTTCAAAAGACAGGTCTAATGCTGGTAACCCCAATTTCTAAGGATAGCACTTAAGAGGCTATTCAGCTTGAATCATACACCCACAGCAATTGTTGTGTGAACAGAATATGGAGTAAGATGGTTAAAATGCAAGAATACCTTCAGGCGTGCATCTTCTGCCGAAACTGTGCAACCCAACATAATTTGCCTTCACAGCACCATTGTTGTAAACCAACAAAGTGGGCAAATTGCGGTCAGGATAGTTAGGAATGCAATCAGTGGATATAATCTTGACAAACTTTGTAGCAGGATATCTTGCAGCCAACTCATCAAGACATTGCATCAGGACCCCACATTCTTGGATTCTACCACAGAAATCCGGAAGACATGCAATTAAGAGAGTAAACTTAAATGAGTTGATCTTTCAAAAAGTCCTGAGAACATATGGACTGTAGTACATACCCATCCTTGTATAGAATTACAACAACCCAGACTTCAGGTGGAGCTTGTGATACTTCTCGTACGAAATCTGATCCTGAAATGGGAATGACCGATCCATACTTCTGTACTTTTGCAGCTTCCCTCATCTCTGCCAACCTCTTCTTCCTGTCCAAAAAAGCAAGCAAAATTGACATTCACAGTCCATTAGCCCATTGTTTGAACAAACTCTGTGAGGGAAGAACACACCTCTGGACTACAAACTTCTAAACAACAATATTTAGAATCTAAAAACTGTGAAATCATGTTCTTTTGCCGTTTATGTTTTCGACTATCACCAAACTAATGCATTGTACTAAACAAAAAATCCCCTTAGTTTGGATCAAAATCAACTATAGAAGACCACTATTTCAGACAAAAGGTTATAGAAACAAACAATCCCCTGGTTTCGATCAAATTCCAGGTACAGCGAAATTGCTCTAACATCATATTGACCTGCTGGATCAAACCACAGAATCCATGGAACTTGTATCAGATCCTTCAGTAACTTTGCTGAAGCACCATCACAAGCTAATGCATCAAAGCATCCAATCAGAACTTAAAATCAATTTATTTATTGATTCAATCAAACACAAGTTCTTGGTAAGACAAAAAGTCTCCTGATTTTGACCAATTGAAAAGGAAAAAATAGTAACTACGGGAGAAAGAAATCAATTATGATTTATCTACTATTAACAAGGAGACAATAACATACATGAAATTCAGCAAATCCTTCGTTTCACTATCCTCGAGCAATATCAACACTTGCGCATCACAAAAGCACAATCAGAAAATCTAGCACAGACCAATTGAAGAAACTTCAAGCAGTAACAACCTGCGATCTTCATCTCAAGCTTCTGAATCAAGACAATTTCTCATGCTATATCTGCATTCTAACAACTCAGTATCTATTCAATTACAGGAGGAAATTTCGAGCTAAGATCTATCTACCAAAGCTCAGCATCTAGTTCCCAGCAAACAACCGAGCAATATCTAAACCTAACGCATCAGACCAACGCAACGGAACATTTCGAGCGGGCAATCGAGAAATAGATCCCAAAGAACCGACCTGTACTCCTCGAGGAACCGGTCGTCGTCGAGATCGGGATCGTCCTCGAGGTCCTCGAGCTCCTCCTCGGTCTTGTCATCGATCCAGGACTTGTCCTTGGGGAGGGAGTCGGAATCGGGGGCGGGGGTGAAGGCAGGAGGCTTGAAGGCGGGAGGCTTCGGAGGGAGATTGCCGAGCTTCCTCTGGATGTCGTCCCACTGGGTGGACGCTCCCTCGACGTCCTTGTAGACGAAGTGGTAGTCCGCCATCGCTATCGCTCCCCGCGCTCGTTCTCAGGGTGCCGAGGTTTCCATTTTTTGTTCGTGAAGAAATGAATTGTGCATAGAATTAAGTGATGGAAGAGAAATTCTTTTCTCTCTTTCCTTTTTTTGATGATGGAGGATCTTTCAAATTTTTAAATTTTCAAAAAATAAAAAATTGTAAAATTATTTTAGAAAGATTCTTTTTCTTCAATAATTTTTTTAGAAAGATTCTCATCTTTATAATTCTATTTTTATACAATATTTGGATGTTTTTTAGATTTTACTTTTTCTAACATTTAATTTTTATTATTTTTAATCATATAACTAAAATTGATTTTTTTCAATATATAACTTTTTATTATATAATGCACAATTTTTTTCTACCCATACAAAATAAGCCTTTAAAATAACTTTCATTTGGATCCAGTAATCCTTGTTACAGTTCCAGAACTGGACGATTCCAGTTTCAAGGAACCATGGAACCGGTCCTGAACTTCCTTTGGATGGTTCAGGGCCGGTTCGGAACCCGACGGCTTCGATTCAGAACCACGATTCAATTTGGTTCCGTACCAGCTTGTGAGAGGGGGACAGGGGGAATGGGGGGAGGGTTAGGCGGTGGGGTACTAGGGTTGCAAGCCATAGGCCTAAAAAGGAAAGGAAGGGTGGGTTGGGAGGCATTTGGCCTGAAAAGGCTATGCCACTAGAGCCTATGTAGGATTAATTCAATTTTTTTTTAGTTTGCCATTGGTACTGGTTCGAGGTTACCGGTTCAGGTCTGGTTCCAGTTTCTAGTTACAATTGTAAAATTTTTTTAGAAAGATTCTCTTTCTTCCATAATTTTTTAGAAAGACTCTCATCTTTATAATTCAATTTTTATATAATACTTGGATTTTTTTATTAGTTAATTTTACTTTTTCTAACCTTTAATTTTTATTATTTTTAACCATATAACTAAAATTAATATATAACTTTTTATTATATATTACACGATTTTTCCCTATCCGTATGAAATAACCCTTTGAAATAACCTTCATTTGGATCCACTAGTGCTGGCCATGGTTCTATAATTGAGCGGTTCCAGTTCGGAAACAACGGTTCCTGTTCCAAGGGACTATGTAATCGGCCATGAGCCTTTCTTTGGCTAGTTCAGGGGTAGTTCGGAATCGGACAATTCCGGCTCAGAACTACCGTTCAGTTTGGTTTCATGTGAAATTCGGATGGAGTAAGGGGCTCGAGGGGAGGGAGAGTGTCACGTGTCTACCTGTGAGAGGGGGAGAGCGGGATGGGGGGAAGGGCTAGGCGGTGGGTTACTAGGGTGGCGGGCCATAGGCCTGAAAAGGAAAGGGCGGGTGGGTTGGCAAGCATTAGGCCTGAAAAGGCTATGCCACCGGAGCCTATGTAGGATTAATTCAATTTCTTTTAGTTTGCCGCCAGTTCCGGTTCGAAACTGCCGTTTCAGGCCCGATTCTATATTCGGTTCGAAACTGAAGATTCTAGTTTTTGAGGCCGGTAGAATCGGCCCTAAACCTTGGACCTCATGGTTTGGGGACGATTCGGTCTCGGTTCTCGATTTGACCGGCCCATGGCCAGTTTTGACCGGGCAACTTCCAGGTCGATTCTATGCCCAAACTAGCCCATGGCCAGGACTAGGATCCACTACAAGAGGCAAGAGAAGAGAGAGTATGTTGTCATTATATTGATGTACTTATAAAGGGGAATAATTAGCCTTTTTAATAAATGTGCACTTTAATAAATTTTATTATCATAAATTCGAAAAAGAAAGCGTATATTGTCATCATTTATCATTTGTCTTATATACGAAAGGAGTAGAGTATAACTACAATTATCAAATAACTACTATCCTATTTTTCATTTCTAATTATATATTTTATTTATTTACTTATTATACTCTCTTTAAAAATAAGTCATCTATGCAAATTAGTACTCGGTTGTTAAAAGTATGAAATTATAATCCATTATACGATGGATAATTTCGTACATAATATATATCGACGTCTAGTCTAGTCTATCTTATCCTCCTTTCAAATGTCGTATCCAAGAAAATGGGTAGATTCTTTTCCCTACTTCTCTTCATTCCAAGCCAACCATAAAAGAAGAAAAAAAAAAGGTCAGAGAGAATATGGTTCAAAAATTAAAATAAGAATCTTTAAAAAGAATAGAATGGAATGAGTACAGGAATAAATAAAAATATTTGTTATTTAATTGAAGAAAATAAAGTGATATAGAATATAATATTTAAAATTAAAAAACAAAAATGGCACCTAATATATATTTTAAAAAAATTAAAAAATAAAAATAGCCAAAATTTATTAAAATAATATTAAAAACCGTTAATATATATATATGGAAAAGAAAAAGTCCTATTCCGATTAGGAATTCCCATTTCCCATTGAAGAGGAAGGAATAACTATTCTTCCTCTATGGATGCTAGATCTAGAATAATTATTTCAGATTAGCATATTTCAGCCAATCAAATAACGGAATAGTCATTCCTATTCCTGCCAACCAAACATAGCCAAGTTTTAAATTTGAGAATATGAACGAAACATAATAAATTCATCAAATAAAATATAACTAGACGTCAACCCGTACTACGTATGGAATTACCGATTATACAATTGACTGCAAAGTTATATTATTTTTATATTATAATATTTGACATCACTTTATAACTGAGTACTGATTTTTATAGTATTTTAATATTTATAGTATTATTATAAAAATAAAATATGTAATTAAAAAAAATTAGAGATAGTTATGACCTGAAATGGTCACGATACTTTTATGAGTGGTCTTCCAACTTCATCCCCATTTATGTTTTTTCTATTGGTTATAAAGTTAGTGGTCATGGGTATTTTTGGAAGATTAAAAAGAAACTACCTACCTATGTTGTCCATTAAAGTAATAAAGATAAAGATAACACACAAAGAAAATTAAAAATTTTTATCTTCATTTTTAAATTATAACAGAATTTAATTGCAATAAGCGATGGAATGAATATTACCTAATTTTTTAAAAAGAAAAATATATTCCGCAAAAAATGAGAAAAATTATGTGCATATAATGAGTCTCAAAGTGTAATTAAGTAAAGAAAAAGGACGAAATTCGAAAGATAAAATACTCCTTCCATCACATTATTTAAGTGTACAAAAGATAACCTTACTACATTACAGTAGAAAAAATATATATGTCTAACCAATGTCGAATTCATAGCTGAAAACATGAATTTATATGCGGATGCAATATTCCTGTGTTTACAAGCGCGTATATATAACTGTTGTGATTAGTCAGACGAAAATCAGATCTTTTATTATATTAAAAAAATT
The DNA here is from genome assembly GCA_037672795.1 of Lagerstroemia speciosa. Lineage (NCBI taxonomy): Eukaryota > Viridiplantae > Streptophyta > Magnoliopsida > Myrtales > Lythraceae > Lagerstroemia > Lagerstroemia speciosa. Next base: position 5,774,707 of record CM075310.1, read on the forward strand.
ATACAAAAAAGATGTGTGCTCACTCTGAGTATAAATAAGACGAAACTTTGCGTCCTTTAACTTACAACGAGGACGTTTCTCTCTAGGGTAAATAATCTAATTGACCGTGTATTTTACCCGAATTCTTACTTTTGGCATAAATTTTTCGCGTGACCTAAGAAGATACAAATTACGAAATGTTCTTCCCGTCCAACCCGAATCTATTTTTTCGGGTGTTCCACGTCGGCCAAATCCGTTACTAAACATATAATGCGTGCTAAACGGGGCAGATGTCTCATAATTTGTGCTTTCTTAGATTATACAGAAAAATCTGTGCTAAAATAAAAAAAATCAATAAAAATTCAGGTACGATTAAGTTATTTGTCATTATCTCTATTTATTGTATGTGAGAAAAAGTCTTCGTTTTGAGTTCTGTGATAGACCTTCGTGTTAATTATTTTATCATGAAATTATAAGGATCATATTGTCATTTACTCCCACATAAAGTAAATACTGTTCGGAATTATAAATCATTTGCATGTAAGTGTATACGTCGGAACAAGTAATATAACAATAAATAAAAAGTCATTTTTAAAAAATTTACTAAATTATGAAAATCAGACTAAATTTTAAAGTTGACACGATTGTCCCTTATTGAGATGATTGAATGCGAACAAAGGCAATTGAGAAAATAAAAAATAATAATAATAATAATACAACAATTAATTAGATCATAAAGTCTAAGGTTTTCTTCTACATTCTACCTATACGATCACCCGGTTCTGTTCAAGCAAGGTCGTATACAATCACTTGATCAAGTTCTCATCCTAGAGTATCTATTAATATTAATATACATTCCGAATGTCGTAAGAATCACACCCCGTAATGGATTAATCACTCTTAATTTCCTCGGCAGTTAAGATTGAGAACCCATTTTAACTCAAACATCCCGAGCCCGAACAATTCGTGAATCACCTCATCTCATTTACATCTCTAACCTCAATTCTTTCACACTTTTCGTTCCAAGAGTTATTAGATAATATATCGAGAGAATTTTTGAAAGATTAAAGTAACCACTGATCTCACAGACAAAACTTTATCCTATTTGATGTCTGCAAAATATTTCTGATATTCTCATAAATATTTTCAAATAAATAGATTACAAGATTATAGAAAAATCCATTCAAACCAGAAAATGGAATTAATCCGTATAATTGTCATAATATTTGCAATGGTTATTTTCAGAATATTCCGTACTAGTTTTAAACTTGGTATAGGTTGCTGATCGTGATATGCACTGACCTCGTTCCCCGAAAGCTACTTCCAACTCTCCCAAGTCTGCGGATCTCCGAACTTCCGACTTAATGTTAGACATCCCGACACTTTACTTAAAAAGAAAATGACGTCGAACCACTTCAACTAATTCAGATCTGTGACACAATAATGTTCATGCTTAATTTGTGTATGGACTGCGAACAACATGTTTGTATGTTAAATCCTTAAACTTTGATTAGCCCTAAATTAACAAGGTTATCTACTTGAGCCAGCTGTGGACATGTCACCGTCAATGAGCGTTGAAAGTTTCCATCAACTTTCGGTGCAAGGACAAATGTTATGAACTGACTAGGTTTCAACGTGGTCTCCTAATTACAAACTTGGTAATTTATTTTGTTGGGATTCACGTCCGATTGTTGATGCGGGACTTTTGAGTGCAATCACAGCGAAAAAACTGATAAATAAGAGAAAAAATACGAACACTAAATATACGTAGTAAAACCCTCATATGAGAAAAACTTCTACGGCATAGAGTAAGCAGTCCACTAGATCAAAATAGGATATTATAACTTTACAGCTATTCTCGATCCCATACCCAAGCCCCAATTACACTACGCTCAGAAAAGAGTATCGACTCGATCTCTCAAGTTCTCACACTGCTAGTGTTAGGGAGAAATTTATCAGAAAGATCATTGACAAGATTCATCACTCTTTTCCACAAAACCCTATTAAGTCCTATTTATAGAAATCTGACACAATCAGAAAAATATCAAATATCTCCTAAATCATATTATAAAAAATATCCCAATTTGATTTAGGATGAGTTATATGAAATCAGAATTATTCAAATTCAAAAGACAATAAATCTTTCCTCGTCCATGAATTCCACTCATCTGATAGATTTTTTTGGTCCCACGAGTATCCGGCTTGATATAAGACAATCTCAATAAATCTCCACCTTGACTTGTATCGAGCCAACCACCATTGAACTTGGATTTGCTTGCTATGTTCAGCCCAATCACAGGCTCCACCTCTTTGTGTGCGCACTACTCGTGTCCAAACCGCCTTTGGACTTATCCGAGGTGTCGGGTTTCTTCATCACTCATGTAGATTTCCAGCTGATGTATTGACAAGCCGACTTTCACATGGGTTCAGCATTCTCGAAGATCGCCAAACACTAAAGCCCAATTTTTCCGGACGATCTTGACTGTTTCCTCTGCCTATCCTAAACGTGCTCTTTCTTCCGTAGAAATTGTTATTTCCCTGCGGACCTCCTCGATTTATTAACTCCTACCTCCACAGGCTGAGTTCTAGGAGTTTTCATCGACTCAACCTTCCTCTAGGTATCTCCACCTTCTCTCAGGCCCTATCCTTAAACTGCTTGACCACAACAGGTTTATCAAAGGACATCCACTTATTCATGAGGGATTTCGAGGTCTTACCAATAGTGCATAACACCTTGCACATGTTCACTCTTTCATACCTGAGATCATCCAAGTATTTTGTGAAGTTGCACACTCAACTGCTATTGTAATCTCGATCTTTATCTACAAGACATAGAGTCCTCCTTGCAACACCCCCTTTCATTTCGAGATTTACAGCACTCCACCATAGGCCTTGTACTTGTACCCGCATTAATCAAGAGTTTCCACAGAAATCAACTTTCTTCTAAATTTAGGGACATGTCGAACACCGGTTAAAACTCTCTCGCATCCATCATACGTCTTAATTCACACATCGCCAATCCCAGCAACTCCATTGTTTGCCTGTTTTCCATACGAATCTTATTACCTACAACTGGACATTAAGTGATAAACAGACTTTTATCATAAGATACATGGAATGTGCTACCCGAATCAAAAACCCAATTTAAACTTGAATGGCCCGATGTTGTGAGATTCTCGACATATTTTCTCACATCTATTGTTGTTGTCAGGATCTCATTCTCCGCCTCTTTCTCCCCAGCATTCGCGGACAACTCGACCAGCTTGTCTTTTCTCCTATGACAATTTTATTTGACATGGCCTTCCTGGTCGCAGTTCCAGCAAATCAGCCTTCCTTAGGATTTCGTCGTAGAGTTTCCTCTACTTTCACGGCCTCTATTCTTAGATCTACTCCTTACAAGAAACCCTTCAGTCGTACCACTCGAGCCTTCCCTCACCCTCTTCTTCAACTATTTCGAGTTCAGCATTGCCTTGACGTCATCCAGGGCAATGCTCGATCTCTCGTACAACATATTATCAATGAAATTCTCGTAGAAGTCTGATAAAGAGCACAACAACATCAAAACTTGATCCTCGTCCTTGATCTTTACATCAATGGACTGAAGGTCTATTACGATATGATTGAACAGATCCACGTGGTCGCGTATTGGTATGTCAGAACTCATACTTAACTGATACAACTACTTCTTCAAGTATAATCGACTAATCAGAGACTTCATCATGTACAACGACTCTAGTTTCTGCCACAACTCCGGGGCCGAAGTTAGATCACACACCTCTCGGAGGGCCCTGTTTGACAGACCGAGCTGAATCATGCTCAAAGACTTCGCTATAACAAATCTCTTTTCAGCAACCGTCAAGGTCAGGGCTAACGCAGCTTCTCCATCCAGTGTTCCTTCGAGGCCATGCTATATCAGCAAAGCCTTCATTTTGATGCGCCACAATCCAAGGTCGTTTAAACCGTCAAACTTCTCCACCTCAAACCTCGCCACATACATCTTCGGGATTAGCTCTAATACTAGTTTTTTGGGATTCACGCCCGATTGTTAATACCAAAATTTTGAGTGCGACCTCAGCAAAAAAATTAAGAAGTAAGAGAAGAAATATGAACACCGGATATATGTGGTAAAACCCTCACCTGAGGGAAACTTTCACGACCCAGGACAAGCAGTCCACTAGATCAAAACAGGAAATTACAGTTTCGCTGATATTCTTGATCCCATATCCAAGCCCCCATTACACTCTACTCAAAAAAGAGTCTCAACCCAATCTCTCAAGTTTTCACACACTGACGTTAAAAAGAAGTTTCCTCACTCTTTTCCACAAGATTTTATTAAGTCCTATTTATAAGGATCCAACACAATCAGAAAAATATAAGATATCTCCTAAATCATATCCTAAAAAATATCTCAATTTGATCTGTAATGAAATTATAAGAAATCAGAATAATTCAAATTCAAAAGAGGATAAATATTTCCTTCATAATTTCCACTCATCTGACAGATTTTTGGATCCCACAAGTATCCGACTTGATGCAAGGCAATCTCAACATATTTTATATGTACAATCAAAAATATTAATTTTATATATACCAAATGATGTAGAAATTACTGTTCCAACTTTGAATGCTGCTTTGATGATTCAAAAAAAAAGAATTTAAACTAGAGTTTCAATACATAGGGATGGATTTAGGGTGTGTGTGAAGCGATCGCATTCTTGAACTCAAGAAATTCCATAAAATATAACATAAATTTTACTTGGTTTTTCTATTTTTATGAAATTTAACCCCTTTTAATAAATTCCTTGGACCCATCCATGTGAATACGTCTTAATCAGGTAAACAATGATTTGATGATCTTTCAACAAAGTTTTTTCTAAGTAAATTTTCAATGGCAATCAAAGCCTATTTAGATTAAAATGCAAAGTACATGACAGCATCATCTTTTTTCTTATGTCAAAGAACTTTTTATCTTAACCAAGGAAAATTAGGGCTTATGAGCTAAGGCTGTATTTGTCTTCGGCAAAAGATGGAAGAAACAGAATGAGAATGAGTGATTCTGTTAGATAATATTTGTTTTAAAGAAAATGAAATTTGATTCTCTCAATTAGTGGAATTGGATTCCTCTTATAAGGGGAATGTCATTCCTCCCAACCATCAAGGAATGATGAAGTAATTTAACGTCCCAATTTTTAACCTTCTTTTAATATTATATTTTTATTTACATTCATATATCAAACCTATTTTCATATTATATATTTTCAAGTTAATATTATGATAATAAACAAGTATAAAAAGTTTTATTCCATTTCTGATAATATTTTTCTCAAACATTAACAAATAGAGTTGAAATTTATCATTCCATTTTCAAGTTAAACCAAACAAAAACTAAAATTTGTTGTCATTTTTCCAATTCCATCCTATTATGTTTCCGATTCCAAAATACAAAACAAATGACCCCCAAATATAAAATAAGAGATTTTACCACAGTGAATTAGTTAAGGAGGCAAAATATCTTTTCTTGTTAAATAAAATTTCATATTCGAATCTTGTCGACAGAGAGAAATTCACATTTGGAGAGTTTTATCTTGTAGTAGGCTCACCTGACTTGAATTAGATTAATTAGTCATAATCCGTTAGATTTCTAAATAGCGATGTACAAACGGAGAAAAAATCAGGGATTTCTTATCACCAAAAGAAATCATATATTTCCGTATTAGTTGGTTCAACCAAATCATCTGCCCCAATTCTAAGATAATCATAGATAACAAATTTTAAGACTTTTTTAACTGCTTGTTTGGATTGAGGAATTAGAAGGGAATAGTGAGCGATTATGAGGGATAGTTCCTCTGAATCCATTGTTTAGATATTATTCTTAGAGGGTTATAGAAGGATACTAAATTAATTTGATAATTTTATCATTTTTAATGTAAATAAACACTTCCACTGTAAAGATATTTTTGTTTTAAATGTTTCATTCTCTCACTATCACCCCCAAATCCCTAGATTAGAGGGATGGAAGAATTGGAGTATTTAGTGTGCAATATATAATGAGTTAATTGTATAAATTTCTGTTAGGTCTTAACACGTGTAAATCTTCATAATTTTTGAAGATGAACTTTACACATGTCAAGCATTAAGCAATAATTTATATAATAAACTTAACATATTACACACTAAATAATAAATCAAAAAATTGTGTTTTAGAGAAATTTGGGGTTATTTTATCCCTTCAAAGCCCTCCTAAATAAGTTACGAAAAAATGATTTGAATCAAATCTCTCCATTTAAACAACCCGTAAAAGAAATGTAAAAAATATTTTTCCAAAAGAAATAAAAGAAAAATTAAAATAAAAGGATATAGAAGTATCGTACTGATATAGATGGGATCGGAATCACCAACATAGAGAGCCTATCAAGAGGTACTGTCTGCTTTGGGTGGCGTCTCGACTCTCACAATTTTGTCTAAGAAAAGGCACTTCTTAAGGAATAGGGGTACGCATGAATTTATAAAAGAACTCACTTCACTGTTACCTCTCCAATATAGAATTAGTTTCTATCACACATCATTCGAAGAAAGAGATGTCGAAGTTTAGGTTCAACTCTCAAAGAGGGCGGCCGCACTGTCGTTTAAAGCAGACAATACCTCTCGATGTGGGTCTCTATGTCAGCAATTCCAGTCCCATTTACATCAAGTATAAGTTCGAACCTTTTAATTTTAGACAAGAACAACATGAGTTGAATTATACCCTTCCCTTTTCTTTTTTTTTAAACTCTCCGAGGAGATGTAAATGGGATACACGGCAACCTTTGTCGTACCACATCGGCCCGCATTTCGTGGCTGGAAACATCTCTTGTCGGTGAATCTGCGTTCCACATTTTAAACCTTTGCACGGTGACCCTCATCGGGTGAAACATGCTTTCATTTCCGCCCCTAATATTAGATTCTGTCACTGAGACCACGGATATATCACCACGTGGTGCCCCTTCTCGAAGAGCGCACTAAATACTCCCTCCACTGAAAGCGTCCTTTTATCCTCTGCACCAACCGGCAAGACCACGTGTCGCCTCTTGAACAGCAGAAAGTCTCGTTTGCAACAACTATGCTATGTAACCGCAGTTACCAGGTGATAAAATTTGATTGTCTCAGGCCTTTTATGAAAATAATTTTAAATTAATTAAATTTTACCGGTTGATAAACTCTGTTATATGATATATCCGTTATTTAAATCATGTGTGTCTGTTCGCTCCATCGGTGGTTGTTCAGTACATAGACAAAAATATAACACACCATTATTTACCCAAAAAAAATGTCCATGGAGGGAAGGTGTGACTTTTTGCCTAAAAATAGTAGAAATATGAGAAAATAAAAAAGATATGAGAAATTTTATTAGTAAAATTAAATTTAAAAATTTTTAAATTATATGACAAATGATACAAACAGTGCTTAATTATCTTTTTCAATGGAATTGTTTTTCTTCACCCGAGAATCTCCTTTTCTGACTTGCCTGACACCCTCCGCTCTCCTATTGGTCGAGGGGGCTCGACCAATAAAAATGAACCATTTCTTCCTTTCTTTTCGTATCGGGTCACACCGTAAAAGTTCCACCCAATCACGTCTCGCTTGTTCTCAAGATTTGCCCTAGACACGTGTTGGGGCGACTCTCCCTTCAGTCTTTCCATGATCAACGCCTCCCAGGAAGTCGAGTTTGGTGAGGGAGAAAGAGACAGCAGTGACGCCGCCGGAGCTCGTAACTGATCGATGGATGCCGGTGCAATGGACGACGACACGATCGTCAGGAGGCTTCTCCTCAAGTTCCGGCCGATAGCACCGAAGCCGGTCTGTAGTCAGAGCTCGACGGGGAGTTCCGGGGTGAATGAGCTCAGGAACTCGCCGGCGGCCGGTAAGGTTAAATTCCAGAAGAGGAAGTACGTTCGAAGAGGAGAGAACAATATCAAGAAGACCTCGGCGAGGAGGACGGGAACTTTTTCGAGGCGAAAGAAGGAAGACAGATCGCCGGAAGAGGAGAAAGAAGGTAGAAACGTGGCCGAGGAGGAGGAGGGGAACATGAATACTTTCCGATCACTTCCCGAGAAGGCCGAGGAAGAACCCAACGTCGCCGGAAACCTAGCTCCATTCTCATTACGCGGATCGGATCGGGTCACGACGGGGCAAGCCTCCGATTTCCTGTTCGATCGTCGACCGTCCGAGGGTTCCTGCATTTTCGGGCATCTCGACCGCCGATTATTATTTCAACCCCCGGATCGGCCGGCGATGGTGCAAGAATCGGGACTTTTAGGGTTGAGAGTGGTGGCTCTCGTGGAGACCGTCACGGTGGACGGCCTGACAAGCACCGATCCTGGCGAGCTCGGCGGCTCCGACACGGAGATAATAAAGAACCTGGGGCTAGACAGCAGTCCCGGGTTCATATCCGACTCGTCGGATCGAGTCCGCTGGGTGAACGGAGCTTTCAGGAGGATGATAATGACAGCCATGCTGGACGGTCAGGGCTCGCCGCCCCCGCTTCTTCCTCTGGAGTCCGCCGTGGTGCTCGAGGCGAGAGGCGGCGAGCTGCCAGAGCAGTGCCGAGCATTCTCGGGTCGGGTGCGGGTGAAGCTCCGGCAAGAACAGCATCGGGATCCCGGCGATGTCAAGGACTTGTCTGAGAAATGTGACTGTAAGTGGCAGCAAGTGGTTCCGTGTGATGTGTGGAGAATGGATTGGGGAGGTTTTGCATGGAGGCTGGACCTCGGAGCCGCTCTCACCCTCGGCCGTTTCAGCTGGAAAAGCTTAAAGTCGACCGACTAATTAAGCGGTGAGCTAACAACTTTAGCCCTCCGAGGATCAGGTATGATCTTCTTCTTCTTCTTGTCGTTGTTTTTTTAAAAAAAATAAAATAAAATTTTCAAATATGCCTTTTTTTCTCCTAACATATGAAATTTTTTGAGCAAAAAATATAACGTAAGAATTAACTGCATTTTTTTGGGTTTTTTAGAGCACACTAATGGTATCATAATTTAGCCTCGATGGACAGACCCGCCAGTAAAATATGCAACATGTCAGTTCCAGGGTTCGATTCTCCCGGATTGGTATTGGGGGATCAATGGTGAACTTGAACCGTGTAATGCACCGTTCAGTGAAGTAGTCGATTATTATTGCACATGATATTATCGATATCAAAAGAAGTATCAGAATTTATGGATTCGAAATAAAACTTTCTGGAGTGGTGGGTGGCATAAATTTGTACATATAATATAATTTTCTCCAATTACTTTTTATATTTTTTTTCCTTATTTTTATAAGTTGTTATTATCTCCGTGGGAATCAACACGTGTAAGTCCTGTTGTACTCAGTTTTAGTTTACTCTTCGATTCCCCGGTCACTCCAATTTCAATTGCAGCTGGATTTTTCAAGTTTTTTACAATTCAAATCATCCCGATTTTTATTATTAAACATTATTCTAATTTTGATTTATTATATATCTTATTAAGCATTTTTTGTATCTTATTTTCGAATTTTAAAATTACAGCTGTTCGGATTAAACATTTTCTGATTCATTTTCCGAACCACATTATCAGTAGGATGAATGTTTGTGTGTTTAATTTGTTCGAATTTTTTTTGAAAAATATATCGAAAAATTTCCCGTGTGGTGTAGTTTGAGGAGAAGAGGAAGAAATGGCATTGATCGATGACCAAACCCGCAGAAATAACGAATATTTCTTTATTAAAAGTCTCGGAATGATAATAGTGATTATATCTTAGAGAATGTGAAATAAAATTATATTCCTAATATATAAATAATATATCTGTCTATCTATATTATTATTATTATATCATATTTGTTTTATATATTTTATATATTATTATATGTAGACGTTTTGAATGTTTGATCTTTTTTATTTTTTATATTTGCCAGCAAATTAAAGTGTATTTATATATTAAAATTTTTATGCGTGTCATAAATTTTATATACATGCATATATTTTATAAAATTCACCAAATTAAGGATAAAATAATAATTTTATTCATTTTTCTCTCATTCAACATCTGCGATCATATTAAAGATATCTTTCCTTCGTCGCTCGAGATTCCCAATGTCATTTCATATCTACAATTTCTTAGCAGTAAAAATGTCATTTTTTATGACCAGGAATTTAGTCCCCCGAGCTCATGAACATTCCAGAAGCTCATGAATCTGGGTCAATTTACGTACAAAATATATGTATGAGTGGCTTCACCAAGAACAATGCGCTGAAGAGAGTTCGTAAATTTGAATAGGTAAAATTAACATAATATATTGATAACAAATGAAAATGTTCTACCAATTATTGTATTTTAATAAATTTTAAATAAATTAAATTGTAATATATTATAAATAAGTTATATAATTATATAAAATTAATATAGAATTTCACATTTATTTATTTTTATTTCCTTTTCGTGTGTAGCGTGGGTATGTGCGTCGTATGTGTATGTATATAGTTATGGGTATCTTTATTACATCTATGCTTGTTTTTAAAACTCAAGAAAAGTAGAGAATGCTTCGTCGCTTCAGAATGAACGAATTTAAAATATATTATTTTTGCCAATATAAGTTATATTGTTTATAAAATTATAATTTCTAATATTTGGACTTAACATGTAAAATTGTTATCTATACTATTATATGAAAATATTTATCTATTTTAATATCTTTTTTATTTTTTATATTTGACATTTACCTAATTTATGACATATATATGTTTTATAAAATTATTTAAATTAAGGGTAAAATAGTACTTTCTGCTATTTTCTCTTCTCACTTTACATTTAGGATTTAAACAACAAAATTTTTTATTAACAACTTGGATTCTCACTCTATAATCTAATAACAAAAAATATTTTATCTATTTTTAATTGTAAGTTAAATAATTTATCATTATTTTTAAATAAATTTTCTGAAAACGTAAATAAATTTGTAGAATATAATATTGTATGTTATTATAAGTTAACACAAATTTATTTTAAATAAATTAAATTATAATACATTGTAATCAAATAATTTAATTATACGAATTTATAATAATATCAATTTTTATTTGCTTTTTGTCAGGAGTAAGGGTCCGTCTGTAGTTTAGCACTTTACCCAAACTTTAACTTAATTGTAACTCAATTATTGAGCATTTTCTGTGCGGCTGATGTCATAAATAATATCATAATTTTAAGCCTTTTGAGTTTTTCAAACATTACATTTTCTGATATGAGAGAGCGTAATTTCAGATTTTTTGATCACGTGATAAATAAGGAAAACCATTACCCACGTCACGATTAAACGATTTAGAATTTTCAAGGAGTTTATAAAAAGATTCGATTTATATCAACCTAGAGCTTGAGTTTATTTATAAATGGTAGTGTTTAATTCTTGTTTATATTCTAAAATTCCTTTTGTTAATTGTTCGATGTGGCTTATCCTCCACACGGCTTTTCACGTAATACACGCCTTTAATGACTGCCATCGAGCTGAATATTTTACTTCACTTGGACGAAAAGGAGACAGCTAACCGTGAACCGGATTTTCTCTTCCATCTCCGGGTTACAAGTAATACAAGTTGATTTTTCTTCTATACTCTATTTACTGATCAAGATATAGACATTTTTATTCCGGTTTCAAGCATTTTTATTAGCTGGCCACTGTTTGGAACTGGCCCTAAAGCGCTCTTATGACTGGTCGGAGCCCTCCGGTTCCGGTTCAGCACGACGGGTGGGCAAATTTTTTGAAAAAATAATACATAAATTATTAGAAATCATGATAAATTATAATTAAAAAATTAAATGCACTGTATTTTAAAATGTGTATGATCTTACACACAAACTAATTGATGCATTTAAACTTTTTTTCAATTATCGGTTCCGGTTTGGAGCCGCCGGCCTGGAACTGTCCCTTCATGGATTCGGGTCAGTTATAGGCCTAACTTTTCTTGCTGTCGGTTCACTTGATTTGGGTCGTTGAGCCCTCGAGCCGCATCGGCTGTACGTACGTAGAACATGTTCATCGTTGGTTACCCTTCGTTGGTTTAATCGCAGGAGGAATATGATGCGAGCACGTGGCGAGGTCGTATTTGCGGCAGACAGCAGTACGATAAGTTGAAGGTACGAACAAATAAATGAGAAAGGGATCCTTGAGAAAATCTCCAAGCGTGGATCGGCTGACATGTGGACTGATGTTAAACCGCAAACTTCGTGCACTACTCAAAACCCTTTTTAAGCTGTCCAATGTAAAAATTCTGAAATTTTAAGTTGGATTCAAATATGGAAAAATATTTGGTGCAGGTGTTGTCGTTTTCAATTCGCGATAAGAAAAGTTAAGGTTACGTGTTCGTGGGTGCACTCGATGTCCACTTGCTTTTCTCGCACACTTATTTACTTTCAAACGTATCGATTGTTTAGGAAAAAAAGGTTTTCTTCAAATATCTCATAGATATATATATATGTGTGTGTCTAAATTATCTTTTTTTTCCACTAATACAAATTACTTAAAGGAGAAATGGGTGAAAGTATGGTTAGTTTTGAAAATAATTCGTGAAATACAGTTTATTTGAAAATAATTATCATATTACCATTTTTTAATCGTATTTTGAAGATATGATTTTATTTTTAATGAACTGTATCTTTAAGATGCTGTTTAATTTCTTTTTTTTTTTCATATCCAGTGAAGATGTGGTTCCTTTGTTCCTTTTTTTGTTTTGGAAAACACAAACAGCATGTTGAGGAGGAGAGTTATATTAAATATTTAGTGTGTAATATGTAACGGGTTCGTTTTGTAAATCTCTGTCAGATCTTCACACATGTAAAATTTTTACAGTAAATTTTATAATTATAAATACCTTAACAGTAATTTATATAATAAATTCTTATGTATCATCTATTCACAATTTACTCGAAAGCTTTAGGCTTATTAACATTTTTAGTAGTCAATGTACGACATATAAGAATTTGTTATATAAATTACTATTCAAGTATTGATACTTGTAAAATTTACTCTTAAAATTTTATAAAAATTTTACATGTAAATATTTGACAGAGATTTATAAAATGAGCTCATTGTAAAATTAATGTATAATATACAATGAGCTCATTGTGTTAATCTCTATCAGATCTTTACATGTGTAAAATTTTTACAAAATTTTAAGAGTAAAATTTATAAGTATTAATACAATAATAATAATTTATACAATGAATTCTTATATATTATAGTGTGCACTAAAGATTTTTAATACTCCAAAGGCTTTCACATAACTTCTCAATGTATAACACATAATAATTCGTTGTATAAATTACTATTCTTGTATTAATACTTATAAAATTTCCTCTTAAATTTTTGCAAAAAATTTACACATATAAAGATCAAATGGAAATTTACCAAATGAACTTGTTGCATATTACATTAAATATTTAGTATACCTCTCCCCCTCAACATACTATTGGTGTTTTCGAAAAAAAAAAAAAGATAAAGGGAATCACATCTTCAAGATGGGGTTCGCTGGATATAAAAAAAAAAGAAGAAATTAAACGTCATCTTCAAGGTACCGTTCATTAAAAATAAAATCGCATCTTCAAGATACGGTTATGATACTGTTATGAAATAGTAATCTGGTAATTATTTTCAAACGAATCGCATTTTACAAAATATTGTTAAAACAAACAGTATTTTCCCTCATTTCTACCTAAAGCATGGGGATTCCCCCTTTTTCACATACAAAATATTTTGAAGGGTAAAAGATTTTTTTAATCCTCAATTTTTTAGAATTTTATCATTTTCATCTTATGTCTTTATTTTGTCAATTTATATTATCAACTTCGAGTTTGTCTCACTTTGGTCTTATTGTTATTTCTTCCAACCAAAAATAATTAAATATATATTTTATAAAAATTAAAAAAAATAAAAAATAAAAATCAGACGAGAAGCAGGGAGTACGATCAAGTTGTTCCTGGTTTAGGAACTGTTAGCTATTAGTAAGTGTTTTCTCTAAAATTAGGACTCACTATTACTCAAAATGAGTCAATTTTTTACCGATAATGATCACTAATCAATTAGTAATCAAGAATGAGTCTTAGTTTTAGAGGTGGTGTGGCTGTTGGTTATGATCGACCGATATTTTTTTCTTTCCGCTGGCTTTTTTCCTTTTTTAGTCATGAAAATTATTTGTATTAAAATGTTATTTTTTATAGAATATATTTTTTGGATGAAAAAGTATCGATAAGATTAAGGTGATAAAAACTCAAAAAATTTATAAATAAATGATAAAAAAATATAGGTTAAAAATGAAAATGGAAAAAAGCGCCGAATGTTAAATATTAAAATATTTTTTTTCAATTTTCTTAAAGCAAGCCCTGTCTAGTATATTTAATTTACAAATAAATAAAAAAAATTATGATTTTAGTTAATGATTTTTTTTCACATGCATTATTTGATATAAAAAATTTAACGGATCACAACTAATTCAAATTCAAGATGAATAAGCTAGCCCATTAAGGGATTCTCTTTCGAATCATGAACTTTCTTTATTCATAAAACTTGAATACGAGATTTTGTCTATCCCTTATTTGGTTGGAGTTAAAAGCAAGAGATTTAGATGTATGTCTGACAAACTGTATCTTATCGTATTGAAACATGTTGTGTCCAAACGTGTCATATCTAAACGTGTTCGGGTTAGAAATTCCGATGATCTGCACATGAAACATTTATTTTTTGTGTCTAAATATGTTCGTGTCTAAACGGTCGTGTTTAAACCGGATTGACCCATTTAATGTGAAATGTCGACAATATATAATTATGTTCTAATAGTATATGATATGATTGCTAAAATAATAATATTTATTGATAATTAGTATAATAAATGAGTAAGATTAATCAATTATTGATCATGTAATATCATTTTTAATAACAATAATACATAGAATGCATGTAATATTCTATATATCCTAAATTTTTCACATATAAATGTATTAAATAAGTCTATATATATATAGTGAATACATTTAATAAACTTGTTTAAACATATATTGTCGTGTTATACCGGTTCAAGTCTAGTTAAACACGCTTATTTATCGTGTCTATACAGGTTCGTGTCTAAATAGGCTTGATCCAAACTCAACTAACTCTGTGTCGTGTCGTGTCACGTCGGGTCATCGTTTACCAGACTTAATTGGATGAGAAGGGAATGGAGAACATGTAGAAGTTACATAGCTTATCGATAATTTTTTTTAAGAAAATTATTATTAATAAGCATACCATTTATAGACCAAAAATCCTTTATATGAAATTAGTTTCCTTCCCTCCTTGGAACCCTTTAGCTAAATACCACATAATATTCAAAAGTTTTAATTTAATTATCTCATTAAAAAAGAATATTATTTAATAATAATTTTTCTCTATTTATGAGATTTTCTACATCAGTAATATCGCATGCTTTTCATATGTGCATACCTCATGCAGGGAAGTGTGCACATATATCATATACAATCCTTCGGTTTTTGAATTTTTTTCATTTTTCATATGTACTCTCAATCTAATTTACATACATATTAAAATGAAAGACATGCACCCGTTTTATAAAAATATTTAGATTAATAATAAAATAATAATTTCATTTATTTTTCTCTCGTTACATTATCTAGGATCTTATCAGTTAACATATTTTATTAATAGCTCAGATCCCCATCTCACTCCATATGTACCATTTTAGCAAAAAAGCCTGCCAACTTTTTAGAATGAACGATGTGAAAATATAAACCTGCAAAATAAATTTCTATAATATACCGATGACAACTTAGAATGGTTTGTTTATTACTGTAAATAAATAATCTAATTACATGGGTTCATCTCAGTACGGTGCTTATGTTTATTTTTATTTTCTTTTCGTCCAAGTCTGTTATATATAGGTACACAAACATGATATGTTAGACATGGAATTGTGCGATGCATGGAAGTAAAATAAAAATATACAAATATAAAATACTAGAATGAACATGTATAATCGGATTGTTTATTTAAAATTTTAGCTACTAAAGTTATAGATATGGAATGATATGAGATGGAATTGAGAATCTGAATAGGTAATAAAAAAATTTTACCATTAAAATTGTAGATATGGGCTAAAGAAAAATGATTGAAATTATTTTTTTTTATTAATCTTGAGGATTTTTTCAATCAAATGCACGTGTCTTATATTTTAATATGTAAATTAGATAGGCGAAAAATATGAAAAATGAAAAAAAAAAAAATCGAACCTCCCAAATGCTTGCATATAATAATATAGATAGGTATTAAAAGAAATACATGTATTACACGGGTTAATATCTAGTATATTTAAAAAGTTTGAACTTTCGAAAGAGAATTATCATTTTATTTGGAAAAAAAAATTGGTGACGTTATATTGAAAATGTCAGTATTGGGCACTGATTATTTAGTTCATTTCATGTATTTTTCAATAAACATGAAAGCGGACACATTGCAAAACGATGTGTTTGGATTGCCATTATTACTATCATCTTTTTTTTTTTTACTTGTTAAAAATTCTAAAGCAGCAAAAATTAGAAATTTATAATAAAAATAGTAGAATATAAAAAAGGTTTATGAAAAATGGGTAGGCTCTTTAAAGGTTGAGAATAATAATTTCATGTATACTGTGCATGTAATTATTAATTATATTTTCAATTGTAGAATTTAATTATTTTTTTATTAATAACTGATGATATTTCATGTGATTTTACAATGAAGTGTTAATTTTTATAATATTATTAACTTTTTTGAAAATATATTATGAAAAATAAAAATATTTAATTTAAAAATTCACAAATATTTTTTAGTGGCATTTATACTTTTAAAAGAATTTACAATTTCACCATTATTGTCTTTTCGGTTATGGACTAAAAATCTATTGATTAAGGGTAATTTTCCAAATTTAAAAAGTGACCAACTAACTTTTTTAATGTTTTAAATTAATAGAAATAAGTTGAATACGACATCTTAATATTCTAACTTATAAAAAAAAAAAGGAACATACAAATCTTCCCAAAATAAAATAATCAAACCTACGATTCAGAATCTAATATAAGAACTTACAGAAACATGATCGTCGAGAAATTCTAGGTTCTGAGAGAGACTGGAGCTTAGAATTAGAGGTGTAAAAGAGACGGTATGAATTCGCAAATAGCTCGGGCTCGACTCAATAAAAGCTGGAAGTTGGCTCGATCTTTGTTACAACAGATGTCAGATCTCGCATAGCAGAGCAAAGGAGAAGAACCAATTATCAGAAGATTAGGAGGAAGACGAAAGAGAGGAAGTATGTATAGCTCTCAGCTAAAAATGTATTATTGACTGAGGCTCATCTCTTTTATTTATACTGAAGTCTGTGTCTGTTACATTCTTGTTTTCAGTTGTAACTGCTACATTACTCTTAACAGACTTAAGTTATTCTAATTCCCTACTATGCATGTTCCTGCACCCGCATTCTTGTTATAAGACTCCCCCTCAAGATGGAGAATATATGTTTAGTATTCCCATCTTGTTGAGTAACTTGTGGAACTGTCCTGGATGTAAGGATTTTGTAAGCAGGTCTGCCAACTGATTTTGGCTTGAAACATGCATTGTCTTCAGTACTCCTTCTTGAATCTTTTCTCGTATGAAGTGACAGTCCAACTCGATGTGTTTGGTTCGTTCATGGTAGACCGAGTTTGCTGCAATGTGTAGTGCAGCAAGGTTGTCACAGTACAACAGTGCTGTATCGTGGTGCTTGACGTGTAGATCCTTTAGTAAAGTTAAAAGCCAAGTGATCTCACAGCAGACATTGGCCATAGCTCTATATTCTGCTTCGGCTGAAGATCTAGACACAGTGGCTTGTTTCTTTGACTTCCAGGAGATCAAAGAGTCTCCGAGGAAAACACAGAATCCAGAAGTAGATCGCCTGGTATCGGGACAAGTTGCCCAGTCGGCATCAGCGAAAGCCTTCAGTTGTAACCTTGACTTTGCTGGAAAGAATAGACCTTGTCATGGTGCCCTTTTTATATATTGTAAAATTCTTCTGGCTGCATTCATATGTGTATCCCGGGGAGCAGCAAGAAATTGGCTTAGCTTGTGGACCGAGTAACTTAAATCAGGTCTCGTTATGGTAAGGTAAACCATTCGCCCTATGAGCCTTCTATAGCTTGATGGGTCTGTTAACAACACCCCTTCATCCTTTGATAGTTTAAGGTTCGGCTCCATAGGTACTGAGGCTGGTTTGCTCCCCTGAAGACCGGTGTCCTGCAATAGTTCAAGGGCATATTTTCTCTGGCAAACTGAAATCCCAGAAGAAGACCGAGCCACTTCAAGCCCCAGAAAGTATCGCAGATCACCCAAATCCTTGATTTTGAAATTCTTTTCCAAAATATCCTTCGTTGTCTGCACAGCCTGATTATCATTGGCAGCGATAATGATGTCATCAACGTAAACTAACAGGGCAACAAAGGAGCCTACAGAGGTGGATTTCGTAAAAAGGGAGTGATCCCCTTGGGATTGCCGAAAACCAGCTGCGAGAAGTACATCGGAAAATTTGTGAAACCATTGTCTTGATGCTTGTTTGAGTCCATAAATGGACTTGTGTAGTCTGCAAACTGCATTCGAAGGTAAGGACTCCCCCTCACCTCGGCAGTATCCTGGAGGAAGGGCCATATACACCTCCTCATGGAGGTCGCCATGGAGAAAGGCATTAGACACATCAAGCTGAGTAAGGGACCAGTGGTTGACAGCAGCCACTGATAATAACAGTTTCACGGTGACCAGCTTGGCGACAGGAGAGAAAGTATCGAGGTAATCAACTCCTTCCAGTTGAGTATATCCCTTGGCAACCAGACGGGCTTTGTGTCGTTCAAGGGAGCCATCAGCATGGAACTTAGTCTTATAGACCCACTTACAACCCACAACATGCTTCCCGGGAGGCAAAGAAACGATAGACCAAGTATGATTGTTCTCCAAGGCTTCCAGCTCAGTGGTCATAGCCTCCTGCCAAACCTTCAATCGTGCTGCTTGCTGATAAGTGTGAGGTTCAGGAATAGAGGAGATGGACAAAGCAAAATGTTTGTAAAGGGGGGAAAGTCTGGAGTATGTGAGATGGTGAGACAGAGGATATCGAGAAGAGGAAGAATGGTCAGAAGCAGAGTAGACCTGATAGTCAGAGAGATAACTAGGAGGTTTAGAGACTCGATGAGGTCTCGTAGATGGAGGGATATAAGAATCTGATGGTGGAAGGGGAGAATCCTGGGAGGACGGTGCAATGGAAGATGGAGTAAGTCGAGTAGGGTGATCTGATGCTACGAAGGAAGGAGATTGAGAAGATTCTGTTATGATGGAAGGGAGAACTCGATCATGAAAGATATCTAAAGAGGACTGATCTGGGATATTGTTTTGGAACGGAAAAATATTCTCATGAAAGACAACATGGCGGGAGATAGAGACTTTGTTGGTAGCGAGGTCAAGAATTTTGTATCCTTTGTACCCATAGGGATAACCAAGAAAAACACATGCACGCGCACGAGGAGAGAATTTTGATCGGTTATGTGAAGAGGTGCTGCCATAGCACAGACACCCAAAGACTTTAAGATGACTATACTGAGGCTTCTTCTGATGAAGGGCTTCAAACGGTGTTCGATTGGACAAAAGAGGAGTAGGTGTGCGATTAATCAAGTAGGCAGCTGTTAGAATACAGTCTCCCCAGTAAGGCAGAGGAACGTTAGATTGAAAAAGGAGAGCTCGGGCAACATTAAGTAGGTGTTGGTGTTTACGTTCGACAACAGCATTCTGCTCGGGTGTTTCAACACAGGAATGGAAACTCATGATCCCTTTGGATGCAAAAAACTCGTGAAAGGACAGTTCTGCTGCATTATCAGACCGAACAGCCTTGATAGGAGTCTGATACTGAACTAAAATGAGATTATAGAAGGAAGGAAAAACAGTGAGAACATCTGATTTTGTCTTGAGAAGAAAGACCCAAGTTGCTCGAGTGTTATCATCGACTATGGTGAGGAAAAACCTGTGGCCATCAACTGTGGGTACCTGAAACGGTCCCCACACATCGAGATGTATCAAATCAAAAGGATGGGAGGATAGGTGGCCTCCTGGAGGGAAAGACAGCTTTCGTTGTTTGGCCGTGTGACATGTGTGACAGTGAGAAGATAAATCCAACAAGGAAGAAGGAATATGCAGTTCATTATGAAGTAATCGAAGTTTAGCAACAGAAGGATGGCCTAGTCTCAAGTGCCAAACATTGCTTTTGGACAAAATGGGAGTCGAAGACACAGTCGAATGACAAACTGGTTCTGCATCAAGAAAATAGAGGCTATGCTGAAGGCTACCCCTCCCAATCGTCATCCCTCGAGCCTGGTCCTGGATCAGACAGGCATGGGGAAGAAAAATGATTGAGCAAGACAGATGAGAGGTGAGGGAACTCACACTGATCAAGTTGAGAGAAAAGGAAGGAACATAGAAGACTCCTTGAAGGATCAGGTTATTTGACAGAGAGACTGTCCCATGCTGCGTTACTGTGACAGTATGGCCATTTGGTAAAGATAACATGATAGGTTCAATAGGTGTTAAGGAAGAAAACAAAAGTGAGTTACAACAAACATGATGAGTAGCACCAGTATCAAGAATCCAGGAAGTGCTAGAGGATAGAGGATATGTCTGAGGAAATAGAAAAGAGGCAGGAAAAAGTTTACCAGAGGTATGTGAATGGAGAGGGTCAATGGATTCCGAGGTTGAAGCAGCAACAATCTCAGTTTGTCCTGAGGAATGACCATTAAGTTGAGAACTCAGATATGCAATCATGTGTTGTACCTGGTCGAGAGTATAGGTTCCTGGTGCCAAAGTTGTTGCTGCAGTTGTAGGGGGAAAACGGCTCTGTTTCTCTCGCTGGAACAGAGGTTTCTGATTCATCGGGGTGTGGCCTTGTGGTTGCTGGGCTGAGGGCCTGGGCTTGGGCTGATAGCCTGGGGGATAGCCGTGCAATTTATAACATCTGTCCACTCTGTGGCCCGTGAGCCCGCAATGAGAACAAAGAGGTCTTTCCCGTCGTCCTCGTCCTGTCCCTATTCCGACTGCAGCAATTCCTGGTGCCGGCAATTTTATCGACGATGCAGAGTTCATTGACGATGCAGAGATGTTGAAAGCCATCGTCTCTGAGGGAGAACAGGTGCCAATAGTTCGTTGTCGCTCTTCTTGAATAACTAGGTTAAACACCTTTGAGATAGAGGGTACCGGATCAATCATAAGGATTTGGGCGCGTATTCCAGCAAATGAGTCATTCAAGCCCATGAGAAACTGCATCACATGCTCGTGTTGGATGTAATCTTGCAACGTCTTCATCCCTCCACAATTACAGGTAGGTAAGGGCTGGTAATTCATCAATTCATCCCACAGGATCTTCAGACGCGTGAAGTATGTGTTAACGTCTAGAGAACCCTGTGTTAATTGATTCAGTTGTTGTTTAAGCTGAAAAATACGAGGTGCATTGCTCTGATGAAACCTGGCATCGAGATCCGTCCAAACTTCTTGTGCAGTTTCCAGATAAAGGAGACTATCGGCGATTTCTTTAGTAACAACATTAAGTAGCCAAGATATTACCATACTGTTGACTCTGGACCACAGATCTGCATTCGTGTCGGTAGCAGGAGGCTTTTCCAGACTTCCGTCAACGAAACCAAGCTTATTCTTTGCGTTGAGAGCCATCCTCATTGAGCGAGACCAAGTGTTATAGTTAGAGCCTGTAAGCACATGTGTAACCAGCACCATACCAGGATGATCACCGCTGTGGAGGAAGAATGGATTATGACTATCCATGTGTTGTATAGTATCTGTTGCAGATGAAGAATTTTCTTGAGCCATGGCTGAGATTGCCTAGTAATTGAGCAACGGAGGAAACAATTGCTCTGATACCATGTTACAACAGATGTCAGATCTCGCAGAGCAGAGCAAAGGAGAAGAACCAATTATCAGAAGATTAGGAGGAAGACGAAAGAGAGGAAGTATGTATAGCTCTCAGCTAAAAATGTATTATTGACTGAGGCTCATCTCTTTTATTTATACTGAAGTCTGTGTCTGTTACATTCTTGTTTTCAGTTGTAACTGCTACATTACTCTTAACAGACTTAAGTTATTCTAATTCCCTGCTATGCATGTTCCTACACCCGCATTCTTGTTATAAGAATCTTAATGAGCTCGAGCCTGGCTCGGCTCGGGTTCGTTAGTTAAACGAGCTAAGCCAAACCTAATCATTCAAGAGGCTAAACAAATTTTTTATTTTATGTGAGGATAATGATTATTATTATTTAACTTTAAAAAATAAGAAAATAGTTAACATGATTGCCTCAAATTCTTATTTTAAACCCTTGTTTTGTTTTCTACGCACACACGAAACCCTAATCTTAATTAATTCTCCCTCTCTTCCTCCTTAGTCCTCATTGTTTTATGCAATTGACGCAATAACTCCACACCCGAATTATAGTTTCCTTCTCAGCGCAGCTCGTATAAGCTTGACAGGTCCTCGTCTACTATAATGAGCTGAGCCCAAGTTTAGAAAATTAGGTTGGGCTTGATCCGAGCTCACGAATCGCTGAACGAGCAGAGTTTGAACATTATAGATTCGGTCTCGGCTCAGCTCGGTTGTGCCGCTGCTTACGATGCCAACTGCCAAGGCAACTGTCCCAAGCCTCGGTGGAGCATCTAAATTGGGCCGTTGTATTATTGTGTCAGGTCCATTTGTTTCGGCCCGCATAGTTTGCGCCGAAAATTATTTATAAAAGAAATGCTTTTTCCTGCGAAAAAGCAACCGCCGAAATCATCCGAATGTGGATGCGTAGAAAAATGGGTTCAAACTTTTCATAAACCACAACTCTGCCACTAACGTCGGCTGCAGCTGGTTTGGAAGGTGAGTAAAATATTCGGCGTGTCCATAATGAGTTTTGTATTCACCGTTCAAATCTTGACACATATAAAATTAATTCTCAAAAATTATAAAAAATTTATATGTATTAAAATATAAAAAAATTTATATGTATTAAAATATAAAAAAATTTATGTAATGAATTAATTATATGTTATATGTTGAATATTTACTCGGTTTGAAGTAAACCCAAAAATAAAAATCCAGGCTTCCCCAGCTGTACAGCGTAAAGCCGACCGCGGTAGATCTAGTAGCTTCGACTGATAGATTAGTCTACATTGGCGGCCCACGGTACGCATCCACTTGAACCAATCAATTCTCTCTGCCTCGGCGCAATCCCGCTCTTCTCACGCACCCAGCCAATCACAGCCCGTGTCTCTACTGAACAATATCACAGACGGTGTTCTTAGCCTTGCTCGCGACAGAACTTCACGTTACATTAATCGAAAGGTTGGACCCGACAGTGGAAGTCTTAAGAGACCTAAAATATTAATTGATTAATTAGTAAGACAAAAAAGTTCAGCTGCACCGCACCCTTGCACGCGCAGGCTATCCCGAAACTCTGACCGTTCATTTCCGATCTCACGGCTGCGACTGCAACCGCAACTGTCCGTCGGATCGGGCTGCAGAGGGAATCGACGGTCCGGATGGAGGATAAGTCAACGAAGAGAAAAGCAAGTACGGTACTAAATTAGAGAAGCAAAAAAAATGATCTTATTAAATTATTTTAAGTAATATTAATTATAATAATTAATTAGATAATTAATATTAATTTATTTATTTATTATATTTTAATTAATTAGTTGATATTTTCGCATGTCGCGACGATACACTTACACAATTTCTCATTAGAAAGAGAGAGGCGACGAATCTCTCTCTCTGTACAGTTCGGAAAGTTGATTGAGCTTGTCAGAGTTTTCTTCTTCGTCTCCACTTCTCACCGATCAGCCGAATTAGGGATCTGCTGAAGCTGCCGTGCTTCGCAATTTCTGAGCTCGAAGCTTGAATACATGCGGTTGTAGCATTGGGTCTGGCGGGCTTCTCCTTGCTCGTGTGCTTCGTGGCTGTTGTTGTCAAGATCTAGGGCGGTTCATCTGGTCCCTGCGTTGTATGTCCCGTCGAATTTCTCGGTCTTCTTCGTCCAGTTTGGGTTATCGCTGATTCATTTCCGTTGGGATAGTTCTTGAAGTCTACCGCTCGCCGAGAGATAGAGCTACGGTGAGGGATTTAGGGTTTTCTGTGGTCGCCTGGTTCTTAGATTTGAGCGTCACGACTGCTAATTCGTGCTGAGATTTGACTACTGGAGGTGAATTTTCTAGTATTGTCGTTATGATGATTCTGGTCTGGAATCGTCAGATGCAATCCTCGGGTGCTTGAAAATTTGGGTTCTTCACCTTCGCCTTCTTCCTTGTTTTTGGATCAATAATAGAGCTTGAACTCTCTTCTCCTTCTCTTAGGGTCTCTCTTAGTTGGGAGCTTTAGCTGTGTTATGTGCACTCGATGTTCGAACTTATTGGTGATTTTTTTCCTGTCTGTACTTAGTTGTGCTGAACAATTCTATGTAGAGCTGAAGCTCAATATTTTGGCCGAAGCGATAGTTTCATGCTCAAAACTTCTCATTTGCAGGTTCTTATAAGGTATTGTTATCTGAGCTAAGAGGCTAGGAAGGAGGGGAAGCTCGTCGACTGCATGCTGGGCAAGATGGTGGCCAGAAATAATAATTTCGCTGGCGGGTATTTCCGAAACACAAACAATGCAGCTGGTGAATCAGAAGGATTTGGTAGTTCTGGGCGAGTTGATGCTGAGTTTACTGCTTCCGAGGATTCAAGTGGTCCAACAAGGAAGTGTATCAGTTTGAATTCTGATAAAGGAGCGATTTTCCTCGTCCCCTCTGAAGTCCTTCCCATGTCTAGTATGACAGCATCAGAAAGAAAATCTCTTATACACAGGTTGAAGCTGGAACTTGAGCAGATACGGATCCTTCAGAAGAAACTTGAGTTACAAAGAAGCAGTGCTGTTGCAGTTTCATCATCCAGTGATATTCTGAGTTGTAGCAATGGGCGGACACAACCTGATGCTGTAAGGAAGTCTTCTGCTTTGACTTCGGCTCAGGAGAAGAAGGTTAAATCTCTTGGGGGCAAGGGAGAACCATGCAAGCGGAGTTTTTCGGAGAAGATTGAACCCACCAGGGAGGTTGCTGCGCTTAGGGCTGCTGATGCAATTTTGATGAATCAATGTGAGGCCCTCTTGAAACGGCTAATGTCCCATCAGTTTGCGTGGGTCTTTAACAAACCTGTTGATGTGAAGGCTTTAAACATCCCTGATTATTTCACTGTAATTAAGCACCCTATGGACTTGGGTACGGTAAAGAGTAACATAAGTACAGGTGCTTATTCAAGCCCGCTGGAGTTTGTTGCTGATGTGAGGCTTACTTTCACCAATGCAATGACCTATAATCCACCTGGAAATGATGTCCACATCATGGCTGACGCTCTCAGCAAATTTTTTGAAGTGAGATGGAAAACAATAGAGAAGAGGCTAGTGGTTAGCGAGTCCCAAACTCCAGTAAAATCAGGTCCTTCAAAGGATAAAGAAACAGCCAAGCGACTGCCTCCTGCAAAGAAAAGGAAAATATCTTCCATTCAGTATGAAGTCGTGCCAGAGCCTGTACAGCCAGTAATGACAGATGAAGAGAAGCATGACCTAGGCCGACAACTCGAGAGTATAATGGAAGATATGCCCGAACAAATTATTGATTTCTTGAGGGAAAATAGTTCAAATGGGCGACAATGTGGGGAAGAGGAGATTGAGATTGATATTGATGATCTTAGCAATGACACACTGTTCACTCTGAGGAAGCTAGTACATGAGTATTTGCAGGAAAAGCAGAAGGGCCAAGCTAGGGATGAGCAATGTGAAATAGAGGTAAGTTTCCTTTCATATTGTGATTGAAGGAAATGTCTATGTCAGGGTAATTATGATTTAGTAATGTGGGTTTGATGCAATGGTCATTTATGTTGCAGATATTGCATGAGTCCGGCTTTAGCAATTCATCTATTCAGCCGAGTAAAGGTAATTTCCTGTTGTTTTGTTGATTTTGTAGAATAGAAGGAACCTAAAAACATAAGATTCTTATTAGATATATGTTGAATTGCAGCTAATGGTGATGAAGATGTGGATATTGGAGGGAATGAATCTCCTGTGTCAAGCTATCCACCTGTCAAGAAAGAAAATGATGCAAGCCAAAGAGCAACCATTGGCG
The DNA here is from genome assembly GCA_037672795.1 of Lagerstroemia speciosa. Taxonomy (NCBI): domain Eukaryota; kingdom Viridiplantae; phylum Streptophyta; class Magnoliopsida; order Myrtales; family Lythraceae; genus Lagerstroemia; species Lagerstroemia speciosa. The sequence continues at coordinate 5,800,900 of CM075310.1, forward strand.
TCAGTGAAGATGCATCCAGCGGTAACTGAAAATTTCCCAATGTAGAGTTTGCATTCTGATCCACTGTTGGAAGGATGAGCACCTTGATATCGTTATGTATGTGAAACAAAGCCACCTGAACTATATGTGGTGTTAAGAAACTGTTTATGAATCTTGAAGAAAAAATCCTACTGATAGATGCTGCATAATCTGTAAAGTTACGCAGAGTGGTACCATGTTTCTGAATGTGTTTGGAGTTGTGAATGTGACATTTGTTCACATATTCTGCAGATTCTGACTTGGGCAGTTCTTCAGATAGTGAATCCGATCGTGGTAAAGCTTCAACTCCCAAAAATGAACGAGTATGTTCTAATTTGTTCATTTAGCATTAAAAATTCACTTTGGGTCATGGGAATGACCTTTTAACGTTTATTTTTCTCTCGCACAGAAAACTACAGATTCTGAAGTTCAAAAGGCTGAAAAGCAAAGTCAGTGCCACCTTCTTGATGTAAATCGTAAGTCTTTTGAACCCCTATCTGTAATCTGGGTGCCAGAGAATTTTGCTATCTTTCTTTTTTTTTTTTTTTTTTTTTAAATCACTGTAGAATGAATCAAGAAGCTTTAATAGTCTGCACCGTATCATCTAACTGGAACATGCCTCCTTATTTGAAAGAAGGCTGCCTTAATTTTTTGAATTGATAACTTGGTAATCTTAAGCACACACACACACACACACACACACACACACACACACATCTTTGCAAGTTAGGTTGTTGGAGGTCCTCTAAGGTGGTTGTAATATTTAAATAATCTGGATTTTTTCACCTTGCAGAACCAATTAGCGGGTTGGATGACCAGCTTGATCAAGCCTCCCCTCATAAACTAAGTTCTCTTGATTCTGATAGCTGTCAAGATGGTAAGCAAAACCGGTGAGAGATTGATCGATTTTTGCCGGGTGAGGTTCTAATTGATAATTGAACGACCATTGAAGGGGAAAGTGCTGCCAATGAGAGGCAGGCATCACCAGGGAAGCTCTACCGAGCAGCTCTGTTGAAAAGCAGATTTGCTGACACAATCTTGAAGGCTCGAGAAAAGACACTGCCACAGGTTCAAGCAATTTCCATTTAATCTTCATCTTGGAGCATTTCATTTGTAGGTCAACCTGAGTAGTTTGAATGGTTGAAATAGGGTGACAAAGGGGACCCAGAGAAACTGCGACGAGAGAAGGAGGAGCTCGAGCTGCACCGAAGAAAGGGTACCAATTTTTTTTCCTTTGGCTCAGCCCTTAGTGTGTCTATCAAGTTGTCTGAACAAATTTGTTCTGATTGGATGATCTTTTTGATGTGACCAGAGAGAGCACGTCTACAAGCAGAAGCCAAAGCTGCGGAAGATGCAAGGAGGCAATTAGAAGCTGAAGCTCTAGCGGAGGTTAAACGAAAGAGGGAGCTTGAGAGAGAAGCTGCACGTCAAGCCTTATTGAAGGTAAGCAAATCTACACAATCCTTTTCCTATCTCTATATTTCCCTGTGTTTTGCTCTTGCTATGTATCTCTTGCGGTCTGGTTCGATAAATGATTGGAGCTAGGCACGTGAGTTCTAGCTGGATGTTATACTTCCCATATCTACTGGTTTCAATACTGCGTATGAGTTGATGATATTAATCTCTTGAGCTTGATGCTCTTTGGGATTGAGCAGATGGAGAAGACGGTGGAGATAAATGAAAATTCTCGGTTTCTTGAAGACTTGGAAATGCTCAGCACCGTCCCGGGTGAACAGTTGCCAAGCTCAGTGGATGAAACAAGCCCGGATAACAATTCACTGGACCGATTGGGTAGCTTCAAGTTCGGGGGAAGTAATCCATTGGAGCAGCTTGGCTTGTTCATAAAACCGGATTATGAAGAAGAGGAACCTGAGCCTCCAGTGTTCTCGAATCCGGGGAACGATGTGGAGGAAGGAGAAATTGACTAATCTCGGTAACTCATGGAAGAGTTATCACCCGTCTGCTGCCTATGGACTGGTACGGTACATAAAACTAGACAATCCTGGACGAGGACAGCATCTCCGTTTGATAAAATGCCCAAAAAAAATCCCAGAGGAAGAAGAAAAAAAAAAAAGAAGAGGAAAAGCTAGAAAATCTGAGCATGGGATTTGTGTGAACGTGTATGGTGGTAGCAGTTATAATATAAGTTAATGTCTGATCAATTTTGAGAAGGAAGTTGCTGTCGCAATTCTTTTTGTAATTTTTGCCTGGCCATTACGATTAATCTGGTGAAGTTCGGGTAATCCTTCTTGTTGAAGTAGGCACACCTAAAGGGGTATGGTGTGGTGAAGCGTGACATACCTTTGGCATTAGACCGGCATAGGCCGATGTACAAATGGCACATTGTTCCACGCTGCCGTGCATGTGGAGGCAGTGAATCTCGAGTCTAGTGCGGGGAAGACTGACCTGAGCTAGTAATGCTGTTAGTAGGATCACTTACCATGGGCCTATTACATATGCCCAGCTGAATCAGACCTAATTGACCACGTGCCCTTTGGTGAGCCAAGCCTCACTGGGAGAACGGAGGACGACCTAATCCAGGAAATTGGAGGCACTGTCCTGTCACCGAGTAACAGTGCTTTGAGTTGTCTCTCACGTCAATCCCCTGCCGGTGCGGCTTGTTAGGTAGGAATTGCAATGGTTTTTTGTGGGCAGGGCGAGGTGGAGCCCATCCTTTTGTGTTGATGGTAGAATTTCTGGAAAAGCAAAGTTTCTAACCCATCGTTTATGGAAGAACCAGCTATTGAAAAATTTTAACGGTTTATAATGGATGATTTGGATTTCAGAAGAAAGAATTGAACGATTTATAATTATTTCAACCGTTTTACTAGGGATGTAAATAAGATAGTACAATTCGCAAACAGTTCAAGTCAAACTTGATGAAAACCTGAATTCATCTCTACATTAATGAGCTTGAGCTCTGCTCGGTTCGGGTTCGTCAGTTAAACGAGTCAAGTCAAGCCTAATGATATTCGACTCGTGAAACTTGTAAGCCTAAAGCAGCTATTTGGTTTATATAATAATAATAATAATTATTATTATTTAACTTTTAAAAAATAAAAAACATAATCGACTGCTGTCTCAAATTCTTATTTAGAACTCTCGCTTCTTTCTTTCTCACCCATTTACGAAACCATAATCGTAATTAGTTCTCATCCTCTTCCTCCTTAACCTTCGTCGCTCTTTATAATTGACACGTCAACCCCTCACTCGTGCTATATTTTCTTTCTCGGCTGGACCCGTATACGCTCGATGAGCCTTCATTACTATAACGAGCCAAGCCAAACTTAAAATATTGGACTCGACCTAGCTCGCAAATTATTAAACGAGCTGAGCTTGAGCCTTATATATTCAATCTCGGCTCGGCTTGTTTACACCCCTACCGTTTACCTTACAGTACGAGAGAATCTTCTCTTTGTTTAAATTTGGCATATACTGACGGGAGGAGTGGAATTAAATCATCCATTTTTCTTACCAACATATTTGAGAGTTGGAATTTCTATTTCATTAAAATTGTCTTTTTTTTTTTAACACGATAGAACAATCTCAAAATGGGTGATGCAAAGACCGATCCCTAGGTTGGGAGGGTCCATGGAAATTTTCACAGGGATCTCGGCCCGATTGCAGTTTAGTCTCGAGATACTCTTTGACTGGCTCAGGGATATTGCATGGTGTAAACAAAAAAAAAAAAAAAAGAAGTGCAAAATGCTCGTTCTATGTTATACGATAATAACATTTTCTTATATTGACCCTAGACGTTGATTCGCAGTATGTGTAGAATTATCAATTATGTAATTGATTATAAAATTATATTACTTCTATTTTACAATAATATTTTATAATTATACATTAATTTTTATCATTGATAAATATAGAACTAGTAAAGGAAAGTTAGGAAGTAGTTATAAGACAGTTATAATCCCATCAGTAATTTTACAATTTTATCCCCATTTGTCATTTTTATTAGTTAAAAAACATATTTATCGAGGATATTTTAGGAGTATAGAAGTGAGATCAACGAACTCCATTTTCCCATATAATATAGATAAATATAATTAGCAGTCACTAATTGTCTTTAAATGCTATTAAATTGTATTCCATAGAAAACACTCATTTTCTTGCATAAGATTGACATACCTTTCTTGCCAGCCATGATTAATTGAAAACAAGAAGAAAACCAATAGGCTTTCTTATTTTCTGCCTACTAAAAAAATAAATCTAAAATGGGATAGAAATAAGAGATAATAAAGGGACACGTGAACCCCACCAATGGGAATTGATCCTAAAACTATTGCACCAAACCCCAATTTGTTGAGAAAGTCCACGAGTCACAAACTAACATGATTCAGTCATTTTTAGGGCTGTCCGTCTTGTTTTTAAGGTTTTATTAAGGAAATCTTAAAACAGTTGAAATCTTACTAGTTGGTGATGCCACATTCGCACTATTGTTGAAGAAAGTTTTCAGTGGAGCGCTCATACTACTTAAGTAATGTTGATGTGTTATATCAGTCTAATCAGAATTCATTATTTATATATTCTTTTAATTATGGTTTACCATTTATTAAATTTTTTTATTTTTTTACCATTTCTATATTATTTCTAATTAAGGTTTACTATCTATTTAATATTTTTTATATTTTTAAAAGATTTTTTAGCATTTAATTACCATCACTGTGTAACTATTAATTACACGTTTAATTTTAATTGAACGGATAAATTACATCAGTATCTTTTATATTAGAAAAAATTCTCCCCTATATGTGGTGCATCCGTTACAGCAGATTACTCTCTCCAATCTCTCGAAATCAGAAGCGTTTTCCCAACTACCTTTTCACCCGCTTCACTTCGCTTCGCGCTGTCCGCCTTTTTATATAAATGACTCCCTCGCTCAACCAATTCCCCCCACCCCCACAGTCCCATCCCTTTAAAAATCTCTCTCTCATTTTCTTGTCGACCGCAACAAATATCTGTGTCGTCAATGGAGTCCTCCTCTGTTCAATCTCTGCCGCCTCTCCCTCTCTTCATCTCCCTCTTCATCCTCATCTACCTCACCGCCTACTCCGTCGTCTTCCGGAGCTGGAGCGCCGCCGCCCGGCCCGAGGCATCCAGCTGCGCCATCTCCCTCTTCCACGGCACTACCGCCGTCGTCCTCTCCCTCCACGCCCTCCTCTCCGACCCTTGCCCCTCTCCCTCCCTCGCCTCCCCCAACTCCCCCGCCCAGTCCTCCGCCCTCGACTTCAGCATCGCCTACTTCGCCACCGACATCCTCCACTTACTCGCCTTCGCCCCCACCGACATCCTCTTTATCCTCCACCACGCCGCCACCCTCTTCGTCTTCCTCACCTGCCGCTTCGGCGCCCTCCACGGCGCCCGTGCCGTGCTCTTCCTCCTCGCCCTCGCGGAGTCCACCAGCGCCTGCCAGAACGTGTGGACCCTCGCCCGCCTAAGGCGGCACGACTCCGACCTAGCCCGTAAGGTGCTCGACGCATTGTCCCGGCCTTTCTACGTCTTCTATTCGATCGTCAGGGGAGTGCTGGGCCCGCTGTTCGTTCTGGAAATGGTCAGATTCTACGCTAGTGGGAAGGCCCAAGGCATGATCCCCGCGTGGGTGTGGATTTCTTGGATTCTCGTGGTTGTGACCGCCATTTTTGTCAGTGTCCTGTGGATTGCTAATCTCTGGGTTGAATTTTACAGGGAGAAACAGGGTAAATTGGAACGTAAGTTACAATAATTGTTGGGTGTTTTTTAATATAAAAATTTCCCTTTTATGGGGCAGTATAATAGAAGAAAAAGGAAAATAATTATTTTTTTTTCATTTTTTAAAGGTAAATTACATGTATAAATATGTGACCAAATTGGGATTTATGTAACTGGAAAACCATGGTTCAAAGAATACATAAATTTCTGCATTTTGCAAGGCTCAATGCTTAGTCTGGTCCTAACTGTGCATTCTTTTTCCATTTGGGACGAGATTTTCTCGATTGAGGGGGCCAGGGATTGGACCGGGATTTTCATTGGTCGATCCGTCTTATTTTGATCTCATGTCTTTTTGAGAAGTTCATATCCCGATTCGAAATGTTCAATCAATTCGAGATGAAGTGGTCCTGGCTCATGAGTTGTGTGCTTGATGGGATGGCTTATTTATTATTGATAACCAGGATGTGGTCCGCGCTTCACAGCGGGACTGCCTAGGCCAAGCGAGGATTCAAGTGAGGGGTCGTGGGTTCGACAGCTTGGATCACGACCACATAGGATTAAAAGAGATCAGAATCCAGCTATAAGATGAGAAATTGGAGGAATTAGAAACTGAACTGATAGGATGAATTGATGAATTAGAGCACGAAAAAAGGATGTGCAAGATTTGTCTTACAAAGAGATGCTTTGTTTTAAAATGGGAAGATTGAAAGATTGCAGATGTTGAAGGAGAAAGAAGGGGACCGTTTTCAAGTTTGAACATCTCTGATGGTGAAATTTGGTGAGGGCAGGCGAGCGAGGATTCAAGTGAGGGGTCGTGGGTTCGACAGCTTCGATCGCGAACATATAGAACTAAAAGAGATCAGAGTCCGGCTATAAGATGAGGAATTGGAGGAATTGGAAACTGAATTGATAGGATGAATTGAGGAATTAGAGCATGAAAAAGGGATATACAAGATTTGTCTTACAAAGGGATACTCTGCTTTAAAATGGGAAGATTGAAAGATTGCTGATATTGAAGGTGAAAGAAAGAGATCGTTTTTGAGTTTTAACATCTCTGATGGTGAAATTTGGTGAGGGCAAAAAGTGCAATTGCGTAAAAATGCCGAGAAAAGGGGTCGAAACTAGATCTCTTGTATGGAGGAACTGCTAGAAAATCATCGAGCTACCACTCCACTCAAGTTTATAATCCCACCAAATGTTATATATACTAAACTGAAAATGGGACAAGTGTCCAATGCGGCTTGAAATGCATCAGATTTAATATATAGTATATAGATTGAATGAGCTGCTCCCCATTGAAAGTGAGATTTCTCTCTGCTTGTCTCAATGTCTCTCTCTCTCTTTTTTTTTTATTCCTTTTGTGCAAGTTACACTTCTCTCAATCTCTTGGTTTGTACAAGTTATTGGAAAAAATATTAAAAGGTGAATCCAATTTATCGTGAACTTATTAGGGAAAATATTAATTTTTTTTTTCGTTATAAAAATATCGGTACTTTTTTATAATGAGTTTAGATTGGACCGAGTCCACCTAAGAATGTGTTACTAGATAAAGAAGAATTTCTTAAATAAACCTGAACATTTAAGGCAATAGAAGGGACTTAGCTATAGCTAGTAAGTGTTTCATCCTTTAATGACAAAATGTATTATCAATTTTTTGGAAAAATTTATTAAAACTTGATAATACAGTATTTGAACATTCAAAACTCGTTATTTCAGCAAAAAGAGTTATAATTCGAATTCTTCGAATTCAAATGGACGTAACCTCAATTTGAAAAATTGTAAAAGATCAATTATATTTCTTTCTAACTGCAACTAGAAGTAATCACTGAAAAATTACAATATCGGTTATAGCTCTTTTGAACTGATATTACAACCCTTTAAATTAAAATTACAATTTTTTAAAGTGAAGTTACAAATGGAAAATACGATACCGCCAAAATACTGTAGAATCTTCCCAATTTTGAATATAGCAATAAACACTTGCGTGTTCTTTTTCAGGATAACATGTAACATCTTATCCACATATTAAGTTAGTGTTTGACCCTTTAATGAAAAGCATAATATCAGTCTTTCCCTATCAATTAATTGTGTGTACTTTTCACCTTCAGGACAATAACTCAGTGACAAGTTTTTTGAGTAAATTCTAAGAGCGCTCAGATTCCAAACCCTCTGGAGGTCAGCATTCAAGGTTTAATGTGCAGTCTCGGGCTATAAATACAACTTTTAGTGGATTAGTCGGTTGTCACGGTACTAGGCACTATCGATATAAAAAAACTTGTGCGTACTTTTCAAGATAAAGGGTCACATTTTACAAATGCATTATATAACAGAGCAGCATGTGTAGGAATGCAAAGGAGCAAGGCAGACCGGGTATTTGAATACTCGGACGTGTCTTGCACCCTTGGCAGGTCGACCAATGCCTCGACTGGTTTCAATGATTAGAATTCTCACCGTTCAAATGAAATATAATAATTATTATCCGATTTATTAATATAAAAGTACTTACAAATCAAATAAACCTAATTTTAAAATATTCTAGCAATATAATGTAATACAAAGGTGGTTGAGTGGGTCAAAAGACAGATTCACACTGCCCCTGACCCGTGCACGGACCCGGCCCAAGCCGGCGGTTCCGATGCAAGATTGCCATTCCTAACCATGTGTGGAGTGTTGACTTTTAAGGTCAAGTGGAGGGTTCTGCAAGTTAGTGTCTGGTATTCGGTTGGATTAGATTAGGGTTGGAGATGGTTGTTGCTTCCAAGTTGTTTTTTCAACCACTTTCTTGTGGTGCAAGCAGTGCATGGAGTAATTTGCAATCGAATTTTTTTTTCGATATCACCCTTTATTTGCCTTTTTTTGTATTTAATCGTATCCTATTTTATTGTTTATTTGGTAGTAAAAAAAATAAAATTGGCGAGTAATTAAAGGTGCGAGTAGTGGATAATACGGTACGAACCATGTTGAAAAATCGAGATGGCAAATACGGAAATCTAAAAAATGATGCTGAAGGAGTAGGGCATTGCATTTATTAAATTTTATTTTGCCATGTTTGTGATTTGATTCGTACGAGATTCCCGCTGTTTGACATCATTTGCAGAGCAGAACAAACTTAAGAGGAACCTTTCCCTTAGAAAGCATGGACATCATAGAAGACAGCACCAACTCGAGGTCAGATGGTAACGTGTACATACTGAAAATCTCTGATTTTTCTGGATTGCATCGATTAATTATTCGTGTATGAGCCCAAGCTTGAGTTGATTGCTTTGCCGGAAGTCCTAAGAGTAGAACTTGTAGCCCTTGGCCTTAATTATGATCTCCCTCAATCCTCCGATCGGTGCCAGAACCATCAAGAAAAGGCCGAGTACGATGCAGATCTGCAACAACGAATCAAACCGGATACCAGATTACCGTATCGAACATACTGTGGAATCATCATCGGAGTGATCAGGAGATTGAATCGAATGGAACTCAACTTGCTTCGGTGCTCGAACTTACCCAATTAGTCCACCAGGACAGACTGAACCTCTTCGGCTTGTAGATCGCGAGCCACATTATGCATGGAAGCTGAAATCGAGAGGCAGAAGTGAACAACAACATGGAAAATACTAGGATCGATGGGCGACTAAGGTTCAGAATGTTGAGGGATGAAGCTTGCTTACGAAGTAAGTTGTCGGGGCAAAAGCGAACCCTCCAAAGAATCCAAGGAGACCGCCGAAGAAAGGGAACGTGATTGCGACGAACATCGTAAATGCTGTCACGGAAATCACGCAGCGTTACTTCGAATTCGTGGAATGGTTCGACAAGCGATGGAACTAAATGAAGTGATGCTTTACTTACCGACGTACACGGTTCGTGAGACAACACGGAGCAACCTGCTGGGCTTGAAATGCAATTTCTTCACCAGCACCGTCTCTATCATGTCGAAAACCGGCATTGCATAGATCTGCAAAGACGATGGCAGTGTAAATTGTTGAAGAAAATGTGGATCGTTCATGCTCGAACTGTCGAAATCATTAAACACCACCGATGCCCATAAGCAGTGCACAGTGATCCGCTGGTGTGATGACAAGAGGACGATGATCGAGCTTGACTGTACCTGATAGCTTCCGATTACGTGGACAACGACGAACATGTTTGCCAGGGCGATGAGCCAGGCAGGCTTGTCCAGAGTGATCAGGATGTTGTCGTCAACCTTGTTCCCGAACATCCAGTAGCCGATCAGGGCGACAGGGAAGTAGCACAGGGCCACGACGATGTATGCAACGATCACTCCCTTCCACATTGGCCCCTTGGACGGCTTCTCGGGAGTGGACGGGATCGTCGCCTGGATCTCCAGGACCACGTTGTGCCCCGCATAGGCGAATGCTACGTCGCCGAGGGCATTGAAGAAGTTGAGCACGGTCCCGGCTGTCGACTTGGCCTTGTAGCCGTACTGCACGTCCGGCTGGACTCCCTTGTGAACCGACGCGGTCCAAGCAATTGTCGAGTAACTGCACGGTTGATTTGTGTGGATAGATCAATTTTGGTCTTGTGGTAGCAATATTGGACTACGGAAGAATCTGTGTCCTAACAGTTAAATCCCACGTCAATTGGATCGAAGAGGAAATTTGAGTTTATAAGATAATTGAGTACTATCATCTAAGTATCAAAGTAGGTTCATCTGTGGCAATACGCCGGACTCAAGTGTGGAGCTCAGGTCTCATAAGACTGAGACCAAAAAAAAATTTCTTGGTTCAAGGTTAGTAAAGGATAGACTCGTATAATTATAGAATGTAATCACATGTTTCTATATTATGTACAAATGAATATCCTGTTACCATTTTTATATTACAACATACTCATATTAATAGAGATACACTCACCACTGCAATGGTGTGGTGAATTCTGCAATATCCGAACTCTTACATGGTATCTGAGCCAACCGTGTGGGCTCACACCACGCCAGGTCCGAGTGTGGAGCTCGTGACCCGTAAGCCCGAAACCGGAAGAAAAATACCCGGCTCGAGTCCAGTTGTTAGCCCAAGGACGGTAGAAAAGGCCGTCTTGTGGTAGTTGTCCCCCTCACCCGAGACCGGAAGTGAAATGCCCGGCTCGAGGTCAGTTATTGAGGGCGGGTGTTTAACAATTGAAACCCGGTTTATAAGAGAGAGGGTACCACCATCCTATCAGCTTGAGCTTTTAGGATGGATATGGGCCCAACCTCTTGTGGGCCGGGTGGAAAATTTCACATGGGAGTAAAGGATAGACTCGTATAATTATAGAATGTAATCACATGTTTCTATATTATGTACAAATGAATATCCTGTTACCATGTTTATATTACAACATACTCATATTAATAGAGATACACTCACCACTGCAATGGTGTGGTGAATTCTATTAATATGAGTATGTTGTAATATAAACATGGTAACAGGATATTCATTTGTACATAATATAGAAACATGTGATTACATTCTATAATTATACGAGTCTATCCTTTAGTTAGTTGTTCGCCCGAGAACAGCAGAAAAAGCCCGTCTTGCGGTGGTTTGTCTCTGTCAGGGCACATGGACCGAAGACTCAGGCTACAAATCGGCTTTTGGGCTCTCTTGCTGCCCAAGTTACCAGAGTCGAGCTCGAGCCTACCTCAGAGACATGACAGCAGCAGCAAGAGAGACGCCGGAGATGGAGTTGAAGTTGGGGAGGTGTGAGAGGAAGAAGTGGACCGAGGCGAAGATCATGATGAAGTAGGTGAGCTTGATCTGCTTGAGGGATTTCGGGCACACCGTGTCGTGGAACTTCTTGAGCGAATTCCCGCCCGTGACCATGTACACGATGTTCACCCCAACCTCGACCACAAGCTGCTGCGGGACCACGATGTAGAGCCCGAGCTTCTCCCCGAACGCGTACTGCCCGAGCTCGTGGTACCGGTCGAACCTCTTCCCGGGCACCATCTCGTGCATCTCCACCATTTGCCATAGCGTGTACAGCGTTATGATCCAGGACAGGATTAGCACAACCACGCCGGGACCCCTGAAACATTAAACGAATGTCTTGCTCGTGGAAAAGTAGCTCCGAATCATGTCTCGTTTTTTTTTTTCCAGTTTTTTAAAATGCATTCAAAACCCGATTTTGTCGAACTCATCTGGTAGTATCTTTACTGGAGCAGTAGAGAACATTTGATTTAGAACAACTTGTAAAAGGGAAAGAAAATGTTCTGCTAATGTTCTTCAGAGGAAAATAGGCAACTCCTTCTCTGTTAGTTAATCTGAGACGGTGTGGAGGAGGCGAAAAGGGTGTCAGTTACCATCCGAGCTGGGACATGGCATAAGGTAAGCTCAGCACACCAGCTCCGACCATGGCAGTGACATTGTGGAAGGCGGAGTACCACCACCTTGCATTCCTCGAGGATGTGATTGGGAGCCAGTAATCGATCTCCTTCTGCTTCGCTAGCTTCTCCTCTATCTGCGTTCGAAGAATCAAATGACGAAAAACAAAATCTACACGTTACTCCCTTCACGATTTCAGTCAAGGTGTCGAGAACAACATCTATTACTGCTCAAACAGGTCTGGATGGATAGCCTCTAAGGTTGTCGTTTCTGCCTCTAAATGTTGTGATTTGGACATGAGAAAAAATCAGAGGTCTGTAACTGACTGACTGATTATCGAGAGCGTGGAGCTCATGGCCAGCAAGCCCGACACGGGGAAAAAAATGACCGGCTCCTGGTTAGTTGTCAAACGAGCACGGACCAGTGGAATAAAACAAGAGCAGAGACTGTTGAAAAGTTATCATCAAAATCCCGAGACTGTACGAGGGTGAACCACCACCAGGTCAACCACTACCTATAAGCTTAGATAGCACCGACCAGGACCAGCCCTGGATCAGCAGGATCGGTTCGGTTGCTCTGTGCCGGTTGTCTCAAGTCGAGTCACCTTGAGGTTACACAACATACAGCAAGATCTTTGAAAGACACAAACCGTGCGGCGGGTGTCGAGCTCCTGGTCTGCCGCATCCACTTTCGTGGCCATGGCCGGGTCGGTTCTTCGACTGCAAGAATGAACAATGAAGCAGGGGAGGGAGGGGAGAGCACAGAGACAGCTGATGTCGTCCTTCCGATATATGCAATGAATGGACGACGAGGAGGCTGTCCCCGCTGAAGCATACGAGGAGAGGGGCCACGAGGGTCTTGTCAGTATACGCAAGATCGTCACCGAAACGCAAGAGATTCAGCCGAGAGGGCAACGGAGAAAGACATTTGATGTCGAAGGTGACGTTTTGTTTGATCTTGGGAATCGTTGGTTTTAGTAAGCCATTTGCTTCCTAGGTGGAGGTTATGAAAGTTCCATGAATCTGAATCTCCCGGCCTGCATTGTCTTTTATAGGCTAAGGGAAAAATAAAAAATCTCTTGGGTGCAAAATCAAATTCCCTTTATTTTTTAATAAAAGAGGTAGTACGGAAGGAAAAAGGTCTTCAGTGGAACGATCATACAACATAGATAATATTGACGTAATATATTCGTCCAATCAGAATTTGACATATAATCAATAATTATATAATTATGATTATTAAATCTAAAAAAAATTTAAAAAATAAATGGTAAACTCTAATTAAAAAATGTATAAATGGTTAAAAATTATTTTAAAAAATCATAATAAATGGTAAATTCTAATTAGAAATATATATAAATGGTCAATTCTGATTGGACGGATATACCGCGTCAACATCGCTTACGTGGTGTGACCGCTTCATTGAAGATTTCCACATGTGGAAGATGGAATAAAAGTAATATGAAGAGTTCACCGATGAGAATCAAACACGGAATCTATCGGTTTCACGTTGAGAAAAGCGAGTTCATTGCAATATTATTGACAAAGACATGGAGACTCCGAATTCGATTCAGACCGGCAAAACTACCTCTATCATTTCATTCTCCCTTTTTTCCCCCTATTTCTTTCCAGTTACATGACCTTATAATCAAAAGAAGAGGTAAGGGAAAAGTTTGATTTTGCACCCCCTCCAAGTTTGGAGTTATTTCTATCTTTCGATCTGTATCACTGTATTTGAAAATCCAGTAGATCCTAACTAACGCAATTGGAGTCTGGTAAACCCACTGAGAGATAAAACTCTTCCGATGTGAATTATATCAATTTATCACAATCAATTTTACATTATTCCATTTCCTTCCATGAAAAGCCCAATTCCCAGATGCTGTATTCACTACCTTACCCGAAATTATAAGTCAGCTGTCAGCATTGTCACTGTATCACTACCAACACATTACTAAATATTGTCAAACGTAGAATTTTGTCGTTGTGATGTTTCGTGTTGTGATTGGAGTTATTAATAGAGCAAATTCCCATCGTACCGTGTCCCATAGAAGTCACCAATTGTCCAACTGGAACAGTCCAAAGCATGGAGAAAACGCGTAAGAATACCCTACCCTTTTTTTCTTTTTACTGAATCACTAATATACAGAAGTTTAACGAGCTTGACAAATCAAGTTTGAGCCAGGAAGGTCTATTGAGGAGTAAAATACTTCCGAGATAAAATTTCTCTATTTATAAGACTCGATCTCGAGATCTTGATTGAGGGGAACTGCATTCTATCACCTTAACCAATTAAGATCTATATAACGGTCAGTTGGATGGATTGGTTAAGGCTGTAGAGCGCATCTCTTTGCTAACTATGAATGTCTTTTTACTCGTAAGTTCCGTTTGGTGCGAAGGAACTGTAAAAGATAGAACGGAATGGAATAAATTTTACAGGATAAAATGTACAGCACATGGTGAATATTAGTCCTTTTTTTTTAATTTGTTTTGAAACTACGAAGGTATGTAATTATAAGATGTGATTAAATGGACATTTTCTAACCTTTTACATTCTACCAAGATAAGAAAAAGTATGTTCCAATGGAATGCGCGTGAGTAACTCTCGGGAGTGTAATTAAGTAAAATATATGAAATGGAAGGTTAAAACATCCATTCCATTCAAGCGTGCCAAACCTAACTCGGAGGGAATCTCCTGGAAGGTCTGGAATCTTTAACATCGGATGTCAAAACACAAGCCCATTAAACCGCACAAAAGTCATTTGTAACCCTCCTCGCTCACTCCATCTGGGTGGGTTCTGATGACAAAGAAGTCATTTTCAATGTGTGGATCTATTATCTACTATTTTCTGGACAGAGAAATTTGGTTTTATGCTTTGGTGCACAGACTGATCCCCAGTTCTCAAAACTTTCAAGTGTTCAAGAGACATGGTAACGCAAGCCATTCACTGCAGCTGTGTCTGGTCTGGATACAACCCCCTCCCTCCCAGCCCACCCGCAGATCACCAGAGGGAACGGTACTTTGTATGGATGCTGCTTGGGCAGAAAATTCGTCCAGCATTGCAGGAACAGTAGCATATCACATTCAGACCAAGCCAATTTTAATAACAACCATGCACAAACTATGCATTTACATAGGATCAAGCGCCAAGTCTTTCCCTTCTTTTCCCCTCTTTTACATGCATGACAGCACAAACTCGATCCCAAATGTAACATATCGACAAGGGAAACTCGAAAAAAATGAAGCCGTCTAGTAACACTGATTTTATACAAGTATTCAGTACGGTGCGGTAATGGTTCCCCATAAACACAGATCACAGCGATGCAGAAAGACTCGCTTGGAGTAACCTTTTTTCCTCCTGCACTGATTGATTATTCACCTATAAGCTCAAGCTTGGCTCGACATTTCAGCCCCAAGTCCTAATGGTAGAACCTGTAGTTGGCTTTAATTATGATCTGCCTCAATCCTCCAATAGGTGATAGAATCATCAAGAGAAAACCGAGTATAATGCAGATCTGCAAAGATTTGAACCAAGACCAAGACCAGATTATCATATCAAACATGCTATGGAATCGATGTCGGAGTGATCAGGATGTCGTACTGTACTGCTCTTGATTCGATACACGAACTTACCCAATTAGTCCACCACGATAAGCTGAACCTCTCGGGCTTGTAGATTTTGAGCCACATTATGCAGGGAAGCTAAACAAAACAAGCAGCAGAAGCGGGACAGCATGGGGTGAAACAAATCCGAGAAAATAAAACAATGTTCAAAATGTCAAGTTCCGAGGTTTGCTTACGAAGTATGTTGTTGGGGCAAAAGCGAACCCTCCAAAGAAGGCCAGAAGAGCGCCGAAGAAAGGGATCGCGATTGCCACAATCATTGTAAATGCTAACATGCAAATCACCATGTTACTTCCATTCCGCAGTACCTCTAATCCCGATAGCAGTTCAACAAGCACTAGAGCTGAATAAATATAAGCTTTACGTACCAACATAAACATTTCGTATGATAAAACGGAGAATCCAACTGGGCTTGAAATGTAATTTCCTCACGAAAAACGTCTCTATCATGTCAAAAACCGGCATTGCATATATCTGCACAAACGATAACCTTACAAATTATTAAAGAAAATGTGGTGTTCTGTACTCTGACTATTGATCCTAACTGATTTTCATGGCCTATGCGGCAGTTGGAAAAGGATTAGATCCGACAATGATATGATTTGTATGGTATAAATGTTCACTTCCAGATACAACAGGGCATTACTTTAACTGCAATGATTCAGATGACAGGGGAAATGAAGTAAAATATTCGTTCTAAGCAGAGGGTAATGATCAAGCTTGATTTCACCTGATAGCTTCCGATGACATGGATGACAACAAACATATTTGCCAAGGCAATGAGCCAGGTGGGCTTCTTGAGCGAGATCAGGATGTTGTCCTCAACCTCATTTCCGAAGATCCAATAACCAACAATGGCTACATTGAAGTAGCAAAAGGCCACGACTATGTATGCAATGAGCACTCCCCTCCACATCGGTCCCTTGGACGGCTTCTCGGGAGTGGATGGGATTGATGCTTGAATCTCCAAGACCACATTGTGCCCTGCGTAGGCAAATGCAACATCGCCAAGAGCACTAAAGAAGTTGAGAACAGTCCCGGCAGTCGAATGGGACTTGTAACCATAAAGTGTACCTCCCTGAACCCCCTTGCTCCACGAAGCTGCCCAAGCAATTGTTGAGTAACTGCACAGACACGTGTGGGTATATCGAACTTAGTTCCTTTATAGCAATGTTGGACTATGGAAGAATTTGTGAATCGGTGCTAGGAATTTTCATTGATGAATGTTTCTTTGTTACATTGTTCATGTTGTCAACTATGAGCTTGCTTGATGTCTGTAAAATATCCATCAACTCTATAAAAGATTGGCCTATATGCACCTAAAACTTGTAGGTGGCAAAACCCAATTATTCTTATAAACTATGATTATTTTTGTTATTTATTCGATATAGGGATTCAATTCTAAACAACAGCCTACAGTTGCCACATCCCCTTAAAATCCGCCATCTAGGTGAAGAGGGACAATTGAACATACTCGGTTCAATAACTAACCACAAGCTGGGCATCGTTCTTCTAGCGTCGAGCTTACTAGCCATGAGATCTATACTCGGGTCTAGCAATATGTGATCCCACACAATAAACGGCTCTAATATGATTAAGCCTACAAAAGATCGGACGCATATCCATCTAAAAGTCTAAACTTACCAGTGATGGAAACCAAATGTTCTTATAAACCAAAATTCTTTTTATTATCTATCCATTGTGAAATTTAGTTCTCAATAGTGTCCATGTAAGCAGAACTAGCATGCTGTAAGGAGAATCAAGCTGGAGCCTACCTCAGGGACATAACAGCAGCAGCAAGAGAGATGCCTGAGATGGAGTTGAAGCTGGGGAGGTGGGAGAGGACAAAGTGGACAGAGCCAAAGATCATGATGAAGAAGGTGAGTTTGATATGATTGCATTGCGGGCACACGGTCTCGTGGAACTTCTTGAGCGACTTCCCACCTGTGACCATGTACACAATGTTCACGCCGACCTCGACCACAAGCTGCTGTGGGACCACAATGTAGAGCCCAAGCTTCTCTCCAAACGCATACTGCCCAAGCTCATGGTACCTGTCAAACCTCTTACCAGGGACCATCTCGTGCATCTCCACCATTTGCCATAGTGTGTACAGGGTTATGAACCAGGATAGGACTAGCACGACCATGCCAGGACCCCTGAAATGGCACAAGAATAAATGGGACAAGAGAACCATAAGGAAAACATCATTGCTTTGCTTATGGTAAAGTAATTCTTACTCCATTTCTGGTTTTTAATACCCAAAGTGCATTCAAATCCCATTTTTCTCGAAATCATCAGACAACAGAGATGATATTGTTAGCAGCCTTTTTTACTAGTGCAGTGGAAGACAACATTTTATTCAAAATCACTGGTAAAGGGAAAAGAAACTCTTGCTGATGTTCATTACAGAAAAATTAGCACTTTTTACTGTCAGTTAATTTTCTAATTAACTTCCACATCTTTAACTATTCCATTATCATATTTGACAATTCCAAGTTCAGGGAGTCCGTTCGAAGAAAGAAAAAGTGTATTAGTTACCATCCGAGCTCGGACACAGCATAAGGTAGGCTCAGCACACCAGCTCCAACCATGGCCGTGACATTGTGGAAGGCAGAGTACCACCACTTTGCATTCCTTGAGGATGTAATTGGGAGCCAGTCATCGATCTCCTTCTGCTTTGCTAACTGTTCCTCAGTCTGTGTTCGACAAATCAAATAATGAAAACGAAAGATTTTAGGCTCTGTCCTTTGCTTTGTTAAGATGTGAAGAACATTTCATTTATTCCTCGAACGGGTCTGCATAGCCTCTATCTTAGGTTGTTGTTTCAACCATTGAGGCAACAGCTCTATCGATTAACCTTTTGCATAATTTTGGATATTGAGGATATTGAGTTGAGTTTTATTTAGTCATGTAACAGTATTATAGCGAATATCCCGTATAAATATCAAAGACGGGAGGGAGGAAATATTCTCAGGACCTTTTACACAGGAAAAAAAAAATTCTTAAGAGGATGTAGTCGTAGCACAGTAGCACAAGACTCTGATCCACAACCTAAAGGTTCTGAGTTTGATTATTAACATGGGTGTTTAATATCACCAAACAATAGAAGCTCGAGTGTTGGCGGACATGAAATCAATCTACGCAAGCCTGGAGGGAACATATTCGATAATTTAATCTGTGCAAGCATTTCCTTCGTGATACATAATTAGTAGAAGTTCATATTAATCATGTGAGGACGATACTTTCATTACGTCTACCGAAATTTGTCTCAGTCTCCACAATTCTATGGCTCCCATCACATCCCCCCCGTCCCTATCTAAGTATAGGAGGGCCAAGGGCCAATCAGGATCATCACTCCTGGACTCGGCTTTTTCTACAGGTACTCGAAGAGCTTGCACAAGCTAGAACCCAGACAGCACAAGTCCTCAACCCAGTGATCCATGCCACGAAAACCCAATACGCAGTAGGCCACTGAATGGAGCTATAAACCTGTAAAGGCTGCATAATAACCCATCAATGGTTGTAATTAACCAGAATGCTTAAGAGTTAGTTAACACACTCCCTAACAACAACTCTTCCCCTAAACAAGTTATCAAATTTGAGTCCGTGAATTGAGAAAATATAGGAGTTTTACCCTGCCACTGACCCGACTCGATCATGACGACCCTCAGGACATGATGTAAACCGAAAAAGTTAACACACTTCCATAGTTGAGGAGGAGCTAGAGAGACGAACCGCGACACGGCTATCGTGCTTCTGATCGGCTGCTTCGACTCTGACTCCCATGGCCGTCTCCGTTCTCCGGCACCGATGACGACAGGCCAGACAGCGTGAACAATGAAACACGAGAGGGAGGGAAGGTCGCCGAAAGAGGCGATGTCGCTGCTATATATGATTCGACGAGGCTGTCGATCCAGTGAAACCAACGAGGATGTTAGGTTGAGAAATAGTAAGAGGAAATGAACAAAGGCCAGATTGATGAGTATTGTCTTATCCTCTTTATTCCGGGGTACAGGTCCCATTTATATAGGGACGGAGGGGACACAAGCATTTAATACGCATTAAATACACGTCGTGTGCCTTGTAGGGGAAGCATCTTCTGCTGTACGGAAGGTGTCAGACTGAGACGAGTCAGGCGGCGTCAGCCGTACAAAAGCGGCGCTGGCGGTACGGGTGCCATCTGGACTGGCGCGCAGCCACGCCTAAGCGCCGGTCCAGCGGTTTGGGCCTACTTCCTGGGCCTTCGTCTGAGCAAGGCTTCTCCGAGGGGAGGGCCTTGGGCCCGGTCCCTACACTTGCCCCCGAGTTTCACGCGTCGGAACGCGCGGGAAACTGGCTGTTGAAATTTGGAAATTATGCCCAGGCAGGGGGCGACACGTGTCCGGTCAGGGGATGGTGAACGGTCCTGTCAGGGGCAGTGGGAGCGTCGCGCCGCCTTTTGAGCTTCCCGGGGCATTAATTGCCCCTCTGCAGGGTAATAGTCGGACCCCCGTCCTTGCCCCTCGTCACTTAGCCCCGAGCCTCGCATCCCCCGTCTTAGCCCTCAGCCTCCCTTCTCTTCTCCGATCGCCGGATCCTCCGCCTCCTTGCTGCAATGGCCTCGTCAAGTGCTCCGGCTTCTTCCACCGGGAACCCAGGTGACGAGATTTTCGCCAATAAACTCACCCCCCCTCGATTTTTGACCGTTCTTAGGCTAGGGAGAATTGGGGCCGACTTCGCCCCTCGGTTCCCCCGTGAGGGCGAAGAGCCCTCGGAGCCTCGCCCGGGAGAGTTCGCGATCTTTCCTGAGCAGATCCGGGCTGGCCTCCGTTGGCCGTTAACCGAGCCAGTAGCGGCCATGCTGAAGTATTATCGCTTGGCCCCGGGGCAGCTGTCACCCACGTCGTGGCGAGTGTGGACAGCGTTCTATCTGTACTGCCGGGAGCAGAGGATAGAACACAGTAGACTCCTCTTTAGGTTTTTTTACCTGTTAGTGCAACGCTCGGAGGAGGGCTACTATCATTTCCAACCGCGCCGCAAAAAGATCTACGGAGCGCTGGTGATAAACTATGGGTCCACCAACTCCGGGTGGAAGGAGTCCTTCTTCTTCATGCGGGACGCGGAGGGTTGGGAGTGGCGAAAAGGCCCCGAGAGGGAGTTCCACGATGGGGACCCCTGGGGGTCTATGAAAAAGGATGAGCGGGCTAACGCTGAGAAGTTCCGGGGCGTGAAGATTGACGCTCGGAACATCATCACCGAGGAGAATTTGATTAAGTATGGCCTCGTGTCCGAAGCGCCCTGGAGGTGGAGCGTCGATGAGGACATGTGCGGCTTGTCCAAGAACGCCTTGGTAAATTCCTAACTTTCTCTGGGTTGTTTTTGTTGGTTTCAGAGAGGGGCGAATGGACGAAGATCATTGACAAGCTGTTGGTGCAGGAGAAGGCCCTCAGGGAGGTTAGGAAGAGGAAGCGTGAGGAAGAGGAGGACGTGCTTCTGATCTCTTCTTCCGCGGCTGGAGGTCCCGACGCTGTACCCCAGGCGGGGGAGGTTCCCTCCGAGCGGGAATCTGGTGAAAGCGGGGCGCTGGTGCGGAAGCGGCGCAAGATTCGGTTCATCTCCTCCAGCTTAGCCAGCGCCCCTACTCATGCGGCTTCACAAGGAGAGGCTAGCCCCAGCTCGCCTCAGGCCCCTGCCTTGGAGGCTTCGGGGCCCGCAGCGCCTCTCTTCTTGGAGCTGGACTCCCCGCCGAGGGGCCCTAACCCCTCAGAGCCAGCAGCTTCAGCGCCTCTCTCGAGTCCCGCTCAGGGGCAGGGGGATGAGGGGTCGGAGCGAAGGGCTTCCCCTGGAGTGGACCAGGGCGAGGAGCACGCCGAGGTAAGCGACGCGTGTTGCCAGGTTCCTTATTAGAATAGCTTAGCGCATTGCTGATTGCCTCTCTTGTGCAGGCGTCCCTCCCTACAACTGGCTCTCCCATCCGAGGGCTCCTGGGGGACGTGGAGACGCAGCTACGCTTCACCAGGGCACTCCAGCGCCTTGTGGGGGAGTTGCCTCCGCTGGAGACAAGGGATGACCTTTTTGCCCATGCGCGCTACTACTCGCTAATGGTGAGCGCTTCTGCTAGTATCCTGTTTCAAAGTCTGCTAGCGCCTTTGTTTCCAATGGGTTGCTGACAATGCGTTATGACAGGGGGCCATGATTCCTGGGCTGCTGATGGAGACCTGGAGCCAGGAGCGTGCTAGCGTTCCTGAGCTACAGGCTCAGATACAGCGACTTACAAATAAGAGGCGCAACTGGAGGAAGCAACGCCAGAACATGCGCTCCAGCATCCAGTCCTTGGAGTCCCAGGTGGACGCTGCGGAGCAGGAGACCGCGGGAGCCCGTGAAGAGGTCGAGGCGCTGAAGGTGCGACTCGCCTCCGAGGAGGCGGGGAAGGCCGAGCTCCAAGAGGAAGTGAGAGTCCTCAAGGAGCAGCTGGCGCGGGAGCGGTCTGACAGGGCTGCTGAAGAGGGGAGACTTCAGGCGCAACTGCAGGAGTCCGCCCTGGCGCTTTCTTCGGCTGTCGCGGAGAAGTCAACGGAGGTGGCGCGCGCCAAGCAAGAAGCTGTGGAGGAGTACAAGGCCAGCGACTCCTTCACAGAAGAGCTGGCTGCGCGTGGGGGCAGAGCCATAGTGGACTCCCTCCGCTCAGTCAAGGATGACCTCCAACGCCTGCATCCGAGCGTCAACCTGTCAGAGGTCCCCAGCCTGGACTGTCTCCGCCTCCTGGACGAGGCCCGCGGCGCTGCAACTCCATAGGCCTAGGGGTAGTTTGTCAGTAAAACCGTGTAAAGAAGTTATGTAACGCAGTTGCCTTTAATGAATTTGGCGTTTTTTCCCGAGTATTGTGACGCTTGCTCCTTTCAGCATTTACTTGTTAGTCACGACCCATTCCCTCGTCTTTGTTTCCAACGCTTTCGAAGTAATAGCTTGCTACCACGCCGTGTACCGATCACTTTTTAGTATTTGAAAGTGTTTCGGCGCTTTTTCGGCTCCTGTTTTAGCGGTATATCTTGAGGCGTGCGCGTTCCGCGCTGCTTTGCGTTGAGGATGACTAGAGTAGCTCACTGTAGGTCGAAACGCGATAGGCCGGTATCTCTGCGCCGCGGTTGGTTCCTCTTGACATTTTAGCGGGTCTTTTCTTTGGGTTTTTTACGCGCTTGTGTGCCTTAGCGGTGCTCGTTGCCTTGGGTCTCGGTGGCGGGAACCTTCGTGCCTCAGGAGGCTTGAGGTCTTTAATGCCTCAGGCGTGCTGAGGTCTTTGTGCCCCCGAGCGTTGGAGGTCTTTTGTGCCCCAGGAGATCTGAGGTCTTTTGTGCCCCAGGAGATCTGAGGTCTTTGGTGCCCCCGAGTGGTGGAGGTCTTTGGTGCCCCCGAGAGGTGGAGGTCTTTGGTGCCCCCGAGTGTTGGAGGTCTTTGGTGCCCCCGAGTGTTGGAGGTCTTTGTGCCCCCGAGAGGTGGAGGTCTTTGGTGCCCCCGAGTGTTGGAGGTCTTTGGTGCCCCCGAGTGTTGGAGGTCTTGGGGTTTTTTTTTTTTTTTTTTATATATATATATATATATATAACGCTTTTAGCGTGCCCCGGGCTTGCCGAGGTCTTTGGTGCCCCAGGCGTGCTGAGGTCTTTGATGCCACGGGCGTGCCGAGGTCTTTTTTGTAACGCTTTTAGCGTGCCCCGGGCTTGCCGAGGTCTTTGGTGCCTCAGACTTGCTGAGGTCTTTGGTGCCCCGGGCTTGCCGAGGTCTTTGGTTTTTTTTTTTTTTTTTTTTTTGTAACGCTTTTAGCGTGCCCCGGGCTTGCCGAGGTCTTTGGTGCCCCAGGCGTGCTGAGGTCTTTGATGCCACGGGCGTGCCGAGGTCTTTTTTGTAACGCTTTTAGCGTGCCCCGGGCTTGCCGAGGTCTTTGGTGCCCCAGGCGTGCTGAGGTCTTTGATGCCACGGGCGTGCCGAGGTCTTTTTTGTAACGCTTTTAGCGTGCCCCGGGCTTGCCGAGGTCTTTTTTGTAACGCTTTTAGCGTGCCCCGGGCTTGCCGAGGTCTTTGGTGCCCCAGGCGTGCTGAGGTCTTTGATGCCACGGGCGTGCCGAGGTCTTTTTTGTAACGCTTTTAGCGTGCCCCGGGCTTGCCGAGGTCTTTGGTGCCCCAGCTCCTCGCGCTATTAGCAGCCCCGTGATTAGGGCTTCGTATTCCGCCTCGTTGTTGGTTGCGGGGAAGGACAGTACGAGACTGTAGGTGAGCGGCGGTCCCTCCGGGGGAACTATGGCGCATCCTGCCCCTGCGACACCCCTGGTAGATGACCCGTCGGCGAGGACTTCCCAGACGTCTGCCGACGGGTGTGCGGCGGCGTCATCTGGCCCGGTGTTCTCTGCGATGAAGTCGGCCAGCGCTTGGGCCTTGATGGCTCCTCGTGGCTCAAAAGTGACGTCAAATTCACTAAGTTCGATGGCCCATCGCACCATCCTTCCCGACAACTCGGGTTTGCGGAGGACTTGCTTCAGGGGCTGGTCGGTGCGGGCAATAATGGGGTGCGCCTGGAAGTATGGCCTTAGTTTCCGTGCTGCTAGGATGACGGCCAAGGTGAGCTTCTCCATGGGCAAGTAGCGGTGTTCTGCTGGGATCATGACCTTGCTTACGTAATAAACCGGGCGTTGCACCCCGTCGCGTTCTACAACGAGGACAGAACTGAGCGCAACGTCGCTCACCCCTAGGTAAAGTTTGAGCGTTTCTCCCAGCCTCGGGGTCGCTAGGCACGGAGGGAAGCTGAGGTAGGTCTTGAGCCGAGCGAACGCTTCCTCGCACTCCGCTGTCCACGCAAAAGCCTTCCCTGCCTTGATTCCCGTGAAAAAGGGGGAGCACTTATCGCCCGCCTTGGAGAGGAAGCGGGAGAGTGCTGCGAGACGGCCTGTGAGGCGCTGAACCTCCTTAATCGTCGAAGGGGATTTCATGTCTTCTATGGCTTTGACCTTTTCGGGGTTCGCCTCAATGCCCCTGTGGGTGAGTATGAACCCCAGAAATTTTCCCGACTTCACTCCGAAGGCGCACTTCTCGGGATTTAGTTTGAGACTATGACGCCGCATGACTTCCAGCGCTGCCCGAAGGTCCTCTGGGTGCGCTAATGCCCGCTTAGATTTGACGATCATGTCGTCAACATACGCCTCCATGGTCGTCCCCAGCTGGGCCGCGAATAGGCGGTTAATCAACCGCTGGTAAGTTGCTCCTGCGTTTTTAAGGCCGAACGGCATCACCCGGTAACAATAAATCGCATCCGCTGCGTAAAATGCCGTTTTTTGCCTGTCGTCTGGATGCATGGCTATCTGGTTGTACCCGGAGTAGGCGTCCATGAAGCTGAGTAGCTCGTGGCTCGCCGTGGCGTCAACCAGCTGGTCTATGCGGGGCAATGGGTAGGCGTCTTTGGGGCACGCCTTGTTAAGGTCCGTATAGTCTACGCACATCCGCCATCGTCCATTTGGCTTGCGCACCAGTACGACGTTGGCGACCCATGTTTGGAAGCGGACCTCCTCTATGAAATTGGCTGCCAAAAGCCTTGCCACCTCCTCGCGCACGGCCTCCTTCCGTCCCGCCCCCATAGATCGCCGCCTTTGGATGACAGGGCGGGCGGTTGGACTGACGGCGAGGCGATGGGTGATGATTGATTGGTCAATACCAGGCATGTCTGCAGGTGTCCACGCAAACACGTCAGAATATTCTCGCAACAACGCAATTAAGGTTTGCTTACTGGGGGTGCTCAGTTCTGCGCCAATCCGAACGCTGCGTGTCGGTGTTAGGAAAACCTCCTCCAGCTCTCCCACCGGGGCAGGTCGTTGTAAGCTATCGCGAGGGTCGGGCTCGATTTGTAGCGCGGGCCGAACCCGTGTTTCTTTCAGGGTTGCCAGATGGCAACGCTTCGCCACCTGGTGATTTCCCCGGACGCTTCCTGTGCCGTGGACGGTAGGGAATTTGACCATTTGGTGGTAGGTGGAGGGTATGGCTCGGAGGGCGTTCAGCGTGGGACGCCCCATAATCGCGTTATAGGCGGATTGGATGTCCACTACCAAAAAGGTGGTCATGCAGCTTGACGCCCTGCTGCCTTCGCCCAAGGAGAGAGTCAGGGCGATAGTCCCCTTTGGGTATACCGTCCCCCCGTTGAAACCTATCAATGGGGTATCTGTCGGGGATAGGTCTACATCGGTGAGGCCCATCTTCCTAAAGGCGTCATAATACAGGACGTCTGCCGAGCTCCCGTTGTCGACGAGGATTCGCCGTACCTCGAATCCCCCGATGTCAGCCGCGATTACTAGCGCCTCATCTCGCGCTGAGGGAGGTACGGGCGCCGCGTCTTCATCCGTGAACGTGATTGAGTACCTTTGGTCGGGACCTAGGCACTGCATTTCGTGTGCGGGGCGCTTGCCCCCGACGGATCGCTCGCCGGTGATCACGTGTATTGTTCCGCGGCGCTCCCGTGCCGCTGAGGCTCCGGCCATTGGTCTTTCATTCTCCCGCCGGCGCGCCGTCTCGTCTCTAGCGTCGGGGTTCCGTCGCCACGTGTTACTGGTGGTCGGTCGGTGCACGTACTCTTGCAGATGCCCCCCTTGGATCAGCCGTTCGATTTCAGACCTCAACTGTCGGCAGTCTTCAGTATCGTGGCCCGACGCCCGGTGATATCGGCAATACCGGTCTGCGTCCGGGCCCAACGTTTCTTTAGTGGTGCGAGGGGCTTTGATCAGGCGTCGTTTCTCCCCTTCCGCGAGCACGACGGCGCGCGGGGCTAATAGTGGGGTGTATTTCTCTCGCTTGATGTCCCGTCCACGCTCTTCTTGCCGGCCCGTAGGAGCTTCTTTCCGCTTGGTGTCCCTGCGCCTCCAGTCGGCCTCTTCGATTGTCATAAAGCGCTGGGCTCGTGCCGCTAGGTCGGCAAAGTCGTTGGGGGGATCGATGATCAGGTTTTTTGCGAACTCCTCATCCTTTAGGCCGCGCTGAAACGCGGCCATCTTTTCCCGTGGGGTCAAGTCGTCCACCTCAGCCGCCGCTCTCACGAACCGCTCGTACCAATGGCGGAGGGACTCTCGATCCCGTTGCTGCATTCCAAAAAGTTCCATGGGGGTGCGTTTGATCCGGAGCGACCCTGCGAAGCGCTCCAGAAATCTTTCCTTTAGTGAGGCGAAGTGAGAGATGGACCCTGGTTCCAACGAGTAGAACCAGTCCGCCGCAAGACCTTTCAGCGTTCCTGGGAACAGGAGACATTGAATCGCGTCCGTGGCCCCTCTCCCCAGGAGGGAGTTGACATAGGTACGCAAGTGGTCCCGGGGGTCGGCCTTTCCGTCGTACGGGTCGAGCTGCGGGACTTTGAATTTTGGAGGCAAGGTGACTGCCTGGATTTCGGCAGAGAAGGGACTGGCGACGTCTTCCTCCACGGCCGGGAGCCCATACCGGCGACGGTTACTGGCCTCAAGGGCTCTGGCCACGCGGTCCTCGACTAGTTTATGCATTTCCCTCATAGTCATGCTGGTGTTTGCTTGGGAAACGTTGTCCCCTGAAGGGGTAGGCGTCAATCGCGAGCTTGCCACCGCCGCAGGGGGAGGGGGGGCGCGTGGCGCTCCCGAGGTGTCCCCGGCTCCTTCCTGGCGTCCGTTCAGATGACGAGATAACGCGGCCTCCACTAGGGTGGTGACCCGGCGTTCGACAAATTGCTCCACTGCCTGGCGGGTCCGAATAGGGAGGGCTGCTAAGAGCTCGTCCTGGTTGGGATCAGGACGCGGGGGGCCTTCGGGGGTGTTTTCGGTGGGCGGGAGATTTTGGGGAAATGCTTGCTGATCACGTGTGGAACTGGTTGCTCTTCGATTGCTACGAGTGCGAGCCATGACTTTTAGTCCGGTTCCCACAGACGGCGCCAAATGTTAGGTTGAGAAATAGTAAGAGGAAATGAACAAAGGCCAGATTGATGAGTATTGTCTTATCCTCTTTATTCCGGGGTACAGGTCCCATTTATATAGGGACGGAGGGGACACAAGCATTTAATACGCATTAAATACACGTCGTGTGCCTTGTAGGGGAAGCATCTTCTGCTGTACGGAAGGTGTCAGACTGAGACGAGTCAGGCGGCGTCAGCCGTACAAAAGCGGCGCTGGCGGTACGGGTGCCATCTGGACTGGCGCGCAGCCACGCCTAAGCGCCGGTCCAGCGGTTTGGGCCTACTTCCTGGGCCTTCGTCTGAGCAAGGCTTCTCCGAGGGGAGGGCCTTGGGCCCGGTCCCTACAGAGGACTTGATAGAGAACATCGATGGGGTTCTTGTCTTGTCCATATGGTAGGATCGTCGCTGGGACAGAAGAAATATTCCGACAGAGAGACCAGACTGAGAGAGACAAGAGACAGACGGGGAGAAGGCTAAGTTCGAAGACGAGGCTGGCGTTCTGTTCGATGAGTCTGAGATATCCTTGGCCGCATCGCGTTTAAAAATTAAGGGAAATTTGATCTTACACCCCCAAAGTTTTGAAGTTTTTTCAGATTTGGCAAAGGTATCCTTCGCTGACGCGGGTTAGTCTCAGGGGAGAAATCCTTCTACGATATGAGTTGAATTTATTGTCAACTATTAGGTGAATTATCTTC
This sequence comes from Lagerstroemia speciosa, assembly GCA_037672795.1. Classification (NCBI taxonomy): domain Eukaryota; kingdom Viridiplantae; phylum Streptophyta; class Magnoliopsida; order Myrtales; family Lythraceae; genus Lagerstroemia; species Lagerstroemia speciosa. Next base: position 5,829,167 of record CM075310.1, read on the forward strand.
AATTTGGAAAATAATTTAAGATTTTAAGGGGGTGAAAATGGTGAATTATCGGTGGCCTTTGAGGGGGTTGACCAGAATACTGATGTCGGGGAAGGAACTGCATAAATAAGAAACGTTATGGTTGACCAATACACTGATACTGGAATTTTTGTATCCCATCTGGGATGAATTAAGGGGAGGAAATGACGACGTGCCCAAGAAATTTTTAGGTGAATCTAATTTATTATAAATTATTAGAAGAAAGTACTTACTGATACTTTATTTTTTTATATGTTTGACAGTGATAAAGGACTGGTACGTTCTTTTAATAATTTACAGTGGACTAAGTTCATTTAAGAATATGTCATGATGCTTAAAGCTTGGCAAAATATATTAAATGACATGATTTTATCAATTTTATTAAAATTGCCATATTTATCTCCTTTAAACCCATCACCCCTTCCTCAGATTTTCTATAATTTCACACTTAATGACAAAATTTCTAGTTTTGACCATCATCATATAACCCTTACTAATCCACAATTCTTCATTGATTCTTGTCCTTAGCACCTCTCTTCCACTCCCTGTCCATTCATCCAATTGCAAGTGCCGGAAGAGAACTTTCTCATCAACCAACATAACAGTGAGCACAGTGCTTGCATTAGGTACATAAACTCATAGCCAGGACTAACTCAGTGGGCAGTTCATCTCGAGCCAATTCTTGGCAAACTTGCCGGTCAAAGAAATATACGCATAGAGCGGAAATCAGAGCCCATGACAGTTTGAATACTGACATAGTAATCTGTACGTGTCGTCGGATACAGAGAAGAAGGGGGAGGCCATGACCTTTGCACGGGAAAAGTAAAAGATATGCAGACAGAGGGCGAGGGTAAGGAGGCCAACAGCAGGAAGATATTGCACTCTTCCCCACTTTAGGGTAGACACGGTAGCTCAATACCCGGGATATTACCGCGTACAAGGACCCGTTCTTCCCGGAGAATGTACAAGTAAGATTCGAGTTCAGATGATAATTCAGATGAGCTATAGGCCAAGTGTACCCAAGGTGAACTGTGGACTACAAAGATCACTCTCTCAAAAGCAATTTCCACTCCCAAATCTATTGATTAACAGAACACGAACACTCAACTTCAGATCAATAGAACCCCAAAGATACCATTAATAGACCATCTCGTAAAGAAAAAGCTCAGTTGCTGCTTTGAAAAGAGACCCTTGCCATGATATGATGCAGAAACATTCTTTTACTTTTTGCCATAAACCACAACAATCAATTCTCTGGGCCACTGCCAGTTATGAACACAGATGATAATCGCTTCATAGGATTTGCCGTGCAACTAGTTGAAGATGGCAGATGATAATCGCTTCAGATCACCGAATATGGTAGTAATTTCTAATCATTAATTCAGCAAAGAAGATTCCAAGTCACTAAAGAAACTAAAGAGAGAACCCTGAAAAGCTCATAGAAAACCTAATTTTTTAATGGATAGAAAACCTAATGTTTAAGAAGAGATGCAGCTCATAACTGTCTTTTGACCAGACATTGAAACAGAATTGAAGAACTGAGATGCGGCCCAGTTTCGACAATTAATACCCAGGATCTAATAAGCACATTCCCTACTAGTTCTTGGCCTTGAGAGAGTTGTTCTCCTTGATCCTTGCTCGATTGTCCAACTTAACAAAGCGTTTCAGATCTTCATATGGCAGAGTTTCTATGTTTTTCCTCCTCAGCTCACTCAGAGCAGGGCGCTTGTCGAGGAGATGCCACAACCAATCAGGGTATTCGGAGTCAGAGAGGATCTTGGGATCTGCTCCTTCCTTGAGGATATTGGCACCAACCACAGTGGTAGATTTGACCTCTTTGCTGAGTTTTGAAGTTTTAGGGGCATCGCCTCCCTTGCCACCTTTGCCACCCTTCTTTGCTTTGGCTCCCCCAGCAGAAAAATTTCGTTGAAATAAGATCCTAACTGCTTCCTTGCTGCTGATGGCACTCCTCAATGACATTATCTGGTTCGTCGCCATATTCATTCACCTACAAAGTTTACGTCTTTGATTACAGCATTCCAATTGAACAGCGAATAAATCTTAGAAGCAAACATTTACATGTATGTGTATTCCTGAAAACAACATAAAAGCCTAATAGAAGTAAAATATGAAATTGAGCAGTCAGAATTAGACAGGTTTGTATCCAGCCGAGATGATCCCAAACATGGAACACTCTAACCTGGCTCGTTATATATATATATATATATATATATATATATATATTGGAGCTGAAAAAGATCGAACTGGATTCAAGTTGGGTTGGCCTTGTTACACCCCTAATTTTCCGAGAAACAAAGATTATGATCCTTGAATTGCACCTGGAGTGAAAAATCAAGAACACTATTTCCTCCAAAATAATTTTTTTCCTTCAACCCCGTGTACCTATTTCCATATTCACAAGGAATAAGAACGGGTTCATTTTGAGTTAATCTTATATCAAGAGCAAAATGGATAGGCTCAACCCTTGATCATTCTTTTAGCATAACAACTCCAGAAGGATTTCCTCCTCTAAGCAATCATTTTTGGCATCCATATTCCATACACGACTGCAACCAGCGAGGCAAAGAAATTTCAACGGATTGGAGTGGTCAAATAAGTGGCCTGGGAGTTTCATCAAACACTAGGGGAGCATTACAGAGACATGGAACACTTCAGGAAAAGCACAAGTATGACTACAGAGTACGAATTCTAAAACAAATGCATGATTAAAAGAGACTCTCTCCACAGAATGCCACCTCCAGGTGCCCGTGATTTACCAGAAATCAGAACACTTCGGGCTCTTTAAAGAAAGACGACAACTGAATTCCGAGTCGGGGAGGACGAAGAAATATGGGGAGTTGAACTGGGTTGTAAATCTGAATCCAACCTGATAACACGCCGGATCAAACAAAACAAGAAACTCGAGCTGCCCTTGGAATGGGATCGGCCAGGGGAGGCGCATACAAGAGAACAGAGCAGCAGCCGAGGTTGTCCGATGCAGTGCTTCAGTTGAACAGGCAAAAATACTGGGCTGTGCTGTGACCATTAGAAGCCCAATCTTGAAGCCCAGATACAAACAGCACAACAAAGCCCAACTTCTATTCTTCTCATTTTTTTTCTAAGGCATTTGAGACTCTTACAACATTCGACTAATTCTCGAGGTATGTGCAGTTCTTGCATTAGGTAGAAAGATCGGAGCATCTTGCTATTGGCCTCGGTAGACCCAAGCGATGGTTTACTTTCATGTCCTAACCGTTTCGTCTCGAGGAGAAAGCTTTTAATGAAGCGGTCATGCTAACATGGTACGACCATTCAATTATAATTCACAATTTATATATTTTTCTATTCGGAGTTAACTATTTATTAAGATTTTTTAATAATTTTTTTCCTATTAGAGTTCATTATTTTTTGGGCTTTTCATATTTTTGAAGATTGTTTATGATCTAATAATCATAATTGTATAATCATCGATTATATGTCAAGTTCTTATTTGACGGATATGCCACGTTAGTATCACCTACGTGGCATGATCGCTCCACTGAAGACTTTGTCCTCCCCGAGGTGCACTTTTCAGAGCTTCTTCTTTGTAAATAAACATTACTAACGATAGAATTTGGAATATTGGGCATTTATGTTGATGCTTGGTTATCTCCTTTTCTGGTTTGCCTCTTTCCTTTTCGGGTTTCGTCGATCTACAAGTATTTATGGGAGTTACAACAGTCATCTAGGGCATGGAAAATCTAGCGCGTGTTTGATTTTATCGTTTTCTTATATTGGGAGAGTCTGGCGACCTCTCATATTACAGTCACCATTATTTTCAATTTAATAAAGATCAAATCTTCCTATCAATTGGTACTGTCAAAGATGACGGTCCACTGATTCAAAATTCGCTTTCAAGTGAATTGTCGAGATTCATATCTCGAATTTGAATTTCTTTTATGCATCTGTGTCAAAATATTAGTTAGACGTCTGTTATTTGAGTCTGTTCTTGGAGAACGTTGCTTTCTTCAATTGTATTCAAACTTTTTCGGTGTTATTCTAATGGAATCAGTGCTTATTGCTTAGCGTCGGTGATTTAGTACATCTGATATATTTTACAACTTAAAAAGCATTGCTATAGTTCATCTCATATGGAATTTGTGTTATGGCACCTATACCTAACCAACATCAATTATCCAGCTAAATAATCAGTGCGTAATACGCATTGAATTCATCGTGTAGATTTCTCTCAAATTACATGTATAGTTTTCACAGTTTTCATGAGTCAATTTTACGCTTATCAAAACCTTAAGAGTAATTTATAGTGTTATTGAATATTTATTCTAATTGCGAAATTTTAAAAATTATGATAAAGGGTCACAAGTGAATTTTTATTTATAATTTCTATATTTTCTGAAATTAAAAATCTGCAATATTGCAAATGAAATTTATTTTTGAAGTATTTATTCACAATTTTTAGTATATAAGTAATTTATATATTTTACCTAAACCAGTTTTGAAAAAAAAGCTCAAGCCGTCATCATAAACCCTAACCCCTAACATCAAACGACTTCAGCAACTCTCTCTCCACTGCCTGTGGCTGCAGCCAGTGCAATTTGACAATGGGGAACAATCAAGCGGCGGTCTCTTTCCTCACAAACGTGGCCAGGGCGGCGTTCGGCCTGGGCGCTGCCGCGACGGCGCTGAACTCCTCGTTGTACACCGTGGACGGGGGCGAGAGAGCGGTGATATTCGACAGGCTCCGCGGGGTGATGGAGGAGACTGTGGGTGAGGGCACCCACTTCCTCATCCCGTGGCTCCAGAAACCTTTCATCTTCGACATCAGGACCCGTCCCCACACCTTCTCCTCCATCTCCGGGACCAAGGACCTTCAGATGGTCAATCTCACTCTCCGGGTCCTCTCCCGTCCTCAGGTAAATCCACATCTTTTCTTGCTGCAGATCATTCATCTTTTGGTTCTGCTACCTGAGATATGCAAGTTTCTTCGTAAGCTTGATCATTTCCTGAATGAATTCTCATCGAGCACTCACTCCCATTTGCTCGGAGTTATTAAGATTCGACGTTCCTGTCTGTTCCAGTGTCGCATCGTGGCAATTGCCATGTCAAGTGTCTGGTTCAGGTGATCTAGCTATTCGGTCAATCCGTTGAACCGGTGACATATTCAGCGACTTTGGTTTGGGGCAGTCGATGATGAATATTGAATTTTGCAGCCTTGATAAAGCTCAATGCTTTTCTGTGAAGTAATGTTGTAATGGAAGCTTACTGCTGTTATGGGCTGCGTGAACATGCAATCACTGCTGTCTCTCCATCTGGGAAGTAACGGTTCCTTTTGACATTGCTTAGAAAGGAATCTTGCTCTGCACTCTTGGCATGTTTCATTGGCTGCTTCTCTGATATATTCTTGTTTGTGAGATTTTTTGTCATCATATAGATGTTACTTAGAAGCTTCTGACACATCCATTCAACCATATTGTATCATAAGTATCTGAAAGAACAAAATAAAAACTCAGGTCCCTCGTCTACCCTACATCTTCCGGCACCTTGGTCTTGAGTATGATGAGAAGGTTCTCCCCTCAATTGGAAATGAGGTCCTAAAAGCTGTTGTTGCCCAATTTAATGCTGATCAGCTTCTCACCGAGCGACCCCATGTGTCTGCACTGGTTCGTGAGAGCCTAATTCAACGTGCTAACGAATTCAACATTATTCTCGATGATGTGGCCATCACCCACCTTTCATACGGTGCTGAGTTCTCAAGGGCTGTGGAGCAGAAACAGGTTGCCCAGCAGGAAGCTGAGCGGTCCAAGTTCGTGGTGATGAAGGCAGATCAGGAGAGGAGAGCTGCAATTATCAGGGCAGAAGGAGAAAGTGAGGCTGCTCAGTTGATTTCTGATGCAACTGCTGCTGCTGGGATGGGGTTGATTGAGCTGAGGAGGATCGAGGCTTCAAGGGAGATTGCAGCAACTTTGGCGAGGAATCCAAATGTTGCTTACTTGCCAGGTGGACAGCAGGCTCTTCTTGCACTCAATCCAGCCACGTTGGGTGGTCGTTAAGCTGGTAATCTCCTCATATTTTTTCTTTAACCTCTATTATTTAGTCTTTGGATGCCCCGTGAACTGGTTTCACCCGCTTTTCTACCAATGAGGCATGTTCATCATAGGAAGTTGTCTGCCCCTCTTTTTGGATACCCTTTCTTGTGTTGCACATGATCTAATTTATTGTTGAATACTTAGTTGGGTGGGGGGTGGACCGAAAGGGTTGTCTGTTCAGCACTTACCTTTGATGGGAGCAACAAGGTAAAGATTACTGAGCGAATTTGAGTTATCAGTTATCTGATTGATAATTGTGGTGTACGCATTTGTTATTATCCATTATAGTAGGACTTGTTTTGAAGTTGAAACCTGGTAAGTGTGACAGGCCATAGGCCAATTGGGGTTATGGACTGGAAATGTTCCTACCTATTCTTGCATTAAAATTTGTTCAATTGTGCAAGTTTAAGTTTCTAATTCTCAGCGGCGCTTTATATCATGAAATATTAACTCAGAAAGACTCTTATTTTTTATCCTCTTCTCACGCAGGCAACTTAGCTCGAAAGCATCAATGCGCTGCAGATAATCTCAGCGTATGAAGCGAATCCCGTGGAAGTGAAATGAATGGATTTTGAGACAACAAAATAAATTAATCTCCTAGAACAGAAGAAGAAATCGGGTATTCTTTAAATTGTGTTCTGAGATGGAGACCTGGTATTTACGGAGTTTTATCCGCGATATCAGAACTTAGGATTATGCAGTATGGCCATTTTGCTGGCCAGTTGATTACTTGTTTTCCTCAGGTACCTAATCAATTTTATGTTAGGTTTCGATGTGGATGGTATGTTGCGGCTATTCTCAGCTAGCTGTTACTCATGCCATTCCTGAGGATATTCAGGAGAATTCTTCTATGAAAAACCATCAGCTACTGGGGTTTATAATTGATCCTCTTAGTCATCATTTCGTATGGAATGAATAGGGATCGACTACAACCGGCACAGAAAATGGTCAGCTTACACGATACATCAAATTAGTCTCGGTTATGGAGTGAGTAGGGGTCGAAAAACAAGGGGTTTCGCTTGAATTCTCAGTTGTGGTGCGACTCAAGGAGGGTGAGTTTGCTTGTAGTGTCAGGAGAATTGGATAATTTCTAAAGTCCTGATTCTAAAGTTGGGATGCTGTGGCTACCAGGTCGGATAGATCTAGACTCATGGTGTTGGAATATTTCTAGTAAATCATGTGCATCATTGGTGCAACGGTCGGCATCTGGGCGGAGCGTTAAAATCGACCTCTGATTTGTTTCACAAGTCATCTCCTCCGTCTATACGTGGCTAGGTTTCTGCGTAGCCGAGCCTTGCGAGGTCTTGGTGCATTGTCTCAATGGCCGCGATACGTTCCCCAGCTGCAGGCGACAATATAATACGACAAATCACGGGGAACTACTCGGGTTTTGTTCTCTCTTTTTAAATAGAAGAGGGAAGCCCGACTTTGTATTGTTTAGTTTCGTTTAATGTAACTGAACTACGGCCCGTCGACCGAACAAGAGAGAAACACCAACTCACTATGCAATATTTCGACTTATGTGTTCAGTACTCAAATTTGAGAGTCCAACACTGATTTCATTAATCTAATATTTTTTTTTTTTTGTAATACGTAGTATCCCTGTGCCAGTCGAAGCGCACCTCGAGACTAATTTATGGTCGGGCCGGGATTCCTAGGAAAATTTCCGTCGACCCTCCTAACCTGGGATTCGATTCTTGGATCAACCATTTAGGGATCTAGTGAGGAAATCACTAGGTCAATTTTAAGTTGGTAATTTTATTAATATAATATCATTAAAAGTCTAATATATTTTAAAAAGTTTAATATATTTCAAGAAGTCAATCATTTTCCAAGCTAAGGCCCAAAAAGCATACTTCTAACACTTGTTTTGATACAAATGTGTAGAAGGAATTCGAATCTAGGATTAAAAGAGATTATAATTTTTGGCTACTGCTAAAAGTCGGTTATTTGAATTTGAATCTTGTTATATACCGACTTCTTACATTATATTAGACCTCTAATATTGTTGTGTTAACGGGACTGGCACTAAATGCTTATCGTTTAATTTATTTGATATGTTTGTGATTGAATATTAAATCAAACTTTGATATAGTGGGAATGACGATCAACACGGATGACACGCTTTTTACTTATCCAAAAATTATCTTTTAGCTGTGGTTCCCTTGAATGTTATGCACCGCTCCCTTTGCGGGCGTCGATGGAACTGAGCCGGGACCAGAATGCGATCCTGTTCCGAAGAGAAATCTCGAGCCGGGAAAAGAAATAAGACACAATTGAAAGTGATCTTGCATTCAAAAAAGAAACAAACAACATCGTCCGAGCCGCAGGACAAGAAACCAAAACCACTCAGATAAATAGGAACGTCATTGTCCGAGTTGAGTACTAAATCCGCAAGGCTCGATTTTTATTTCATCCAGAACTCTTACCTACTCTTGACAAAGATTGGGTAACTAAATGGTGACGAGGAACGTCCACCTTGCAGCGGCAGAACATAACCCCAATGAATGCTTATTCCTTTGCTGCAGCAGCAGAACATAACCCCGATGAATGCTTATTTAGCAGAGGCAATGTGGCGGATCAAGTCAATGACGCGAGTGCTGAAAAAGAGAACCAAAATTTGGGTGAGAAGTCGGTCCGTAGTTATAGATGCAAGATGAGATCAGAAGCTCTTTTAAAGAGTCTAACAAACTGTGCTTGAAAAAGCTATATTGAAGAGTTACCGTGCCAGAAAGATTAACATCACAAGGCCATTATTAATTAGCAAACTACAACCTCATGAAGCACATTTATCGAAAAAATGAAACCTGCTTCGAGTTGAAAGGGATATCTGGTGGTCATCGAATGACCTTATGTTGCAGATGGTTTGACAAAACTTCACAAGGAAGGAATAAAATGGACGGATACCAAACATTCACGACAACTGTTACACGACAAAATAATTCTCTGATGCTAAAGTTGAATCAAACAAAAGGAGTTGATGTTCTGCGAGGAAAACGAAGGATATACCTGTAACCCCATTCATTGTCATACCAGGAGACGAGCTTAACAAAGTTCGAGCTCAAAGCTATTCCAGCCTTGGCATCAAAGATGCTTGACCTGTGCATAGAGCAGCAATAGCATTTGTAACTCTACTTCGTAGTACAAGGAAACTAATTCAACAAGGAACATCTATGTTCCCTTAAATGATCAGCAGCAAACTAATTCATCCCAAAGTATATACAAGGTTTGCTCACCTGCAATCACCCACAAAGTCAGTAGAAACAACATCATCCTCAGTGTAACCGAGAATTCCCTTCAAGCTGCCCTCAGACTCCTCCCTGCACACATGACAATGAGAAAGGGAAGACGAGAGAGTTTCATAACCTTAACTGACCACGTACACATGCTAACAGAAGAGGGAAAAAGAACATCTTCAAAATTGATAAGGTATAGTGATCGTCTCACTTGATAGCTTTCTTAATCTCATCATAAGTGGCTGACTTCTCGAGCCTCACAGTGAGGTCAACCACAGAGACATCAACAGTGGGGACACGGAACGCCATTCCAGTCAATTTTCCATTCAGTGCTGGAAGCACTTTCCCTACGGCCTATAACATAAAACATAACAGAAAAACATAAGATATCTAATACAGAAGAAGTATAAGAAGTAGAAAAAGAAGCAAATGAACATGCAATACCTTAGCAGCTCCTGTGCTGCTAGGAATGATGTTGAAGGAAGCAGCTCTACCGCCTCTCCAGTCCTTCATTGATGGTCCATCGACAGTTTTTTGTGTGGCTGAAAAATGTAGAATAAACTGATCAACGATGACACTCATACATGGAGACTGATTAAGACTAGTCCTTTTCTACTCACCCGTGATCGAATGAACGGTGGTCATAAGACCCTCAACAATACCGAATTTGTCATTGATGACCTAGCAAGGAACATAATTGGAGTAAAAATAATGCCAACCATACATTGACTCTCTCTTATTATTCTTAATTACCACGATAAAACTAAACTAAAATCCACCTTAGCCAAGGGGGCAAGGCAGTTGGTTGTGCAGCTAGCGTTGGACACAATGTTGAGGTCAGGAGTGTATGACTTCTCGTTGACACCCACAACAAACATAGGAGCATCCTTACTTGGGGCAGAAATAATAACCTTCTTTGCACCACCCTATAAATCAAAAGAAGGGGAAAAGAGCAAAGAAAATGAAGAACAATTTCACATTCAGATCGTAGAAAAAGTGCAGCTCCTTCAAAAGCCACACAGGCACAACAGCAAGCAGGTTCCATTGTTTCGATCAATAAATTGCGACAAATTTGATGATTTCAATAAAGTGAATTTTGAAAGGTGGATTGAAATTTCAACAGATAAACATTAGAAAATAAACATTTTTTGCCAGGTGAAAGACATAATGGTAACGGGAAATGGCTATGGAAATTGCCTGATATTGCTGAATCGTGTTTTCGTGGAAGAAGGAGAATATGATTATCTGTAACTTCTGAAGAAAAATGGAACATGCTGATAGAAATGAATATTAATAATTTTGATCTTTCAAACAAGATATTCAATTTATAGACAGTCTCGACTTAAAAAAGAGAGTTAAAAATAAGTGCAACGGTATTGCATGAATAGAAACTATAGAATTGAAACATCGAAACAAATAAAACAACTAAACAATCTGTATAAGAACAGCTTTTGTGGTTATCCCCACCAGAACAGGTTTCAAAGTCGGGCATTATATGATTAACAAAATCAATCAACTAATAAAAAAATGTGGCAGATGTAACAGTTATAGACCTTCAAGTGGGCTGCAGCTTTGTCCTTGTCAGTGAAAACTCCAGTGGACTCCACAATATATTCAGCGCCAGTCTCACCCCATGGGATCTCCTCAGGGTTCCTAATAACAGGATGTTGACCGTTGCAGTCAGTCACAGGATGATAACAAAGACTTCAAGAATGAAATACAAGAAAAAATCCACCCATATGATGAGTGAGTACATTACCTAATGCCAAAGACTGTGACGGGCTTCTCACCGAAGAGAAGGGTCTTGGAGTCTTTAATCTTGATGTCGTGGTGTTTCCACTGACCATGAACACTGTCGTACTTGAACATGTAGGTCTGTCCACAACAACAATAGTAAATGTAAGCCAAAATAGACATTCCGCAAATCCGTTATTCTAGCAATATCATAAATGCATAGAGATATTTTAACATCATTAGTAGCAAGAAGAAAAAAAAAAAAACAGAGATCAACATCTAACACTCATATTCCACTGTTTTATCGTATCTGAACAAACCGAGAACTAGTGACTGGAAGCAGATCCACGGTCTCTCAGTATACAGTGGTAAAAGAAAATGAGTTAAACATCGAATAACAATCAACTTCGGAAATGTAACAGCGCAATGCAGATCCACGGTCTCTCACTATACAGCAGTAAAAGAAAATGGGTTAAACATCACGACTAACTATCAACTTCGGAAATGTAATAGCGCAATCCCATCCCCGTCGCCGTGGATGAATGGTGAATCCAACTCGAGCTCATTGTCGCTTACCATGTAGTCGGTGGTGATGAAAGGATCATTCACGGCAACAAGCTCGACGTCATCTCTCTGGAGGGCGACTCTGGCCACGAGGCGGCCGATTCTGCCGAAACCTGTAGCAGCACAAACGAACAAGCAACCAGAATCAGTGACAGCCGATAACGATATCGCAGCTCGAACAAAGAAACCAGAGACGATCTGTAAACCGACCGTTGATCCCGATCTTGATCTTCGCCATGGAAGCTGATGAGGCAGGTCACAGGGCGAGCAGCGACGTAGAGAGCGGGAGTGAGGGAGAGATGAGAGAGAGACGGAGGTGGTGGGAGGAGAGTGGAAGTGGGAGGGGGCTTTTATAGAGCCAGAGAGAGTGTTTCCCACCCGCCCACCTGGAGCTTCAAAACTGGAAGGTTAGGTGGCAGGCGGGCCGTTGATTCCGAGGAGAGCTGATCGGCCCCACGGACTTTACGGTGCATTGCTCCTACCGGATCGGCAGCTAGAACCGGTAAAATTTTTATTTACGCGTCACCCCTTCTTTTTTTTCAAATTCAAATAAGTCCTTGAACTTTGGGTTTCTCAAGTTGGACCCACAAATTACATGCTCTTAAATGCCTGCTGTTAAAGAGATTGATCCAATGTCTAATACAAAATATTAAAATATTGAATACAGGGTACCGTTATACCGTGGATTTTCTTTTTGGTCCATGCATGATATAAAGTTTTTTTCCTTTTACCAAACTTTGAGGACTTCAATATAAATATATACCTTTAGGATTACAAAATGCAAAGTTTACATCTTTTTCCCATTTTAAATTTTTTGGGTGGTTTTGAAAATTTTAAAAAATGAATATTAGAAAATGGAAGGACAAGACAATTTTGGGGCCTAAAAATATAGATGTATTAAAAAACCATAGTTTTGAGGTGAATATGTCTTTAATTTAATTCTTATTTATGAGATTTTATAAATTCCTCAGTTTCCTTCTTCAATACACCCTTTTGGACAAGCAATCTTCTTTTGTAATAAAAAATATAGAATATATACCAAGCTTCTATCAATAATAAAAAGATAATGAAAAAAAAAATACTTATAAATAAAGAAAATTTATAATTAAAAGAGTTTCTTCTTAATAGAATAATCTGGCTCAAACTTTGATTGATATTGACACATTAAACTTAAATACCAGCATTCTTTTAAAATTTTCTTTCTTTTTAGATTTTTTTTGGCTGAATAAAATGGAGGACAACAATACCATCGATCTCGTCTACGTAATGTTTTAACTTTCACATTCAACCACGAATATATCAAACGAACTGAACAATCAGTACCAATACTGACCCCTCACTATAGCACTATCAACAGTCTAATATAGTCTAAGAAACCGGTGTCCGCCAATGTACAAGCTCAATATTGATTAGAACAATACTTGAATTTATGATTTCGACCTCACCGAACCACATGGGAGCAAACTTCATACCACCGGGCCACCACCCTTTTTAGATATTTACAAATGCTAAAGAAATGCTAGCGCATATTCTCCCTTTCTGACCAGCATCATCATGATAACCAACAGCAATTCAAATTCTCATAGGTTAGATTAGGTATGGGATCATCATCCACCGGTAAATAGAATCACCACCACACTGTCAATTTCTTTTGACCAAAATATAAAGAGTAAGATTACCATATTGGACATTGAATGAAAAGATGGAGAAAACAAGAAAGCTAGAGAAAAGGTGCTTAGTCATCATGAATCAGATCCGATTTGAATAAATTAACATATGCGCGCAGATCTTTATGCAGAAGTATAATCATATGTACAGAATAAAGGGATTCGTAATCTATGCCTTTGAACATTGATTTAACGACAAACGCATGCCTCCACCCACTTATGGATTGGCTTATTGACTCAAATGAACTACACTTTCCTGGTATCATCTTGAAACATCAGACAACAATCTAAAGTTATGTATCTAAGGGAGGTCAATGGTTTTACTTCCTTCCTGGGAACTTGGTCTGGGTCTTCGACATGCTTCCCTGCAAAAAAAAAGATTCACTTCGAGGGCCCCATCTCTGTGCAAGCTTTGGTGCAAACTTCTTTGCAACCAGTAAAAGAACAGCTTATTAATTATATAATTAATAATCAGGTACTGACGTAGTTAATCCAACTACTTTCAAGAGAGTGAGCATGCTTCGAGTTTGGGAAAGAGACCACTCCAAGAATATGTTACTGTTGTCTTGCAATCTCGTGGGAAGCGACTCCCATGCCCCAGAGGCAACCCTTCGAAACACTCAGAAGAGTGCTCGTGCAGTCACTTGTCTCCTCAACTTTTCTCATTTTGTGAGAATGAGTGAGCATGAGCTTCTCACTGCAAAATGGAAATCAATCCACAACCTAGTAAGTTCGGCTGGTCACCTCTATGAGACAATATCAGTTATAAAGAGAAATGGGTGGAATCATACAGATTTATCTCCATTAGCTTAATAGTTTCCACTTGCTGCCTGAAAGCAATGGCAGTTAGCACGCTCTGCAATTGCAGCCTATTTGAATATATAGAAAAAATGACGGGAACTTCTTGAGGAAGAAACCGGGCACAGACATAGATTGGACAACACACAAATAGCCTTGAGCTTCAACCCATTTTATACCCCTAGAAAATATGAACTGGCTTGTTAGGAAATGCAGGACTTGAACTTTGATATATTTTAATACCCCCAGAGAGTATGAACTGGTTTGGTAGAAAATGCAGGATTTCTCAGTAAATAGTATTTCACAAGTTAATGTCGATTGATTGGACAACACACAAGTAGCCTTTCAAAGGTTCTTTTTTTCTGCTGAATAAAAAGGTTTTTGAGGTTCAAGAGTTGGTGAGACTGCACATTTAGCGCTGAAGCAATCAAGAAATGAAAATTCATGCATCCCAAAGTCCATTGTTCAAACCTCAAATCTCAACTACAACCTACCTCATTGTGCAGCATTACTGAAAATATCTCTGTTTTGCCCCTCGCTCTGGAAGAGCCTTATCCCCTTCACAAGTGCCAAGCAGTTTGATGGACTTCCCAATATCAGAAAGAGATTGCTTGAGCTCTGCAAATAAAGGAGAAGAAATATTAAGTCTCAGAAGGAAAAGAAACCTGTAACTACGATAAAAGATAAGAAAATTGAATTAAGGTAGTATCTCGTGAACATTTCTTTACCCCTGTGTCTTCACATGACACTACAAGTAATTACCAAGGAAAATAAAAAGAGACTCTAATCACGCATTGGGGCTTGCACCAGGTGGTTTTCAAGCTCAAAGATGAAGTGCTTCAGCTTGTCCTGTTTATGAATTGAATTTTCCACGGGCTTTTCCCCTCAAAATGTAACATCACTCACTCTAGACAAGAAATTCTACAGATAAAAGAAACACTAACTGATCTATCTTTAAAAAAACTCCCAATTCAGAAAGGTAAATACAGTCGATCAGCGTAACAGTCCTCTCTGGTAAATACTTTAACCATAGGTTTGACATCATGCACTAAAATAATAATATGGATAGGACTGCAGAGAAATCACACTTAATCCAGCAGTGCACATAACCAATATTTGCGGATAGAACTATGATCATTGACCTAACCAATGCTCGGTGCCTTGAAATTTGCATTAAGTAGTCAGCTGGCTCCAATCAGAAAGTGGTAAAAAGGAGCTGGCTTATTAAGAAAACTAGCCTTATGGGCTCTCAACCTTTGCATTATGTGAAAGGAAACAACACTCCAGGCACTGAAACTATATAGCAAATAAACTAGAGAATAGTCATTGGTGGAATATGATACTATTTGACAGTACAAAACATCACCTAAGTTTGCAAACACATTACCTCATCATCGACTTGCAACAAGGTTCTTATCCTCAATATGTCGAAGATTTTAATGAGATGCTGTATGATTAACAAATCTATCCAGAGCTTGATGCCTCATTTCAATAATTTCAGCAATATAGCCAAAGCAACTCGACACAAATAGATTTATCAGCCACAAGATAAACTTCTGCACTGGTTTCCAATAACAAATTCTAACAGTTTTGCCATCTTGGGAACTCCCTTCATCCATCCTCTTGCATTTGCTCGGTTAAGAATTTCCTGAGTGAGCTCATTAGGTTCACATCCTTCCAAGGCCATTTGCTTCAATAAAGCAATAGCATCCCAGAACTTCCCTCTCTGAAACATGGTCTCCAATAATGTGTTGTATATTGCCATACCCGGAAGTAACCCACTTTCTAGCATCTCCAGTCTCAGGTGCAAAGCAGCTGTTATTTCCCCCCTTCTGCAGAGAAAACTAATAACAGATCCATATGTGACAGTGTCCGGCCTGAGACTTTGGCTATACATTTCACGGAAAATTTGGCCAACCCGCAAATGATTTTTCTCACTCAAGGAGGCATTCATAAGAATGTTATATGAAGTGATATCAGGGACAATCCCATAACTTCTAACGCAGTCTAGAGCTCGGCAAGCAGTTTCCGATAACCCGTTCTTGCAAAGTTGGTGAAGAAGCACATTTACAGTGACCATTGAAGGGCTAGGACCATTGCTCATCATCAATTCTAACAGCCTGAAACCTTCTGCAAATTTTCCAACATTACAGAAATAATGCATCAAGCATGTTGAGCTTACAACATCGAGCTTAACACCTTGATACTCCATGCGATATAGAACCCTTCTAATCATTGAAGAGTTCCCTTGCCTGCATGCCGCTGATAGAATCGTATTAAAAGAAACCATATTAGGTCCATAGGCAGCCCGATTTAACTTGTCCAAAACTTCTAAGGCCTCATCAAGTCTGTTCTCTTTACAAAGGCCGTTCAAAATAATGTTGTAGGAAAAATCATTTGGCATATAGCCTTTATCAGTCATAAACTTCAACAGAGAGAAAGCTTCGCTGGTTTTATTCTCTTGGCACAGAGAGTGTAAAAATATATTGTACACAACAACATCCATCGGGCAGTCCTTAGAAATCAAATCAATGAATAGGCTATAAGCAATTTCTACTTTGCCAATTTTTAGCAGACCACCGACCAAAGCAGAAAAAGTGTAGCAGTCAGGCACAAGCCCCTTTTGGGAGATGACATGAAAAACCTCAGAAAGGTCATCTACTCTGTACTTAAGACACAGTTCACGAATAATTATGTTGTAAACATACAGATCAGTATGGCAACCTTCCTTATCCATCTGAGCTAAAAGGGAAAGTGCCTCATTAATTTTTCCATCGTCACAGAGAAATTTCACAATTACAGTGTATGTTCTCACATTGGGTTGCTTTCCATCATCCCTCATATCATCCAGACATTGAAATGCCTCTTTACATAACCCTTCCTTGTTAAACCCATAAATCAAAGCAGTGTAAGAGCACACATCAGGGACAATGCCTTTCCTTTTCATCACGTACAATATCTCCAGAGCTGCACAACTGTGTCCGGATTTACACAAGGCCCACAGAAGTGGATTGAAGATATATGCCGAGCAGAAATAGCCCCTGGACAACAGAATAGATAGAATATTATAAGCCTCTTGATACCTTCCCGCACTGGTCATCAATGAAATCAAGGAATGCAGAGAGCGCATGGTAGGCATGAAGTTCAGTCTGAGAATTAGCTCAAACACATCAAACGAAGTCACCAAGCACCCTGATTTGAGTGACTTTCTGAACAGTCTCGTAAGAAAGCTAAAGGACGGCAGAAAACAACTCCTACACATTTCATGGGTCAAGAAAATTGCATCTTTGACATGTCCAAGAGATAACATCCCGTTCAAAAGTATACAGAATGTCAAGGCATTGGGAGAGGGCCCGAATCTCTTCATTCCCGCATACAACTCAATTAAACCATCCATATCGACACTTCTGGATTTCAAATAGGAATACATGAGAGCATTGTAATCACCAACAGTAGCGGTCCCCAGCTGATATCTCATGAAATTAAGGGTATCCACAGCTCTTCTGAAATCACCGGATGAAGCGAAACTGCGCATTCTGCGGTGCAGCTCGAAGTAGCTACCATTATGATTGCTCCCGCTTTCCTCAACAAAGTCTACGGCTCTGACGAGAGCGCAGGACGAGGAGAAACTAGTAAAGAACAAGAAGCATCCGCTAGCTCTCCGGGAAAAGCATTTGACCCAATGAAAAGCAGAAAGAGGCATTTGGGGGCCCAACTTCGGATTGCCAAGATCAACCGAAGATGCATTTATATGGGACAACCAAAATCATCCACACGTCTCAATTCTCGGACTTTCCGAGCAACAAAAAAGGAGTGGGGCGTGAGAAAAAGCATTTAACTTGCAAAGTAGGGGCTGGATTTGGGCGGGAAGAGCACACTGGATTTCTCAGAGCATAAACCCTAGCTTGAGCTCAGAGCTCGTCGAGGAACAAGAAGAAGACGTGAGGGGTTTAAGGTGAGAAATGGGTTGGGCCTTCTCAAACCGCTAGACCCGTGGGGGGCAGTGTTGTTGAGATTAGGGGGTAAAATTGTCATGTGTGTCAAAAAATAAAATAAAATTGATTATAGAATTTTATAAGAATAAATAAACTGTTTTAAAGTTAGAGTTAATAGTGGAGAATAGCACAAATCTCCACCAAACTTTCAAAACTAGCACTAGTTTATAAAAATTTAAAAAAATGGCATCAGTTTGTGTTAAAAGTTAAATTTACCCCTTCTTACACCCACTCCCCCACTCTCCCTCACTGTTGTGTCCTCCTCCTCCTTTCTTCTTCTTCTTCCTCCTCCTCCTCCTGCAGCCTGTCGCCCGCCGCTTGCAGCATCGGCGCCAGTAGCACCGACGCCAGGAGCCCGGCGCAAAGTGGACCGTCGCCTGCAACACTGGCTCTCGGTGCACCGTGAATTGTTGCGGGCGCCGGGCGACGGGGAACCTCGAGTGGGGGAGTGGGTGTAAGAAAGGGTAAATTTGACTTTTAACACAAACGGGTGCTATTTTTTAAAAATTTTTATAAACTGGTGCTAATTTTGAAAGTTTGGTGGAGAGTTGTATTATTCTCCACCATTAACTCTATTTTCTATGCAAAGATTTTAATCATCATATTGTAAAATTTTAATTCATACAATCTGATTATAATTAATTTTACAACTAAATGTTCTACAAAACCTACTGTCTAAGGCTTCGCATATCAAACTTCTTCAGTAGACTTTCTTGTAGTCGACAAGTTAAACACCCACGTATATGTACTAGAATTATACCCATACTCTGCACGGAAGGAAAATAAAAGCTAATAAAAATAAAACACTAAATGGAGGATTCTGGAAAAATAAAATTTTAAAAATCAATTTTTTATTACGCAGTTATACACGAAATAAGAAAGCAGAGAGAAAATGATAGTGGAGGAATATTTGGTAGTTTACTATCGGTGATATTCACAATCATATTTTTTCTTGAAAGAGAGATGAAATGGGCGTGCGGAAACCGGTCCGGAGGTCGAATCCTAACCGAGCCAAAGGAATCAGCTGGGGTTGTTATACTAAGTTCGAACTAGAACTAAATTTAGGAGAAACAACGCATAGCTTTAAATTAAAAACCGGAATGGCTCGGCTGGCATTGAACCAAATGTTTTTTTAAAAAAGAATGTTTCGATTCATGAATAATATGACCAATGACCATAGCTTGGTTTGGTTCATATCAGACCATATTATTTTATTTTTCAAATATGAAATCGGACTAGCTTGGTTTGGTCCGGTTAATTGAATTAGTTCCAAATAAATTAGCCAAATGATTTTTTATTCTAAAAACCGAATCAAAATAGAATCAGTTCAGGTAGGACTGGTTCTTTTCGATTAGATTCCCCAAAACCGGTTTTCTTGCTCCACCCTGGATGATGTCCATCCCGACAGCTGCAAACCAATTTTGATACGGCACCATGAAGTCGGCTAAGCAGAGGTTGTCGTGTGAAAAGGGCAGAGCAACCCAAAGTGCAAGTTAGGCATGCTTATTGGAGGGACAAAAAACCTGAACACTGTATTTTACCAATGTTATAATTTGGTCCCGCTATTAAGTAAACATCGACTTGTAAGTCAAGTCTGGGGTTCGATTCTCATGGAGGTCGGTATGAGAAATTTACTCGACCTATTCCCGCTGTAAATATAGGACCTCAAGGATGGTGCCTCGGCTATATATATATATATATATATATATTAAACCAATGGTACAACCTTGTGAGGAAGAAAATCGAGATTGAGAGCGCCAATAGCTTGCAAAATTACATGGCTTAAAATCTGATAAGATAGGCCTGATTGACTGTACCCGACCTGATTCCTGTTGCAGTTGGAAGCGATCAAATCTTCAGCAATCGGTCAGACCGACAGCTCGCCACCGGCATCGAAGTATTCATCCGGTCCGGACCACCGATTCGGACTCGATATTCTCCGCAGGTTTCATGAACCGCAGACATACGAGCTTGTCGGGCCCCCGGAGTGTCACGATCGGCCTGGGGAGCTCCAGACCAGCCCGCACATCCAAAGACTCGGCGGTATGTTCGAGTATTATTGGATTGTTGACAGTATTAAGGTTACGTAAAAAAAAGAGGCTTTAACCAATGTGAACTCTTCTCGAATCGCAGGTCAAAATGTAAATTATTATTACTGGAAAAAGTGTATTGTTATTACTGTAGATAAAAAAAATTTCTTGGGTTAAAACTGAAGTAAAGTTCTCTGTGTTGTAGGAGGTCCAAATGTGAATTATTATTATTATCATTATTATAAAGTTTGGTAAGCGCACGCAAAACAGTTACAAAGTTAGTTATAGATTAAAATTTTTCCTTAGTTGAACGTAAAATTTTTACCAGTAATATTTTTAAGTTTTATTCTATGCATTATCCTACTGTGATTATATAGTGTAATCTAAAATATAAAATTTACTATAGCATGAGATTTTGTTGCATTTCATATAAAAACAAACGCCTCCAATGACCCGTGAGTTTGATACGAAATAAAGAAAAATAAATGGGTCTGTAATTCTCACGAGATAATCTTAGATGGTCGTACCTCGTAATAACGTGATAAGGAAGAATCAATCAAATTGTTTGGATTAGTATTAATTATGATAGCTTCTCGATTATGATCAACACCAATTTTATGGCTTGTCATATCTTGATTGATACTTTTTCACGTTATATGACGAGATAATATTACGTAAGAATTTCTCAATTCTCACGGTGCGGATGGAATTTTGCACTGAGACTTTAAAGCATTTAATTAGTAATCATCGATTAAAAAAAGGGAGGTATTTAGTTAGTTATGTAGGATGGCATTAAAATCTGGAGCAATGGGCAAAAATACTGTCCTCTGGGAAACAAATTCGTAAAATATGGTACTTTTGAAAATATTTACGGCATTACCGTTAGTAAAACGCTACTCTTCATGGCGTTTTTACTGTAGTGAAAACGCCACAGGATGTGGCGTTTTACTATGGACAAAAACGCCACTGGGTGTGGCGTTTTACTATGGCCAAAAACGCTTGAGCTATTGGCGTTTTACATACAAAAACGCCAGAGTCACTGGCGTTTTAGGAATTGACCAAAAACGCCACATTCTATGGCGTTTTGTGAAGGCAAAAACGCCACATTCTATGGCGTTTTGTGCAGGGCAAAAACGCCACTCTTCATGGCGTTTTATGCCTGCCTTAAAGCCTTCGTCTCCTTCCTCTCAGCTCCTCCCTTCGTCTCCTTCCTCTCAGCTCGTGTGAATCCCCGAGCTCGCTTCCTCTCAGCTCGGTGCAAATCACTGTTCCTCTCAGCTGCAAATCACTGTTCCTCTCGGTTGCATCTTCCCCGAGCTTCCTCTCGGCTGCAGATCTTCCCCGAGCTGACCGAGCTCCCTTTCTCTCAGCTGTAGGTCTTCCCGAGCTCCCTTCCTCTCAGCTGCAGATCACGGTTCCTCTCGGCTGCATCTTCCCCGAGCTGACCGAGCTCCCTTGCTCTCAGCTGCAGGTCTTCCCCGAGCTCCCTTCCTCTCAGCTGCATCTTCCCCGAGCTTCCTCTCGGCTGCATGCTCCCCGAGCTGACCGAGCTCCCTTCCTCTCAGCTGCAGATCACGGTTCCTCTCGGTTCTGCATCTTCCCCGAGCAGCTCGGCTGCATCTTCCTCGAGCTCCTTCGTCTGCAAATGTTCCCCGAGAACCCGAGGCGAAGCTGCTTGCTGCCCGATTGAGGAGACCACCTGACCCGAGTTCGTACAAGAGCAGCTAGCTGCCCGATCCGAACCCGACGCGAGCTCGTGCTGGAGTTGCTTGCTGACCGAGCTGAACCTGAGCCGAGTTTCTGCTGGACCCGCTAGCTGGCCGAACCGAACCCGACCCGAGCATGTACTGAAGGTGCTTGCTGCCCGAGCCAAACCCGACCCGAGCTTGTGCTAGAGCGGCTACCTTGCTGATCATTTCCTGGCCCGAGCTCGTACTAAAGTTGCCTATTGCCCAAGCCGTACCCGACCCGAGCTTGTGTTGGAGCTACTTGCTTGCTGATCCGAAC
The DNA here is from genome assembly GCA_037672795.1 of Lagerstroemia speciosa. Taxonomy (NCBI): domain Eukaryota; kingdom Viridiplantae; phylum Streptophyta; class Magnoliopsida; order Myrtales; family Lythraceae; genus Lagerstroemia; species Lagerstroemia speciosa. The sequence continues at coordinate 5,851,302 of CM075310.1, forward strand.
CGACTTGAGCTCGTACTGGAGCTGCTTGCTTGCCAGTTGAGGAGAGGAGAGCACCTGAGACAAACCCGACCCAGCTTGTTGAGCTATAGCTTGTTACTCGAACATCCAACCATAGCTGCTTCCTACCAAAGGTTCGTATATGTCTGAGCTGATTTGTGGCCTCCCATTATTGATTTGCATACTTACAACTATTATTGCCATGTTTGAGTTAAAATGTCGTTGATCAACAATAACTAGTGCTACAATAGTCTTGCATATAAGCTTATCGATGAAATGCCCCAAAGGTAGCTGATTCATTGAAGTCAATTAATATCAGAATACCTCACTTGGTGGCCTTTACTGAAGTGAAGTAACTTATGTGGTTTAGTTTTTGTGTGTTCAGTGCTGTGAAAATGGTTAGATATGTGGAACTGTTGATTTTTGCCCATGGAAATATTTTGTACGATGAACACGGTGCGTACTATGATAAGGATCCGGTGAAGAGAATATCGGTCAAGAAGGATATTGGCTTTGAGGAATTGTTGCAGAAGATATACCGAGCTATTCGAGTTAATCCAAACGGCTATGAAGTGGAGGTATTTCATAGGAATGTAACAGTTTATCAGTTCGGAGGAATGCCACCAAAATATACTTTGGTACCTATCACCGAAGATGATGATGTGGCTAGTCTTATCCGAACAGCTGAAGTGGGAGGTGAACTTTGTCAACAAGAGTTGTATGTTCGAGTACGTGATAGTCATTCCTTAACTGTGGAACAAGATAGGAGGAATGTTGCTATTATGACTCCTTCAACCTCCCGAGCTCCTCCAGATCCGCTTCATAATAATAGTGCCGGTAATGATATCGATAGACAAATCGATGAAGCATTACAAGAGGTACCTGTTGATACAGATGTTGAATTAATAGAGGCGGACGAGGCGGATGAGGCGGACGGTGGCACATCCGCTCATTTTCACTTTGATACATCGGTTGATCTATTATCGGAGTCTCCGCATGCTATACCGAACAGTGCTATATTAGGACAATATGTGATGCATGAGTCCAATGACACTTCTATTCAAGACCCGATTCCTTTCCTCAATAGGAGGAATGGTGGTGATGGCTACATAACCTTTGAAGAGCAACATCGTTTATCAAACTCATACGTGAGTTTTGGGAATGAGTTAAAAAAAGGAATGCGTTTCCAAAGAAAAGAAGATTTGATTTATGCTGTGAAAGTGTATTACATCAAGCATCATCATAACTTCTGTGTTGATGAGTCAGATAAGAATGTGTGGTCAGTTTCTTGTCATGAGAAGCACAATGGATGCACATGGCGACTTCGTGCATTTCAAAAACGCACGGACATTGGATTTGTGGTTACTAAAGTTATAGGACCACATACTTGTGTTAATCCAATGCTTAGTCAAGACCATCCACAACTAGACTCCAAGTTCATGAGTCGGTGCTTTCTAAATCAAGTTAGGGAAACGCCCGATGTAAAGGTTTCTATATTGCGTCAAACAATTGTCGACACATTTGGGTACATGGTAACAAGGAAGAGGGCATGGGATGCGAAGAGAAGAGCTATTGAAGCGGTATATGGTAATTGGGACGATTCGTACATGGAACTTCCACAACTTCTTCATGCCATTGAATTAACTAATCCAGGATCATATGTTAGTTGGCAATTTCACGAAACTGATAAAGATGGTGAAGTGATTTTTCGAAGGGTATTTTGGACTTTTGGCCCATGTGTTCGTGCATTTTCACATTGTAGGCCAGTAGTCAGTATAGATGGAACCTTCTTGTATGGGAAGTATGGGCACAAGCTATTGATTGCGTGTACCTTTGATGGTGCAAATCATATCATCCCACTAGCCTTTGCATTGGTTGATGAGGAATCGTTTGGATCCTGGTCATGGTTTCTAATGCAGTTGAAGGATCATGTTGTTGGCGGAAGGCCGGAGACTCTATGTCTTATTTCTGATCGCCACGCTGGAATTGTTAGCGCAGTGAGGGATGAAAGGGTTGGATGGTTGCCTCCATTTGCAGAATGGCGATTCTGTATTCGACATGTGGCTAGCAACTTTAACAAGGTTCATAATAGCCAACCATTAAAGAGACTTGTCACTGCAGCCGCCTTGCAAGCTCAGCCACGTAAGTTTATCCGTTGTATGGAAGATGTTAAAAAAAGGAAAGATTCTGCGCTTGATTACTTTACAAATATTCCTCTTGAACGATGGACTCTTGCACATGACGGGGGCTTCAGATATGGTTTTATGACAACAAATCTTAGTGAGAGCTATAACGCCGTACTAAAAGATGCAAGGTGCTTACCTGTGTCAGCGCTTGTCAAGAAGATCTTCTATAACTGTGTTGACTATTTTCAAACCCGATATGATGAGGCTGTAGCAGGAATCAATAGAGGAGAAGTGTTTACAGTATGGGCGAATGTAAGGATTCAGAAGTGGCGGGACGCTGCCAATAGACACAAGGTGAGATCATTTGATCGAGCCAATGGTATATTTGAAATTGTCACTGGCGAGAGAAGAACATTGCATGGTACGACAGGTGGGCGGGAACACTCAGTTCGTCTAAATGATCGTCATTGCACTTGCAATAAATGGCAGACATATAGAATACCATGTTCTCATGCAATGGCTGCTTTGGCGTCCATTCGGGTTGACAGTACTCAAGCTGTAGGGCCCTGGTATTGGTGGACGAACCAAAAAACTTGTTATCAAGGTACATTCTTTCCGCTCGGTGACAAGGACACTTGGGAACATATACAGACCCCATTCATTCATCCAAATCCTTCACTTCGCCGAGGTGTTGGTAGACCACGGTCCAAGCGCTATCATAATGAAATGGACCTCAGAGATCCCTCGTCTTCGATCACATGTTCTTTCTGTAGGAAAGGAGGTCATAATCGAAGGAATTGTCTTGAACGACAGAAAGTCCAAGTCCAAGGTTATAGCAACTTTATAATCGAAGAAATAAATTATTTTATTTAACAACTTTGCTAAATTGTATGATGTTGAGTGGTAACCATTTAATACTCATTATATCTTATTCTTAATGCTTCCAGATGGATCCAGGGCCAGTAGATAGATCAGTACTGAGACAACAAGATAGGCATCGTTCACAAGCCGTCTGGGCTGGTCAGGTATAAGACGTTTTAATTGCATGCAGTTAATGTTTATTAAAGTTATGGTTTATGTTTAAAATAAGATATTCTTTGTTATTTGCAGGACTCGTTATGGCTCGTTTGTCGTCGACGGGAGGGTACATTGCGACGAGTTAATATAGACTTAGATCCTCGGATTACGCCATATGTCGAGCAGGCCGGCTTCCAGGGCATCTCCCATATCCGTTTCGGTAAACTTGACTGGCACTTGATTGCAGCTTTAGTGGAGAGATGGAGACCGGAGACTCATACATTTCACATGCCATATGGAGAGGTTGGCATCACTTTGGAAGATGTCTCCATACAACTTGGCTTGCCAGTTGATGGTGATGTAGTTACTGGCAGCACTTGTCTAGATTGGGGAGACCTATCCGAGCAGCTACTCGGACTGAGACCCGACGCCCGCAACATGACAGGCGGCCGCGTGAGAATGTCTTGGTTACAGCGAAATTTCGGCCAGTTACCTGAACAAGCTGATGAGCTAACCATCCAACAACATGCACGGGCGTATATACTAGAGTTGCTGGGTAGCATAGTTTTCCCCGATAAGTCTTCTAGTCTTGTACACTTGATGTTTCTTCCATTACTAGAAGATCTGGTAGCTGCACGTGGTTACAGTTGGGGCGGAGCTTGCTTAGCATGGTTGTATAGGCAGCTGTGTCGTGCTGCAAATACGACGGCTCATGAATTGGGAGGTGCACTAGTACTTTTACAAGCATGGGCGTGGGAGAGATTTCCTCATATTGCCCCTCTTCGTCGCTCTACAGATGAGGTAGATGGTCGACCTTTAGCATGCCGATGGGCTAGTGCATTTGATGTAACACAACAGCCCACTCATATTCGCCAATATCGAGACGCTCTCGATTTGCAAGTACCTGAGCAAGTAAGATGAATTATATATTGATTACATTTTTTAACTTACATATCATTGCATACTAATTAAATATATCGTACGCAGATTTTATGGAGACCGTACACCCAAGATATCATCAATCGTCTACCGAATTACTGTCTCGAGGATCGTGACGTCTGGCGTGCTCGAGTGCCTCTGATATGCTTCAACATAGTAGAGTGGCACCTCCCAGATCGAGTACTCCGCCAATTTGGGGGTATCCAGAGGATACCGCCTCCATGTGATACTATGCCAGAGCTCCATCAACTCGATCTTCGGGGCAAGACGGACGAGGACTGGATCACGCGACATGACTCATACATTCGCATGTGGCGTAATCGTGCGCGATATATCATCCCGCTCGAGTATGATGAGACATTGGCGGATGGCGTAGATGATGAGTATTACGTTTGGTACCATGGAGTGACTAGACGCTATGTTGGACGAATCGGAGCAATGTTTGGAGCTGTGGTAAGAATCAACAACTAGATTCATGCTTTCGTAATATCATATTACTAATGACTTTTATGTGAATGTTAATATGCCGTTTGTTTGCTCAAACAGACAAATGCTTTTACCCGTATCGAGCAGACTACACAAATAGGAGAAGCTCATGATATCGCGACTGCTGGAAAGCATCTAGTTAGAGGCCATGGAGGTGTGACATTATTCCACGACAATCAGCCAGGCCACGAAGATGAGCCACACATTGACGCAGCTCCAGCACATCATGGGAGAGGACGACGAGGTCGTGGTAGGGGTCGTCAACCATCTCCACCTAGGTCTCCTTCTCCGCCTGAAGATCCTCCTCTCTCTCCTCCACTTGATGAAGCCGAAGTCCCACCTCCCTCTCAGCAACCTGACGTAGCCGAAGTCCCATCTTTTTACACACCCGAAACTTTATATTTATCAGGTTATGCTACGCTGACTCCACCTCCTCCAGAAAAATATCGGGATCCAGCACATCATCAAACTCTACCTCAGGTAGACCCTCGTCCATGGAATGAGGCTTCACAACACGATGTAGGTCCGAGCGAAGAGAGCAGTTCAGTTGTGAAACTTCATTACCGAAGGAGTAGATTTAAGAAGAGGTAGATGGGGACTTCGTTGATATTTAGGATATTTGCAAACTCTATGAATGTTTCTCATAAACTAGTTTTCCGTTTGTAATTGCTTATATATGATATGTTGCTTGTCATTTTATGTTTTCACTTTATAGTTTGTTGTCATATAAGGTTTTTGTCATCTACTGATATGTCACGATATGTTTTTTTTGGGCAGTCGGCCTGCCAAAGTGGGTAAGTTTTGCACATTCAGAATGCTTGTTTCTGGCGTTTTATAGTTACTACCTTCAGTAAAATGTCGTAATTTTACATGCATAAAAAAGAGATTTCTTGGGAGAAAAGATACGATACTTTAATAGCTGTATTTTCTATATTTGAATTATATATACATACATAGTACAAAGGAAAAATAAAACTCGGTTTAGAACACTCATGTCGATAATATTATTTGAAACCTTTAACTATTCAAAAAATAATCAGACTTTTTCATAAAACACTTGCATTTTTGTAGGGACAAAACGGCTCTGTGTACAAGGGGTGTATTTTAGGGTACGCCAAAAACGCCACAGGAAGTGGCGTTTTGGGTTGGTGTAAAACGCTACACCATGTGGCGTTTTTGGTGGTTTTTGGCTTGACAAAAACGCCACAGCAAGTGGCATTTTGCCTTGGTGTAAAACGCCACACCTTGTGGCGTTTTAGGGTGCATAAAACGCCAGTAACTCTGGCGTTTTCGCTACAGTAAAAACGCTGCCAATGGTAGCGTTTTACTAACGGTAATGCCGTAAATATTATCAAAAGTACCATATTTTACGAATTTGTTTTCCAGAGGACAGTATTTTTGCCCATTGCTCTTAAAATCTGACTTACGTGGAATGCGTGGGTTAAAGTGGTAAAAATTACCAAATTTGCCCCGCATTGAACAGAGTCCCATCCTGTTCTCAATGATTTCAAGGCCCAGTCCCATCCCTCCTCTCTCCTCGGCTACTTACTGTTGGTTTCACCCTGACTTCTCCTCTCCTCTCCTCCATAGCTGCCCGGAGCTCAGTGATCCAACAACCTTAGAAAAGCTTCGCCTCCTGTCGTCGTTCCCGGGCGATCTCCGATCTGCGACGGCGGTGACCTCCTTCCGCCTCTCGCCCCCGTGCCACTACCCAGGTTGAAGCTGAAGAGGTGACGCTTTCCCCCTCTCTCTTTCTATTACATTCTTTGCTCCACGGGGTGCAGTTGAGTTCTAATCCGCAATCGTTACTTGATGCTCCAAGCAGGAGAGGTGTCCTGCCACTTCTACTACAATTTACAGGTGGGCAGCTGACCTTGTTCTAAATCATACATCATGTGCTCCCTATTGCCGCCGGCAATTATGCTTGTTCTATGTGATTGGTCGGCTGGCTTCTGATCTATTTGCTTGTTTTCTTCTGAAGGGCGGAGTAGTCTTGGGAGGATAATGCAAAGCCATGATAGGTGTAAGGGACAAGTGTAGAGTGGCGATCCTTGTTGCTTCAGTTGTATTTGTCTGCCTTGTTGGTCTGTCTAGTTTGATAAAGCCTGTGTCTAATGGATGTATTATGACGTATATGTATCCCACTTATGTACCCATTTCCATGCCGGAGAGTTTATCACCCGGGAAATATGGACTGTATTTGTATCACGAAGGTTGGAAGAAGATTGACTTCAAGGAGCACCTTAAGAAGCTTAGTGGTGTTCCCGTCCTCTTCATTCCAGGCAATGGTGGCAGCTATAAACAGGTTTGCTTTCTCTTCCTGCAAAAGTCCTCATGAATGCTTGTTTTATTGGTACAATATGATATGTAATGCATTTTTTCTGTAAAATTTCTTATGTCGTGTTTATGTTGAATCGGAACCTGTCGCTCATTTTTTTACCCCTACAGGTACGATCTCTGGCAGCAGAGTCTGATAGGGCGTACCAAGGAGGTCCCCTTGAACGTTCATTTTATCAGGATGCTTCACTAACTCCTGAAGAGGGAGGATTAGAGATGGATGCAGGTTCAGGTGGCATCCAGTTACCCAATCGCTATTCTCGCAGGCTAGACTGGTTTGCTGTTGATCTTGAAGGTGAACATTCAGCAATGGGTGGTCGGATCCTTGAGGAGCATGCTGAATATGTTGTTCATGCCATTCACAGGGTATCACTTATGTTATTTTCCTATTGTTGAACACAATTATCAGATTCATATCATAATTTTAACCTCATGATGCAAGAAAAATAGTTTTTTGGCAGCTAAGGATATTATTGTAAACACTTCGCAACACACAATTTGCACGTTCTTGCACAGTAAAATTTTGAGAACATGATTCTAAGTATTAAATTGTGCACAAAATATTTCCATGGCTCAAAGACAAGCAAACAGTGACACAGTTTGACTTGACTGCGTGTGATACCTGCAAAACATTAGTGTTTCTGGTTTTCACTTGTTGATTGTGGTGGTGGTGCTAATTTTACCAAGTGAATCCTAATTAATGCTCTACTCTTTTAAGATCGAACCAGTAGCAAATTTTATTTCTTTTATTTTATAAGTGAGTAACATATCAGGGGCAGATAGGATGTCTCAGCTTCTATTCAAGAGCTGCAATGAGCTGTCCAACTTAGTGCACTAAATAAGCAGCAAAAGAACTGAAAAACATTTAAACGAAATGCTATTTGGTGATTGATGATTTATCTCTTCCTACTCAAAGGAAAAAAAAAGTGAGCTTATCATGTGTTCTAGTGAAGTGTTTCATTACTTGTTTAAAATATGGGGAATGGAAACAGGAGAACTGATAAATATCTTTAGAATCCTTGCGGGAGCTTCAAACGTAATTTTTCTGATGGGAATTCTATTTTTTATGCTACTCTTGTCTTGGGCCTAACCTATGTGGCCTTTACTTTTCTTCTCTCCAACTGTTAGTGATATCATTCAATGATGTGCATGTATGTATGATTTATGAGAGGATCAAACCGTGTCAAAAATAGAACCTGATGAAGTTAATTCGTGGATCACAGATACATATGACTTGAATCTTCTGTAAAGGCCTCTCTACTTTGAGCAGTCATATATGTTATTTTTCTGGTTGTAGATTTTGGATCAGTATAAGGAGTCTCGGGATGCTCGAGCAAGGGAAGGTGCTGCTTCTGTAGGGAGTTTACCAACAAGTGTCATATTGGTTGGCCATTCTATGGGTGGATTTGTTGCCAGGGCTGCCACTATTCATCCTCACCTCAGGTTGTCAGCCGTGGAAACTATTTTGACGCTTTCAAGCCCACATCAGTGAGCTCTCTCTCCCCCCTGTTTTTCCCAAGGCACAATGTTGGTTCAGGAATTTTACATGCTGCATAGTTTCTAAAAGGATGATTGCTTATTTAGGTCCCCTCCTTTGGCATTGCAACCATCACTAGGCCACTACTTTGCACGGGTAAATAATGAATGGAGAAAAGGGTTTCAAGTTCAAACCACTCGAACAGGTCATCACTTGTCTGCTCCGAGACTATCTCATGTTGTCACTGTCTCAATTTCTGGAGGTTTTAATGATTATCAGGTACACTCTTTACATTTAGCCTTTATGCCATCAGAGTGGCATTTCACTTATTAAGTTGTTTGCTTAAACCACACACAACTGAACGTCTTATTATGTTATTAAAAAGGTATTAGATGTGTTCTGGCTACTTGTGTGTTTATGCACCCTGCTTCTTGGCTTAAGAGGCTGATTTTGGTATTATTGCATCAGAAATATGCTCAAGGTCCTCCTATACTTTTTATTTCTTTGAAAAAGTAAGCTTTAGGCTTTTAGTACTTAGACACAGATCTTCAAAAGTGAACTTACATTGCTCTTTGTTTTCTCAAGGAGAAGAAAGGTAAAATGGGATCTTCTAGAAGCAAAAAGATATTGGTTGAAACACATCTCTACAGGTCTAGTGGTTGCATTCTTGCATGTTTAAAGAAGCATCTCTGTTAATATTTGATGAGGAAGAAGGGAGAAGAGGAAGAGTGTGCATGATATCATTGGTATTGGTGTTTTGATACATGCATAACTATAATCCGTAATTCTAATGTCCATATGCTTATGTACTTAGGACAAGTAGAAACTTCATTAGAAAGCCCAAGATGATGCATATCAAAATACATATGCAAAGATGAAGCTACAATGTACAAAAAGAGTCATGTTGTAGGCTAGACTGGTTTGCTGTCAATCTTGAAGGTGAACATTCAGCAATGATGCTTGAGATGAAGATGCAAAAATCTTACACCTGCAAATTGATGTATATATATTGTTGTTCTTTTTTGTCTCTGCTTGTGTACATGTGACAATCTTAATCTAAACTAATCTAATCTAATATATAAGTAAAGGACAATGGTTCATCTAGTAAGCTGCATTAATGGGGATTAAAATACTATTATTAATTGAGTATGTGGAAAAAAAATATAGTGTAGATTTTATGTCTGAATGCATGATAATTCTAAAAGTCATGATCATTCTCAATCTCTAGGTAAATTAGATTACCATCTAGTATTTAGAATTAATTTTGCTAGTTTAGAAATATTTTAAAATAATTTTAGCAACTTTTGCTGTATATGTATAGATTAACTATTCATTTTGCTTATGAAACAGAATATCATTTTGAACTCCATATGTTATGTTAAACATTTAATTAAAATATTACTAGCAAATAAAATGAGCTTATTAGAATTAAGTGACTGAATTTTTTTCCTGAAAAGTATGAGATTGAAAATTCTACTTTATATTCATGGAAAAGTTTCCTGAATTGACCAATATGTTAACCAATATTAATTATACCTTGTACTGGTTTTTATGATTATATGCATTCACACTTATGCAATTCAATATGAAAATTAAAGACTGAAAAAACAAAGGTAAAATTATGAAATCGAGATATTTGTGCATCGCACTGGCAACTAAGGCAGTCTTGTCATATTATGTCTTTAAACGTAGCTCCTTTAATGTAAGTAATTAATGTGCCTGGTCGTGTACATAAATTTGCATAGGTGCATCATGCATGCTTGCACTAAAGGCTTCGATAAAGTCTTGCTGTTTTTCTATCACCATATGTGAAAACTGTTCTCCATTTTCTAGATTCGGACAAAGTTAGAATCTCTTGAAAGTATTGTTCCACCTCGTCATGGCTTTACCATCAGTACAACAGCAATGAAAAACGTTTGGCTGTCAATGGAACATCAAGCTATTCTTTGGTGCAATCAAGTGGTTGTACAAGTGAGTTAAAATCTCTTTCAGGACCCATGATTGGTACTATGTTGGACGGTTCTGAGTTTATTTGCTTTTTTTTAGGTGTCACATACTCTCCTCAGTTTGGTAGACTCAAGAACAGGTCAAACATATCCTGATACACAAAAAAGACTGGTGATTTTTGCAAAAATGCTTCGGAGTGGAGTAGTACAAAGTTTCGGCTGGATGAGGCAATCACATTTATCGCTACATTCTGCTCATTCTTCTATTGATGATGAAAGAGGTGTGGTTAACATCCTCTTGGTATACACTTTGATCTTCGTTCTGTTCATTGAAGCTGTCAGTATACGCTTATGCATTGAGGAGTTAATTCATAGCTTCCAATGTTATTTGCAACTTTCAAAAGAAAAGCTTGTGGAATGATCCATGATATGTTGATGAACGTGTGAAATATTTAAATTGCTGAAAATTTTCATTGCAGGTACTGCTCTTGACCTTGTTTGCGACAGCAACAAGAGAGAAATATAGACAAAAAAATCTAAGTGTGATCTAAAGGAGATGAGAGGAGGTTATGATGAGTTAGGGGTTCACTTAAATTATGATTTTGTGACTGTATATGTTGACTTATGGACTTTGAACATCATAAATAACTCTTTGGCATACAAATAATACAGCTATGACCATACGATAGGAGATAGATGCAATTAAATAGAAAGAATGACCTTAGAAATCCGGCAAATAATATGAAGACAATATCTATGAAATTCTGGAGTTTCTTGGCCATACAGACCTGAAGCCATGCAGTCTACTGTTTCTCTTCACAACATATTCTGTTCATCTCATATGGTTAAATCTCCAGCCAGGGAGAACCTTTAGCTTCTGACTTCTGCCTTTGATCTTTGTAGTTCCCCTGAATTTCAACCTCTGGAATGTTTCTTCGCACTATTTTCACAATTAGAAGCAAGACAACAAAATTTGGCTGTCTCCTTTGTGTGATTTTTAAGAAAATAGTTTTGCATTTTAAATTTGGGCATGGTTTTGGGCAAAGTGATGGTTATGATGGTTGACACATGTAGTATTGATTGCAGGATCTCCATTAAGCTCTTTACCTGCCTGTCCAAGCAATGTTCTTTGGAGCAACGATGTCCTTGAGAGGGACTTGCATATTGAAGCAACCACAGTCACCATATTAGCCATGGATGGCAGAAGGCGGTGGCTGGACATACAAAAACTGGTGAGCTCAGTCCAGGTTTTCATAGTGCTTAGAACATGAAAACTTCCTTTTTCCATTGTACATGCTATATCTAGGTTGCTAGCTGTCACATTTGCAAACGACCTATTCTTTTACCAAGAGAGATTGCTTTTAATACTTATGTTTGCAATGATTGTGTATTTGTGTTAAGGTTGCTTTTTCAATTTGCTCAAACTTGTGAAAAGGATCAATGAAAGCAAGCATGTCACCTCAATTTCCTCAAATACTTGTGCTGAAACTGCAGATTTCAATTTATGCCATATTTCTTCATATTACCGTTTAATTTATTCTATGGTCTTAAAAGTTTGTTTCCATGCCTCACTGGACTGTTCGTAAACTTCATGGTAGAATGTGGTGCATTTACTCTTCATGGTTTATATTTACATCCTTGTCCTAGAATGAAATCACTTTTGATAAAGCAAGTAACGGTTGGATTTTGTGCTTAGGGATCTGACGGTAAAAGCCACTTCATACTTGTTACAAACCTTGCTCCATGTTCTGGTGTAAGAATTCATCTTTGGGCTGAAAAGGGACAATCAGCCTCAGAACCTGTGGATAGAAAGGTTCTAGAGGTAACCACGAAGATGGTGCATATTCCTTCAGGGCCAACACCTACACAGGTATTAAACTATTACTTGGTGGTTGCATATTTTTTCAGCCGCTCAGGTGGGATATTCCATTTGCTCTTCCCCTCTTTCCATTTTGTGATAATTTATATGGCAAACAATTGCCACAAGACAATTATTCTGGCAATGAGTAATTTACACTTACATTATCTTTTGGAAATGTTTCATGCTGGTAAAAATAATTTTTTATAGAACGTTGTACATAGTACATACCTGGCCAGTGGCTGGGGGCTCTGCTCTGGCCACTGGCCACCCTACTGGGGCTGCTGGAGGCCTCATTCAGCCACCGAGGAGAGAGGGATATTGATTGATGGGGAAGGAAAGAGAGACAGAGCAAGAGCGGGGGAGAAGGTGGTTAACATACCCAAAGACCCTTGGGGAAAGTTCAAATAGCTTTGAGCTTCAATTGTGGAAATAAGAGCTTCAATTGTATTGGAAATAGGGCAGGAATTTGATAGCCCCGCATCCGTCACACAGCATATCGACCTTACCCTATGTCAACGACTTGAGCAGCTCCGCCAATTTCCCTTCCTGTGCTATCCTCAACACTTCCTCTGCCCTGCTAACGTACCTTACCCTCAAGAAGACACTTGGTGGGACCGCCAGTTGCTTTCCCTTCCTCCTCATTACCTCCAGCGGCTCATCCCTGAACCTGCTGTGCATTGACACATCCCAATTGCACACGGCCACCACAAGGCCCTCATTTCCTGATAGGACGGAGTTGATCGCCTTAGGGTTGTGGTGTAGAGGACCACTCTGTTCTCCCCGTTAGGTGGGCAAAGAGACCCGAATTTCTACAACAGTGCCAATCTAGGGTTGCAGTTCTGTTTGTTTTGGAAATCAGGTCCTTGAACTTGGGGGTGGAAGTTGATGCGTGAATTTCTTGGAGGGAAAGAAAAAGGGAAAGAAGAGGGAAAAAAGGATTGAAGAAAGGAATCAGATAAGAAGAGAAGAGAAAGCAGGAGAGAGAGAAGAAGAGATTAGAGGGAAATCAACTATTCATTGGCTGCAATTGGATTACATGTGGTTTATATTCACAAATTTCCCGCTCTTCCCAACTGACTTAACTGTTCCAGATACAATCCGATCTCCCTCACTTCCAGTTTGATGTTGTAGTCTCCTTAGCTACTTTTCTTACCTTAATAAAGCGAGAGCCGTAAAGGAGAAAAGTGGAAAGTGTCGAGGCCGTCATGGGCTCTTGTGAGGCTCAGGCTAGGCAGCGTAGAGGCCGGATTTGAGCCACATGGGGCTGAGGGGCCTCGAATCTGAGAGTGGGGAGGGGAAGATGGACCCAAGGGTGAAGCGAGGGGAGGAAGAGTTGTGGTGGAGTGAGGCGGGTCCTTGAAGAGGAGGCCATGATGATGAAGATGAGGGAGATGATGTGGTGGCTAGGACAAGTTGAACTCTCATTTGAGTTTTTTTAGAGCTTTTTATTCTTTTAAAATAATATATTATTGTGCCATGTCAGTGTTGTTTATGAGTGGCATTGACATTACCGACAATGTCAGAGAATGTTGACTGGAAGTTGACGGTTTGTACTATCATGCAACGTTTTTGAACAATAATGTAGTTGATTTAACAAAAAAATTGTCTTTGTACCATGTACCATGGATGTAATTTATCTTTTGGCAATATACCATGTGGTTTTTACTATATTGGAGGTTAGATCAGTTGAAAGTGAAGATTTTGGTAGAGAGGTTATTGTTGTATACTAATTTTATGTGTTATTTGTTTCATAGATTGAACCAGGAAGTCAGACAGAGCAACCACCTCCATCTGCCGTCTTTCTGTTGGGTCCTGAGGATATGATTGGTTTCAGATTTTTGACTATATCTGTTGCACCTCGTCCGGTACAGCTCACTCAGTTTTTTCCTCCACAAACTTCTTTCACTTGCATTACCTATAAATACGTCCAAGTGAATAAACTTTTTTAACATAGTTCTGCTCTTATATTGGGGAGAGTATCTCTCTCTCTTGGGCGATTATGGGAATTGTAGGAGCAGAAGTGGGGTAGTTATCTGTTACTCTCTCTCTTCTCTTTCTCTTTCTCTTTCTCTCCTTTACGTTGGCCACTTTCTTACAGAGGGTATGGGTATTTTCTGTTTAGGATATCAGGAAACTCCCAGGGCAACTATGATATGAGGTTCAACAAATATTAGTATAGATGCTATTAACATGTTAGTGCATATTTGATATAGTAGGAGTCATACAATGATTTCTGGATAAGATATAATGAATTGCTTGCTAGTCGGGTTTTAAAAATACAGATAATATAAATGGTTACAAACTTCTCTATGAGGATTGCATGACCAGGAATTGACTCCATAGACTAAAGATTTTTGTGTCTTGAATTAACCATGAAATTACACTAGGATGTGGCTTTTCTGTCATCTGTATTTTTCCATTTGAAATCTTTGGCTGTTAGGGGCAGTATAAGCTTTTCTTCATTTGAAATCTTTGGCTGTGTGGATCTTCTGTCCTATTTCTCAGTCTGAAAGCATATACTTCCTTAGATCCACATAAATGCTGTCCTTTCTGCGGCTTCTGCTCATGTAGTTGGTCATTGTTAAATCATTTTTTCTGGATTTTTCCTATAAAAGTTTCAATGTTTTTATTTGGTCATCTGAAAATGTTGCTACCCATCACAAAGCATCTCAAGTGGCTTTTTTTCATTTTATACTTTAAGTAGAACAGACACATGTCATCCAAATTATACTCATAAATGAATCCTAATCCTACCATTCCTTGGGCACTTCTACATCCATTGGAGCTTGTTGTATCAGCAACTTTATGCTGGCACTCGGTAGGCTAACATTGAAGCACCATGAAGAATCCTGTTTATATTTTCTGAATAATAAGTGTTAGTGGTGTCCAATTTTCGCTTAGAGCTCATGATGCAACTCCATCTGACAAGAAATAATTGTCAACCAGTGAAAAACTTGGCCTGCCTTGTATTGGTTGAGTCCATTGCTAAGATAGGTGTTGAAAAAAAATTCACCTGCCTCTTTTACTGTGTTCTTCTTTTCCTAAATTGCATTGTCAAAACAACTTCTCTCGTCAGTCACGAGATGTTTTCGCATTTTTCATATTTTCAGATTGTGTCAGGCAGACCACCCCCAGCAGCTTCCATGGCAGTAGGGCAGTTCTTTAATCCAAGGGAAGGGAAACAAGAATTTTCGTCATTCACTATGCTTTCCTCTATGTACTCTGAAAAGGTTGTGTACTTTCTGGGCTAACAAGATGAAAAACAAAGTCTTCAGCACATTGATTTGATTTGATGACTTGAATGACCAACTTTTGACTCAAGGCATAAAATTGTACTGTGCAGGACATTTTGTTTAAGGAGGATCATCCACTTGCTTTCAATCTGTCGTTTGGAATTAGTTTAGGGCTTCTGCCTGTTACTTTGTCATTGAAGACTGCAGGTTGTGGTATAAAACAATCTGGGCTTCCTCTTGAAGAGGCTGGAGATGCTGAATACAATAGTAAGTAATGTAGTTTCTCTTTTGGGTCTAAATCATAGATTTTTCAATTTGTCTATAATCTTGTAATTGAGTACCATATTTATCACATAATTTATGTTCGTTCAGCTAAGTCACATTGTTTATTATATTGCAGGACTTTGCAAACTGCGCTGTTTTCCTCCAGTGGCACTTGCTTGGGATACTACATCAGGACTACATGTGATTCCAAATTTGTTCTCTGAGACAATTCTTGTTGATTCATCACCAGCGCTTTTGGGTTCAACCCCTGAGACTGATAGAACAACTGTTTTGCTGCTGGTATGGGGTCTACCTAATTGTTATCTTGATTCATACCATCAGGATCTTATACTTGCGGATAAGTGTTCTTTCAAGCGGTAATTTAGAAGGTGGTGAGGTGCTTGCATCAGGGCCACCAGGTTACAGGCCATTATGCCATAGCCTGCCAATATGGCAGGTGAGGTTCCTTTGAAGAGACCATGCCTCTGTGCTCTAGAGAGTGATGCCATGAGGTGTGAGGCGCTGGCTTCTTCCAGGGATATCCGGAAAACATGTTTCAAAAAACTAAATAATCTTTAAAACCAGCATTACACTAAAAACCCTCAAATGCTTCTACAGCAAGGCTTGATGGTAAATGCTTAAAGGAAAAAACAGCTGTAGAGTTTAGTTCTTGTAAGTAAGGACAAAAAGCCTCTGACTCCAACAGTTTCTTTTTCTTGCTGTTCCGCCTAATTTAAAATGCACATATTTATTGAATGTTGAAGCCTAAATTTGTAATTTTGTGTTTTATGGAAGTAGGAGGGCAAGATCTTTTTAATTTTAAATTTCTTCTGCGTTGTTTTCTTAAGACAAATTTTTTCATGTCAAAAACAACAAAAATCATTTTTTTGAGACAATTTTTTAGCTTTATTTAAGATTTAGAAGTTATATTTTCTTGCAAGTGCCTTACCTTGCTCGGCCAAGCATCTTTCATGTTGCATAGTGCCTCAGGTGATAGACACTCTTGGCATTTGAAGACTGCCAATCTTTTAAACCACCACCTACATAATTTTAATTTGGAAGGGAACTATGATTTCATTACAAGCATCACTTTGCAGTTTCACAGTCTTCTAATGCCTTGAGTGCTCCAATCCTTTAAACAACTGCCTGCATGATTTTAATTTGGAAAGGAACTATGATTTCATTACAAGCAATCACTTTGTGGCCTCAGCCACTAAATAATTTATGACTGAATCCTGCTGCAGGTGGATCCCCATTGTTCATACAAAAGTAGCATTTCAGTATCCTTCTCTGCTGCAGCCGGCAGATTTATGCTTTTATACAGTCCACAGGTACATAGCTCCATGCTAATTATCTTTGTTGATTTTTCAGACTCTTTAGTTATTTACTGTGAAACATTTTTTAGTACATTATACTTGCAATTCCAACCTGATGGTGTTGGGTTTTGCCATTTTCTTGGCACTAAATGGAAAAAAGACACTGTCCATTTTTGGATTTTAGGTCATTTCTTAAAATGCAATTTAAGAGACATTGTGAAGCTGAGTTTATATACATGGAAGTGCTCCGCATTTCATAGGGTAGTTTGTATCTACTGCAGCTTTAGTAATTCACATTCAAAATCTCCAGTAAGCTGATGCATGCTGTGGTTAGACTTGCTGGAATACCAATATAAGAATGAAACTGGAAATTCTTTCAGCTTTGAGTTTTCAATATGATTTGATCATCTTAGTATCAGTCTTCTTGCTTCCAAAGGGATTTTCAACTGTGATGGGCTTACATCTATTCTTCCAAATAGTTAATTCTAATTAATACGTTTGACAAATTAAAATCACTAAGAACCTGCAGCATATTCATTTTCTGCATTTCCTTAATGAGAGATGGTTAGAGGGGCATTTTATGATATCATATACGGTCATTTTAATAGCAAAATGCTGACTGCCATTTGGTCATTTTGCCTGGCATTGCTTTTCTAATGCAGATAACTGCTCTCTACGTTGCTGTTATCCTTTTTGCATTAATGCGTCAAGCATGGTTTTGGGATCGAGACTTGCCAATACCACCAATGCTGACTGCTGTTCAATTGAATTTGAGGATGCCGTCCCCATTTCTGCTTCTAGTTACTGTGCCAATATTAGTTTCTTTGCTATTTTCCTTGCTTGCGGGTCGCTCCCTCCCACCCCTTGCCAGTTTTACTGTCATCTCAACTATTTGCTATCTAGCCAGCAATGGTATCATGATAATTGTGATATGGATCTCTCAGCTGATCTTCTATGTGGCTGCAAATGTGCATGTGTTCATCAGCAGAAGGTTTGTCACTTGTTCTTGCTGCTACGTATTTTTTACATCATAAATAAATGGACTCACCTGTGGTATACTTCAACAAACCCAGTTTTAGTCATTCTTCGTAGCTCTCTTCCTCACACCAGCTCTAGTTCACTGAGTGTTGTAGGAGAATCTGTGAAATCTTAAATGACAAGAATCATTTAACTGCAGATGGCAAGCCTGGAGATTGTATCATCGTATTTTGATGTTCCGTTGGTTTCTCAACCTCTCATCTGGTTTCTTCTCATTTAAGGTAAATTTCTTATTTCTGACACAACTACTATTTTAAAAGTTTTATCTACTGGATCTCTGTTGCATAGCAAAAAAAATAGGAACAAAAAGGAGTTCCAGGAAGGTTGAATTTGTTTCTTCCATTAAATGTGTTCCATTTTGCCTCACTCTCTTGCTGTTCTCACCGAAGTAGCTTACCTTGGAACTCCACTTCCTCACGGTGCTCTTATCTTGCTGATGAAACAGGTGGTTAAGCTTGTTAGAGCAAACCCACCCCTTGGCGTTGCCCTGGTTGCGAGTAGCTTAGCATGCTTTGTACATCCCGCATTGGGTTTAGTTGTTCTTCTTTCATCAGATGCTATATGCTGCCACTTTGCTCTATGCAGGTATTAGCTTAACATGCTTTATGCGGTTGATGTCTTTTGTGGTTGGATTTATTGGTGCAGGCGGAAAAAACGATTACGCTCCTCATTGCTTAATGAATGTGATTCTCTAAAGGTGAAATAAAAATGATATTTCTGAGGGGAGACTCCAACGTGGGCAGGGTCTAAAATATCTTTCTTAGACAGAGGCTGTTTTATGTGCCATAAGATTATTTATTTTGGTCCCAAGGCATTTAGTGTGGGATATGCAACAATCAGCGGTTAAGATTGGCCCAGACTAAAATCACTAAATGACACCTGCTTTTTAGGCTTGGTTTGGTTTAGAAATTTTGCTAGTTGGGACATGAGGACAATTGGTAGCTAATGTTGTAGTTCATGGCTCTGAACCTTCCATGGTAAATGGAGACGAGTTAAATATTTCGTATTTGTCATACTAATCCATTGCATTAAATATTTTCGTATTTCCATTGCCACTTTGGGGACTAGTGCCTAAACATCTGCGTTGTTTCTCTCACATTTTCTTTTTCATGCATTCCTTTTGCAGCCATGTACGACGAAGAGAATTTCTGCAATTCGGCGGAGAAGTCAGCAATGGCTTTCAGCAATCCACATCCGATTCTCATGGTAAATTCAATGCTGAACCACAATTGGAAGAGAACTACTGCAGTAGTCCAGAATCCACCCGGAGCTTTGTCGACACACAATTAGAGATCTTTCACCACCAACATAGCTTGCTGATTCTGCACTTTATCTCGACACTCATGTTTGTCCCATCTCTAGTGGCTTGCTCCGAGGTATTATTGATTATTATATTTAGTTCCTGTTCTGGGCTTCAATACTATATATATATATATATATATGAGCATCTATCTCATTATATTGCTAGCCGTTTCCTCTATGCAATGAGATTCTAGAATTCGGTTAGAACATGCAGTGGCACTCTTCCTCTAGACTATGACTATGTTGTGAATGTGGAAGAGGTTTACAAAGTTTTCTGCGTGCATTTGCATCTATGACTCCAAGTAGCTGAACAGATTCACACATTGATTATAAGAGGACAAAGATTTAGTTGAGCTGTGCATTATTTATGTATTAAGTTGGGAAAATTTGTAGAATGTGTACACATCAGCCAACATTGAAGCTCCTCACTTTCTGCTAAACTCATGCTGATAATTATGTTTTCTGATTTTCCATTTTACATTTTAGGGATTGAGGATTGATATTTCTAAGCGTGGGACGATGGTAGATCTACGTTGAAGTTATAGTGATCAGATCAACTAAACTGTCTAGGAAGTATTAAAAAGTAGGACTCATTGTGATTTACTTTCTGATGGGATTCTTCGAAGATTTCTGTGGCTGCAGTTAAATAATGCTCTTACTGTCTTCATAGAATGCCAAACAGTATGCTAGCAAAAACACTAATGACCCAAGCCAGTTGTAAGGAGATGTATGGTTTTTGATTCGATTAATGGAACTTTAGAATTATAGGAAAAAAATGCTCTTATTATTGTCTTTGTATGTTATGTTTCCTGACCGAAATTCCACACCTTGTGACACATTGTCTGGCCTGTTCTTATTGCAGAGGATGGGGATGGGACTGAGCTTTCCATGGTTAATAGACTCGGTTCTCTGTGTCGGAGTCATCCTCCATGGAATTTGCAATCAGAAGCCCGACTCCAACGCCTTCCGGTTTTCCTTCCCCGGCGTAGGGAGCCAGGCGGTGAAGATGTACCACGTGTACCTTCTTGCTGGGTTCTACTGTTTCCACTCGGGTTTGGCCTTGTCTCCGTACAAAATTTTCTACCCCTTGGCTGCAATCGGATATCTCTGTTCCCTGTTAAGTGTCTGGCAGAGGAGGAGCCGAGAGAAGGGGGAGGCTCATGTTGTGAAGCGAAAGCACTCTCATCGACACTGATGAGTAAGTCCCATTTCTCACATTGGCTTTTACGATTTTCGCCACGCCATTATTAATGAAAAACTGGGAAGGCAACATGGGCGAAGAGAAGAAGAAAGGGAAAGGATCACCACGTTAGCCCATCCGCGATACAGGTCTTTGGGTTTTGACTGAAATTCCACGATGATTTTGTACCGAAGGATGAAGACGACGACGCATTTTGATTTGCAGAGTGAATTAGAATGACAGGCTGAGTTCTAAGGCCATGCATTTTTCGTGTACCGACTTACAGGTACCGGGTAGTGCTGATGTTATGGTTGAGGTGTTTTTCCTCGTGTACTTGTACCTGTTCCTGAATGGCGATTATTCCTATACCTGCAAGCCATGTGTTTTTCAATATATTGAAGGAGGAAATCGGGTCTGTCGTTGGGTTCAATGGCAGGGGGTGAGCAAACAAAGCGGTTCGGGGAGAACCGAACCATAACCAAATTGGTTCGAACTGGTTATTGCCGAACCAGTTCCATTTTGGTGCATTTTTTTTTAACAAACAGTTTGGTTAATTTTTAAGTGTAATTAGTGCGGTTAACCGATTTGAATCGAACCAAACTGATTTTGATACAATAACACAAAAAATACAATTGTAGAAGCAATTGGATGCGGTTCAAATTGGTTTCTAATTGAATTGAACTGTTCTATAATCAATGTAGTTCAGTGTGAACTGATTTTGAATTAAAACGAATTGTTCCCAAATCAATTTAGTTCAAACCGTGGAACCGGTTAACTGAGTACGTTGAATCAATGGTAACTGGGTTATAAAAGTACTCATTTCAAGATATGGCTTTTCAGGACGGTTTCCTTCACAGTTTTTCGTTTTAGTTTGCTTTTGCAGACGGAGCTTTGACCGCTCAACCTCTAGGAACCGCTACCGGTCCGTGATGCTTCGATTTGTGCAAGGAATCGAGTGATGCATGCTCGATGGGGATGCGAGGGTCTATAATTCCGTGACCTTGGTCTAGAATTTTTAACAAAATCATTTGGGAGTTGGAACCTTGGCTAATGGACAACACTGAAATGCCTGCACCGTAAGCAAGAGGCTGAAGCAGGAGAATCAATGAAGGATGAGAGTTCCGTTTGCTCCCGTTTCGAGGGTCGGGGACGGGAATGATCTCTCCCCTCAACCTGGATGGGCGAACTTCGTTGGCAGGAAGCCAGTCCACAGCTCCTACTTGAGGGCTGCAGGTCGCATGAACCAAGCGAATGAGTACTTGAGTTCTGCCTATACCAGCGACCACATAACTGCCTCTAAAACCTTTAACGACGATCGGGAATCAATCCACTTGCTAACAATCATTAATCAATGACGGAAAAAAAAAACTGTGACGAGTTCATTATCCAGAAATCAAGATATCAGAGGGATTGATCCTGATAAAGCAATGTAAAGGAATCTAAGGGCATAGAGAGAGGGAGACTAATACTTACTCTAACCTAGCCATTCAGATGCTGGTTGACTGATGGATTGAATTCGTGTAGTCGTCATCCTCCTCGTGTTTGGCAGAGTGGATGGTCCCTAGACGCGAACTGAACATATTCCAGCCTCGAGTGCCAGACACTGGATCACCTCTCAATCTGCATTGTCATACTCTTTGGTTCATGTTGGTGTGATTCCATGGTTGGAGGTTCCGATTTCCCATTGTACTAGCTCTTCTATACCCCTTCCTTCGCCACAGCCTGTTTCTCAGCAACTTGTTTATCAGAAAATCTTCTTGCACAAACTCCAAAATTCACAGATTTTGTGTATCACTTGCTCGACTTCGCTCCCCCGAGCAATCCTAACTTGTAAAACTATCACTCGATCAATACCGTCTCTTCGCAGCCTTTAGATAATCTACCCTTATCTCCCATAGCTGCTCTCCGACTGTCTTCATATCTGGCCGATCCAACCTTACTGGTGCAGCGCATTGAATGGCCAGCTTGATGATCCTGGCAAGTATTTCTGTGTCCACGGCTTCCTCCATCCTGGGGTCCACCAGCTCCTCCGCATTCCCATCATTGAACTTCCCAAACACCTGTGCACCATAATTACACAGATAGCCATATGTGAGGGATAAATGTCACTGACCCTTAACTGTGCAACTGTAGAAGGGAAAATTCCCAGTCTCACTGTCCATGCTTATCAGGGAAGACTCATCACGAGTCCAGAACACGGACTCTGTGCCTGCTAAGTTCAACAATATTCTAAAACTACAAGCTTGTCATCCAAAAGTGCTAGCTTTGGCACTCTTGGGATCATTAAGCCTTGCATATATATCTAAGATCTCGTCCTTGCACAACTGATATAAGAACACGGGATGTGAAAGATATATCTCTCAAGAATGTGCTCACTGAGCGGATGCACCTAAACCAGTTGTCAACATCAGATGCCAGCGGTGCGGACCTCAACTAGTTCAAATTTTTACAAGGCAACCTGTGCTGCATTGGCACGGTCATCAATCAACTGAACCTGCAATATGACTAAATGACTATATCCTCCAAAATTTAAAGGAAAAACCCAGAAGGAGGGGGGGGGGCGCGGGGGGCGAGGTAAGGGAAGAGGTCTCACCCATCTAAGTGTTACCCGTTCTTCAGCAGGCTTATTCTGTTCCCATGGACGTCGACCAGTAAAAATTTCTAGAAGTAAAATTCCAAAAGAGTAGACATCGCTCTTGGCCGTGAGTTGGAAGGTCCTCATGTACTCGGGATCTAAATAACCAAGTGTTCCTTTTACTTTTGTAGAAATATGGGTTTTATCAGAGCCTGCAGCAGTACCAATTGTTGCAAATCCAAAATCTGCCACCTTGGCTCTCATGCTATCAGTCAAAAGAATGTTGGATGAATTCACATCTCGATGGATTATTTGCTTCTCTGTAAGTAAATGAACAGAGGGGGGGGTCAATTGATTTAAAAATTCCAAATTATGCACCTGGCATGAGAAACATATTTGAATCCAGATATCAAGCAATTGCCAGCAGCAGTGAAAGCTGCCTGGGGTTTTCAGAAAAGATCTAAGAATGCCAAATCATGCCCACTGAAGTTTATGGAAAGTTTATAGTATGACATATCACATTACCACCTTAAACCACTGACCTCAAGACTCAATACCATGTAGAATTTTCACTGGGTCTATAAGATATTGGACCCATATACACATAGAAGCCTAAGCTTATAGGTAATGTATCCAATTATCTTATATTTCAAGATTCATTTCATCATCTCTTCGATGTGGGATTCAATTCTCAACACATCCAATTCCAAGTGTTTGGTTGCATTTATAAGAAGAAACTTCCGGCAAGTAAAGGATTTTTTTTTACCAGCATATAAATGTAGGTAAGTCAGGCCATGAGCTACATCAATCGCAATTTCAAGCCGCTGGTTGAAGTCCAGTATTCCATTGCGAACACCTATAATGCAACAAAAAAATAGAACTTAGAAGACTGGCATGTCCTTTGTTCTCAGCATAATGAAATAAAGGAATTTTATGGTCAGTAATCTTACCATCCAAATGCGCTCTTAGGGTGCCATTTGGTATGTATTCTGTTATAATAAGGCGCTCATTCCCATCATCGAGATAACCAAGTAGCTTTACCAGACACCGATGATCAATTTTGGCTAGAAGCTCAATCTCACTGCTAAATTCAGTCCTCAGACCCTCAAAGTGCTCCTGCAAATTACAGCTATATAAAAGGACCTCAAATAAAAAAAAGAAAGAAAGAAACATGAACAATATGATGCTTCAATAAGCCTGTGTAGCCTCTGCCCATTTATTAGCCACCGCTAGCAGCTAAATGATTTTCAGTTACTAGGAGTAATATTTATTATCTTTCTCAAAGAATAATGCTACGTGGAAATAATGAA
This sequence comes from Lagerstroemia speciosa, assembly GCA_037672795.1. Taxonomy (NCBI): domain Eukaryota; kingdom Viridiplantae; phylum Streptophyta; class Magnoliopsida; order Myrtales; family Lythraceae; genus Lagerstroemia; species Lagerstroemia speciosa. The sequence continues at coordinate 5,875,706 of CM075310.1, forward strand.
AAGATCACCATATACCTTCTTTACTCTTTTGATAGCAACGACTCGGCCATCTTCTAGCTCAGCCTTGTAAACAGTTCCTAATCCTCCTCCTCCTAGTACCATGGAGGGTGAGAAATTGCAGGTTGCCTTTGCAACCTGATTCAGATTAAGATGTACAGATCCAAGTCTACGGAGCTGTGGGGACATTGAAAATCTAGGACTCGGTAGCACCCGAAGTGGACTGCCAGGAACCCTTTCTGGAGCAGAATTTGACTTGGATATTGTAAGAGAACCCGCTGTGAGAAGAACATTTATCAGGTCACAATGTAAGAAAAGATGACAAATGTGCGCTGTGCTGAGAAAAGGTCTGAATAACCAGCAAACATGAAGATAAAGAAAAACAAAGTACATGACTTGAAAAGGGGGTGCCTTGTTTCCTTTTACTTTCCTTTTTTGTAAATAAGTATGTTAGCTTTTATTTAATCAGTACAGAAAACATAAATCTTTCTATGGTAGTGCACTGGAGTTACTTGACTTTTGAACTGTTCAACAACAAAACCATCCAAGCTACATATTGGTTTGATTATAGTAGCTGACCCTGGAAACTCACATTGACTTGTCCAAATAAATTTTCAATACTTTGCAAACTCTATCTTTTAATGTGTGCTGTACAAGCTTCAAATAGAAAGCAAAATTAAAAGGGAATTATTTCAAAATAATTAATTCATTGCCTCAATCAAATTTAAAACTTTTCAAGTAAAAATATAATGAGATATGTGAATTACCTGAGCTGGGTTCCTTTTCAAGCACTGCATGGGCCGTTTCTTTTCTCTTCCTATAAAAGCAGGGACATAGTATGACACAACACAGAGCAATTGTTCCAGGCAAAACCACGCCTATAGTTTTACGGCTTAATGAGGTTTTGTGAATGCCCTTATTCTCACTCAATTGACTACTCGTATCAACTTCAGCTCCTTTCCTCATGTCTGTCTGCAAAAGCATTCTCCGATTGGAATGGGGCGCCTTCACTGCCAAAATTCAGAGATATAATAATTTTATATGTAAGCTCACTCTTATAGTAGATAATATATGTTCAGAGTAAAATTCGAAACCCAGATCCAACTGATGGAATACCTTCCAAAAGGTCTAGACCACAGAGATCAGCATAGCAGTACTTGAAAAGCGGACCATCTGCCAGCTGGAACTTGACAGCTTCACAAAACAAGATTTTTTCCACCAGATGTCCATCGAAAAATAGAAATTTGTCACCCAGAGGACCCGAAAATGCTAAATGATTGACTCCGCAGACCTTGGACTTGAAGAGAAGTTCTGAGCCAGGTATCCTTGGCAGTTGCAGGATAAGAAGCGACAAAACGACAGCAGCAGCTATAGTCGCCATTCTTATCTGAAACAAGGCCTTCCCTATTATGGGTACTGTGTCTCTTGTGATGGATAATGGTCTAAATACTCCACATGAGGATAAGTCATTCAAGTAGACACAGCAAAGCGATTCATTTCACACTTGGACATATTCAATCCACTTCTAACAAGACAAGATTCATCCAATTGCCTCAGGGGCGCAGACCCAATGAGGGGACAATGATTTCCTCTTTATAAGTTTAGTTGGAGGCTGAAGCTCTGATCAGCTAAAGTAGCCTCACAAAAAGCTGAATTTCCCATTTCGGATTGAACAGATAATGAGCAAAGATTGCTTCGGGAATCTCAATTGAGGTGTCCTTGAACCAACATGGAGAAACCGAATACAGCCACCTGCTGATCTCAGGGAGACCTTGAAGCAGCCTAGCTAAATCAATTCAGGAAATTAACTGGGTCATTTCCGAAGTTCATAAACGCCAAAAAGCCGAAGAGTTTGAAAAGTAGGGTAATAACATTACATGGACGAATCAGATTCAATACTAACGTCAGTCAATTCAATAACACGGATATCAAACTGATCAGTGCTTTCGCAATTTTGAGATGGAGACATGGGACATGCATTGCGATTACATCCACTATGGTCAAAACACTTTCCTACTGTTGTGAAGTGAGAAGAGCTGAGTAGAATCAAATATCTTGATGAAATCAAAGAACGGATTCCTCTAAACTGGTATAAACAAGTAAAAGATCCGAGCTTTCCAAGATTCACAAGACGAACCCGGGAAGCTTCAGAAAAAGAAAGCAGAACTCGACACAAATGGAACAGCGCAGAAATCAAGCGACCATCGGAGAACTTATTCAGAAAGGGAAACCCGAGAGGTACAGATGAGACATTCGAAGTGAGGCCGAGGCAAGAACTGACACAGATACGACAGACACAGCACAGACACGGTAGGCCGCTTTGTTGTTGTTGATGGTACCCACCTGGAGGCTGAATCCGGAGGAGGGGCAGAGAGAGAGAGATAGAGAGAGAGAGAGAGAGAGAGAGAGAGGTGAGCTGGAGATGAGCCGTGAATGAGATGATTGCGACTCGATCGCCGGCGCGTTTCGCACGTGCTTTTTAGTCAAATGAGCGTTCAAGCTTCCCAATCGGATCAGACTCTAAAAAAAATCTTAAATAATCATATATGATAATGATGTAATGAAAAAAATTAATAAAATTAATTTAATTAGTACTAATTATAATAAATTTTTCTATAATTAATATTTATTTATTTATTATATTTCAATTAATATTTTCTTACGCTTATAATTACATAGAAATTTCTCAGACTGTACGGTCTGACTGTTGCCGGTCTCTCTTAAATGAACTGATGATTAGCCGTCACACCGGCCGGTTCACGTGGTCCGAGATTGAAAACAGCTGTCTATGCTGAACTCTATTCAAAATTGTGCTTGAAATGTTAAAACTCTTCTAATAGTATTACTGCACAAAGGAAAACCTTAGGGAAAAAGATCGTTTCCGTCATTAATATTTTACATTTCTATCGTATTTTTACTAAATATTTAATTTTTATCATTTGTGTCTTCAACTTTTTGATATTTTATCACTTTAATCCTACTATTACTTTTTTCATTAAAAAATATATCTCATTCAAAAAAGAATATTTTATCTAAAAACTTATTTTTCAACAAAATTATTTTTCAAAAAATAAATAAATAAGCAAAAATAAAAAGTATCGATAGAATTTTATTAATAATCATATCTCCTTTAAAATTAAGACACATTACTATTTAAAATTTATTAATGGTTATTATCATTTTAAAATTGTGACTCATTAAGAGATAAATGAGCTCTAATTTTTGAAGGGACACCTGCTAGTAATTAATATTTCGTTAATCGGAAATGAAATATACTTTCTTGAAAAATATTCTTTTTGGGGAGAAAAAAGCAACGATAAGATTAAGGTGATAAAAATTTGGAATATTAAAGATGCAAATAATAAAAAATAAAGTTTTAAAATAAAAATAATAAAAATATAAAATATTAAAGACCAAAATTATTATTTTTCCAAACGTCTTATAAAACTGTTTTTGACAGTCGATTTTTCAATGCGGCGAGGCCTCTGATTGGGTGGCACGGTGCCGAGCTCGTCCCTTCACCCAGTAAGGGCACGCTCGAGACAGTCCCGTACGAAAGTAGGGGCAACGTCATCCCCTCCTTCCGCAAGGACACGCTCGTAATTTCTCTTTGGTAGCCGTGCACCACAGGTCGGTCAACAGTCAACAGATTCCCTCAATCATCTTTTACATCACCTACAAGTAGTCCAACAGCAAGCACAGCAACGCTCAAATCAGTGGGCATTCGGTGGGTCAAATTGGATCATGACACCTGATTTAGCTTCCCTTTGATGTTTCAAGTCAGCCAACCCGATACCTGTGTCATTCCTTAGTATAGGACACGAGGCAAGACACTCGAGTCAAGCCATAGGACTCACCTGAGTTGCCCCGATTCTCCTCTCTATTCCCGACAGGTCCAAACATTCATTAATTGTTGCTCTAGTTGAGAAGAGACAAGTGTCATAGCGCGCTTTTCCATCTTTTCTAAATGAGGGTCATTGAATTTTTTTTTTTTTTTATAGTTAATTTCTGTAATTTTCGTCACTTTACAACCATGATTTGTTTTCAGGGAATTTTTAATTCAAAAATTATTTTATCAATTTTAATTTCGATCAATTTTATAAATGAATTTTTGTGAAATTTTGCTATCAATTATAATGGATTTTCTTTAGGGGATTTTCCGGGGCCCTGTTTTTCAAATTATAAAAAGGAAATAAAGCCCATACTGTTCCGGCCCAATACTTGAAAGCCCAAAAATCTAGCCCATTAAAATGTAGCCGTTGCCTACAACCATTCAAAATATTAACCGTTGCGAAAACTTCACGCTCTGCAGAGAAACAAAACGTTTGTTTCTCCAGTCTCCCTCGAATCCAGAGACGACGGTTGCCGTACTTCGGCCCGGGGCTCGAATCGATCGTTCTTCGTCAACAGAAACACCTGATCACGGGTATAGGCAGGGGAAACGCTCTGATATGAAGAAGGTGCTTTGGATTGTTTCTTCGCCCGCTTGATAAATTGCTTACTGCCGGGCTGTGAAACGTCCTGTCGGTTGTTGGCCTCAGGATCACTCACAGACAAAATCAACTGATGAATTCAACGGTCGGGTTTTATTTCCTCATCTGATCGCAATTAAGATCAGAACGTTTTACCTGCAGTTGATTTCTGTGTACTACTCGACAGATTTGCTTAGAGATATGCTATGCTGTTTAAGTGATTCAAGAATTTACAGATGTGATAGGTCAGTAGTGTAGGGCCCGAGAGGATTCACCCACCGGTTTAAATGGAGTTATAACTTCAGAATAATAATATCATAGTACAAGTCAGAAATCCGAACTAAATAAGATGATAAGAAATAGAGCACGGGCTAATAGGTAAATAATTCACTATATAATCAAACCGTCACACGAACACCGGTCTCTTTGTGGACCGACAGTAATTGAAATACAAGAAGTTTCCCTCAATCACTGTATACTCTACCCGTACTCTCTCCGTGGAGTACCTAACACACACAGAATTCTTCTCACACACTCCCTCAATCTCATAGCTCTCTTTTTTGTGTGTGTTCGCTCTGCCTTGGCCACCGAGAGCTTCCTGTCGAAAGCCACCGGAGATGTAGGGGGTCATGCACCTTTTATAGAGCTCGCCACCGCCTCATGCTATGGCGGTTCATGCATGCGGTGGTCTTGGATTCAAAATGTCCAGCATGTATCCACACCATAGCTTTAAAAACCGGACCGGACCGGTCGGTTGGACCGGGAAACGGACACCAGCCCAGTCCAGTTTCACTAATTACTCCATTTGCATCAAGGACGGGGTTGGACAGTGTGAACGTTCGGTCTCATCGGGTTTCCACTGAACCTATAAAGAACAAGTCAAGAAACCGGTCAACGAATAAAAACAAAAAAATAAAAAATAAAAAACAGGAGTCAAAAATAGAAAAAAAGGAAACCTAAGCTCTAAATTAATGTATAGAATATAACAATCTTATTTGTAAAGTTGAAATTATAAATTAATGTATGGAATATAACAATCTTATTTGTAAAATTGAAATTATAAATTAATTTATAGAATATAAAATCTTACATTCATATTACTAATTTTATACTGTTATAAGTATTATTTATCAAAATCCGGTTAGACCCATTGAACCCCGGTTGAACCCAAAAACCCAAAAACCCATACCTTCACTGGTTTTTGGCCTGGTCTGATTTTGAAAACTATGATCCACACCAATTGTGGGTTCCACTTGGCTTCTAATCCAATCAAAGGCAAAGCTGCCTTTCACTGCCTCGGTAAAAGGCATACAGCTGGAGCCTTACATGAAAAAGATAAGGTGCATGGTAGGCACTTTCATGTCTTCATGCATGCATGAGATAGGATAGTTGGCCGAATTGCATGAACTCATCCAATCACGCATTCAAACTTTGACCATTCATGATCAAGTTCAAATTGGATTTGAACTCTTCTTGTCCTTAACTCATTTGGGTTGGAATAATTTTAGCCAACAAGTAGGGCAATAATACATTCATACATCTCCCTGAAAATAAAGAAAGAAATGGGTGTATTCGCTGTGTTTATGGAGAAAATCGAACACGATACCTCAGGCATGTTCCTTGATGAGCAAGAAAGCCAAGTATGTATGTATTCTAATTGTCCATATTACGTTTTGAAAATTGACCGTCCAGAATTATGCCAAGATGTACCAATCTTCCTGCAAATTACAGCTGGCTGAATCTTCATTGCCTTAGAATCCCATCGCGTGTTCATTTCCGGCCTTGATGTTGTCTCTCTGCGATAAACTACTACGAGAAAAGACGCTCTATTGAAGTTTGAATTTTCTCAGGGACGGATTAGCATCTCATGTCTTCGGCAACGATCACATGTAGCTTCAAAATCGTTGGTTGTTTTAGCAGATCTGCCATGATTTTCTTATAGCAGAAAGTGCGTGTGGATCAGGCGGATTGATGGGGTCTGTACAAGAGCCAGTGCAGTGCAGTCCATTGAGAAGCAGGGAATGAAGTAAGGGGGAAAATTGTGACTGGTGTCAGTACCGATACTTCTCTGCATCACTTCTTATCGCTTTTGGTAATGCTTGCCCCTTTCTAATCTCTGCTTGTTTGCCAGATCAATTAAGAGATTGATCCTGCGAGTCCATGGCTGCTCTGCGTTACTTTGATGAGATTGGCCCTCCCACCGTTGAAGTCTTTCTTCTTCATCACCGGGTACGTCTTTTTCTCTACCCTTCTGGTATGAATGATCCTCTGTTTCTTCAGCATCAAGCCCTTACAGCTGGGAGAGGAAAACAATAAAAATGATGCAAACTTTATCCTGGGGAAGGAAAGTCCTATCCCAGAGCTTTGATTGCCATGCATCATAAAGAACAAAGAATAAGAATGTCTAAATACAGAACATTGGCCAACAGGTGAAGTTTCTGTTTTCTTCGTTTAAGATGAATAAGGGTGAAAACGAAACCGCAGATGCCTCGAAACAATCTGAGGGGCAAGACTGACAGAAATCTTACTACACAGAACTTTCATGTGTCAGAAATGTTTCAAAATGGATGTGGTCTTCTGACATGGCAAAACCATTCACAGTCAAGACCTGATAAATCTGGTAACACTGGCCCTTGAATGCTTGAAACCCTCAAAGATTTCATCATTTCTTTTTTGTTTTTTGCACAAGAACATCAGTTAAAATTGTTGGTATGGCAAAATGAAGTCCTGTCTCTCCCTTTTCTTTAAAAAAAATTGCATTTGCAAAGCATGCTCCAAGGAGAGTGAAGATTCAGGACACATGCTGGCTTCACTAAAGGTATCTTGATGTTTTCTGAGGATCAGCTCGCATTAAAAAATGCTAGGGCTGATTTTTACACTAGCATAGTGCTATTCAGTTGATCCTTTGTGGAAGTTATTACATGGGAATAAGAAGCTCGGTATAAGTGAACACTCTCCCCTAAACAATGCCATGATTTCCCAAGCAGTGCCTGGAATCGTGAATTGCTCTTTCACGATTCCAGGCTAGAATGACTCCAGTTCCGAACCAGTCCATTGTCAGATGTAGCTTTCTCTACACATGGTTATCTTCAGCATACACAGTAATAGAAGGCCGCATTCTCTATTTACAAAGACATTTATGCCCACTTATTTTATTTATCTATTTGTTTCTTTAAATGTTTTTCTATTTCAGTGCATGGTCCCAATTCCAAAATTTTCTGGTTGTGCATGTATACAGGAAATTTCTCAAACAATCGTCCATAAAATCTGACTCCATTCTTGTGTATGTTTAAGTTGTTTTCTTCCCTTTTCATCTCTTCTATAACTGTTTATTTTGCCATTAATGATCTGTATTATGGTTTTAGACATTTTATCGGTACTTACTGGTGGTGGTTGCAGGGACAGTAATGGGACATGCTGTATTAATGTAGCGACATGGTACATTTGCGCATGGCTCGATGTCGCACAACGATGTTGCAGTTGTCTTTCTTCTTCCACCATCCACTTACCAAATTTCGTTTTCTTCCACTTTCATCCTTTTTTATTGATTGTCTGTTTTGTAATTACCAGTTTGCATCGTGGTTTTGAACATTCTATCACTACTTACAGATAGTTGCAGGTCAAGGTACATTTGCACGTGGTTGAACGCCACGCGATACTGTAGTTCATTTGTTTTCTATTTTTCAGCCATCCACTTGCCAGATCTATGAATACCTTTGAATATATTATCAGAGCGGAATGCTGGCTGCTGCACTTGTGATACTAATATGTGGCACCAGCGGGTACACCAAGGCATCCACTTATCAAATCTATTATCCACGTGGGAGAAAGACTATCAGAATATCATGTGCATGTAACAACAGAGATTGTGATTGTAATTGTGATCATGATCACGATCACGGTCATGATCGTGTATTTTACCGCCACACTTTAAACGCTTGCTATCGAGCACCTTGAAAAATACAAACTATGACTCATCCCGATAAAATGCATCCTCGGTACAGCTTCTAATAAGCTACTAGGGTTTATCAATAAGTAAGAGAGGAGGAAGACGGAAGACTGAATCTGGTAGAAAGGCTCTAAGAGTAAGAGATTCTCAGGTGAATATTTTGAAGGAGGTGATCCGGAAGTTTCGGCTTCTTGTAATTGAACTTGTTATAGACAAATTGGGCTTTCAGGGCTGATCACAGTCTGAGCCAGTTTTGTCCAGTGTTTCTTAATGCAAACCTATACATTCATAATTCTAAGGAAGTAACACGTGCTTGTGAACATATGAAGTTGTGAAGAAATTCTAAGCTGATATTGTGTCGGTATGTGAAGTGAGAAAATATTGACAATAAATGTAATAACGGGTAAATGAGTGTCAATCACTTGAACAATTGTTTTAATTATTACTAACTAAGAGCAATTTAATTGGTGCTTCTTTTTCACCTTGAGAGAATCTTCTATTTAATGGGTACACCTGCTTATATCGTATCGCAAACTCATAGGATTCTATTATTTTAAACAGAAGCAATTCATCGAAATTCTACGGTTCAGACATTAGATTGAGCTGGAAAAAATTAATTATGAGCCGTTGAATTCTTTTTTTTAATTTGAATTGTTGACCGTAAATCATTAGACTAAACTGTTGAACGGTTCAGTGACTGAATCACATAAACTTTCTGTATAATAATAATTCGAAAAATAGGATACAAAGAGAGATTCTATAAAGTTCTCCACATAATTGATAATTTGACATTGCATTATTTCCACAGGAAGAACAAGACTTATTCAACCAGACACCACATGTTCTCCAACCAGGCACCAACCCTCGTCTTCTTCAACCTGACTCAGCACCAATCCCACATCGCAAAAGCTCATACCATCATCATCCTCATCATCTCCATCGATACAGAAACCTATACCAGCACCGTCGACATCCACTCGATCGGTCTCCATTTCTGGCACAGCATCGTCATCACCATCATCAGAAGCATCATATTCATGATCATAGCTCTCGTAGCTGCCGCCAAGATCATAGGACAAGTGATCTAGTAGCCCCGTGGCTGAAATACCAGCAAAACTCGAACCGGGTCCGGCATCCACAACCCGCCAGCTGATCAACCGGTTGCTCGAGGCGACATCGTTCGACCTCAACTTATGTGCTCCCTTGGTCTTGTCCTTGGACTTCCGGACAGGACCCATGTGGCACTCCACGCACCGGGCCTTGCCGCACTTGCCCGTGAACTTGGAGTGGTTGGTGGGCCTCGATGGCACCTTGGCGAATAAGCCGGCGGTCGGGGCCGAGTCCAGTCGGTTGATGACTCGGGACCCATCTCTCGGGTTATATGGCGCGGGCAGGACCCGATAGGTTCGGACCATCCCATGCTGTCGACCCTCTCTCTTCATCCTTGGAATGGGACAGCTGTGGGCTGAAAAGGAAGTTGGAATTCGATGAACTGAAGTGAGAAGGGAAATGATCATTAAGTCTTGTTTATATAGAGAGTGCGCGTTGGTGGGGGAATTGAGTGGAGGACTTGAGAATCAAGGAAGCGACTTCGATTAGGGGTGTAGTTCTTGAGAGGCAAGGCTTCGGACGGTTTCCACCAATAAAAAAATGACTTTGGACGGCTGAGACAGCAAGAAAAATAATATTTAAAAAATTAAAATGCTAAAATATTTTCTAGTTGTAAATGAGAACGGTGAACTTAAAGGGCTGCTATCAAGAATAATATATACATACATATATATATATAAAATCTCAGTTATAAAAGTCGAACTCGAAATTTCTTGATTCCTCGTAAAAAAAAAAAATGATGTTACACTGAATCTGATTTGCTTAGCTTTTCTTGAGACATGATAAGGAAGGTCAAAATTTTTCTAACTTTATAAGGAAGGATGGGAATTAATGCAATGATCTGAGAGATATTCTAAATTCAATCATTTTTTAATTTTTCTATAAGGGGATCAATCATTCTTAAATATTTTTTAATATACATTATTTGATACTTAAAATTTCAATTATTCCTAACTAATATAGATTCGAATTGAATCGGACGGCAGAGATAAAACTCTCTTCATTTTCCACGCTCGAAATTCCGTACACTTGATACCTCATCCAGAATTTGAGAAATTTTTTTTAAAATTGCATCCTAAATAAATTAAGCCAGTGGAATGTGATGATGAAAATTTGACAAGGACCCTTCAACAAAACAAAACAGAAAAAAAAGGCTTTTTTTAAGAGTGGATAGGATACTGAGAATGAGTCTAGCACAATAGTACAGCTCTCGAACTGAAGACAAGAGGTCACGAGTTTAATTTTTATGGACCACTCTGCCTCCTTATTCTCCATTCCTTTTATCTCTTATAAATTGTATCACTCTCGACCTGAAAATAAGAGGTCCGGAGTTAAGTTTTGACAACCACTCCCCCTTTTATTTTCCATTACTTTTATTTCTGTAAGTTTATGTGTCTTTTTTTTACAGTAAAAAAAATAAAGAGTGGATATTAATTTCTAATATAAACCACTCCTCTTTTTTTTTTTTTTTTTTTACCATTTTCATCCTTAGTAGCGCTTACGAAAATAAGGTCAAAATGGGCGGAGAATCCATCTCCGTTTAATTACCTTTCGGGTTTCATCAGAGTTACTTCCGCTCCATGGTCAAGATACTACCGAAGATCAGCTTCAATATGAAGGGAATGGCACAAACATATGGTAAACTTTCACACACTTGAACAATGACACCGTCGAGTTACATCTGGCCCGTACTCGGTTTCGATTCTCCAGTATAATGAACTGCAAATCTCCAGCAGTATATTATGTACAAGTGTACACCTATTTTAGATGATTCGATAATTCTTCGGACAGCCTAACATCGAATCGTAAGGTGCGTAAGAGAGATCAGTCTACTTACAGTACCTACTTAAAAGGCTTTTCCTTGCATATCAAGGAACCAAACGGGGTCAATCTTTTCATGCATCAGACTACTGCCGACTGTTGTGATTCAGGTGTAGAGCCCATCACGAGTGGCTCTTCCTCCTCCTTGATTGCTTTGAAAGTGACCGGCACTTCGTTGGAGCGGTAGAGCACAAAATGCTGGAACATGAAGAGGAGATCGAAGAATATTGACACCTACATCAAAGAAGACGGTCAGAATTCATTGTCTACATATTGTGCTTAATTTCTTTTCGACTACTTGCAAGCCACCACTAGATCACTCGATCTTCAAATGGAGGAGACCGTATCAATCAGTTTCAGAGCTTGGCACACTGTTCTTACCAAAGACAGTAGAGTCTTCCCGATGTTTCCGTAGAAGTTGACCCATGAATCTGCAAATGTTGGGGGTTAACAACACAAGTTCAGTAGAATCTCATCTGTAAAATGACTAACTGTGATAAGTCACTGTCACGTACTCTGGTCGATAGACTGAACGGCCATCTGCCCGTAGTTAGCACAGCCTCCAAGAAAATCGAGCAAAATATTACCAATGCTGAACCCGTCTGTGCTCTTCCTCGCAAAATTCATGAATGCCTATATTTGATTTAATCCATCCTTAGGTGTTACACAAGCATAGAGAGCAAGCCAAATAAAACTCTAGGGTAGCCCAACAAGTAGTTATTGAATTGAGAAAATGTTCTAACCTGAGGTATGTATTTAATCACAGTCATGAACACTTGAATCGAGCTGCAAAATGATTGGAGTTGGTAACATACTCGTAGAAAATATACAAATATCAAATAGCCAATCACTGCAGATGATAGCAAAAGAGCCTGATGAGGCACTGACTCACTAAATGGGGTGCTGTGTAGACTTTTTATAATTCATCAATTGTGATTAGTTTGTGCATATAAATGTGAGATATTCAACACAGAAAAACTTTATCTGGTTGATTTATTTGCAATCAAGATTAAAAAAAAAAAAAGAAGTCGTTTCCAAAGACACATCCTCAAATAATTAATCTTCAGCAGGCAACTTAATCTGACTCTGTCGCCAATCAGTTTTCCATTTTTTTCTTATGCTGCTAACGATGAAAAATGACCTTAAGGTGCCAAGTAATAGAAAATTTCACCCAGAAACTGCAAATACAGACATTGACCGGAAAACTCCAATTGAAGAAAGTACATCTCCATGTAAATCCCAGAATAGAAAAGATTTCATGAAAAGCCATCAGGTCGTCAACTTTAAGTTTTGTTTGATTTGATGATAAATTCAGGGTAGAAGCTATGAGAAGCTGCAGAAATGGTTTGCGGTGCAACTTACTTGAAGATGGAGATAAGCCAAAGCCAAGAATGGCTTGGCAGAGCTATGAAAAAGCAAATTGCTGCCCCCAACCAAACCACGGAAACAATTCCTGCTGACAACTTTGAGATTTTCTGAGTGCCCCTCTGAGCATGTTCAAAATTAAATTTGAGAAACACGTAAGTAAAAAATATAAGTCACATCAAAAGTAAAACAGCATATGCTTGTGAATAAGTCAGTAAAAAAGGCTGCCTTTTCTCACCTCGTAGATCACAATCTGAAACAGGGTTATAGCTGTGAGCAGAACGGCATGTATAGAAAATGCCACATCATTTGCTGCAACAGGTATCATCTGCAGTGAATTGAACATTAGAACAGATGGAAAATCCATTATGATCCGCAAGATGCCCCAGAAAAATCATTCATATGTCCTAATGAATTTGCAAGATTTTCAGGTCCATATGATTGGCGGACACATCCCATCAATTAAGCAAGAATCAGAATCAGATCATTTTAAGGCAGTGAAGCACAAGAATGCAGTTTCACAGGTCGATTGCTCAAACTTATTAATTCGCGAACCATTCCCCATCTATCAACCTAAAAACATGTACTTAACTGAAAAGATAAACCTCGCAGCAGCTGGACTAAAGCTAACTTCTTAGGTCTTAAGAACAGCTGTTGGCAAATGAGGCTGGATGATTCTTAACAAGAGCGATGACCCTCAAAATCTCAATTGAAACATAAAACTTCAGGTCACTGGATTATTGAAACCCTACACCTGAAAATGTGAATGACACTACTGATAGCAGAAGTAAGATTCTACTTTATCAAGAAAATCACGGCAATGCCATGAGCAAACCTGTCCAAAGCCATACTTCTCGAAATACTGCCTCTGGACAGCAGCACTGAAATAGAGGGTGGCGTTGTAGATCAGATATGAACTATGCTTCGTCAGGTTGAGCAAAACGAAATCGAAATTCAACCCCACAACACTGCCCAGAACACGCATAAGCGAAGTCAGAACCTTGAAGAGTGAGGGATCGTTTGACAGAAGAGAATCTAACAGGCGGGCGATCGTGCTGATGAACTCAAAATTGAATTTTGACTGGTTGATCGTTACCTCTTGCGGCGGAAATTGAGGATGACTTGAGGGTAGAAGCTAACAGACCAGGAAACGAAAGCGGTCCATCCCAGAACTTGGTACGTGATCTCCAATGGCGTCGAGTTCCAAGAAGCCATCCCCTCACTGGTTCCACGATTAGCAGAGAGATGCAGAGGTGCAGTAGCTGCAAGAAATGGGCGTCTGGGAGTGGGATCTGCAAAATTGAAGAGGAAGAGAAACCGAGCGCCGCCCAATCTCACGGCTGCAACTTCGGTCGAATCGGGTCATTTTATTGGATCAGATTGAGCAATGGCAAAAGCTTATTTGTAAAATAATTTATTAAAAAAAGGCACTTTTTAAAGTAATTGTACGATTTTAAAAACTATTGAAAGTGGAAACGCCCCTGTTCAAATTGAAAACGTCAATTATGTTGACTTTTTTTAACAAACTAAAGTACAAACGATGTCGTTTTCTTCGTCATACACGGCAGACACTCGGGGAGTTTTTTCTCCTCCTCCAGCTACCTGCCTTCTGACCGAACAAGGACAAGACTGGCCGTGACACAACGAGCGAGCCGAGGGGAGCACCGGAGTTGCTTCCTGCCCAAGCGAGTCGACCACTGGACCGAGCAAGGAGAGATCCAATGAGCCAAGTCGAGCCAAGCACTGGACCAGCTTCTTGCCTAAGCGAGACGACCACCCGAGCCAAGCTGAGGAGAACACCGCTGCCACCGAACCGGAGCTACTTCCTGCTTGAGCAAGAGTCCACCGGAGCTGCCTGAACCCGAACCCAAATTGCCCGGCCAGAGCTACTTCTTAAGCTGTCACCAATCCTAAGGTTCGTGATATTTCTGAATTAATTTTTAGCCTCTCATTATTGATTTGCATAATTACAACCACTGTTGTCGTGTTTGAATTAAAATGATGTTAGATTAATGCCAATTAGTATATGAATTGTTTGATGAAATGCCTCAAAGTTGTTTTATTTAACAAAACATGGATTCGGTGAAATACCAGAATATTTTACTTGGTGCCCTTTATTGAGATGACAATAAATTGTGTATAATTATCCTATTGAAGTGAAGTAACTGATGGAATTTTGATGTGTTCAGTACTGTAAAAATGGTAAGATATGTGAAACTGTTGATTTTTACCCATGGAAATATATTTTACGGTGAACATGGTCCTTACTATGACAAGGATCCGATGAAAAGAATTTCGGCGAAGAATAATGCCAGATTTGAGGAATTGTTGTGAAAGATATACCGAGCTATTAGTTTTAATTCAAATGACTATGAAGTGGAGGTGCTTCATAAAGATGTAACGATTTATCAGTTAAGTGGAATGCCATCGAAGTACACTTCGGTACCTATAACCAAAGATGATGATGTGGCTAGTCTAATTCGAACAGCAAAGTTGGCATTTTTACCTTATTATCTATTCCACAGAAAACGCCAACTTTCTAGAAATGAAAATGTTACTTCATGTAGCGTTTTTAAAACCGTATTCCGAGAATTACTTTAAAAAGTATTCTTTTTTACTAATTATTTTACAAATAAGCAGTAGTTTTGCCCATTGCTCGGATCAGATTCAACGTCTCAAAAATCTTTTTTTCCCTTATTTTAGAAGGGAAGGAAAGGAGAAAAAAATGAAAAGCTTGTAAAATGAAATGAAAATAAGTATGCTGAAAAAATTTTAAATGATTATACCTGATTATCAATGCGATTAGAAAAAATTAATTATATTATTTTAATTAGTATTAATTATAATAACTACTCAAATAATTAATACTAATTTTTATCATATTTTAAATTAATATTTTCTCATATAATTTAAGAAAATAGAATCACATAAAAATTTTTCACCTACGTTCTCCCGCATTCCCACGTCTTCGTAGGACTCTGTGTCCGAGCGTACTTCTGTCCCACCTGAAATTTCGGTCATAATTCTTTTCTCAAAGGCAGAAATATAAATAGAAAAAACAAAAACAAAATCTACTACGAACTTTTTTTCAGTAAATTTAAACCGTTAACTCAGTGGCCATCCATTCTTTGTAAGAAGACATCCATTAATTCAAAAAAGAAATATTAGTATTTTCGATAATTCAAATATCTTTGGAACCAGCTCGCGCATTTGTTAAAATAAGCAAATGTCTTCCTTTCTTTGGGGGGAAAAAAAGGAGCCTGCAATACCTGGAATTTACCTAAAAATTAAATTTTATTTTTCAGACATCGGGACGAGAAAAGGACTGCAGCTTGTCTTTTTCTTAATAAACCTAAAATTGTCGAAATCTATGAACGAGGACGAAATTGAGGACACATTCCGAGCCTGCTTTGATATCCAGCACTCTTTCCAATCATGGGTCTGACACCGCCCGAGGCTCCGTAGGTTATTGGTCGTGTCTGTTGCTAAAAAAACCTTTTTTAAAAAAATTAAATAATCTTATTTCGTTTGAAAAATAACCGACAAAAGTTGGAGATAGTTATGATCATTATTTGGATCGCTTAATATTTATTTGCGAATAATTATCGAAGAATTCGTAGGCCGGATTCTAGAAGTGTTTTTTTAAGGATCGACTCTATGATACTTAAGTTAGTACACAGAATATGTCGAGAGAAGTAAGAAATGGGTCAAACGGTCATACCCGGTCCTGTTAGCAGTCCGCGAGTATTTATAAGCTCCTTACCGGTGTAGGATGATGTCATGAACGTCCACTTGTCTCTCGGGCAGCTGATTTGACCAGGATATGCTCCAGTCGGGCGGTTCGAGCATGACTGATGTGATGTGTGGCGAGGTTGCTCGGTCTCGGGTCGAGTTAGTAGCATTCGGTTCGAGTTTAGGCCTAGCGACCTTGTCTGTATCAAAGATGATGAGGAATGAGCAGCAACACATTATCCGAATGTATTCATATAATATGCCGGTCTTATCGCAATGGATTTCTAGTCAAGTCTCGTATTTTACATCGGTTGACCTATTCATTTTTAATATATTAGTTGAGTCGACGGTTGATTCTTTTTAAGTAAAATTCTCGAGTTCGAACGTCTACTGTAGAAAAAAAATCGCCTTTTTCTCAAACTTTAAAAAAACGATGATCTCACTGCCATGTTTATTGGTTCACACTGTAATAGTTCAGGGACTAGAATAGTAGAAAGTAAAAGTTACTGCGGCTCTTGTTGTAACAAAAGCTAAAATGAGGGAGTCAGTTGTAAATTCATGAATTTGGGGCGCATCCCCAGAATAGGAACCCTGCAACAGAGGTGCTGCAGGTCCAACTTCTTCTCGCATGCAGATTACATTCTTTGGTATAGCATCTTCATGTTCCGGGTTATGACCAGTTTGATAAAGCTCGGCATACGGAAAGCTGACCCTTGGGTGTGGAAACAAAGGCTGTCATGAGATCTTCAGCTTCTAACCTCACGCAAACACGAACTCCTCATTCATAGTCCGGAAACTTGTTTTTCGGTCCCGGTGGTTCCATTTGTTTTCTATCTGCAGTGGAATACTTTACATCTTTCATTCACTTACACAGCATCGTCCAGAACAGAAGAAGAAGAGCACCGCTACTGCATACGACATTTACACGTGTTGTGTAACTGGTTCAAGAATAAAAGGAATAAACACAATGTACAAGAATGTTACACTATGCACACGTACAGAAAACCGAACAAATCTTAGCCGCTATACATTTTCGATGTTTCTCTCGACCGACTGCTGCGGCTCTTGATCGCACCCGGGATTGGTCGCCCTGCCCCTGAAGGATCTCTGGCTGAATACCCGACGAAACACGCTCCTCGATTTCGATAGCCTCTGGCTCTCGCCGGTCGGTCCAGTTGCCGTGTTCTTTTTTGCGAGATCTTCCAGCAGAACCTCCACAAGGCAGTCAAAGCGCCGGAGGAATGTTGGGTACCTTGATATCGACTTCGTAATTCCTTGAAGCCTTAAAAAATGTATAGTATCTTTTAGAATTGGTCACAAACAAATGCAGAGAAAATTTCAATGAACCGAGATCAAGAACTAGTTTCCAGGAAAGCTAAAACCAAGGAAATGACTAAACAAAATAGAGAGACCACGGAGCCAGAGTCATATTTATCTAGAAAAATACCTTCGAGCTAATGCATCAAGTTCAGCCTTCTTGCGCTCAGTTTCGGGAGGCGGGCCCATGGATGAGCTCTTCAACCTCACCGGGTCGCCACTCAGTAAGACGAGCTTCCCCAGGTAGTCCTCTTCGGTAGCAGAGAGATTCTCTGCTTTGATCTGGTCTTTGATGATCAGAAGAGGATTCAAGAACCACTCGAAAAACACATCCTTCGGCCTGTTGGTGCTGGTCACCTCTGTCGGATCATCGCCTGCAAAGACCACTATTCACTCTTCACCTACCATAAACTACATAAAGAAACCAATGGTGCATTTCATAGAGCTAAACCTTCCTACCAACTAATTCTTTGTTTCATATAGAAGCTTTCGTGACAAATTCGTATCTCCACTTTAAACCCAAGATGCAAAATCTGAAAACAAATAGAAACCTTAACGAACCTTCAAAGCAAAGTTGAAAATTGAGGGAGATACTTCACAGGTCTCTGGATAGGATCGATTTTAAAACCTCAGTTCCACAGATCTATGCATTGTCCATTTTCTCTCTTATTAGTATCGATCAAAGGAAGCAAGAGTGCTATATCAATTTGAGTAATCCAAACTATAAGCAATCCTTTAGAAAGCAGCTAGACAGGTCTAAGTTACCATAATAACAGCTGGTGAGCTCACCTATCAAGATGCCCGAGGAGTTGGCCTTAGCAGAGCGCAGAAGAGCTTGGAAAAGAGAATAAGCAGGTAATCCTATTGTCACAACTCTGCTGCCTTTATTAGATTTCGCGTCTTCAATGTCTTGTGGTGTTATAAGTCCTTCGGATACCAAGCTTTCGCTAAAGCGCTTAGCCTCGTCGAAGAGCAAGTCGAGTAGCTACAGATGACAAAATTCCATTCACCATGGAGAAATATACTTAACATGCAATAGAAATAAGAACATAATACTATAAGTAAGAAAGCTGCACTTCAGGAATATAGAGAGGAGAAAACAATTTCGTACCTCAAGTGGCTTCAACTCAATGATGGGATTCTTCACCGAGCCAGAACGAGAGGGCGGGTATCTGAAAGAGCCAGGCCTTGAGACACCACTTGCTCGGGAATCTGTCCGTGACAGCACCATATTTCTCCTATAGCGTGGCCTGTCAAAATCCATATTTGCAATCAGTTTAAGATAAAACCTGCTTGAGTGGAAGAAAAGGAAGAGAAAAAAGATCGCCTGCATAAACGTTAAGGGCAGAACCTAGGAAAGCAGGACCAGTCTGGCATGTCAAGGATGTCATTGCTGTACTCGTCGTAGAGTGACAAGGATGCGAGGATGTAACAAAGTCCAAACCAGAAAGAGGACTCCTGTAATGA
This sequence comes from Lagerstroemia speciosa, assembly GCA_037672795.1. Classification (NCBI taxonomy): domain Eukaryota; kingdom Viridiplantae; phylum Streptophyta; class Magnoliopsida; order Myrtales; family Lythraceae; genus Lagerstroemia; species Lagerstroemia speciosa. Next base: position 5,894,936 of record CM075310.1, read on the forward strand.
TTTTATGAATTTATTGAATGTTCTCCCTTCTGATTTCATATGCAAATAGACAATGAGTTGGTTCCTTAAGGCATAAAAACTAGCTTAATAAACATGAGCAGAAATATTACATATTTAGACGACGAGTTAATCCCAGGGACTAAATGTATATGCAATCTGCAGATAAAGAAAAGGGTAAAAGAAAACAGACCATGCCTATAGTATTATCGCGTGCAGGGCGTGTCATACCCTTTACAGTTCATGTAATTAACACAAAACCAAGTCGTGAACTCATGCATACTAGACTGAAAGTCAAGAACAAAGCCCTTGACTTTTGCCGCTATAGATATGGAAAACAGGCCAGAAGTGTTTGACTTTTTCTTTTTCTTTTTCTTCTAGAAAAATGAAAATGCTTTAAATTTCACTTTACAGGCATTGCTGGGATTGTGAAGATTGTTCTCTGAACTTCAGATGCTTTTCTCTATAACCTTCTTTGCAAGGACGACAAAACATTAAAGAAAAGGAAAACGAAAGCCGGGAGGAGGAAGTCTTTTATTTTTTTTAACCTGATATACAACAACTCCTGCATAAGCACCGAGAAAGATGCTTGAAACTATTGATCCCAAAACTGCTCCTGCTACAGCTAGCGGCCACAGTATAATGGCAAGACCAGCGAATGGGACACAAATTGTCTCCAAGAATGGACCCTCACGACCGATGAGGTCCTGAAATAGCCGATGCCAGCCTTTAAAGAGCATGTAAGGACTCTTGCATAGAGCAATCAAAGAGATCATAGGCATGTCGATCATGAATCCCAATACTCCCACAATAACAGTCCCCGGAAGATACAATAATCTGCATGAAAAGGGGAGGAAAAAAATACTCATGGTTAAATGCAGTAAATAAAGTGATCAGGATTTTTTAAAATTGGGATGGAATCAAGGTACGTGCTGAAAATGAACAAGGAAAGCAAGAGGAGGTAAATATAGAACTGAACCTAATCTCGTAATATTTCCCATCTTGAGGTTCCTGTTGCCGAAGGTCCTCCATGATTGATAGGTAGGAATGGAGAGAAACGTCCATGAAGTCCCGAACAACAGTAAAGCTCTGTTTGATCGTGCTCCACGTCCCATCCTGAAAGATGTTGAAAATGCAGATGCCTGCTTTAAATCATGATCTTGGAAATGGTAAGGCCATGCTTGGTACAGAGAAGGGATGAAAAGGATGTGAACATGGAATCATTGTAGAAACAGGGCTACTTATGCAATTTCATGTTATTCCATTTCGTTTCCACTTTTTCGTACCAAACATGACATAAAAGTAAAAATGTGTTAGTGAACTTGTCTGCGTACATAAAAGCAGTGGAAAAATTCATTTGTCTTTCCTTCTCCAACAGCTTCGAAAGTAGCAAATATCGGTGAAAGAAACCCATAGACAATCCCACCCAATACACTTCCAACAATAGCCACCACTGGAGATAATATCAAGGGAGCAGGAAGGCATATGAAGAGGACTAGCTTCAAGACTGGGCCTACTTTTTTGGCTCTGTTGAATTTGGGAAAACAAAAGGCTCAGACAGAAAATGATATGATAAATTCAAATCCGAGTACATGAAAAAAGGAAGTTCTTGAAGCAGTGAAGTTTAGGAAGCACCTTAGAACGGAGTAATATGTCCAGAGGCAGTGCATTGGCCACAGACCCAACGTGATTGCAGAATTACCGGCTGTTATGATTAAGCACACCAAGGGACAGAATATTGCACCTGAGAGTAACAATAACATTTTGAGGCCAATTTCCATGCCTTTGAAACTCAAACATTTAGTGAATCTCCAGAGGAGCATATGCAAAATGTTCACCTATGAATCGGCATTTTCTCACCAAAAATACATTAAAATATGGAAATTGACATCTGGTGTCAGCATGCTTGGTTTATTGCAAAAGTTTGACATTACAGGAAGCAACAAGAAGTTACAAATGTAAAGCACTGTCTTTGATAACTGAAACATCTACAAGCACCCGCAGAGATTTCATTTACCCACATTTCTTGGGCGTTAAAATTTACAAGATATGAAAGAAGAGATGAAAGTGCTCAATGGGGACCTCAGAAACTTATCAGCGATATGTAGAAATATACAAGGAAGGAACCTGATGCTCTATCTAGCATATGGATATCCATGTTAGTCTAAATTGAACACCAAACAGAGATACGCAGAAGACCTTCACAGGACAATTCGATTTTCTACTGGGCTCTGGTGAAGTGAAAAATCACTGTAGTTGCAGGCTTATGAAATTAATTTCACTTCTTTCAAATACTGATGAACAATTCAAACTTCATTGAACAAAGGAACAATTTTGATTCTTAAAGTACCAAATTTTATTTCCAACACGAAAGCGTAGATGGACACTCACTATTGAGAACAATCCTTCACTAGAACATCGACAATTGTTGGTGTTAACACATCACTCTAAAGGAGAAGGAATTTCAGACGGAAACAGCAACAAATACTGTTTAAGAAATTGAGGAACTCACCCTTAATTGTGCCAAGCAACAGAAGCCCAGTAAAGTAAGGAAGAAAGCAAATGAAGTTCCATATGGAAACAACAACCCCACGCGGTGGCTCCATATTTACACAGACAGTTGTAGACTGCGATTGCGTCTGCTGCACCCCAAATCCCCAAAACTAACCACAAACCCCTTTCAGAATCAATGGTCTATACACCTGCAAGAGCAGCAAAAGCCCAAATTTTCAGCCACCGGAAATCGTCAGCAAGTGAGACTGGAAGAAGAAGAAGAAGACGTAGAAAGTCGACCTGCCGGGCAACTTGCTGGAATCCCACGAGAGAGAGAGAGTTAGACAGGGTGGTACGAGGATTGAATCTGCTCTCGGGCACCAAACGGAGCAAGGTTCCTGTTATGGTGGGATGTCGGGACTCGGTAATAATTGGAGGAGAAGAATTACAAGCAACTGTCAGAAGCAGCGTTTTTGACTTTAAAGCGGTAACCCGACATCAGGGTAACGATCAGACGTAACTGTCTTCGCTTTCAGACCTCAAATCGTTTCGTGGGGGGTGGGAAGGCAATCGTTGCTCCCAGCAAAACGAGTTTCTCGGTAGACCATTTTTTTTTTTTTTAAATTATTGCACCATGCATTATTTCAATCAGCCGAACCGCACTTTGAAGCTAATGTACCATCAGATTGTGATTCCCAGAAAATGTCTCGTCATATCTCTCAATCTAGAAATCGATCATGAGATCGTTCATTTGAAAGTGCAGTAAAGAATTTACTAAACTCACCTCAGGCTGGTATTTTGTGCACTTGACTTCATTTTTCGTGAAAGATTCGCTGGTATTTTCCACTTGACTATACTTTTCGAGTGTTTTGTTTTTTTTTTTTTCTTTGCTTCATCCTTTATAGCAAATTCATGTCTTCTTCCTTCTTCCACCCTGGCAGAATGAGGTGTCTGGGATCTGACACCGTTGATTCTATTTTGCAGTCAAGCAGGTAAAGAAGTCAAAAATGAGTAATCTTCTGAGAAATTTTCTTCCACCATTATTATCTTTGAATTTTGGGTCCGGCTTGGGATGGTCATTTTTGCCCCTCCGGACTTGTAATACAAGTAACTTTTATTTAATTTATAAATATTTTTATATTTATAAATTGTATTTATATTATATAAATTTTAACTATCTTAAATTGATTGAACTATATTAATTTATACTATATTTTAAATTATATTATATATATTTTTGTAAATCGGGTCGAGTCGTGCATGGCTTGGGCAGTTAAGGGTGCTGGGTGGACCGTGGATCTCGGTTTTCAAATCCCCGCCATGTTCCACTGCCATTCCCGGGTCGAACACAATGTGAACGGAATATAGGCTGGAAGCAGGAATAGACATCATTTAAAAATTAATTAATAAATAATTTATTTATTGTTGTAAACATTAATTTAAAACGAAAGGTTTCTCTAATCAAGCATGAAAATACATATTAAAAAAATTAAAAAAGTTATTTATTCATATAAATATTAAAATATTTAAAAGGATTGTATAATCAGGCTTCATCTGGCAAAATTCGAAGGGCTTGTCTTCCCTTCCGATTGAATGACGCAGTTGACCTTTCGGGCAATTCCTTTTTGCTTCGGCACTGCCTTTCTTCGCTTCCCCTTTATAACGAACCGCATCGTCCCGACGGGCAATTAACCGGTGTTCGATCGAGTTTACCGACGATCTAGCTTGTCACAGTGGTGTTTGTTTGAGATTGCAGGGTAATATGATGCTGCATGCTATTTCATGGAGGATCTCATACGTGCATCGGAATTGAAGTAATCGATGATCCGTGTTGAGATTGCAAATTCTTCCACGTAACCATTGACACACCTGTATTTGCTTGGCCCGTGAATTTGGTCCATTCAAACCTTCCTTCCTTTGACTGACGAATAGTTTAGTTCAAAGGTCGTTCCACGCTGCCAGCGTGACTTGGCCGAGACGGTTCGACACTTCTCCCTTTAAGTAAGTCTCGAACTTTAATACCATGAGATGTAAAAAGTGCATAGTTCAGGTGAGTTTTACCGTCGAACAAGACAACCTGACTCAAAACTCGAACCGTCACATTTTATTAAACTTCTAAATATTATTATTATTATTATTATTATTATTATTATTATTATTATTATTATAATCGTATTGGCTGCTTCCACCAATTAGAAAGGCCGACGTTCGTTTTTCAGGGTATCCACAAATTAAAAAAGAAAAACAATGATCAGGTGATGAACTTGTTGGTATTTATTTTTATATTGGTTAGGTCATCTAATCAAGCAATGATCTCAGTGCATTGAGGAAAACCTTAATCGTCTCTTGCAGGGTGAAGAATTTTATTAAACCGTCACGGTGCGATATTGGTATTTATAATTTCAGTCCAAGGAGTTGTTACTGATCAGTTAATAGATTTAAAAGAGTTAAAAATGATAAGTCACAACTCTTTCAATTAAATTTATTACTTTTTGTAACTGAAATCACAATTCTTTGAACTGAAATTATACGTGCAACCAGAATTTTCCCTGATAAAATGCTGCAAGAAATTGTTTATTGTTTATATATATATATATATATATATAGACACACACATAAATTATCTTCAAATAGTGACGGGTCTCCTAACTTGATACCTTTGGAATCCATTCATATAATTAACATTTCTCTCTCCCTTTGGCTCATCATTGATTGATAAGGCCCTCCAATGGAGGAGATTCTTTTGTGCCATCAAGCTAACAAGTGTTTAACACAGGATCTGTAAAATCTATCAGATATTTATAATTATTTTTATCTATGTATAGACGGTCATCAACAATAATGTACAGCATCTCTGACACGTACTATGACAGAGGACAGTACTGCGAAGTATCCCTGGCACGTACTATTGACAGAGGACAATAATGCAAAGCTGTTAGATGATGAACTCGTTTCATGTGATACATTTTCCTTCGGGAGAGTAGCGAAAGATGAGTTCGAGGTATTTCCGTTCCTTCGTATTAAACAGGGTCCGAGGCGAGAGACGAAATCTACTATGATACCAAACATATTGTAATTTGATTGTCAAAAAGACATTCCACTGCATCAAGCTTAGAGCAGGCAATGAAGGACCCTCCATTCATTGCAACCAGTCTGCAGACCATCATCTTCTGTTTCAGATCTCGTCACGTCATATGTGATCTCTTTTTTAACAGGTAAAGATGAGGGCAGTAGAAATGGCGACTGAAACACATCTCGCTACGTAGTGTTTGAGTTTTAGTATTCAATAACGAATACAACAAATAAACTGAACAACCAATACTAATATTAATCCCATCAATATAGAACCACCAAAGACCTGCATAGTTTAAGAAGTCAATGTCCACCGAGGTACAAGCCCGGTAGTCTCTTCTAACAGTATTGCTTGGAACAAGATGCGAATATGTGATATCAACCTCATTAGATCCCACAAGAATGGGCTTTAAACCAGTGGATCACCGCCCTTGGTGATTTTGCCACGGTGTCAGAAAAGTATTACATCAATTTTTCCTATCCGATTAATAAAGTTCATTTTTATAAGCATGACATGTCACTTTTTTGTTAACCACACTGAGCATCACAAAAATTCTTAAGTGAACCGATCTCGTGGATAACACGATGAACTCAGCAAATAAAAATGAGGGCAGTAGAAATGGCAACCGAAACACATCCCGCTACGTAGTGTTTGAGTTGTAGTATTCAATAACGAATATAACAAGTAAACTGACCAACAAATACTAATATTAACCCCGTCAATAGAGCACCACCAAAGACCTGCATAGTTTAAGAAGTCAATGTCTGCCAAGGTACAAGTCCAGTAGTCTCTTCTAACAATATTACTTAGAATAAGACTTCAATATGTGACCTCGACCTCATCGAATTCCGTGGGAATGAGCTTTAGACCAGTGGACCACTGCCCTTGGTGGTTTTGACACGCTGTCGAAAAAGTATTTCGTAAATTTTTCCTATCTGATTAATAAAGTTCATTTTTACAAACATGACATGTCACTTTTTTGCTGCCATGTCATATAAACATTTACTGAGTTCATCATGCTATCCACGAGATCGGTTCACTTAAGAGTTTTTGTGATGCTCAGTGTGGTTAACAAACGATTCGATGCAATTCGACAAGTTGCCACTTTTGGGCCTCGTGCTCGAGTCCTGCTTTCTGAATTCATAACATATTGCCGAAGAAGCCCATACCTCAACTGGGCCACTAGTAGCCCTTGCATCTGAAAGCCATTTTCGGCCGAAATTTTAGGTGATTCTGTATCGTTACGTGTCATCGTGAGATAGGACCATATAAGATTTTTTTTTTTTTTAATTTTAGGTGGGAAGGATAATTCCATATAAACTTCATAAATTCAGTACACGTAATTAAGATGTGACGGGGTTTAGTTTTGATGAATTTATCATAATTCATTCAAGTTGGATACGTAGGATCACGGTGAGACCAATTTAGGGAAATTCATTATTTAATGCCACGGCCAATGGACAAGTCGATCGACTCCGCAGTCAAGCAGGGCATTGAATTTCGCGGACTCAATCTAGGCACCGATCGGTAATCAAGATGGTCAATTACGGTCGATCCGGCTCGATCTAGATTTTTCATGTCATTGCATGAGGGGCAGACACGAGAAATTAATTAAATTGTGCATACACTCAGCTAAAGGCCGTGAATTAAAAAAAAAATCTTAAATGGTTCCATTTTATAAAGACGTGGTGAGAAAGAGCTAATCGCATTTATTTGATTAGCAATAATTGTGGCAGCTACTCGATTGATTAACATTAATATGCTCATTTATCATATTTTACTTGGTATTTTCTCGTGTCACGTAATGAGGTGGAGCAACTTGAATTTCTGCCGTGCCTTGTGTTATGTGCGCGCACACATGCTTGATTGAGGGTGCATGTGCAGTCGGCGTGGACAGACACTTGACTTAGTGAAATTGTTAAATCTTATCTTATCATCTCTCGTATCGCAATTAAAACTAATTGTTTCACTGGTATTATGAGGAATAAATTAATGGAATAATCGCTGCAAAAATACTATTTGGTTGTTACTTTTTGATATTGAATCCTATATATTTTACAGAATAATTCATCAATTGTAATTTATTAAATTTATATAATACATATAAAGGATATGAAAATTCTATTTGTATTGGAAGACCAAGCCGACCAGTTTTGGGGGGGATTCTGTAGGGGCCGGCAATCAAGCAAAAACGTGTCCCCCGTTCGACCAACCCATGTGCGCCGCCGTCATTCTCGAGTGTCATAATCCACGTCATCCCTGTGCCCCTATCCACATTGATTTCACATTAAATGCCTTGAAATTAACATTAATATCCACGTACGTTTCTCAATTAAACGGAGAATCGGGATGTTTGGAAAGTCCTTTTTGTAAGATTAAATAGCTTTATCTTACAGTAATATGAAAATAAATGATTAATTAAATAACTGTAATTAATATTATTAATATAATTATTTAAATAATTAATATTAATTTACTCATTATTAAAATTCGATTAATATTTTGTTGTGTCATATTATGAGTTAAAAATTATTTAAGATTGCGACGGCTGCTCGTATTTTGATCCCTGCCCTCTTTTGTCGGTATTCAAGCTTCCACTTGTTTATGTAACTGGCTCCCACAACAGCCTCTTCCCTCCCCCCTCGAGGCCGGAAGGCATAGGATGATGATCAGGTTGAGGTCAAAGAAGTCCTCCAGGAGCAGCTCCAAGCTTGGCAATGGAGGCAGCGATCTCAACGGGTCATCATCCATGGAGAGGGGACATTACAGCGGAGCCACCATGGCTGAGATCGGATGGGAGCTCAGGCCGGGCAGGATGCTTGTCCAGAAGCGCGAGAGCTCCGGGAGCCGGAGGTCGGGAGAGGGCACAGTCACAGTAAGATTCTGGCATGGCGGCTGGCGGCACGACATTCCTATTGAAGCCACCTCGACTTTCGATAAGCGTTGCAACACGATCTTGGATTCCAAGCCTCATTCGTCTATCAAAGGCAGTGATCTAATGGTAAAAGACACACTCCCATGATGTTTGGTAATGTTGTCTACGTAATATTTGATAGAAGGGCTCGTTGGGTGTGAACTTCAATAGATACCGGTTTATTGAATTATACTGAATCTTTGATGGTGTTATGCTGATTCAGCTAGTGTTAGTACTAATTAATTCATCTGATACTTTTATAATTAAACATGAAAGTTTGAATATTAGCGGATGGTAATTGGATTACCGTTACGAATGCCCTCCTTTTTCACTAAAAACCGTTCATATGATTCTGGATTTATAAGGAGGAAGGGTGGCGGTATTCATCATTCTTATATTTTAAGGATTTACGTACTATCAACTTTCTGATACGAGATTGAAAAACTTAACATCGATGACAGTTTATAACCTACGATTTGCCCAAATTCTCAGGGGAATTGAAGATGTCACTGTCCCTGGTGACAGGCCTGGAGCCGAGAGAGCAGAGGCTGCTGTTCAGAGGAAAGGAGAGGGAAGACCCAGAACACCTACACATGGTCGGTCTCGGAGACGGAGACAAAGTGCTCCTCCTGGAAGACCCAGCCATCAAAGAGAGGAAGAGCAAACTGTTCTGATCCATGTCCGGGTCGGATCGGCCTGTGACCTCGTTGTTCCGTACCGTTAGTGTCTGATTTGATCATGATTTACACATTGATTCAACCCTTTAACGAAGAGAGAGATGCCGTTAAAAGTTATCTTCCTCACTAATTAACCCTTAGAAAAAATGATCGGACGTGGAGGTGGTGGATGTGTTTACAAATCGGGATGATCGAGCCAGCAACCCCGATCGGTTGCACTGTTTTCTCATGGTCAGATGCAACGGGATATTATAATGTGCGAGTCGGTGCAAAGCTGTACCATCATTTTGATTAGTTTAGTGAAACGTTCAGGGATAATGTTGATTCTAGAGGACAGCAACTTGCTGTGTATCCTCCAGTGCTCTGGTTGGTTCTTCCCTTTCGTTTCTTTTGTACAAATATTGCTGTTCCGTGCGTGTGCACAGATACTCATGTAATCGACCCTAGAAACACGGATTAGTTAATATGGTTCGATTCATTTTTTCCTTAAAAAAAGGTATTTGCATTTGAGTCTTGTTAGCAGTCTTGGATTCTCCCATTGATTGGGTCTCTGGACTCTCAATCGAGTCTTCCGGCTGGCGGGTCACGCTTGGATGCATTCGGGCTCCATAGAAGCTCTGGTGCAACTTTGAGGTCCTGGAAAGAACACGAGCCCGGGGCCGTTCCCTGAATCGACTCTTTGATGCCTAAATCAATAGTCGATCAAGAGAGTCAGAGGGCCAGAGCCATGAGTTTGAGCTGAGAATGACACACTTGGACCTTGGTGGGGCAGGCATTGACGCGACTTAATCTCCTGTACATTCTGACTATGAGCCCCCAGAGTCGAGGAGCCCCGATTTGGAGGATGGCGCGGGTTTGGGGTGGGGGTTTCAACTCAGTGAGCTGGCCCGAGAGTCGGCGAGTCGGTCGGGGCCAACATGGATGGTGGGGTTGGTTGACCCTTCCACAATGTACGTTGGGTCGGGTTCAGCTAAAAAAAAACATCAATGGTTATGAAGAATCGATGTTCGATCCCTATGCATCTTAGAAATCCGAAATTTCTAATGAGGATGCGTTGTTTTGCTGTAGGAAGACTGAAAACGAACCAACAACTAATATGTTGATTCATCAGTTTGGATCTAATAAGGCGTATCTAATATATCATTATAAATTTTTGTAGAATCTACAAGGAGTTGAGCGTATGCCCACTTCAAACATTTAAACTGACTGGGAATGGTACATGATTTTTTTTTATTTCTAGAACTTTATCTCTTTTTTTATTTTATAATATACTATTCTCAATGATACCCTTCCATTATGTATACTACAGTCAAAAGTCTGCACTTTGCCGCGGAAAGAAAAAGGTTAAAAAATATGATATAAATACAAAAAATTAATGAGAAAAGTGTAAAGGCTAAGTGTCAAACCTAAAATACATAGTTTTGTTTACCCATCGCTAATCATCCAACCATTTCTAAATAAAGATGTGATATATCAATTTTTAATTTAAACGGTGTAAAACCTACATGTGCGTATAGTACTCTATATACTCACCCTCCAGAGTAAGAAAGGGACTGGCGTTGATATTGCATTTATCTATAGATAATTATACAATTGTAATATTAATATGTTCGACGAACGAAAAATTACGAATAACAATATGCAAAACCAGGTTTAAATTGTTCTTATTTTATAATATTGACATGTTTATGAAACTATACTTTTGTAAAGATTGTATCATCTTATCTAAAAATAAAAAATATTTATATATAAAATTTTTGGTTAAAGATGTCCGTATGGAAAGAGATGGAAGAAATATGTGGATGATGAAAAGGATGTAAATGAAGAAGTACTAAAATTTATAAGAAATATTAGAAATAAAAGAAAATTGAAGAGGAGGAGAAAACAGATCCGTCAAAGGTATTAAGAGTAGGAATTTCACCATATCCTCTCCTAGAAGAGTGATTGAAACCCTCTTTTACTATACAACTAGGTTAGAAGCCTGCCATACGCAGCGGATTAAGGTAATAAATGTAATATTTTTTTATAAGAAAGTAAATGAATTACATTAAAGTATGAAAATATTTTAAAAAAATATGATTATGTTCAACACGCAATCGAACCTTTTTTTTTTGTAAAAAAATTATTTATGATTTGAAAAGAGATATCTTATTATTAGTATGCTCGTAAAGTAAATATTTTATGATTTTTTATTTATCAGTATGAATAATATACATTATAATTATGACATAAAGATAATATTTATATCTTTTTTCCATAAACAATATATTAATAGTCCATTGTATTCTAATAAATTATACTAAGAGGTCATTTGTTTTATATAGAGGTAATACCGGAAAGGGAATTGGAAATACTAATTCCTTTGTACATATTTATTAACAAATAATTTCATTCCATTTCCTTTAAATGGAGATTTGATTCTCCTAAATAAAGGAAGCTTATTCTCTTAATATACACACAAAATCAAATTCAGAATAAAATAAAATCTATTAGTTTCATTATTATAATGAAAAACAATTCGTCATTCTGTTCCAACTTTGTGTTATAAATCAAACTACTGCTAAATATAATATTGTGTTATCTTAAAACTGCTTAAGACAAAGTAAATAAAATGAGAAAAACTGTCATGAGGAGGTTTGAATCTGAACCACTCAGCTGGGATTGCTACAGCACTATCATTAAGCCAAATACAACTTTTTTTAAAGGGCCTACTGAAAAAGGAAATATATATATATATATATATGTATATAGAGAGAGGGAAATAGTTGGTACATGTGTCAGCAAGAAAGTCGAGACACGTGTCAATAGGAGAGTCTTAACACTCTCTTTTAGTATAAAGAATAGATATATATAGATAATAGTTAATATATCCACATTGATTTGTAGTTGATCTTTTTTCCTTTCTCGAAAGTAATCAAGATTTTATTATTACTTAAAGATAAAAAATTGAGAAATTACAATATCGAGAACTAAGGAGGAATCCTTTAAAATTAACTATAGAGGAAAAAACAAGTGTGAAATACCTTAGATTGAGCTCAAATTAATTGCAGTTAGTCAACTAATACCAAAGTTCAAATCCTAACCTCATGCTAATTCACACGGACCCTGTAAAAATTAAGAAGGGATGGTCCTCAAGTCATGTATAATTCATATAAATCTCAATCTTCTTATATATATCTCTTCGAACAGTAGCAAAATAAGAGGATATGTGGAGCCGCGCTCGAGTGCTAAACTTCACCGCGACCAGAAAAGAAAACTGTGGTTTACCTGAGTTTGGTGGATCAAGAAGACTTTAATCGTATCTCAACCGGATCTGAGCAAATTTAAATATATTTTACTGGATTTTTGAGAGATCCAGTCGAGTTTTCTTGGGTGCCAAAACCGGCGGAGACGCAAGGAGGGATTGGCTGGGCATGAAGCTATCGTTTGAATAATGCTATCTTACAGTATTATTATGATGGAGGAAGAGCCAGCAAAATGGATATAATTAACAACAATTACAGAAGCTAATAGAGAGGTCAATACCTACTGACTCATCTGCCACAATTTAATTTGTATTCTTTCATGTTTTACTATGAGATGAAAACACCGAAACATTTCTGCTTGGAGAATTGTCCCCTTCTTATTGGTCGGTTAAATAATCTCTCGGAGTTATAACAAGTGCGCATAGACTAAAATTCTAGGTCGCTCGAAGGAATATGTAAAATACTAGTGTAAATATTCACCTAAACACTTAAGTTTATTAGGTGGTGGTACTCAATTTTCTCACTTAAAACAGCGCTATGATATTGTGTAAAATGCCTACTCGAACTTATAAGAGATTGGGTAAATATCCATATGAAAGTCTAACTTATTAGATGTTGCCATGCAATTCTCTTATAGATCATATTTCGATATCTTAACTCATCGATGCGGGATTCACTTCTTAATAGAATCTGTACCATTGCATTATCTACGATTAGATAAGAGAGTGGATAAACTTGGTAATTTTTTACACGACACGGAGTTAGGCGAGTTTGGGGTTAAGCCTATTTAGACACAAATCTCTTAAGATACGATAAACGAACATTTTTAAGTGGGTTGAATATGTGTAATCTAATAAGACATATTTATTAAATGTATTTCACTATTTTTATATTTATTGAAATTTTATGATAAGTAAAATATTACATATATTATATGTTCAATTATTGTTAAATATGGTGTTACATGGTAAATAATTGATTAATCTTACTTATTTATTTTACTAATTATCAAAAAACATTATTATTTTACTCACCGTATAAGAGTAAAATTATATATTATAGACATTCCATATTAAATTGGACCCCGTTTAAACATGATTTAGATAAAAATTCATTTAGACATGAAAAATAAATGTGTCATGATCTAGATCAACGAAGTTTCAAATCCAAACAGGTTTAAGTGTGGACATCTGGTCTGACCAAAGAAACTCAATCATCCTTTGGACAACGGAGAGTACGGCAGAATGGATTCCTAACGATGTTGTTGGGCAGTGATTTTGCAAGTCTAATTCACTCCGCAGTCAGCGGATAAAAGGGATTGCTGATTAGTAAACTCTGTTCTCTTTGAAAGCATCCACTTTTTGAGTAAATATTCTAGATATAATATATAACGAATTCATTGTATAAATTACTATTTAAATCTTGATACACATAAAATTAACCCTAAAAAACCGTGAAAATTTTACGTACGTCAAGATCTGATAAAGATCTATATAACGAACACACATGGTGTATTACTGAATATATATTTACTCCCACTTTTGACTATGCTTGTCGGGTAAAATTAACAGGAAAGGGACAGGGAGAGACTTTTTGAGCTGTTGCAAATTGCAGCATAATTAGTCAACAACAGTCGGGCGAAATTTGGAATCTACGTTTTTAGCCCGAGACCATCCATCCATCGCATGACATCGGATAGGAGAACATGACATCAGAGAGAATGAGAAATGGGAAGATTCTACTGTCCGGATATTAGGTCGTTTTTATAATTTAAACAATGACTTGTGATTAATGATTCAAATTTAAGAGAAGATTTTTAAATAGTTTACGATCAACTTTCTCATTTGAACCGTATAATTTCGTTGAGAAAGTGAAAGAACGAGAGAGTTACCTTAAAGATTTCATATCGGTCTCTCAGGAAAGAATGCTTGATGCTGTTAGTGTTACAGTCAATGTAAAACCGAGAGGTGATTCAGATTTAATTCTGGTCCATTAATTCACTGTTCATTTTATTTTCCTCATTTTATTTTTTTTTTGGACTTACGTATCTCTTCCACCATTGAAAAAGTGCCAGTGTCCGTATGGCAAACTCCTTTTGTAATTCATTGTTTGTCTGTCATTATACGGTTTGTTGGTAGAAACCCTTTTACTTTTTACCACGCTGAGACACATGATTACGACGTAGTAATACTGTCCCATGTTAATATATTATTATTTTCGGATCAGAATTCCACCTGGCATGCTGACATGGTTGGCCAATGAAATTCATTTGGCAACCTAGACGAATCAAAATATTTCTCAATCTAGCCATGTCACCATCTTGTCTTGACGAGGAGAGAGCATTGTGTAAAACGTGTATATCACGTGAAGATGTTGTGGTGCCGTGAAGCATGTGGAATTATGGGATGGTTGCTTACTCCTCCTTTCCTTTTCCGGTTATAAGTGGGATCAGAAGTCTTATAAACTTCGATTGAATCATAAAATGCTGATCTCATATCAATTTAACAGTTCAAAAAATTTGAACTTGTAAACGGAGGTACACAGTTACTCTCATATATTGTGATCCTTTTTATTATCTTTCAAGTATGGGTTAACAACTAACTTTGAGTCAGGCATTTTTCGAACAATCTCAGACTTACTAGCCACAAACTCCACACTCGGCCCTAGTGGGATGTGAGTTATATGATAAGCTATCTTGACACTATATAAAAATTTCGCTATGCATATAAGAGGTTTGATTTATATCCATCTAAAGACTTAAACTTATAGCCGGTGATAGTCGATTCTTCTCACATATCGATATTCATTTCGTTATCTTTCCCACTTGGGATTAACTCTCAATAGGTTTAGAAGGAATAAAAGGAAAAAAAAAGGCAAATACAAAAAGTCTAGCTTATGATAAGAATCAGATATGTAATCTCTTGATTACAAATCGAGAAAGTGATTAATAATCCACCTCCTTCCCTTTGATATATGCATGTTCTTTAAAGTTCCTACTTATCCACTGTAACCAAACCCCCAACCCCAATCCTTTCCCGTTTGAAAAGAAGAAAGATGGTATGGTGGAGAAAAAGCTCACTTGCATGAGAAAAAAGAACAAGACACACCAAGGAGTCAACTGCTCTGCCTCTACCATCAATTAGACGGTTGAAATTCGATTAACTCCAGCACTCGAGCGTGATCCACGGGTCCAAGTATTTGGGTAGCATTATGGATAGGTGATGCTGTTAATGGCAACTTCCAATTAAAATTGATTTAAATGAAAATATGTGAGATAAAATGGGACCGGTTTTTCGGGTAATCGAATTACGATGGATTGCTACTCATCTAATGTGAATGAACGGTACTCATAAAGTATATAAGCGATCGACAGTCTACCTATGAAAATCTGAATGAAGTCTTAAATAATTACATCCCGTGATAATATAGTGTGAAACAACTAATAAATTAACTTATTCCGTTTAGTATGATAATGATAATTATTAGAACGATTAACAAACATCTTCTCATTTATTATAACTTTCTTTAATATATAGATGAGATATATAGACCTAGAAAACAAAGAGAGTCTTCTACATAATAAGTATACTACGTGGCAGTGCATGTGTTATCACGAACCAACAAAATTCAACCATTTTAAAATTTTTTTACCAAAACCCTAAAAACAAAATGAACAGCCATGGAAATAACTTAATTCTATTGGTTTGTGATGCAACCTAAACACCGTCACGTTATATATTTGTTACATACAAGACTTTCTCCGGAAGAGGATAGATTATAGGGAATAAAAGGGCATTGCAAGACCAAAAGATAAAAATTAAATTCAGAATTTCTTAAACTTAAATTGAGGAGAGTCGTGCTGCACCAAATTCTCTTTTTCTCATTTATTATAATATCATTGGAACTTTTCAAGATTGAAGAATTACCTAGCAATTTTTTTTATGAAAAAGGATAGAATATGAAATAAAGATGAATAAGTTTATATATTCAGATCCTGTAAGTTATGAGTCGGAAGTCTTGTAATCAATGCACCGAGATCACATCCTCCAAATTACCCAGCAATTTGCTCCTCCAACCAACCCGGTAGACCACCTGAAATTACGATAGGAAAAGGGCCCACATTTTCTAGGTTAATCACGCCATGTCTTCCGGCTCCGATCCCATTTATATAGGCCCCTCCATTAATGGACGCTCCCCCACCACCTCGCTCTCACCCCTCTCCTAAAATCTTCTTCTTCTTCCGTCTCAAGTTTAGAGAGTGGGAGAGAAAGAGAGAATGTCTGGCTCTTCGGATCTCCTGATGTTGCTGTTCTTCGCCTCCTTTGTCGCTCCACATTCTGCTCTGAATGTGTCCTCATCGTCAGCAGTTCATGACCCTGAGGTGGTTGTGGAAGACGTTCACAGGTAAGCAAACTAACTAATTCATGTACGTGCAAGAATATTCCGGGCAGTGGTACTGTTTGTGAAGGTTCGAGAGCTTTCGGACTTGATTCTTGTCGATCTGGTTTACGTGTGTTGAGAAATAAATGATGCAATAAATTAAAATCTAAAATATAAGGGAGCAGAGTTATATCGTTTTAGTTAGATATGAATTCAATCTCTTGTCATCCTATATTTATATTTTACACGGTGTCAGAGTATGATAGCATGTGACTCACACCTCGCCAGACCCAAATATCCAGCTTGTGGTCAGTCGGAATAGAAATGTTCAGCTAGTAGTTAGTTATTGAACCTAAGTGTGCAACTCATAGAATTAAGTCCGAGACCGGAAAAAAAATGTCCGGCTCGGATCAGTGAACCGAATAAGGAAGATAAAATCCTTACTCGTATGCCTTGTTAAACCAACAATGGAAGAAAAAAATCGGTTCTGTGGGGTCCTCTATTTTCATCCATTAGATCCACGCAAATGTCTGCCATTGATGCAGAGACAAATGTTTTGAGAATGTCTGCCATTGATGCAGGAGCATTAATGCGTCGAGGAGGAACCTGGGATACCTCTCCTGCGGCACCGGAAACCCCATCGACGACTGCTGGCGGTGCGACCCGAACTGGGACACCAACCGCCAGCGGCTGGCAGACTGTGCCATTGGGTTCGGGAAGGACGCCGTCGGGGGCAAGCACGGCCGGATCTACGTGGTCAGCGACTCCGGCGACGACGACGCCGTGAACCCTAAGCCGGGCACCCTCCGCCATGCCGTGATCCAGGACGAGCCCCTCTGGATCATCTTCAAGCGGGACATGGTCATCCAGCTGAAGGAGGAGCTCGTCATGAACTCGTACAAGACCATCGACGGCCGGGGTGCTAGCGTCCACATTGCGAACGGCCCATGTATCACCATCCACTATGTCACGAACATCATCATCCACGGTATCCACGTCCACGACTGCAAGCCCGGGACGTATTCCATGATAAGGTATCAGAATTTAAAATCGTCATAACTATTTACTCTAAAACGTGGACCATGTTAGATAATAGTACAATTTATTATTATTTGCTTGATAATACAAGGGATTCGCCGCAACACTACGGGTGGTGGAGGGTGTCGGACGGGGATGGCATCTCGATCTTCAACAGCCAGCACGTCTGGGTCGACCACTGCTCGCTCTCAAACTGCCGGGACGGGCTCATCGACGCCATCCACGGGTCCACGGCCATCACGATCTCGAACAACTACATGACCCATCATGACAAGGTGATGCTTTTGGGACACAGTGACTCGTACACTCAGGACAGGAACATGCAAGTCACGATCGCTTTCAACCACTTTGGCGAAGGACTAGTGCAAAGGATGCCAAGGTAAATTCACATTGATAAATAAAGGTGTATTGGGACAACTGATTTAACAGTTTTTATTCTTTTTTTTTTCCCTTCCTGTTTTAACCTTTTGTTCCGTTTGCCTTTCCCTTTTTGGAACCTTTGTCAAAGCCGTACAAAAAGGACCGTTTTCACTAAAAGGGTAAATTGGAAAATTTCTTTTCTACTTTTGTTAGACTTTTACCCACCTAAGAAAGAGCAAATTAGAGGAAGAAATTTACTACAATAACACCAGCTTCGACCGTAATTAAAGAGATTCTGAAATCAATTATCGAATTAATCGGTACCCTTCTATATTCTATTCCTCTTATCTGTGTGGATCTTCCTGATAATCAAAAAAATAATAACTTCATACCAGATAATATATGAGTATCACTTATCCACTGTGATTGATAGTACCAATAATATAAGTGAAAAACTGTGCCACCATGACCTTACATATCCCACTTAAATCAGTTGCAGTAATTGTTATTAATTGTAATCCTAACTTTAATAAAAGTATACAATTCTTCTTCATGAAGAAAGTATATCATTCGAATGGATATTTATTTTGTTTTAATTTTGAAATTAAATAATGCAGGTGTAGGCATGGGTATTTCCATGTAGTGAACAATGACTACACTCACTGGGAAATGTATGCAATCGGTGGCAGTGCCAACCCCACCATCAACAGCCAGGGGAATAGGTTTCTTGCACCAGATCAGAGGTTCAGCAAGGAGGTATATACATATACATATACATATGCATCGATAACCCGGTTCGAATCTTTGGATCCATGGCCTTACTTAAAATTTCTATCGAATTTATAAGAAATTATATTCATATTCACTTAAAAGCATAACCTTGATACGAGATTTAATCCTCAACACCTACTTTCACATGTCAATGTGACTACGCTTGTCACCTTATACCCCTCAACGGCTGGCTGATCTCAAACATGACGTTTTTCTCCTGCTCATGGGTGATGCCGGGGACAAATTACCATGAGATTGGCTTTTTGTTTTCATCCTCAGGTTAACAAGTAATACGAATTGGGTGTTCTTTTTCGTACTCGATAAATTGGACACGGGTCAAACACTTTTCTCCCATACTCAGGCTTACTGACCGCAAGTTCCACATTCGGACCTAACGAGGTCTGAGCCCACGTGATAACTTACTCCGGTACCATGTAAAACTTCTACTGGACCTATAAGAGATGAAACCCAGGTCCACTACAAGTAGTACCTCAAGTCCCATACATTTCATGACTCAATTTATTATCATTCCGAGATTTAATCCATTTCTCGCCTTGTAGGTGACCAAGCATGAAAATGCACCGGAGAGCGAGTGGAGAAGCTGGAACTGGAGGTCTGAAGGTGACCTGATGCTGAACGGCGCATACTTCCGGCAATCGGGCGCCGGCGCATCCTCTAGCTACGCCCGGGCTTTCAGCCTCAGCGCGAGGCCGTCGACCCTGGTCGGCTCCATGACGGCCACTTCTGGCGCACTCAGCTGCAGAAGGGGCTCTCGATGCTGATCTTAGGACAGACTTCCGCTCCGACAATATTGTTCTTGTCCAATTAGTGGTCTGAAGTACGTACTGCACAGATCTGGTCTGGGCTGGAATCTTTGGTTGACGCTCTTGACGTATCATGCACTAGTTGAGTAGCTTAATGCTTGAAGGGTAACCGTATTGAGCTCATCTTTCGTTCGATTTTAGCTTGTCTCTCTCTACGCGTAAGTCGATCGGTGTCATTGAAAACCCTAATTACGAGTTAATTAAGAGGTTAATCATCATCAACTATTAAGTTTGAGCTTGAAATTATATGTTTATGTAATCTCATGTTTTCCGGTAAATGTTATGCCTTAAGGTTGAAGCGTGTGAAGTACGTGACTATTAATTAACTTTACTTCCTAAGCAGAGATAGTCTTAATTACAGTCAAGATTATCACATCATCCACAAATTCAACCAATATTTATTCACTTCTTTATGATGTGATGCCTTTTTGCAAATATGTCAAATAATTATAGATCAAGTTTGCCACGTCATCTATGAACTAAATTTACCTGAGAATTTCTAACGCCGGTGTGGTGATCATACTTAAATGTAGATTATTCGGGTACCGATAAGCTCCTGAATATCATGTGCAATTGATGAAAAAATATGTTAAATCCCACATCAACTTATAATTAAATATAACAATAATATTTTATTTATAAGAGAACTGAATACCGTCAGCTAGCTAATAACTTAGAGCCTTAGGCTTGGCTCGTGTTCTTGTAAGGCTCACTTACAATAATATAGTATATGAGCACCGGACTATGACAATCTCTAATGTGAACCCGGATCGGTAAGCTCAAATCCGTTTCTGACAGTCTCCTCTAAGCTAAGTCACCGAGTTTGTCAACGATCCGCTCACAGCTCAACAATTTAACAAGGTCAATATCAGAACCACTTGTTCTAGGTTAAGAATGTCATTTCACCGAACCAGTACGTTCAATCTAAAAAGTTATTTTATTTGTAAAATTAAGTAACCTTTTGCCCCCTCCCCCACCCCCACCGTCAATCATGGGCGAAAATGGAATGTCGGTGGGCCCCCGGGCTGACGGTCGGCCCACGATGCTGCTGGGGGCTTAAGTTCTACGACTTGATCGCAGGCAAGGCAGAGCACGGGTATGAAAAGATCCCACGTGTGGAAACACGCTCATTTCAATGCCTACCCCCAATAATTTCCTCACGTGCTGATTTATTTTTCAATCTTCTTTTTCCTTTGCAAGCTGGATGAATAAGGAGACATGTGGTTCGAATACTATTAAATTATAAAAATCGTTAATATTGGGATGAAAATTTCAAGCATGATAAGATTTTCACTCGTCGTGATGTATAGGTTGTAAAATTTAATAGATATACGTAAGATGTTTATCATGTTGATTGTAATATAAGAATTTCAAAATAAAAAATAAACTATATGTTAATATACAAATTCTCATTCTCAAAAATTTTAAAAATCAGTTGTTTTATTATTGTTATTAAGAATCCTTAGGTAATTTAAATTTTTAAATATTTTTAAATTATTTTTATTGAAATTTTATATAAAGTGACGGGTTAGAGCAGAACTAAATTGACTTCCCCACAGTAGGGTGTGCAACTGAACCGGTTCGAACTGGTTCTCCCCAAACCGGTTCTATTTTAGTGCCGCTTTTTAGTTGAAAAGCGGTTCGGTTAATTTCTAAGTGTAATTGGTACATTTAACAGGTTCAAACCAAATTGAATTGGTTTTAAAGTAAAAATCAATTCGGTTTGATTCGAACCGATTTTGAACCATTTTAAAACCAATTCAATTCGGTTCATATAGGTTTCGAACCCAATCAAACCATTTTTAAAACAGATTTGGTTCGAACCATTAACCAAATTGGTTTAAACAAATGAGTTACGGTTCTTTACCTAATGTGCCAACCAAACCAAACCAGTTTTTGCACACCTCTATTCCACGGTTTCGGGTCCATTTTGGTTCTGAACCGGCCCGTGGCCATTCCTAGTTGGATGGGCCTTGATCTGATGAAGAACTTGCTTGGTGTCATGGCCCTCAGCAGCTTCAGCATTTCCCTCCGGTACATACAAGTTGAAGAAATTGAGAGAAACATTGCACCACCACGAGTCCATGACCATGCCAGAGCATGCAGCGACATATAAAATGATTTGGTACGGTGATAATGTCCTCAACATGATATCGACATACCATATTCGATTTTTATCGGTAAAACTCTTGTACCTTCGTTCATCCCTTCCTCTTATTTCCTTCTAAACTTATGGATCTCCTCTATAACTGAAAAAAACATGTAACGATATGGGAGATTTACTCTTTTACTGGGTCTATTTGATTCGAAAAACGGATTTTCTAGGCCCAATAGTCTTCTAGATACGAGGTGATGCACAAAAAAAAAAAGACACTCTTGCAATAGCAGCAGGAAATGATGAAAAAGAATATGAAATGATAGACGGCTTGTTCGCCCTGATCACTTGAAGAATGTCAGAATTTCCTCTTGATTTTTCCCTTTTACAGGTCCTCAGAAAGTGGAATCACGATGATCACTACGGTAACAAATTCTTCAAGGGATGCTCTGACGAATTTTGACCCTCGTAAGAGAACTATCCAATTCATCTAACTTTAGTTTCATTTCTAGTTTTGCTGCAATCGGAATATTTCGAGAGATGATAAAATGGAAATTTTAAAAATCTGCTCAAGGTAGAGGGAAAGGTTTATTAGGGTAAATAAAAAACCGAAAATTCGAAAAAACTGGCCCAATCGGAATCGGAAAAATCATATTTATGGGTCCAGAGATAAATTCAAGGCGGTTTTATGGTGAAAAAAACCGGACAGAAAAATTCAGGCCCCAACCGTACAAACCCAATGGCCTGAAACCGATCTGAAAGTTATGTCGAGTTTATATTGTATGTAATATTATTAGATTTTGACAATACAAATCACATATTTGATATTTTTAAACTTGAATTTTTAATTCACATTTATAGTTATGTTCTTCTTAATACACTAAAATATTTATAATTAGTATTTCTCATATATTACGATGAATTTTATTTTATTATTTTTATATTTAATTTATTATTATATTAAAAATTGAGACTCCAAAAAATTGAATTCGAAGTGGTCGATTTTCATAACTTCTAAATCATTTTAGGTACGATTTTTTCTCTTAAAAGGACTGTCCCTATAAAATCGGAACCCCTTAATTTTTTTTTTTAAATGCAGGTCAGGTGATTAAAATAATAGTAAAGATATACGAGTTTCCAATACAACCACGAGGCCACTCACACGAAACCCGAAATCCCGCTACGACGACTTTCCCACAAAGAGAGTCACCGTCACCGCTCAGTACTTGATCTCGCAAAGTCGTTCTGATGTGTTTACCTCGTTCTTTCTTTACAGATATTAGACTATTTTTATTTGATAATTTAGAAAATATTTTTTAAAATATTTTTTTAATAAATACGTTTCAATTATAGGAAATCTATTTGAAAAGAAGCAAAATTTCTTAGACACCTAAAACCACATTAATCACGTCCGATTTTCTTTCTTGCTTTAGCTCTGCTTCTATTTCATGAGTCAATCGGCATTCTGACATCGGTCCAAATTAAATACTTACTATAACATTAAAAGAATTATATATCGTGTTCCTTCGAGAGACGGCGAAACAATTTGCTATAACAGTACTAATCATACGTACAGAGAGAGGACAGCACTGATGGACAAACCCTAATCAAGATAAGTATGAATATTGAACCGACTGACTGTATATATACAATCGGTTGAACTCCCAAGATAAAAAGGGAATAATCACGTGGTGGGATCAACATGATCACTTCGAAAACTTTGCAAAAGAGAACATAAAAGAACGATCATCGAGACATACCCTGCACAAAGTCCCATAAGACCGAGATTATTCTTCTTCCTCCAGCATATAATTAGCCATAGATTCACCAATACAAAATTTTGGGTATGTGTCACTGGTATATTCAGAAATCTTTTGGACTGTCTAACACATCCAGTTTAAGCTGAGTCAGTTCACTGATAGCTAAAGCTCTCATAACATGATCTTTTATATATATATATATATATATATATATATCATACAAATAATCCATATACACCCTCTCCCCAAGTTGGGTTCCTTTAGTTATGTTTTTACTATTTCTTTTTCCTATTACAGTGGAGACTCGTAACTAAATTTAGAAGAGATCAAAGGAAGAAAATAACTAAAGTGATACGTGGAGTTCTATTGATAATGATCGAACTTTGAGTGTTTAGATCTTAGATCAAGAACAAGACCGACTGCACCACATTTTCTTGCTTAATATTAAGTAATAAACACTGCACCGTGCTTTTTGTATAAAAAGGAGGCACATAAGGGATAGAAGGAATGAAGAATAAATGGATACTGAAAGTTCCTCAGATAAAAATTGAATTGAAGACATCTTAGTGTTAGGTTAGGTCAATACCACTATATCAAGAAGCTCCTTTCCTACTAGATCATGTTTTTGTCTAATAAGATTAACTTTTTAAAGTATACTATGATTGTGGCAACCTCAAATTATATAATGGTGCTAGAGTGCAGGTTCCTGCCATTGTGCATGCACATGCCCCCATTTAACTAATTACACGTGACGAATCTCCAAAATCAATGCAGTACACGTGTGAAGGAAATAATAAATAATAAACAATAAGTCGTTATCAAATAAAGCTAATCTTTTATAGAGTAAATGGTAATAATAACCTCAGTTTTTTTTTTCATTTACGAATGAAACACGTAAGCATAGGAGAGGTAGAAGAAAGAGAAAATAAAGGGGCACGCAGAGTTCGACCAATGAGAATTGAGCTCGAGAACTCTTAGTCTCGTGTCAATATTAATAACAGTGCATTGAACTCTCTTTGTCCACTTCTATCACTTAGTTTTGTGTAATATTTGTTCGGTGGGCATGTCTTAGTTTCTCGGACGTTCCGTATATATAGGAGGGGCCCTCAAACTTGGAGAGATGGAAGAGTTGCCATTTCCTCTCAGGGCAGAGGTATGGATGAAGACAAAGAGAAAGGAGAGGCTGAAGAACTGATATGAAGCCTCGAAGCACCATGGTCACGTTGTTCCTCGTAGTGCTCACTCTTTGCTGGGCAATACGTGCCGATCAGAAGCCCTATTTCCCCGGTACACACGTCCAATTCTAGTCTCCATCATTACTTATTTTTTCCTAGTCACATGAGTTTAGAAAGGTAGAAGGAAGATATGATAAAAAGGATAGAAGAAAGATGTGATAAAAATAGCAAATAAAGTCCTACCAATGAGATCGAATTTAGAATCTTTAGTTCTGTATCATTACTCTTTGTCATGGCCGATTCGAAAACACTGAGTGAATTAGGCTCAGAAGCACTGATCCCTAATGCAAAGGTTACGAAGATTTCCCGAGTGTTACAAATGTTACGCGAGAGTTCTGTTGCTAAAATATGTGAAGGCAGCTCGACTTCCACTTGCTAGCTGCAGCAGGAAGGCATGCAGCAGGAAGGCATTTTCGAATCACTGCAAAACTTAATCTTGTATAACTTGACACATCATGATCTTGAACTTATTTTCTCGACGGCCAGTTCGCCGTTGGGATCAACTCGATCCCATCGGAAGGAAGCAAATGAGGGAGTTGCGCAAGGAACCAGCAGCCCGCTGGTGGTCTGGCGAGGACTACTCTCTGCCACACCGGCGAAGCCCCGTGCACAATGACCTGGAGCCTTGAAGATGTAGCATGTACAGGGAGTAGTGGGAAATTTTCTTTCCTTTTTCTGGGTTTCCCTCCTGTGGCGGAGAAAGTCTTACATGTAATGAGTATATCATGTGACAGTACTTTTATAATATAACAAATTAATAAAATTTAATTTATTTTAGGGTTTCATAAAAATAACTAAATGTTATTATATTTGAATACCAGCGTTGATTTTTTATGTGGAATTTATACATGGATTCAGAGATATATATATATATATATATATATATATGACATCGAAAGGTTAGTTCTAGAGGTTTTGACTGCTTTGTACACAACCAACACAATTTTCTTCTTATTGAGGCATTTTTTAAGGAAAATGGATGCTATTATCCTTTTAAATTAATGTGATATAATAGGAGAAAGTATTGTGTGTGATAGATATATAACTTAACAGCTATTATGCAATATTATAAATTAATGAAATTCGATTGTTTTTAGAGTTTTTTTTATTTTGAGGATTTTATAAAAAAATAATTTTAAAATAGTTGAATTTTATTAGCTTGTGACATCATGCAAAACACTATCATATAGTGTTCCATTACCCTACGACTCATTTTAAATTAATTGAATCTCATTAATTTCCTTATTCTCTTACTAATTTATTGTAATTTAATTGAGACTTCTTTAAATAAGTTGATACAGTAGGTTCATCGATGTAGCTAAATGGGTTTTTTTAAATGGTCTCCTAAATAATATCGAACAACTGTAAATGTAAATAAAGAAAGTTTATAATCGGAAGAGTTTAACTTCTTGGTGAGAGTTACTCAATTTTCAACCTTAAACAGCCCGCAAAAATTAAAATTTTAGAAAAGTGGTACGTATGAGGAGAGAATTTTGATTTAATTGTTTTTCGGAAAACCTTTTAACTTATTATAGCTCGCAACCATTAGGTTAGATTTAGTATGAATGAAGGGTAAATGACACTTTTAGCCATCAACCTTTCACGTTTTTATCATTTTAGTTCTAAACCTTTATTTTTGTCATTCACGTCCTCAACCTTTTGAGTTTTTGCCACTTTAGTAATATTGTTACTTTTTCCATCAAAAAAAGCATATTCCATCCAAAATTATTTTTCAACAAAAGCTATTTTAAAAAAATGAAGAAAAAAGAGAAAAAAGCAAATGAAAGTGAAAAATATATGTAAAGTTTTATAGATGAGCACATCTCGTTTAAAATTGAGATACATTCCTAATTGAAAATTGATTGATAGCTATTATCATTACAAAATTGTGACTCAGTTTGAGAAAAATGAGTTCAAATTTTAGAAGAAACACATGTTAGTAATCAATATTTCCTTAATTATTGACTAAATATACTTTTTAAAAAATATTTTTGTTGAAAAATAATTTTTTGATAAAATATTCTTTTTTTGAATGCAATATGCTTTTTTGGATGGAAAAAGTGAGAAAAGTAACGGTAGGATCAAAGTAGTAAAAACTCAAAAGATTAAGAACTTAAATAATAAAAAATAAAAGTTTATGACTAAAATGATAAAAAAAAAAAAAACGAATGGTTAAGAACTAAAAAAGTCTTTTTCCCGACGAACGAATGGCATGAAATGAGTCATTTAACCGTATGTTTCAAGTTTTTTTACTTTATTGCCTTATTCTTAAGAGTTGTTACATGCATTTTATTAGTATGTATTTTTTCTTTAAATTGATGGAATGATATTTTAGTGAGAATGCTCATTCCATCATTTCTCACACTCACATTTCATATTTTCAAAATAAATTAAAAAATTTACTATTTTTTCCATATTATATCTCTATTATTTTACGCGACCAATATAGGTAGTTGATTTCTTTTCAATCTTATAAAAATAAACGTGACGGCTAACTTCTTGACAAATAGAAAAAAAAAAAGACAGATGAAGATGAAGTTGAAAAATCACCCATAAAAGTATAACTATAATTTCAAGTCATAACTATCTCTAGTTTTCTTTCTACAATTATATATTTTATTTTTTATGATATGTACTATAAAGGTTTAAAATATTATAAAAATTAATACCCATTGTAAAATTACATCAAAACATTATTACATAAAATAATATAACTTTACATTCAATCGTTTATTTGACAATTCCATACATAATACGAATCAATATCTAGTTATATGGGGACAGTGGAGTCTGCATGCGCATGTGCATGAATAGGTGTTGGTGTCCGACATTCTCTGAAAAGACGGCCGGGTACGGGTTCGACCAAATGCAACTTTTGACAGTGCCCATCACATGATGTTTGAAATGTTAACTTTAAGTAGTTTGAATTAATCAAACACATAACTTTAGCCATTTCTAGGTCGGGGTGCTCAAAATTATATTTTTTTAATCGCATAAATAGTTTTTATTTTTAAAATCACGTTTCTATTTATCTATTTTTGAAATATTCTTGTAGTCGATCTTGGATTGATATGCAATGTACAAACGAGTGGCTACCCTTCCAACGTGGACGACCGTTCGAGTGACTTTCTATGTTTCATTTGAATCATAAATTAAATGGAAAGGAATGGAGTGAGAAGGACATGAATCTGACAATTTTTTATATGACACGATAACTCGATACGATACGGTATAGAATTAGGTGGGCTCGGATCAAGTATATTTAGACACGAACTCGTTTAGATACGATAAATAAACGTGTTTAACTAGATTTAAACATGTGTAATACGACACGATATATTTAAATACATTTGTTAAATGCATTCACTATATATATATTAACTTATTTAGTATATTTATATATGAAAATTTTATGATATATAAAATATTACAAGCATTACACGTATTATTATTATTAAAAATGGTGTTATATGATCAATAATTAATTAATCTAACTTATTTATTATATTAATTATCAATAAATATTATTATTTTAGTAATCATATCATATATTATTAGAATATAATTATATATTATAGATATTTCTCATTAAATAGGCTAACTTGGTTTAGACACGACCATTTAGACACGAACCGTTTAGACATAAAAAATAAACACGGCACGATACAGTTTACCAGACCTACATGATATTCTTAAATTTCATATATTTGGAAAGAACTTCATCTCTAGTGAACCCATCCTACTCGACCTAGACTCACTGGACATCTTAATACAAGTAATACAGATAAAAAAAAATAACCAATTTTCTCTATAAAGTATTGCATTTTACCGTATAAAACTCATTTTAATTAATTCTTTTTTATTTCTCTCTATTATTCTGTGCCGAGCGTGCTCCCGGAATCATCTCCACTGAAAATGAGCCAAATGGCACGAAAAAGATCGGCGACGTGTCATCTTTCGAGCTCCAATGAGTCAGGTAGTCGAATGTTGTCGGGAATTTATTTTGTGCAAAATTACCAATAAGTACATTTATTTTGTTTTATAATAAGTAAATGTCAGAATTAATTTAGGACGTGGATTAACCAAGATTTTAATAGATTAATCTTTCAGTCGGTATCAATCATTCAACATAACAAAGAAGCATTAAAATATTTTTATTTCGTGTTGGTTCTAGAATTTGTCTGAATAATAGTTATATGGAGAGAACACGCCATCGTGCAAAAGAAAGTAACATGCGATGAGCAATCGATGCTCGGACGGTAAAGAGTGTCGGTCACCGGTTGACATCACACGTCGAGTTCGGGTTCTGTGACAGAGGACCAGATTATATTATACTAGACACTAACTCGTACTACGTACGAAATTGTCAATTATATAACTAAATAAAAAATAATATGTTTTGGGCAATAATATTTGATATAATTTCACAATTGAATATTAAATTTTTAGTATTTTAACCTTTATAACATGCGTCCATCGTCCAAAATAAAATAAAATACATAATTGGAAAAAGAAAATTAGATCATAGTTATGAATTGAAGTGGTAGTTATATTTTTACGATTGATTTTTAATTTTATTATCATTTATTTTTTTATTGGTTAAAAGTTAGTGATCATGAATATTTTTGAAAGATTAAAAAAGAGGCAAACTGCCTATTTGTTTCTTGAAGTGGGTAATAATAATTATAAGTAAAGAAAGTGAATAAATATAATTAATACTTATAAAAAGAATAAGTTGAGTTTAACAGAAAGAAAAAAATAAGTGGATAGAAGAAAAAAAAGTGAGGAGCGAGAACTGATGAGAGTAAGTGGTGGAGAGGAAAAAAAAAGTAAGTGGGTAGTTATAATTATTAGATTTATTATTTGACCTCTTTTAATTTCAAGTTTAAGTGTTATTAAAAATTTAATAATTATAACATAAAGGACAAATATAAAAAATTAAAAACCAAATAAATGGTGAGTTTGCTCAAAGGAGTAATAGATAATAAGCCTAACACGTGTGATTTGTGGGCTATTGGGTATAACCCAGGGAGGAGATGTAGCAATCGCCACTAATCGAGCGTGGAAAGCGCACGGATACCTCGATTATATATATATATATAAAAAAGTAATAGATAACAAGGTCCAAATAGACAAAGTATAAAATATCCATCTTAACCATAGTTTTTAAAACCGGACCGGGCCGGCCGGTCCGACCAGTCCGACCGGGAACCGGACACCAGCCCGGTCCAATTTCACTAATTACTCCATTTGCATCAAGGACCGGGCTGGACAGTGTGAACCGGTCGGTCTGACAGGGTTTCCACTAAACCCATAAGGACCGGTCAAGAAACCGGTCAATGAAGAAAAACAAAAAAAATAAAAAAATAAAAACAAGAGTCAAAAATAGAATAAAAAGGAAACCTAAATTCTAAATTAATGTATAAAAATATAAAAATCTTATTTGTAAAGTTGAAATTATAAATTAATGTATAGAATATAACAATTTTACATTCATATTACTAATTTTATCTTATTATAAGTATTATTTGTAAAAACCCGGTTAGACCCATTGAACTCCGATTGAACCCAAGAACCCATACCTTGACCGGTTTCCGACCCTGTCCGGTTTTAAAAACTATGATCTTAACCTATGAGAAATTGGACGCATTTTTATCTAAAAATCTAAACTATCACTTGGTGGTATTCGATTCTCTATTAAATCCTGGTTTCATTCTCTTAATTCTTTGATGCGAGGTCTATTTCTCAACATCCGCCCTTATATGACAACATGTTTACACTTAAGACGTATTATTGAAACTCTCGCCCTCAACAACTAATATCGAGTCGGATATTTTGCTTGTGTAGTCGGCGAAGGGAATAATGGACCACGGGCCGGATTTTTATCTCCTGATCTCTAACTTTTTATTGACCACAAGTTTTTATACTCAAATGTAACGAGGTATGAACCCGCACAACTAACTTTGGTACCATATAAAATATTCGTCTAGCTCTAAAAGAGATTAGACCCATCTCTATCTAAAGGTTTAAGGTATTAAGTGATTGTATTTAATTCTCTTATAAACTCAGATTTTATTCTCTTATTTTTTCAATATGGAATTTATTTCTCAACGGATAACGTAAAAAATAATTCTTACAGACCTATAAAACCCTTTCGACTGAACAATCTTATTGTATCTGACGTAGGATGGACACAGTCTACTTTCTATCGTCTGTTTGTTCAAGAGAAAAATAACTAATATAAGTTGATAAGGTGGTTCAACGTTTGTTCTCCCCACTAATATTTGCATTCGAATTTTGCAATAGACTGACCCGACTTAAGATTCGGATTAATCAAAATTTATTAAATTTCTCAATATCAGGTTATGGGAATAAAAAAACAAAGGAAAAAATAGTGAGGAAGGGGAACTTTATATGGAAATTTTCCATATAAATGGGCTTCCCTTCTGTTTGAAGGTTAATGAGCGCAAAACCATCCAACCACCCAAGTTTTGCCAAGTTTAATGTGTCCTAATTAATCGATCGATTAATATGCATCATCTTAGTTATTTATTAATTTTTTCTGTTCGTAAGATCTGAACTTGTAACCTTATTTAAAGAGACAACATTAAATCATTTTAACCAATTCATATATTCACCTACTTTGATATCTCTAAGTATAACAAGATATAACTAATCTAAATTCGAGTTTATGATAATAGAATTCTGGAGAAATTCTTAAGTAATCTCGTCTCATCACGTGTTATGAGAAAACATCTGTAAAATTGTGATAATTAAGCTAATTGGTTTTAATCACCCGAGCGGTTACCATAATTATTACTAATTATAGCAGTTTAATTGTTTCTCACTGTGTCAGCGTGAGATGGTATCATATTGTTTTCGGAATTCTTATGCGTTGATGTAAAGAAAAGGAATGTTGAGCTAATGGTGGTTAATTAACTAAATCACTTCTTATGGTTGAACAAATAAAACCCTATCGCCTCTATGGCGTCGTATACTTAAAAAAAAAAAAAAAAAAAACGGATTCCCTGCACCCGGTCGCTACCGTCTTCGTCCAGTCTCTGCTGCTCGAGGCACAGGAAGCTGTTCGAGGCACAGGAAGCTGTTCATGCGTGAAAAGTTGTTTCCGGCCTCTGGGTTTCCGGGGACATGGTCCATGCTCGCCATTAGTTCACAGATCGGGAGCTCTTTGTAAGTTCTCTGCCCCCTTCCCTGTTCAGCGGCCACTTATGTATATGGTTCTGAAGCTTAAGATGACTTATTTTAGGCGACCTCTGCTTGTTCCCTGACTTCCAGCTTTACAGTTTTCCTCTTCTTTCAACAGTAAAGAGGGTGTGGCATGTCAAGGAAGGGATCTAGCTAGCATTGCCGTTGTTTGCTTATCAAGAACAGGAAAGGGGGAAAACGTTTTCCCGATTGTCCGCTTGTTTGTGTAGTTTTACTTAATGTGTTGAAACTGGTTTTGTCTTCGTACATTCTCAAAACGAATCTTTAGTGTGATGTTGATAGTTGCTTTTGAATTCATGTTAGTATATTTGGTGCTGCAACAAGAAGAAAGCCCTCAAATCTCTTCTTTGACTTCCACCCAGGGTGTAATTTTTAGGAAAGATTAGGATGAGCACGTTTTGAAATAGCCACCTGAACAACGGGGAGTGTAGAGGGGTTCTTATTGGGGGAAGAGATCGTAATAAAGATGAGTGCTTTCTTGTTGGGACAATTCGGGTAACCCCACACACCCCCCCAGCTATGGAGATCGAGCAAATAAAATCCTTGTACCTTCTTAATAAGTCTGAGTTGAGTGATCACACTGTAAATCCTCTCTCTGGCATGAATCGGTGGGAGAAGAAGTGTGTTTTATGTATCCCTTATGGCTACTGTGCTATTTCCTAGAGTCTAAGATTACTAAGAATGAGAGGACCTTTTTATTTCGTAGTCATTGTTACAGGGTGAAGGGTAGTAGGTTCACCTAGTTTGATTTGTTGGCAGCTGAATGTCAATGGCAAAATCCAAGGTTGATTTCACTACGTTGCTGCCAAATGCATTGTAAATTTGCCATTCATAAAGCGTGAACTAAGAAGTTTAAAAATCACAGACTTTTTAGATGGACTCCAATTAGAGTTCTCAACCTTTTCTGTCAAGTTCGTAAGTTCCTTTTTCCTTTCTCCCCTCTTGGTGGTGGCGAGTTAGCCATTCACACATTAAGGAGTAGCTACTGCCATGTGTGCATGGTAGTAGGCCCACCTAGATTGAATTCTTGGCAGCTGAATTTCAATGGCGAAATCCCATATTGATTTCGCTAGGCTGCTACCAGGTACATCGTTCTTCACAAAAACATGAATTAAGTAGGTTTAAATCATGGCCTTTGAGATTCTTCATGCTTGATACACAGCTTGCAAGAAGTGTAATGAACAAAACCATTTCATTCTATATTCCTGCCTGTGACTACCGCTGGTTTCCTTGAAGTTTGCTGTTTAGTGTATATTTGGTTTCTGGCCATTCCCCTCTCTCTATTTCCGGCAATGTAAATTATGAGTTTTGTGTGCGACTTTCTTCTCCATGTATGCCTCTACGGCGAGTGGAGAAACATCTCTGCTAAAAAATTCTTGAAGCTTCTTGCTCGTTCAATTTTTCAAACTGGAGACTTAAGATGTTCTTAACCATCTTTACTAAATTCCAGATCTTTGATGGAAGAAAAGTTGAAAGCTGGGACCTCCCTCATCATTGATTGGTATTCATAGTCGGGTGTTTGTTCCTCTTCTGCTAAAGGACTCGATATCAATGGCATAAGGTATGCTAGAAATCATAATCTTTTTCCCTGAATGCTCCTTGATTCCCATTATGACCTTTGTGTTTATATTACTAGGACTCCTGCTGGAACCTTGGCATTCGACCAGAGGCAAGTTGCATGTGTTTTTTTGAACATCCTGAATTTTGGCTAAAATGGATAATGAAGAATTGTCATTAGAAACAGTTTTACTTCTCAGAAAGCTGCTGAGAGAGGGGCTGGATCGGTGTGAGCAACATAAGTTCTTGAAGAAAGTAACCAAAGCAGTTTACTTCTCAGAAGGCTGCTGAGAGAGGGGCTGGATTGGTGTGAGCAACTAGGCCCTGCATGATTCCTCTTGGAAGGTATATTCTGGTCATTCGACTGGTAATTGTTTTCGGTTCTTGATCTATTGCAGATTGTAGATGCCCGTTTGTCACTCTGAGAAACCGTGAAGAAATTGCAGCAGTTTGCACTGGAATGTCTTGCTGATTCGGTATTCGATCTGCATATTCCTCTGTCCTGTTTTGATGAATCCCATGAGAACAAAAAGCTTCTTGTAACGATATAGAAACTTATGCACGATATTGTACTCTTGTTTTGATTTGGAAAATCACAATGGTCAGATTTTTTATTATCCGAGGTTCGATCTGTATACTCCTGTGTCCTGAATGTGTTGATTCCAATTTTTTTTTTTAAATTAAGTATAAAATGAGGGCAGCAGCAGTGACAATCATGTTTTCCCATCGTGTAATGTTCATGGTTTTGTGTTCAACTACGAACATATTGAACGTATTAAATAACCAATATTCGGTATTAGTTGTTTATGAGAGAAAAAGGAATGAATAAAAGACTCTTATTCAGAAGATTGAAATTCCGTTTCTTTTTTTTTTTTTTCAGTTATAAAGTAAATTAATAGTAGACGTCGACCTGTGCTACCAAGAAATTATCAATTCTATAATTGATTACAAATTCTTACTTTTGACAGTTGAGTATTAAATTTTTTTTATAGATTATTAATTTTTAAAGTGTGTATAATTATAAATAAAATATATAATTAGAAATGAAAAGTTAGAGTTGTTATGACATTATTTGATAGTTGTGGTTATGAGTGATTTAACTACTTCATCCCCATTTATCTTCTTTTATTAGTAAAAAATATATTTATAAAGGGTATTTTGGGGAGTTTCAAAAGTGAGACATCTAATCTCACTTCACCAATGTAATAATAGATGGAGAGGGTAACTATCAATAACTAAATTTTGAATGTTTTGATGTTAAGTCGAGTATGATATCACCGATTCACCCAGCCAAGATACAGTGTGTTGATTTCTGCTTGTTCAGTTGGATGAAGCGCGTGGTCTTTTTATCTCCTCTTGCAGCTAGTTCCATTCACACGGATAATTGGCAGGCTCATGTGACTGGTAATTGCCAAACGGTCCCTGTGATTTTTGAAACTTTCTGCTTGGAACCTCTCTAGTCCTTGTCAGCACAGTTGAATCTGAGGTGTCTGATTATCACAACCCAAACTGCCACGTCATCGAGACAAGCCACCGCCAAAGAAAGCAGTGGGACATGTTACCATATCCATTCTTCAGTTGATATTTTCCACAAAACATGTGAAATTTAGAGCAACCACATAGAAAGATGATCCATTTCATTGAAGAGATATTAGGAGGATGCAATACATCTGATTCGACTAAATTGATGTCATATTCAAATCAATTATGCGCACTTGTCAAAAATACCTGCTAGAAGCGTCATCTTCGAATCCAAATCTCAACGGATGCAGATTTCATGGTACTATATTGATAAGATTAGTATTGATCTTTGATTGTTCAGCTCAAGAAGACAACTAACGTGAAAACATACAACGTTGTTTTCCCACAAGGTTATTAATTGGGCCCACAAGCTTGTTGACTTCTTGCGTCCCAATTGAAGGCCGTGCAACTCTTTTCCTACATCTTTGGTAACACTTCTAGAAAGTTGTTCGATAGAATAACACCTATCCATCGAATTTAAAAAGGTCGGCATTCCATCGCATAAACCTATGATCGGCCGAATCTTATTATGAACTCGGGGCCGGCACCCATGCTATAATTTCCGGGTTGCAGAGGGAATGACTGTAACAGGTACTAGGAAAGTTGCAACCTTTAACATGAAATAGGTCGTGTTAGATTATATATCGATCATATAAGAGGACTATAATGAATTTATAAAATAACTGAGTATTACCGCTCGAAAACTTAACTTTTTGAATAGAAACAGGTTTGGCCTCTTGACAACACAAATCTAGATTCATGTCCGGTAATCTTCTTACTTTGCCAACTGTTCACTAGCTCGCAACTCACAGAATTCAACATGTGGAAATGGATCAAATCGACCGTTGGGTTGAGCTTTGAATCTTATGATAGAGATCCCAGAGATGGGAATCTCCATTGCAACACCTCCATTCTTCCCTTTCCCTCTCTTTCCATTAATCAAAGGAGCAGGCAGCGGTGGGAAGAGAGAGGTGGGGAGCATAGAGTAGATCGCCAGATTCAACAGCATACACATAGTTTGACACGGAAGCGTGTTAATGCCTTCTCCGTCCGCCTCACAATCCTACAATGCCTTCTCTCTCTCTTTCTCCCTGTCCTTCTATCCCTTCCTTATATTTCTCCCGCTTCGTTCTCTGCTCCACTCGCCCCCGCCATCTCTCTTTTCCTCCGCCTCTTGTCGTCCCTTTTCCCTCTGCCTCTCCCTCCTTCCCGCTCAGTGATCCTCTCCGATGGCCCCGACCTTTGAATCCCAGCAACAGGCTCCGTTGCAGCTGCAGGGCGGCGGGGAGGGCCCAGCCCTGAACAGCAATGACGGCCACAAATCGAGGGTCACGGTGGTCGGCAGCGGCAACTGGGGAAGTGTCGCTGCAAAACTTATCGCTTCCAACACCCTCAAGCTCCCGTCCTTCCATGGTTCGCAGCCATCTCTTCTCCTTTTACAGTTTCTCTTACTGCCATTTTTTCTTTTTGAACTTTCTGCATGTGAATGGATCTATACAAATCACCAATTCATGGAGATTTGAGCTCTTTATTTGCATGAATCCAGCAGGGAACTGAGTCACAGAGGCGTTATCTTAATCTTGCCGAGACGAGAATCCCTCTTTGGTCGTATCAGATCCTGTTTAGGACATGTTTTGTGACTTGATTTGTTTTTTTTTTTTTTTATATTGATAGTGTCCGAACCGTACCAATCAACTAATCTACCAGACGTTCTATTAGACGGCTGGACCGCTATTAATCCCCAGATACCAGCCCCGTGAGAGCCGAACCTAGACTTGGCCTATTGCATGTTGACCGCTTATCTGTGGGTCTGCCCCTCAAGGCGATTTGTGATTTGATTCAAAATCATTGAATTGGTAATATAAGAGGCAACCCAATTTATGTGGGTTTAACATTCTTTTTGAATTACTGTCAACAAAGATGTTCCTTTTTTCGGTATTTATTAGTCACCAAATGGAAGCATCAGTTGATTAGAAGAAATTCTATATGGGTGGCATTATATTTTTCAGTTGAATTGATTTCCATGTCAATGGCATTGATTTCGGGCCTCTGTTCATTCCGATAGTGGGGGAATTGAGCTGATGAGAACAATTTCTTCTGAGGGGATGTGTCTCTACCTTCTCCGGGGGCATGTTTTCAATTGGGTTGCCATGAAAATCTGTTTCTAAAAGCTTGCAATTAAGACTCCATAAGAATTGCTCTATCTGTATTGGAATTTGAATCAAGGTGATGTGATTTTACCTTTCAGAAGTAGCCCTGGATCACCAATCCTATTCTGGATACTATTGAATCGATCCTCATTTCCATTTTCTGATTTGGTTTCTTTTTCCCTTCCAATTTTCTTGGAAAACAATTTTCAGATGAAGTGAGGATGTGGGTGTTCGAGGAGATCCTACCAAGCGGCGAGAAACTCACGGACGTAATCAACCGAACCAATGTAAGGAAGAACAGTTCAAATTGCTCACTTTTTTTTGTACTCTGGATCTTTTTGGATTTTTTCTTTTAAAGTTCCGAGATTTATATTTTTACAGGAAAATGTTAAATATCTCCCTGGAATTAAGCTCGGTAAAAACGTTGTTGCAGATCCCGACCTCGAAAATGCAGGTATTTGACGTGTTGGATGGCTCTATTAAATTTGTTTAAATGCTACTATTTCTCCTCTTGCCCAAAATAACATAAATTTGTCTAACCTTATAGCAGAACTGTTGCAATAATAATTTCTAATGTATTTTTTCCGACACAATATGATGCTGTCTTCCTTAGTAAGTGCACGAATCTATGCAGTTAAGGATGTTTCTTCTAGTTATATTTGTGAATGAAACCAATGCAGTTAAGGATGCAAACATGCTCGTGTTTGTTACCCCGCATCAGTTCATGGAAGGCATCTGCAAGAGACTCGTAGGGAAGATAAAGGAAGGAGCTGAAGCTATCTCCCTTATTAAGGGTATGGAGGTCAAAATGGAGGGGCCTTGCATGATCTCGAGCCTCATCTCAGATCTTCTCAGGGTCAACTGCTGTGTCCTAATGGGTGCAAACATCGCAAATGAGGTAAAAATTTTTGCCCATTGCAATAACACTTGCAGATTTCAGGTCTTTCTCCTGCTAGAATCTTGAGGAGTATTTTTTTTTTCCAGATTGCTGTGGAGAAATTCAGTGAGGCAACAGTAGGGTACAGAGAGAGGAGAGAAACTGCGGAGAAGTGGGTTCAACTCTTTAGCACTCCATACTTCATGGTCTCAGCTGTGAGTGCCGCTATGTTTTTTGTTGTGCAAGTGAACTTCATGCAACAAAAATTTCCATACTCCCAAGTGTTAATTTTTTGTCTGAATTTATCGGTGTGGCACACAAAGGTACACAGCTTGTTAATGGCTCTGATTTTGCTCACAAGAAAACAGGTTGAAGATGTGGAAGGAGTTGAACTTTGTGGGACACTGAAGAATGTTGTGGCCATAGCAGCTGGTAAGAACTCATCGCCATCGATGGCACAGTTGTATTTTTAAATGGAAAAGATGCCCATTCCTTTGCAAATCTCTCAGGTCACTCTTTCCCATATTTCATACCCCGTGACTTTAGTGTTGATAAGTAGAGATTTGATGGTTCAGGTCTCGTGGACGGATTGGAGATGGGAAACAACACGAAAGTAAGTCAAGTGTCTGAGTTTGATTTTTTAGGCTGTTTTAACATCTTTTGGGTTATTGGGTGAATTAGTGGAGTTCCAGTGGTTTGAATCCATTCTACATGTCTGTTAAAAAAAAATTCCTACTATACTAGGTTTTTTATAGTGTTACGCTGACGAGACTTTCAGTTTGTGTGATATGTTCCCGGTTGATCAAGAAAACCCGAACATTATGTAACATGTTGGTCGAGTCAACACAACTACTGTCCTACTTTTCATTCAAGGAAAAAAAGAGAGAGATATTGGGTGAGTTTGCCCTGGCATTTTAATTTCCTTATCACTTGAATATACTTAGGCTGCAATTATGAGGATTGGGCTGCGAGAGATGAAGGCATTCTCCAAGCTCCTGTTCCCGTCTGTTAAGGACAGCACCTTCTTCGAGAGCTGCGGTGTGGCTGACCTCATTACTACTTGCTGTAAGGAATCAACCGAGTCTCCCTTTGAAAATACTATCTGCACTGCTTTTTGCAGTTCTTGATATAACTGCTCGAGTTTTGCAGTGGGAGGACGGAATAGAAAAGTTGCAGAGGCCTTTGCCAGGAACGGCGGGCGAAGGTCGTGTTTCCTTTCCTTTGATTGCATTTTCGTGTTTTGCATTGTTGATTTCAAAGTTGGGTTTTGTAATGATCGACTCAGCTCTTTCATCCTGTTCAGGTCGTTTGATGATCTTGAAGCAGAGATGCTCCAAGGACAAAAGTTACAGGTAGATTTAGCCTCCTCGTTTTCCACTTCTTCGAAGAACAGAAAAAGAGAGAGCTCTCATGTTCATTTTTATCAATGGGATATGGAAACCATTTTCCATCAAAAGAATCTGAGGAACAACATCTTTACGATGGAATGAACCGACTGACATTCTTATACTCTTGTGGTTTTCTTGAAGGGTGTCTCAACGGCGAGAGAGGTTTATGAGGTCCTGAGGCACAGGGGTTGGCTCGAGCTCTTCCCACTCTTCTCAACCGTACACGAGATCTCCACAGGGCGTCTTCCTCCTTCAGCCATTGTCGAGTACAGCGAGCACAGGCCCGGTTTCTCTTGGTAGAGGAGGAAGAAACACGAAAAGATGACGAACCCCGACATTATTAAATCTGGATTTTTTTTTCCCATTGTTGTACTATTTTGAATACTAGGGGAAGCAAGGAACAGTTGAAATCTACTGCTAGGAGTTGTGGTTGTGGGGGAATCTTCAACAGAGGGTAGATGGACAGTTGATGTTGATATGTTACACTATCAGATGAAGAGGAGAGTGGAATCCAAGGTCAGACCACTGCTGAGGAGTGGAAATGAGACTACAGGACACACAATAAAGAGATGTTTTATCAGATTGTTCGAGCTCAGGCTCGGTTCGTTGGAGTTCGAGACGGTCGATTCTTGGTTCGAAAGTCTAGCAAGCTTTAATGATTGATTAATAGCTGTCTGCAAAGACCATCTTTCTGGTAAATTCACCGCTTCTAGTTTTTTTCCTGTCCTGTCTTAGAAATCAGTTCTCCTTCAAAATTTATTGAGCACCACTTATCTCATATTAACAGTGAACAAATGTGAATTAAATGATGCGATTTAACAATCACAGTTTATTTGCTCATTGTATGTTTTCATTGTGTTAGTGTGATGTAAAATTATTTAACATTTTGATGGTGCCATGGTCATGATTAATGTGAAACCTTAATAGCTCAAATACAAGAGAAAACATCTAATGTAATGATGCCACGCTGCTGTAACACTTATACAGTGATATCAACCAATGAAATTGATCTATTTTTAGAGTAGGTTAATCCTGAATTTGCATTATGCTAAAGTTCAAGTGTGAAACTTATAGCATGTTAGGTCCAAGAGAGGAGGAAAAATGTTCCACTCTCGATGTCGGTGGTTGATGGGTGGGTGCGTAACGGTACGTGTCAGTGTAAATGCATTGTCATGTAAGGGCATATATTGTGAAACAAATCCCACATCAAATAATAAAGAGATTGAAACTTACTTTATAAGAGAATTAAATACTCCCACCTCACAGTTTAAGTTTTTGAGTTGAAACAAGCTCAGACTTTCATAAGACTCACTGGTAGTAATATAATATATGAGTATCTGATCAGGACAATATTTACGTTACTACGTGAGTAGTCAACTCCACACCGGACAAATAAGAGATTGAAATCTTCTTCATACGAAAGCAAAAATTACAAAACTTTCGGATTGAATGTAGACGAATCCGATAAAAACTTTACAGATATTAACATATAAATACTGTCACGTAGTTGTACTGTTAAATCTCCTCTAACCTCAACTTTCCGTTTAAATCCCTCGCACCTTCAGGCACATTCCAGAGTCAAGGGTATATTTGGAATTCCACTGTTGTTATCTGACATTCCAAAATCCTGGAAGAACCGCCCCTTCGCAAAGGTGGAGAGAGAATCCATTTTTGAAATCTGCCTTCCTTTCATCCCTCCATTTCCAGATGAGAGAATCGGGCAATCCCTAACTGAAGAGCAGAGCTCCTCCCTGCTCCAGCAACGATACCTACTCCCTCTCTGTGCCCGTCGACTCCGCAGACGCGTTCTGGAGAAGGTAAGGCG
The DNA here is from genome assembly GCA_037672795.1 of Lagerstroemia speciosa. Lineage (NCBI taxonomy): Eukaryota > Viridiplantae > Streptophyta > Magnoliopsida > Myrtales > Lythraceae > Lagerstroemia > Lagerstroemia speciosa. The sequence goes on from CM075310.1 coordinate 5,936,343, forward strand.
GCGTTAATTGCCACGTCCTTCCGTTCGCTTCTGTGAAGGGATTCATTCCCGCCTGCTCCCATCGCCACCTTCGGTGTATTCCTCCTAGAGCGAGTCGCTGAGGTTGTTTGCTTCAGGGATGCTCATGTGAGCCATTCGATGCTCCGGAATCGATTGTTTATTGGCTGGGAGTTGAGAGCAGTATGGTCTGTAGAGTCGTAATTTCTCACACCCATTTTGGATTACGGTGCTTCTCGAGTTTACTCGGAGCTAGGCACGTGTATTTCAGACTCGATTAGATGTTGGAATTGTTCTGGATTCGCCCCCTTGGTCTTTTGCTCCCGCGGGTTGTGTTTCTATCCCGTTTTCTGTGTATCTCTTCTTTATCACTTTGCTTCAGTAGCCTCATGCGGCGTCCAGCTCATTGAAGGCAGTTGAGAAGCTAGTTGATCATGTCAATTTCACGTTACCTCGCGTTCATGCCGCATGTTCATGTTTCAGCTATAATTTCTTCCACTTTGGGTGTGAATGAATATCTTCCTGGTCGAGAATCCCAAACTCTTCAACTTCGAGGTGTTGGGTTTTGTTCTAATGGTGAATTTTAATTCCAGCTCATGCTTTGATGGGTTTTGATTCGTTGAAATAGGTTTTTTAGTGGTTGTTTCTCTCTGAGCTGGCCAATATCATCTCTTACATTTGATGAACGTGGAATACTATAGCTAGTGCAATTTATTATCGGTATGGATGTATGGACTTTCGAGACAGTTTTGCTTATATGTGGAGTTTATGAAACTCTTGTTGAAGTATATGTTTCTGCCTGATAAACATATTTTCATGTAAATTGACTGGCCCTTTTTATAAATCATATCAGAAGCTACAACGATGAGTCCAGTTGATTCTCCAGATTGCAATAATGAGGGAGTAGACTTGTTCAGCTACTGCTCTTGTGCAGTAGCAGAACTATTAGCCAAAGATGATGATGATGATGGTGAAGATGATAATAGTCGCAGTCCTACTGGTTCCGTGTTATTTGATGGTGCAATTGGTGCAAGGTTATCAGATGTAAAAAGAGAAAAATTGAAATCGTTGCTCAGGCACTGTGTGTTCGTCCTTACTCCCCAAGTAGATGAGGTAAGAAACGATGAGAAACTTAGTGTTGCAGTGGGGAATGACCTTTTGTAAATCAGAAATCTCTAAAGAAAAGGGTTGATTTTTTGAGAAGCAGACATTACAATTAAAGATATATTCTTTTTCATTTTTTCAGATGCTCCAACCAGTTATGAAAATGCATAATTTACAACTGCTGCTGAGAAGCAATAAGCAACAAGATAACCGTTCTGGTGCCGCATCTGATAGCGACACAGTTGAATGTCCTCCCAAGAAGCTTAGAAGGTCTTCTCCTGCTTCCCAAGCAAGTGTCTCAGCTCATGAAAGTCCTGTCAGAGATGAGTCAAATGGAGAGGTTTGCATCCCTTCATATTGTTTCTCTACTTACGTAGTATGAGTTGTTGTGGGACTTGGCTAGCTCCTTCATGGAGTTGCTGTCATATGATTCTGGAGCCAACATGTATGTTATTCAAATGATTTAAGCTTTGAGGTTGTTCAGGCTTGGTTCCACCAATGTTTTCTCTAAGTGAACTGCTTGTGGGATTACGAAGAGAGGGAAAAGAAGAAATGTTTCTCTATTTGGCTTACCTTTTGAATGTTATAGAAGCTCACCGCTGTTGAGAATTGTTAGAAATAGCTCTGTTCAATGTTATGGAGTAGCATGGAAAGGAACTTCCAGGGGAGAGGGAATCCTTCTATGAACTGATCATCGGTTTTTCTTTTTTCCCACTCAAGTTTGTTGAAATTGCTTTGGTAATTTGAAGGAGAAATCTGTTCCCAATGGCAGAAAACTGAGATGTCCTCTCAGGTCTTTGAAATGCAACCACCTTCATACTGAAGGCTCTTTTTCCCAATTCTTGTCCTTTTAGGTGGATGATTATTTGCAATTTTTGCTGAAGAAAGATAGCTCAAAGGTTGATGCCATGCTGAAGAAGTATTATGATGAATTGTCAGCTACAGTAATCCTCTGAAACTTTCCCTTATAATAAAATGTAGATCAGGATCTTGTTCAGCAAGTGAACTGAGAATTTGATTTATTTCGTTGGAAGATGGACTTTCCTTCTGAAATATTATATGGAGAGTCTAATTTTTTCCTCTTTTTTTGGCTATTTTTGATAGTTGGAGAACATGAGACAACGATTAGAAGAAATTCTCAGTACTGTCATGTCCAAGTGCAGGTATTGTCTTCTCTCATGTTCTTGACAGAGAGTAGTGTTTCATTCTAAATAATCCGACTTATGACATTTGATCTCATTTATTATGATCCGGTAATAATAGGATGTTGAGAATGCAATCTTTTTTGGAAAGATTGCAAGGAAAACATCTTGCTTTGGGAATGATAGGAACTCTCTCAGTCCTAGGGGTCTCAGAAATGTTCACAAATTCACGTAGATTTGAAATAAATACAGACAAAAAGCTTACCTTCCAATTTCGTCTCTATTGAATTTGAATATCATAATATGGGAATATCATGGTCCGCAATGGATGTACCTCTTACTTGTTGAACACTTTTCCTGGGCAATTGCCATGATTCAGGTTGATGACGTCATCCGAGAAGGAACAACTTAGAAGACGAGTCCTGAAGCTGCCACAAGACAATCTTAGACGGGCAACAGAGATAATTGGACATAAAGAAGGATCAGAAACCGGATCACATCAAGTAATATTTGCTGACCCAGAGAAAGCAGTTAAATGTAGATATATGAATACATATAAAGCTACCAAGAGAGTAAGTCCATACCGTTGTCTTTTACGTGGTCATTTGGCAGGACAATATCGCCTTGTGGAGGTTATATTACTATGTCGAAGCACTCCAAAAGGCAGAGTCTTGACGCAGATGCAGATATGAGAAGATCCAGCAGCCTTGATGTGCAGGACGGTGACTGAACCGATACATTTTGACTTCAATTTGAAGCTAAGAATATCCGGAGAGCAGTACGGGGTCTTTGCTCGCCAGACAAACATCGGGTGAGGTGAATGTAGCAAGTCCTATGGATCTACTGAAATGATGTGGCAGAATGCGATGGACTTGCAGTGTATATAGCTGTCATGTAGCTTGTAGATGTGAACTCATGCCGGCCCTAAAATTTTGTCTATAGCCAGAGAGAAGTTTTTAGTTTGATGTGGTAGCTGGTTGTTTAGTACGTCTGATATATTTACGGTTAAATATGGTTTTCTGAATATTACATATGTTACCAAATGCTGATATGTTTGGTCGACGTGTTCATCTATCCATGCTGTCCCTTTTCATGTTATAACTGACCTACGGATGAATTATGTGTGCTTCACGCGTAATATGTGTTGTCGCGCTGCAAAAAATATTTAGAGGATGTGCAATTTGATCGGAAATTGAATAAAGCAAGTTTGGTTTCTGATCGTCCTTAAAATGTAGATCAAATGAACTTACCGAGATTGTCTTTAAATGCATCTCTGAGCCGTTGTAACTCAACCTATGATTGTACAAGCTTGACCCAGATTCATTTGAATCGAGTCGGGTTGGAGAAACTGTTAGAATGCTCCTTAATTTTCCATTGAGTGTAGCCATGGCCAAAATTAGCTGTATTTATTAAGGGAATTGGAATTGGAATTGGCCATGAAGCAGGGATGTTCAAGCTCCCATTACGGCTTGCTGGGCTACGCTCACTTGCACAGCGGACTGATAAAAGTGACTCAGAAATATTCCACGACTGGTTTCTTTACCTCTTCGACTGTCGGGTAGCTTTAAAACCAACTGGTTCACTAGTGAGATGGAGCAGAGGAATACGGTTTTCATGGAAGTGTTCTGAAGGTCCCCATCTGCTGGCTTGCTTTGCATGGCAGACTGGCAACGAAGGACAGATTGGAGAAGTGGAGGGATGGTCTGAACGGAAGTCGCGAGTTTTGCAACCCCAATACAGAAACTAGAGACCGCCTCTTCTTTCGGGGTATTGTTGAACACAAATGACCTGACCCTGGCTTTTACTCAGTTTAGTAAAATGTTCATTGAGTTGAATCATAATGGTTTTTTGTTAATCGGAGAAATTTATATTAGTTTTTATTAATTGGATTTATTTAATTAAAGTATGTGTTCTATTATCAGTGTTCAACCGCAACAAATGTCTGGGTGGTGTAGTTGGTTATCACGCTAGTCTCACACACTAGAGGTCCCCGGTTCGAACCCGGGCTCAGACATTCATGATTGTTATCCTGTTCTTCCCCTTTTGATATGGTGTGAAAACTTTGAAATTGCTTTGTGAATTCATGCTATTTTTCTCCATGGAAGACACATCCTTGGTCTCAACTTCCCTCTTTTTTTTCTCTCTTTTTTTTTATTCAATTACAACGGAAGAGAAAGGTGAAAAGGGGTGTCCAATAACTAAGCCATAGACACCTAGGCGATGGAGCCCGATCACAACGCTCCTTTGGCGGCAAGGTCACCGTAAATGTTTAGGTATAAATCAACGATGTTGGTCCCAGGAGAAGGAAAACACTAAATGAATCATGTGGGTAGATAGCCCGAGTTCGGGATTAACACGGGAAAGCTATTAAAACATCGGAAGAAAGGAGTTAGCCTTTCTGAAATTGCAGCTCTAATTTAGTTTTGAATGATTGCTTAAATTAAAATGACTTGAGAATTTGAAAACGGTCCATCCCCGTAGCAACAAGCATGTTGTTCGTAAGAATAATTAGCCTTTTTTTTTCCTGGTAGATAAGCTTCGACAGCAGGGAGTGTCGGGGTAGTGTTCCGAGCTCACACCATGCTCCATGTATACATGAGACATGATGTGAACAAGACATTTCTACGATGTGACTTCAGTAAAGATATCCAACCCTAATGCACAACGCCCACAAAGAAATATCGTAATTGCAAAACAATGCTCATTTATCAGAACTCAACTCGAGATAATAGGAAAAAAAAAGGGGAGTACGAATTCAGTGCATGAACCGTTTTCGTCACTAGTCATCATCGTAAATGTGTTGACACCTTAATCGCGGGTCATATTTACTTTCACGTACTCCTAGAAATTAGGTTATGATTGATTCACTACCTACTTCTGCTAGTCATGGAATGAACAACCCTACAAGATTTGGGGTCCCCAACTACAATACCTATGCATCAGATATGTTGCTTCATAGTCTGAGTGAGTTGGCCTCTTCAGAAAAACACCAGACCTCACATTCAATTCTTTGAGTTCGGCGAGGGACGCGTGTTTAAATTTGACTTTCCCGTATCTCGTGAACAACTTGATGCATCTCAAATTTATCCATTAGATCATTGCGTAACCTGCTTAATATAGTAAAAACCCATGCAACGATCTTTTTTCAAGCCAACTCTGATAGGATTGAAAGACACCGTGCTGAGGTGTTTCAACTTTTCCAAATTCAACCATGGTCCTCGAGAGACAATAAATCTTTCAACGTCACTATCTACTATACAAGAATCCCTATCTCAATCTCTAATGGAAGTGAGGGCATTATTGCCTATCGGACCAGAAGTTGTGAATCATTATCCTTTGGTTTGTACCGTAGCGTGAATTATTGTACTTGTGTCGGGAGGACTTTGTATTATTGTCCTTTAGACTGAGTCATCGCGTCCTTTAGGCAATGGATTGTCGGAAAAGGTGATGTAAATAATGACGTTTATCAATAAAGTTTGCTCCATAGGTAGCGGTCTTCTTACGGAAGTTGGGGGAAGAAACAGCTTATCCAATAACTCGTTCCCAAGCATTCCTCTCAACATGTTCTAACTCTTTCATCTTCTAACAAATTTCTCTCTCTTATATCCATTACATGCAAATGTTTTAGCATCTTTTATATTTGATATCAACCTAAATTTGCATATTAAAATCTATGAAATACGTCTAATTTATAAAATCCTCCAAATTAAGATTAAAATAATAATTTCAATCATTTTTTCACTCCAATCTAGATCCTCATTTATAAAATATTAATAAATTTCACTAACTTTATCCTTTGTTTTAATCTCATTTACCCCTTAATCCCATTATTTTACCTTTTCCATTTCTCTTGAATTCTATCTGGTACTAAATTCCTAAATCCGACCCGGCGCGAGCAATTTGACAACATCGCATCTTGCATTCCATGAAACACGGAGCCGCAAGTAAGAGAGCACAGAAAAATGACAACCAAGCGACTGAAAAAGTTCTCTTTTCCACCACAATGTCAACCCTTTTGTGACAGCAAACGTTGAAACTAACAAAAGAGAAGTGCCAAAAAGTTAATTTACAATTGTTATAACGGACAGAGAAGCCATTCACATGTAAATATGAACAAACAAATTCTTCAACCAATGGGAATCCAAAAGGAAAAGGAGAGAAAAAGGAGAGCTTCTTTCACACGGAAACCAAACTGATAACAAAGCAAAGAATTTAAGAGACGGAGATCAGTAGGATCTGAGAAAGAAAAGCAGCATGAAATCCGGTGTCTAGTAGAGCTTTATTCTCGTCTGGATCGGGCTCCGACAAATCGGGCAGGACTGAAGGTCTTGCCCGCACTCGCAGCACGTCTGCCACAAGAAATTAAAGAACAAATAAACAACTGACCAAATCAATCCTTCACTTGGAAATTCTTCAAGAAAGGGCGGGAATGCATAAAGGAATCAAACCTGATGGCCACAACCAAAAGCCATGTCCTTCGCATTGCTAAGGCATATGGGGCAGATCTGAAATGAAGAAAAATGATAATTGTAAGCTTCATTTTACTTAGTAGGGGATTTCGTTGAATGGTACATTTCTCATGATTTAGACCGAAAGTTGAGTTCCTAACTACCTGATTATCATAACTAGAAGTTGGAGGAGGAGGAGGAGGAGGTGCAGCAGCGGCAGTGCTGAAGGGGCTACTATCTCCAGGATAAGGCGGCACACTGGGCTTGAAGCTTGCTGATTGACGAGGTTTAGGATTAGATACCCCTCTGTGCATTGGTGGAGGGAGAGGAACCCGTTGCGGAGCATTGCCCTTCCGACCACTGCAAGGGCACATGAGAAAAGAAATAAGATCAAAATAGGGGAAAAAGGATTCAGATGGAAGCTATTTTTCCTTAAGATCAGCAGATTCCAATTCAAATGTATGTTACCCCAGTATGCTAAGTTCTATTGTCGCCTTGTACTGCGATGGAATTTCCATCAGGGCTGCGAGTGCGAATTCTGTCTCCTTACGAGATTGGGACACATTCTTTGACATGATTTCCGTGAAATTCACGAACTGCAATCGTGTCCATGTCAGAAAACCAAACAATTTTGACCAAGAAATTTGTAGGAGGAGAAGAAAACGTGTTATCCTTTACCTGGAAGTTATCGAAGGCTCGAGCAGGAATATTGTCATCGAACTCTCGCATCATGTCCCAAGGTCCGTCCCCCACACCTACTAATATGATCGAGAGAGGATACTTACTGCAGCAGACCAAGATTGTAAGATTATACATTGTTCGAGGAAGAGAGAGCAAGGCACAATCTAAACTTTACTTGCCTTGCCTCAACGATGGCCTCGATTGTTTTCTGCTCCTGTGGGCTAAATTGTCCTCGATCAGTATCAACACTCCTTGTTACCTGGAGCAAACCATAAGTTAGAACAAAATATCTGCAGTTGAAGATTAATTATTAATATGAATTAACAGCAATCTTGTCATCAAATGTTTCGCCAATCAACAGTCTCCTAAAGATTCTTGCCACCAAGTTAAACCTTGTATATTTCATTCATAATTCAAAATAATGTCTTTGTTGACACTGATTTATTTCTTGAGTAGATTGTTTTGAATTGACATAATGAACATACAAGTAACTTGGTGACGAGGACTAAAGCGTTTGCTTGTGAATCTTTTATAGAGACCAAAATGACAGTTACTCTTAGACAAACTTCAACCACAAAATTTTAGGTTTCAAGTAAATAGAAATTTGCCATTTGCACAAAACAGTAACACAGAGAACAAGAAGATTCTAACCTGGAATGGTTGTAAGAAACTATTATAGGCCAGGTCAAAAGTTGATCAGTTCATAATTGTGGGTCCCTGATGATCAATTCAGGATAAGGACCCATAACAACCAAAGATCAACAGTAAACCAGGCCAAAGAAAAATCTACTTTATTAGGTCCATCTGGGTCACAACAATACAAAATAACAAATTATTTAATCTTTAAGTTATACAGAAAGAATTTGAGATTCTTAGACAATGACACCAGTACTAACAAAGTCATCTAGATAATAATCTTTCCAACAATCTTCAAGCACTTTGTTTCAGGAAAAACTGACAAAAAGGTTTACCCGAACAGTTCAAAGGAATGCAATGGAACCCCAACGAATTATAGTGACCATGGGATTGCATTACTAATTCCGCTTCTGTCCAAGTTCCAACAAACCGGATAGGTGACGAGAGTTTTAAAAACTATACCTGTCCATCAGCAATTATCAGCAAGACATGGTACTGCCCACCACTTTCCTCAACAATGGTCATGGCCATCTCGATTATCGGAGCAAAAGATGTGGGTCCTACCGCATAAGAATTTCATCTCGATTATCGGGTAAGCATAGGCTGAAAATACAACATAGGTTGCTAAGCACTTAAAAGTAGCAACAAGAGTCAAACCTGCAAGTCTCAGCCGGGGAACAATTTCCCTGTACCTATGCAGAACTTCCTCGAACCCGTTGCAGAATCTCTCTTCAGGATAGAATCCAAATACATCCTGGTCGTGTGTTGAAGCTAGTATCAATTCCAAAGCTCATTATCAGTGATAATTTGACGCTTTTATTGAATTTAATTTGAAGATAACAGGAAGAGAAGAGAAATCAAGAAAGTACCATCTCCAAACCCAAAACATGGGATCAAATTGTCGTCATCAAAAGCAGCCAAGGTTTTTCCTATAATGGATATTGCCTGCTCATAGGGATTAAGACCATCTCCAATGTGGTGTAAACTACGTCTGTTGTATGACCTCGACCCTGTTAGTAGTTCAGAAAATAAAATCAGCACATCCAAAGTGGAGTATGCTCCACTGCATGAAAAGGTCAGAGGCAGAACACTACCTGTCCACTCATTGCTCTTAGTGAAATCGACACCAACAATAAGATTAGAAGACTCGAGGCCAGCACGGGCGAGAGCCTCTGTCACCTACAAAAAGCATAACATTTTCCATCACCTTTTAAAGGATGGGAGACAGTTAAAAGCATCCAAAATAGGAGAGAGTTCACCAATAAACTTGTAAGAAGTATGTTCACCAATAAACTTGGAAGAAGTATGTCTAAATCACCTCTGAGATGATTTTGCATCTCTTAATTTTATGGCCCACATATTCTGTTTGATTATACAGGAACCATCGATAATAATCACGACACTACCTCTTTCATCTATTATCAAATGAGATATTCACATATCGTGTAAACTGAAAAAGAAAAAATTGATCTGCAGGAAAAATGGACCAATAGTTTAGCCAGTAAAAGGATCCATTAATTTTTGCTTCAAATGTTCTTAGTCCAAGCAAAATTTCAGGACGTGATCTTTGATCTTTCAGCAATTTTTTAGTACAAAAAACATAAATACTGATTTTCCTACATATCTACATATTGAAGTGCGAGGAGAACACAAATTCTCCATGACCAAAACAATAAAACTAAGAATTTTCTTTTCTCATGTGGCGACACTGTCCCATTACAGTACAGAATCTGAGGAACAGAAAAGAAACATGCACATGCCGCTGATGCACACTGATTTATAACATAAGAAGCATAAGTCTCACCTCCTCCAAGGACTTATAGTCATCAGCAATTCTTGAGTATCTTCTTTCTAGCCTCTTTCTGTTATCGCTGCCGCTGCTACCACTACTAGTCTGCTGAGGTGGGTAAGCCTGCTGTGGCGTGTAGGGCTGCTGCTGAGGATAAGCCTGCCCGTATGAAGGCGATGCATGCTGATACTCTGAAGGACTCCACGAAGACGAAGTCTGCCTAAAGCTCCTCTCTTTGGATTCTTTCCCACCCATCACTCAGAATTCTAAAAGAAATCCCAGAATTCTTCTCAAGAAAAGCTCTCTTCTTTTTGCAACACCCAACACTTGCAGACTACAAAAGCAGAGGATGGATAATATAGTAATCAGCAAATGAAAAGAAGAATAAGAGAGGAGAAAGAAAGCAATCCAAGTTGAGAAACATATACAAATATTAACTGTTAGAAAGCTGGGGAACCAAGGTTTCTGGGAAAGTCCCAATTTTTTGCTTTCAGAAGAAGCAAACAAGACATGCCGAAGAAGCGGTCTTCTGGCATGAGTTCCACATGTAGACTGCCTCTTCTAGCCGACCTAAAGGACACAGCTCTTGGGAAGGCTATCTTCTTCCTTACTTCTCTGACCAGTAATATATCTGTTATCATTACTGACACAACAAAATGAAAAATTCGATTTTTACCCTGTTTTCCTCAATAAAACCCGACACAACATTGACAATGCATCAGTCAAGAACGACACAAAACCCACACGCATTCAATTATCCTTTCAAAACAAGGAACGACAAAAATTAGCGACGATACCCTTCACGGGATGAAACCATCGACAAATAAGAAAACCCCCAAATGCAATCCACATTGGTCCAGATCTATCTCAAATCAATGATGATAGAAGACCGACCCACTTTCGGGGATTTCCGTGTGCTTCGTTGGTTTAACACCGTCAATCAAGGACCAAACATCCCCCATTTGCCCTAGCTAAATGCAACCAAATTGCCCAGAAAGCACCGGTTGATTGAGTGTCGTCGACAGATCACCTTGACGTGAGGAGGGCTGTCCCCGGTGTCACGGACTCCGTCTTCTTCTGCTGCTCACGAGCAGTTAAAAACATGACTTTCGGGTTTCCAGTTCGCTATCTCAATTCTCAAGAGGCTGACAGAGATGGATTCGAATCCATAACATCAGATTTGAATTTTCTCGGATTTAAAAATTTTTCATATACGGCGCTCCCTGTCCTTATCGTGATTCGACTAACAAAAGTAAGCAAAATTTTTAATTTTATTTTAAAATTATATAAAAAAATTTTAAAAATAACTTAATTTTATCAATTAGTATCATTATATAAATATTATTACGTGATAACACTATCACATATAAGACTTTCTCTCAATTGATTCGCTCCATCCAACCACCAGGGTCAATCAAGAGTTCTCGTATATCGTACGTCATAAGTAAATCAATATTCAATATCTTAGCAGAACCGATTATAAATATCCGATAAATTACAAATTATTTATTAATATTTATGAATTTATAATATATTACGTAGTACACCTGTTAAATTAAATTCTCTTTGTTTTCGCTATTTACCGATTCATTGGAGGAGATGTGTCAAACCGCATCGGCAAATCGAAATTAATACTCTTCAGTTCAAATACTTGGAAAAAAAAGGTGTTTGATTTTGGCCTAAATAAGAAAATAGACATTAATAATTATTAAACTATTGGGTAAATAATCCTTTTTGGGGGGCAAATGTATTCGCATTTTAAGTAATTGGCAGAAAACGGTTTAAATAATAAAATAATATATATTAATTATTAATCGGACTTTTTGGGCAAATGTCTCCGTCAAGTGTAAGGAACGTGGAAGCTTCGTGGAATCGCAATTATTAGGATTTTTTAATTGGAAAAAAAACCGATTTGAGTTTTCTAATAGAAAAGGCAAATAAAAAACTATATATATATAATCAGTAATTGTCAATTGGTCCTCAACCTGTATCTAATTCTTCATTTTAGTCCTCAACTTTCCACTGATTTCATATATTTCCTTGTGGAAAATATCTATAGATAATATATCCTCTTATTATTGAGGGAACATATTCCAATTTTATAACCTATTCTCTAACTTTAACTAGAACAAAACGAGAGAGATTTTACATTTCCCCTCTTAAATTAATGTATCAACCGGCTTTGCTTTTGTAATATTTTTACCTGGTATCGTGAATATGCATATGTGCTGTTAAGGCCACGAATCATAAGGCTTCCTGTTGCATTTTTGGCGGCTGGGAGTGCAGGAGTTTCTGTACTGCTCGACAGCACGTAGAGTGAAGGGACGGATTTCAAGGCCCCGTCTCGCATGCCAGTTCGATTTTACTCTTATTTTAAGTTTCATTGCCTTGAATTCAATTTCTAAATCCATCTCTGGTTCCGCGCCCGAATATCAGAAAAATAAAATATCAAGGCCAACCTCTCAGCTGCCAAAGCGCTGAAATTCGAGGATTGAATATGTAGAAAGAGAAGGTTGAGGACTGAAATTAAAAATAGCAAACATTGAGGGGCTCCTGACAATTCTTTTTGTTTTTGGACAAGTCAGATCGTAGTCAACTTCGAATGGAGGTCCAGTCCCCTTAACATTAGCAGCATAAGAAACTCTTACGCGTAGCAATGTCATTGCGTGATGGTATTTATATAATTAAATTAATCAATTAAATTTATTTACTTATAAGTTTTTTAATTATTTACTAAAAATTAAAATAACTGAATTTATCAGTTTATATTATTATATAAGTGTTACCCCGATATGACATCATTTCAATTACTTTTAAAGTCGGTTTTTATTTATATTTTATAAAAAAATTAAAAAATAATTAAATTTTATTAATAATATAAACATGTAAATATTATTATTGCATGTCCCGACAACATCTTTTTATTTATTTATTTAAATTTATTGACCCGTCAGCATCAATCCAACTGTCAAGCGGAAAAGAATTATCAAAACGGCACTTGATTGGATCCCAAGAAAAGGGAAATTTGCAATTGATTGAAGCTTTGAACGTGAAGGGAGATAGAAAAATGAGATATAAACGATTCTCGTAAATTGAACTCGGGACTTCCCGGTCTCAAGATACAGAGATAACAATAATATCGTTGTACTTGTTTTATCATTATGGTGTCACCGTGAAGCTCGAATCCAAAAGGATTACGTCGTAAATTTATCACGGGCTCGGACCCTCGAGCTTACTAGGTGTTGCCCAGACTCGGAATATCGTGCCCTCCACGCTTACTGGGTGTTGCCAAGGCTCGAGTTGTCTGGCGGGTGAACTTTTATATATTAAATATTCTCGACGAGTCTTACAAAAGATTAAAATTCGTGTCCACCTTAAAAATTTAAGCTAATAATTAATTCTACGCAATTATTTTTTCGAGAATTTTCATTATTTTTAGTTGTTACGAAAATTAACCTTTTAACATTACCTAAATGATTTTACTTTTACCCCTTATTTGGATGGAGGGGAAATGCGGTGAAAAATTATGCGTTATATCGATTGCAATGTAAATAAATAAAGAAATAAATAGTTTTCATGGATGGATAGGTAATTTCATAAGTCAACGAATTTTTTTCGAATCTCAATTTTTTTTTTCATATTTTAAATATAAAATATCTGCTGGAAAATTTTTCTGCGCCTTAACATTTAATTACTTAGAATTTGACTACAATTATTTGTTTTTTTTCCTTTATTTTTCTTTGCAAAATTCAAATGCCCGTAACATCAGAGCAAGATTGTCTAAAGAGATCGAGACTCAAATCTTGTCATCGAGGGCCTAATCCGATGCCGTCATTCTTAGAGTCATCTCGACGAATATGCCGCCAGCGACTTTTGCGATTCTCTTTCTTGTTCACCATTATTATTTATTTATAATATATTTTTAATATGTATAAAGCAAACAGCATGCTCAAATTTTTTTTTTTTAAAATCCAGCAATTTGCCAAATTGCCATAATTTTATACCATGAAAAATGACGTTGTAGATGCTCCTTTTGCTATTGGATAAAGGATGCGACAGCAGCTCTCCCTTTTGATCCGACATTTGGAAGCGGCCCCCTGAGGGTATGAACAACGTTATAGATGCTTTTTAATTCTATCTCGGACGTCTTTTTTTTTTTTTTTCCATTTCATTTGAACTGATCAACAACTTTTGTTTTTTCTTCAAATCTACCATGCCTGACATTCCCTTTTTTTTTTTTTTGACATGATCAACAACTGACATTTTCTGTTAAAAATGTCGAAATTGTCAACTACAGTTAATTTGAGTTAAAATATCAATTTTATCCCTTTTTTAAAAACTGAAATAAGATTTTTGTAGCTCATAAATCTTTTTTTTTCAACTAAAAAAATGAGTAAATAGATAAATTCACCATTGAGAGACATTTTGTACATTAAGTGCATCATTTTCTAATTTTATACATCGATATCAACCCCGAACATCAAGAAATCCCAGAACCTACTGTTAAGAACATCATTAGAGTCCATGAAAGAGGTCTTTGGTGTGTTGAGTAGAACCCAGGGAGATGAACTGGGATGCCCACAAGCTTGGTCAACTAGGATTACATCCCAACCAGAATGGTTTTCATATGTTTGACTAATACCGCACATGGTTATGTCCAACAATGAATATAAATTTTACTTTATAAAAAAAAAATGATGTTCTTTTGGATAGCTATGCTATGTGCATTATGCAGCACTCTGATGGCTTCAACTGCCAGCCAAAGCCTTGATATTTGTAAGCAAATCCACGCACTCGAGGGTAAGCCTTAATGTCTCCGATCCACCTGTGCCTCATTCCACTGTGAGAGTGAACATACGGCAATGGACTCCAACAAGTTATAGACTCAGCCAGTGGCATTGAGCCTTTTCTATCTTTGCAATGTCCATCATTCTAATACATAGACTATCATTCGTATCTTGCAAACGAATTGCTTTCGGTACTCTCTAACAACTAGTCTTGTTTCTATGAAGATCAAGCTGGAGATATCAGCAAACCTTTGCTGGACAAAAGTCACGAGGTTCTCCGCTCCAAGCCGGGAGTGGTCCAATGACACCTCTCAACGTTGCAGGGTTTGCCAGAGGTAAGACAAGCTGCTGAGCAATACAAGGAATCAAAATCAGATCATTCAAAACCAAGTACATGCGAAATCTGGCGATACCATAGGTTTTGAGAAGACTACCTGGCTGTGAATTAACGTATTTTTCACTGTAACCTTTTATTGCACCTGAGTGTACTTATCGTGATCATGTAGCTCTCAGTCTGTATAAGTTCTTCAAATTAATTGACAAATGAATCACCAAGAAAATATCATGAATTCTTCCAGTGGACTTTCACATGATGTTATTACAATGATACTCAGGCAACACCTAGTGTACACCTCTGTTTGACATATCCAGACTGTCTCCTACAAAAGTCAGAAACTCAATAAATGGTGGGAATGGTAGCAAGAATTTCTTGAAGAGGCAATTTTTGCTTAGCTGGCCCCGAAAAAATTGGTTTTCCAATTCCGTTCATCTTTATGGTTCTTTGGCGTAATCCTCGTACTGATGCGATCAAACTGTAGGCTGATTATTCTTAATGTGGTAAAACTTCTCACATCTAGTTTCAAATTTCAGTTGCTGAGCTATTTGACTATAGTTGGCGGAGGCTACTTTGAATTCAACAATAACATCGGCGTAGACATGGATAGACCACTTCTACTTATCTGAAAAGTTACAGACAAGAGAACTTATCTCACATGTAAGGACATTGCTTCTGGAGATGAGAACTGCTTCAATTTATAAGGTGTATATTCCTCAAAAATTTTTGTGGAAGACTTGCTAAAGGATGGCAGCACTTCAGAGAATTTCAAAAAGCTGTATCCTTTTTTGCTTTCTTCTTCCTCGAGGCAAAGCTACTTGGTCCAATGGCAATGGACATTCTCTTGGTTCTGCCATGAAAAGCATCAAGCATGTAAACTCTTGAACAAATAACAGGATGTAACAGTTTCTTTTTCGAAGCAGAGATAGTGGAATCAAAACTGGGAAATTTACCTTGTAGAAATATCTTCTAACTCCTTGATGGAATCTTCTCGGAGGAGAATACCTGATTCATGACATAAATTCTCCACAATCAGCAAAGAGAAATAGTCATGCTCGCCTGGAAAGGAACCCTTTTAGCCTCAGCCAGCTGATGGAATTCAAGTTAATACCTTGCTGCTTAATCAGACGATCAATCTGAAATAACAACAGCGATGTGCATTGTGCAATTCTGTTTTATTCTCTCAAGTTACATTCACTCATATAGAAATCACAACCACAACCTGCAATGCCTTAAAAAACAGAATTATGCAGTTTTAGCCTCATCAGCTTCAGAAGTCATGTTATGGATCTATTTAATTTTATTTTCTTCCATCTTAAACTAAATGTCCATACACATCACCCGAAGGACCAGACTTCATCATTAATTGGCTGGAACGAAGTGCTTTACTAGTCCACTTTCTAATCAAAACAGTTGTTAGTTGGAAAACTTTTCTGTATTATGGATCTATTTAATTCTTGGAAGTCTGGTCATCTCAAACACTTTTCTTGCTTTTCAGATACATGAAATAAAAATGCATTTTTCCAGGATATGCCTACTGGAAAATATGCTCTGAGAAGTAACTGAGAACTACGAACAAAGCCCAATTATGAAAATAGAGACATCAATCTTTTCTTTCAATTATCCCATTCGAAGTTTCAACTGAGCACTGAAAAGAAACTAACCTGTTCCATTGAACTCATCGCTTTCTTGCTCTGACTCTGCACCAGAGCCAAGGTCGTAATCTTTGAACTCTCCTTTGAGATCGCGATCCTTCTCACAAGGATCCCTCACTTCAGAGATAATCTCATCGACTGTCTTCTTCACTTTCGGCTCCTTCTGCTTCACTCTCCGCTCCTTCTGCTTCTTCTTTTTCAATACCCCCGTCTTTTGCTCTGGCGCAACCTCCTCTACCTCTTTCTGTTCTGTTCAAAATTGCCAGTCAGCACATAAGTCACAGAAGCAACCAAACCACCACCTAGCCTAGACAGTAAAATGGAATTCGAGAAATCGGATGGGAAGACACAAACCTAGCTTGTTGAGGAACCTTCTACCATTTATATGCTTCCATATATGCTGCTCCGACTTATTCACTCTATCACCCGTTAACTTGCAGATCAACTTTGAACTGCAAAAATACATTGATTGCAGAAACATGCCAACAATGTCAGTCCCTCTTCAGCACATTCAACAGAAACAAAACAGATGAGCGAAACTTCTGAATCAGTGTTCGCTCCTTCTCATTATTTAGAAACAAGAGCCCCGAGGAGCTCATCACTTGACTGAAGTCTAATACCAACCAAATTTAGATGTAAGTCACGCAAATCATTTCAAATAATTCATTCAATCTTCTCTTCTTTAGCGCCAGTAAAGCCAAATTTTTTCCTCTTCAAAAAAACAAAAAGGAAAAGAGATGGTAAAAAATGCACCAACTTCAGAAATTCTGTCAAAATCATCATAAATCAATGATGAAAAGAACCAAATCTGCGTGCTTTGACGGTCAGGAAGGGTAAGAAGCCTCAGAAATTTGCAGTGATGAATACTGTCAGGCAAAGTCATGTCAGTGCAACCCAATGCCCGACTGAGCTAAACTCAACAGAACAATCAAAATCAGAACCAGACCTCAACTCAATACAGACTCGGGAGAGAAAAGATCGAAACTTTGCGACGCTACCGGCTAAGAGGGTCTTGCTTGAACATGTTCAGAGGGGTCTTGTTGTGGGAAAGAGCGAAGTCGATGAGGCCCAGACGGCAGCCTTTGCTGCGGGAGTATGACTCTACGTCTCCGGCGACCATCTCGTGCCCGGTCTCGACGCACTGGAAACGGCCGTTTGAGAGCTCCACGAAGGTCGGATGGCCCACCAGGTCAGCCCCTTCCTTCTCCTCCGCCTTTGCGCCTTCCTCGCCGCCGCCGCCCTTCTGTTGCCGCCTCGAATTCATCAATTTTGCAAATTTATTTCAAGCTTCACTGGATTGCTGCCCCATGCTCAGGGAAGAGAGCATTCTGAATGCAAAGTTTCGGCCATTCTAATTCTAATTTCATTTTCCAAGGAAAAAAAAAGTCTAATTTAATTTATATGATTACTTTAATTTTTTAAAAAACATTTGTTTCACCAATTTTTTTTTCTATTACTGCTTTAATTTATATCATTCTTTTGGTGTCACATTTTTTAATTCCCAAAATACTCTTAGTTTAAATTTTACTAACCCTTAAATTAGAATAAAATAAGGTCATAATTGTAAATTCGTTAGATATAACTAATCATTTTTCACTATTTCTCACTCTTTTATTTAAAAATTAATTATATATAATTAATTTTCTCAACCGTGTACAAATATATATTTTTAATAAATTTTATTTAGATAACACACTGTGCTACGCACGGATAAAGCTCTAACCTTACCTATCCGTTCTTACGTTTTCACGATTTTTATTATGAAATCGTGAAAGAATCTCTTCATACCCGCAACTACACGAAAAGATGTCATTCCACAACCGTATTGTAGTGCATTTTATCATATGAAGAGATTTGTCCTAGGTAACGGGGATAATTCGGTCGATCTGTTTAATTCACGCTAACAGCATTTGCAATTGTATTCAACGGTATTCGCCGTGCGACGGCAGCGCGGGAGACAAAAATCAAATTAAATCAATTAGTTTCTTGGCCGTGTAAATGGCAGTTATCAAAATGAACTTGGGAGAGCCTGATGCGAGATTCCAGCGCGCTGCGAACCGTAGCTTTAAGAAACTACAGGATTGGTCGTAAAACTTCATAAACATGTGTATTTTACCTTACGTATTTTAGTTGTAAATACTCTGTCATCCGTTTGTCTCTTCGACAACCATGTTTTCACGGTCTAAACTAATCCGATCCGATGTTGCTCGTCGCTGCTACTGGAATCACCTCTTTTTTTTTCTTTTTCTTTTTTTTTTTAACTTTCTTTTCTTCTGGCCGCTGCGATGTTTCAGTTTGTCAAGTTGTTTCTTACCTGCCCGTGGATTCGCCAACCGGCGCACTGCAATGGAAGCTTGCGAACCACGTACTACCGACTCCCACCCACTTCCACAGTGATTTCACGTCTCAGAACCCACCACCTCATGAAATCACACACTAGCTGGCATCCCACACTAATGAAATATGAATTTGTTCAAGGATTGATTCAGGGGTGCACGGGAGTGATCGCCACCCCCTAAATTCAAGAAATCCGATCAAGTCCTGTATCAAATTTACACATTTTTTCTATATTTTTACTGAAATAACTTATTTGTTCTCCTAAATCTGTTATCTAAATCTTTTTTTAGTTTGAATTTTCTAGATCCATATCTGATGATATTACTAATGAATCGGTGTTAAAATAGTAACTAGTCGGCATGTTTGATAATATTCGCGACTGAATATGAAAATTCAAATGTTATGTATCGAGATGGTAAGATTACTGACATTGCTTCCCTCTCTTTTTTTTTTTTTTTAACTGACAAAAAAAATGTAAGTCATTGCTCTTCTTATCTGCTATCAGCTTGCAGCTTACAATCGCCTCTTTCCCTCAACATTTTTCAGGCAAACACATCAGTTTCCAAGACATTTACGTTTAACACTTTAACCAGGCATTACAACGTTAAAATGCCTAATCAAATGTGGACCAGCACGAGGTCGAGATAGAAGCCGCGACTACAAAATTCATGCATACCGTTCGTACAGCAGTTGTAATAACTCTAACCAGTGCTAGGAAGGATGGGCAGGGAAAGAGTGGATGTGGCACCTGAGGAGCTTATTCACAGTACCAGTACTACTGCTGCACGCCGAGCTCTTCTCATCTTCCCAAGGGTTGGTTGGTTACATACAGCACGAGTCACTGGCGGTGTCCGTCAGGCAACCGGACCACATTGTAGAATGGCACGTTCCTCTGGGGTAGCGCCCCGTCTTCTTCATCGTCATCAAACTCCAGTAGGTAACTGCAATGAACCGGGAATCGGAGGATGAGACTACATCATCTATCTCCCTAGTGCCAAGGGAGCTTATTTGGTGGCAGGAAAACTGGAGAAGTATGTGTAGGTTTTCCCTTTGTTGGAAAAGAGGCATAATAAGAAAAGGAATCCTTTGTTCTGCACAGACCATTGATTCTCATGGAAACACGAAGTAACTGCCTTAACTTTCCGCCAGAGGGATTTGAGGAAAAATGTGATACTTGTCATGTTTGAAACATGAATTTGGAACTATTTCCTAGGATCGGACATATGAATAGGTTTTGAAGCGCTTTCTGGAAACAGAAAAACACAAAAAGTTCTTGTGAAAAGTCCACTCTTTTAAGTATATGATTCTCTTCTGCTGATTCATCATTCAATAGACGATAACATTTATGCAGAAAAGCAAACTTTATTATTCCGACTCACTAAGGATGTTGGCGGAAAATGGCAAGTTAATTATGACAGTTGAGACAACATTGAACAAACTCGAGCTCGTTTCATCATCTTTTCTCATGAATGAAGGATGAGGCAAAAGGAAAGAGTCGATTTTACTCACTTATCAGACTTCGTCTGGATGCGCAGAAACAAGAGAAGCCATCAAGGAGAATACAGAGAAAAAATATGTCAGTTCCATCTGAAATATTATAAAAGGAGAAGGGACCGTCAAAGCTGATCAATGGAGACAAGACCTTTCGAGGCAAGTTAACAACTGTTGCCTTATAGAGAGCAGTTGTCCCAGGATAAACAGCCAGCACATGGGTCCCTCGAGGGAACTCAGGATCTCTTGAAGGGTCGTTTTGCTTGGGAAATGGGATAATGTGTGACATGGGCAGCTTGTACTTTCTGAAAGCACCAACAAGATTACATTTAGAAAGAAACAGCAGAGTGATTTTCTCTAAGGAAAATGAAAACCAACAACATAAAATAAATGAGCGTGATTTTCAGATAATGGTAAAGTAAGATGCTCCATTGTAAGGAAGAACAATCAAAATGTCGACAAATCGAGTTCCAATTTCTGCTTCCGGTAAAGCTTAGCACAAGCAGACTAGGTTTTACATGTTACTGAGAGGAAAAGAGATACTGAAAAATCAAGGGAAATCTAGAGAAACCTCCAGGATGGAATTGCCAAGTGTTACCTTTGGCCACTGCTCTCTTCATCGTCCCCAGGCTCCTCGTCTAATACTTCATATCTGTACAAAATGTTGCACATTCAGTGAGCCAAGGAAAGATGACTTTAGAAAAGGTAAAATGAGAAAAACAAGATTGCATGGGAAATGAGGTGGAGATGCTGTTACTTCAAAGAATTATTTCATCTTTCAGAGACGAGCAGAGCATATAGATAAATATAGAATGAGCTTTTTAGTATAAAAACTCAATGTTCAAGGACAATACAAATAGGTATTAGGAATCATGTTATTTCAACATTTGCGAGTTTACTCGTGGTGAAATGGATGCTTACTCTTTGGTTTCCCTATCAAAATGTGTCACCTTCACAATGAACCACTCGTCCTTCTCAGCATCTTCTCCTGTAACCCTTGCTGCTACCTGTATAAGAAGAAATATAACCTCTTCTGAGAAATAAAATCTACTGCATCACAATCTGAGGAAACAAGGATTATGGTATTTGATGCTACCTGTTGACCTTTCAAACTAGCAGCAGCTTCAAGCTGGCTTTTCATGGAAGGTGTAATAATCCTAGACATGTCTGAATCATTCTTCACTCTTTTCCGTTTCTGCTCACTGCCCTCTGCAACTAGAAAAAGCAAGTGAATCAGAAAATAATTCTTCAACATCCTATGTCTGTCATATCATTACATCAATCCACCAATGAAAAAAGCTGAACAACGCATGCTCACTATATTAATAAAGAGATTTTATCATTTAATTTGGAATCACAAGCATTTCAAAGTAAAAGGAGGATACTTTCATAAGAAAGAATTAGAGAGCAGGCATAGGACAAACCAATCCTTCTCCGTTGTTGGCTTGTGGGCGCAGATGGCATTAAAGCATCTAGTTGAGTAACCAAAGCATTGGAAGCACTGCCAAGGAATTATAGAAGTATTGAGAATAAGTTGTGAGTCCACAATTTCTAAGTAGCAGTATGTTGTTTTCATATTCCTTTTCCCTGCTAAGAGGCATTTGAATTTTTCCAGTTACTCCTTTATCCTAAAACCATTTTTTATTTTTTCCGTTAACAAGCAAATGGTACAACTTTTAGTCCAAAAACCTCTATCATTTACAGAAGCACACGAAAAGGTCGTACTTCACTTCGCTTTCAGAAAGATCCTTGGCTTGAGAATACAAGGACTTCAACCTTGCCAGTGAATTATCTCCAGGCTTCTCGACCAACTCAGGATCTGCATCAACAAAGAAGATCAAATGCTATAAGCAGGTAGCAGAAGAATATGGAGGAGCAAGAGATGGAATGAAAGAATGAGTTAGTGAATATTACTGAAATGTCAAGGATCCAGAACTCCAACTTTCTCATCTAACTTGTGGACGGCAGAATGACAAGCAATAACAAAAAGTCTTACCTCATTATTTAACAAATCTGTGACGTTAAACAATTATCCGTGATGCAGAGAAACAGTCTAAATTTGCTGCTCTATCTTAAATGTCAAGAAACTAAAGCAAGCAAGATATATCAAATAGATTCCACACCCCCAAGATCCTTCCTACTGTCTTTATCTCGATAATACTTTTCTCATTTTCCATAACAATCTGCTCAGTAATAATTTTCTAATGATAACTAAAGAAGAAAGCCCTCAGAAAATTTCCATGGTAACCCTTCTTAAGCCATAAGCAAAATTGAATTGCAGGTGCCTCTATGACGATGAACATATACTTGATACACATTCATTGGAAGCCATTACAGTAATGCCACATCACTTGAAAAGTATGGACACAAAGTAGAGTTAAGCCAGCATACAAGCCGGGACCTTTGCCTTTCTGATACCATTGCATTACTACTTTCTCATTTGAAGGCCAGTTCACTGTTCTAACATGCTCGCATGGTTATATGAAGAAATGGAAAATTCTGGAAATGATAAATTGTATGTACATTGAGCTGATCCCTTCTGTTAAAGTCATCAACTGCAAAAGAACACGAATTCGAATAGCAAAAAATTCAAATCCCAAAAGCTGTAGCATGCTTCATTGAACTGATGATCCATTCATCTTCCATTCCCTATCGCGAACTTCAAACCACCTAATTGTAGTCACACAGGAACTGCAAATTCATGGCTAAGCCTCGAATGCTACAAAACATCCAGTCATCTTCCATTCACACAGAGCAGCCTTTAATCCAGAAAACAGTAATTCCAAGACGTGAAATCTCTGATAACGAAAGCACCGGTGAAAATGCAGGAACTCACTGGCTTGGAGCTTCTTGTGAATCTTGTTGATATCGCCGATCACATCCTCCAGCTCTTTCCTCAGCCGATCCAGCTCCTTGGAGTTCTCCAGGATTCCGGCAATGTCCTGCGATGACATGGTGGTTCCACCGTTGAAGCTGCCGGAGCGGAGCTCGGGGAATCGGGAAGCTGTTATGGAAACTACCCTTCCTTTTCGATTCTGCCGTGTCACCTCGACCGTTTCGAATGTTATCGCCGAATTACTTCTCTGTCTGATCGGACAAAATATCAGCTTTGATTATTTAGGATTTAATTAATTGCGATGACCTGCACAATCATGCTCTTGTCGGCTTATCCAGGGGAGAGGGTTAGAAAGATATGACAACAAACGACGCCGTGCGGTCGAAGACGCTCAACGCATACGCTTCCGTTTCGTGACCGGATTCTGATGTCTTGTAATTTTTAAAGGACGCAGTCCTAAATATTAAATTTAAATTTAATACAGAAATATTTCGATTTTTTTATAGTTTAATTATAATAATGTAATCCAATTTAAGGATTTTTTTATTACTTTTATTTATATATACACACACATCATTATATACAAACATTTAAAAAGCTTGATATCTTTTTTTTTATTTTTTATATTTTCTCTCAATTTACTTTATATATTAATATTTGCAAATTATATTTAATTTTTAAATTAAGAATAAAATAATAATCTATTAGGAATATTTTTCTTTCTATATTTAATGTATATTATCACATGATATTCCAAAAAATTCAATAATTTCTAACTAACCCACGACTCTCTATCCATTAGATAAGATCTGCAGATTTAAAAGAGAATAAAAGGATGATTGGATTACAAAGTCACGAGTGGGAGAATCGAAGAGAGAACCCTTGATGTCACATCAGCAACGAAGCATTGTATCGAGTTGATCGCTTCATCTCATCTATCTTTCGACGCAGTCAGCTGGATTTTTTCGTCTCCCGACCTCAATTTCTTTGACCCCAAAAGTTATGATTTTCTATATTTTCCGAAAATTTTAAGGTTATTTCCAGCAATTTTTTTCTCGCAGAAAATATTTATTCTCCTGAAAAATTGCAGCTAAATTCTGTATTTAATTTTTGCCAAAAATTAATTCCATCTTTATAGAGTTCCTTTGCAACAAAAGAATCGCTGAAGCTGAGGATCACACATAACATAACATTATCCTAAACTGCAGCTGGTAAGTACATCTACCGGCCGGAAGAACTTGCTGCATTCGGCCGAGTTTGCCATGGCCCCGGCTGCGCTTCGATCCAACCGTCAGCGTCCTCGAACCGGCGAGCGCTCAGCAGCGAAGCCCATTCCGACGAATCCAACTTCTTCATCCACTTGACCCGGTTCGACGTGTCCGATCCAGGTCCTTGGCAACCCTCCTCCGCGTACGTGATCGCATTCCTACGCGCCCAACATGATTCGAGAAAATATCAACAAGTGTGTCTTATATTTCTGTTAAATTATTATGAGCAAACTGTCAGCTCGAGATAAGATGAGATTGCCAAGAAAGGGCTCCGAGCTTATGTAAGAGGTTGTCGCGGCCAAGACAATAAGATATTATATTATTATTGGCGGGTCTTATGAGAGACTACATTTATTTTGTTAGCTGATGGTGTTCAGTTCCCTTATAAACTCTTAATTATTCTTTAATCTAGTTGATGTTAGGGGCGTGCAAAGGAAACTGGTTCAGAAAGAATCGGACAGAAAGAAACCGATTCTCTGCAAACCGGTTCTATTTAGGTTCGATTTTTAGGATGAAAAGTAATTTGGTTAACCAGTTCAAACCGAACCACTTTATATGTTTAATTCTTTGAAAGGTTGAATGTAGTCAAACATCACCGGATTTTTCATTTTAAAAATGATAAAACGATTAATTGGTTAATTGAACCGGTTTAAAGTTCAATTTTTTCCTCCTAAACCAGTTCTGGTTCGAAGTTAGTACACTAAATTGGTTTGAAGGACAAACCGGTTTCTGCTGAAAGGAAAAAACACAAAAAAAAATAAAACGGAATAGACTCACTCGTGGCCCTTGTACTTCCAGGCATCCCAGCCCTGTGGTACCACATTGCTGCCGAAATAGCTCTTGAAAAATACCGCTCTCGAGTACGCCCGGTACGCCCTCCCGAGATAGGTCGAGCCGTCTCCGTCCACCACGCAGTACTTGAACACGAACCCGCTAGGGTCATCGGTGCTGCTCCGGCCCTGAGCGGTGATGTAACCTGGGTGCCTCCCTCCTAGAGCTCTACCTTTGGAGTGTATCGAGCAAGCCTACTCGATCGACAAATGCAAACCACGGTCCATCAGGTGTTGCAAGTACGAAACCGTAAAAAGACAGTGCCGACACGGCTATAACATTTATTGGACCTCGTATTGGGACTGGCCCGAGCCCCAGATGAAGTCGATGACACCCTCGACGTAGCACTTGTGGAAGAAGTGCCGGCCTCGCATGTCGCCGAGCGTGTCCTGCAGGCCGATAAACCCGCATTCGTAGAACGACGCTTTGTCTCCCCATATCATGAGCGCCGGAGCCTGCTGGATAGGGCTCCCGTCTTCGACTCGAGAGAGCAGCTTATTGTATGTATTCTGAATCATCGGGGAAAATCTCATCAGTATCTTTCTTTTAATCACATGTCAAAAATTGCAGCACAGTCGGAATTTTCTACGAATTCACTGATCCTACCTCGCACGTGTTAAAATCTAGGTGAACAATATCGGTCTTGGACCTTTTTTCTTGAGCCAAAAAAGAAGGATACTAGCAATAACGACAATTCAGTATTATCTCTCGCAATGTTCGAACTTCTGTATTCAACCAAAAGTATATTAAAAAAAAAACTAAATAACCAACAGTAGACACTCGTTCCGTCAGCATAACACTCTAAAGGATTTAATATAATTTAAGAAGCTCGTATCCTTCGAATATGGGAGAAATTCTTGTATGTAACAGTGTCACCGCGGGACAGTATCTATATAGCGATGCCAGTTAATAGAATCAAATCTTTTTTTGGGTTTTTTTCTTTCAGGTTTTGTAAAAATTTCTAAAAAATTAGTTTGATTTTATTGTCAATGTCATCACTAAGTATCGCCACGTAGTGACACTCTTAGATGCAAAACTCGCTCCAAGTATAGGCCTCAAGAGTAAAGACCTACCAAATGTTTTTTTTTTTTTTACAGTAAATAGAAGAGAGTCAAACAATGGTAACTCGGACTCATCAATACACATGAGAGTGAACTTTGAACTGGTAGGCCGCACAGGACCGGGATGCCAGGACCTAACAATCAGCCGTAGCTAGCTCGGTAGAAAATGGGAAGACTCTTCTACCTGGAAGGTTATGCGCGAGGCGATGAAGTTATCCGCGAGCAATGTGAAGGTCGAGGTGTTGGCAGCCGACCCGTGCTCACCCCACTGGACCACGGTCGTTGCCCGGCTATCTCCCTCGAGGTAGATATACGGTTTGTCCCAGCCGATGCTCACCTTTTCACTGCCCAGTACAATCATATCCTACATCAGATATACGGCATTGTTATGCACGTACGTACATTCAATCGGGATTGGAAAAACGGTAATCGGAGTGACTGACTCAATTGCATACTTGTAGATTCCCGGTTTAACCTGTACCCGAGTCCACTGGCTGTTACTTGCCGGGACCCAGTCGATGGCTTTCTGGATGCTGGTGAAATTTCCAGAGCCGGACTGGTCGACGGTGACCGTGACGCTTGCCGATGCTGAGTGCCCGTGGAACCTCGATCGAACCCTCTTTGCATTTGAAGCACCACAGGCGAGTACGAGAGCTAGCAGAAGTTGAAGGGCAGCCATTCTCTGAGGATGCAAACAGAGTGAGGGAACAGGCAAATGAATGAATGAATGAGTGAGCGAGCTGCTGATCATAGGATGTCCTGCCAGCATGCCGGCGTTGGGTATATATGGGAAAGAATAAGTCTGTCCACAGAAGGCAGCTAACAAAAGAATTTTCCCTTGTTTTAGGTTATGATCATGTAGAAATTGGTATTTTTCACGTCACGCGATAACATAAGATCATTTAGATGAGTTCAAAGTCTTGAGTTCGATTTCTATGCACTTGTGTCGACACATAGCTTCTTGAACTATAACAGCTTTTGATGGTGCAATACTGATAACACTCACTGTTAAGTACCGGTTCTTCAATATATCTGATATGTTCACGGTTGAATATGAAAGTTCAAATATTACGTTGCTGGAATAACTTATGAGTAGTACCGCCCTCATTTTACTGATAGAAAGGAAACTTTGCTTTATTTGTTATTAAATTGAATAATCAATAATTAGAAAGTGTAATGCTGTTTTATTCCATAAATTAGAAAATATTATGGTATTTCATTCCATTATTAGATTGAATAATTAATAATTATGATATTTTATTCCATTATTAGATTGAATAATTAATAGTTAGAAAATGTAATGCCCAATATTAATAATTAGAAAGTGCAATGTTGTTTTATTCCATAAATTAGAAAATATATGATATTTTATTCCATTATTAGATTGAATAATTAATAATTAGAAAATGTAATGCCCAATTGGTCTTTATAAATCAAGACCATTCTCTTCCCATCAACATCTTCCCTTTCCAATTCGGGTCTTTGGCCAGCAGAGATTATTCTAAGGGAATTTTGAGGCAAGAAATTCCACATTGGGAATTTTTCATCAAATTGATTTTATGTGATAGGAAGAAACAAGGAAACAAATATGCATGATTTATCACAAATCGTACAAGAAAATACTAATTAAATTACTCTAATTAGTATTAATTATTTAACTATCTTCTTACATCACGTGATGAGATATATTTATCTAATAATTTTATTTTTTTGGTAATAACAATAGAAAAATACTATTTAAAAGAATTTTTGATCTATTTTTTTATCAATTTAGAAATTATTAAATATGGAAAAAATAAGGCACTAATTATTTAATCATTTGCCTTCGCTTTGTATTATGCTCTTTCTATCATATATGAAATGGTTCCTTTCTTTCTAAATGAATCCTAAATATAAATAAATTTAATGGATTTAATGTCTCCTGGAATGCAGCGGCCGGAAAATTTCAAAAAATAAATCACTTTTAAGTCACCGATAAAAATTTTTTAAGAACTTTTCAAATAAATATAAATTAACCAAAAATTAGTCGAAAATCTTCTTTTCATTCAATTTTACGAGAGGTGGATCGTGTCATGTACGAATTTTATTATTTAATAAATTGGTGAAAAAGTAAACATATTAATAAAAGAAAAAAAGAATGGACGGAGAGCTGTTGGATGAATTGTTACACATTAGTAAATTTATCGTTATTTTATTTTTCTTAATTTAATAATTCATAACATTAAATTTCATATACCGGTGGATTACTTGGAAAAGCAAAAACGTCATCGCCAAGGACACATACAGATATATATGTATTGGTAAATATACGTTATGGATTTTATTATGTAAATTACGTAGAGCGCAAATAAGGAAAAGTAAAAAGACACTAAAATTCCTCAACGTTTTTATACGGTAGTGTCAGATGTTGACACATATTATGCAAGAATTTTGTTATTCGATAAAATTAATAAAAAAATATGCAAATGATTAAAATAAAGTTTTAGTTATAATTAATATTTAGAGTGTGTGATTTTTCAATAAATTGTATATGAAATTAAGTAATAAATTTACAAAAAATAGAATAATTTTGTCTATAATAGATATGAAGAAGTGGCATTTGGAGAAAAAATCTGCATGAAATAATAGAGAGAGTGATAGTCGAGAAAGATTCGATAATTAAATATTAGTGAATTACCACAATGCCCCTACTGTTTTCTTGATCTAATGAATATTAATAATTTAATTTTATACGTTAACGGGCAGTTTGAAAAATTGAAAAAATATACCAAAATTCCGTTCATTTCCATATATTAATAAAGATACATCATAGCAATTATTCGTCTATATTACATTTTTTTCTCCCACCGAAATTCGAGAGCACAACAAAATCCACCTTCAATTCTTATACAGCAGAGATAGAAAGGTTCATTTTCTGCACACTCTTCCTCCCTTAAATTCCTTCTTGCCTCTTGCCAACTTGCCTTTCGCTTCTCCCTTGATATTTTCATGTAAAACTGGTACTGCATATCTCCATGTCCAAATTCTGTGGTCGAGTACGATTTGTTTCGAAACCCTCTAGAGCCATCCCGTGGTCGGGGCTAGGTGAGTGCCCGAGCGAGAATAGTTCTCGACTGATAGACTGAGCACACCCCGTGATCTTATTAAGAGAAAAATGGAATCGTTGTTCGGGATCTTGGCTTCTTCATCCTACTTGACAACTTCTTTTACGATTGTTATGTTGATTAATGGGAACAGGACGTAGATTTTTTAATTTGGGTAAATCATCTAAAAAATCTTACAATTTTCTGAAATTTTTCGCATTGTCACTTTCTTTGTTTTTAACCTGAGAAACCACACGATTACCAACATGAGTTGGTTCAAATGATAAGGTACTTGTTCTTCTTTAGTAAAGGTCTCGAAGTTCAAGTCTTTTATAAATAGAGAAAACTTATGCCGCAAAAACTTTACCTCTTCATAGACAAAGCCCATGTCGAATAGGTTCAATGGATGTTTTTCCTAATATATATTAATTTGCAGTTGAAACAGCTCTTATTGTTCGAAGAGAATTCACCTTAAAAAAGTTTTACCCTCTGATGGGTCCTCCAGGCTCGAACTAGATCGATTACTACCCGTTTGGGTTTCTAGATACTAGCAGTTCGACACATGGTCTCCTCATGCAAAGTCACCAGTTCGTGTCTCTGCGAACAGTAAAAACTTATACCGTAAGAGTTTTATCCGTTAGTGAGCCGATCAAATTCAAATCAGATCATTCAGAGGCACTTGGGAGCTTCTAAATAGCAACGATACAGACCGAAAAAATAAAGAGTAAAAGCAATATCCCGCTGTGTTATTGTTGGATACATTCTCGGTGTCTGCCAAATTATTTATCGAATTTCGTTTCGTGTTTTTGTTTTGCGGTCGAGGATTTCTGTGAACGTACGTGCTTGTAAATCGAATGTTTTGCCTTAACCCTGATTTTACCATTTGTCAATAAATTTTCTAGCAGTTCGACCACCCTAATTTTTTTTTTAATCTTTAGATTATATATTTTCCATGGAAATTATATTAAAAATATTTATACAATTTCATATTTATTACGGGAAATTACAATATTTTTTTCTATCTCTCATTTATCACTAATTCCAATTATTTATTCCATATCATTAAAATAGGAAAAAAAAAAAGAAGAAAAAACTGATATTCTATGACCCATAAGTTATTCAGAGGAATTCCAAATCCATTCTTTCTTAAATTACATGCCATGCCAAACATGTTGCAAGTGAAATCAACAGCTTAATCAATCAAATCAAGCTATGCCCTAGAAAAGAATTTGCTCTTTCTGCAACAAGTCAACTGTGATCCGGTTGTGCTCCGATCCAGCCGTCTTGGTCGATGAATTTAGCGCGATCCAAGTACTTATCCATGTTATCGAGACTCGGTGTCTTCAACCAATTTACTCGACCGGATTTGCTAGATCCTGGCCCTGTGCACTGCGACTCGATGAAGGTGATATCTTCCCTGTCACGTGAACATCAAAAGAAAGATATCAAAGGGAGAGATTCTTGTACGAGCTCAGTTTATCATGTCATTATGAACTCTATTAATGAAATATTAACACATTATTATTACGTGTCCATAACTTTTTTCTATTCATTATAATATTTTTTTATCATGATTTGAAATATTTTACTTGCAGTCGAACATTCATTTATTAAGTTCACCACATTATTTATGAGTTTAGCCTACCTAAGAATTTTTCTCAAAATCAGGAAATAAAAACTTAATAAATACCCGGTGAACTCTAATTGGCAAAAAATATATAAATAGTAAAAAAATATTTAAAAAATCTAATAAATGATAAACTATAATTAGACGAATATATAAATGGTGAATTTTAATTTGACAGATATATTATGTTAGTATCATTTATGTGGTATAACTGTTTCACTGAAGATTTTTCAATCGAAGTTAAGGATAAGAAGTTAAATGGTCGTTAATAATCGATGTTGGATGTCTTGTCTTACACATGATTAGTGTAATTCCAGGCATCCCATCCCTGCGGTACGATGATGTTGCCGAAGTAGGTCTGCGAGAATATCACCGTCGCGTATTCCCTGTACGCTCTCCCGAGGTACGTGAGCCCCTCTCCGTCCACCGAGCCTTTCACGAACACAAAGGCGCTCTTGTCGCTTTCGCCGACTCGCCCCTGGGCCGTCACATAACCGATCACTCTCCCCGGGCCGAGGTTAGCTGCCGTGGAGTATATCTTACAATTCTGTCCATCGGAAGAAACGCAGTTACAATTATAAAGAAAACCTGACCATGAATGTTTCGATATCATTAATGAAAGCAGTATCGTTTGTTTTGATATCGTTAATGATTTGAAAACACGGGCATCACCAGAAACCGGCAAAACACGGACCACGTATTGAGATTGACCACGACCCCAGATGAAATCCATGCCGCCCTCGATGTAGCACGACTCGAAATAGTGGCGGCCTTTCCAGTCGCCTAGCGTGTCCTGGAGGCTTCTGAATCTGCAGTTGTAGAAGGCTGCTTTGTCTCCCCATAGCAAGATAGCCGGTGCCACATTGAACCGATGAGGACCTTGAATGCCGAGGTCACGAGTGTTCTGCAATACACAGACGAAGATCTACCTCATGACTGAATGACTCCATTGATGAAGTGGTTGTTCTACCATGTTTTTAAGCCAAATA
Source organism: Lagerstroemia speciosa (assembly GCA_037672795.1). Classification (NCBI taxonomy): domain Eukaryota; kingdom Viridiplantae; phylum Streptophyta; class Magnoliopsida; order Myrtales; family Lythraceae; genus Lagerstroemia; species Lagerstroemia speciosa. The sequence continues at coordinate 5,968,439 of CM075310.1, forward strand.
CAATCATAACTATCACTACAAACAATTCGCATTTTACCGTTGGTCGTCAGTAAAAGAACTAAAAATCCATCAGTAAAATATTTATGAAACTATACAGACGGTAAAAAAATATTTTACTTACACTATAATTTTCTGTCTGTGTAGGTAGCATGGCTATAAATTTTTACTGACTATAGCACTGTCAGTGAAACTTGAGTTTTTTTTTTTCGATTATAATTTCTGCCACTGTAGCCTATTTTGTCAGTATAGATTACCTGCATTATGTTTTCATTAGCTTAAGTATGGTAAGTTGGAAGAAATAAGTAGTAGTCTTGTACTTCTACTGGACCTCGAAGGTTATACGGGATGCGAGAAAATTATCGGCTAGCAATGTGAAGGTGGAAGAGCCGCTGGAACTCCCGCTCTCGTCCCACCGGATCACGGTTTTTGTGTTACCTTCTCCTTCGAGATAAATGAATTGCTTGTCTCGGGGGATCGTCAGTTTCTCCCTGCAAATTCACCAACGAATAGCAATGGATGATATGTCCGGACGAGAGCCTAGGTGCTGAGAAGATGGACTCGACTTACTTGTAGGTGCCGGGTTTGACATGTATTCGGACCCACTGGTTGTTTTTTGGGGTGACCCAGTCGATGGCAGCCTGGATGGTTGTGAAGTCCCCGGACCCGGCTTGATCAACCACGACCGAGGAGACCACGGCTGTGGACTTCCGGTGAAACTTCGGGGCGATCTTGCGTGCATGCGCTGCAGCATGAACGAGTATAATATACAGCAGCATAAACCGGAAAATGGCCATATTGAGAGGGGGCAGACTGTGAGTCTGATCCTTAGCAGCTGACAAAGGTTGGCCATAGTAAGTTCTTTATATGCCTTCGATCAAAAAGTTCTTTATATGCCAAGCCTAAAAAGGCACCAAATCTGCATATTCCTTACAAGTCTCAAGCCAAAATGCATTTTCAACTCGTATTTGTTTGAAAATGAAATCCGTTTGCTGTGGGATATCAGAGAAATTCTCATATCATTCCAACTCGTCACGTGGCATATGAAAACACCAATCAGATTGTGACAAACGATCAAATTAGTGTTAATCGCTCGAGTAGTTATCTTGATTAACACTAATCAAAGAAAATACCAATCCGTTTGTTGGACCTGATCTCAACAGATCCTTACTTTTCTATTCCAGTTCCGAAACTTTTTTTTTTGGTAATTAACCATTTTAATTAATTTCTGATAATTTCATTCCATATTTACTGTGCCAAGATATAACATCCTCTCTTTCCCATAGTTCCATCCCATAACTCAATTCCATCTACGTGCATCACATGATATCTCGAAATTTGTTCAGATTCAATTAAATTCAATAATTTGGATTGAGTCAATCACGAATGAATAAGACTCTTCCAATAATAATTTTCCTATAATTTCAATGCTGATTGTCTTTATCCACAATTTTCAACCCCAACACATTTCTTAACGGAAAATTATATCGAATCATCTGAACTAATTCACGTCAGTGATTTACCTTTCATTATACTGATCCAGCTTAAATATGATGTCAATGCGACCCATTAAATTTCCTAAATCATGTGGTAAGCCAACTTCTTTTTTTAAAAAAATTAGTTTCCAAAAAATTATGCCATATATACGTAAATAATTTTCCCTTTTAAGGAAGCAGGGTTCGAGCCTACAATCTGGCATTTTTATTATTTTGCTCTGGCATTAATTCTTAATTACTTGGGCTAAAACAGCTTTTACTTATATCAAAGAGGTTTTTTTAAGTTAATAGAATATTTTAAATGATACTATCTCATAATAACAGATATTAAAAAATTAAAGCGAATTGATTGAAATGGTAAATGTTTCGAGTATCCATGAACGGAAAAAATTCATTTCAGGAGACTTTTACCCCTTTAGTGTACCAATCCTGCTTGAACTGAATTAGCCATAATTTATTATAATTCTAGATACTAGTAATACAGATAATTATAAAGAAAAAAAAAGGATAAAGTTCACTCCCACTATTACAAATTTTGTAATCCTATCGTTCGAGTAGAATACTTAACCGTTTGCTTTGGTGCCCATTAATGCAATGCATTCTCTAACTATAGCCTCGAGGTACGATTTTCAAAGAATTTCTCGTAATCCTAGAGCAATCCTGCTGTAAGACGAGAAGTCTCAAACCACGGCCTATTCGATTTACTTTCATCCTTACAGTGAATTTCTGATTCACTGGGCTTGTGAGTCTCCTGATTTGGGAGACGTGGTGATTCCAATGTCCTTTAACTCGATGTCCCCGAGCCTTTGTAAGTATTCTTCGGTGGAGCAGGGTACCCTGTCATTTTTCAAAATTGACTATTAACATTCCTAGAATAACACGAAAGAAAATCGACTACTAAATCGTTGCTTTGGATTAGATGAGGTGATTTGACGTATTCATTCTTAAGCGGTTTGACTCGTATGAATATGAAAAATTCTTGATGGAAGAATTTCATTTATATTAGCATAATGATCGGGCTTGAATATGCTAATTAGGGTTCTTTAAACTTTTGGATTCCAAAATAGTATGCTCGATACTATAACTGCATGGTATGGTAAGACATTTCTTCGTCTTTAATATGTCCGGGTTTGAGTTTTGTAAACAAAGAAAATTCATATTGGAACTGTTTTACCTCCTTAGAGGGTCAGCTTGGCTCGATCCTGGATTAGCTCGAATTTGTTGATTTTTGAATATCAGTTGATATTTTGCCAAATGTTAAGCATAACATTGCTGGATGTTTACTAGACCACCTTTGTAAGTGCTTATCTTGAAGTTGACAGTAGAGAAATCCATTCCATATGTAAAGACATGATTCAGCCAACTTGTCAAACCTTGACCCATTATTTGGATATTTGTCTTAGTCGAAGGAAATCTAGCCAGACAAAGAGAGCTTCCAGTGAGGTCGACACTCTTCCTCCACTGAGAACTAAGAAATCATGGAGCTTATCAAATCAAGCAACGCTGTAGGAAAGAATTTGTCTGTTGATAATTCAATTGTGATCCGGTTGTGCTTCGATCCAACCGTCTTGGTCGATGAATTTAGCTCGATCCAAGTACTTATCAAGGTCCTCGGGACTCAATGTCTTCATCCAGCTCACTCGACCGGACGTGTTAGATCCCGGTCCCGTGCACTGCGACTCGACGTAGGTGATTGTTGACCTGTCACACCAGCATCGAGAGAAGAAGGTACTAAGATTTCCTGCTCCCTTGAAGAGTAATAGTCTTCTATGAAACAGGTATACTACATATAATGTGTAACAAGTTAATGAGTATTTAACATATCAGTAAAAATAATTTCAAATATCTGATTTGAGAGAGGGTAAAGAGGGAAAAGAAAGAAGTTGAATAGTAGCCAATTAAGAATCATTGAATATCTTGTCTTACTCTTGACCAACGTATGTCCATGCATCCCAACCCTGTGGCACGATGATGTTGCTGAAGTCTGTCCGCGAGAAGATCACTGTCGAGTATGCCCGGTACGCTTTCCCGAGATACGTCTGCCCCTCTCCATCCACCGAGCCACCCATGAACACAAAGGCGCTCGTATCACTTGCACTGGCTCGTCCCTGGGCCGTCACGAAACCAAATATTCTTCCCGGGCCGAGACTAGCTGCTGTGGAATGTACCTGACAGTTCTGTCCATTGGAACGAATGCAGTTACCCGTAAAGAATATTCTCGACTGTCATGTTATACTGATATCGATACAGTCTGCCAGGGCATTAGATATCAGCGAAGGACGAACCGCATACTGAGATTGACCGCCGCCCCATATGAAATCCACGCCGCCCTCGATGTAGCACGACTCGAAATAGTGACGGCCGGTCCAGTCGCCGAGCGTGTCCTGTAGGCTTATGAATCTGCAGTTGTAGAAGGCTACTTTATCTCCCCATATCACGATCGCTGGTGCCACTTCGAAAGGATGAGGACCCGGAACACCGATGTCATGAGTGTTCTGCAGCATTCAGAGGAAGAGGAAGAGCTACCTCATCAGTAATGACTCCGTTAATGAGATGGATGTTTTGTTATGATTTTCAAACTAAGTACAATTCAAATATGTTATTAGCTTAAGCACCCTACCTCCGAGGGGTGGATCTACTGGTGAGCTAACAACATGTAGTAGAATAGATCAAGTGTTTGACTCTCCCTAGATCGGTATCTGGGGACTAATGACGTGTCTCAGGCCATATAATACATCATCCAATAGATTAGTCGGTTTTTACGGTGCCGGACACCATCGATATAAAAAAAAATAGCTTAAGCACCCTAAGTTGGAGAGAGTTTTTTGTGTAAGAAGCATACCACGTGACAGTATTTATGTAGTGTCACAAACTAATTATTAGAATTTTAGGATCGTGCATGAATAGTGAAGTTAATGCGTAAGAGAGAAGAAACTGCAAACACGATATACGTGGTTCGGGACAGCAGTGAAGTGTCATACGTACATCCACACTAAAAAGAGGGTCGGTGGTGTTTTCATTATTGAGTAACAATGGAACGAGTACAAGAATGGGTAACATAATAGGCACACATCCCAATCATCATGGCAAACCGCCTAAAACAAAAGAGGAACTCCAAAACCCCCAAAACACGAGAATCTGAACACCCACTGGGCACAGTAAGCGTTACTTACATAAAAGCTCTCACTCCATATTTATAGGCCCAGTGCACTGAATTTAAAATATTATTATTTTTATCTCTATCCAAAACCTCCTAAAATACTATATATCAAGATATAATCTTATCAAAAGATAGAGTATCAAAACTAGAAAAATAAGGAAACAAAATCAGATCTAAACCACGTTCAAAATTTAAGGCACAATCCCGATACTAATAAGATTCAATTACTTCATTTCCAAAAAAGAGATTCAATTAAGTTTATTTTTCATTTTTAAGAAAAGATAATGGCATTTTTCGTAAATTGGTCTATAATTAATGATGAATAGAATAGTTAGCAAAGGATTTGATGGAGAATCAAATTGGTCATTATCTCCGTTTTGTTATAAACATAGGGAATTGACTAGAAATATAAATTAGTGAATTGAAATAGGTAAGACACCCTTTCACATTAATACGTAAAATGAAGAAATTTTTTTGAAGATATATGTCTGTAATTAAAATTAAAAAATTCAAATCAATTTTAAAAATTAACTGCTACAACTTTAGTTAATTTTGTAGAATTTTAAATTTATAAAAAGTCTTATCCGCTCTAACTTTATTAGCAAGAGAATGAAAAATCAAACGTTTTCATATAAAATATTGTTCATTTTTTGTTAATAACTTTTAAGACTGTAAAAAAAATCAAAGAGACTTTAAAACTTTATAAATATTTAGATGCTATTAGATAAAGATGAAATTTTAATAAATTGATTAAGGCTGTTTTTGTAAATTAACCAATTATTCTCATTAGAAACGGCTATGGAGTCTGAGACAGTGCTACGTCTCTTGTCCTTACGGATAAGGAAAATATCCTCCATCTGGAGTTCCTAGTTTGCAGCTAAACTATGGAACGAAAATTTCATCCAAAACCAACACGAGTTGGTTCGAGTTGTCCGGCTCCGGGTCCCTTACGTAAAGGTCTAGTCTCGAGTTCGAGTTTTTGTGAACGAATAAATTCATGTTAGGACCCCCTTACCCTTTAGTAGACTGATCTAACTCGAACTAAATTAGTTAGAGGTCTATAGAATTTCTGGATACTAGTGGTACAGGTCGAGTAAAATTCATACGGAATTCATTTCCTGTTGCATACTACCAAACAAAGTACTAAAAGTGAAAACTCGACCTTGAAGGTTATACGAGATGCCAGAAAATTATCAGCAAACAGCGTGAAGGTGGTAGAGTTATGGGGATCCCCATGATCGTCCCACTGGATCGAGGTCGTTGCTTGATCTTCTCCTTCGAGATAAATGAACTGCTTGTCTTTAGGGACGGTCAATTTCTCCCTGCAGATTCACCGAAGAATACCGATAAATGGAACCGTGTCGTGTAATTAACCAACAGTCATGGCCGATTTATGTACTCGATCCGGTCTTTACGAACCGTTGCACTGAAGCAGCGGCCTGGACGGGGCGAGAACATGACTTACTTGTAGGAACCGGGTTTAACATGTATTCGGACCCACTGGGTGTTTTTAGGAGTGACCCAGTCGATGGCAGCCTGCACAGTTGTGAAGTTCCCCGACCCGGCTTGATCAACCGTGACCGAGGCGACCACCGCCGAGGATCTCTGGCGAAACCTCGGATCGGTCGTGCGCGCAGATGTTGCAGCATGGGTGAGGATAACAGACACTAGCGCCAACTGGAGAACGTTCATGCTGAGAGATATCGATAGCAACTCTAGTAAAATTGTAACTCTATCAGCATGGCTGTATGAGAAGTTATATAATTGATTGATAATAGGAGTTCATGAGGACATTAATTAATGATAAATGCAATTAATGAGTGTTAAGGTTAAATATATTTGGTAATATGGATTTTTCTCGGTAAAGAAAAAGGATACAGTAGTACTGGCGACTCGACCAATCCCATTACGTAATGCTTGGGATTCCACATTCAACTGCAAACATATCAGACAAACTGAATGATCATTATTAGTATTAACTCTGTCAATATAATACAATCAAAGACCAAGTATAATTGAAGAAGTCGATGTCTCGCAATGCATAGATACAGGACTCCCCTGTAACAATTTTACTTAGAGCGTGACTCGAACCCCGTGATCTCGACCTCACCAAACTGCATGCGAGCGAGTTTTGAACTATTACAACATCACTCTCAGTGGTTGGATAATAGAGATTTAAATTAAAAAGAAAATGTTATTACATAGTTTGAAATACCCAAATTCTCATTAATATTTAAGAATTCCTTTGTTTCGTGTAAAAGTCATAGTTTTAAAAACCGGACCGGGCCGGCCGGCCCGACCGGGAACCGGACACCAGCCCGGTCCGGTTTCACTAATTACTCCATTTGCATCAAGGACCGGGTTGGACAGTGTGAACCGGCCGGTCTGACAGGGTTTCCACTGAACCCATAAGGACCGGTCAAGAAACCGGTCAATGAAGAAAAACAAAAAAAAAATAAAAAAATTAAAACAAGAGTCAAAAATAGAAAAAAAAGGAAACCTAAGCTCTAAATTAATGTATAAAAATATAAAAATCTTATTTGTAAAGTTGAAATTATAAATTAATGTATATAATATAACAATTTTACATTCATATTACTAATTTTATCTTATTATAAGTATTATTTGTAAAAACCCGGTTAGACCCATTGAACCCCGGTTGAACCCAAGAACCCAGGAACCCATATCTTGACCTGTTTCCGGCCCGGTCCGGTTTTAAAAACTTTTACTAAAAGTAACACTGAAAACGGGCTCTTGAAATAACCACTGAATTGAGATAGGAAACCAAAATAAAATCTTTCAAATTCTGCTCGTACAATCAAAAGGCAACCTTCCTAATAACAAATCATACATTGATAGCATCTATTTATTTTTAATAATATAATCTATCGCTTATTAATAAGATTAAAGTCTTTTAAATTTTATTGCCTTTTTAATACAAATAATACATTAATTTAATTATATATATGGTTAAATTAGTTGGCTTACTTTAACTTTTGAGCCTAATGATCATTTGATTTAAATAAAATATCAATATAATAAGGTGCTTGAGTAGTGTAAATATGACTTGAATATATTTTACTACCAAGTTTAATTTTAAAAAACTAAATTAATTTTTATATATTATTAATAACATAATTTTGACGTAGTAAATAAAAAATACTAGTTAAGACCCCCTTATTTTATTTTAGAAATGAGCATACGATAATGAGATCAAATTTATTTATCTTTGAAACAATGTAATTATGACCACATACATTAAGAAATAAATTTACTCTAACTCTATTTCATGTAAAAATAACTAAAGTATAAACAAGTAATTTAAAAAAAATGGAAAATGGATTCTGAATTTAAATTAAACCAAACGAAAGTTAAAATTTATCATTCCATCTCTGATCCCGTCCTATCCCGTTTCCGTTTTTGTGTCATTGCAACATTCGATCTCCTTGTGACCCAAGAAGGAGGGGCTCGCTAGACCTGAGGCGCGAGCTCGTGAGCTCCGTAGCACTCAACCTGGAGCCAGCGCGGCCATTTAAGATCACATCGGAGAAGGCAATTCCAACCATTGAAAGGTCGAAGATGGCTTATCCATGCTCAGATTAGGCAGGCGAGACAGTGCCTTCTGCGTGGTCAATGAGGCCGGCGGCTCCAAGTGGCAAGCCTTGATAATTCGATGCGAAACTTGGGTAAATTTGGTAATTCAAAGTTCAGTTTATTGGGTCCACGGGGAGTTTAACTGCCGACAATATTGAAAAAAAAAAATGTGCATCTTCCTTACAAGTCTAAGGCCAAAAGTACTATTTGTATTTGCTCGATGAAGCAAATGTTGGACTTTTATGTCAACGTGCGACTAACTTTTGTGGGTAACTAACAAATTTAACATGGTATGATAAGATGTTGCCACGTGTATTCACTCCTCGTCAGACAAAATGTTGAACTCGTGGTCAATAAAACCTAAGATTGGAAGAAAAGTATTTGGATAATTAACAAAAAGAATATTGAAATATAAGAGAATTGGATGCTAACGTATATTAATTTAGAATTTTAGAAGGATGCAGAATCAACTTTTTATAGGCCACTAACAAACTTTTGTACGGTATCATAACATATTACCGTGCGTACTCATACCTCACTAAATTGAATGCTGAACTCGTGACCAATAAAGTTCGGGATTGGAAGAAGAATGCCATGAGTAATGGTAACTCCTTTTCCAGGTTGATTATGGAAGATAAAGCTCATTCATTAATTTGGGCACAATTTATGTCTAAAAATAATAATTTCTATTTTCTAGGTATAAAAAGAGATGCATAGGCATAAAAATGGTATAAGGATAAAAGGGCACGGAAAATCTTACCGATGAGATCAAATCCGGAACCTCTAGGTCGAAAGAATGAGAATAATAGAGACTGTATCATATCTTATTTTTCATCCAAAATAATATTTTGGGTCCCATTTGGAATTTAGATTCAACGGAAAATGTTTTTCTTCATTATGAGGTGGTTTGCCCATTCCAGGCTATAGCGCGTACCCAGTAAAAGCACATGAAATGACATTTTTGGTATGATCAGTTCACAAGTTGCAATAAAAATATTTATAATAAACTTTTTTTTTTTTTGGTTTCCCACCCGGTGTCCGGTACCCGAAGGCTGACCGACTAATCCGGATTCGGGGTACTGTCGGGCGGTTTCCCGGGGACCCCTCCCAAGAAGGTCTGCTGCGTTCACAGGGGCTCGAACCCGGCACCTCTGCTTAAGCGACACAAGCTCCTTCCACTTGCGTCAACCTTCGTTGGTAATAAACTTATATTTATTATGAGGGTATTGCAGTCTTTTTATCCGGACTCGTCACTAATTCCGAACTTTATTTCATACTATCAAACAAATAAAAAACCACCATTCTTTAACACCTCAAGCATTCATCAATCATTCCTCCCATGAAGTCCATCCATTCCTTATTAATTCCATGCCATTCAAGCATGTTGCAAGTGAAATTGGCGGTCTTCCTCCACCTGCAACTAAGAGGTTAGAGAGCTTTAATTAAATCGACCTATGCCCTAGAAAAGAATTTGCTCCATCTTCAACAAGTCAATTGTGTTGGGGTTGGGCTCCGATCCAACCGTCATGGTCGATGAATTTAGCACGATCCAAGTACTTATCCATGTTATCGGAACTCAGTGTCTTCATCCAACTTACTCGACCGGATGTGTTGGATCCAGGTCCCGTGCACTGCGACTCGACAAAGGTGATCGGTTTCCTGTTCCGTGAACATCAAAAGAAAGATATCAGAGAGGAGGAAGAACTAGAAGTTAAATGGCAGTTAAGAATAATGCTTGGATGGCCTGTCCTACTCATGACCAGCGTAATTCCAGGCATCCCAGCCCTTTGGTACGATGATGTTGCCGAAGTCTGTTTGCGAGAATATCACTGTCGAGTATGCCCTGTACGCTCTTCCGAGATACGTCTGCCCCTCTCCGTCCACCGAGCCTTTCACGAACACAAAGGCGCTCGTATCATTTTCTTCGGTTCGCCCCTGGGCCGCTATAAAACCGGTTACATTCCCCGGAGCGAGATTAGCTGCTGTGGAATTTATCTTACAGTTCTGTCCATTGGAAGAAACGCAGTAACAAGTACTAGGTAATATTGTCATGTCCAAAACATCAAGTGAATGGAAGCATGGTCATTTGTTTCGATATTTTTGTTGTTTCAAGACACATCGGGGCATAAAAAGAAGGTCAAACCACGAACCGCGTATTGAGATTGACCGCCACCCCAAATGAAATCCACTGCACCCTCGATGTAGCACGACTCGAAATAGTGGCGGCCTTTCAAGTCGCCGAGCGTGTCCTGGAGGCTTCTAAATCTGCAGTTGTAGAAGGCTGCTTTATCTCCGGATAGCACGATAGCTGGTGCCACGGTGAAACTATGAGGACCCTTAATGCCAAGATCATGGGTGTTCTGCAGCACTCAGACGAAGATCTACCTTGTCATTAAGAGTCCAATTGGTGAGTTGGCTACGTTGGAAGAACTAAGTAATAACCAGATACTTTTACTCGACCTCGAAGGTTATACGAGAAGCAAGAAAATTATCAGCTTCCACCGTGAAGGTGGAAGAGACCCTGGAATTCCCACTATCATCCCACTGGATCACGGATGCTGCCTCGCCTTCTCCTTCAAGATAAATGAACTGCTTGTCTTTCGGAATGGTCAGCTTCTCCCTGCAAGGTTTACCGATTAATCGGCGCTCGTGATCGATACATCTCATCTTTACAGACCGTGGACTGAAACAAGACACTAGACACTGAGAGGACTCGACTTAATTACTTGTAGGAAGCGGGTTTAACATGTATTCTGACCCACTGCTTGTTCTTAGGGGTGACCCAGTCGATGGCAGCCTGGATGGTTGTGAAGTTCCCGGACCCGGCTTGATCAACCAATACTGACGATAGCACAGATGTGGATTTCTGGTGAAACCCTGGAGGGATCATGCGAGCATACGTTGCAGTATGAGCGAGGATAAGAAGAGACACTAGCATTGACCGGAAAATGGCCATGATGATGAGACAGACCAAACTGTAACTCTTAAGGCTTCAACAGCTGATAAAGACTAGTTTGATTTCAGTGTTCAAATGCAATCTTCCTAAGTGGTCAAAGTTTATAGCTTAAGAGTTAAGTTCATAATATGTCAAGTGTGACTGGCAGCAAATCTGCAACTTCCTTATAAGGCCCAAACCAAAACCACATCCTATCTGTATTTGTTTGAAGTACGAAATCCGCGAGGTGCAAATTTGAACGTGTGCTAACGGGGCTCGATGGCCGGCAACCTCCATAATACCCACGGTAGCTCGATTTTCGATTTTATTTTCAATAATATGATCGTCCGTCCCGTTTCAACACTTAGACTTGGTTTGATTGTACTTGCTGTTTTGGTGATATAAAGTTTTTTGGTAACAAAATATGGCTCCTGGTCCTTCCTTGGATTCTCATACTCTATTTGGGTCACCAAGGTTTACTAAGGTAAATGTTAGTAAAAACAATTGGATTTGGGTGCAATTTTTCCTTACTTTTCTGATGTTTTTGGCTTGAATTTTGTCGTTAACCTTTTCTTTTCGTTTTTAATCTTCTTTACTATTTTATTATTAAATTTTTTTATCAAAAAATTTCGAATGTGTAGAAAAATTAGAAGTGATGAAAATTTTAAAAAAAATTACCGAGATCGAATGGAGTCAAAGGAGAGTAGTAATAGCAGTAACTTAACCAATCCCGTTATGTAACGCTTGAGTTTTCGTGTTCAATCACGAACAATAAAACGAACTGAACAATTGGTGTTAACACTGGTTCCATCATTGTAATACCACCAAAGACCAGATATAATTGAAGAAGCGGGTACATTAATGCACATGCTCGAGAGCCCCGTCTAGCAATTTTGCTTGGAGTGTGACTCGAAAACATTGATCTCACCAAACCACCTGACAGTGAATTTCAAACCATTAAACCACAGTTCGTAATGATTTGGTAACATGAATCTAAATTAAAAAGAAAATGTTATTACATAGTTTGAAATATCCAAATTCTCATTAACATTTAAGAATTCCTTCGTTTCTTATAAAAATAACACCCAAAACATATTCAGGATGATTGTTTCCATTTGGGAATAATTATTAGCTGACATTTTCATCAATTTTCTTGATATACCCACCGAATTGAAATTCAAAATCAAAACAAATTCTTCCAATTCTGCTCCTATAACTAAAATAAAATCCTTCTAATAAAAAATTGCATATTGATGGCATATATTTATTTTTAATAATCTAATCTATTGTTTACAATAAGATTAAAGTCCCTCAAATTTTCTTACCATTTATTATAATACTTCTAATTTGATTAGTACAAATAATACGTTAATTATATAGATAAAATTACGTAGATTATTTTAATTTTTGAGCCAAATCATCATTTGATTTAAAAAATATTGAAATATGATGTTTGAGTAGTGTAAATATTGAATATATTTACACTATATAAATTTTAAGTTAAAAAAATAAAAATAGGTAGGACCCCGAATTTATATTAAAAATCAGCATAGGATAATTAGATAAAAATTTATTTATATTTAAAGTACTGTAATTATTATAAGATATTTGGTGTAAAAGTCATGACATGAATCTTATAAAAATGAGTTCCATGCTATATTAAAAAATAAGTTTTTTTAACTCTATTTTATATAAATAACTAAAGTTTAAACAAGTAATAAAAAAAGGAAATCCGATTTTGATTTTAAATTAAACCAGACGAAAACTAAAATTTGTCATTCGGTCTCGGACGACTCCGTTTCTCCATCGCTGCCGTTTGATCTCCTTGTGACGACCCGAGAGGCTCACCATAAGCCGAACCTCAACCTCTCCTCAAGCCCGAGAGGCTCGCTAGACCCGAGGCCCGAGTTCGAAGAGCTTCGTAGAGCTCGCCCCTGAGCCACGGTGGCCAAGATCTCATCGGACAGGTCAAACCCGACTATGCAAAGGTTGAAGATAGCTGGTCTGGTAGTAAGGAGAAGTCTAAGTGTCCTTTTTATCCGGTGTTCAGATTCCCCTATAATAATATGTACTTTTGAGTTTACCCTAAGCCTTTAAAAATTCGATGATAAACCTGGGTAAACATGGTAATTCAAAGTTCAATTAATTTGGTCCACCGAGAGTTAACAGCCGACAAAGGATAGTTAGAGAGGACTTCGGTGGAGAAAGAGAACTCGGTATAGTTGGTACCGCTATCGACCTGCAAGTAGCAATTAATGAACCAAATCGACTATGTTTTCCTAAAATGCATTCTCGGCTGAAACAACTCGAACTGCTTCACCAAAACAATCGACTGTTCGAGTTTTTTGAATGGATGACATCCTTATTTTGTCTCTTAGTAGTCAAACCCACTTGAAATTGAATTATCGGGTCATATAGATTTTTAAATATCAAGTGTGCTCAGTGGAGAAGAAGGAAAAAAGGTTCTTTCCTATATGTAATTCAAGCATATGATTGGTTGCCATTTACTTGACCAACTTTACATGTGCATGTTCTAAATATAAGAGAATTAGGTAACATCACATGTTAGTATAGATTTTTAAGGGATATGAAACCGATTTTTTATACACGACTAACAAATCTTATATGGTATCATAATATTTTTCAGTGTACTCGCCCGACAAAATGTTGAATTTGTGATCAATGAAGTCCGATATCAGAAAAATACGGAGATAATTAATAAAAAGAATGCTATGATTTAAGAGAATTGGGTATCGATACTTACTAACTTTGACTTTTAGGTGGATAAGGGATGCAATATCTTATAGGTCACCAATAGATTTCACATAAACCTAGCAAAATAAAGGAGAGATTATTGCATGAGTTCAGCTCACTGCGACATCCGTTAATTAAATTGATGAATATTTAACGTGTCATCATAAAGCGTCAGATCCCATTTTCCTATCCATTGATAATATATATATTTTTAATCATAATTTAAAGTACTTACTGATATGTCGAACATTTATTAGCTAAGATCACCACGTCATCTAAGAGCTCAGCTCGCTTAAGAATTTCTCAGAATGAAGAGAGTTTAAATGTTGGTTTTGGTAGTCCATGATGGTAATTCATTTTCTAGGCTGATTATGGATGGAAAGCTCAATCATTTGTTTAGGTGCATCTTATGTCCAAAATAATATTTCCAGTAGAAAATGTAATAAAAATATTTATAATAATTAATATTTACTATAAGGACATTACAGTGTTTTTACCTCTGATTTATCACCTAATTCTGATCATTTATTTTATAGTGTCATCACTCTTTAACACGTCTGATATTTTTCCATTATTTTCCCTATGATCCCCATTATTCCTTCCTTGTTAATTCCATGCCATTCAAACATGTTGGCAGTGAAATTCGCGGTCTTCCTCCACCTGTAACTAAGAGGTTATAGAGCTTTAATTAAATCGACCTATGCCCTAGAAAAGAATTCGCTGTGTCTTCAACAAGTCAATTGTGTTGGGGTTGTGCTCCGATCCAACCGTCTTGGTCGATGAATTTAGCGCGATCCAAGTACTTATCCATGTCATCGGAACTCAACTTCTTCATCCAACTTACTTGGCCGGATGTGTTAGACCCAGGCCCCGTGCACTGCGACTCGACAAAGGTGATCGATTTCCTATCACGTGAAGATCAAACGAAAGATATCAGAGAGGAGGAAGAACTAGAAGCAAAATGGTGGTTAAGAATAATTCTTGGATGTCTGGTCCTACTCTTGACCAGCGTAATTCCAGGCATCCCAGCCCTCTGGTGCGATGATGTTGCCGAGGTTGGTTTGCGAGAATATCACCGTCGAGTATACCCTGTACGCTCTCCCGAGATACGTCTGCCCGTCTCCGTCCACCGAGCCTTTCACGAACACAAAGGCGCTCGTATCATTTTCTGCATCTCGACCCTGGGCCGCTATAAAAACCGGTTGCTTTCCCCGGGCCGAGATTGCCTATTGTGGAATTTATCTTACAGTTCTGTCCATTGGAAGAAACGTGGTTATTGAGATTGATCGTGACGGTCCAGTAATACTGTCATGTTTAAAACAAGAAATGAATGAAATCATGGCCAATGGTTTTGATGTTTTTGCTGTTTTAAGATGCATGAGGGCAAAAAAAAGGGGCAAACCACGAACCACATTTTGAGATTGACCGCCACCCCAGATGAAATCCACGGCACACTCGACGTAGCATGACTCGAGGTAGTGATGGCCTTTCTGTGAAATTTCCACCCGGCCCACAAGAGATTGGGCCCATGTCCATCCCAAAAGCTCAAGCTGATAGGATGGTGGTACCCGTTCTCTTTACTACCACAAGGCGGCCTTCTCTACCGTCCTCGGGCTAACAACTGGCCTCGAGCCGGGTATTTTTCTTCCGGCCTCGGGCTAACAACTGGCCTCGAGCCGGGTATTTTTCTTCCGGTCTCGGGCTTACGGGTCACGAGCTCCACACTCGGAGCTGGCGTGGTGTGAGCCCACACGGTTGGCTCTGATACCATGTGAAATTTCCACCCGGCCCACAAGAGATTGGGCCCATGTCCATCCCAAAAGCTCAAGCTGATAGGATGGTGGTACCCGTTCTCTTATAAAGAGGGTTTCAATTCTTCAATTCTCCGATGTGGGATTTATATCTCAACACTTTCAAGTCGGCGAGCGTGTCCTGGAAGCTTCTAAATCTGCAGCTGTAGAAGGCTGCTTTATCTCCCTGTAGCAAGATAGCCAGTGCCACGACGAAACCCCGAGGACCCTTAGAGCCGAGATCATGGGTGTTCTGCAGCACTCAGACGAAGGTCTATCTTATCACTAAGGATTCAATCGATGACATGGCTACGTCCGAAGAACTAAGTGCGGACCAAACACTTTATCTCGACCTCGAAGGCTATACGAGATGCAAGAAAATTATCAGCTTCCACTGTGAAGGTGGACGAGTCCGTGGCACTCCTGCCTTGGTCCCACTGGATCACGGATGCTGCATCACCTTCTCCTTCGAGATAAATGAACTGCCTGTCTTTCGGAATGGTCAACTTTTCTCTGGAGATTTACCGATTAATCAACTGTCACGATCGATGTATCCTATCTTTACGAACCATGGACTGAAACAAGACACCGGATGGTGAGAGGACTCGACTTACTTGTAGGAACCGGGTTTAACATGTATTCGGACCCACTGCTTGTTATTAGAAGGGACCCAGTCGATGGCAGCCTGGATGGTTGTGAAGTTCCCAGACCCGGCATGATCAACCACGACCGAGGAAACCACGGATGTGGATTTCTGGTGAAACTCCAGAGGGATCATCCGAGCATACGCTGCAACATGAGCGAGGATGAGAAGAGACAGTAGCATTAACCGAAAAAAGGCCACAGTGAGACAGACAATACTGTAACCCTAAGGTTTCAACAGCTTAGAAAAGACTAGTTAAAGAGGGCTCTTTTGATTTCACTGCCAAACTTAAATCTTCCCGAGTGGTCAAGATCACAGCTGAGAGTTTAGTTCTTAATATGTCAAGTGTACAGGC
This sequence comes from Lagerstroemia speciosa, assembly GCA_037672795.1. Lineage (NCBI taxonomy): Eukaryota > Viridiplantae > Streptophyta > Magnoliopsida > Myrtales > Lythraceae > Lagerstroemia > Lagerstroemia speciosa. The sequence goes on from CM075310.1 coordinate 5,985,163, forward strand.
AGCAAATCATATCCTATTTGTATTTGTTTAAAGAATGAATTCCGCGATGTGAAAATCTGAACATGCTCTCTAATATCATGGTAACAAAAGAAATGGGCGACGGCATGCGCTAGCGGTGCTTAATGGCCAGAAACTCCCGTAATGCCCATAGCAGCTCGGTTTTCGATTTCGTTTTCAATAGTGCGATCATCTGTGTCATTCCGGCACTTGGGATTGGTTTGATAATGCTTGCTGTTTTTGCGACATAAAGTGTTTTGGTAACAAGAATATGGCTATTGGTCTCTAGAATCCTGTACCCTATTTGGGTCACCAAAGTATCACTAAGGAGCGTAAAGTCACCTAACACGAATTTTCTCTATTTATAAAAAAACTTAAAACCGAGATCTTATCTAAAAAAAAGATATGTGTTACCATCCTGACCAACCGATGTAATCAGTTATTACTCCAACTTTAAAGGTTATGAATGCAAAATTATTTTCATCTATGTCAATTGACACTTTTACCCTTATTCATATTTTAATTGTTTTCTCACCTCCTCTTAACACGTTTCTTCCCCATGCTCGTCTTCTTCTCCCCCTCTTTTAACTCTCATTCTCTAGAGTCCTGAATTCAATCACCAAAAGTAACCATCCATTTTTTTTTTCTCTACAACTTTCAACAGGAAAATCTGCGCATTCCGGTTCCAGTGAATTGCTTTACTGTGAAGTCACTCGATTGGTAAAGTAAAATACTGTCGAATTAGATTACGGAATTTCGTCTTCCCCCTTGTGTGAATGCTCCTTGTTGTACTCCGAAAAGAATGAATGGAAGACATTGTCACTCGGGGACAACTTCTACAAGTAGGTACAGGAGGAATTCAAAAGTATGCCTTGGTGATTGCCTCCTCTAGATCATGGAACTCCCAAGCATCGTCTGCAGAATATTGCCCTGAAAACAAAAGAGACAATAAGAAACTGCACCGAGCGAGGAAGGAGAGAATCATCATCGGTGTTCAGGTTTTGTAGCGCTTACAGGCCAGGGGACGGATGTAGAAAGTATATTCAAGGCGGATGAAGCTCAACGAAAGAGAAAAAGGACGAGCAAGAGGTGGCGAGATAAAATAATTTAACAAAAGAATACGTAAAATCAAGTGATAGTTATATAACATTTCAGAGATTTTCTAGAGGATACGAACGAGATAGAAAGAAACTCGGTCCCCTGAAAATTACTGTTCTATGTGATTCTCATTATGGCAGTAGTTCATGAAGGATAAGGTAAAATGGCACTGTCTGATGTAAGAGAAATGAGTCATTACCGATAGAGTCTCTTCGAAGAGCTGTTAAGTGTGCGCAGCTGAAAATTTTCAGAGAGATCAAGAGCAGCAAAATTGAGGAGATCAGTAGCAATCCACACAGAAGATAAAAGTGATTGGGTATGGAGTTTATTTCTCATGATCAATAACCTGCCAAGAGCTCTTCCGAAATCTGCACAGAGAGAGCGAATGTACGTTCCTTTCGAACATGTTACCCGGAATATCAAATTTTGTCTGCAAGAACATAAACCACAATAAGAAAAACTCAAACAAGCTAATACCATACATAGTGTCTTACAGCACCGATCAGATGAATGTTAACCGGTATTTTGATATTCTTGTAAAGCCTGTCAGCAATGGATCTTTTATCATCCATTGCAGAATCAGGAACCACAGAAAATGGAATTTTCTTCGTTCAAAAGATTTGTTTATGGAAAATGAACATGAGAAAAATGAGCTGTCCTTCAGAATAAGGATTGAAAAAGAGTTAAGTCTTTACTATAGATGTTCTCTTCCAATTCAAAATGCACATATTGGCTAATTGTAGACAGACCTGTCCTCCAAGCTACGTTCGATATCGAACTGGAATATTGAAATCCTCCTTGGTGAAAGTTCAATGCTTTCCCCTCTCCTTGCTTTTTCATACATCTTTTCACCACCAACCTATCAGAAGAGCAAAGAAATGCTACCAAAATCAATGCCTTTACATGAGCAAACTAAGTTTTTTTTGCTTCAGTCATCACAAGCTCCAGTTTTTATTTCACCACATACCTTGATGGCAGAAAACATTGGTGGGACTTGCCAGATTTCACCTGTAAAAGAGGCACTGGCTTTCTCGATCTCTTCATCTTTAATATGTTCCCACGGTTCACGTTGGATGACCTATGGAAGTTCAAAACAGATATAATTACAACCAGAGTAGAAGGTGAGAATCTATACGACATGGTGAATTTTGCATGGCAAAGACAGGAGTGCAAGAAAGTCAAGCTCCTCTTGAGATGCTTGGACACTTGAATCCAAACTGATTTTTCAATTTCAATCAGAGACTGAGCTGTGATGGAGCATAACAGGTATCATCATGAGAGGAGTCTGAGCAGAAACCTGGCTAATAAGCTGAGCTTCAGCCAAGTTTCAAGCTCAAGCCTGACAACAGACTCATCTTGGATCGGCTCAACTACTTTCCCCGAAGAAGAATCAAATGTCAAACAAATGGACTAACAGGAAAGCCAACTATAATAGCCATTCATATAGATGGAACATACAGGTGAATCAGCGTCCCAAGTTGATGTGGCCTCCCCTAAGCGAAAAACACCACTATAGCCCTTGACCATGCCTTGATATCTGTGGGAAAAAACACCCAAACAAAAGATATGAGAACCTTTTCTGAGCCCAAAACAAAGAGATTGTTACTGAAACAATAATATCATGAGATGTGCTTGAGTTCTACCTGTCCACTACTTTCGTAGCTTTACCAACACATACGATTAACAAGCCAGTCGCCATGGGATCGAGGGTTCCAGCATGTCCAACCTGCAACAGGGGAAGACTAATAATTAAGGGGAAAAAAATCGAGAACAGTATCTTACAGATGATCTGCTTCACAAGTGCAGGGAGTACCTTTTTCACTTTGACCAGGCGCCGAAGCTTTCCACAGACTGTAAACGAGGTCCATCCTGCATTGCAAGATACAGTTAATCTCACCTTAACTTCGAGAGCACGGATGAGAGAAGTTCTCGTCGATTTTTATCTTTAGACAGATAAGTTGCGATAACCAATCTATAATCTGCAACAATGTAGAGGATCTCACATGCGATACCCCAAAATTAAGGAACCTTTACTGCAGATGTTGAGCATGTGATGGATTATCCCTTAATGAAATTGAATACCCTAGTTACAAATGCTAGGAGCGACTGGAAGATAGCTCTGCCATGGTATGATTCTCTACCGCTGTAAATCAGCTAAGCTATTTATGATACTATGCAATTTGTGCAACCTGATGGTGAGATCATTAGTGAAAGGACCAACGAGAATTGACCAAAATCACTAGATTTTATTGCCAGAAGAATAAGGGATTGTTTTCAACTGCTTAGGAAACTCCCTTGATGGAAAAATAAAACTGTTGCTAGGCAATGAATCATTGGTATGACTTCATCACAAGCCCAAATTGAAGACAAAATTAAAAAAACGACCCATCTGTGACCTATAGCAGCGTAAATATCATCAGCAGATTCATTTTCAGCACAAGCAATGGATCAGCAAAGTGGTAACTTGTGATTCTCGCCTACATAATATTCTTAGGGATCCTAGCCCTCGTGTGACCATATTGAATGTTTCTATACATAAAATATCTTCCATTCCGTTGTACCAAACATAAATCCACTTTTACGAGTGGACTAGGATCCCTGGGACTATATCCTAATGTTGATTCGATTCGAATCAAAGTTGCCCTCACGGATTACCAGAGTGAGCTCACCTTTGGGCTTGTTCACCAAAACCACAGTCCCATGAGGGCCATCCCATCTCGGAGGAAGCTCAGTGCTCCGAGTCAAGACATAAGGCTCCCCTTCCACGTTCTCACTGGGGACTTTCTTCAAACACTTGAAGAACTCCTCCACCTTCTTCTCCACCACTTCCCTCTTCTCCCCTTTCTCCACTCCCTTCTCCCCATCCCCCTCCTCCTCCTCAAAGAACACCAATCCTTTATCATTCCGTACAGCCTTGGCCTCTCCCTTATTTGCGTCCTTCTTCACACTTGCACTCGTCCTCAAACCTGAACCCGACTGCCCGGGCTCGAGGAAGGCCTTGTCCAGGCAATGGTCGGGGAAGTACTTCTTCTCCAACTGGTAGACCATCTTGTAGTGCTTGTCCTTCTCCCACGGATACGCAAACGTGTCGTAGAAGTACAACTCCTCCTCCCTCTTGTGCAGCCGGTTGAACTCTACGACCTCGGGCTTTAACTCGACAAACCCCTCGTCCCTGTCTCTCCTCCTGTCGTCTTCCGAATCAGAGCCGTACATCCGCTTCATCCTCTTGCTGTAGTACTTCCTCTTAGACTTGTCCATCCCCGAGCTCTGAGACTGCTTCCCGGGTCGTTCCGAGGACAGCTTCCTGTCGACCCAGTCATCGAAGCCGAGCTCAACGTCGGGCTTTTCCGGCTCGGGCGAGTCGGGGGCGGAGGCCAGCCGGCTGGGTCGAGATCGAGCCGGGCGGGCGGGCGGCGGCTGAGAAGGGTGACTGACGATCATGTCGTATTGGAGAGGGTAAGGGGTGGAGGTAGTGGAGAGGAGCTTAACTGAAAGAGGGGAAGTGGGACAGAGCATTGGGCGTAGGAATCGGAGGGATTTGTGGGTTAGAGAAAGAGATTTCACTGCGACCGCCATTGATGAAACTAGAAACCGTTCTGTGTCAGTTCTGTGGGTCAAAAAGAGTTCTTTCTTTCATCAATACAACAACAACACAAAAAGGTGGACGCGTTGAAGGATTTTCATCATCTTCTACTCTTCCTTCTTCCAATGCTCTGCTAAAGGCTTCGAGACTGTCGTCACACTAGACACTGTGACCTCTCCTCATCTCTGTTCCACGAGAAACTCTTTGGTGCAGCCGTTTACATGGTACCACTGTCCAACAAAATGCAGACATGTGTCTTGTGTACGCATGACAGAAATGTACTGAATAGTTGTATCACATGGTACAACCGATGCACCAAAGACTTCCTCGTCCCGGAGACCTACCCTGCTGTAATGCTGGGTTAGATACGGGCGAAGTGGTGGGTTCGAGGAATTCCATTCTTGGACTGGGTTGGAAGCGAGACAGCGATCGTTGAATTTCGGCAGCCCATGAGACTCGCAGCCCAGTGGGTTTGTGATTTGCCTGAGTGGATTGCTTCATTAATGGACCATCTTTTAGGCTCGTTTCACACTTCAACAAAGCAAGCCATCGTCAGCGAAAGAGGTTTGCTAGAGTTGGCAGTGTGCTGCCACTTTCAATTCGATATCGATCTGAAATACTGATATTCAGAAGTTCAATAGGTCCTGACTAATCCAATTCGAGAAAAAAGAGTCCACTAGGTGAATTCTCCTTTTTAATTTGAGATCAAAATACCTTATTATTCTTTTGCTTATGTTATCTCCTTCTGTGCAACTACGCTACCACGTTGCATCGCAGACAAGATATTTCAAGCTAATAAAAACTCGGTAACAACCCCTTATCATTGTCGGGTGATAGCATGGTTGTATGGTAGGAAATAGTTTTCAAGGCACTCATCAAGTGACAATGATGCGAGGCTTATTATAAAACACGTACGAAAAAGCGGGAACCTCTCCACTGTGTCATGTACGAGAAAGTACCTTATGAACCGGTGTAGTCAGGTGATCGTAATTATATAATAATATCAATTAATAAAATTCAGGTATTATTGAGAAATGAGACTTAATATAATCGATATTGATCTCAACCCGCGACAAAAAAAGTCTTGGGTTTTATTCTCACATATGTGACTGTCATGCCCCTTTATTCCTTATTCCTTCGAAACCTATGTGTGTCACTGTATACCAAAAAATTCAGCCATTATTAGGGTGGCTTTTGAATTTTTTTCATTTTAAAATTCATAAAAATAAATTAATTTTTATTAATTAGTTATATCATATAAATCCTGTCATATAATATTAATGTAAAATAATATACCTTTTCATCCTGTACTCTCTCCTTTACTGTCCTTTATCCTGAGCGGTACAATTGCTTTTTATAACCAGAAAATGATTAATATAATCCAGATTTCCTTTTTTATTAATATAAGTGTAAATGACACTTTTTTTTTGTCGCCAGCCACGGTATCCAAGCAGACCCCACCAGCGGTGAGATGGCATCTTTCAGCCAACCATACTTGACTAATCCGTTGGTCGCCCCGGGTCGCACGCCTGGCAATGGCTGGTGAGGCTCCCAAGGGGGGTGTCTGCGTACGTGAGGTCTCGAACTCGAGACCTCCTTAAGCGGCACCGAGCTGCTTACCACTCGGCCCAACCCCCCTTGGTGTAAATGACACTTTTGATCATTAATATTTTACACTTATATTATTTTCATTCAAAATATTTATTTTTTTCATTCGTATCTTCAGCATTTTTAAAATTGTTACTACTTTGATCCTACCATTAGTTTTTCTTTTCAAAATAACTTTTTTCGTCCAAAAATTATTTTTAACATAAATTTTTTACGAAATTTTAAATTTTAAAAATCAAACAAACAGTAAAGAGCATGGTGGACCGCCACTGATTAAGAGAGTGTTAGCTATTAACAAGTGTCTCCTCCAAAATTAGAACTCATTCTTACTCAAAATGAGTAACCATTTTACAGTTGTGACAATCACTGATTAATTCTCAATCAGGAATGAGTCCTAATGCTGGAGAGGATGCTGTCATCGATAACGCCCTAGCTATATTTTTTGAAAATATTTTGTTAAAAAATAATTTTTACATGGAATATGACTTTTTGGATTTAAAAAGTAATGATATGACCAAAGTGATAAAAATTCAAAAAATTGATGATGTGAATGATAAAAAATAAAGTTTTAGACAAAAATAGTAAAAATGTAAAAGATTGAGGACTAAAAGTATATTTCTTTTCTTAATGTAATTTCATGCAATTGGAGATATTGTCCCAAAATTTTATTTTAAACTACTAATAAGATCAGGTACTAAATTGAATTAGATTTTTTTTTGCTTTTAAATTTTGCCATTAACACAATTGCATTATGTCTCATGACCAGCTAGTATTTTTTTTACATTTTTGCCATCAATGCTCGCCAGGTTTATTCTCTGGGTTAAAATCAGCGTGCCATCTTCACGTGCATAGTAGCAAGTCACAATGGATTCTTTCAATTTTTTTTGGATTTTGACTGATTAATATTTGAACATGTTCATGTGAGAGATAAAGCTCTCATAAAATATCAGAATTGATTGATTGAGATAATAAGACGTCTCTTCCTTTAAAATAAGTTCTCGAAATCGAGTCCTATAAACGGAGATTATTCACCTTGAGAGAACTCTACTCTCCAGAGGGTGGGTCCACTTGGCTCAAATTGAATTAATTAGGACTCACTAGACTTCTGAATGCCAGTGGTACAGACTGAAAAGATTGCTCTCGTAACATGGATGTCCCACATCCACGATATTCAAAGATAAGACAAGGTCGATTCGACGATCTCAGGTGATCTTGATTAGATAATTTTATTTTTCTCTTTTTTTTTTTTTGAAACTTTAATGCTGCCTAGTAATGGATCTACGAGGATAAGAATTCTTAACTAGCAAGATAAGTCGCAGGTCAACACGCTGAATTATTATGTTTTATTAGGAACCGAATGGCAGGACAGATATAGGGACGAATTTACGAGTTCATTTAAGAGGGCTGAAACTAAAAGGAAAAAAAAATTTAATAAACGAGTAAAAAGAATATTTAAAAATGATAAATATAAGATAATATAATAAAAATTAATTATATTTATATAATATTTTACTTATTTTTTGGAGTTAAGAAGTTAATTATTAACTCTTAAACTTTCACGTTGTTATTTTTTTCTTTCTCAATCTTTACTTTTTGAATTCGTACCACTTTAATTATATCATTACTTTTTTCACGTGAAAAAAGTATTTTTCATGGGAAAATAAGTTTTTTAATATAAATTTTAAAAAAAGGGAAAATCAAATGGGAAGTAAGGTGTATGGTGGGCCATCCCTAATTAATAAAATGTTGACTGATAGTAATGTAAAATTAGGACTCATTTTTTTCTTCAGAATGAGTCGTGATTTTATAGTGATAATAGTCATAAATCAATTTTCAATTAAAAAATGAATCCCAAATTTGAAGTGGAGTGTGGTTAATGACGATGCTCAATGATAACTTTTTTTTCGTTATTTTCTTTGTTTTTTTTTAAATATACTTGTTAAAAAATTTTGGATAGAATATGTTTTTTGATAAAAAGAGAAAATGTAAGATCAAAGTGATAAAAATTCAAATAGTTGAGAATATAAACGATGAAAATAAAAATTTTAAACAAAAGTGACAAAAGTGCAAAATGTAGCTGACCCAAACCTTGTTCTTTTTTGGGCCCCTGAATCCCATTGCAATGTGAGAGTTGGAAGTACAATTATACCCCTTCTGATCGAGGATAAGCGTGCAACCGCGAGGGTATATGGGGAAATTCAAGTTGGAGAAATGAGGCTTCGCCTGTTTGCACAAGGTTTCGTTCAGCTCGGGACAGCGAAACAGAGGAAACTGCCACCGTCCTGTGTTCATAAACTGCCACCGCTTCACTTCCTCTCTCCGTGCCCCACAGCGGTTGTACGGTCCGACAGGCCCACCCGTGGTCCCCAGAAATGTCTGCCGTCTGATCCGAGCCATCCAGAGGTTTCCACATCTAACGGCTAGCTAAGGCTCTTGAAAGATCCCCCCCCCCCCCCCCCCCCCCCCGGATTTTTCTTTTTCCAATTTTTCCTTTCTTTTTCGGTACCCAGAAAATAAATACCAGCTAAATGGTATGAAAAATGTGAAAATTCAGTAAAATAGTTTCTGTTAAATGGATAGAAAATCCAAGCTGTATTCGGTTCAGGTTGAGTAACGATTACACGTATTTATTAAATTTCTGAATATTTAATAATACACATAAATATAACATATAAGTAATCAAATAAAAAAAAACAAAATTGGTATTCTTTTACCTATTTTTATCCACTAATGGCATGTTGTGTGAAAGGAATTTTTAGGCACAAAATGCCTATGTACGTGAAATTCTTAAATAATATAATATGACATAAAAAAATCAATTAAATTCGAATAAATAGATAAATTATTATTAATTTCCTGGCAAATATAGTAATTATTATTAATTAATAATTTTATTTCTAGCAAAAACGTGGAGAGGGGAAAAAGATTATAATAATTAAACATATAAAATATATCCTAAAAATAAATTTCTCCGTACCATCTAAGGACTTGAGCCCACCTCGTACCCTTGGTCAGTCGACTTACCTGGCCAGTAACTCGCCGCATGCCAGCTTAACCTAGCCCCGGCCACGGTTCAGGAACCGGGCGGTTCCGGTTCCGCGGCCCCCTGGAACCAGCCCTGAACCTTCCTTTGGACGGTTCAGGGGCGGTTCGGAACCGAACGGTTCCGGTTCCGAACCTGCAGCCTGGAACTGGTGGTTCGGACCCCTGCGAGCTGGGGGTTAAGCAAATTTTTTTTTATTTCTCTACAGTTCCGGACCGGTTCAAGTTTCGATTTGGAACCAACAGTTTCGGTTTCTAAGGCAGCTGGAACCGGCCCTGGACCTTAGCCCTCACGGTTCGAGGGCGGTTCCGGGCCGGTTTTGAACCGGCCAGTTCCGGGCCCAAACCGGCCCGTGGCCAGCACTACCCTCTCCCTTGGTCCATGTCCGGGTAGTCGGATTTCGACATGAAATTTTAAAAAAAATCAAAAATATCATAATTAGAATATAACGTGCATTTACATAGTTAAATAAGGTTTAAATAATAATTAAAAAAAAAAGTTTTCGTGACGTTAATTTTAAAATATATAAGTATAAAAGGATAAAAACGGACCGGATGGGTCATGCCAAGGTAGGACCGAGAACACATCGACTAAGTCTAACCTGGCTCGTGCACGGATTGGATCATGACACAGTCCGAGCTGAGTCGGACAAAAACTGCCAATCATAACCTCAACAGAATCAAGTTGGTAACATCCTTATTCTGTTTCCTTAAAATTGTTTTAGTTACCTGTATTTTCCTTTTTCTAGAGATAAATATCTGTAATTTATTTTTCTTTTTTGCAGGATTACCTAATTAATAGGGGGAAAAAACCGGGAATTTAGCCATTTTTGGGATGTACGAATTGATGAGCACTCTGTATCCTCCTCTGTCTCTGTAAACGAAATTTCCGAACGCAGAGAGAGAGAGTGTGTGTGTGTGGTGAGAGACAACAGAAGAAAACCACCAGAAGGGCGCGACGATTGACGTTACCGAGTTCTTCATTCCCAACTCAGCACCTTGGAGCCACTGTTAACAGAGAGATATATAACCCCGAAAGCTCGCTGCTCTGTATAATCTCCCTCCCCACTGCCAGCCTGCAAGCCCAGAACAGAGTTTCGTTTCCCGATTCCCCCCTTCTGGGTTTTGAGGATCCGTAGCGACGGCGGTCTGTTTGATCGAGGGCGACGGGGAAGGAGGAACCTTTTTGGAGGCGGGCGGAGGAGGGGGAGGAGGAGGAGGAGTTCGAGAAGGCCCGGATTGAAGCAACATTTTTGCTTGTTTCAGTCCGATCATTTGGGTCCCCTTCGTCGCTGTCGTCACCATGTCTGATGGTTCTTACAGCAATTCCAAGAAGTGTGATGATCTCTGCGATGAAATCTGTGGCGAGGTAATCTCATCTTCGAATTCATGTCCTTTTTCATTGGAATTCCTTGCCACCCTCTATCCGGGTCATATTCGGTACTCTCTGCGCCCAATTCAATTGTCTTGGAACCCTAGGACAGTCGTGTGATGGTTTATGGTCTGTAATTCTGCAATGTTGTTGTGTACAATTGATTTCGGGAATCTTAAAGATGTCGAATGGATGGGTTTCCAATGAATATGTCGTGTGGGTTTACATATAGAAGATGAGTAGCCTGAGAAGCTGATTTGAATGGTCATTCAGGGGAACTGACGCTTACCCTTTGCCACTTGCGCCACAATGATTTTGAGATTGAAGTTCATCGTTTGCTCAGCAAAGTCTGCTCTATGTTTGAACAGGCAACTCGGGCTTCTCTGAACATGTCTCGGTTCCGGTGCTTCCTTCGAGGACTTGAGCTGAGGACGTGTTTTGTCGTCTTCGTCTTCCTTCCTCTCTTCTTCTTTGGCGTCTACTTGTACGGACCGAAGGTCTCCTCCTTCCTGAGACCAATCTGGGAGTCCCCTCCAAAGCCCTTCCACATAATCCCTCACTACTACCATGAGAACCTGTCCATGGAGACCCAGTGCAAGCTCCATGGTTGGAAAATCCGCGAGTTTCCTAGACGGGTCTTTGATGCCGTCTTGTTCAACAACGAGGTTGATATCCTCACCATCCGCTGGAACGAGCTCTACCCTTATGTGTCCCAGTTTGTCCTCCTTGAATCGAACTCGACATTCACAGGTATTCCCAAGAGGCTCCTCTTTGCTGCGAACAGGGACAGGTTCAAGTTTGTGGAGCCCCGTCTCACTTACGGGATGATTGGTGGCCGGTTCAAGAAGGGAGAGAACCCTTTCGTGGAAGAGGCTTACCAGAGAGTTGCACTAGACCAGCTTCTTAAAATTGCGGGTATCGAAGATGACGATCTGTTGATCATGTCTGATGTTGATGAGATCCCTAGTGCCCACACGATCAATCTCCTCCGTTGGTGCGATGATATCCCCCCGATTCTCCACCTGCAGCTGAGAAACTATATGTACTCCTTTGAGTTCTACAAGGATAGCAAGAGCTGGAGGGCTTCCGTCCATCAATATCAGATGGGAAAAACTCGATATGCCCATTACCGGCACGCCGATGTCTTGCTAGCAGACTCGGGCTGGCATTGTAGCTTCTGCTTCCGTCACATCAGCCAGTTCGTGTTCAAGATGAAAGCTTACAGCCACTACGATCGGGTCCGGTTCTCCCATTACTTGGACCCGAGGAGGATTCAGGACCTGATCTGCCGAGGTGCTAATCTATTTGACATGCTCCCCGAGGAGCACACTTTTAAGGAGATGATCGGGAAGATGGGGCCGATCCCTCACTCTTACTCCGCTGTCCATCTCCCCTCGTATCTCTTGAATCACGCGGATGAGTACCGGTTCTTATTGCCCGGGAACTGCAGGAGGGATGGTGATTGAGGTACTTGTTTTTAGAGATGCGGATAGAGGTAGACATCGGCGTTAGGTGTTAACATTGCCAGTAAGATCTTCTGGTATAATGCACTGATCTTCGAGAATAAGGGGGGCGGGATATTGGTTTCGGCGAGTGGAGAGATCTTAACTTGAAACTTCTTGTTGGTATATTCTTCTCAGCCCGCTTCTGCTTTGTGACATTTCCAAGCCAGCAGCCTTTTCTCTGCTGTGCTGTGGAATTTTTGCTGGGGAGATTCTAGGTTTAAAATTTGTACCAACAGAGATTCAACAGAGATTCATTTATATGTTTTTATATTCTTTCTTGTGTGTATATTGCTCAATATATGGGACTGTTCCCCCCCGGTTCTTCATCCCGTTCTCTAGCCATGAGACATAGACATGATTCTTAGGCAGTCAATCGCCTGTCTGTTCGATTTAATGTTAATGGCTGTGCTTATAGTCATTGAACCAATCGGCATTGATCGGTGCCCTCTAACATCGCTTTAGTTTCGAAGATCTCGACTTCTTGGTCAAAAAGGAAACCTCTACTCGATTATTTTGCATCGAATGAGTTGATCATTTGCCCACTCGCGTTGTCTTAGCTGTTGCAAACAATGTCTGCAGATGTCAGTACTTGCGGATACAAACACTGCAGATGTTTCTTGCCGGTTGGATTTGTCACAGCATCAATGCCGACATGTTAAGATGGAATGCTGGGTACATGGGGAAGCTTCTCTTGATGCCTTGCTACGCCATTGTCGGGTTCAGTTACCCGAATCTCGTGCCGAGTCTTCTGGGGCCTTTTTCTTCTGATTCATCTTCTATGTTATACATGGGAGAGGAGCTTTAGTGGTGATACTATTGAATTTGAGTCAATGAAGATCCATTTCTGATTCTGGCATGAACTTGTCCGGTCACCTCAGACAGGAGCCGGTAGCCGGCGGCACAGAGATTTCTGTCAAACGGGACAGGAGGAAACATGGTACGGTGCAACGTGTCCGCCGACGTGGTTGCCTGACGACCTCATCCAGCCACCGGCAACCTTTCTCTAAAAGAGACCAGTTGATGCGGATCGAGGGACTGGTTGGTTACCGTATGATCCAACCGTCCCCGGACGGAGGATCTTCGTCAATTAAAACACGTGGACTGCTGCTCCCCCATATCTACTGTGAAATACGGAAAACAGAGTCTAGACAGATGTAACTCAGATAAAAAACATCATGCTCGTGACTAGTTATACGGTCTAAAAATAGAAGAGAGCTTGTTTTATGATAACTTATTTCGCTCACTCGACTATGTAAAAAAATACGTGAACCGAGCTCAATTGCTTAAGGGCAGTACAGGGCACATGCCACATCGAACATGTGAGAGCGATTTTTAAGAAATAAATCATCAGGCAACCAATAAATTGAAACTAAGAACATAAGAGAATCGAGATATCGCCCCTATAAGTATAAGTTTTCAGATAGATGTAAACTCCACTTCTTATTATTTTAGAATTTAATTGGATCATAACAGTTGATTTATTTGATGATACCGGTCAATTAGATGATAGCACGTGGTTAAATTACACCATGACTTATCATAGTAGACAGATTAAGTTGTCACTCCTTCCCTTCTAATTTGTCCACTCCATTAGCCTTTTTCAACTGTTAATTTTTATTGCTGGCCAACGACAAATAAACTCTTAATTTTTATTATTGTTCTTTACATGCGTATAACTTATGTGAAAATCTACGAGTTCGGAGGTTCAAATCTCCCTTGAGCACGTAATATTTTGTGAGGTTACTAAGCTCCCTTTTCTCAAATGGTAATTTTTCTTTTTAGATAAATTTACGAACCCCGTTATTATCCCTTGTGATTTTATTTAATTTCTGGGAGGAATTCTTGCTATTATTATGAGGAAGGCAATGCAAATATTATTCAATTCTTCTTATTCAATTATTTATCTGATATAAGACATCTGATCTTTAACACCTACCCTCAAATGGTAACGTGATGATTCAAATTAACTATATTATTTTTAAATTTCAATCTATCGATAGGACAAATACAGTCGTATTAATTCCGCGCATAGCACGGGATCAACTTCACAAGAATCACGGCATGATGAATTAGTCTGAGTCGTTACAGCTTCATAATGGAGAGCTTGAACGGATGGAGCTGGACGGCTGCGTAACTCAAAGGTTAAACTTGCTGAAGGTGCAAGCAGTGGAAGTTGAATCTATCCAATGGTCTTTCCGATCAGGCCCACGAGGGGGCAGCCCCGCTGGTTGGGCTTCGAGAAGTCCTCCCAGACCTCCTGAGTCGAATCCCAGAGGGCACATTATTGATGAGTGTTTCCTCGTGGGTGGGTGAGGACTTATCCGGTACACATGGTTTGTGGAATATTGAGTGTGCCTAAGGAGGAGATGTCACACCATTAGTCGGGCCCAAATACCTCGAATATTTTAAAAAAAAAGATTGATGGTTCAGAACGTTCATTGCAGGGGAGGTTGCATCGGTTGTGACTGTCTAGGGGCAAGGCTCAGTAAGTGGTGTCCCTCACCGGGTAAAGGAAAAAAAAAAAAAACCTGAAACCGAAGCTGCATCCAGGATGACCGCAGTTCATCGTATTGTTTGTAGTGGTAAGTATTCCTGCCCGTCTGAATCAGGCAACCGGGAATCGATTTCAATGTGGTAAGCACAAAAATATGAACAACGTATGGCAGGATTTGCTGAATCACCACTACCACTACCTTCCTTTTCTTATTTAAAAAACCCATCTGGAACATGAAAAGGAGTCAGTATGTTCAAATCTCAGACACCTGCCTTTCATTTGTTAGTTCCTCCAAATTTCGGAGCATACGAGTATTCTTACATTGAGACAGAAAACAGAGTCGAGGAGGCGTTTGGACGATGAACATTTAAAACTTTACATTGACAACACATCACATCAGCCCTCCGACTCCACTGCTCTTCAAGCTTCCCAACAACCACTTCTCTTTGTCAGTGACAAAACTGAGTTAACCTACACCTTACCCTAAAAGAACAGAAAGTTTTCCTCGATGGTCTCGAGAATTCGTGTTGCTGCTTGATAGGATCCTTACCCGATCAGTGGGATGGGCGGATCAGTAGCACCGGCTGAAGCAGAAGAAGAAGCCACTAGGCTGCTGCTGGTCCACCATCGTCTGGGTTGTTGGGATCTGGTTGGAGCTGTCCTTTGAAGGCATGAGAGCACTGGTCCCGGGAGATTCCGGCGGAAAAACTGTGTTCTCTGTAGGGAAGATCCGAGGAGGGATCATGGGTTCCGGAGGAGAGATCGTCGAGAGGTAGTGGAGCAGCATGTGGATTATCCCAGTGAAGTTAGGCCGCTCGTTCGGGTCCTCCTTCCAGCACGAGGTCACGATCGATGTGAGGTCCTCAGGGAGATTCTCGACACTTGGCCTGAAACTCTGTGATAGTGAAGCAGCTTAGTGACCGAATTAAAGGTGCCTTAGAGTATATATTATCAATAAACAATCCTCCTTTTCCATAAAAACCATTAAACAGAGAAACTCGCAATTGTAATAATAATAGTACCACTCGGAACATAACCGAGAACAGAAGTACCTTAAAGGCGGCAGCATAGGCGGCCTGAAGGTTCGACATGCCTTCAAAAGGCAGCTTATTGTGGATGAGCTCCCACAAGACGATCGCAAAGCTGTATGCGTCCACCTTGTGATTGTAATGCTTCTTCTCCCCATGCCTCAGCGTAACAGTACTGTACAGCTGCAGAAGAACTGATGAGTTTACTAAACCCCAAGGACAGCATCGTCAAGATATTTAGGACTCACTTCTGGTGCCATCCAACGATATGTTCCTGTTTCAGCGGTCATCATTTCTGTCAAGGACTCTTCTCTGGCTAACCCGAAATCGGCCAGTTTCACTGTCTTGTGGTCTGCGGTCAAGAGAAGGTTCTCTGGAAAAAAAGGCAAGCTTCTGGGTGAAATCTATTAAGTATACGCTGCAAATGCAGCATTCATCTTTTAATCAGTGAAAAACTGAAAACTGCAAATAAAAAAAGCAACAAAAGAAATAAACATTTCAAACTACAAAAAAAAAAAAAGAGCAGCTTTCTGTCCTAAATATTAGCAATACAACCTTATTCGAGTGTCTTGCCAAATATGTATAATATAATTTCGAGAGAGAAAATTCCATGTCTCATCCAACAAAAACATCATATGAACTACAAAGCTTAATCTTTCCCCTAGAAGGAGAAGGTACTAGAAGCCTTTTCCACTACTGTGTGAAGTGAAGCGCAGACTTTTGAGCAACATGTTCGGTACTAAAAGATTGACTATACGAACAGATGATCCAGCAGTTATCAAAACAGCTAAATTTAGGAGCTTGAAAGGCATATCTACTTGAGCTTGCTTTACAGTACAACAAGAGGTGAAAAGGAGACATCATCCATAATAGATTACCAGGCTTCAAGTCCCGGTGAATGATCCCATGAGAGTGTAGACACTCCATAGCACGTGCAATATCAAGCGCGAAACCAACAGCCACCCTCATGTCCAGGCATTGAGGCCGCATACTCAGCAAATATTTACGCAATGTGCCCCCTAGCAGGAGTTCAGTCACGATCACCATTACTGGCTCCTTGCAAGCTCCGACAAACTGGTAAGAATGGAGAGCTTCTGTTACATATGCTGGAGCATGTGTACAGTCTACATCTACGACTAAGAGGATAATCCACAAGAGATCCGAGATCAGCTACCAACTAAATCATCACTTGTGAGACATACATATATATATATGGTCAGTCTTTCCCGATAATCATCCTACCCTTTCCTGAGTCTAAAGTTCCTGGTACCTCCTCAGTTCTGGGGAGACATCCGGGGTAAATTTCCAGAATTCTGACAACATTCTCATACAAGCCCTTAATTTATCCATCTAACATGTTTTCCTAAGATAGTTTTACATGCAAACAAGGAAATCCTAGTCTGTCTCCTGCATATCACTGCATCTTTCTGCATGACTCTGTAAATATAGTCAGTGGGGTTGCTCGTAACAGGTCAAGAGAGCAACCTTAACCAAATTCTTGTGTTGGACTCTCGAGAGCATTGCAACCTCCCTTGCAAACCTTGCTTCTTTCCTGGCAATTTCCTCTGGGGTCTCTCCCCTCTGAACAACCTTGACAGCGACATTCTGGTTCCTGTACCTGAAAATCCACAAAAATCAATATGCATGAACCTTCCAAAAGGCAATCCTCAAGGAATGAGACCCTTCTAGCTAAAATTGGGGAAAACAAACTTCAAGAACTGAGACCCTTTCACCTCATCTCAGGTGAACATGAAGAAAAGCTCGTAACTTACTTGCCCTCATAAACTTTAGCATGGGCACCTTCACCAATCTTAGGCCCGACAAAGAGGTGCTTAGGATCAATCAGCCACTTTGCATCCAAATTGAACTCTCCCCCCGCGTAAAGCCCATTTTCCGACCCCATTTTCTCTCCAAAATTTCAGTCTCCTCAGCAACTGGATCAGCTCGAGAGCTAATAAATCAGCCCTCTCCGCGTTATTCGCCCAAAGCACAGCAGAGACCTCAGTCAATCTCACAAGCTGAGGACTTGTACGTGGACTCGGTACGAAACTGCAGAATGACCCAACAGCAAGAAGCTATCATTCACACGATTGACAATAATTGGAAGAAACGGAGAAACTTTCTATAAAAAGACCCACACCCCAGAAAACACGGCTTGGCAGATGGGGACAATCAATCTATATCTTAATGGTTTTCATCCCCCTATTTGCAAGGCCGAAAGAATAAAGCCCACATGCTCCTCTCATTTTCCTTCCCCCAGAGACAGAATGGCAACCTATACAATAGTGAAATACCGTGCGAGAAAAAGGCAGACAAATCAAGAACAATGCACGAGGCTTATCACAGAAGAGATTGGAGGAACAGGGAGATCTCCCTAACCGAAGCGGATGGGCATCGAAATGGAGAAAAAAAGAGAGAGGAAGGGGGGAGAGAGAGAGAGAGAGAGAGAGAGAGAATGTGGCAGCGTTGGGCAGAGGAAGGAAGAGAAGAATTTGTCTGGATTAATAAACAAATAGACTCCGCGTATGGGTACACGGAGTCCAAAGTTGAAAATGTTGCAGATAAAGTCAAGGAAGGAAGAGAGCTGTAAATTCAGTGCAACGATCTACCCTGTTTGATTCAAAGGAAAAACAGTGGAAGTTTGACCATTGGACAACCAAACTATGAGAATTGAGAGAGAGAGAGAGAGAGAGAGAGAGAGGGAGAGACACCCAGAGAGATTAATTTACAGCGGGAGGAAGATGGGAGAAAGCACGAGAGGGAAGAGCAAGAGGGCGCCATGGCAATGGCACATGGAGGACACTGAAGATCTGCTTCGAACATGAAGCCGACACCGAACAGATCCGGTTGCCCTGTCGGGGAAATAATAATTCTTTAGAACATAAACGAGATTTATTAGTATAAGTGGTACAGGGGCGATTTATACAGGAAGAAAATTCAGTGGCCCAGTTTTTTTTTTTTTAATTTGAATTAACGACGGTGAATAGTTAAATTAAATTAGTGAATAATGGAGCGATTAAACTGTAAAAAGCTTCTTAAATCGGGATAAATAAGGTGGGCAGCATGGTATAACTCGTTCAAAGTCAGATCGCCATATTAATGAGAGAGAATCTAGTAAATACAGAGAAAAGATTGTACGAAAGACAGTAATAGTTAATGCAAAATAACATGAACCTTTATTTATAACAGTGTCGGAGGGGTAATGCAGTCATTTCGGATAACTGGTGGCTAATAGGTTGTCAGGTGTGCTTGACCATTGCTCTTGCACAGTTAAAAGATGGTTTTACCCTTAAAAACATGTATGACACCTTATCAAAGAGGTAAGAGAAACGAGGAACGAGATCTCGCGCTAAGCGAATCGAACCGAGACGTCTTCATCCCCGATCGCATGCAATGTTGCAACAATCCGAGTGGTTGGACGGGTGGTGAGGAGAATGTGAAATATTCTTCTCATTTAAAGTTTAAATACCCTTGAAATCATGAGTGCTTTTCTTGATTTTCCTTCCCTCCCACCATTCGATCGAGCTTTCGATAAGGACCGAAGCTCACGAGGAACTCATAAGCGGTACAGCGGAGAGTCAGTCAGGAGGACGGATGCGTCCGACGTCAGAGTTCGAAATATCTGATTCGAACTCGATCTATTGAGATCTTAACAAACAAAACATCATTTGTCTATACTTTTTCCGTTGTACAAGAGATCAGCAGCATGCTTGAGGATCTAGACAAGACCCTCCACCTAAGGGCACTGAGCCGGTGGTTAGAATTAATGCTTGATAGTCACATTTAAAATGAAAAGCGGTAGACCTAAATTAGTTTAAAAACGGGTTTTCTCGAATGAAAAAATATATTTTAATAGAGCTTTATATCTTAAATTCTTAATGGACCGATCCGGTTCGAACTGAATTCGTCATGATCTGTTGAACTTTTGAATATCAATATTTCAGACAGAAAGAAAAACTCAATTAAAGCACGACTGGATCTAACGAATGAGATCTGGTATCACTTTTAGTTTAGGATAAACGGGTCCGTTTTAGAAGTATGGATCTCGTTTACGACCGATGAAAAGTGAATCAACACCGTTTTCTTTTAATTAAAATTTTATGTTCGAGTTTTATAAATAGAAGAAAATTTTAAAAACATTTACCTAATAAAATTAGATATTAATTGAAGTTAGCTGAAGAGCATCTGTCGTTTGACTAACACAATTTGGCAGGCACTTGTCCGGTTTGACTTCTATACGGGAAATAATAATAATTGTTCATGTGTGAACTCATTGGGAATCGTGAGGAGCAATGTTCCACCTAATATTTCATCCACCGCTCGGGAAAATTTCTTCTCGTAATAAATTATTAATTAAATTACGATAAATAAAATAAAATATTACTAATTTTTAGGTTACAAAGAAAGATTATATGCTTAAAATGGAATAGTGACTGGGTGGAAATTCGAAAATTACGGAACTTTTCGATTTAATATTAAGAATAATATTAACTGCACTGCATCTCTTTTTTGATAATAGGATTTTATCTCTCTCTCGGCAAGAAAAATAGGAGAGACAATAAATGATTGAAATAGTAAATCATGTCGGTGGCGGTGCTAAGTAGTTAGTTGTAGGGCACGCCAAACGAAGCCTTGCCGTTGACTTTGAAAAATCAATAAATAGTACTATCTTATTTTATGGTCTGAGGCGGAGAAACACTAATAAAATTTCTTTAGAAAATAAAATATTAGTTATTAAATTAGCTATCATATTTTTAATAATTAGAATAATTTCGTCAATTTTTTTTTCAAAATTTTCTGACTCTGATGCATCTGTCGTTAATTGCCAATTGCAGCCCAAAAAATACTCAATAATTGCAAATTTTAAATGGGCGATTTTCTCATAAATTATTAATTTATAGGGTAGAAAAGAAAAGTCGATTCTGTATTTTATTTTTCCCATTATTTTTGAGTTTCTATAATTCTTCCTTTTTTTTTTTTTTTTTACAATGAGGTGGTCAACTTTAAAGCTATAGCGGTCGACCGGCGGCTTCGCTAATCCAGTTCTAATTCTCAGCCACTAAAGCCCGTCCGGGTGGCGAGGCGTTCGTCTGCCGAGCGGGCCGAACGGTACTCGCTGAAATTGGGAGTTCGAATTATCACTTGGGCATAAATTTTCTTGAGGCTATCTGTACAGGCGGGAACATGGACTTACTTAAACTTATGGGTTTGTAGGGAATTTCATTTTAAGACGCGTGCCCTGATACCCATCGTCATTAAAAAAAAAAAAAAAAAAGGTCTACTACTAGAATTGCATCATGAACAACATTAATTTTATATTTATTTTATTATTCGGTATCATATCGTCAATTGATTGAAATCCAAAATACATGAGAACTGACACACCGCTACCAATAAATTTAGACTTTCATATAGACACCTTTCGGTCGATTCCAGGGACCGCGATTTGAAACACGAAGAATCAAATGCGGCGGCTGCCACAACATTCCCAACCCGATCTCGAGGGTCGACAAACGTACGATCGATACGAGGGATGTGAGCCGGTTTGGTCTCCAGAAATTCATGAATCACTCCTCTGTGAAAATCGATGTCTTTGTCCCTGCGATTGGTTCCTTTCTCTCTGTCTCTCTCCGTCCGTGCGAGCAGAGGATCATCCCATCAATAAGGGACAAGGATACACTATCGTCTGTTGTAGTGGACAAAACATGGATTTGGCCGAGAAGCAACCGTTCGGGAGCCCCATTGATTGTCCAGCAGGCTATCCAAAACGTGATTTTCTCGGACCATGATGAGATTTGCTGCGATTCTAGAACTTTTTTCAAAACCTCTAATGTATGGAGTAGCTTAAGACCGCTTACACCTGTCGTTACATAGCATGAACTTATCTGGTTTGCAAGCAACGTTCCAAGATGCTCTTTCATAGCTTGGCTGGTCACCGAGAGCAGGTTAAGTACAAAAGACCGAGTCCATCTTTGGGACACAATCATATCGACCTTGTGTGAGCAGTGTAAGTAAGATATTGAGTCGAGAGACCACCTCTTTTTCACTTGCCCAACCACTGCCCAGGTCTGATCTCCAGTTCTTCGCCTCGTTTTATTTGACAGATCGACGAAAAGATCGGTTATGGGAACTACAGCAAGGCGCCGTAAAAGAAAAAGAAAGGATCTTAGACTCCATCATTTACCGGTTGATTTGGACCCCGGACAACTATTCTCCGTGCAGGGTATTTTTGAAACTATTGTATGATTGTACTTCTTAGGAATTAGCTAGCCAGTCCTTTAGGAATCATCCCGTGGAAGTTACATGAAGAATGCAATGAAACTTATTACTTGACAAAAAACTTGCTGTCTTTTCTTCAAAAATAAAAATGTTGCATCGTATTCGTAGTTGGCCTGATTAATCTCCGGTGGTATGGATCGGGAAAAAAAAAAAAAAAAAAAGAAAGTGAGAAGACTTTCTCCTAAAAAAGGCTATCCATGCTGCCGCAAGAACAGAGGATGAGCTGATGATGGAAAAAGGAGATGAGGTTTCTTCAAGCAGAAGCCGCCGCACAACAGTAACGTTCAAGAGATCTGGATATAACTTAAATAAAATAAACTCGATACTCGGACCGGATCTTTACGACTCTACCATCAAACCGTACAGGTCTCAAAGCAAAGAATTTCCCGATGTACCGTGACCAATGTAAGTGGCGAGTTGAACTGTGGCTTTACAGAGCAGGGATTTCTAGCTCGATTCTCTGTGAGGAGTGGGATGGCTCTTATTCGTTCATGTGAAGCCCGGGACTCGACTGCGTGATACTGGATTTCCCAGTGGAGTTTTGTTCCGTAAAAGACGATGTGCCCTCGAGGGGACGATACAAGATCCCTAACCTGTGGAGATGCGTTGCAAAGGTGCACAGATAAGGTAATGAATCTCATGAAAACCTCAGCCCACCGAAAATACGAAAAAGCATGCAGTTAGCTGCCCGAAAAGGAAAGTTAAAGATTTGTGAGATTCGTAAATTCTTTTCTTTCCCTTTCCAATTCAAAGACCCCAAAACAGAAAAGAAATGAAAAGCCGATCCCAACATATTGCAGTTTGCTTCTGAGACTCCAAAAAACGGATTCCTTCCTTCCATGAACAAACCCTCTTAATCCCTCTCCTCCAAAACGTCGCTAGACAGAGGACTCGAAGAGGGTTCAGGTCGGCAATGGAGGATTTGGAGTCTGTGGTTGAAGCTCTGATGAATGGGGGCGACAGGGAAGCTCAGGTGGAAGCCACCATTAGGATCGGCGAGTTCAGCAGTAAGCAGAGGCATGAGCTGGCCGAGAGAGGAGTGATTGGTCCTCTGATCTCGATTCTTCGTTCTCATGGTGGCTGCGAGGAAGCCATTGAAGCTGCTCTGTTCGCCCTGCTTGCACTTGCCTTCGGCAGTGAAAGGTGCAACCTTTGCCGGTTTTCTATGGGATATCGATAAAATGCTTAGTATTATCTCTATGCTCTTTCGTCACACCCTGGTTCGAAACACAGCACCCATCATTTCAGTTTTGTGTATGATAGAACCAAGGTCTCGGGTTCCAATCCCTTCTATGCATCTGCCATAAATATTTGGTAGAGGTTTGCTCCGAGCCTGGGCTTGAAGGACACCGACAAGATCGGTGCTTGATGCTAGTTGTTCAATTCTTCTAATATATTCGCAGTTGAACACGAACATTACGTAGTGAATGTATCACCGATACTGCTACATTCTTTTCGCTTTTCAAAACTTTAATAGTCGTCTTTACAGGAACAAAATTCGGATTGTGAAGCTCGGAGCCATACCAGTGCTGTTGAATCTCCTACAGAGCCAGAGTGAGGCAGTGGCTGAGCTCTCAGTGGCAGCGATGCTGATCCTCTCCTCTTGCTCAGCCAACCGGCCAGAGATCGCTTCTTCCCAGACCGTCGGGACCCTAACTGAGATCATCGGAAGAACTCGTCACAGCGTGCAGGCCAAGTTGGATGCCATCTCCACTCTCCAGAACCTCACAAAGTTAGGACATACAGTCCCCCTCATTGTAGCACAAGGAGGAGTTTCCTACCTGGTTGAGTTCATGATCTCCAGTGAGAAGTCGTCGGAAGCAGTGGAGAGGGCAGCGATGCTGCTGGAGACGGTGGTGCAGTCGTCAGAAGACGCATTAGACGAAACTGCCAGGGCAAGCGGTAGGATCCGAGCTCTGGTGGAGGTCATCGAGGACGGGACACCACAAGGCAAGGAGCACGCGGCAGCTGTCCTGCTGCTGACCTGCCGCCGGGAAGGCTGCCGGGAGTTGATCCTCCGGGAGGGAGCCATCCCGGGACTGTTGCAGTTGAGCGTGGATGGGACCCAGAGGGCCCAGGCAACCGCCGAGAAGCTGCTGCTTCTGTTGAGGGACAGAGACCGTAACTCGAAGTGCAGAAGAGTGGCGGGCCAGATAAGCTCGAACAAGAAGCTTTGCTCGAAGGCAGAGTTTGTGGAGGAGATCATGAAGGAGATAGACTCGGACGGGGAGGTTGTGGTGGCAGAGACGCTGAGACTGGTGGAGGAGATGGCGGCGAAGTCGACACGCAACCAACCTGCAGCATCCAGCTCCCACTTCAGGTTTGCCCACAAAGTTTCAGCCATGTTCTCGCTACGGGCCAAAAGATGGAGCTGATGAAACCACAGGGATCGGATAGGGCAGGTGGCCGAACGATAGGGATGAAAGTGAGAGTTTTTTATTGTTTCCAGGAGGGGTTCTTTTTATAGTTCTTGTGCATATGGCTTTGGTAGGTAGCAATGTTCTTTTGGATAGGTTCTTGCATAGGAATTGATCCATCACCTGTCCATTTTCTGACTCAGATGATGGGAGTACTGATTTGAAAATTTCAAATTTTTGTTGACCCAACAGGGTAAAACTCTTAGTAGCACGATCTTTCATCCGACACTTCGACCGTGAAGTCGGAATCTTGAACAGAGATCTCTAGGGAAATAATCTGAAAATGGCACTTAATGAGTTCTCAAACGCTGGTTTTAAAGCTGTCCATAGTAAAAGTGAACAGAACACTTGAGCACCAATTCCCTTTTTATAACTAGACAGACACACATGCCCGAGCCAGCACAAATATATTCGAGTCAGTCTCCTCGGGAAGAATCCCGGGCTTGGCATCTTATTCTTAAAGCACCGTTGACAGGTAAACTGTATTCCACGTGGGACAAAACAACCAAATACCATCTTAATGAGACCTCTTGTAGAAGCCGTACGCCACAGCAGTAGCAGCAACTGCTCCAACAACAGCAGCGGCAGTAAGGAGTTCATGTGGCTCCCATTTTCCAGTCCAGCACGAGAGGTTGCAGGGGCCCTTGGATCCTTTTGGCTCCGAGGTCTCCTTCAAGTTCCCATTTCTACAACATGATAAGCCATTGGCGCCTTGGCAGCAGCCAGCAGCTTCCTCTTTTCTATCATCCGTAACAGAGGCTTCAGCGTGGTGCTTCTCGTGCTTCCCTTCTTTTCCTCTTGGGCGCTTCTGATCTGTCTTCTCACCTTCTGCCGCTGAAGCTCCCATTTGTCCCCTGCAATTCATTAATACCGATTCCCACAGAGAAAGTGAGAGGATCACTGGAGCAGATTTTCAAGTGACATCTTTGATTCAGAACAAAACCCCTGTGCTATAGATCTAGTAATGGAAAAGAACAGGAGCCCAGATGACGTGCTTGCACAATGAAGTAGATTCCCGCTGTTCTGCATAATCAATTATTCAGCAACTATTCATGCAATGGTCCTCAGGAGAGACACTTCAACTGGTTCAAACTGGCAACTTAACCCAGCTGATAACTTCTCAACAGAACACTAATATAAACCTTTTCTCAATCACATTTTTCAGTGCATTATCAGGTAAAAAGTTGCAGACATCCCATTTTTATTTGTGCAGATCAAAATTATACACATTAATACAGTTACTGACTCGAACATCATTGATCTCCAATAGTTGAATGACTGTAATCACAAGAAAATCATATAATTTTTTTACTTTAGGAGGTTGGACAGAATAACACAAGAAAAATGCATACATATAAACATAGGAATCAACTAACTGGACATGACGGAATGTCCCTGATTTCCAACATATAAAACCCTAACAGAGGATTTCTTTTCACTGAGGGACCAAAAAACTTATGAGGTCACAATCCTAAAATAAACAAAATAATTAATACATCCAATGTATGCCATCATTATTTCACCATGGTTACTGTATTAACTGAATGATCATTCAAGGATCAACACAAAAATGCGAGACTTAGAAATCTAATTACCTGTATTAACTGGATGATCACTCAAGGATTGATACAAAAATGCAAGATTCAAAAATCTGAATATATAAGGCCAATATCAAATGAATGCAGTATAGCAAGTTCTATGAAAATGACAAACCTCCAGAGTCGCTCTATGACCTGCCCCTTGCTAATATGCTGATCAAGCACTTCAGGAACGTCATCAGGAGTAACATAGCCATACCTGCGAAAAGGAGTCAACCCAACTAAGAACTACTACCTTTACAATGTGTAGAAGCTCCCCTACATAAGAAAAAATACAAGCGATAGGCATTTTGTACCAGTGGCCAGCAATTTTTCCATCTGAATCAGGACTATATACGATGAGGTTCCCCGCGTACTTGTGCCCACCAATGTGAGAGCACGGGTTAACAAACACCTCATTCTTTAGTCCACGCAGCTCTATCTCCTCCTCAAATTTTTCAATCAGTGCAGGGCCACAAACACCACACCTCTTGTCCCGACTACCATGAGCGCATACAAATACGTGGGAACCAGTTAATACCTCTGATACTGCGGAATCCCATCGTTTGCCATTCACGAGGACATCATCAACAAATTGATCCACATTTGACTCAGTCAAACGTCTTCAATAGAAAAAAAGAAGCATCAATCACATTGACCTTATATTGACATGCATATCAAAACTCAGAAATCATTGTCCTTCAACCAATGTAAAACTTTATAATGATATCACGAAATTGAAGATATATGGAATATATAAATGAAACATACATTATGCACGTATCAATGATTCATACAGAAAGAGGAGTAAAGGAGTGAATATCCTGAACAAATAGTACTCACTTGTATTTGATCATATCAGGGAAAATCAGTACATCTCCATCTGAGCAGTTGGCCCCATTGCATCCACCACATATCGTCAGTTTTGTCTATCAATTCACGGAGAATATGAGAGCGACGCATATAGTATAATAACGTCAAGCCTAACATCATACCAATTGCGAATGGAAAACTTGTTCCTCTCTCTTTCCCTGATGTCATGCATATTCAGTATCGCGATTTTCCCCATTGGTTCCACACCATATCCGTCAATTACACTATTTTGTTTTTTTTTTAAAATAAATTCGATCTAATATGAATCTCTCTGCTTCACTATTACTCATTGCATTGATATTCATCAGCTCGCATCTGACACCAACACGAGGCATAACTTCCATCTCATCAAATCCATCAATACCAAACGAAGGACAAATAGAATGAATGAATCAAAAGGAGCACGAGCCCACTCAGCTGACCTTCACATTCATGTCATTTTTGCGAGATCTGACGGCGGCAGAGAGCACCTTGGGGAGCGGATCGGCCTCGGAGTCCTCCACGCGAGGAAGCCAGGCCTCGGGGCACTTGTAGCAGAGGAAAACGTGGCGGTCATAGGCGTCCACGGTGTTCGCAAGGTTGCTGGAGTACATCTCTGGCCGCTGGAAGCCAAACTTCGTGGCCTCTTCCTCCGCGTCGGTGATCGGAGTGCCATTCTCCGTAGCGGCCATCGGAGCAGAGACCCCGAGCAAGAAGGAAAAAGGCGCAGATTCTAGAAGAGAAGGGAAGGGTTTTGGGGAAGGAGAAAGAGGAGGCAGGAGAATGGACCGAGCAAATGTGGCTGAAGAAGCAGAGGATGAAATAATGGCTATTGGAGTGTGGGCGGCACGCGCCGCGGAGTTGCGGGAAAAAGGCGGAATTGGGAATTCTAACACGTGATTGTTCGGGTAGTTGTCTGGCTAGCCGTCGCACGTGTATTTATTTTGGAAGATTCAACAAAGACACTCAAATTTAAATACAAGATACGTGTATGGGCAGAATTGGAAATGTATGAGATTGATAAAATTACATGTAACGTTCAAAATTACAATAACACCCATAGGAATTCTATTGTCCGAAAGAGTCTGTGGCACAGGATTACTGTCTAGTGGCATCACAAGTCAATTGAAATTGGCTATATCGGCATAGTTGTGAAAAAGAAAGAATTTGTACCGTAAAATAGAAATTCATACATTTTTCAAAAAAAATAAAGAACCCTAAAAAACTAAACAACCCCGTTTTTAAGGTTTTAAAGGGTTTTTTAGAACATTTTTTCGGGATTTAAATTTATCTCTTACAATCTAAATTCTCTCTCATGAATTTATTGATATTATTAAATTTCTATTGGTTTGCAACATCACCGAGTAATGCGGACATGATATCCCTATGACACACCATACTTTCTCCTATTGTCTAGTCACTTAATCGCTCAACATCTTAATAAAATAATTCACAATAAATGAATTATTTTTTTTTAAAAAAAAGAATTTAACAGTTCACAATCAATTTCCGCCTATTTAATCATCAAACAACTGGATCGTAAAATTTTCCCACGACTATAAGATGAAGTCGACTGCAAATACAATACTCCCATCACTAAAAAGACAATCAAGATAAAAGTAAAAGAATAGGATTACGTGAAAGAGAATTGAGTATATGATAATGATTAAATAGTTAATTGATTTAAGTGCAAAACTGATATAGGAAGAGTTATATAATTTTTTTTTTTATTAAAGTCCACGAATCGCAGCCAATGAACATTGTGTTTGCTGTCCCAGAGCCCAGAGCTCAAGGCCCACCCCGCTGTTACCACAGCCCTTTGGGCCCGCACACCCAGAAACCAGGAAAATAGCTCTCCCTCTGCGTCCATTCAACTAGTCCTAGCCAGGGGCCGGTTCCCAACCGGTACCAGGCTGGTCAAAACCAGCCCGAAATTGGGAGGGCACGGTCCCTCGCTTTGAAGGAAGGAACTTAGGGGGTGTAAATGAGCCGATCCGAGTATGAATCTATAATGTTCAAGCTCGACTCGTTTACCAGTTTGCGAGCTTGGGCTCGGGCTCGAGCTTGGTCAAGCCCAATATTTTAAACTTGGGCTCGGCTCATTATAATAAACGAAGGCTCGTTGAGCTTATACGAGCAGAGCCGAGAAAGAAAATATGGTTTGGGCACGGGATCGTTGTGTCAATTACATAGGGCGATGAATACTAAGGAAGAAGAGGGGAGAACTAATTACGATTAGGATTTCACGAATAAATAAAAAAGAATGAAATAAAGGTTTTCAATAAGAATTTGAGACGATGGTGTTGATTATTTTTTCAAATTAAAGAATGATATTAATTACTATTATATAAAACAAAAATTTTGTTCATGCTCAGAAGTTTCACGAGTCGAATGTTATTAGACTTGACTTAACTCGTTTAATTGACGAATCCGAGTCGAATTCAAACTTTCATCGAGTCGAGCCCACACTGTTTACGAATCATATTTTCTCATTTACACCTTTAAAAGAACTAGTTGGAACTGCCAGTTCCAAGCCGGAGGTCCCAAACTAGAACCCGAAATTTAAAAAAAAAATTAAAAAAGAACAATCTATTTGTGTATCACTTTTTTAAAAAATATAATGCATTTAATTTATCTTCTCAATTCAATTTTATTATAATTTATCATAATATCTAACAATTTATACATATTTTTTACATATGGAATGGATTATCGTATTACACTAGTTACAATGGTTAGACCCGTTTAAAATCGAAACACGTTTAGGCTCAAACTGCACGAGGCCAATTCCGTGTCGCACTCGGTCGTGCTATCGTATCGTATTAGAAATAACCAACTTACGTGCTATGGCTCGAACTTATTCTAGAAACTCAGTCAGTCACACTCTTTGTATAAGAAAGCTTCCAGATATGGATGTGGTTGGAGTGTGGGACCTCACAGCATTTGCCTCTTACGTCGGTCCCATTCTCATGTTCCGATGTTCTTTACGGTGTCTTTTTCTTTCATTATACGGCACGAAAGTTCTTTTCCTTTTTTGGTTCCTGGATTGTTTGTTTACATAGTAACCCCCGGAAGGAACGTCGGAACATGAAAATTTTCGTGCTACAATCCCCGTTTTAAATAGTCTTTATGATGTCATTCGTCATATGGCTTAGGAAAAATCTAAACAGATAGCGTGATATTTGGATAATCACATGTTACTATCGAGAGCGGTGGTTTAGTAGTTCAAAACTTACTCCGATGTAATGTAGTGAGGTCAAGATTACGGGTTCGAACCTCACTCAATTGCTAGGAGGGACTCTCTTTGAGCTAGGCACATTGGCGGACACCGGCTTGGCCTATGGTGCGTTGACGATGCTAGTGTTGTTCCATTTGTTTGATATTCTCGCGGTCCAACACGAAAATCCGAACATTACGTAGTGAAACAACCGAGTTTTCACTGCTATTACACTCTATTTTATTTATCCAGTAAATCCAACCAACATCAAGCAGGCTTAGCTATCAACCTCTTTGTATTTATTCACCTTAAATTACAATTACTTATTACGATAATGTAAGTCATAATCAGTTCAATATCACCAGAGGTAGGACTATTTCATTCCCAGTATGACGGATAATCCGGTTCATTTGCTCGTGCTGCAACGCCATCGACAAGACCGTGCTCGAGAATTTTCCTCTTGAATGTGAACCTTGCACGGAAAAAGCGGGAAAGAGATGGATGAAGAGTGTTCCAGTCTCAATACAATGGTGGTGAGAAGCTACAGACAGCAAGTTACTGCGACGTGGGAACAACTACAACACTGAATCCTCTTCCACCGCAACACAGGACGAGCTACTGAATGAAGAACCAATACACATTTTGCTGGTAACAATAGATGGAAACTTGCAGGAACAGGTGGACAGAGAGAGAGCGGGAGGGAGAGATGCGACTCGAGAAGAGGGTCAGAAAAAATCGATCTCGTAATAATTACCCGAAGGCTTCATGTCGGTGCCCGGGACTTCCTCTGGAGCCGGTGCTGCCTGCTGCCGGGGAGGGTAGCCACTCGGTGGCCCGACTGGGAAATCAATCACCACCGGCTTGGGAACATCGGGAGGGCTTGCGCATCGGATCAAGGCCCAGTTCACGCTCTGGAAGAATGGGTGCTGCTTAATCTCGGTGGCTCCACGCCGGTAGGCTAGCCTCTGCTGGGGCTCCTTCACGAGCAGGCCTCTGATAAGATCCCGAGCAGCAAAGCTAACCGAGGGCGATTCAGGGAATCTCAATGGCTGCCCAACCACATTGAATAGTGTTGCTCGGTTCCCCTGCCCCTTAAAGGGAGTCTTCCCGAAGAGAAGCTCGTATAGGAATATCCCGAAAGTCCACCAATCCACCGCACTCCCATGGCCCTCACCCTTGATGATCTCTGGGGCCAAGTACTCGTGGGTGCCAACGAAGGACATGGACCGAGCACTTGTGGGCTCTGCTATGAGCTCCGGAAGCGGGCTCACCTGGTGGTTCACCTCGTTCCTGGGTTTGGGTTTTGCCTTGGCCTTCTTCTCCTTCTTGGACTTGCCAGATAAGAATCGGGGGCCAAAGCAAGCCGGCTGGATGCAGTTGGGCTGCATGACACAAGTTGGGGGCTCAATACAGGCAGGCTGGACACAGTAGCCCGAGCCCTTGGGATCGAGGCTCGAGTTTGAGGACTTGACGAGTGTTGGGCTGACAGCGCATCTGAGGGAAAGGTCGAAGTCTGAAAGCATTATATGCCCATCTTCCCGCACAAGGACATTCTCTGGTTTTAGGTCCCTGTATATGATCCCAAGCATGTGGAGGTACTCCAAGGCAAGGAGGACCTCTGCCACGTAAAACCTGAGCAATTCACAATGCGGAATTTATTCGCTTAGTAGACATAGATCTATGCAGGCAAAGTCTAGAAACAACAGAGCAAAATTTAAAAAGAAGATATCACGCACAAGGGTTCTTGATCCATGAAGATTTCATTCGATTTAATCATCGAATTGAATCTTCAATTTTGAGAGAAACAAGGAGAATGTGCTGAAGAAATAGCACTATGCTGACAAAGTATTGCAGTATAAAATTTATTCGAAGACCTTGGCTTTCTGATACTGTTATCCTTGAAAGCGTATACTGCTCTGTGACTACGGTGATGCTTAGCTACCCAGCAAAAAACCAAAGATGGTTAGTGGTTAGGATGAGTGAGAGTTTCCCAACAGATGGAATTCAATCAGAAATGAACCGCTTGAGAACATGGTAAATCACATAAACACCACACGAATTTACGGGGAAACCGGACACAACAAAAACGACCAGCTTGCTAATTATAGAGCATGATTAGCCTTGCTACCGAAATAAACACCAATGCAGAGATGCCAAGATTTTGAAAAGAAAGATGGCATGTTACGGTGAATCAGAAAGAGAATGGGTAAAACTAGAGGAACAGAGAGATAACCTCGCAGCATGCTCAGGGAAGTACTTCCCGGGTTGCCTCTGCCTGAGATTATGCAAGTCACCCCCAGGACAGAACTCCATGACAAGACAGGAATGCTTCTCGGTCTCAAAATGAGCGTACAGAGTCGGAAGAAATGGATGGTCAAGAGACTGCAAGATCTCCCTCTCTGTCTGCGCCCTCAGTAGCTTCTTCCTCCCTGCAAGAGCAGCCTTATCCATCACCTTCATTGCAAAATAACTCCTGGTGCCCTTCAACTCGGACAAATAAACGCTCCCAATGTCTCCACATCCCAACTTCTTGAGCAACCTAAAGTGGTCCAATCCCAGAACTCCATAATGGGACCGGGCCAGTTGAATCGCTTCCCATCTAATGTCATTGGCCTTGTGGGGCTTGTAGAGTGCACTGCTTAGGCTGCTTGAGCTGCTCTCATCGCTCACATCACTCCCCGTGCTTCCCCGATAAATACTTGTCTTCCTGCTCTCAACAACATCAGATTTCTCAACACTGCTAAGTGACTCACTAACTTCCGTATTTGTGAAGCTCTCCTTCGCTTCTGTATACAAAGTTGCAGCATATAAGCTGTTCTGAGGACTTGAGCAAAAGTTAGTTTCTGGTAACTGTGGTTTTAACTGCCTGCTGCCGTGTTGGTGCCCATTGCCTTCCGGTTCTTGTAAGGTGCTTGAGTCAGAATTCTCTGAATCGTTATCAGAGGATTGCTTAGACAAGGATTGGGGTTTTGCCAATGGATCGGGATCTTTAGAAGATTGTTCTGAAGTTTTCCTTGGGATGCCACTCGTGTTCGGATTGTAAAACTGTTTTGCCAAACCAGGCAATTCTTCCAGACAAGAAGTGATCTCTAGGGGCTTATTCAGATGCTTCTGGTTGGGAAAAGATCCATTCTGGTGCCGGCCCGTTCTGATGCCCTGACATGATGACGGGGATGTCTCACTTCGGGCTTGTCTAGGAGATGGAGGGCGAGAGGACCGAGGAGTGCTCGAGGATGAAGGAGCCTTGCCAGAAGCTATGGAATTATGAGATTTTGACGAGGGATTGATGGCTCCATCAACGAGGGGATCCATCAAGCGGCTATTCCGTTAAGCTGCCACAGGTAAGAATTACTAAAAAAAGAAAGAAAGAAAGAAAAAAAAATTGTACTTGGTAAAGGGATCATCAGGGATTTTGCCATCAGATTCAGAACCTGATCTTTATCACCCTTTGGTTGAGTTCATTTAAGCAAATCAATTGATCCATATAAAGCAAGGTCAAAGGAAGCGCAGATAGCAGCAAGAGATACAGAGAGAGACCCATTAAAAGAGATTTCCCACACGATTCAATCAACAGCCACACAATCAAGCAGAGCCCTACACGAGATTGGCACAGCTGACCCAAAATTAAGATAGGGCCAATGCTGCTCAATCGAATGGACGTCACTGTCAACATCTGACAAAGGAATCATTAACACTGCGGCCCAGGTCCCATTTTGACAAATTCAGAGCGGCCATTCAACAAGAAAATCTACATCTCAGTGGAATATTTGTGTCCTGTGGAACTCAGTCAAAACAGCACCAAGATTGTTGCTTTCTTCTGTACCCTCCACGAATCGGGGAACACAGAGGAGACCCAGAAAGGCAGACCGAAGGGAATGACATCAGAAAGAAGAAAAGTGGGGGAAAGGAGAGGAGGACTACCTGATCAGAGACGTCAAAGAGCAGTGCAGAGAAAACAGGGTCTCATGACTTCGTGTGAAAAGGAGAGGAATAAATGTGTGAGAAAGAGAGAGAGACCCTTCGAAGAAACCTCAGATAACCGAGAGAAAGCGAAACAGCTTTGTGTGATGAGGCATGATAGACAGACGGCAGAGGCTTTCCTCTGTGAAGCGTAGGGTCCTCTCTCTTCTTCAGATCCGATCAAAACAAGAAAGCAAAGAATGAAGAGTGAAGGAAGGAGAGAGACCGAATGAATTATTAAAAAAAAAAATTTGGGACTTTGGGAAAGAGAGAGGATTTCTTTTGGGGGGTTAATAATATTAAATAAATAAAAATCAGTTATTTTAAAAAATTTTATTAAATTCTCAAATTTTTAAAAAAATAAAAATAATTAAATTTTGTTAGTAAATGTCATTATATAAGTAATGTTATGTTTATCCTTGTGTAGGGGATAGGGAAAGTCCTTAATAGAGCGGTCAATATTAATATGATATATCAATTCAATCAGAATCCATCATTTATATATTTGTCCAAATAAAGTTCGCCAATTGTTATGAATTTTTTTATTTTTTAAGAAATTTTAGAATTTAGTAATTATATCCGTGTAATTATTGATTATATTAATTTTTAATCAGACAGATACATCACATTATCATTTATACGTGATATGACTGTTTCTTTAAAAACTTTCTAGTAGAAAGGATCCAAAAGACCAAAGTCTTAAGTGAAAATCTCAATGAACGATACTTACAAAAAAAAAAAATTGAAGTAATTATCGACGATTTATTATATTTTTAAATAACAGTAATTCACATTAAAAAAATGCAATGGACAACGAAGCCCCTCTTCATTTTCTTCCAAGTGTTGTGGATTTAGAGGTTTTTTTTTTTTTTTTTATAAGTTCAAAGAGACCGGCTGCTTTCTTGTGTCCCCGTATCCGTAGCAGGGTATTTCCTTTGGATTTTCTCTTTCTTTTTTATTTTGTAAAAATAATATAATTGCATTAATTCAATTTTGTTTTTTGTTTATAACGTTTATATGGATTGGCAATTGCTAGAGAGGAAAAAAATATATATTTATTTTTTTAATTAATAATCTTTGCCTCTGGGGGGCACTACATTACTAATGGGGCACTCCCTTTTTTTAATGTTTATTTATCCCAATTTGTCACCTCCAAATTATTGAGTGCATACTTTTTTAATTAATTATTTATTCACTTGTTTTATGTTTTTTTTTTTTGGCTCATGGTAAGGATAGTGCCCTTCTTTCTTTCCTTAAGGTTATTGTGTCAACCGAAGTCTTCTTCTTCTTCTTCTTTTTTTCAGTGTATAAAAGAGGTTAAAAAATCTGAAAGATCATAAAAGGAAGAGAAAATAAAAGAGAACGGAGAGCATTACTGATAATAAAAATTGAATGTAGAATCTCTTGATCTCAGGTCGAGAGTGATATACTATACTGAACTCTATTTCTCGAAGTGTTTTTTTGCTAACATGTGGCTGCTTCAGTGTATAGCATACAAAGAGTTAGTCGCGTAAGTCTCTCTTAGATCTTGACAAGTAAATAGTTTTCACAATTTTCGAATGTCAACTTTACGTGTGTCAAGATCTAACCAGCAATTTATGCAATATTCTCTTCTTCTTTTTTTTTTTATAAAAAGGAGGGCAACAATAGTTGCGACCCGGCCACCTTCCACTAGGTAATGTTCAGACTTTCGTGCTCAATCATGAGCATATCAGACTAACTGAATAACCAATACTAACATTAGTCCCGTTAACGTAGCACCGCTAAAAGTTTAGTATAGTTTAGGAAATTGGGGTCCGCCAAGATACAAGCTCAAATATTGCTCAGAATTAGACTCGAACATGTGATCTCGACCTTATCAAATCACATGAGAGTGAGATTCGTTATGTATTACTCGTTGAACAAATACTTGTCAGGCTGTAATAGGTTAAAACCTGATCTAGCTAGGAAAAAAAAAAGTTGTGTAAAGTGATAGTGTCCTTGATCTTCTACTTATCGATATTTGGTTCAATTCTCATCAGTTAGAATCTTTGAAATTCTCGTATTTCTTTATTTTTCTCCTGTTATTATTCTTTTATAAAACCATAAACTTCGTTTTGTCACAAAAATAATTTTTTATTTGTGTAGAAAATAATGGTAATTTTTTATTTGTGTAGAAAATAATGATAATAAGAGTAAGGGTAAGTCTAAATGGGATATTTTAATGCAACAGAAACTCTTCAATCCTTGAAGAGACAAGGGGAACTCTTTGACATGACCTATGAAGAAATTGGATTAATTGTTCTATTAGACTTTGGAACACACGTCAGAGCGATAAACTTCAAAGAGAAATTACGACTTTAAGATCGTTATGTTGCTTTCTACTGTGAAATTAAACGTGTACGTAAAAATCGAGATATCGAAAAAGCGACTAAAACCGTCATGATCGAAAAACAATCCAGAAAAGTCAGGTCCGCCCGCCCCGATAAAAAAATGGCGGGTCCAGACCTCTTCAATTTCATACATGTTTAGTATATAATTTTTTTTATTTTAGAGTATTTATATTATAAATATAATTATTTTTTAACATATTATAGTAAAAAATAATAGAAATTTATTCAAATAAATATAAAAAAATTATATTAAAATTAAACTTTCAATGGAATAATTCAAAACTTCTACAAATTTAAAGAAACGTCGAAGGTTCAATAATTCACGTACGTGTATTAAAACGACATGTGGGTAAAATATTTGCATTTAATACATAAAGAATAAGTTTTAACATATAAATTAACGGTACAATATAATCTGATTTTTAATTTATAAATAATAAATAAATTATAGTAATCACATGGGATTCGAGTTTCTTTTTCTCCTTTAAATAAGATCACGAATTCGAAATTTTTTAAATGAAAATCATAATTATTAGGATTTTATTGTTAATATACTAATCAATTCGAATATAACTTAACCATAATTTATTGAAAAAGGGACACTTTTATTCATCAATCAGTTGAATTTGTAATTTTTATCATTTTTATTTTCAATCTTTCGCGTTTTTATTAAGTTGGTCCTACCGTTATTTTTTCGAACAAAACATATATTTTTTTATTAAAATTTTAATTAAAATTTATTAAAAAATTAAGCAAAAGCAAATAAAAATTAGGAAAGGCGATGCTACCTATTCCTCCAAAATATGGACTCGTTCCCAATTGAGAATCGACCGGTGGCCACAACCCTACAAAATCATAACGCATTTTGGGTGAGAATGAATTCCAATTTTTAAGTGGAGACCCGTCGGTATTCACAACTTATTTACTCGGAAACGCACTGCCGTAATTCTTCCCTCTTGTTTGGTTTTTCCTGTTATTTAAATTTTTCATAAAATATTTATATATTAAAATTATTTTGAGTAAAAAATTATTATTAGAATGGAAAAAAAAAAAGAGAAAAAGCAGGACCAAGTAGAAGAATTATGAAAAAAAAAATTGAGAATAAGA
Organism: Lagerstroemia speciosa; assembly: GCA_037672795.1. Lineage (NCBI taxonomy): Eukaryota > Viridiplantae > Streptophyta > Magnoliopsida > Myrtales > Lythraceae > Lagerstroemia > Lagerstroemia speciosa. The sequence goes on from CM075310.1 coordinate 6,022,671, forward strand.
ATGGTAAAAATGTAAATTTAAGATGAAAATAGTGAAAATATCAATTATATTTATTTATTTATCAGAGTTAAAAATATTTTTTTTTGGCAGTACAGAGTTAAGAATATTCGTGTGCGCCGAATGACACCATTGGCCGCGGCAACGACGAAGAGGGAAGAGCCGTAGCCTCACATGTCCGCACGTGATTCCCGAGGCTAGCACGTGGCCGGCTGTGTTCTAGGGCCGGCGTTACTTGCTAGTTTAACGCCACCTGTGGCTGCGGGTGAATGAACTATGCCACATTTCAGTAAATTAATCACCAATCTCTCTTAAATCTGTTAAATAGCCCCTACATTTTGGGTTCCATGACAAATTGGCCCTTGTACTTTGTGTTTTAACATAATGCACCTAAAAAAAATCTAATTGCTTGGCTGATCAAAACTCTTAGATTAGAGCTCAGTTTTGTTCCCTAATGGGAATTTAAGAAGTTCTTAATTGTTCTACAGTAACGTTTGGTGGTTAAACTGTAAATATCCCATAACTTTAGGACAAGCGTGTCATTATGCCATTTTCATATCTCCTACTCGAATAAATAAAGGAAGAAATTCGGATACGTGGGATTAACGTAACTCAATTTCATTTTACTTATATACATTCACAGTAAATAAATAATATACATTAAATATTTAATCCTTTATAAGTTTGCACATCATACTTTTAGGTTAATCTAGATTTGGGTCAAATTGGTATGTTAAAGAGTAGAACTCTTTTTTAAATAAGTACACCCATTATTTTTATCTTTTAAAGTTTCCCGGATTACTCATTAATACATAAATAGTAAATTCACTAACAGTTAGATTAAGAAAAAATAGAAATATTATGATAAATTTACTAACTCGTGATTATTTACCTAGTAACTCTATGTCCATTCTCACTGTCTTTCTCTTCTCTCTTATCATTTTTCCTGCATTGTTTCACTGTATATAAAATCAGTCAAATTTTATCTCTCATTAACTATAATTAAGATTTTATTTAATTATTGACACACTTAATTTTTCACCAATTTCATTGTGGTTCATAAAATTTTGCTAATGGGATCGACACAAAACATCTAGGTCACACAACAAGAGCGGTAAAAACTGTACCGAATCCTCTTCCTGAGTAATATTTTATTTAACGAAATGAGATATACAATCCTGTGAAATATAATCCGCATGGGTATTTCTTATGCACTCCTGTGGCGGAGAAAACCTTCAGTGGAACAGTTATATCATGTCAGTATGGCTTACTTGATATATCCGTCCAATAAGAATTCACTATCTACATATTATTTCTAACTATGGTTCACCATTTATTAAAATTTTTAATTTTTTTACCATTTATATATTATTTCTAATTAAGATTCACAATTTATTTAAAGTTTTTTGTATTTTTAAAAAAAATTGTTAGGATTTAATCATTATAATTATATGATTATTAATTATATATTAAGTCGTGATTGAATAGACATACTACATCGGTGATCGATTCACTGAAAACTTTGGTATTGTGAGTGCACTGTGCCACGCTGGCGCCACCCACAACATGTTCCATTGGTCGTTCCTCTCAAGTCCCACCCCTTCTTTTTCTGTCCAGCAATGGGTCCCAGTTTGAGCTGTTATCTTTAAATTAATTATAATTTGCTCCCCAAAGCTTTATTCCCACCTCAGCGGTGCCCACGACAGGGGTCGCCCGAACCGAAGCCAACTAAATAGCCCTCGGAGTACGCTAGAGCTCGGCCCGTGCTATACACAAATGAAAGATTTAGTGCTTGTTTTAAGATGGTGATCTGGTTTTTCCGTAAATCAATTATAAATAAGAAGAAAATCCACTGACCACTGCAAGTGCTCGTATTCATCTAAATCAAGATATTATAAATTCGATTTTTAATATCTATAAAAGGAAGGCAGCAGTAACGGCGGCGGCCAACTCGCATAATTTTATAACTTTGTGTTCGACTGCGAATATATCAAATGAACTGAATAATCTATATAGCACGGACCCCGTCATTGTAGCACAACCCCAAAGCCTAGGTTTCTGTCAGACCCTGTCTCAGAGAGTCCCTTCTTGCAATCTGACTTAGAAGGGATTCGAACACGGGATCTCGACTTCACCAAGTTACATGTGAATGAGTTTTGTAGTAAAAAATGCACGGTTGTATCGAAGTGGATATTGATGCGGTAATGTGTCTCTTCCGCTTAAGTAATGTGACGGATTCGGGTCTTATAAATGGAGAGAATTCACATCGTGAGAGCTTTACTCCCTAGTGGACCCATCAGCTCAGATTGAACCCGTTCAACTTCTGCGTACTAATAATACAGGCTGAAAAAAACAGTGCGTTTGATCCTCGTTCTCTTTTTCCAACTATATCTAAGCTCTGGCTTTCCTCAAATTGGCCTGTTTTTTTTTAGATAAAGAGATTGGCACAAAATCTTTGGCAGTCTGAAATATTGGTGGAGAGGATAAAATTATGGATTTTATGGGTGAAATAGAATAAATATTAATGATAAATATAATTATTTTAATTTTCAGTAATTAAAAGAGGTGGGTTATGCAGTACAGACGGCAGGCAGAAGGGAGGAAAAAAGGCGCAAAATTAAATGGTGGGTGTAAAGGGATTCAATTCAATGATGATGGCACTCAGCTCTTATGTGCTTTCGATTTCGAGGCTGAGTGGGGCCCGCAAAAATAATAAGAAATTAATAATTATGACTAATTCAGCATAATAAAGGAGGAAAATTTTAAAAAATTTTGATTTTAAATTAGGACTCATTTCCCCTTTTTTAATTTTATTATTTTAATTTATGTGAGATTTTTTGGTGTACGCGAGCCTTGTAATTTCGTCAGAAGGGTAATGAGAAAGTTTTCAATGCATCGAATATGTCACTTGACAATATTACGTTATATATTCGTCTAAAATTTATCATCTGTTACGATTTTTTTATATTTTTTAGGATTTAATAATTATAATTGCAAATCTGTTAATTACATGTCAAACTCTGATTAAACGAATATGCATACCACATCACCATTATCACGTAGAATATTTGATGTATCGAAGACTCTCTCTCGAGAATGAGAGCCTATTGATCGTGCATTTCCAAGCGAGGTATTCCAACAAGCCATTCCCAACCTGTCATAGTGCACAATGTCTCTCTCTCTCTCTGATAACCGAGGGGCCCTAACTAGCGGGGGTTGTGACACCTCCTCCTCGAGACACACGCAATAGACTACAAACCATATATGCTGGATAAGTCATACAAACTTGACGGGCTCGAAAGGACTATAAATTCTCCCTTCCACGAGAAAATGCGACTCTGGAAATATGAACTCGGAAGGTCTTGGAGGATCTCCCAGAACCCAACCACCCGGGCTGCCCGCTCGTGGGTTTCATAGCGCACAATGTCAGTGACCTTATAGGGTTGTATCACGATATGCTCGGTCATCCTTGTTAGTCGGTGCTCCCATTGAGAGGCAAACTCAACACTCCATTCTACATATGGGTCTGGTAATGGTGCCAATTTACCAATTCTCTCCCTCCCAAGAGGCCTTTTTTCAAGAACAAAATCATATATCTTGACAAAAAAAAAATCATGTGGACTGACTCATAAGTGGACTAATGAACCTTTTTATGCCGTGAACGGCTTGCGATCCCTCATGATGAACCAACCTGATCGTAAGTCTGACAATTTTTGACACAATATAGTAACTTGACACGACACGATACGATAATTCGATATGACATGACATGAAGTTAGGTGGATTTGGGTCAAACCTACTGAGACACAAATCTGTTTAAAAACGAACCTACTCAGACACGCTAAATAAACGTGTTTAAGTGGGTTGAACATGTGTAACCCGATAATACACTTTTAAACATGTCTATTAAATATATTTCACTATTTTTATATAAATATCTAACCTATTTAATATATTTATATTTTTTTATGATATGTAAAATATTACATACATTAGATGTTTGATTATCGTCAAATATTATATGATTAATTACTCTGACTTATTTATTATACTAATTGTCCATAAATATAATTATTTTAGTAGTTGTATCATATATTATTAGAGTATAATTATATATTAAAGACATTCTGTATTAAACGAGTCAAATCGGTTTAGACACGACTTTTTAAACACGAAAAATAAATGCATCGTGTTCAGGTCATCGGGGTTTCTAACCCGAACACGTTTAGACACGACCCGTTTAAACACGACAAGACATAGTTTGCCAGGCCTATCTGATCGGATGAATTTGTATTGATGAACTCGAGAAAGTCAACAAGTTATTATATAAATTGCACTTTATTTTACCTAATTTTTCAGTAAGTTATTCTAACTTCATCTCCATCTGAAGTCGTGATGCTATCTTCTCATTGAGTTTCGCTCGCCTTGGACGAGATTTCTAGATCTGCCTCTGCCTGAAAAGATGTAAAATCAAACAATAATGAACTAATTAGAATACAACCACTAAGGATAACGGTCTAACGGTTCAAATTTCACTTTTATGCTGTTTGACGAGTTCAAGGTCCATGATCGAATCCCTTTTGTGCACCTTTGCTGTTCGAGCATGGATTCGGAGGACACGGACTTCTCGAATTATATCGGATCTCCGCGGCACTCTACTGATGGGAGCAGCGTCCGAGTGCTGGCTATACGGTTCGTACGATATATTCACCGTCAAACAAAGAAGTCCGCTCATCGTGAGGCAGGGTGGTTCGATCGTCACTAGTGCTACTATCCTATCACCGATATAAAAAAAAAAAAAAAAAAGATTACTGTGACTGCAGGGGAATAACAGTATGATTGATTGTTTCACTCAAATGGCATGCTTAGATGGTTAAGACGTGGAATGATTGGTTGGTTTTTACCAGACATGGACGGGCCCGTGAGTGAGATTATTAGAAGGATTGCTCTCAAAGTGGACCCCATTCCCATCCATCCATCCATCCATCCATCCATGGAACATAGAAGGAGACGATAGCCACGGAGTCACCGGAAAGGTCGAGAAATTCTCAGCTGACCTGAATCCTCGAATGATGCAGTGAACTTGGACAAAGTCTTCAGTGAAATGGTTATACCGCGTAATATATTTATCTAATTAAAACTTGACAAGTAATTCATAATTATACAATTATGATTATTAAATTCTAAAAAAATTTAAAAAAATAAAAAATTTAATAAATAGTGAACCCTAAAAGGAAAAATATATAAATAGTAAAAAAATTATTAAAAAAATATAATAAATGGTGAATTTTAAAAGGAAAAATATATAAATTGTGAATCCTAATTAGACGGATATACTACATTAGTATCATTTACGTGATATGACCCCTCCATTGAAGACTTTCTCTTGAACTTGACCGGTCGGCAATTTTTTGGTATGTCGATAATAGATGTCGTCTCTTTTTTTTTTTTAAGTGAATATTATTGATATGAGGAAAGAAATATGGCATAACGTTTTTGTCAATGTGCTAAACAACCATTCGTCGAGTTCATGGTTAACATGATATGCTCGGGTCGTGTCAGAGCCTCTCGTGCAGGGCCTTCCTCGAGGAGAAATTCTCGCGTGATCCCGTCTCACCACGTGACGTGAGGAGATGCCAATTAAATTGTGACAGTCAATTAGTGTTAATATCTTAGACGGTTGCTACAACCAATACTAATTATAGTAAAGTAATTTAATCGGTGTTTATCCACTACATCACTATGATATATGATTATTTAACATTTTTTCTCTTCTGGGATTGCATAATTTTTCTGTATCAAAAAGGACATGGATAAGGAAAATTTTATGGTTTATAACCATTCAAAAAATAAGAAAAATGACTGTAAGCCGTTGAATTCTTCTACTTCAATTTGTACATTTAACTGTGAGCCATTTAATTAAACTGCTGAACGGTACAGTAACCGGACCGCAGAAACTTCTGTTAATGAAAACTCCTGAGACAATGATTTGAAGTGTGGTCGTTTGCCATGATGTACGAATATAATTCTGCGCTGATTCTGTGGGACAATATCAAAACCACCCCTTCACTCCGGAGGCTGTGCATTAATTATGTGCAATTTTTCATCTAACCAAACGTGACAGAATTGTGCCGAAGACATCCTTCGAGTATACCACGATGTTCTTTAGTGAAATTTTGGTGGCATCAGACAGACATGTTCTCAATGTTCTAGTGAACTAGTTCGGATCTATCCGTTTGTTTTTTTTCCCCTTTTTCCTTTCGATGTGCCGAGAAAACGAAGACCCGAACCCGAACGGCCAGCTGAGCTGAATGCTTACAGGCTGATGTTTTGCACAGTGGAAAAGAAAATCGAGCCGACCGAATAGATCTGTAGTAGCACGGTAAGACGTTCGATGTAGCTGAACTCTACAGCGTCTGCTAACTCGTGGGAATACCACGCCAACACTGTCACGAGCCGATAGGAATTAGTCACGTCATCAGAGTCATGGCTCATGGGATGGGACTTTCTCCTGCAGTAGCAAGATTTCCGTTACAGGAAGATGACTTCTACTCCTCAGGACACTGACCGTACAGCACAGGATCCTAGGTTTTCTTCTGTGTGTTCCTTGCAGCATGAATCATAGTTATGCTGGAAAACTTGGAGTACGAGACTGATGCCCGGAGGTGCTTAAGAACTCAGGATCGTAGGAGTCTCGATGTCAAGATTGCTCGAGAAAATTATCTAGGATAAAGATTTAAGAAATTGGGCGATTCGATATCGATTCTAGATTAGAGAACAGCGCATTTCCAGCACTGTGCTCCGCAAAAAATAGAACTAAATTTCCGCATGTACTCTGAAAACGAGAAGTCGACATCGATAGTGAAGGGATGTCTCTGAAAAGTTGTACCACCGGGAACAGGACATGGATGTCCCGGTGGAATGAGAATCTTGGGGAGTCTGTACAGCCAAGCGTAATGTCTGCTTTCTCCAACCCAACAGACCGAAAGAATCCAGAGGAAAGCAGAGACCGACCGAACTGGTGACCGAAGAGAACGATCCCCGAAGACGAAAATTCGGAGGGGACAGAGTGGTGTTCCACTACTGGTTCTGTGTCTCGTGAACTCACGTGCAGAGGTCATGTCCATGGGCCAAGGACAGATACATTTCACTGAACACCACTAAAAAGGGAATAAGAAAAGTGAGGTGAAAGAACAAATAATATAGGTTTGACAATCACGGTGGAGCTAACCAGCAACAGTGTTTTTATGCTAGTAGAATGTTATCACCGATTTATGCTCGATAATAAAGGAGCATACAGTAGCAGTGGCAACCCGACCACCCCGTTATGTGATGTTTCAGACCCTCATGTTCGACTGTAAATATATGTCTTGTGAACCGAATGACTGGCATTCAACACCAACCTGTTAGCATGCCTCCAAAGGTATATATATTAGTTTCAAGCTCAGCTCATTTAGCGTTTCATGAGTTTGAGCAGGCCTAATATTCCAAGCTGCTCGGGCTCGGATGGATCTAGGGATAGCAAAATAGACCCAAACCCGCTGGCCCGACGCAATTTGGGGCTGTTTGCCCGACCCGTGCACGGGTTAGGGCGGGCCTGGGTTTAACCGTTGGCCCAGCCCACCCCGCCACACCCCCGCTTATATTTATATATTATTGTATAATATAATTATATATTCTAAAACTAATTTACTTGATTTATGAATATTTATATATTAATAAATTGAATAATTATTATTACATTTTATCATAGTTGTGAATTCTTTTTTTTTTTAATTTCTTTAATTATACTATAACAAATATATAAATTCATATCACTTTGAATTATATTGCACACAGCACTAATCAATTTCCTCACACGTGACCCGACCCGACCCGACCTGTGAGTGCAGGGCAGGTCCAAGTGTCCAAGTATCCAAATACCCGGCCCATTGCCATCTCTAGATGGGCCTAACATCACTAGGTTTTTGACCTGTTCGTGCTGCTTCGGTGGCTAATGTGTGCCTTTATTCTTTTGTGGAGGAATGCAAGTAGTGGATGCTCTCCACGTCCATCAAGCTCTTCGAAGAGCTACCAACGGTAGACTACTGAAGTCAATAGCAATAACAGTAATGCAATACTTCTGATGAATTACCTACCATCTTCGCCGTAGAACAATCGTATCAACGAAAATGAAAGCAATGAAATACATCTGTTCTCGAGGCTCAGCTCGGACTGACAGCAAATCGGTACATATAACTGGACTGTCACAACCATCGATCCCTTCATAAACACATTCTTAACAGTGCACTCCAAAATCTCTCTCAGTTGCTACATCTAACAAACAAAGCAGAGGAAACCTTTGCCTTCTGCACGTCTTACTCCTAAGACACTCGACTCGACACCGACTTCAAAGCGTTCTAAAATCCGTAACTCTAACCCATAACTCTAGTTCACTTAGAGCCCAAACTCTGATACCCCTTCGAACCTCGATGAGTTGGTGCAAGATGCATAATAGAAATATATATATATAGAATACAACGAGACCAATTACAGGAGACGAGAGAACCCAAACCTTCTCTAGTATGTGTTCTGCGGGTTGAACCTCCGTCTGGCACCATCCCGCCTGTAATAAGGGGTCTCATCTATCGTCCTCCTCACGTAGTCCACAAAAGGCTGAGGAGTCCGAGGAGATTGATCGCTGGTGACACTGACTCCACCAGGGCTTCTACTCGGTGTAGCTGGTGCCAGTGTCTGTGGGGTCAAACCAGAGACGGATGGGGCGTTTCTGTTTGGCCGGGACATAATGCATAGGAATATGACCAGGGTTACTATCAGGATTGCGAGAGAGATGAGAATGCTGGACCAAATCGAGATTATTTCCATGATGAATGCCGGTTTCTTCTCTCCAGGCTCGTAGCTGACATCTACTTCCGTTCTCTGACCTGCAAAGCAAATGGAAGAAAGAATATTTACGGGGAACAGTCAAATCCAAAATTTCTCCCTTTTTTCATTTTCCTCTTTTCACTATTTGGGAAAATGCTCATCAGGATTAATCCAAAACAAAACCAATACAAGTTGCACATTGATTCGAAGCCAGAATTCAGGAATGAACCATGCGGTTTCGAGAATTTGACTCTAACTAGGCTTACCCGTGGCAGGAAGACTGATGATGATCTGGTCCTTGAAATTCTCAGGTCTGAGCACCGTGACCTGCATAAATGGGTAAAAGGGGTAGACTACTTGTCAAATAGCCCATTTTATTGCGACTGATCTTTGAGGCAGCAGTTATGAAACGAGCATTTACAAGACTTGGAAGAATTTTCAGAACTCAAATGCTTTCATATTTTAATTGACAGCGAATTCAAAAGCAAGCAAAATAAAAGTAATTACGAACACCAATTTTATGCACTCGGTGTGAGAGAAGGCTAAAAGACACTTCACCTCATACTCTGCAGAACCTCCAACACCGGAACCCTCTCTTCTTGTCGGACTTATCTTGATAAGGTCCCTGGCTTTCCAGTGAATTTCAACATCTGGGATAAGAGATGAAACCAAATGCAAATGAGATTTGACGGTGGTACTAGTGCTTGTCTTCCACTACTCTACCACCAAACAGCACAGACAGCATCCGAGAGTGGAAGTAATGATGGTTCATATCAGGGCAATGGATGTATTCGGTCAGCTTCATTCAAATCTACGTGACCTTAACATACAGGCAAGTTTTCTTTCTACTCTATCTCCCACAGTAATAAAGATACAGAAACGGTTGTATTTGATAAGCTGCGACCGATAATCATTTACAGAAAGAAATAAACAAGTGAATTCCAAAACCTATCTAGTCTTAGGCATGTCATGGATATTTGTTTCTTATAAAATTGCCATAGCAGCGTTTGAAGTATGAACAATTCATCACCGAATAACATGACTGATTTCCACCCAGTAACAATTTCGTTTCTACTAATTGGTGATGGCAGCCATTTGTATGATGAGACCATAAATTATGCTGGCTTTTTGCAAACTTTTTTAGTTGACATACATCATTCAGAACACTCCCCCTATAATTTGATTTTACCTGTGTTACCAAGAATGGTAATGTAAGTTTTGTTCGAGGCCGGCGTCAGGTTTAGATGCAATCCATTCTGAAACAGAAATACAATGTGCCATTAGAGAAATGAAATTATTGTCGATTCGAAGACATCACAGCCATAACATAAGTGTGTCAGGACAGGCAACTATTGGCTAACAAAAAAGGCAAAAATATTAATCTCATCACCTTGCCCATGCCTACTATTGAAAATCCTCCAATAAAGAGTGCTGATGCAGATCCCATGGCATTGTTAGTTTCTGTCAGTATCGCACTGATTGAAATAGAAATATCCGATTTCATGCCCTTTGACTTGGGCAGAGAATGCACCAAATGCTCGGGTGAGTAAGGGAAGAAGAGACAGTACAAGTTACTGGAATCGGGATCTGCCCATGGCTTTGCATACCTTAACAACAAAAATTACTGCCTCAGCATTGGAAGTAAAGTATAATGGAAACTGAAAACTAAACCATGAAAGGATGAACACTAACGAGTACTCTGATGCCACAAAAACAGGGAGAACATACCCAATGAATGGGGGGTCCACAGTGCAGTCGTAAGGAATCCCATTTCGTTTTTTAAGAACTTCGACAACATTGTCATATGGACTCCTGCAAACTCAACATAAACAGTAAACTATCAACAGTATGCCATTAAGCTCTTAGTATGTATAGTTATAATAACTATATCTAATCAGGCTTCCATCTGGATGTAGAAGTTTTACAAGGGTGTTTTTTCACATGATCTGAAGCTCCAATTCAAGCCAGGATTGATTTGTCCATGTTGTATATTCTTCCATATTTGTAGTGTGATTATCCACACCACATGAGAGGTGTATAAATGTTAAATCATGCTTCCATGTATAAGCTTCAATATTTTTATGGCCTACCAGTAAATTTTAACATATCTGCCACAAGTGTTTCCTTCCACTGTTAGTATTTAGTTATTCAAGAGAAGACTGTTGTACTGCTAATTAACAGATAAACAAGAGTAGGTCAATCGGCCCAAAAAAATCAGGAGTAGATCAAGAGACACTGCCAGGAAGTAGCTGCAGGTGAAGCCTCCAGTAGGAGAAGAGGCTTCAAAAGACCGAGCTAGGATTGGAGAAAAGATGATGATTCATAAGATAACAATCTCAGCATTAAACAATGCATTTCGTTCAAGATAAATTTCACAAGGCAATTTATTTTCTACATAATATATCAACCCCATCAAATGATAAGTAATCTTGCTATTTAGCTACCCACTTATCATTTCACTGCACTTATTTACTAGGGCATTCAGATTAGTTAACCAGCACATTACATTGCTCAATCAATTAAGGAACAGCGCTCTTAAAATCTACTAGCCAATTAAGGAATATATAAATCACTAACCTGAATCTCACAGAGAATGGGTATCCTCCTCTCGGGAAAGGAACATTGGTTATTGTCTCTTGCGGGGCATCCACAAAGACAATGTTACCCCTCAAAACTGAAACAGTAGTTTGTAGCTTCATGTTTGGACATTTGAAAATAACTGCTCCACATTAACAGAAAAATGAATAATAATGTTGTGAACTTGGTAATGCTGGCAATTTTAGCATACTTGACGGTTCTTGTCCGTCCTAAAGGGAGCGGGGAGGGAAATGGTAAGGGGATCTTTGCTTTGTATGTACCTTGAGTTATACCTTCACCAACTGCCTCAGATTTTCCAGAATTACTGTCAACAGACATGACACTTTCATTGGCACTGATCCACCATCCTGTAACGTTTTCATCAAAACCTATCATAGGGAATAAGATGAAAGACGGGGGTCACAGTCCATAGCAAATAAGAAAACAACAGCAGTATGCAATATAAAATGGCCAAAGGTTTCACTTGTGATGTGACAACTCAACATCATCTCAAGACATGGAAAATGACAATCATAAATGAAATAATACGAGACATGTCAAAGCAGATGAGTATATAGCAGAGAACCCATAATGCTCAAAGATTTCTAACATACAAAAAACAAACAATCAAGAGCTGTAAAAAAATGAAATCAGTACGTCATTGCCCTAAAAGAAACAATGCAATTATCTACACAAATATATCCAAGAAGGTATCATTGCCACCAGCTCTCAACTTTTAAACACAGGAAGGTGAAAGGTACGGTTCACAATTCAAAGAGAAAAAAGGTTCAATCAACACCATTACCCACCTTCTAGACTAAAATTCAGTGAGCTTCCCAGGTGAACTACAGGATTTTGAGGATGTATGTGAGCTCCAACTGATATCTAAAGAAATAATCCAGCTAATGTCAGAATCAGATACTACAAGAAGAAGAGGAATTCACCTTCAGCATCAGAATATAATTAGTTCAGCAGATCCGTCTATCATAAGGTATAGTAGACTAATAGTGGCAGCTGAGATCTGACAGAGTAAGCACAACAAACCTTTGAAAAGCATGTATATTTTAAGAATTAGCTTACAAAGACAACTTAATGTTCTGAGAAAAGCTTAGTTACGATATATTAAGTTTTGAACATAAGATGAAAAGGATGCAAACTCTGGATCAGAATCACCAAACTGCACTGAAGCTTTGGCTGTTTACCTTGGTTCAATCCTATTATCGAGTATGGTTACAACAAGTATGCCCTTTGCAAGCAAAATATAAGAAATTTAACCCATTCAGAAATAGTTGGGCAACACAAACAACCAGTTGCAGAAGATAACACTGACTTCATAAATTCCCCACTAGATAACATGCCATGAAAGAAGTTCCACGGCGAAGAATAACAACCCCCTCCAACCCACAAAAAGGGCCTCCTGAGTGTTGTAAATTTTCAACACGCATACGCCTTTTCATAAGTTCATCAAAATTTATAACATATCAAACTTAACAGAAGGTCGTATAATATGAGATCTGTAACATCATATCTATAACAGAATTTAAGCCACACAGTTTCTAGAGCCCAAAAATAGAATGAAACGCGTACCAGTACATAATCTGCCTTAAGTGAACTACCACTGACATAAACTCGTAGAAGAGCTCTTCCATGATGTACTGCCTTCAATGTGTTTTTAAAACATCACAATGTTAGAACAAAACAAAATGACTATAAAGGGGTAGAACAAAAACATATCAATCACAGGAGCAGTGAGTACTTCAGAAGAGCAATAACAACAGAAAATCCTCTACCAGTCATTCTTTAGTTCACCAATGGCTGCAGAAATCAGACTGAGGGTCATACACACCAACCCACGGTTTCATGAGTTCATCCAGGGAATAATTATGAAAAATTATTTTGTATATTACCAAAAAAAACAAAATAAATTAGAATACAAATTTAAGAAAAAGGGGATTGGTTTGAAAGCAAGAACATGCCAATTTAATGGGTCATTTTGCCTATCCATATTTATCAAGGACCAACCAGCATCGTTGGATTCCTGATCGGGCCAAATTGATTGGTTTATGATTTCCAGCCTTCAGAAATACAAGTTCATCACAAAATGTTGGAGTAATATGCCCAAAAAAAGGCAAAACCAAATCAGATTACCTTGAGATGGATATGTCCATTGCCACTGAGTGTACTGTTAACCAAAACGATGTCAGGATAGTTGATGTCAGCATCAAAAGCAATGACATTATACGCCTCATGAAAGGGATTTCCTGGTTAAATGCCAATAGACATGATTAGAACATATTATAAGTCATAGATGTCAACACAGAGCAACTAGAGGTTCCAGATGATGCCTACCTAGAGCATCATAAAAGCTAACTGGTAGTTCAAGTTCAGCACCAAGTGCAAGATAGACCACTGGAAATGAGAACTTAGTATTTGATATTCTTATTTGCGCAACCTATTAGAAGAAACGGAAATGGGTTCAGCGAGTTCACCAATCATACTCAGAAGGAAATGAACCCTTCTGAGAAATAAAAGATAGTTAAAGTAGAAAAACGTAAAAACAAAAATCTATCAGAAAGTAAATGCATGATAAGAAGGCCAAATAAATTGGTCAACACTACTCAGATGCAGCTTTCGTGCCACACTAAGCAAATCCCAGTTGGTTGTGTAACAGAGAGATCTTGGATGCTCTTGAGATCACTGGGTCACACAATATACCCAGACCTCTCCTTTACGTGACAGACGTGGGATTTGCACGGTTTGACAAATTCCCCCAGCCCAAGCATCCTCACTAGGCTTTTGGGCCAGGTTCCAAACAATCCCCCCACAAACTAGGCAGATGGACAGCATAAATCATATCCTACCCACAATGCCTTTCTCTTTTTTTCCTTTTTGGGAGGGCGGGGGCGGTGCTGGTGAACAAAAGGATTTCATTAATGAGCACCCAGAAGGGACGTAATCATGTAGAAAAGGTATGTAGAGAGATCACGAACATGACCTACAATTCCCATTGTTGCGTGCCAAGTTAAGCAATATTATCATTTACCCATCACCCAAAATGCTATATCAGATCCCTATGTCTTAAAAATACACTAAGCCTCTCCTTGACACAACCAAGGTGGGATTTACACCAGTGTGACATTTCATTAGTACAAGATCTGAGACAATACAAATTTATGTTCCAAACAACACATTGGCTGTGAAAACTTGCCTGGTTATAGCATGCATAATTTGGCAATTGACAAGAGCAAAGTCATACCTCCATAACCTTCACACAAGAAGCAATCTCAGTTCTCCCAGTTGAACGATCTTTCACCTGAATGCAAGCAAGATCATTGCTTCTGCCTGTTATAATTCTATCATCTTTGACTGAAATAGCATCATTCAGTTTTGTCCCACTGTCGCCGCAGCTCCTCAATAAGGAGTACATAACATTTCCTTTTGGAATCTCTTTGCTATGCAATTCAGAAGATAAAGGGAGAAGGCTCGAGGTGATATAGTAGGGAGGAAGAATCCAGGTTACTGGAATCCCGAGTGCAAGAGGTGGGTCGGCGATCACCGATATTGACAGAGATGACCTATAGAACTTTGATTCCGAGTATGATGCAGAAACAAAATCACATGAAAATGAAACTGCAACAGCAGCCCTGCCTGCAGACCTGAAGTGGAGAAATAATAGGTCAGGATCAGCAAGGTACTTGATATGTAGAGACTATTAAGTAGAGCGTCCTCAGAATTCATTAACATGAAGTTGGCGCTTAATTTCAGCAGAAACAATATGACACAAAAAAAAAAAAAAACTATGCTTCTCAAAAAACCATGCATCACTGATATATCATATAGCATGAACAAGCAAAGAAAGGAAGCCATTAATAACCCAGAGCTCTTATTACTGCAGTTATAGCAGGCTTGAAACTATTCTATATCCAGCCTCAGCAAATGTTCAAGATTGGAGCTTTCCATTGTCCACTAAAAAAGAGAATATAATAGTTAGGGTACTTGCCTGTTAGTTTACACATGTTGAGGTCTTTACATTTTCAGTGAAGGTCTTTACATTCATTAGGGATTTTTCTTGGTTGTCTCCAAACTCCTGCCTCCCAAATTACTATGTTGTAAAAATGTACCCATGCTGTAGATCTTGTTAATCTTTCAGTTAAATATCTTTCAAGTACTAGATGGCTTTTACTAGAAAAAATTATTTATTATAAGTGAACTATAAAGAACCGTTATATCGAACAAATTTTTTAGCAGTTTCATGATATAGGTTCAGACACATCTTTCACACCACTCATCTTGAACAGACTCTGTATGCAGATTAAAAAGATTTAGATCCTTCTTCCATTTTTGTCATTCTTCGCCTTCTTTTATCACAGGCAAACTGCTGTAACATTTCTTATGTTGTACAATCATACTCCTACTAACATAGTTCACACGGAACTGATAACTCATGGCACTTTTACAGTCTAAGCACAACCACCTTCTGCGTCCAGCCTATATTTCAAGTTAATTTATGGAGAAAGAAAGTCAGAAGTTCTGAATTCAATTAATAATCTTACAAATATCGAATATAGATAAATCCAAGCAGATCAAAAGCATTTCTAACTGCATAATTTTATATCTAGTACCTTCCATGCAAGAAATTCATGAAACCAAGCTCTTTCTCATCAACATATATATGGGTCCCCTGCAATTTGTCATCATGCTCTGCCAGTTGGAGACCTAAAACCTAAGGGTAGAAACAAGAAAGTAAATGCCTATTATGGGTAATCAAGACAATTAGCAATTCACTACAGCACTTATTCCCACCTTATCATCCTCTGAGGTCCATTTGTAATCTTTGCAGAGCCCATAGACAGAAAATAAGTTGCCCTGATCAATCCCAAGTCTTCAGTCAAATTCCAAAATGAAGAAAATCAACTGACAGATCAATTGAAAATTCTAATTCTTACTTCTGAAAAAAAGGGATATATTGGCATCTCACGTCCAACAGCAAGATGCTCACTCTGTGCATTTAGAATGGCTGAAGAAGGAACCCCAACAATAACACTCCCATGCGCTTGACAAACAATGGAATTTCTATTTCCATAAGCTGTCGCTTGTATAGACTGTAAATAGAAACAAATGCAACGGAAATTACTAAGGCAATATTGCTGAACCTGCAAGCAAGAGAGATCAGACTCTGATAACTCAAGTCTTAATTACAACACAAACTTGAACAGGTGAAGGGGCTTAAATATTTCAACCATAAAATTTTTTGCTCATGACTGATGCTTATAATACTGTCAATTTTTAAATAATATGCCATGCTTTATTCTTTGATTAATTAGTTAATCTTACTTTAGTCAAACAGTTTGTTCAAATATTCTCTTATATAAAGATTCTTGGTAATCCAAAAAATGAAAAACAGAACTTTCCTTGAGAGAGTTTTGTATGATTTCTAGCCCTTCCAAATATAAATCTATGAAATCATTATATTTAAACCCATCACTAAGGAAAAAAAAAATACAGCAGGTGCAAGATAAGTTGTGAGACAGATCCTTAGATACAAGTTTAATAATCACTTCCGCTTCAGCTAAAAGAGGTAGAAGATCCCTCTCAAGATAAGCTTAACACAATAACACCTAAAGGGTTAAAAAGTCATGTCGGAGGAAAAAAATTATCAAGCAACTCACCACCAGTTATAGTATGTTGCCTATCAGGGCATCCACGATAATCAAGCTAGATTTGAACAATAAATCTACAAATCTCCTTTATATGCTACAAAATTCCAGTCATGTGATAAATCATGTGGCCGGAAAAAAGAAAATATGACCATTTTCATATCTTTCTCCCTTTTTATTTATACTTTACTCAGTGCTGCGAGTGAGTTAATCAACATTTGGCATTACCCATGTAGTTATTAAATATTATTAAATAAGAGTGTTGCCAACCATTAGATTGACAGATGAAAACAATGTAACAACATCGACATGGCAAAGTCACTTACAGCATTCCCTGGTGAAATTGCAGAAAGTTGTCCCGACGACTGGTGGACTGTAGCAATTGCATTATCAGAACTAGTATATTCGATGCGAACACCAACAGTTGGTCCTCCGCTGGCAGTTAGCTAAGACAAAATAAAAGATAAGCATAGAAGGATTATTATAAATTCATAGATCATATGCAAGGAGGGATGTATAACAAAAGAATCCTGCAATTGTCAACAAACTCAATACTTCCACCCAGTCGAGGAATCAATGAGCACACTGGAATAATTGAAACTCAAAACTTCCACCAGGACAAGCTCCAGCTGAGTTTACGTAAGACAATTACAATGTGGAAGAAACATTGCAAGTGGAGGACTTGGGACATACCACATAGGAAGCTCCTGGTGCAAGAAAAATGTCACGAGGGTGGATGATCAGTGGAGCATAGACTTCTATCTTTATCAGTTCACTCAAAAGCTCATTTCCAGATTTCTGTCTAAAACTGACCTGATTCCAAGTTTGCCAGTAAATCAGCCTATTCCAGGCAAGAAAATTTGGCAGAATATAAAAATATAATACCTGAAGCTAAAATTGAGACTTACATGAAGACTGGTAGTCCCAAGTCGTTTTGCTACAATTACAAAACTTGGAGAGTTGACATATCCATTGTCATTAGTTGAAGAATCACCACCATTTAGAAGCTCAACAACAGTATCCTCAATATGGACTTGAATATTCATGAAGGCATACTGCATCAAAAATTTTGTAGATGTAATTTATTATCATAATAAGTGAAATAAGTTAATATGACCCATCAGAGGGTACAAAAAAGAAGTCTGTCAATATGCGATAACCTGCCCATATAAAACCTTCTTTCTTAGATCATCCTTATTGGACTTACTGTTCTTTTGGTTCTCAGACTTGTAAGTTGAACTCTAATGTTGGGTTTTATGCCCAATGTGGAATGACATACTTATCCCAAAAAAAACGTTTTCTCCTGTGCGCTAATAAATCCCTTTCTGTGAACCATATCTACGAAAAGCCAGTTCATTTACAACATAAAGGAAAGAAAAATTAAAATGGACAAATGATCCAACAATAAAAAAATAAACAATGCAGACAGAGTCATCATAGATCAGTAAGTACAAATTCTCCAAAGGAAAACGGAGGATCAGAAAGATAATGCAGGCAAACTGACAAATTGTGCATAAAACTTGCTATCTAAAACGCAGACATTTTTTGCATAAACTGGAGTTCCAGTAAGGGACTTGGTTACATGGACAGACAAGACACACCATGCAAAGTGAAAAAGAAATAGACGTATCACCTGAGAATGGTCAAAAGTGCTGCCATCATTAGTGCCAACCACTAGGTCAATCAACTTTGAGGTTCCTTCCTAAATCATAAAAAAATTTCATGCATCAACTGCCAGAGCATAAAACTTTCAAATATGCACTGTAAATTTTTAATTGCTATATGAAAAGTTCAATATAAATTCAAATCGCACCATAAGGCTTATCTCATCCCCAGAAGTAATTTTAATCCACTCCACATCTGCCACACGGACCTGGAAGATATGTATGGTGTGTTATGAGAAATTTAATGGAAAAAACAAACATCAAAGGAGATGATGAAATGGTTGATATTATCCCCCAGAAAGCACTCAGGACTAATATTCATTGAGATGGCTCATTGAGGAATTCATTGAGTAGTGGTTGATAAATCCACCAGGATGCAAACTTCTTGTTTTTGAGATGAATCTATCAAACTGGATCCTTGAATTAGCAAGATAATCAAATTTCACCCTCCATATGTAACAACTATGTATTTGGAATTTGAAAAGATAAAGAGGCAAGAATACAGATAACAAGAAACTCTACATCAACAGATAACAGACATACTGCACAGGAGATGGAAACTAGTTACCAAAGCAGAGGCCGTGAGTTTAGGCACAAGTCCAATATCATTAACAGTTACAAGTGCCGTCCCAAGTCCTCGAGGTGACAGAAAGAGTTGTGAACACTGTAACCCAGGTGGCGGTTGAATAATTTCCACAACTTGAGAATCATTAGCAGCAGCCTCCAGAAAACAGCTGCCACCACTGATAGACAGATTTACCTGGAAAACAGGAAGAAAATTAACAAATACCAAAGATAGTCCAAGCCAGGGAATGCAAAGGAATTATGCAAAGTGATATGCCCTGACTGAGACAATGTAGGTGCAGCAGTAGCCTATATTAGAGATTCTCTTTGAAACTTTAATTATTTCTTAATGGTAAATAAAGAATTTTATTATTCTACACCAAGAAGGTGCATATGCTCATGTACAAAGGCGCTGGCCTAACAAAATCATGAACATGACATAAAATCAACCACGTTCGTTGTAGTATGATTCCCCCCACTGTACACCTGACTATGCCAGAAGTATAACTCCATTTCTCATCTCTCAACTAGACTATTGTCCTGTGACTCTATCCTTTCAAAAGCCCTTCTATTTCTTTCAGTCTACACAGTCCAAAAGATAGAAAGAAATATCATCCCAATAAACTTTTTATCCTTGAAATTACATATCCTGAACCATGCCCTCAGTTCCATCTCTACTGCTGCTGCTGTTACCCAGTCCATCCCCACTATCTTGATGGCTGCTTCCTAAAACTTCCATGTCGCCTGTCAATGAAGTAGCAAGTGATCTACTGTTTCCTCCTCTCCTTTACACGAGAACCAATGATTAACTAAAAACTTGTTTTGCTTCCTCAAATTATTAATCGTAAGAACTCAACCCCCTACCGCTTCCCAAACAAAAAAGCACTTGAAACTTTAATTAACACGTAATTTTAAAACCAGGCGGATTGGCATAGAGAAACTACCTTGACAAGTACCTCAAAAGATTTAAGAATAAAATACAGGAATTGCATACAAGCAGAGTAGCATAGAAAGTCTTCCATGGATCTTACAGAGCGAAGGTTTAGGCCAGACACATTTGGCATAACAAAAGTTCATAAAACACTGGACTCAGTAGCTTGATTGCAAGAAATCATGTGCAAACAAGGTGTTTATGGAACGAAAAAGCTAACTCTAGTATCACATGCATTTGAATGATAAATGCAAGTATACATTTGCAGGTACCAGCACTTCTAAACTTGCACACTTGGAATTTTAGGTCCACATTATAACGAATTCTGTTTTTTTCCCTAGCACAGTTTTATCCAAATCTTGACCAAAATATAGCGAACATGCTGAAGTGAAACTCTAAACACAGCTAAGTGATACTTCAGCCGAACCAGTCTAGCCTAAGATATGTTTAATCCTATCAATCACTCTGTTATAAACATGCATCAACAGGGTCTTAGGCTTCGAAAAGCATCTTGACAGGTGGTTTACCTTGGCATCAGGATGAAAAAATAACAGATTGTACTCTGGATAAACCCTCAGGGTCGAAACAAGCTGCACATAAATCAGTACAGTTAAAGAGTACTTAGTAAGTAAAATACTTCTTGAAAAATAAGCCAAGAACATTACTTAACCGTGGAATGGAAGGAAAAAAACACAATTTACATGCAACTAAACTAATGGCAATCACCAAAGCAGTACAGAAACTTACCTGCAACTGCAAGGCATCTGTGAGGGCAACTTGTGAGCCTTCAGGCAACAGAGCAGAAACATCGAATCCCATAGTTTTACCCAACTTAACTACAGTAGCACGAACAGTACACTGTGGATCAAACATTAAAAATTTAAGAGTTAACACCCCATTCAAACTTGAATATTATTTTAAACAATGCAAGCAAGTTGACTTCTATAATATACTCTGTGGACTCACATGCTACCAAATGTTCATTAACAAGTACCAATTCGTCTTCTAGTATTTTTCAACTTAAGGATGACCTAATACTTAACTGCTGCAATAAAAATAGCGAGAGAGAAAGAGAAAGAACAAACATAACCAACACAAATCAATGCTACAGACCGAAAAAAAGCTACAGAGGACTGATAGAATTAGGAACATCGTGTATATACGGACAGTTCATGACCTACCAGTCCAGTTTCATTTTGCAAGACCAGAAAACGTTCCCAATCAGATTGTGAGCTTTTAGGGCCGTGATTATCATGCCAATATGCCAGAAGATCGCAACTGCTCAGCTGCCACTTCAAATGTAAAGATGAAGAATTTGCTAGGGCTTCTCTAGAACTGGTGATGCCAACTGCAGCTATACGTATTGTACGCCCATTTGCAACAGTAATAGGGGTGGCACGAACTCTTCCTGGGCCCCTGTCGCCTTGGATAGCACTTTGGATGATATTCCGCTCATTAACTGCATTTAAAGATACAACATTAAAGTGCAGAATACCCTTAGTTAGGTAACTGCACTTTATAATTGACCAATTGATACCATGGAAGAGTTTCATGCATACCAGGTTCATCCGCTAATAAGACAATGGAGGAAGGGAAACTACAAACAAGCTCTAACGATCTTTCTGCTACCGCAGGCAGAGGATGATCATCGCCAATTAGATTCCCACGTTTGAAAATAAGTTCCTGAGTTAAACAAGAATAAGATATTCATCTATAATTATGAGACGATAAACAATATTGAAAATTAAACAGCTCATGATTAGACTTACAAAATTTCCCAGCTTTTGGCATGTGACTCTGTACAAGCTCCTATAGTTGCTAGAGAGCAGCTGAACAATGACTTCATCTTCAACATAAGCATGCTCCTCATCAAAACTTTGAACGGTTTCAGTGAAATCAACACCTCTCTCCCACTTTTCAGGTCCTCCAAGAAGCATAACATCTAAATGCGTTCCGGGGGCAAGATATAACTTATCCAGATTTTCAAGCCGTCCCCCAGTTTCTTGTTCAGCAAAATCATACCAGTAACCACCAAATTGATTACCATCACCAAATTGCGATACCACAAGTGGTGGATATGCTGCTACATGCAATGATGTTTTTAGAATAATGGGTCCATGCTGAAGATGATCAGAATAATCTTTTGTAAGAGTTGCATGCAACATAGTTTGACCCGGTCCAGCAGCATATATTAAGGTCCATGAACAGGGTGGACCAGAAACTAGTGAAAGAATATCACTCTTCACGACTTTATTGAACTTAGGTGTCTCCCCAGTGGCATTGGCGATAATGAATAATTCACTTTCCGTCTTCCACCTTATGTAGTTCTTAAACGCATCGCACCTATAAAAATAGTCACCTGCAAGTGACAGATTGAACAGGAAATGTTTAGTAAACTAATGAGAGGCAAAAGAATCATCTGAATAGGGATGCAGACTCACCATTTAATGCTTTCAAGGTAACAGCAGCTTTAAGATGTGATCCCACAAGAGTCTCTACAGGGAAGTATTGCAACATAGCCAGAGATGCCACAGTGGAAACTTCAACAATCACCTGACAAAGCATGGATTCATCAGATTGTACAATAAGTAAGTAAAAACTTAAGCTGTTCAGATTTACGTGGTCTCTGCTGCCAAATCCTAAACGAATATGCCTGAAATGGCCAACTTGTTATTTGGAATCTAGAACAGATGCCTGAAAGCTGGAATTGTCTGGTGCTAAGTCGAGTTTCAGTCCCCAATTTTTATAATGGAGTTTTGATTAACAGGATAATGATCTTCCTTGCACATCCTCCAGTATACAGTTTGCACCCTCTTTGTTAATACTATCGAACCCTTTACTGATCACAAAAAGATCCTGACACTATGGGAAATAAAATCTAATGTTAAAATTTCAAGCACGTGCAGAACGGTGCTGCTGATAACACAGCAATAAGAGGGACCAAAGCATGAACCCGGGTCTCTTAATGACTTTAGCAAATGAGCTGCATCTTCTCTCCATAATCAAGTGACGTAGGAGATCGTTACAAGGCTGATATAGCATGTGAACATAGCATTCAAGGGATAGCTAAATTATCAGCCTACCCACAGAACTAATCAAGAGTCATAGCATTAGCAAGAAACTGAACCTTACAGTAAACGATTATGTATAGACTAGTTTGTCAATAACAACAACAAGAAGAAGAAGACCAAAAGAACTGATGCTGTTACCTCGTCATAATTAAACTGATCAAAAGCTGACACTACTTTAACAGTAGCTTTACCAAGCTTTTTTGCTTGGAGAACCCCTGAAGTGGATACAGACAAAATATCCATATCTGAAGAAAACCATTTGAAGTCAATGGATGCCTTGGCACAACCTACAAGATTAAAAAAATTGGGAACCGTCAGCAGATGCAATGGATGAATTTTCTTTTAGAAGAAGATAATTTCAAAATGCATTTAACATGACTGGTAATTCATTCAAGTCATGTAGCTCTTAAAATGAACAGACATTAGAAGGCTCAGCATTTAAAAGATAACATCAAAATACATTGGACATGAACAACCGATATTCATAAGTCAACGTAGCTCTTGAAATGAACAGTCACTAGAAAGCCAAGCCCCGCAAGTTAAGTTTCCTTATTCCATCATAGACACTTTATTTTTCCATTACTAGGTGTCTTTCGTAAAAGTGGAGACTCCATACACCATATGCTCTTTTCAGTGATGAGAGTTTTCTAAGAGGTGTTAACTTCGAGTTAGATGGTGTTAGCTTCGTCCTGAAAAATGCTGGGACTGATTAATCATCCACCTCCCGTAATGTTATATGGCAACCTAGCAGCCACTTTCAATATTCACAACGCCAATCAGTGAAACATACAAGTATTAAAATTTAAAATAACCGATGTATGAAACAATCATTAGAGAACGGTTAATACTCATTTTCTGCAATAAATTATTCCCTAAGGAATGGAATAGGCCAGAGTTTTTTTAATATTAAATAATTTATGTTATTAATCATCACCCAGACAGTGCAAAAAGATCATGTACAAAAGGCAGGAGCTCTACAAAAGATCATGAACATGACATAAAATTGATCGTGTTCACAATGCCATGGTTCACCCCACTATACACCTTAGCATGCCAAAAACTCAATACCCTCACCCATCTATGCGGTAAAAAGCTAAAATGTGTCTACTCCATCAAAAGCTCTTCTATTCCTCTCCCTCCAAATAGTCTGAAACATAGAAAAAGGAATCAACCTAGTGACACGCATCTTCTCTCTAGATTTACTCATCCCAAACCAAGCTCTCAGCTCCCACTCAACTATAGCCACAGACACTCAATCGAGATTTTAAGAAGCACTGAAAATGATTGTGGTTGGGAAAGAAGGATTTTGATTAACCTAGACGAGCCAGGAGATGTCCCAGAGATACGCTCAATAGTAGAAGCAATTAGAACAAGAGCCTTCTTCACATGGATATGAGTAGATGGATGTGGATGCATTGCTTCAATTTTCTAGGGGTAACAGGAGTTAAAAAGCCAAGGGAAGAGATTTTGGGTGTCACTAAGAAGAAATCAAGAGCTTTCCTCCCACAAATGGCCATTTCACCTCCACCTCCACCAAAAGATTGTGGGAGTATTACTCCAAGAAGCAAATTTGCAAATTATAGAGGTTAAAAGCAGGCTTTTAACTCTAACCTCCTATAGCCTTCAATTGCACCTCCTGATGAATGCCAGGGGCCCAGGGAAGAAGAATTCTAGGGGCCCATCCATCTCTGTTCTCCAAAACAATTTTCACTTGATCACAAACCACAACTTCTTGTATAACCTTGAGAACCTGCACTCAGAAGAACCGATTGAAATATAAATCTTCAAGTTCCTCAGGCAAAAGCTCTCTGCCTCTGAGAATGGAAACCTATGGGTGAAGAGTTTCAATCAGTGGAATCTGTAAAATTGCTGAACAATACCTCCTTCACTCCATCGTTTCCACTAAAATATGTCAAAGAAGCAGTGAGCTTTCCCAATCCTGGAGACACTGCTTGCAGAATTCTAGGATTTTGCCAACCATGCTTGACTGCAATATCATTAGCCACCAAAAGAATCTCCCAATTATCTGAATGGTTGTCATACAGCATGATGTCATCATTCTGCACAATATAGGTTAATGAGAAAAAAGCTACTCTGAACAAGGTGAAATTTAAACTTAACTGGAAAAAAATATATTAGCCATGCTTAATATATTGGAAAAGATCAAACAAAACAGAAGTCATAAAAGTTAAGAAAACGATCAGTGAACCAACACCATAAAAATTTTCTCAGAGAAATACGGTATTAAAAAAACCTGTGACCCTACCATTTTCCCCAATATTGAACTAAAAATGGTGCGTGAGAGAAGATAATGTATATTATGCTTCAAGTACAAGCTACTCGCACAACAAAAGTACAGATTATTTATCATCAGGCAAACAATACAGCAACAGAAGAGTGATGAAGCTACCTCAGTTATATAGATCTCTTGCACATCAGTCCCTTGGGAGAAAACCTTCATTTGAATGACATACCAATGGCCAGAAACAACATACCACCTTGCAACAGAAGGAACAGGCTCAGTTCCTTCAAGTGATTCACCAGAGTTGGACAAAGGGGACAAGAACAGAAATATGGAGTCAGGGAGGACAACATGAAGGGATGAACCCTGTCTATGTCCTGCAACCCTCATATCCTCAATAATTATAGTTGTTGTCCCTAAACTCAGTGCATGAGTTACACCCACCATAGGGTCCACATGGGCAACCGAAGAATTCAACACAGACCATCTATGGTGTGGAGATGGTAATGGGACCACTGCATGAAGCATGGAGAATGATTGTGAGGCTATAAATGGCAACACAGATTTTTACTTATACAGGAGGCATAAAGAAGATCAATCAGCTGAGACTAACTCCATAGTAAGATGATTGCAAGCGTCTTGCAATATTATTTTTTAGGTAGAAACAAGCTTTTGCAAGGAAAATTTGTTAGTTAGATATTCTACTTGGTAGTATGAAGCTACAGCAGCTAAATCAAACCCGTCATTTTAAAATGCTGGGTCAATTAGACAAATAAGTGAGCCCAATATATATTTCAGGACTACTACATTTTACATAGTCAAAATTGAGAACATTGTTTACAGAAACTTAGCAAGATGAAAACATAAATTAAATGATGGAAGATATACAATTACTATATCTCCCTTTGGCCAGGATTCACATTCCTCTAAAACATTCATTACCAGTTCATCATTGACCCCAACCATAAGAGATGTTTCAACCATTTCAAGTAGCATCGGCCATGTGAAATGATCTTAAAGAAAAGATAAGCAACACAGATTTCTCCAAGATGACCAGGCAGCCAGATATAGTTAGATGCAGGTAAGCATGACATGAAAGGTTTATCCCATAACTAATATGTACTTCTTTCACAATCTCCTTTGACTTTGGAACTTCACTTTTCTCATGCTTAACATTTAACTTTACAAATAATAGGAATTATGTGACCTTAAACTTTTTTTTTTGGGTATAAATCCAGTTAACACATTTTCAATCCTATCAGTAATGAAATCTTTTATGCACCCTTTAGCTTATAGAGCGTGTCCAATAAACATGATTTTTCATATTTCAGGAATCAAGATAAGTCTATTCTTATAATGATTCATCCAATGATTCATCCTAATTATACACCACATTACTAGATAATCAGATTTCTAAAACCATGTCTCTGGAGGTCTGATTGATCTCAAGGAAAATGCTACATGCAGGAATAATATACAGCTTTAGAGAAGCATCAAATTTTTTTCGTTTTCAGTAGACAAGCATTAAATTTTTTTCGTTTTCAGTAGAAAAGCATCAGAACTACTAAAAGAGTACAACCTTGAGGAACATTTTGACGGATGACTTTAAGGCTGTAATGAACCACAGCCCCAATAAGAACAAAGACAGGAGAAGGTGGTTCCACTGAGATAGCTTCAGCGACTGTCAAGACAATTTTGTCAGTCAGGTGCTTCAGTTCTGGTTCCACTAAATGCACTGAGATAACCTCATGGCCAATCTCTACTCCTTTCACCACAAACAAATCTGAATAAACACCCTACAGCATACATCTTAATACAATCAGATGACATATAAATAAGAATGCACCAAATTTACAAGCTAATTTCCACCAATGGAAGAAGTCCATACACTATCTTCAACTTTTATCTGTATATCTAAGTCACCACACAGCCCGCCACAGTCACTGAGGGGAGAAACTTTCAACGGAATGTGAACAAGGTGATGAGGCTGCCCAGCAGTTTCAGGAGTCAACTGCCACATGAACTGCAAGCCCACTAAGGATGAAAATACATTCTCTGCGGTTCAGGTAAAAGAAACCACATTAAACGATGAAAATGTAAAGGGAGTTCCATTAATAACATGGAGGAATCGATGACAATAGTAGACTGTCAGAATTACTATCTGACTCATGTCATGAGAAATGAAACCAAACTCGATAAATAACTAAAAGGAAATCTAAACTTATTTCCAGAAATAAGTCAAAGAATAAGATTGAATTTCAACGTAATAAATCAGATTGAAATATGACCTGCCATAGGAAATTAATAAACAGTAAACCCGTGTTCCATGCACTTTTAACTCCTAACGACCTATGACACGAGAAAGAACCACCAATCTAAATGTCATAATTTTGATTGCCCCCATAACACACTTTGTAGAGAATATATATATATATATATATATATATAATATATATCTCATGCTCCATGGGATTCCTATACTCAGAATTAAAAATTATTTGCTAGGCTCAGATTAATCCGCCATTTCAAAGATATATTAATACTAGAGTCCAGAGTTTAAATTTTCACTGAACGTACAAGGAAAAAAAAAAAGAGTCCAAATTGTCTTCAACTGCCGTATCATGTTTCTGATCAACCCTCAACAGAATGACGGGTGTTAATGATCAAATTTATGCATGTAATCCAGTGGATATGCTGAAAACTCAACCGATTATGAGGCTTAACAACCTTTACAATGTTCCTCAGAAAAAAACAGCAAAGTCACATATCGTGCTGTAATACCTTCACTGTCAAAGGCATGGACACGAAGAGTAGCTAGCCCATCCAAGTCGAGTTTGATGGAGCTATGGAATATCTGAATTCTTGAAAAGATGTCAATGAAAACCTTGCAACGAATTACAGTTCCAGTATTCAAATCAGTGGCATATACAGCAGTCTCCTTCCGCCCACTATATGGAGCAATAGATCTCAGGCGTGCACTCCTTGAGCAGTGGTTGCTTATATTGTATTCTGGAAGGACAGATAGAATGTCGTGGTGATCCCATGTCCTGTAAGAGCCAGTTAGTTCACATGAAAAGCAATTAATTTGAACAAGCACGAAACCCAAAAATGTCTGAGAATCTTACTTAGCCCCTTCCTATTCTGCAGGCTGGTCAATCTCAATGCTCTAAAAGATAAGATTTTCACCGCGGAAGTTCCTTTGGGACAAAATATCAGAGGGTATCCCAACCAAAAACAGATTGTACATAGATACTCACGAACTAATGTCAAAAAGGCAAGAATCCAACAGAATGGCAACAGCATCTAACACAAGACAGAGTTGAACTGAGTTGACTGTGTCCCCTTGTATTCATGTTTATTTTTGTTGTCTGGGCTACATTATAGCTCCTATGTACAGCCTGTTAACTCATGAGTGGAGCTTCCTGCTACTTATCAGTAATAAGAACGGCCATAACAGAACCAAAATTTGGAAAGAAAAATCATGCTCTCATCCCATAAACTTCGCAAACATCAAGCACAACAACATTCAACTATAAACATCGCGCGAATGCCAATATCAAGTGCAGATAATAAACTAACACAGCATAGACATTCCCCAATCTAACCCCACAGTCTTTGCAGCGCTCTTTCTCACATACATACCATTTGAAGCAGCCGTCGCTTCCCTGGAGCCTGTACTCCACGGGACGGGTCATTTTCGGAGGCAGCAGAATGTTCACGTCGGCTATGTGAGGCCCGGTCCCCAAATCGGACACCGCTTCCCCTCCTCTCAGCAGCAGCAGCAGCAGCAAACCCACCGCCAAGCGCGACATTCCCGACAAACAAGCACAGATGGCCAAGAAAGCGCTCCTGTGCTGCGATGGAGAAAATGGAGGAACAGCAACAGTTCAAGCGGCTGCAGCTACATGGAACAAGAGGGAAACCGTCTTCTGCTTCTGTCTGGTTAGATTTGCATAATGGAGAGTCTCGGAGGGCTCTGACGACGCTCCGTCCCGACTACCGTCCGTCGATGAGCGGAGCAGAGCGGAGGGTTTCATTGGGGTTTATCGATGGCATATTTGGAAATTCGCTTGCCGACCGTGCCTCGTGCGGGGAGGTAAAGCTACTTTCCGGAAGACAACAAATCGCACGTACTAGCCCATTAAGTAGGGGCATAAATGCCCAGATCCAGAGACTACTCTCTATACAACGGTACCGTGTGATATTATTAAATAATAAAACTTAGTCATTTTATTTTTTTTTATAAATTTTTAAAAATAAAAAGTAAAATTAGAATTAATTAAATTTTATTAATTTATTATATCATATAAACACTATTACGTAGTATACTCGTCGTATATAAGATTTACTCTCAGTTGGGATTTTTTTTAGATGAAATTGTGGAGATTGATCTTTTAGGTTCGTTTTTCTAATATTAAAAAAAATTGTGCCAAGAGTTGACCATTCCAGATGTAATTTTTTCACATTTATAGGGATAAGATTATCAGTAAAATTAATTTGAAAAGTATACAAAGTTAATAAGAGTAAAATTCTCTGGTCATGAATTTACCATTAATAAGCTGGTTTTAACAAGTTCAAGTTGATCTTATATGGTAAGTAATTAACAATACTATTTACCGTATGGTTAAAAATTAAACACAATTTCTATGTTATACGAAGTCGACGGTTTCGTGGCCCGTTAATTTTTTGGGGTGATTTTCGTAAATCTCAAAAATCAGAAATGGATTTAGGGGGCGCGGGGGATAAGCTCCTTAAAACCGAAAAAAAAATTCATTAATATACTATATATATTTAACTTGATTTTATCCATCTTTTTATGAACTACAATATTTCGCTCCCTGAAGTCGTTATATTGGTGTCCTGTGTAATTTCAACCCCCTGAACCAAGTTTCTGAATTGTTCCCTGTCAAAAACCGATTGAATTTCATAGAAGCTCCAAAAAATTTGAATTTTCCGATCCAGCAAGGTCAGCCTTTTCAATTTTTTTTAATTTTTTACTCATACCCTATGATTTAGCAAGTAGAAAAAATGGGAAATGTGATTTAGCACCCTGAAATTTGATTCATTTCAATTTCACCCTAGTATTTATATTATTACAAATACGATCCTTAAAGTTTCTTTATGCAACTGTCTCGTTCCTGTCGCAGGGACATGGACATCGTTGCCGTCGGGATTAACTATTCCCCAATGAATAGTATCATTCACCTAAAGAATTTTCTAGATTCATCCAAACGGGGAGCAAATGGTAAAACAAACTTAATCAATATAAGACATTTGAGACATTTCACCATTCGTTACTTTAAATAATTTTTTTCAAATATTATAAATAAAAAAATCATAATTTAAATAATTTAACCTTACAAAATCAAATTTAGTTGCTAATTAATTGAGGTTATTAGTACCTCGGTATTAGGTAATGACAAATTAAATAAATTGAAAGAAATTTGTCTCAGTCCTTAATTTTTTGGACTACAGTCATACTTAACCTAAATATTTTTTAATTGATTTTGGTATTGAACCTTTAAATATTATTTAATTTTAGTCTTTTGTGTTAAATTTAATATTGAGAAAAGTGACTCGACTTTTTAATAATAAAAACATATTTATAGCTCTAAATCATTTTTACATTCATAAAAATGGATAAACTCCTCATAGAAGAGGGCAGAGGTCGGTGTGGACTCCACTCTATACTGTTCCCGAAAGGGTTATTAACAGTCTATGGTATTGCCAGTAATCACAGGGGCAGTGATGACCAGATTTGAGCCTCTTTCTCATTAATACTTTCCTTTTATTTTCTAATTTTTAATTAAAATATATTTTAAATATTAAAAACGAAGCCCAGTCAACTTATTAATTTTTATAATGTAAATGACTAAACCTAAACAATGTTTAAAAGATTGATGATCAAAATCGATATTTTTCCAGAAAATTTAGACCTCCTACTGGAAATTTATGGTATAATTTACAGGGGTGGGTGCAAAATGCAGTGTGTATTAATTTCATATATAAACAAATACTAATTAATTAAAAATAATTCGATATCCATTCTGGCCTAACCCTTTTCCGAATCGATTTTCTTATAACTCAAAAGCCGAATGACTTTCACAGGGCTCCTAACAATTGACAGCAATTCAGTCCCTTTTTATTATTTCCGTTCCTAATAATTTTAATCTTTTTAATGTCCAATGTGGGGTCCAGCATGGGATTATACTCCTCAACACCACTGATGTCCTTTTTCTATTTAGGAAAAAGCCCCATTGTACATGTTGTCAAGGGGGGCTTTCAAGCTCCAAGTAGGCTTGGCCACGAACCTATTCCAAACCAGAACCGGGCCTAAACAGCGAGGGGCAGTTCCGACCTAGTTCCACTCCTTAGAGGAACCGAAATCGGAAGCGGCCCCGAAGTGACGATTCTAAAATGGAATATAAATTGAAAAAAAATTAAAAACGACAGTCAGTTAATTTATATATCAAATTATATAATTTTAAATACAATGCATTTTATTTGTTTTCAATTTCAATTTTATTATAAATTTTAAAATTTTATGCATTAAATTTTTTTAAAAAATTAACAGACCAGTCGGCCCCTAAACCGCTCCTAGGACTGGTTTCGTGTCTCCATGGTATTAAAACTAGCTTGTTCCGAACTGTGACCAGGGCTAGTTCCAGGTACATATATGGTATGTGTCTCAAGAAAGATACCGAATAAATTCAACATAATAAAATACAACAATTTAGTATAATTGATTCAAAA
The DNA here is from genome assembly GCA_037672795.1 of Lagerstroemia speciosa. Lineage (NCBI taxonomy): Eukaryota > Viridiplantae > Streptophyta > Magnoliopsida > Myrtales > Lythraceae > Lagerstroemia > Lagerstroemia speciosa. Next base: position 6,054,992 of record CM075310.1, read on the forward strand.
TGTAACAGTTTAGCACAGTAATCAAATTCCTTCCAATGGATTCTTGCCAAATTGGAATAAAGTTCTATCTCCCATGGCTTCCAGTTATTAATCTGATCACTCTATGGAGTAATCTTTATTATCCTTTCCCATCGCAGATATATATATATATATATATATTTTTTTTTTTTACTTTATTTTAATGCACGTTCGAGAGAAAAATTCTACGGTTTAGTTATTCGATCTAGAAATATTTTCTAGAGACTGTCTGCAAAATAATCGATATTATGTTAAATTCTGTCTCTATTATTTTGTTGGAGAACAAGATAATTTGGTCTTTTTTTGTCTATAAAATTGTCCAATCCTATTTTAATTATTTATACGATAATTGTAATTCCTTCATTCTCATTTCAGTTATTTTGGAGCACTTAATTCACAAACCATCCCCGCTTTTTTCATGATAGTTTTTATTTCACTCACTTAATCTTATTTACCCGCAACGGCAATTATTCGAAGTTATTCGTGGGCGACATGTCATTGTACGATCGTATTTCCGTACATTTTTTTTCCATTTGAAAAGTTTTGGTGTGTGGCGATGGGACAGTTCGATGGATTTATTTGATTCACCGTGCGTAAAATAGGTCATCCGCCGGTCATTATCAAAACATTCAGTTGCTAACTGTAAAAAATATTTACGAAATTAAAAAAGGTCAGATAATTTTAATAAATTAAATAAAGAAGGGAATTTAATTTTTTTTTTTTTTTTGTTGCAGAAAGGGGAATATACTGGTAAATGGAAAACGGACCGCCGCCGTCAAAATTATTTGAAGTTTCCCGCCCTCACGCGCCAACCTAACCTTACCATAGAAGTATTTCAGCTCTCTCCGAAACTCTCCTCCTCTTCCTCCTCCTCCTCCCTCCTCCCTCTCAGACGTTCACAATCTCCATTTCCTCCATTAACGATGTTCCAGAGTATCAGATCCCGGGAGCTGAATGGATACAGAGGTTCCAATCTCTCTCTGTCTCTTTCTTCCCTCTCTCTCTCTCTCATGTCCACCGTTTGCACCTCACGCCTTTTCTTTCTCCCCTGCTCCAGTTCGGAAAAGGCCGTACATGTCCGATTGGACGCCGGAGGCTAGCGAGGTCGGAGCCACGACAATAGAACACCATGGGGATGAGACACCGCCGCTGGCCATGTCGTTTTGCAAGGTGCAGCTCTGCTTATCACCACAAGTTTTATTAACTTGAATATGCAAATGCTGCTGTCGAGATTCTGTAATTGATTATTATTAGGCTGACCTCCGATTCTGTTTAAGCAGAATAAATTTTTTCTGCAACCATGGATTCCGAATTACCAACTTCACGAATTCTCTTCAGCTCGAGTTCAAAATTTGTGCTTGAAATGTTTTCTCTTGGTCTTAGATGTTATTTCCTAGGCGAAAAATGTGGCCCTCTCGCTCATTCATTATTCGTCCGTGGCCGTGTTCCATCGGTCTTTTTCAACTTCAAATCTGTAAATTTGATATTTAATTTATAGATGTTATTAGACTAACAAAGAAATATGGCCTTAGCGCCGAAAAAAAAAATTGACTTTGTTAATTTGGTTGGTGTTGATTCTGATTTGTAGAACCAACTTCCTGCGCTTGAGTTTAGACAAATGAATTCATATGTCAGTAGTTTCCATTGGTTGTGCAAGCTAAACTCAACTTTAACCTTGTTTTGCTGAATTCTCTTTGGGGCTTATCCAAGTTCCACGTGCCCTGTTCTATTTGACCTCATCGATTGGTCATGAATATCAGACCTCATTGGCTTTTATTGATTGATCATATTACTGTTGTGTAGACAAGTAAATGTTCCCATATCCTAGCTGTAACTGACGAGGATGGGTATGTGAACTTATTTGACACTAGCAAGATGCTTTTAGCATCTGCATCAAACCAAGAAAATGCAGGTACACTTAATTTGCTTAAACTTGTTATGGCCCCAGCAGGCTCCTTTTAGCATTCTCCAATTTTCAGTGTCCCTAAGATTCATTTATTCAAAATGCAGATAAAGCTCGAATTGGTAACTGGATTGCGCATCAAAATGCCATCTTTGATGTATGCTGGATCAAGGTAATTTAATTTTTCATAAATGTACGTAGCTACAAATGTGTTTGGAGTTATCTTTATATCAGGATGTCAATTTCAATTCAAAGCCATGGACTTTATGCAGTACTGGATTATTTATTACAAAAAGATAAGTAATGCCAAATTGAATGCTGCAAAGTAGTTTTGCCATTTTATATCTTTTTGCTCAACTGCCGCAAGATCACCTGCTCATGAGATAACTTTCTTTTGATAAAATAGTTGAAAACCAAGTCTATTCCAAGTCTATTGGGTGCTTTTAAAAGCATCAATAGAGAAATAATTGAGACTGCATATTATTCTACCACAGAAAATTGAGGTCATGCTTCCTGTTTTCTTGTCAAAGCAAAGGTCATGAATTTCTTCCTAAAAGTGCAAAATTTTTATCAAATTTCTGTCGACTCGCACAGAACTTAACTATTTTTTTTTGGTTCTTCACATTTGCATTTGCTGAAATGTAGCTAACCTTGATTTGAATATTTTCGTAGGAAGACTTGAACATTCTTACTGCATCTGGAGATCAAACTGTAAGTAAAATGCCCCTGGTCATCTGCTTTAGATGAATCTTGGTCAAATGTGGGATGCAGTTGAATTTGATTCTCCAAGAAATGATGGTTTTTTTAGCTCATTTTACTTCCTGCAATAAGTGACTAAACACTCTTATTAACTCTTCTGTGAAAAATTTTACTGGTTATGGATAGTGAAGGATCTAAGAATCAGGGAAGCAAGGCTCGTAGTTAATTTAGCCAGATAAGGAGATAGATTAGTGTGTGAGCTCTAAGGATCATAAAAACATGCCTCAAAATTTTTGAGGAGCTCAATCCTAGTGAATTATCTTTGAATGGGATATGGTTATAGTTCATGATGGGCTAGGGAGGCCTCAGATCATGAAAATGATGGTAAATAGCTTAATTGAATTGAGCAAGACGCCTCTACTTAGAGTAATGCAGCTTTTCAAAATTTGCTGAACCTCTTATTTTACAGGTTAGGCTTTGGGATGTTCAGGAAAGAAAAAGTATTGGAGTGTTGATGGGCCACACCGGAAGTGTGAAATCTCTGTGCCCGCATCCAAGCAATCCCGGTACTAATCTAATGTTTTTCTTTTTGTGGTACAAAGTTTTATTATGCCTTAATAATTTTCCATTTATTTGTCCAACAGATATTGTCATTTCTGGTTCAAGAGATGGATCCTTTGCCATTTGGGACCTGAGATGTAATCATGTTTCCACGAGCAGATCTGGGGAGCATCGCATAGTGTAAGTTCATATGCTGACAGTGTTATAGTGGTGAAGCATTGTCATCAAAATCGTTTAATATTTTAATGAGTAAATTGGCCTTTTTTTAGAGCAAGTATCTAAACTGCAGTAAAAATCATTATAATACTTGATAGCCATTTCTTCTAGCTAATGTTTTTACAACTTTTTCCAGCTCAAATTCCATGGTCAAGGGAGCTCATTTGCCACATAAACACAAGCGGACAAGGCGTGGCAAGGTATGTATCAGAATAGCAAAACCAATGGAACATATATTCAAACTATCAGTTGATAATGCCTTGATTTCAACAGACAGCTTCCATGAGCATTACATCCGTTCTTTATCTCAAAGATGAAGTTTCGCTTGCAACAGCTGGAGCAGTGGATAGGTATTTCTTGACTTTCAAGAAACTCCAAGAGAAACTTACTTAAGGGACTACTAGTTCGCCTCATTCTGTTTACTCTGTTTCAGCATCATCAAGTTCTGGGATACAAGAAAGTTAAAAGCTCAAGTTACACAGACATGCCCTAGTCCTGAAACAGCAACTGAAAAGGTTTGGTTCAACTTTGAAGGGGAAAAAATGCATAATTTTCTCGTTCATCACATCTATGTAAAATAGGACAGCTACATATGAGAAAATTCTTACTTTCTCATTTCATTTTACTTAAAAAAGTTAAAATATTTGACCTGGTAGGTGTTGAATTTTGCCAGGAACGAAGATTACATGGTGTGTCCAGCCTGTCTCAGGACTCAAATGGAGTGTTTCTCACTGCTTCGTGCATGGATAACAGGTCTAATAAGCTAAACCAACCTGCTAATCTCTATATAAGTTTCTGCATTGCATGGAATCGAATCTGTGATTCTTATTGATTGGTCGAAAATTCTATTCCTTCTAATTAGCTGGCTTTCGTTCTTTACTTTTGCTGCTCGATAATTACAATGAGAAGAATTTCTTGTTGAATCAAGATGTGTATTGGCTATTAACTTTCTTGTTTTCATCAGAATACACTTGTACAACGTACTTCAATTGGAAAAGGGCCCTATTAAATCTTTCTCTGGTGCTCAAATACAGTCATTTTACATCAAGGTGAGTGCCTTCCTCAAACTATCTTGTATTAGCATCTCGATATTTTATTTTATGCCTCAAGGTTGTAGTGTCATATTAAGTTGCTATTTACAGGCTGCGATCAGTCCAGATGCGAACCAATTACTCAGTGGCTCGAGCAATGGACATGCCTACATTTGGCAGGTTCATCTTCTGCTTTGAGAAGCCCCTAACTTTTTTCTTCTCGTTATTGCCTATTACTTATCGCTGATGTCTCTCGTCACAGGTGAACAAACCTGATACAGCTCCCATCAGCCTAAACAGTCATGATGGCGAAGTTACTGCAGTAGCTTGGTACTACTCACCTCTACTCGTGCAATTCATTTATGAATCAAGATTCATGCACAAATAGCTGACCTGTCTTCATCTTTATGGCTTCTGCAGGTCACACTGGGAAATTGCAAAGCTAGCAACTTCGTCCGACGATTTTACGGTAAAGCCCAAAAGGAGAGTATACTTTAGGCATAGCAAATACCGTATTCTCCTTAGTGGGACCATTTGTTTCACGCAGTTGATTTTTCCTGAGGAAGATGTCCATAGGAAATGAATTTCTAATCAAACCAACCGCCAGAAACTTCGGAAACTGACTTCCCCAGGAACCATTTTCTTAAACGGACTATTGGTATTCATGTCTTATTCTTTTTTGAACTTGTTTCTCAGGTTCGCATGTGGAATATCCACAGCTGTTGTGAGTCGAACAATTCGAAACCGCCTTCAGCCATTAGAAGGAGAGTGATGGCGACGCCGACCGATGAATGCAAAAGGCTACTAACAACTGAGGTCGCATCAGAACTTCCCGAGGGTCCCCAAGTCGAGATCTCCATGAAAAGATTGCAGGATGAGACAGTTCCTAGCAATCCAGCCGTGACGGAACCGGTCATTGGAACTCCTCAGGGCCAAAAGAAGAGGGCGCTGGCCAGCTTCGATCTGGAGGAGGGATTCAAGAAAACCCCTGAAGCCACAACGTGGAGCCCCTCATCGGTACTGAACCCTCCTTCCTCCGTGAAACGAACAATCCGAGATTACTTTCTGGCATCATCGTGAAAATGACAGATGAAACCTTCTTGATTGCTCCCTGTAAAGGTTCATTCTGTTCACTAACATCCCCTTTTTGATGTAAAGCCCGGCCATAACTAGTCATTGAGGAAAAAACAATATACACAAACCCTTCGTCGTGTTTATGTTGTATTTGTTTTGCTTTATTTTCATTCCGATTATGATTCAAAAATCGAATGTTTCAGTGTTCGTTATGAATAGATGTATATATATTGAATAGACACATGGTTGATGTTTTACTATCCAGTCACAAATCTCAGGAAACTGGCCATCCCTTTTGAATTTTCCACTCTTCTTTCTGTTTCTTTGCTTTAGAATTAGTCGGGTTTTCTATTTGAGTACTGATGAGAGATGAATCCCACAGTGGATAAATAATGAGTTGAAATATCGTTTATAAGAGAGTGGGTATTATTATCCTATCAGCTTGAACTTTTCGGATGATATGACTTTCACCTCTTGTGGGATGGGTGAAAATTTCATATAGTATCAAAGAAGGTTGATCATGAATTCACATCACACTCGAGACTCTAAAGTGTGGAGTTCATGGCTCGTAAGCTCGAGATAGGATTTTCTTCCTACTCGAGGCTAGTTATTAACCCGAGAATGACAGAGAAGGCTGCTTTGTGGTAGTTTATCCCTCTCACAAGAAAGGTTAGTACTTGAGGTTCACATCACGTCAGGTTGAGTGTCGGTCTTGGGCCTCCTAGGTATGGAGCTCGTGGCCCGCAAGTCTGAGTTTGAACAAGTACCACCATCCTATTAACTTGAGTTTTTAAAATTGTCATGAGTCCAACCTCTTATGGACTGGGTGGACATTTTGCAAGCAGATCTTGGAACATCCGAAGCTTTTGTTGCATCTCGAGAGCAGGGAGCCCCCTTGCCATTTGAGTTGAGGTACAGACTGAAATCTACTCTGAACTTGGCACCCGGCATTGCTATCTTGGCGTTTTGAGACTAAGAGTCTAAGAAGGTAGAGAGCATGTAGAATTATCGATTAGAGTGATATTATTTAAGATTCTTCGTAATGTTATTATGAGATAAGATTATTTAAATATTTTTTTAATGTTATATTTGGTATGAAAGAATGGAAATGAACATAATGAAATGAGTTTCATGAAATAAACTGTAAATATTTTTTTAGTAATCTCTGACATCACGAATGAATATAATTATACTGGATACGATCCATGCTACACACGGAAAAAAGTAAAAATATATAAATGTAAAATACTGAGATAAATTCGTATAATTATATCATTTATTTATAATTTATTATAATTTAATTTATTTAAAATTCGTTAACTCACAGTAGTAAGTATAGCGTTCTCAATTTTCATCAATATATTCTGTCAATTTTATATTTTCATTTTTACAATTTCAAATTATTCATTTAAAAAATGTGATGGATTTTTGCTACTAAAATTACAGATATAGAGTGACACAAGGAATCTGAACATTTAATAAAAGATCTTTATTGTTCAAATTGTAGGTATGGAGCAAGAGAAAAATGAGTGAAATTCTTATTTTGCTCTTAATCTGAAAATCGGATATATATTATAAATTTTAATATGTAAATTAAATTTGGAGCAAATGTGAAAAATGAAAAAGACATCAAACTTTTAAAACCTCTGCATATAAAAGTATAGATAGAAGAAGATGGAGAATTGAGTCAAAATAGGGTAGTTTTTGAAAATAATTCGTGAAAAATGGTTTCTTTGAAAATAATTACGAAAGTAGTGATTTAAAACCGCATCTTGAAACTTAATGAACTGCATCTTCAAGATGCAATTTTATTTTTATTTTGATGGGAACCGCATCTTAAAGATGCGGCTCCCTCTTGTGTGTGTGTGTGTTTTTTTTTTAAGAACAGGCGAGAAAAGTTTAATTAAATATTTAATATGTAATATATAACGAATTCGTTTTAAAAATTTATGTCAGATCTTTATATATAAAATTTTTTATAAAATTTTATAAGTATGAATACTTAAATGATAATTTATATAACAAATTCTTGTATATTATAATACCTGCTAAAAATTTCAATAAGCGGAAGACTTTAATGTAACTTTTCAATGTATAACACATAAAAATTCGTGATATAAATTACTATTTACATATTAATACTTATAAAATTTACTATTAAAATTTTAAAAAAAATTTACACATGTAAATATTTGAAAAAGATTTACAAAATAAGCTCGTAGTAAAATTAATGTGTAATATATAACGAGATCATTTTATAAATCTTTATCAGATTTTTACAAGTGTAAATTTTTTTTTTAAATTTTAATATTAAATTTTATAAGTATTAATATATAAATTGTAATTTATACAACGAATTCTTATGTGTTATACGTTGAAAAGTTACGTGAAAGGTTTCAAGTTATTGAAATCTTTAGTAGGTAGTATGATATAAGAATTCGTTATATAAATTATCATTTAAGCATTCATACTTATAAAATTAACTCCTAAAATTTTATAAAAATTATATATATAAAGATCTGACATAAATTTTTAAAACGAATTCGTTATATATTACATATTAAATATTTAATTATTCTTTTCTTCGCTGTTCGTTAAAAAAAAAAAAACTCAAGAGGGAGCCGCATCTTCAAGATGCGGTTCCCATCAAAACAAAAATAAAACCGCATCTTGAAGATGCGGTTCATTAAGTTTTTTAAATCACTACTTTCGTAATTATTTTCAAAAGAACCATTTTTCACGAATTATTTTCAAAAACTACCCCATTTTGACTCAATTCTCGAAGAAGATGAAAAGAATATTTCCTATCTTTTTTTAACAAGTAAAAATATCTATTTCCTTCGATCCCTCTACTGTGCCAAACATAATCGAAGATTTCCTCCAAAATGTCAAAATATCTCCGGGAGGCCAGACCCATATCAACATAAAAATTTAAATTAATAGTTGATGGTAATCAAATAATTCTTATAAATCACGTTTCAATTTATCAACTGCCTGACGTAACGCTGTCCAAACATGGAACTGCAAGGAACCACTAAGGTAAGGTTGGGCGAGGATGTACGGAGATTCTGCCTCCTAAACTGCCGCAGGAGTGGACATGCCAAAGGCTCTATATCATGGGAGGCTTTGAACCGTCACGGTTCGATCGAGAGTTTTGGGTCCCACCGTTTGTTTTAAGAACCACGTGTAAAAAACGGTTCGGTGGAAAATATTTCCACGAGCACTGAAAATAAACCGCAGGTTGCTGTTTTATTTTTTTTTTATTATATCTTAGTAGGTACACAACCGTATCTTCAAAATGTGACTCGATAATACTGTTCACCGTCTTGGGACTTTATCCCTTTTCCTATAAGTGGATATTTAAATGTGTAACATGCAACGGGTTCGTTATGTAAACCTCTCCGAACCTTTTACACGTGTAAGATTCTGACAACTTTTAAGAATAAGTCTTACAAGTGTCAACACTTGAACGGTGATTCATGCAACGAATCTATTATCAGCTATGCATCGGATATTTTGCCCTACTTCTCGTGGCCCTCCTCTCTTGAGTAAATGTTTATTGTGTAATGCGTAACTGGTTTGTCGCGTAAAATTTTATCGAAACTTTATTTGGGTGAAATTTTTATAAACTGTAAAGTTTATTATTGAAAGTTGTCAAAATTTTATACACGTAGAGATTTGAGAGAGATTTATAAAATAAATTCATTGCGTATTACAAATTAAATGGTTAGTAAGGGTAAAGGTGAACAGTAAAACTGAGCAACCGCGGCTTCCTGCTCAGTACAGCTTCCGAATTTGCACTTTCAAGATGCGATTGTGCACTAGTTATAATAATAATAATACAAAAAAAAAAAGTAAACCGCAACGTTTGATTTATTTTCGGTACTCTTGAAAATATTTTCCATCAAGCCGTTTTTACACATTATTTTTAAAACAAACGGTAATGAGACCCAAAACTCTTCTATCGAAGCCCAGCAGCATCTCCCCTGCAAGCTGAGGTCGAATATGTCTTGCGGGCCACGAGGATGACCTAAAATTCAGAATGGTATCTCATTCTCTGCCTGGTGCAAATGGTTTATGCAGTGATAGTGCCGACCATCCTACTGACGGTTCCCAAGACGATCGACAAGTCAGCCCTCGCTCGCCCGGGTAACTTCTATAAATGCACCTGCTCGCTTGGGGCAAGGGGCATCACTCGCCCTACTCTCCCTGTTCTTTTATTCTCTAAGGAGGATTCTCTTACTTAAGTATCATACGGAAGGATAGACGAGTCTGTCGTGCCTCGACTCGGCTTTCTTGCAGGTTTCTCACTCCAACGTTCGATGGGTTAAGCCATCACTGCCATTTTGGGTATCAAGTGACTTTTGAGAGGCATCCAAAGCTGTTCGGGTGTATATGGAAACCTAGAGGGACAACTAGAGATGGTAGTAGGCCGGGGCAGGGCGGGACGGGTTTTTGAAAACCCAAGCCCGCCCCACACCTGGAACGGGACGACCCGCCTCGTGGCCCGTGCAATAAAGGGCGAGGCACGGATCTACCAGATTAATTTAAAAAGATTTTAATATTACATAAAATGTAATTCAGAATATAGCATACATTATATATTTATAATAATATGATTAAATAAATATGAAATATTTATAATTTACACAAGTTTAACTAAATAAAGTGATTATCATTCAATTTATTAAGATAAAATATCTATAAAATTAAAATTGAAATAGTGTAATTAGATATAAGGGTCGGGAAGCAGACCCGCCCCGCCCCGGTGCACGGATCGGGTGCGAGTCGGGCCAGGTCGCCTTTGCCTAAGCTAGGGACAACCTAACAATCCATTTGATACTTGATCCAAAACAAAAACAAAACAAAAAAAACCATTCGATAGGACAAAAAGCAATAGTGTTGAATTGGAGAAACGGGTCAAACTATTGTTACTTTTAAAAATAATTCATGAAATACGGTTTCTTTGAAAATATTTACCAAACTACCGTTTTTTAACCGTATTTTAAAAATGCGGTTTTACTTAATGAACCGCATCTTGAAGATGCGGTTAAGTTCAGGCTTTTTTTTTTTTAAAATTTGTATGTAAACAGCATATTGAAGATGCGGTTCCTCTGTTTAAAAAAAACATATAGAATGTTAGGAGGAAATTTAGATTATATATGATATATAGAATTCGTTATATAAATTACTATTCAGGTATTGATACTTGTAAAATTTACCTTTAAATTTTTGTAAAAATTTTACACGTGTAAATATTTGATAAAAATTTGCAAAATAAGCTCGTTATAAAATTAATATGTAATATATAATGAGCTCATTTTACAAATTTTTATCAAATCTTTATATGTGTAAAATTTTTTCAAAAGTTTAAAAGTAAATTTTATGAGTATTAATATATAAATAGTAATTTGTGCAACGAATTATTATATGTTATAGATTGAGAAGTTACTTGGAAGCTTCGGCTCTTAAAATCTCTAGTACAAAATATGATACATAAGAATTCGTTATATAAATTATCATTTTACATTTATAGAATTTACTCTTAAAATTTTGTAAAAATTTTATGTGTAAAGAGTTGACAAAATTTTATAAAACAAACTCGTTATATAATGCACAGAAATATTTAATCTAACTTTCCTCAGGAACATGCTGTCCATGTCTTTTATAAAAAAAAAAAAAAAAAAAAAGAGCAAAGGAACCGCATCTTCAAGATGCGGTTCCCTGAATGTCACAAAAAAAAAAAAGAACAAAGGAAGTTGCGGTTCTCTGAATATCACCAAAACGAATAGAAATGAACCGCGCATTGAAGATGCGGTTTATTAAAATTAAAACCGCATCTTCAACCTGCGGTTAAAAAACGGTAATATGGTAATTATTTTCAAACGAATAGTATTTCACGAAATATTTTCAAAACTAACCGTATTCTCACTCATTTCTCGTGTTGAATTTCTCGTGTTGAATTGCTACCTGACACAAAAATGTAAAACCACGTGTCTAATCGAATCGAACTCCTTCTTCGTGAAGGGCCTTGCCGAATGGGTTAAAGGAAGTTTGGTAGGGCCAGTCTTCTTCGTGAAGGGCTTTTTCCACGGTCTTGAACAGTACCGAGTTTTCATCGCTGCTTACAGAATGAAGAATATGTCATTCCAGCATGTAAGATGTAATTACAAAATGAGCAGCCTTTAATTTAAATAATCCTTTCAATTTTATGAGTGGATGAAGTAGGTTTTGTCAGTAATCCGTTCAAGACCAAAACAAAATGCCACATCAGTCCCATATAAGCTCCATTAAGTGCTCCGTCAGCTTCATATGTGCCATGTCAGCTCCGTCACTTGTTAGGTTACCCTTGTGATGGACATTGATAATAAAAATGAAGTTCGTAATTTTACAGATAATTTTTAAAATTTATGATATAATAATTTGGTTCAGCTGGAAGCTGCTATTTTTTTTTTAAACTAATATTCCTGTAAATTAATGATAAAACATTCTCTCTGTACCAATTTGAAAACATGGCAAAACTTTTTGGGCTCTATTTGCAATTACCCCAACTATAAAAGGCTCGGGGGAGCCCTAACTTGGAAATCGGGCGTAAACGAAGATACGAAGCCGTAGGAGAGGGCCTACTCTCTGTTCCGTGGAGCAAGGTTCAACATATCAGAAGAGGAGAGATCAGAATCCCCCGGAAAAGGTCAGGCGGTCGATCCCTTGGAACTCTAGATTCGATTGGTCGTTGCTGGAAGTGATTCCGGCGCGGAAATCCTTTCTCGGGGTGCAGTTTCGGTGCTGGGATACTGAATTGTTTTTGTGCCTGTGATGCGATTGTTTCTACGGCAGGGAGAGGATGGATCGGTACCAGAGGGTTGAGAAGCCGAGAGAGGAGACTCCCATTGACGAGAATGAGATAAGGATTACGAGTCAGGGAAGGATGCGCAACTACATCACTTACGCCATGAGCCTTCTTCAGGTTTGTTCTTCTACTGTCGCTTTGGTTAGGATTTCAAGTTCCAATTTCTTTATCTATATGTATACTCTGCTGATTTTTACTGTACCATTTTGAGACTGTGGCTGGGTAGTAGTTTGAAATTGCGAATTTTCTCACCTTTTGGTAATAGAACCTATCGGTGATTCATTACAAATACATGGGTTATAGGTAGATACGGTGCTAGTAATAGGACATGAACTCATGCACCTGTTGCTACTGAGTTGAATGCAAGAGCAGGCTAGTTCATTAGCCTGACTACTCTGGTAAAAGCCTTGATATTTTGAACAGTTGAATATGTTTTTTCCCGATTGGTGAAGTATCAAAAAACCAACATATAATGTTTTACTCCAAAGTGAGACCGGCATGTTGCCCAGGTGTTTGCTTTCTGTCAGTTGCAGTTGCAATCTTATGCCCCTACAGTAGACTGCCAAAGTTTTCTTGCTTAACATTCCTCTCCTTCTCTTAATCCCTCCTCTCTGTTCGTTTTTGCCCTTGTGTCACATAGGAAAAAGGATCGGATGATATTGTGTTCAAGGCCATGGGAAGAGCTATCAACAAGACTGTCACTATTGTGGAACTTATTAAGGTCCCTTTTCTATGAACGCACTTTCATGTTACTAGTCTTTTTTTTTCAATCCTTTTCTTAGTTTCTTTCGCTCATTGTTGGAGCTGAAATTTAGTGGTTGCATGTGCATGCAGAGAAGAATTGTGGGTCTTCACCAGATAACCTCCATTGGATCCATAGACATAACTGATACATGGGAGCCCCTTGAGGAGGGTCTTGTCACGTATGAGCAGTCCTGATCTCGTTTTTGCTCATCGCATCGATTGTCTTTGATATTTGGTCTCTTGTTCCTTTCTCATTGGATTTCTGTTATGTTCGTATTTTTGTTCTCACAGACTGGAGACTACAAGGCATGTTTCAATGATTACAATAACCCTTTCGAAGCAGCAGCTGGACAAGGCTGCTCCTGGGTAAGTGGCTAACTTCTTGTCCTAATCTTTTCCCCATGATTTAGAATCTGAAATAGTCCAGGAATTGCATCTTTATTTGGTATCATCATGTTAAATTATAGAGAAGCAAATCTATACTTGGTGACCATTAAGTTCCTATTGGGCCTCCATATGATGAGATAGGTTCCTTCTTCAGTAATCATCATGAAGAATGATTACTAGGATGTACCATTTCCTTAGAGACACAAATGATCAGTGTTTTTTTTTTTCCCTGCTTCAGGTATCAGCCTCCATTACCTGCAGATCAGGTGAAATCCTCTCCAGATTTCGAATATGAAGGAGGTATTTAGTTCTACATGCTGTGATTCCTTGATTATTATGGATTGTGTGATCAGTCATACTTACAAGTTTTCTCCTTTTTCTCAAAAAACTCGTTGCCCTAAAAGGCTCACCAAATGGCCGAGGCAGAGGCCGTGGTGGAAGAGGAAGACCAATGCCTAGAGGCATGTGCATCATACAGTATCCATGACTGGTTATATTTGTAACTTTTACTGTCGGATGAGAAATCTAGCATTGTTGTAAGACTTAATTTGAATATTTCAGGGAATGGTTATATGACTACGGGCTATGGGAATGATGAGTATGATGATGGAGGCTATGATCGCAACAGAGGCTATGCTAGAGGTAGGGGCCGTGGGAGAGGCCGTGGTTTCCGTGGCCGTGGAAGGGGTGGATACAATGGGCCTCAGTTTGATGCTCATCAGGACAGAGGATACAATTATGAGCCTCCTGCACAGCGCCGTGGTAATATTAAATGCTCCTATAAACATTGGTTCTTCTTAGGATTGGTTGATGAAGTGATGAACTCAAAGTTGATTGAGAATAAGATTCTGAAGAGTCCTTACTTGAGTTGTTATTTTAACTTGGAACCATTTAAACAACACATTATGTTCATCACTGATGAAAGCAACAGAAGTTAATCTAGAGTTTTAGGTTCAGTGATGTTTTTAAAAGATGTTCTGGTTATGGTGGTTCAAAAAGATGATTTTTTTTTTTAATACTGATCTCTGGCAGAACTGGTGGAAACAATAAACAAATGTTTGAAGGATGATTGTTAAAACAGTTTGCAAACCGTGTGTTTATGTGAAATATTAGTGGAGTTAGTTTTCTTGGAACAATTTATAAATGAGATTTGAAACAAAATATCTTAGCACGGTTGTGAACAGCGTCCAAGGTATAACTGGCTTGTTTATGTAGCACTGGATGGGAGCAGGCTGGCAGTTATCTAATTGTTCAAGTGTGGAGTTTCTGTCTTTAACCATCATATGCTTGATTTCTTGTAGGTCGTGGTCGTGGAAGGGGAGGGCCACGTGGTAGAGGCCGTGGTGGATATAGATCAGATGGCCCAATGCAGCCGGCAGAGTGATGAGGTGCTCAGCATTGGATTGCTCTGCCCCGTCCCTGGCCGCTTCTCATCCTTTGCATCTTTCAGTGGTTTCCCGTTGTGACTAATGTCTTTCTTTAACTTATAGGGCATTATTGTGTAACTGATGGTTCAACCTATGTTTTCTAGATCTGCGTTGACGAGAGGATAGTTCCTACTCGACCTCCTCGAGCTATTCTTTCCTTTCTTTTGCCCCCCACCATGTTTGTAGCGAAGTAGGCTGATAAGGAAAAGTTGGAGCCGAATTGACTCTCTAGTTCAGTTTTTGACTCTCTTAGATTTGCCCTATTTATTCATTTCAATTGTTCCTGTTTGGGGAGTTGGTCCTTGCCTTCTGTTTAAGATGGTTATATGTTTTAGAGTTGCAGTTAAGTTGCATATTGAGCAGGACATTAATGATGTTATCCTTCTGTTCTTGCGCAGGACATGTTCTTGTTTTACCCAGTTAGTAAACGTGACAGGCCAAGTTCATGAGATATATATCTTACCGAATTGGTGTGTCGTATCCAATTTAAAGCTTGTAACACGTGACCGAGCGAAATAGAAAACTCGAATTCTTTCTTGCGCTGTGTTGGGTTGCTAGTTCATCTAATCTTTATCATTTTCTTCATATTGCAAAAATGTTGCAACTCTGGTGAAGGAATATGCTCAGGCTTCGGCTTCCGGATGGGGGCAACCCTTAAAAGAGGCTTGCTGGGAGACGATCTTGGCGAAATTTTCAGGTTTTTTCTCGGCAGGGTTGCGAGTCAAAGCGTCCGAACGTCGGTTGAGCCGGGAGAGATGCAGTGCATGAGCTCTGCGTATGACTATACCCCTTCCAAGGGATCTTCTTCCCCTTTTCCCAGCAAAATGCGTCTCCTTAAATACCGTAGTAAAATTGCACGTTGAAGATGAGATTTCGACTTAAACTAGCTAGTTTTAGAAGCCAAAAATTTTCAAAAAAGGAAGCAGATGATGGAGGAGAAAGGGCAGACTGATAGTGGAAGATTGAGAAAACCGTTCGGGTAATGAACGGTCTCAACCGCTTCGGATGTGATTTTTTCGGATAGTCTCTTGTCCCTATTTTTCAAAAATACAATTAGGTTTGTATTATGATTTCAATTGAATCATTTAAAAATTGTTAAAAATTTCAATTTAAATAAATGATAAAAGGCTGGGTAGTTTATATGTACGTATGGAGATATTTAAATGAGTAAAATATGTACATTCCATATCTATTATTTTTACTCTAATACATTATAATTAGTTATACTTCTGACAAAAATACTACAAAATAAAATATATACTCAATGCGTATGCAATCGTTACGGTTCGGGCCCTCCGGTTTGTTCTAGCTGAGGCACGACTTTTCCAGACCGGTTTTTCCATAAAAAACCAACATAATTTCATGTTCATTTTTTTAGATTGGTCTGGTCGATTTTTTCTTTTCTTTTCTTTTTTTAACGTATACCATGTGAAATTAGTCCTGGCCACGGGCCAGTTTGAGCCCGGAACCGGTTCGGAACCATCATCGAACTGTGAGACCTAAGGTTCAGGGCCGGTTCCACCAGTCCTAGAAACCGAACCATCGGTTCCAAACAGAAATCTGAACTGGCTTGGAACCGGCAGTTCCAAACCGGAACGGTCGAGGGAAAAAAAAGGCCAGCTGTCATGCCCCAAGCCACCAGCCTCCATCCCCGCGGGCCCCGCCACGCCCCTTGCACGCCACCCTCTCTTCAATCAGTTCACGGTTCACCAACATCAATTAGCTGTATTTTTTAAAAAATTTGAAAAAATAAATTAAATTTTTTACACTATAAATACATATAATTCTTACAACATTTTGACACACAACTCTCTCTCGATCTCCCTTCTTCACATTCAAACTCAACTATTAAATTTCAGTGAGCTACTCTTGGTTTTCTGTGATTATGATATTGTGCTAAATTTTTTGGCAACTCTTAATTCAAA
The DNA here is from genome assembly GCA_037672795.1 of Lagerstroemia speciosa. Taxonomy (NCBI): domain Eukaryota; kingdom Viridiplantae; phylum Streptophyta; class Magnoliopsida; order Myrtales; family Lythraceae; genus Lagerstroemia; species Lagerstroemia speciosa. Next base: position 6,071,827 of record CM075310.1, read on the forward strand.
TACAATAAATATTTACTAGAATATTTATATATTTTTACGCAGTATTTCGTATTAAATTCTAATTTCATGTTATTTATTATTATATTTTGTACTGCCGGTTCCGAACCGGACGGAACCGTGGTTCGGAACCGAAACCGTCCGGTTCCTGAACAGTGGGCAGGCCGTGAAATCATTAGTCTTCCAATTTCACCCTCCTGCTCCCACGCATTTACAATCTGCCCTTCCTCCCCGACTTGTTGAGAAAGAAACGAACAACAACAACAGCAGCAGCAGTCGGACTGTGAGAAGAGCAAAACCCTCCGACAAGCCTCATCGCCTCCAATCGAAGATCCAGTCCTCAAGATTCGTAAGTCTTCATCCTTCTCCTCCTCGTCGCGTAAGCTCCCTTTTGGTTTCTCCTTCACTTACCCATTATCCAAAACGTGCTCGATTTGGTTGTTTTCACCGTTGCAGCTCCTCAACGATGACGCAGGACGTGGAAATGAAAGATCGCCCCACACCCTCTAACTCTGTGTCCTCTGCTGTTCCCTCGACCCTGCAGCGTAAGTTGATTCAGGTTCTCGATTTGCCCAGTTTCAAATCGTAGGGTTTTCTGGAGAGCTGATCTGCGGTGGTACAGATTTGAAGGAGATTGCGTCGCTGATTGAGACTGGATCCTACAGCAAGGAGGTCCGACGTATTGCACGGGCTGTCCGTCTCACCATTGCCCTGCGTAAGAAGCTGACTGCTCCGGTCATTGCATCATTTCTCGACCATGCACTCGGACAGGGGTCCGAGGCCCACAGTCGGCTCTCAGTTTATCTTCCTAAGGTAAAAGTTTACGCTTTTATGGTTCTGTGAAAACTATTTGTAGTTTTATCACCTAAGTGTGCAGTATCTGTGAAGTTTTTTGACGGAAATTGAATGGCTCAACCGATTATTCAAGGAAGGAAGGAAGGAGGGAGTTATAGGATAAAGTTAATTTATTTTTTAGTTGCATTCATAGAGAGATTTTTTCTATTATGTGTTTTTTTGGATAATTGAATTGGATTTTAGTATCAAGAAATCATCATTGGTATCATTAACAGTGAGTATTTTTCTTGGAGATATATGAGCAAGTGCATAGTCTGAGGAAGTGGAAGAATTCCCAGAAACTTTGTCTGCTTGTTGCTGCTCTCTGGATTAACCTGTCCTAGGACTTACAAGTGGGTTTTAGATCCTTGAAAACAATAGTTTGGAGGTCTGCTCTAGGTAGATGTTTAAGCTCCGCTTGCTTCATCTTTTTTTAAGTATTTGATGCCACACTTAAGAATAGTCTGAGGTTTAGTTACTTAGCTGTATGAATGATAAGGTATGGAGGGGCTCTACCCAGTTGGGGAGAGAGAGAGCAAAAAAAAAGAGGTGTAGATGGCAGTCCTGCTTTGAGAACTGGTAGGTCCAAGAAGAGGGAAGTGTAAAAGCATGGTCCTATAACATCACATATCCCAGTGGAAGTTGTAATAAAGAATTGGAGTGAACTGCATTAATAATTTCAGCTGGAAGTTGTGATATTAAAGTACTTCTTCACTGCAAATGATTTGCTTTTTTGAGCTTGTTACTTCCAATACATTGACTGTAGGATGATGAGCATGACATGGAAGTTGATACTGCAACCTCCGGTGGCCAAGCGCCAGCGAAGCATCTGTTGCCTGAAATTGAGATTTATTGCTACCTGCTTGTGCTTCTGTTCTTGATTGATCAGAAGCGATACAATGAGGTTTGGTTCTTTTGAACTGATGCAATCATGACTTCTGTATTGTGACTGAACAAGCTTGTCCATGAAGTAAGGTTTGTTTCATGTCTATTTATAGGCTAAGGCATGTTCCTCAGCTAGCATTGTGCGGCTTAAGAACCTCAACAGAAGAACCATTGATGTTCTAGCATCAAGGTTGTACTTTTATTACTCGTACAGCTATGAGCTAACTGGTGATCTCGCAGAAATCCGAGGGTAAGACATAATAGTTGCAGCACCCTTTTTTTTGCTAGATATTGTCTAATCAAAACTACAACTACTGAAATCTTTGAATTTGTTCCAGTACATATATGCATTAATAGCGTTCCTTGCATATGATGTTACCTCAGTAGTTTCTGTCAGAAATTTTTAGCTGTCCTATGTTTCTATGTTTTCTGACATGCTCTTATTTGTACTTTAGGAACCTTCTTGCTTTGCATCGCATTGCAACCTTGCACCATGATGAGCTTGGCCAGGTTTCTCTTAACATTTGTTAGAGTTCAGAGATTACATATGTTGGTGATGAACCGGCTTAGACCTATAATGTATTTTGTGATGCAGGAAACACTTCTCAACTTGTTGCTTCGCAATTACCTCCACTATAATCTATATGATCAGGCAGAGAAGCTGCGCTCTAAGGCACCTCGATTTGAAGCACATTCAAACCAGCAGGTATGGCCAATATCACAGTTTACTGAATGCCATTCTTTTCAGCAGTCGATAAAGTAATTTCACTAATCACGTATCAAGAGGTTGCATGAACTTTTGCTGAATGCCATTGTCCCGAGGATTATTTTGATGTGTTTTTTGTAGGTGAATATTTTGAAGTTGCTTGTGAAAAAGCTTCAAAATATAGTTGCTGCCTGTAACTGGTGCTTTTTCAAAAACTGCTTTGGCAGTCTTTGGCTTAGGTTAGGATTAAGTGATACCGTAGAAATTTTCTCCCCTATTTATAGTATATTGTTAATTGTTGGAGTCTGAAAGTAATAGCCACGGTCAACCCTACTTCCAGCATATTTTCCCACCTTTTTTCTGAATGGCTTAGAAATGTCTTCAATAATTATTTCCTCAGATTTACTTGCATAGCATATCCTAAAGTCAATGTAATTCATTCTTGCTTATCTATTAAGGGTTACTTCCCTGTGCCAATTTTGGCTACAACCTTTTCCATTAGACTTTGATCCACATGGTTTTCTGGCTCTGTCCGTGAGAGAAAATATCCTTCCGGCAGTTTCTGGGCAGCAACTTACTGACATGGAACTCCTTGCTCTACCATTTTCCAAAGCTTGGTTAAAAACTGTCCTCTTTGTAACTTATGCTGTTTCTTGCTCCTTTTCTTCGTACAATGACAATTATGTCTCCTTGTTAACTCTATTTCTCTTTCTCGTCAGGCTATATTTGATTTACCATTTCTTACGTAATTATTTTTGTGCTACACTTTTGATTTATGTCTTCATATTGGTCTTGTAACTCTTGTTATGGTATTCTATTATTGCCTTTGTTATTTCTGCACTGAATGTCTTCATCAGTTCATCCTTGCATGATGTCCGGAACCTCTACATAAATCTTACCTCTATATAAATCTTTCTTCTTTGCAGTTCTGCCGTTACCTGTTTTACCTCGGGAAAATCCGAACAATTCAGTTGGAGTACACTGATGCAAAAGAATCTCTCCTGCAAGCTGCCCGAAAAGCCCCAGTTGCAGCTCGGGGATTCCGAATTCAATGCAACAAGTGGGCAATAATAGTCCGTCTCTTGCTTGGGGAAATACCGGAGAGGACTATCTTCATGCAGAAGGGAATGGAGAAGGCTCTGAGGCCATATTTTGAACTCACCAATGTGAGTTTTAACTGTGCTATTCGTCTTGGAAATTATCTTTAAAATAATCACTTCTCATAATTTTGTGATGAGAGGTATAACTAAGCATACCACAATCCATGTGCTCTATGGGCTAGATCCCATAGTTGGTTGCAATCTTGTTTGTTCTTCTCCTTCCATGCGGCTAAAAAGGTTGAACTGCAAGTCAGTCCTTTTTGGTGTCGGAGCTTTATTATATAACAACTCAATTTGTTTGTTCAGGCTGTTAGAATTGGTGATCTGGAGCTGTTCAAATCAGTCGCTGAGAAGTTTGCCAACACTTTCAACACGGACCGAACTCACAATCTCATAGTTCGCCTCCGCCATAATGTGATCAGGACCGGCTTAAGGAACACCAGCATCTCTTACTCTCGAATCTCACTCGCTGATGTGGCTAAGAAGCTGCGGCTTGACTCCTCGAACCCAGTGGCCGATGCTGAAAGTATTGTGTCGAAGGCGATTCGGGATGGGGCTATAGACGCCACCATAGACCATGCAAAGGGGTGTATGGTCTCAAAGGAAACTGGGGACATCTACTCCACGAATGAGCCTCAGGTCGCGTTCAACTCGAGGATTGCCTTCTGCCTTAACATGCACAATGAGGCTGTTCGGGCCCTTAGGTTCCCACCCAACACCCACAAGGAGAAGGAGAGCGCCGAGAAGAGGCGTGAGAGGCAGCAGCAGGAACAGGAGCTGGCAAAACATATTGCCGAGGAGGATGACGATGACTTCTAATTTCCCGGTACTATAGTTTGCGAACTTGCTCTCCTAATATTGTGTCTGGAACTCTTATGGACACTCTGTTTCCTTCAGATCAGGGAATTTACATCTGCTTTCTTAGTGATATCTGAAACATCGGATTTCTTCGAGTTGTCACTTCCTATTCATTGACTTCCAGTGAGAAGATGCAAAAAAAGGATTTAATCTTGGTGGGTTCTCTTTCTGGCTCTTGGTATCATATTTGGGTAATGGGGCCATCATGGCAGCCGAGGAATACTTGGCTCGATTTGGTTGTCATATCTTATGTATTCAGCCTCCGGAGTGCGATATATCGTGCCTTTTGCAAATGAAATGAACCGGTATATCTATCATCGACCTGCCCGCTCTTACTAGTGCACTACAACGTAGGATTCAGAGTTTGCTTGTTTCCATGTAAAATTCGAATTTTACATTGCATATTACAGTATTTGGCTAGAAAACTTATAGCAATATGATATTACATGAACTGAATCTGTATAGTTGTAATATCCCGGGTTCGATGCTCTCCTTTATGATCCCACAAACTATCAAATTGTATTTGGGAGGACCTTATTGTAGAGTTACCCACACACGCACACGCACACAGCTCTTATTAAAAATCTATCCACTTGTCTAAATTTTAGTAAATGAAATGTGTATTAGTAAAATAAAATGGTGATATAACTGATAGAATTGGTTTAAGTGATATGATACTTCTTCTCGAGTTTGAGCATCTTGAATAGAAATAATCAATTGTTTGATTATATTACCTCTTAATTGATCAATCCTAATCAAAATGTGAATTGATTATAAATTATCATGGTACGTGGAAAGGTTTATTAATAACCTACAATCTCACCCTAACTAGCTGACTTAATTTAAATTTAAATTATTTAGGATCGGTTAAATTTCTGAATAATAGATAATGTGTATATGAAAAAAAAAAAAGGTCGGATTGGAGGTAGGGGAGGTAAATTGGGCAGGTCAGGTCTTATTGTGCCAGTGCTGGCACGGCCCAAAAAGAAGTGGGCCCGATCAAAAACTGTTCGAATATGATACGTTATCTTACCGGATCAGCCTGATGCTGCGATTGCCGTGCTAATTTTTAAGATACATTCTTATATACTTACAATTTTTTTATAAATATTAATTCACATTTTAAGTATTTATTTTCATATTAACGGGTCGGTCCACCACGAATTTCACCCAACCCGTTATGATTTCCCAGTACGAATTCATGTTGGCCCGATAATCCTTTGCCAGGCACTAAGGCCTGACGAGCCCAAGATAGACTATGAACGTGGGGAACCCTCCCCTCCACTGTTCACACTGTGCGTGAACAAAACCGAACATTTGCCGGTGCTGCCGGAGAATTCACAGCTGCACGGAGCCTCGAGTCTTTGCTCGCTGAACCGTGAAAGCTGCCCAGAAGATCTCCTCCTGCTAGGCACTGGATGGGGGTTGACGAGAGTTGTCAGAGCATTGAAGGGAAAGAGCAGCGGGAAGCGGTGAGAGTGGAGGAGCGGGGAGAGGGTTGCGATGGTGGTGGCGATGATGATGAGCTGCGGAAGCTACTGGTTCCTGATGTGCGGACTCTTCCAATCATCCCGCCCACTTCCGTAGAATCTAACTTCGATGTCTACTTCGCTCCAGGTATAAGTTACGATCTGTTTTCCGAGTTCCTTCCTTGGAGCTTCCACGTCTCGTTTTTTGGATGATTTGACCGCTTCCGACGTTGCATTCGCTTGTTATTGTTTTTCCCGGCATTGCTTGTTCCTCGTAGTAATTCATGTCAGCATGCCTATCTCTGTCGGGCAAGTTCTGGAAATTCAGTTGAAAGCTATTCTTTCTTGGCCTATGTACTCGTCAGTTACAGTGTCCTCTGGAGACCAAACGGTGCAGACAGGGATGGATTGCGATCGCCTCGGAAGTCAGAAAAATCCTTAATTTTGTCCAACTTCTTATTAAACTATCCTATTTCGACCCCTGAACTCACCCCTGAATTCGTTATATTAATGTCTTATGGAGTTTCGACCCATGAGCTCACTATGTTATTGTCTTGTGGAGTTTCGCCCTCACTGAACATGTCTACCGTTTTCAGTAGACGTACTGATCATTGGAACTTAAATTTGTACAGTTTTGATGCGAATGCATGATTTGAATGAGGTTGTGGGCTTTTCTGTGAAAAACTAATCCTTTTTCATTTATGCAAAACTTTGCAGATTTCATCAAGCCAGGGCATGATCAGTATGTCTACCGGCATCCCAACGGGTAGGATTTCAAACTTCACTTCTGATAATGCTTTCTGCTTTGTGCTGTGTACATTTTCTTTGGGTCTAAAATGTGCTGCAGCGTGAAACTGATCTTTGGAACTCTCTTCTGGGATTGTTTTGGTGAAGAAAAGCTTGTGCGTAATAGGTTTGGCTCCGACTCATCTAGCCTTTAAGGATGAAGGTGGGATCATGGCTGTTGATTTTAATGTGGGCAAGTCTGATCGGAGCAGCATCAAGGTCACTGGGAAACGAAAACGGGTACCTTTCTAAGCTATCTCTTGCTTATGATACACCATTTATTCTTTTTTTCCTTGGGCTCTTTTCTGATGCTATCTCTTGCTTATGATACTGCTTGAACTTTGGGTTGCAGGATGTGATTGTTAAGAGGACAGTGTTGTCTGGTGATAACTGTTTAATCCTCAGCGTAATGAAGTAGAAGTTGGTTTCAGAAAGTGAATACTGGCTTAGCCACAATGACCATATGTTGGCAAATACCCTGTTTATGAATGAGATTCAGTATCATTGATATTTCTAAGTTCTCTCAACTGATGCCATTTGTTTTTGGAAAAAAAAATGTCGTCTTTAGTTCGATCTAGTGCCCAGTGAAGACATGGCTACAGTACTTCTCACTGTGCACTTTCTACTGGGTTAGGGAGGGTGAGTACCAAAATTAAATCCAATGATCAATACAGATGTTGAAAGCCTTTATATGCTTATGTGTTCAACAACCCAAGAGTGAAGCTAGACTTTCTGACTGTAGTTATGGCATGCAACTTTTATTTTCGAGTGTTTAGAGGAGAAGATCGTGACTGCCCCTAAGGCTTGCCAATGATAAAGTTAACTGAAAGAAGTCTCACCAATGATATGCACATAAAGCTTTAAGTGCATCTTTCAACTTTAATATGTATCCTATATGCAAGTGTTTGTTTGCCAAAATTTTCTTCCATATCAGCTGAAGTTTAACAATCTATTTACTTTCAGAATGCACAGCACTTTGAGTCCAATACAGCTTTATGCAAAGTTAATACCAGTAAAGATTCTTATATAGTAAGGTAAACAATCTATCGTTTTGCTTCTCCTTTTTCAGTTGTTGGTCATCCTTTTTCCCCTATTTTGTAACTCCCCTTGGAACTCTTTTGCTGGCTCCGGTCAGGTGTTGTGTGAAAGGCTCTCTACTGGAAGTGAACGAAAAGCTAGTAAAACAACCGGGACTGCTCAACTCATCCGTACGAACACTCTCTTTGTAACTTTACTGTCCGTGTTTGCTTTCTTCTTCTTTCTTCTACATTCCTATTGGATTTAAACACCGATGATGCCCCCCTATATTATCCGGCCAATTTTTATTGATCTGCTGAAATCCAGGCTGACAGAGAAGGATACATTGCAATAATCATGCCAAAACCACTGGATTGGCTTAAGCTCAAAGGTTCATTACTTGGCCTCGAAGAATACAAGAGATTAAGAGACCTGAGCTGAGCTACGGAAGCCATGAAAGTTCACAAGCATGGAACAAGCTTATTGATAATCGTCTCTGCTGGTCACACTGCAAACTGCGCGAGACCGAGGATGAGGCTCCTCTTCATTAACTTTGTTGTATTGCCATTGACGTTCTACAATCTGATATTGGAAGTAATGAGTATTGGTTGTTCAGTGCATCTAATATATTCGCAGTTGAATATGAAAACTTGAACGGCATGTGTGTGTTGTTGGATATTCATTACTGCCGTCCTCTTAAAAATAAAAAATAAAAAAGAACCAATACATCCATGGCTGTGAGTTGAGATGTGTCAATGAAGCCTCTTGCATCTTCATGTTAAACATGTTCTTCCTTCCTGGTTACTCTTCATTCCATGTTAAGCTTCTATGAGCTGTCGACTCGAGATCTGTCTCCATCGACTTGACAGAGATGTCTTCGCTGATCATTTATACGAACTGTCAAGTCCTTTACTTGGCAAACGTGAAGCTTCATAATCAGGTATGTTCAGCCAAGTTCACTAAACCAGACATCAACCGAGTGTCAACCCTGTATTCTCAGGAGCAGATGCAAATGACCGATTCCCGATTCAGTCTTCTTCACTTCAACGGACAAATCAGTACGTGTGTTCTTTCCAACTGAAGGGAATAACCAGTTGCTGAGAACGAGAAAGAACAAGAACATATCCAGTGATTGACTCATTATACATGGATTCATTCAAAAGGAAAGGAAGATCCTTCATAAGATTTCCATTACCTCCTTACCAAACGAAACGTAAAAGTATTGTTTTTCATCCACCGTCCTGCGTTTCAAGATGGGTAAATTAATTGAAATCGAACGGAGCAAGTTTGACAAATAAGGGTTAATTATACTAAAGTGATAGATCGTTCAATAAGAGTTACTATCGTTCAAATTTAGCAAAAAAAAAAAAAAGAGTTACTATCGTTCAATAAGAGTTACTTAGATGGCACAGATCGAAAAAGTATCTAAATCGAATCTCTTGAAAAGTTCCACGGGCGCCCACTCTCGAGAACTGCACTGCACTGCACTAATGTACAGTAGTTCATAGCTCTGAAAATTCGGCCTCTTCCTTATCTTCACAGCCGTTGCTCCCGCTTCTGCCATGTGATAACTGTGACGGTCCCGCTCTGCGTGGCGATGACCCCGCCTACGGCTCCGTCAAGCGGTGGAAGATCTTCACCCCAACCCAATGCTCCAGAAGGTTATAGTGCTCGCTCGTTGTCCTCTTTGTCTAGTGCAAAGTTAGCAAAAGGAACGTCGAGGTTTGGACTTGGCAGTGAAAGCCTGGGCGGCGGCGGCAGCAGCAGCTGTTGGGTGGTGTCATCGGGGGCGCTTCAAGGCTACAGCCCACCCATCAGGCAGCCGCCCCAAATAGACCGACCCAATCCCACGATCGTTGATCTTGCAGTTCCGGTCACTCTAGCTCCTCGTAAGTGAACATGGCTGGGAGGAGGCTCAAGGAGCGGTTGAACATCGAGTTCGGGTCATCCTCGGCCTGGGGCGCCACGGGTAGGTAGAGAGTAAGAAGTGGGGAGTAGGAGCAAGAAGAAAATAAATTTACATACTTGTCCAATTTAATTTTAAATTAAAGAAGATTGATGAGGGGTTAAACTTGACATTTCAATAGCCCGGACTCACAAGCTTCAAATGGCATTTCCGCGTCACACGGTTTGCCCACATAACGTACCGCATAGGATAAAACGACCAATTTTGATGGGAATGGTAATGATGTATTAAATCAGACAAATATCACGTCATTTATGCTTTCTTAGTCCATGCAAAAAAGTTGTGCCAAAGTGAAAAATTAACCTAAATTCACGTCCAATTAGATTATTAATCATTGGGAGAACCATCACACATATAATTATAATTATTAAATTCTAAAAAATTTATAAATATTAATCTTTATTGAATATATTTATCACATTAATATTATCACGAGATATAACTGACTCATCAAGACACGTTTTGTATGGAAGGGACACCAATCAAGTTGGACCGCTTCAACAAGCACGTGCGTGTTTTTCATTGTAAACACGTCCCAGAGTGAAAACGACAGACCATTATAATTGTTACTGCCGATAAATATGAATGGAATAATGAAAAAAGAAATTTCATATAAATAATAAAAAAATGCAACTATTCTTTTATTTTATTTTTTCTTCATTTATAATATTCAATTTATTTTAAATGTACGTGTCCGAAATTACCCTTTTACAGAAAAAATATTTTTTTTTATTAAGATGAGTAGGTTGATATCTCTTATTCTTAAGTTTAATTTTGGATATGAATCTCATAAATATAGAAAATTCATTATCAGTAAAGTTTTTACGTTTAATTAGATCGATCCTTTTGATATGGATCATCTACTGCTCATTAGACTTCTGGCTAGAGACGTAAACAATGGCGTCAAGTCGTTATCGAGTGTAAATTGTCATACTTGAACCTTTTTGGGCCGGTTTTTCCTCACGTAAACATGTTCGACGCATTTTTTTAATCGTGTTTTTTATATAATAATAAACTAAATGTATAATTAATAAAATAAAATTCATGAGAATTTTAATTAAAAATATTTCATTGTGTAATTAGATAGTATAACATGAATCAAAATTTAAGTTTTAAAATATCAAAAATATAATACGAATATAAATCGTTAAATTTGGTATAATGATCCACTAGATTTTTCAGGTTTCATCTTGAATTTCTTTGGTCAATATCTCTACATCTTAAAAACCATAAGAAATTCAGATCGGACACTCATAAATTCGATTTTTTTGAATTTTTATACACTTACTATTGAAATCATGAGATGAAAAAAATGATAAATAATTTTTTCACAAATTAGTTTTTTTTTTTCTGCCGACCAGAATTTACTTAATTTATGAGGAAACAAAACCGAGTCTGATATTCCCGTGTTTTAATAAAGAAAAATCTAATTAATTTCGTCTAATTACAGAAATAATAATTGAAAAAAATTAAGTAAAAGAAAAAAAAAGTCCTTAATCCGAAGCTATAAGAAAACCCTAAATGACAGCCGTACCTCTCAGAGGCAAGTAGGGCAGAGAGACACACGGAAGAGAGGTCTGATCGCCATGGACTGCCGCCTCTCCATGTCCTCTGCTTCTGATCTGATTGGCTTTCTCCTCCTCCGATTGTCTGCTCTGCTTCTGATCCAAGAGGAATTCTAACTTTTAGCCCTAACCCTAACAAACTCATTCTCCCCTTTCCCTTCCCATGGAAGCGGATTGATAGCGGCAGCTTTTTGTTTTGTGGCCTGATCAGCCGTTTTCCTGGTAAATTTTGCTCCCGGCGCCTGACGATTGTCAATGGCTATGACGGCTGACTGCTCTTCTAACCACCACTCGCCCCGCGGCACTGGCGGCGGCGGCGGCGGTGACGACATCAACAGTCCCCGCGTCCGGCGCAAGCACCTCCCTTCCCCGTGGGCTCAGGTGGTACGGGGTGAGATTGAACAAGCTCCGGCGGTCGACCAGCCGCAATCTGCTTCCCCGAGACAGTCGGCGTCACCGCCAGTGCCGGCGGTCATGCCAGAGCAAGTTTCCTCCTCTCCATCTCCGCCGGCCGATGATCTGCATGCGGTGGCACAGAGCTCTGATGCTGATAGCAGCAATGCAGCTTCTGTTCGGCCAAAGAAGCTGGCTTGGAACAAGCCGCTGAATGAAGGCACTTCTGCCGCCACTGCTGATGCCAGGCCGCTGATGGGGGACGCTGTCTCTTGGCCTGAACTATCCAAGTCGTCTAAGCCTGTTCCAAGAGCAGGGTCTGCTGAATCTTCTTCTCCTTCAAGAACGGTCACGCAAGGATCTAACTCCAATTCTCAGGTTTGCCTTCACTTTTTTCTGTGTTGAAGATTGAATTTTTCACCATGTTTGGTTGCCCAGAAAGTAGATTCCTGGAAAATGACTCGGCAAATTCTCATATTACATATGTTTCTGTATTGCTCTGTCTCGTGTACTTCATCCTTAAATGTAATTATCTGGCACATTTCTTTGTCTCCCAACATGAGATTTTCGCATCAAAATGACATATTCTGAGACCCCCATTTCTTAGAATTACTTGCATGCATTTATGCTCTAGGGCCCTGCTGCTGTATCGCACCCTCCAAGAAAACAGTTTATGAATAACCCGAACCCCAGCCCGGCACCACACCCTACAGTTCCTGTTCGACAGAGGCCAAATAAGCGTGGCGTTGGTGGGACCTTTCATCCTCCTCTAGTGCCGGCAATTCCTCCACCTCCTCCTCCACCACCATTCCCCCTTTTCCAGATGGCTCCCAATCCCTATCCAAATCTTCTGCCCTCGATCCCGGATCCTTCCATGAGAGAAAATCGGCCCAGGTTTCCATCTCATCCTCGTGCTACCAATGAGCACCGGAATTCTTCACAGAGGAATTTTGGTTCCCATCCACGAGGAGAGGGCCAGAGAGATCGCGGAACTTATGGAAGTAGCAGAGATGTTAACTTGCAATTACATAGAGCTAATTCCAGAAGCTTTATGAGGTCCCCTCCTCCAGCTCCCAGCCCTCCTCCATTCCTTCACCCTCCTGCACCAGGTAGACCTTTCATGGCACCTATGCCTTATCCTGGTAAGTGAAGATCTTTTTCATTAAGATTGTGGTTTATAATGTGCTTCAGATCTCAGCTGACGGTGCTCTTATTTTCCAGATGTGGCTCCTCTATATTACCCTGCAGTCCCCATGGATCCGTTCAGGAGTGGTATGCTTTTTCCAAATGGACCGCCCCTTCCTGTGTTTTATCCTGTCACAGAGCCTCCCCTGCCTATCTCTTTAGTTCGCCAGATAGAATATTACTTCAGGTTCTGAATTTGGCCATTGCTTTTGTTATTCATGCGGTGAACTTCTGTTCTTGCTCTAGTATACTGGAATTCTATGGTTTGTGTTTATTTTGTTAACTGCAGCGATGATAACTTGGCAAAAGACGAATTTTTGAAGTCATACATGGACAGTGAAGGATGGGTTCCGATTAGCTTGATAGCAAACTTTCCTCGAGTGAGTTATTTATGTGCATTATGTGATGAGTCATCAGGATTCTCTGCTTACATTCAAACTCGTGAATGTTTCGGCTCAATATACTCTGCTTCATATCCATTAACTCTTGCTAATCATCAGTCCTTCAATTCATCTTATCATACAAAAATTTAAACCTTTGTCATCTAAAATTTTGCCTCACATTTTTTCTTGATTACAACACATTTTTCCATTAATGACTAATGACTGACATAATTAGTGCTCCTTTTGACTTCCAAATATTATTTTGATTCTGCTACTATTCTTGTAGAATGGCTACTGGGTTCATGTAGTGCTGTTTGGATCTTTCACTACTTTCTATTAGTTTGCTGTTATGACTCCTTTATATTGGCAATTTTCTTTTCGCTTTTTCCCTACCATAACCATCTGATTGTAAATGTCCAGGCTGGGCTAAAACTTACAAGTTTCTGGTTCTTACGTTTCGTCATTTGCTCTCTTAGGATGGTATTGGCTGTCTTCACATGAGCCAGTGTCTTTTTTGTGGCTTTGCTCTGTTTGTAGGTTAAGAGTATGACTGGTGACACCCAGCTGATTTTAAATAGCTTGAAAGTTTCTCCGGTTGTGGAAGTACAGGTGACTTCTGCTTTGCCGAATATATTATTTCTATTGTGCTATGTTTAGATGAGTGTAGCTATAGAAGAGTTGCTTTGTTTTGGCATGGTCAAGAGAATACCTACCTAATGGCGGACCCTACTGTGAAAAATATCTGCAGGATGAAAAGTTAAGGAGGCGAAATGAGTGGATGAAATGGGTCCGAGCTCCCGGGCAGTTTTCATCGGAGGGTGGGTCACCATCATCTTCAGGATCGAGTCAAAATGCCCTTGCAGCTTCTCTTCAGAACATGAGTTTGGTGGAAGCCCCTGCTAACCCGAGTAGTAATTGCCAATCTGATCATCCAAATGCACAGAACACAGACAACGCAGAGGCCAATTACAGCTGAATCATTTTATTCCGGGAAGTCAAGACGATCATATCCTTAATTTGTTTCTTTTTGCACGTGGGAAGATAAGAGGGGGTCTGGATGAGGAAGACAGATGGAAAGATAAAAAAGACTTATTAGAGGTTTTGCCATTATGGACAGCAAGGAGAGGCTATCATCTGAGCTTGTGGGAGGCAGGAAGGATTAAGCACACTTATTTAATAGGTGGCATTGTATAGTATGCTTTAAAAACTCTTTGGTTGTGGGTTTTTCCTTTTACATTCTATCCCTTCTTTGGTCTTTCTTCTTCTTCTTCTTCTATTATTCATCTGAAACTATTTTTTTGGTGGCATTGGGTGGTTCCGAAGATCGATATGAAGTTTTGCCTCAGTAGGAAAGAACATATTGCTGTTCTTTTTGTCTGACCCATAAGAAGTCCATTGTCTATTGAGTTGAAGAATGTGCAGAGGCATTGTGGTTCCTCTGCTGCTAGGGGTTTTGGACTTGGGATGATGATGATGGATGCTATGTTTATGACAATTTTTTTTGGGTTTAGTTGTTGTTGCCTTGCTCCCATGCTCAAGACAGTTTATTTATGATGATTTGCACACACACACACACACATATGGAAATAGGGCTTGATACAATAGCTTGGTCCGGTTTGAATTTTTTATCAGTGGAATTCCGGATCTATGCTGTAACAACGCATACATACATGATCATCAGTTAAGGTCGATCAAGGGCGTTGGTTGAAGCAGCAGAATGCTTATCATCATTTTCCTCAGTTGATTATTCGATGGTGAAATGTTGAAGGGATATTACAAGATTGGATCACTCTTCTTACCTGCACTCAATTTTCATTCTCCTTTTTCACGACCTCTGCATACTCGTCGATGCATTTATTCTATTAGTTTGGTTCTCGGGAAATGAGATGGGAATTATCAAAATAGAATCACCGTTCACGGGTTTATGTTTTAACTTGAACCGAACCATAGCCGACAATGTTAAGGTAAAAAATATATGTGGAATTGATCCAAGACCATGATTCGATCGGGGCAAATGAATAGTGATATGATGAGTTCATACTTTATGGTGGAGTTTAGCAAAGAGGCTCGATGCATGGAGATCGACCGGCACTTCTTGCTTAAGATTGTGATAACATTATACCGCAAACTCAACACCAAATCCGTTGTCGTCCAGCGGTTAGGATATCTGGCTTTCACCCAGGAGACCCGGGTTCGATTCCCGGCAACGGAATGTTACTTATCTCACATTTTGCTCCTTTTTTTTTTTTAATTATTTCTTTATTCAGTAGAGCAGAATTTTAAAAATAAAAAGAGGCTCTCAGTAGTCTGACAGGACTTGAATTCTCTGCATTTTTTGAGCAGGAAAATGATATCAGAAATCCTATATATTGATCGTCTTTTACAATCGAGTCTTATAAATCTAAAAGTGTTTTTAAATTATTTCTTCATTCAATAGAGCAGAGTTTTATTTTTTTAATTATTTCTTTATTCAGTAGAGCAAAATTTTAAAAATGAATTTTAAAAATAAAAAGGGGCTCTCAGTAGTCTGACAGGACTTGAATTCTCTGCATTTTTTGAGCGGGAAAATGATATCAGAAATCCTATATATTGATCATCTTTTACAATCGAGTCTTATAAATCTAAAAGTGTTTTTAAATTATTTCTTCATTTAATAGAGCAGAATTTTAAAAATAAAAAGGGCTCTTAGTAGTCCGACAGGACTTGAATTCTCTACATTTTTTGAGTGAGAAAATGATATCAGATATCCTATATATTTATCGTCTTTGACAATAGAGTCTTATAAATCTAAAAGTGAGTGATTCAATCTTGTAAGATCAATTTCGTCATACTCAGTAGTCCAACGGGACTTGAATTCTCTGCATTTTTTGAGCGGGAGAATGATATAAGAAATCCTATATATTTATCGTCTTTTACAATCGATTCTTATAAATCTAAAAGTGTTTTTAAATTATTTCTTTATTTAGTGGAGCATAATTTTAAAATTAAAAAGGGGCTCTCAATAGTCTGACAGGACTTGAATTCTCTACATTTTTTGAGCGGGAAAATGATATCAGATATCATATATATATATATATATTGTCTTTGACAATCGAGTCTTATAAATCTAAAAGTGACTGATTCAACCTTGTAAGATCAATTTCGTCATACTTTCAATTCGAATCGTCGTCGTTCCGTTAACGGAACTGTTAATTGCATGAAGTTCACGTCAACAAAATAATGACGATTTGGACTGAAAGTATATTGGAATTAATCTTATAGGATTGGATTAGTCATATTTAAATTTATAGGACTCAACTGTAAAAATAAACAAACGTGTGGGATTTCATTATCCCTTTTTTTTGGGCTTAATGATGGGCCGAGGCCTTTCGAGGAGGAAGTATTAACGAAAGGAAAGTCAGCCACAGCCAGCGATGGTTCTTTCAACTCTTCCGAAGGACTTCCACATGTTCTTGAGAATACGAAAGACGATTTGGACTAAAGAGGGCTCCAGGGCACCGAAGGAATGCCAAGAGAGAATCTCGATCTCCCTTAACATCAATGCATAAGAATTGCATCGGTTTGTGAGTGACGATCCACTGCTGTCGTGCACGATTCTTCGCATACGCGCAGACGATTGTCAGCCGTTTTCGAACACCCAATTGCACATGAGTGTGGCTCATAAATTTACAGCTTGATTTCCTGTTTTTATGTGCGTGGTTTTCGATATGAACGTATCTGACTCGTCAAATCTTACAGTTTTGTCACTCAACCGTTCAACAGGTAAAAACAGTGATTATTATGAACTGTTGAATCTATTTCTTTACTCGTTACTATTGATTATAAACCGTTCAATTAAATCGCAGGATAGTTCAGTCTGTTGATCGTGTAAAGTTTCCCATAAAAAACGGAAAAAGAAGGTGACATCTTTGAAATGGCACTAATCTTGTCATGTGGTCTTGATGTGTGATGGTGGGTGTACCCTTCTTCCACTTGGGGCAAGAGATTGAGAGAAAATGGGATCCGTTTTGTCTGTGATACGTCAAAATTAAGATGTTCTAGTTCGATTCTTATTAATAAAATTTAATAATTTTGAGTCCTTTTATTTTCACTTTTTTTTCCGTATTCTCTTCTGAATTCACGAGTCTCTTTTATAACCGAGAAAATAAGAAAGAATTAATAAACTAAACCGTGCATATTTTGATTGTCTTCTTTCTCTATTATTATATGTGAGGACGAAGCTTCACTTTTGAATTTCCTATCTTATCCTTTATGGATAAAAACTAAACTTTGAATTACCTTTAAATGAATAGCAGAACATGGACATAATAGTAAATTTCACATGCATATACAACTATCATCGCTTTCTTCTCTCCCATTACTCTTTCCTCTCTCTCTCCCCGCGTCTCTCATAAACAACTCCGCACACTTAAATTAAACGTTAAAATTTTATTTGTCATAATTTTCTGTTAAAATAATATAGTTTAGAAGTATAAATAAGTCATCCGCTCTGAGAAAATTAATTATAATCAGTTTCTTGAATTGAGCATAATTCGGTTGAGATAACCATTACTGTGCATGATGCAGATGAGCGTTTAGATATATATATATATATATATATAAGAATTATCAAATGTGATACTATTAAATAAAAATGACATATCCAAAATAAAATTATCACGGTAAAATATAAATAGATATAAAAATTAAAACAACTTAACAATCAACTAATTGACAGGAGCAATTAGCTAAGATCATAATCTACATTTTAAGGTACTTCCAGTTCAAATCAACTATTGAAAAAAAAACAAAATACTACCGAAATTTTCAATAATTCAATAAAAAATTTAATTAAACGATTTAATCGTGTCAAAACAGACTAAGTAGGTACGATCGGTTTCCACACACCCAGTTACAATATTAAAATGGACCAAAACTATTTAAAAACGAAATATATTATTACAAATGTCGTTTATTATCAATTGGGAAATAAAAATATTGGACATAATATGATATCAATTAGATACTTTAATTGATATCTTTGAGATTTTTAGTTTTTTTTTTTTTTATATTTTGTGTTTATTTGTTTACCAAATTATTTGGTTCTCTTAACCAGTAAATAATTTATTTATCTATGTAATTTCTTGGGTTGCGCTATCTAATAAACTCTATGGTTATGACCTATTGCCTGTCACAATTTTCCTTTTTCTATATCTCTACCCTCTTTTTTTCTTCATATTATTTTGAAATTCATCACTTATAAAGGCTCGAACCGGACCTAGCTTATATTCGTTATTATATCATTGTGTCGTGTAAGAATCAATGGTCCTATTAAAAAATAGGGCGTGGTAGGCCAAAAATGACTAAAAATTCACACAAATTGAATATAAGTGACCTGGAGCGTTGTTCGTGTCTCGGCGTGTAAGAAGTCATGCTGGTTATCACCTCAATCATCCATCTTCCCAAATTAGGATGGTGGAGCCTCTACACAATCCCCACCACTTTGTCAAGTCTGTCGATCCAGATTCCAATCGCTGTTATGAGCTGTGATTGATTCTGTGGTTGTGAAGCAGAGAGCGATCTGGCCGAGTAAACAAAGTAATAGCACTTTTACCTTCAATCCTGGTAATTATGCTCCATGGTTTGTTGTCCCCACCAACCCATTATTAAGTCAATGTAACCCTACCTAGCGATGAGATTAGGAAAGAGGCCTGCTTTTCCACACATTGAGGAGAAAGTCTTGTGCGTAACAGATATACTATGTAACAGTACCGACGTCGTGTTATGAGCCAATCAAATCAAACTATTTTTAGAGTTGTTTTTATCCGTTTTAGGGTTTTTTTTTTCTTTTAGGTTTTATTAAAAAATCCTAAAATAATTAAATTTTATTAGCACTGTCACGTGTGCATCCGTTATGCAGAAGACTCTCTCCACATTGACACATTTGTGTGACATAAACAAGCATTTCCTTCTCTCTCTCTTTTTTTCCGGTCGTAGGGAAGGACGGTGAGTCTAAAATACGGTAGAAGGAAAAAAATGGTAGCAAAGAAACACGAGGAATTACACTAGTAATAATCAAATCTATGACTTTTTTATAACAGATCGAGAAAAATGTTATTATATCAAACTCCCTTTCTGACGATAAGGTGTTTCTTTTGCATGTGGAGAAAGCGTTCTTTCTTTTCAATCTTCCCCACCACACCACATTTAAATTGCATGACCAGTCTGTCGCCCGCTCATCCCCGAGATTTATGCCCTTCATTCTGTCTACATCCTTACAGTGCCTACCTTCATTATCACTAATTTTTTTTAATATGAATAAATGAAACCACGCCTCAATTCCTCTATTCGAAAAGATAACAGAGTGCAGCGCGGTTGGCAGATTGCACTTCATATGACCGGACTTTACTTGTAGAGCTCGAACTCCATATTGGTACCGCCCCATTGGCATAGCGAAACCGGCAACTCGAGTGGAATTAGCCTCAACTAATAAGCTGAAAATACTTTCGTGGCCGAAGAAACAAAGGGAGACCCAAGCCTGACAACAATTGCCATGAGTCAAACTTTCCCACACTTAAGATAAGACCCTAATGCTTCATTTTGCCCACCACACAGCTCCACCACCATCACCATTCACCACTACCACCATCGTCACCTTTCAATGTCCAGACCCAAAAAAGCCCCACTTTCTGCAGATAATAATGCGGGCATCAACTCACCAAAGGGATCCAAGCAAGAGTGAACACTTAGCTTCCACCATTGGCTTCTTGAGAAATTCTGACGTGGTGTACCAGTCCACCTGAGAATGTCTTGTCGGCTTCCGGATCTCTCTCTCTCTCTCTATCTATATAAAGCACAGCACCAATGATCCAAAGTCCACCGAGGAAGTTCTAAGATACGGCTCAGCATAGATTAGCCATGGGCTGTCTTTCTATTTTCTTGTTATGCTGTTCCTTCTGTTTCCTAGTTCCGTCGCCGGCTGCTCCAGCTAAGGAGGACGGTGGGGATGGCGTGTACATCGTTTACATGGGCGCTCTACCCTCTAGCAATGGTGCTCCGAGGATCAAACCCACAGATCTCCTGAAGTCCATTAAACGGTGAACTTTCTTTCAATCCTTGAGACCGACGTATATAGATCATAGTACATGGGACTTTGCAACTGTCAATCAAAAGGAAACAAGCTGACATTAAGGTTGGTTACTGCTAGGAACGACAATGATGTGGTGCACCACTACAGGAGGAGTTTCTCCGGGTTCGCAGCCCGGTTATCAGAAGAGGAGGCCAGATCGATCGCTCAGAAGCCCGGAGTGGTTTCGGTTTTCCCCGATCGACTGCTGCAGCTCCACACAACCCGCTCCTGGGACTTCCTGAAGTACCAGACCGACTTATTGGTCGACTCTGGAACCATGTCAAGCTCCGGTTCTCCCCTGTCCCAGGACTCCTCGGACACTATCATCGGTACTCTGGATTCAGGTACTGTATAGAACAGTTCGAGCTTTTTTTCTGGCATTCAATGTTGATAATCACTCATCGGATTATGCTAAACTCGAAGTTCCATGGGGAAACTAGGAATCTGGCCAGAGGCTGACAGCTTCAACGACAAGGGCTTAGGACCCGTCCCGTCGCGGTGGAAGGGAGTCTGCATGGCCGGAGACAGTTTCAATTCTTCTAACTGTAACAGGTAAAAATGGAAATCTATGGAGAAAAGGAAAATCAGAAAGGAAATGAAAAACTGTTTTCCAATCTTTAAAAAAACCGAGTTTTTTCTTGCATAAACTATAAGAAATAATGCATTTACGGAAAAAGTACCGTTCAAAAAGTTGTTAAAAGATGAAAAAAGTTGTCATAAATTACCGTGATAGACAAAATTCAGTCGAAATGATCATTTGTTGGAAACTACTCGTTGGAACAGTTACCGACAAAAATTTTGATGCAAACTTAACGATGAATATGTCTGGTTTCATTCCATTTTTGTTAATGTACTTGTCGGTAATTTGTCACCATTTTGTTGATAAATAGACAATTTCACGCATGTTGGTCAATGCAGGAAGCTGATAGGTGCGAGATTCTACAACAACGAGCTCGGTCTAACAGCTGCGGTCGACCAATCGCCTCGGGACAGGCTCGGCCATGGGACCCACGTGGCCTCGACCGCTGCCGGGAGTCTGGTCTCTGGGGCATCCTACTACGGCCTCGCCGCCGGGACAGCCAAGGGCGGATCGCCAGGGTCAAGAATTGCTGCCTACCGTGTATGCACCACCACGGGCTGTCACTCGTCTGCCATCTTAGCAGGCTTCGACGATGCGATCGCTGATGGGGTCGATGTGCTGTCCGTCTCGCTCGGTGCCTCAGCCTACTCGGGCCTCGATCTGAGGGTCGACCCCATCGCGATGGGGGCTTTCCACGCTGTGCAGCACGGGATCCTGGTGGTTTGCTCCGCGGGGAACGAAGGGCCTAGCCAGGGCACCGTGGTGAATGCTGCTCCGTGGATGCTGACAGTGGCTGCGTCCACCATGGACCGGGATTTCGAGTCGGATGTTGTCCTGGAAGGAAACAGAGTGATCAAGGCAAGCAGACAGACCTACTCCAGTTTTCCCTTGTTTATTTCTATTACTTTAACCAGATCCACGTTAATTTTGATCTAATTTTTAATCTGCAAAAATACCCTCCATCGAATTTAATTTATAATTTATTAAATTTAATTTATAATAAAATAATAGAAAATATGAGAAGATTATTTTTTTTTTTATCATTTCTATAATTTCGACATACTTATTATTTTTATTAACTTTTTATATTCTATTAACTATCGTTTCTATCAATTATTTTCCGTGATTCTCTTAATTATATAATCTCTCTTTTTTTTAAATTATTCAATTCCTTGCAATATTGGTAACCTCCACGAAAAATCTATTTTATTCATCAGAAACTCTTCCAATTCCACAGTTATTATTGATTTTTATTTAATTTTAACAACTCATTTCTTTTATATACTTTATCATTAAATTTTATTTCTTTGATCAACTCTGTTATTTTTTTATCACCTTAAATTTTTATCCTAAAATGTAAAATTGACAATTCCGTGCATAGCACGAAAAAACCGTTGTGTATTATATATTGAATATTTACTCACATTTCTTAAAAACTAATGCCATGCATAGGGATATCAAGATACTAAAGGAGGGTAAATAGCTCAAATAACCATGAATTATAACTGGATTTTACTTCATATTGATGAATTTTTTTTTTTTGTACATAGAACTTTTGAACAATTTCACTTTTTCTCGTCATATGTTATGTTTTATGTTAAAAATATCCCATCGGTAAATTAATTTAAAATGTCCATTTTACTCTTTATAATCAGACGAATAGTCACTATAAATTACGTTTGAATTTCACTTTCTACTCGAAGGATTTTGGAGATTTTAACTCAATTTAACAATTAGACATTTTTTCGTAATAGAAATAATAGCGTACGGTAAACCGTGAGAAAAATGAAAGTTATTGGCACTTTTTTACAAGAAATTGTTCGTCCGTAGAAAAGAAAATTCACTTATAATTCATGGTTATTTCGGGGATTTGAATGATAAAGTATCACGGTCCCATCCCAGAATTTCATTCGGGAGACATGTTTGTTTTTCTGCCGTCCGAATGAATGAATTTCATTTCAGGGAGAAGGCATAAACTTCTCACCACTGGAGAAATCTCCCGTCTACCCGTTGATAGATGGGAAGTCAGCTAGGAAAAAGGGTGCCGATGAATTCCAAGCAAGGTTTGTACCTGATCAAAACTTCCATACACTGAAAACACGAACCAGGGTTACTACGATCCCCGATTCCCTGACCCTGCAACGCTCCGTCGATTGGTTTTCCCCAGGAACTGCAACCCGGACTCCATGGACGAGTTCATGGTCCGGGGGAGCATCGTCCTCTGCTACAACGATGACAACGGGTACACGGAGAGGAACCGGATCGAGGAGGTGAAGAGCCTGGGAGGGATCGGGATGATCTCGGTGAACGATGAAGGGAGGTCGGTCGCGTCGATCTACAACTCGTTCCCAGTGACTGTTGTAACCTCGGATGATGCTTCCAAGATCCAGTCATATATTAACATCAACTCCACCAGGTAAGGCACACAACACAAACATTCTCATTTCGAGGATTACTGAGCTCGGAACCGATGCCATGGTACGAAAGTTTGATCTTCCGGTTTTGCCTTTCCGGTGGTTTTGCAGGATGCCGGTCGGGACGATCCTGGCAACGGTCACGGTCGGCGATTACAAGCCAGCGCCTGTGACGGCATACTTCTCGTCCCGGGGACCTTCTTCCTTGACAAGGAACATCATCAAGGCAAGCTCGGTCTCATCGTGAAATCTTTGACAGACATTGATCTTAAACAAGCTACAGAAGATGTTGAATATGTGGCCGGGTTTGGGTTTTGCTCTTGCAGCCGGACGTGACAGCGCCAGGAGTCGCGGTTCTCGCAGCTTGGATCGGGAACGACACCAAGGGAACTCCGGGGAAGGGGACTCCAGCATTCAACGTTGTATCGGGAACTTCCATGTCGTGTCCTCACGTATCCGGCATTGCTGCCGCCGTGAAGTCTATGAACCCGTTGTGGAGTCCCTCGGCAATCCGATCCGCCATCATGACGACCGGTCTGGCAACGACCTTTACTAATCCATTCATCAATTCTTGGCATAATCTTACCAGTTGCAAGTTCTGATACGAGTTTGCCTGTTATGCTTCCTCAATGTGCAGCTACTCAAACCAACAACCTGAGGAGCCCCATTATGACGCATACGGGATCGATAGCCACACCGTACGAATACGGGGCAGGACAGGCGAGCCCGCCCCGGTCCCTAGACCCGGGACTGGTGTACGACATGGATGCCTCGGACTACTTGAACTTCCTCTGTTACTATGGCTACAGCATTAACTATATAAAGGATATTGCAGGAAATGTGTCGGATGGATTCTCCTGCCCTGCAGATTCAAACGCAGATCTCATATCCAATATGAACTACCCGTCGATAGCGATTTCGGGGTTCAGTGGCAAAGGGAGCAGGACCGTCACCCGGACCCTGACGAATGTTGGGGGAACCCAGGAGACCGCTGCTTACTCGGCGAGCATCAATGCACCGAAGGGGCTGAGCGTTAAGGTGGTGCCGGAGAGGCTGGCATTTGGAAGGAACGGCGAGAGGCAGAGTTACCAGGTGGTCTTCTCGGCAGCATCTTCGGTCGAGGAAGACCTGTTCGGGTCGATAACATGGTCAAGCGGGAGATACAGTGTTCGGAGTCCGTTCGTCGTGAGTAGCAGTAAACCACAGTAACCAGACTTTAGGTAAGAGACCGCTGCCTGAAGCCGATCTCGTGATCTTACGAATGCGATGTATTGACTCGAAGGGACTTTCGGTTCCAGAAAATCGAATCCAAAAGCAAAGGACATGGCGATCCATGAACTCCAGATATAAATAACTTGATCCATCGCAAATCACACTGTTTTTCCTCATGAAGCAGTGGATTAGGAACAGTAGAATAGGAAAAAAAATTCTTGTATAAGCTGAATTCACCGTTGACCGTTTACACAGTGTACATTTACGGTGTAAATCCACAAGACAAAATATATATACTTTGTATAACAGTTCAAGGTGAGTTGCGCTCATCTGAAAATCTCTTCTCTGCATATAATATTTGATTCTCAAGGAGGAATTAGCAGGGTGAGTGACCGGCAGTACCCAAACCGTGCTCTATCATTGAAATCGATTATTAAATTTTGGATCCAGGCACGCTGGTTACCACACACATCCCCAGAAATTGGAATACAAAAAGTAAGAAGGGCAGAGTCAAAGGCGGGAGAATCAACAAGTGCTTGAGATTTAAGAGCTAAAGATAGATATCTTTAAGAACTGAAAGGAAGAAGAGACTCGAGAGGGTTCACAGGGAGTTCTCTATAATCTCTCCTAGCCTTTACCAGTGAAGAGCTTTGGAAGCTACCGGTACTTTATATTTTTTATGATACTCAAATTCCATTTTATATAAGATCGATTCTTAAATTTTAGATCAGAGTCTAGACCCACAGGTTTCGAGTATCGTGTTGAAAACATGTTTATTATTTTCTTAAATCGATTTTTTTTCATATAGGTGCTGTGTTTAGTAAAAGTTTATCTAGTACAGCAATTTAGATAATTTAAAAATTAGAGTTCAAACAAACAAATTACAAGTGATTGAAATTATTTATGCAAATTATCATAACTAGAACAAATCGAATTTGTTATCCAGAACCCATTCGAATTTCATTGAGATCTAATCAAAACGCATTTAACAAGATTGATTTTCACCAATTCCGAACTTACCCCTACCCATGCACACTGCTATGTTGCATTTGGGACGAAATAATAGAAAAGAGTGGGATGGGATGAAAATTTTGCCCTTTTTTTTTTTTAATTATTGCTTGTTTACACCTGTAAATCTTATTATGTTCTTTTTATTGACGTAGACTTTTGTGGAAAGAATGATATTTAAAAGAAACCCTCCATATGGTATAAAAGTCATTTCATCTTACCAACGAAGGTTGGCGCAAGTGGAAGGGACTTGTGTCGCTTAAGCAGAGGTGCCGGGTTCAAGCCCCTGTGAACGCAGCAGACCTTCTTGGGAGGGGTCCCCGGGAAACCGCCCGACAGTACCCCGAATCCGGATTAGTCGGCTAGCCTTCGGGTACCGGATACCGGGTGGGAAACCAAAAAAAAAAAAAAGTCATTTCATCTTTTCTATTCTTTTATATCAAGCCTAACCTAGTAGTCAACTCCGTAGAGAGAAACAACTCTAGTCCAGCGGGCCGCCACACCCGGAACACTTCTTCACTCGAAGGCCCACTGGTTCGCCCTCCGGATCTCCTCCTCCTCTTCGGGAGTTAGATCGTTCTTGATGTTGAATGTGTTCCTTATCTCCTCCGGAGTCTTGCCCCTGATCATGTCTGCCACTGTCTTGCATGTCAGGTCCAACAATCCCTCGATGTGCAGGTAATTTGCAGCCTATACCGAAAAGGGTAGATAGATCGTGAGCCCAGATAGCATCCTTATCAATCATACAGATTACAGAGGATAGGCTAATCTTACAGACGGTAACTCACAGCTGAACAATAAACTAAAAAGTCCTGAATGAACTATAGCGCACAACGATCCCCCAAGGGTACTATCTCAAGAAACCACTTGAATCTTTGATTTCAAATCTTTGAAATTTTAAATGGGTCATAGTCAAACAATGAATTGAATTCTCAGAGTATGAAGAAAGATCATAGGCATATCAGGTAAATATATACACATTGGACATGTACGATTACAAAGCTCAACGGGTTATTAAAGGTACAGTTCTTCCTAAAAAGTAGAGAATCGACAATAAAAATCTTATCAAGAACAGGCAGCAAAGTTGAACTAGGGCAATCGACAGCACTTGATATTGATCGTCCAATCAAGATTCTACTCCCCAGTTCGACTTCCAGAAATTCGGGTATTAGATTGTACGGTGTAATAGGATGGGTATGATAGTCAGAGCATATAGGATCCGAAAATGAATCATGTTCAATCTCAATTCAGCAGCGTTGCACAACATAAAAACCCGCTATGAGCGATCGATTATTTCCCAGATTGAACTATACATGGACAAAGACGCTGCAATTGAGGAATTAACGTCACTGAAACCAAGCCCTAGAACATCATAACTCATCCAAAAGACGCTTAATGAAGTATATGAATCGTAAGGACTGAAATTCAACTGACCAGGATGAGATCGAAGAGGGTGGCCTGATCGACCTTCGCGAACTCGGCATCCCAGGCCTTGAGGTCGTCGTCCACGAAGGAAGATCCGCCTTCGCCGGCCTCGGACGCCTCCGCGTGCTTCTTGCAGTACTCGATCACCTTCGACAGTATGTTGCTGGTGACGTTGGGGAGGGGGATGGCACTATCGGCGCAGTCGTCCTCGATCATGTGCTTGATGGTCTGTGACTTCAGCGCCACGATCTCGTCCACCTCGAAGCTCTCGCCGTCGGAGCTCCTCAGCGTTATCTTGCGTGTGGAAGACATGGATGTGACAGAATCGTTGCACAGAGAGAAACCCTAACCCAGAGCGGAGTTTTGAGTTCAGATTGCAGACAGAGCGGGAGTAAGAGCGGGAGAAGCTGGCTCTATTTATAAATTTGAAAGAGGGGAAATTGCCTTTGTTAATAAATCTCAATATAGGAAATTTAAGATTGAAAATTGAAATTCCATTAAAATATTATAAAAAATAATAAAATCATCATAAAATTTCTTGAAATTAAGATTAGAATATTGTCGTATTTTCTAAATATATTAGAAAATAATAAAAATTTCACAAATATAGTAATATGAATGTAGAAATATTTGTAATTTAAGCATTTCATGCGTTTACAGTCTTGTGCTGATATTTATAACTGCAGAAAGGAAATTGTAATTTCTCATACAAGAAGAATGGTATTTTTGTAAGATTTCCACTGAATTTAAAATGAATTTATATTCAATTCAAAGTTTATATTTATTTAATATCACGGGATATTCGGATTTTATCCAATTAATCCATTGCCCTGTACACCTGAGGTTTAAATTTTGAGAATTTTTTTATTACTTTTTTTAATGTGAGA
This sequence comes from Lagerstroemia speciosa, assembly GCA_037672795.1. NCBI lineage: Eukaryota > Viridiplantae > Streptophyta > Magnoliopsida > Myrtales > Lythraceae > Lagerstroemia > Lagerstroemia speciosa. The sequence continues at coordinate 6,099,605 of CM075310.1, forward strand.
TTTAATTTTCAACTTGACTGAGTTCAAAAATTGAGTGAGATTTCACGTTGGAAAACCAATGTCCACTAATATTTTGTCAATTGGGTGCCTAAATCTCAAAAAATTATTCAGTTACCCTAACTAATCGCCAGTACTCTGTAATGTCACAAGTTAATAGAAATCAAGTTAGCCATATAAGGAGATTTATGAGAAGAAAATTTAGACGGCAAAATATAAATATAAATTTTAAATAAAACTTAGAAGATCTGAAATTTTTAAGAAAGCCTTAAAAATGCTAGAAATTAAGATGCTAAAAAACTCGTATTCTCCAATGCTCAAAATCTTTTTCCTTTTTCACTAATTGATGGTCGAGAACTTTTTTAGGGATCCTCAGGATTTTATTGAGACTCTTAGATTTTTTGTATTTTTAGAAAGATTTGAAATTATATTATGCTGCTCAAGTTCTCTCTCATGAATCTGCCGATATGGCTGATTCGTACTGGCTCACGACACTACCAAGCGGTATTGATGTGGCATCCCCGACATACATAAATATTAATCACTTGATTGGTTATTTCTCGTCACGACATTGTATGATCGATTGTAAGAGATCTTCTTGTAAGACTCTCATCAATTCCATTCCTTCAGTTTAATAAGGGCATTTCCTCGATTGAGTTGAGTTAGCTTGCACAAGTATGAACAAATGCCTCAGATGATGAAATGCCTTGAATGCATTGAGTCTACCGCATAGTCATAGTGACTTGGTATATACGCCAAATTAGATTGTATCATTTGTTAAGAGTTTTTTTTTTAGTTTCTTTATAATTTTTTTAAAATTTGATAATTATAACTGTACGTATATTAATTATGTATCAAATCTTGATTAATTAGAGATATCATATCAAGATAGTCACGTACTACAAATTTGCTTTTATAACAGGGAGTCTATTCACCTGATATGAGTTCGAGTTAGATCGGTCCAATAAGGAGTTAAACTCCCCAATTACGAATTTTTTTGTAACTCCAATCCACCAAACTCATACCATTCACTTATTAGAAGTAAATGAATCGTGTTAGAAATTATTTCTAAAATATATATGGCCGGGGAAAAAAGAGCGGTTCTATCTGGCCAGATGAATTGAACAATTAATAAAAGAAAATTTTGTATAAAAATATAAATTTAAAATAAAAATTTAAGATATTCTAAATTTAATTTTTATTAATACTTCCTTTTACACGATGAGAAAAAAGGCACTCTGAATTGAAAAGTAACAACAAAGGATCGATAGGAATAAAATCCCAACCATGCCCATCGATCGACAAACATCACAAAGCAAGCTGTCCGGTAACATTTCTGTGCCAAAACCATAGCTTATGAGCATCAGGTGACGATCGAGACACCACATCCATCGAGGAGCCGGACCCATTAGAAGAAGTCTTTGAGGTATTTATCAACGAGGGGAGGGATGAGCGTCCTGTATGCCTTCTCGGTCGGGTGATAGCTGTCAAAGAAGACGTAATCCGACACGTCCGTGCACGTATAAGGCTCCAATCTGTTGCACAGCACTGCCACCTCGATGCTGCCCGAACCACAGCAACCCTTGTCCGTGTAAACGAATCCTGCGTGCACGATCATCCGAACAGAACCACGTACCATAGTTTTTTAAAATTGGGCCGAACATTGAGCTGGATATGTGAGGTTATGGAAAGTAAGCCGGTTTTTAACCGGGTTCGATACCGTAATTCATCGGATACGTGACGAGATCGAGGAACGGGTTGTAGACATCGATGTAGACAATCTTGATGCCGGACAGCTGACCATTGAGGGAGTCGATCTCCGACGATAGCTTGCTGTTGAACATCCGAGCGGCCCCATTGTAATCCTCCGCGCAGCCCCGGATCACCCCGCCGGCCAGCGTCCTCTGCGAGGGGACGCACCCGATCGGCGGTGCGCTGAACACCGCGATCCTCCGGGCCCCGAGATCGTACAGCTCCTGAAACGCATGCCAAAGTCGACGTATGTTGACGGTACCTGTGTTGAGAAGTCGAGACGGGGATTAACTCGTTATCGTTTTTTTACCTTCAAGAAACCCGAGGCACAGTTGACCATGAGCGAGGCGTAGCCGGGCACGTCGTACTGGAGTTTCCTCACCCGAGCGACGAAGTACGTGTTGGCGATGTCGTCGCTTCCGGCCACGACCAGGTACAAGCTCTGGGCTATTACCGATTTTGCCCTGTCCTCTCCGACGGCTGCCTTGAGCTTGCCTATGTACTCCTTGAAGAGTGCTAGTTGGTCCGACAGTGATATCACAGACTGCACAGATTGACCAAGTTAACGTTGACAAATGGGTAAAAAAACTGATGTACGGGTTTGACATGATTAGTTCAGCGAATGTCGAGGAGAAAAGCATCGGCTCTCGATCGGAAAATTTCACGGTCCTGGCTCGGGTACCGTGGATCTGCCGATGTATGTACGTACCACGATTTTTGAGGTTAAAGGGTCGTATCCGGCACCACCCGAAGCGAAGCTAACTCCGGTCGCGAGATCTTCCTTCGTTAGATTCGGATTCAAGTATGCTGGTACTATACTTTTTATGCCCAGTTCTTCCGCTGGAATCAAGAGGCAAAATAAATAAATAAATAAATAAAAACGTGTGGATTATCATGTGGCAAATGTCACGTGTGAAATTAATCCTTTTGTTTTTTTTGCTGAGCGAAATTAATCGTATTTGCTACACTATAATACTATTTTTTGTGTTCTTATAATTATAATGGCTATTTGAAATACAAAAATCATATAAAAAGGTTGTATTTTTTTTTTCTATTTTCTAAATAAGACTATTTTCCCACGTGCCTCATAAATTTATAGGAACAAACTCTATTCTATAGATTATATAGAAACAACTAAAAGAAAATGAAAACGTTTATATATAATGTAATTAATATTTATCCCTAGTGAATCTATCTGACTTGAACTGTATTAGTCATAACTAGTTGATCTTCTAGATATTAATGATGTAGACCGAAAAAAAATTGAGTGTATATAGTGTTAAAATAAGGAATATAATGGGTTGATATTTACGCGTGGGTTCCGCGAATAAGTTGCAGTTGATTGATAGAGTTTTATGCCTCGATAAATCGGTTTAATTTAAATTAAATTAATAAGAACTGTTTGATTTTATATACTAAATGATTTTTTTCGTAAAATGAGCCCATTTGAATTAGGTTAGAATATTTGTTGTACTAGAGAAGCAATTAGGTTAGAAATGAGGCCTTATGTTTTTGTATTCAATCTACAATCAAGAGGTTATGTGGTTGATTTTTGTGAGCGGGACTCTCGGTGTCCTTATGTCTCTCCTCTTCCTCCCATCTCTCTGTAAATCGGCATGTACCACATGATATTCATAAATTCATAAACCTTGAACGATTCAGGTCTGTGCTGAGTAGGCCCACTAAGGGTCATAAAACTCTCCCGATATGAATTTTCTCTGTTCATGGAATTCGAATCCGAGATCTCAGTTAATGAGAAGAAATCTCTGGCCATGTCAATAAACTCATATTAATAAATTATAATTGAGAGGTTTGCACTTAAGAAAATAAGAGAAGAAATTAACAGATAATTTCTTTCGTTTTACTTTCATCCAGCCACAGCACAACATCTCTTGCGAAACAATGTGTAGTGAAATCATATTACTTTGATTTAAATTAAAAGCTTCTGAATTTAATTTTTATCACTGTGGATGCTATGTACCCCTTATCACTAGATGCTATAGAAACGCATTCAAAATGTATATGTATACGTACACATATATCATGTATATGTGTGTGTATGTATGTGTATATGTATATAGCAAGAAATATGGAGGAGAGAATTATGAGATTTAATGGAAAACCTATGAGATCGGAGGGGACTTTGCCGTCGGAGAACCGTCCGGTGGGGGTGCCGCCGTCGAAGTGGAGGCCGTAAGGAGGGAAGTTGCACTTGATGAGCGTCCTGAGCTGGTTGTTGTTCCCGGCATCCACGATCGAGTCACCGAATGCGATCACTGCCGGCACCGTCTCATTCGGCGGCAGCTTTACCCGTGCCATGGCTGCATCGACCGCGATCGACAGGATGAAGAAGAGGTGTAGAGCCAACCGAACCGCCATGGCCAGCTCTCTCCGACGAACGGAACTCTTCCCTGGTAAAGCCGGGAAGAACAAATGGGAGAGGTGGAGGGAGCAGAAGATGTTGGTGAGGTTGGGTTCTCCTTGGTTTTCTCGATCCCACTTTTATATACGGGGAGAGGGGAGAAATTCTCAGGTAAGTTGATCGATCACGTGACGAATTTAATTAACAAGTATAAGTAAATATTTCAAATTATATTTTAAAAAATAAATATTATTAATGGATAGAAAAATATGGTATGATATTTTATGATGATGTGTTAAACATTCATTTGTGGAGTTCACGGATGACATACTGAGCTGAGCTCACATATGAATCTCTCTGTAACCCTGGTAGAAAACGTAGAAAATAATACATGATTAGAAGAAACGTATTTACCTCTCAACGAGCCAACCCTCCTATAAATTATCATGATTTGTTAAATTTTCTGATATCGAGCTGTGCAAATGGAGAAAAAATTTAAGTAATTAATTAATTTATCCATGAAAATTATATGATATTGGCTTATAATGCTGTATATTCAAGTCATAAAATTAGGTTAGAATATGCTCGGGAATATAAATCATAATACATATTTACTGTATGCACATGCAGTGTTTTGTAAAATAAATAAAAAAAAGGAGTGCAATAATATTAGCAATCCTGCCCGTCCTTGCCATGTAATGTTCAGACTTTCCCGTTTAATCACGGACATATCAGACGTACTGAACATCAAATAATCACACAAATATTGGTTTCGTCAGTGTAATACAATAAAAAAATCCAGTATAGTTCACATAAGTCAGTATTCTCTAGATACGTACGAGCTCAGAAAGTACACTTCTTCCACGAGTGCACAGAAGAAATTATTACCCGAAACCTAAAAGTTACCGAACCGCTTGGAAGTGAGATCAGAATAAGTTCGTCATGGCCCTGGTGGTCATGCACATGCAGTGTTGCGAGAATAAGTATTTGGATATCTATTCACGTATTGGAAAGAGAAGCAATTGGATGCTCAGCTGTTCATGTTTTTGTATCTTAGATTGGTCATCTGAAATCCGAATCTCGGGGCTGTGGAACGTTTCATTAACGTCGTTAATAGTCTGCGTGCCTCTCGAGAGCTCATTCTCGATCGGATGAGTGAGCTACGATGTAAAAATGAATCGTGTAGCAGTGTAGACATAGATGTCCTAGAAAGGATCGATCATCGTGGCTCAAATCAATTTCGACCTGCACATTACATTTTTCGCATCGAATCGCACGTTTTACGCTAGCGCAAACCGATGGATGGTCGTTGCACGGACGCATTCGTGTTGGGTAGATTGGGCAAATTGTTGAGTTACTTGTTCGCTAATTAGCAGTCTCCCGGGTATATATGCTGTCTTGACAAACATTCACATCTAAACTGCATCGATCTGAGCTGATTGAAACGATTCGGTATCTCTTTCTTTTTAGTAAAGTCTCGGACTTTAAATCTTGTAAATGGAAGAAAATCATGATCGAAAGAGTTTTTTATCTCTTTTTAATAGGATCCGTTAAAATTTTGAATATCAGGTTAGATTATGTTTTTCTGAGGAAAAATGATTAATTTTGAAGTTTACAAGCAGTGATGAAAGGGGTTTGAAGAAAAGTGAGGACTACTCCATGGAAGTTGGTGGGCTACCTCCTCACTTATGGGCATTGCCCTCTTTGTTACTATATTTGGACAATTATATATATATATATATATATATATGTATATATAGGAGAACATACATGAGCTAATTGAGGTGATTCACCATTTAATCTATGAAAAAAATCTTAGATGATCTTACTTTATAGTGATGTGATGATGAATAATCGACTAAATTATTCTGATTAGTAATAATTAAGACAACTGTTTGGATGAGGCAGGACGCGTAGTCATATAGGACTGTATAAGATTTTCTCTTTTTTTTTCCTAAAATAGCCGTGAGACTCGAGTATTTTAAATGGAAAAATTAATGGTTATGAGAGTTTTATGGTTAAATGGGTCGATCTGATTCGGCCATCTGTTTGAATTTTCTGATATGATATAATGTATAAGAAAAATAACTTGTAAAGATGTTGGAGAGGAAAACTTGATGAAATACAAACGGCAAATTGAGTGCACGTGTTTTCCGTCCTCTAGCCAGCTACTGACTGAGGTCTCGGGTCGTTAAACAACCCGAGAGTCACGTAAGGAGGAAATTTTTTTTTTTAAAAAAATCTAAGTTGTAAGAGAGGAAGAAGAAAAGCCATCTTGTCCTATTTGACCTCGTCTGAAACTGAAATGTCCGAGATTGGATAGCCATTTTATAAGTTTCGAATTTGTAACTCGTTAAGAGTGCACGATTCAACTAGTAAATCAGGTTGGTTGTCAGGCATGCGGATTTACGTCAGTGGGGGATTTTTGGAGACGGAAAAGGGTTCAAATTTACATAAGGAATTGCCGTGATCAGACGCTCACATATTTAGGAGACCGAGTCTGTTTCCACTTAAAGACTTAAGTTAGTAGATGGTGATACTCGATTATTTTATAAATTCGTTACTATTTTTTAATTTGGTCAATGTGGGATCTAATAGGACGGGCTGTGACCAAACCTCGGGCACAGTCCTTGCCCGAGTACGTTTGGTCACGAAAATCACCGCAAGCAAGTTTATAAGCAAGTTTTGTGTTGCAGTAACGAGATTCTCTTACCACTGCTCACATCAAATGATCGGACTCGGGTGTAAAGGTACCACTGTCAAGCAAGTTCTAGGAATTTTTTTTTATTTTTGGATTTATAAAAAGATCCTAAAAATAATTTAATTTTAGTAATTGGTATTACTACGTAAGTAATATAATACGATAATACTATTACATATTAGACTCTCTCCTCTTATATCGGTCATGAACTGTTCTCTGTATGGGATGAAATAGACTCTACTAGTCCCCTTAGTGGCCCGATTGCCCCACCAAGAAGTTCACGACCGCACGCGCACACATACCTGTGTACAGTCCGACATGGGCTTACTTTGGTTTGGGCTCTTGGAGGACTCTGCTTGTTCCTAGCCCTTCGGGGGAATTTAATCGGCCCCTATTCACCCGGATTATCGGTATGAGTTGTTTTGGTCTCTTCCTCCTTAATTAAAATTTTGAATTTAAATATCTTGAAAATTTAAGCCTGAATCTTCTTGACCTGCAGCTCTTAGGTTTTCAGATTAATGAGCATGGATTCAATTGACCTCCAATAGACTGATCTTTTCTTTTTCGACTATAAAATAGATTTTTTAGACTGAGGAGATAGAAAAAGGATAAAATAAAATGACGATAAGGAGAGTCTTATTATTGAGAATCTTGATTTCAGTTTAAGCATGATACAATCACGGCCATTTCTGAATCATCTCGTCTTTGTTATTAATGAAGATTTGCTTTTCCGAATAAATCATTGGCGACCCTAATGGGTTTAATAAAAAGTAAAGCTCTCTGGTATAAATTTTTTTAATTTATAAAATTCGAATTTCAATTTTTATTTAAGAAAAAGAGATATTGTATCACATGGAGTAAGCCCTATTGGATATTCTGGGAAAAAAAAATCCCATGTTGGTGATTAATGAATATTCCCTTCCTACTAAAGAATTCCTTATTTAGCCTAATCCAAATTAAAGAATTCGTGAAATAGAACCATCTAGAACAGAGCAGGAGCTCTCTCCACCTCCTAGGAACCAATAGGCATCCTCCACGTGTCAGAATGAGCCATACCGCGTCGGATGAGTTGAGCCACTGAGTTGACGCCGTTGTGCTTACTCCTCCGAGTCTTCCCATGGGGCCGTTTCCATCATTTAACTTTTTCCACGTCGAATGCACCAGATCCATCCAATGTTGACACGCCACGTGGACATCCTGCAAGCTCCACCGTCGGATTGTCCACGATGGACTCGTCGGGCCAATCAGAAGCAGTCTCGGCACCAGTCGAGTCTCCGGCGTAATGTATCTCATCTCTCCTCCCGACGGAACTGAGCTCAGATATATAAATGACGAGCTCGGGAGCGAGGAAGGGAGGGAGATCGATAAACAGAGCTCTGAAGTGAGAGAAGTCACCAGAACAAGCCGGCGCCGGCGACGACGACGACCCCGCGATGAGGAAGTGGACGATACCTTCCGCTCTTCTCCTACTGTGCCTCATCTTCCTTCTTCCAGATCAAGGTTAATCCCTAGCATTTCTCTCTCTCCCGCCTTCCCCGCGCCTCCATTTTGAGCTTCCACTTGCTCGGATCTCATTTTATGTGGTGTTTTGGGTTCCTCGGAACGCTGTGATTGTTAGCTGACTCTGTGTCTCTTAGCTGATTGTTTTCCAGTTATAATCAGTTCAGAGTTTGCTGCACTTTTTCGGTTGTTTATCGCAGAAGATGAAGTTGACATGGATCTGTGATTTTTTCTCAGGAAGGAAGCTGCACGCAAGTGCGGAGGGAGATTCGGATGACCTGGTAGATCCGCCAAAGGTTGAAGAGAAGCTCGGCGCTGTTCCCCACGGTTTGTCGACGGATTCTGACGTAGCTAAGAGGTGTGCAGCCTTCTGATCCGTCCGGAGCGTGTGCAATAGTTGTTTAAGTGTTTGATGGGCTAAATTTATGGAGTGGATTTTTTGCAGGGAGGCAGAGTCGATCTCTAAGAGATCACTCCGGAGTAATGCGGAGAAGTTCGAGTTCCAAGCTGAGGTGTCTCGGCTTATGGACATCATCATCAACTCTCTGTACAGTAATAAGGACATCTTCCTCAGGGAGTTGATATCCAACGCTTCTGATGTAAGCTCCTCATCTTTCTGTCATCTTCTTGGAAGTGTTCATTTTGTTTCTGGTTGTTGCGGCATCTGCTCTGCTTATTTACCTTAAATATCTCTTGCCTTCAGGCTCTGGACAAGATTCGGTTCCTTTCCTTGACCGACAAAGAAATTTTGGGAGAGGGCGACAACTCTAAGCTTGAGATTCAGGTCAGCAGAAGTAGACATAGTCGCAGTTTTAGTTCCTATATGTTTTCTGTTAGCTGTAAGTGGCTTTTTGATTCTATGTTGCTATAAATTGTGTTGCCTCTGTCAGAGGGTATCAGAGCTTTTTGTGACTCAGAATTGCACTGCTCGAGTCTAATGATGTGTATACACATGCAGATTAAATTGGACAAAGAGAAGAAAATCCTTTCAATTCGTGACAGAGGTATTGGTATGACAAAGGAGGATTTGATCAAGAACCTTGGAACGATAGCTAAATCTGGAACTTCAGGTTACCTTTTTGTAGCTTGATTGCTGAGTACTTTATACTGTGAGGCGGATGGCTGCATCCTCCCTTTCTCGTGAAATGCTGACTGAGCATGAATGCTTTATCATGTTTTGTGCAGCCTTTGTCGAAAAAATGCAGACCAGTGGTGATCTTAATCTCATCGGACAATTCGGTGTTGGGTTTTATTCTGTATATCTTGTTGCTGACTATGTCGAAGTTATTAGCAAACACAATGATGATAAGCAGTAAGCTCTTTGAATTATTCCTCTAAATTAGAAAAGTTGATGTTTAATGCCATTGTCTTAACGTTATATATGTGACCCTCAATTTATTTGCTCTCAGGTATGTGTGGGAATCAAAGGCTGATGGGGCATTTGCAATTTCTGAGGATACTTGGAATGAGCCACTTGGACGCGGTACTGAAATTAAACTTCATCTGAGAGAGGAAGCTGGGGAATACTTGGATGAAAGCAAATTGAAGGTGCATATCTTGTCCATAAGAAGCCTTCAGTTGGCTTTCTAAGTTCTTCAATTGTTTATTAACTCTCGCAAGCTTTATCTTTTTTCTCGACAGATAAAGATGCTACATTTATAACAAAAATCTTAAATTTTAGCCTAGTTATAAAGTTCACTTTTCCATTGCGACCTGAAAATATAGAAACGTACGTAAGCTATAATCATCTTTTAATTGGATTGCATCTGTGTAGTCTGCTGCTGTAGTTTAAAGTAAATTGCACATTTCTGCAGTAGTTTTTTCACTCTAGGTCCCCAATGCATTCTTCTCTGGAGTCGATTTTGTCTTTATCTTTGTTTATGAGCTCATGTGATTTGTTGTTATTTTGATGCTGTGAGCTAGCTTAAGGTTCTGCAAATTCTGTACAATTGTTATTTAGTCCATGGTTAAAAATTAATTTCCTTTCATTACTATTCATAATTTGTGAAGTTACATGCTGTTTTTGGTATGGCCAAGTGCTGACATCTTGAACCACAGTCCCTGTTTTTCCTTTGTAAAATATCATGGTCAGATGAGGGAAATGAATTCAAAGAATAGACTGCTCATGGTGTCTTCACTCCTCTTTTTTATAAATATACTTCAGTCTTAGCAGAAAGAGCAGCTATTGTTTCAACAAGAACAATTTGTGTTTCATCCTAAATATTTCTTCATATCACTTACCAGAGGTATTATAATCAATCCCCCTATTACACTTCTGAAATAGGATATCATGCCTGCCTTGATTGCTGTTCCTAAAAGTCTCATAGCAGTTGATTCTTTGTGATCTTAATATCTTACAGTTGTCTTCATTTTCTTCTTGTATAGGATCTGGTGAAGAGATACTCCGAATTTATCAACTTCCCTATTTACCTCTGGGCAAGCAAGGAGGTTGATGTAGAGGTTCCTGCAGATGATGACGATTCAAGTGATGAGGAGGACTCATGTATGCATTTTTATGCAAAGGTTTTGCCAGTTTGTGAGTCATGAGAGATTGCCCTATATGGTTTCTGATCATTTCTTTTTGTGATAAATAGCTGAAAGCAGCTCGTCAGAGGAAGGGGAAGAAGATGCTGAGAAATCTGAAGATGAAGATGCTGAGAAAAAACCCAAGACAAAGACAGTGAAGGAGACCACACATGAATGGGAGCTCCTTAATGATGTCAAAGCCATATGGTTGAGGAATCCGAAGGAAGTCACAGATGAAGAATACACAAAATTTTATCACTCTCTGGCAAAGGTAATAATAGATTGCATCGCTTGTATTTGCTAGGCTTGTAGATCTGGTGTCTTTGGATTTTTTATTTTGTCTTTCTTTGTCTTGTCCTGACTTATCGTTTTCACTGACTCTTTGATATTCAACAGGATTTCAGTGAAGAAAAACCAATGGCATGGAGTCATTTTACCGCTGAAGGTGATGTGGAGTTCAAGGCAGTCTTGTTTGTGCCTCCTAAAGCACCTCAGGATCTATATGAGAGCTATTACAATACCAAGAAATCCAACTTGAAGCTATACGTTCGACGAGTATTCATTTCTGATGAATTTGATGAGCTCCTGCCCAAGTATCTGAACTTCTTGAAGGTATCAACTTGTGATTATGATACGATCTAGTTAATTCTTATCATGTTGCTGGATAACTCTCAAATGTTTTGATTGTTATGTGCAGGGTCTTGTTGATTCCGATACATTACCACTCAATGTCTCGCGTGAGATGCTTCAACAACACAGCAGTCTGAAAACAATTAAGAAGAAGCTTATCAGGAAGGCCCTTGATATGATTCGTAAGATTGCTGAGGAGGACCCAGACGAATCTACTGACAAGGACAAGAAAGGTATGCATGTCACTTTAGCTATTCCCTTATGAAATTATCATGATGTTGCATTAGTGGCGTATGTGATGGCTACTCTGTCTTGGCTTGGTAGCTAGAGATTATGTCATTCTTGTTTCCTAGTGATGCTGACCTTTAACTTCTCGGGGATGCAGATGTTGAAAAATCTAGCGAGGATGATGAGAAGAAAGGCCAGTACACAAAGTTCTGGAATGAGTTTGGGAAGTCCATTAAGCTTGGCATTATCGAGGATGCCACAAACAGGAACAGATTGGCCAAGCTTCTGAGATTTGAGACGTATGTGACAACAAAATTCAAATTTCCCTTTCATCTGTAGTTTAAAAATGATGCTGCCTTTCGTCTATCAGATGACCACTGAACTAAATATTGGTATGCTTTCTGCTGTCTGTCTCTCTTTTATAGCACCAAGTCAGATGGTAAATTGACTTCACTGGACCAGTATATTTCAAGGATGAAACCGGGCCAAAAGGACATTTTCTACATTACTGGAACCAACAAGGAACAATTGGAGAAGTCTCCATTCCTTGAGAGGCTTAAGAAGAAGAACTACGAGGTGTGTTTTTTCTCGCTAATTTCTCCATGAAGCTTTCGTGCAAGCTGTCCCTGAATTCCGGACCTTGTAAATAATCTTGCATCTTCACCTTCATTTTGATCCTATGTGTTTTGTTTACCTTCTTACTGCCAATCGCAGGTCATCTTCTTCACTGATCCGGTTGATGAGTATTTGATGCAATACTTGATGGATTATGAGGACAAGAAGTTCCAGAATGTCTCCAAGGAGGGTCTTAAACTCGGGAAGGACTCGAAAGACAAGGACCTGAAGGAATCATTCAAGGATCTGACCAAGTGGTGGAAGGGTGTTCTTGCCAAGGACAATGTTGATGATGTGAAGGTGAGCAACCGTCTGGATAACACGCCATGTGTGGTCGTGACCTCAAAGTATGGCTGGAGCGCAAATATGGAGAGGATCATGCAATCACAAACTCTGTCAGACTCGAAGCAGCAAGCATACATGCGTGGGAAGAGGGTTCTTGAGATCAACCCTAGGCACCCCATCATTAAGGAGCTCCGCGAGAGACTCGTGAAGGATCCTGAGGTATACATTTATGCCCGTTCCCCCTGGTTTTGGACCTCTATGAAAATACAACGGTATATTAATTTTACTTTTTCCGAGCTGTAATGTCGAAGGTTGAGATAAATTGGTATGTAAATATATGTGCTCGTTGGTGTGTTGTTTTGTTCTCTCCTGCTAAATATATGTGCTCGTTGGTATGTTGTTTTGTTCTCTCCAGGATGAGGGTGTTAAGCAGACCGCACAGCTCATGTACCAGACAGCACTCATGGAGAGCGGCTTCCTGCTGAATGACCCCAAGGACTTTGCATCCCGCATCTACGACTCCGTCAAGTCGAGCCTCAACATCAGCCCTGACGCCACCGTGGAGGAGGAGGAAGATGTTGAAGAAGCTGAGGCAGAAGCAGAGACTGAGACCAAAGAAGCCAAGGACGAAGAGAGCACAGCTTATGAAGTTAAAGATGAGCTGTAGAGTCGGTCTCGAAGTCTAGCCAGCCCCCTCTCTTTTGATTTCTTGAATTTCACTAAACTTGAAGGAAATTCCGAAAGCACTACTGTGTTATGCCTGCCACCGGGTTTTTCGAGAAGTAGAGTATGTAGTCAAGTCATTAGAGAGTAGCATTGTGGTCGACGTCGTGAAGAAGTTTTGCTCTACTCAAGTGGTGAGCTCTGAGATTATATGCCCTATTCGAAGGACTTTTTTTTAATCCCTTTTTTTCACCCTAGAACTCGGTTTCAATATTTAATATTCAACCAAGTTTCCAAAAATATAATACCTATGACACGTGAACAAATCACGGTTTTTCGATCACAGCACCACCATGGTTCCTGCTGTGATGCCGTTGAGTGCCGCGGCACCATGACTGAAAAATCACGGTTCTGTGGGGGCGTCCACCCATGTAAATGTATAAGCAGGATTCCTTATGAGACATCAAGGTCTAATGACAGCCTCAACCACTTGAGGATACTGGTGCAGAGAGTCTATTTACCGGGATGCTGAACAGTAGGTTCGCTGCAACTAAAAAGTACTTAATCCATGATCGTTAATTATTGATTACAGCTTTATTATGTTAAAGGTCTCCTCACGCTCTCAAGCTCTACCCAGCACAGAAGCCCTTCTGGCTAGCGTGTTCGACTCTGGCTTGGCGTGTCAGTCCACTCCCCTCGAGTCTAGGTGTTCAGCTATCACCTCCCACTCGGCCATGACCGTATATACACCTCCATTGCGTTGTTGGTGGCTTTTGCACGGGTAGCTCGTTAGTCCTCTCTTCATTTCCTCGGCGGTGAGTTGTCTCCTCTCCCCTCTTTCTGTTTAAACCCGTATCAAGTGTGTCGATTCTTGCCTCAATGTCACAGAAGCTTCAGCAAGCCTTGCTCCCCGCCAGATTTGCCTCAGCCCACCGATCTGCCACCGCACACCCACCGTCCTCATCCGCCCCCCTGGCCAGATCTGGCCTGCCTCAACTCGCCTCCGCCCCCGCCCATCCACCCGCCTCCTCTCAAATCTGAGTCAACTCCTGAGACCTCTACTATGTGGAGGAGCCGAACACCCGAATACACCCATCTATTTTACTCTTATATGGAAATTGTCAAATCTCTACATAAGAAGATTGAAATTTACATGGATTATAATCTAGGGACTTTCCCAACTCGGTTTTTACCACAATTTATGTAAACTAGTAGGAGGTTGTGATCAGGATTTTAGTGACCGGCTGACTAATTATAATTGTACTGTGCATTTATCTAACTTGATTTACATATATATCTTTTTTTATAGTTAATCTTGGAGGATCTCACTATTGTAATCAGTTTATATAATTTTTTTCTCGAACATTTTATCAATATACTGATTTTTAAGTAATGAAAAAAAAAGCCATACTGTGGAGAAAAAAGTCTTAGTTTAATATTTCTTTTTGAGAAAACAGTTACTTTGGTCCCTCAATTTGTACTCGACCAGCACTTTAGTCCCTAAACTTTTTTTGCCAACAATTAGACTCAAACATCCATGTTTTTGCCAACAAATCAGTCCGACCGTTAGTTTACCGTTCGATGTATCACTTACAGGGTTAGATTTGTACTTTTTTATTAGCAAAACATTAAAACAACGTTGTTTCGCTGAATAGAAAAATGTAATGACTGTTTTATCGTTAACTATTGATCATGTTTTTAACGAATTACCATTGGTTTAAAAACAAACTCGTTGGAAATATATCAATAGTTAAGGATAAAACAGTCATTACATTTTTCTATTCAGTAAAACGATGTCGTTTTAATGTTTTACTAATAAAAAAGTATAAATCTAACCCCGTAAGTGACACATCGAACAGTAAACTAACAGTCGGACTGATTTGTTGGCAAAAACATAGATATTTGAGCCTAATTGTTGGCAAAAAAAGTTTAGAAACTAAAGTGCTGGCCGGATATAAATTGAGGGACCAAAGTGAATGTTGACTCTTTCTTTTTCTACTTATTAATTTATTTTAATAATAGTTTAATTCACATCCACTTTCTGGTCCGTTTCGAGAACCGAACGTCCAATGGAAACCCGACGCGACCACCCAGAGCTAGAGAGAGAAGGAACCCACTCTGAGCCGGTGCTAGAGAGAGAGAGAGGGAGGGCGAAGTTCTTTTTCTTTTTGCCCGAGTATAGACTATAGAGAGTTCAAAGTTATGAACACTAGCACGGAAGAGGAACGTTCTGCCTGGAAGCTCGGGTCGATGGTCTTCGTACGCCCGCCTGCCGGGCTTTCCGTGCCGGAGCTGAGGTTCAGCTAGGGTTCCGATCTGCTCGTGAAGGTGAGTGACGTTACGTGGATTCGATCATCGGCAGTTGTTGAGTGTTTTGAATTGTTCCTTCTTAATGCGTTTCCGTGGTTAAGTTGAGGCTACGGAAGGATTTGTCTCATCTCTTGCCTTTCTGCTGTGCTCTTTGAGGCGTGGGTCTGTTCGAGATTTACGTTACCTGATTTTGGATTTTAGGATTCAGTGTTTTCCCGTGTCATTTTGTTTGTCGTCTAAGCCGCTCAGCTTCCTAATCATTTGGAGAGAAGAAGCACGGTAATGAATAAGGAATTCAATCTGCTAGTTCCATCTTTTTTGCTCAAAGCATATAACGTTATTGTTGTCTGATGTGGTGGCAGTTTTCGGGAGTCATATGCTTTGTATTGATCTTCGAGGTTTATTGATTTTAAGAGGATTTACATAATTGATTTTATTGAATGCTGAGACATGCTGTTGCTTTTCACTGAGCTTGACCATTAGCCATTGCTTTTTAGGTTGAGAGGAAATTTCGCTGAGTTGTTTTAAATGGTAAAGTTGCAATTTTTTGGCTGTTCTTGCTACATTACAAAAAATTGGCACCTCGATGTCTTTGACTAAATTGATAATTTTACATCAAAGCCAGAATGTTCAAGTGGAGGATTGCCTAGGGAGCTTATAGTTACCTTTGGTTATCATTTCATTTCAAAAAAACTTTGAGCTATTAAGCTATTGGGTTTTGATCACGACTTACAGTTTCGCTGGTCATGTATTGCAGGCATCTTTACAATTTAGTTCCAGCCTTATGATGCTATCTTATATGAGAATATGTATCAAAACATGGGCTTATGAAACTTGAAGCACAATGACGCTGAAGGATTTCTTTACCCTAACTGAGACGAAAGATGGTATTGCTGCTACATCTCGCGTTGAGGAGCTGATCACGGTCATGCAGAAGGAGAACGACAGTGTTGTGAATCCTGCTGATGCAATTAGGGAATGGACTGCTGTTGCTAGCATTATTACCAGAACAGGTTATAAAGATTGTCTCGATCTTTTTGTTCAACTAGGGGGTCTTTTATTCATAGATAGGTGGCTTAAGGATGCTGAAAATTTTGGCAGTGATAATGCTGATAACTTTGTAGAGGAGTCAGTAACTGTTTTATTACTTGCTCTAGAGAGGTTATGTATAGACAAGGACAAATCAGTTTCTTCGGGTATTTGGGTTACTGTCAGCCACCTTCTAGACCACCACAATGCCAGGGTGCAGGATAGGGCTAGAGCTGTATTTGATAATTGGAACTATGGAGACAGGGGTAATGATGCTGTGTGCCAGCAGATGGAGGATAGTGCTCTTGCAAATGATTGGGCTTCAGTTAGTAAGGCTGTGGGAAATGCAGGAAGACAGATTGGAGAAGCAGAATGTTCTACAGCAAGCATCTGTTCTCGTGGAGAGAATGAGGATGTGGAAAGTAATGCTTCAGAAGCTATGAGCATTGATAACCTGCCATTAAAGAGTTCAAATGCCACCATACCAGAAAGAGTTGAAGATGTGCAGAAAAAGCACACTCCTAACCTGCTCAGATCTAAAATGGTATTGGAAACTTGCAATGAATCTTTCAGTTCTTTGTTATCCTCCGCTGCTTTGTCAGGCAGTGATCAGGGTGGGAACTCAGATGATATGGAGGACATCCATACATGTCCTGAGGAAACAACTAGGGTTGAAACTTGTTTCTCCGATGTTCCACTCGGCAACAGTTTCATTAAGGCAGATACAGTACCAGTGAATGCGATGCCTGAAGACATGAAGCCAGTAGACAAGCTTAGTAGCAGTCAGAAAAATCTGAGCAGTTTAGGTGCTACTATAGCATCTGATCTAGCCAATGTTTCGGAGGCTGATGCTCTGACATCGGAACAGATTGCAGCAGTATCTTCTATGGGAACAAATGTGGCTGTTGATGAGAGTAATATCTGTTCTGAGCCTGCTTCTGTTTCTGACCTTCAAGTATCTGTCGCTGAGCCTCAGATGAAGATGGCTGAGGTGCCTACGGGTGTTGAAGATAGTGGTTGCTGTTTGGACACTGCAAAGAATTCTCCTGATAAGAAGGTGGTTTCTGAAAAGCTTGATGATATAAATGAGTCCCATTCGTCTGAAGAAGTCGATGCTGCTGCTAAGTGCAAGGAAACTGTGAGGGATAGATACAAAGAAGTATTGAATCTTGGTGCTTTATATGGAGGGCGAAGAGTTATCAAGCAATCCTACATGGTTCGCAGTAAGAAGTCCAGCATTCAACTTGAGTACGGTATTCTCGATGCCTTAGATACTGCTTGCCAAGTTGCTGAAGAGGTGGAGAGAGAAGTGACGGACTACAAAGAGCCATTCAGTAACACTTCTTCAGAGAGAAGCTCAGGAGGTAGAATTGGAGATTCCAGAAGCTCCTGCTCCACTGACTCTTCATCTGGTGAAGTATCGACAGGGCAGAGCCAATCTGCTGAGGGTGATAGAAGAAGCTCCACTCGATCTGGTAATGGAGATTCTGAAACCAAAGACCTTGTAGAGGATGCAGTGGGGTCCTCTCGCATGACTGAAGTGAAAGTCAAAACAGAGAAGGATTTCTGTGAGTTTGATTTGAATGAAGAAATCTGTTCAGATGTTGGTGGCAATAAAACTCTTCTTGGTGAGGAGTTTCATATTAGTTCCAGTCAGCGGCTTAAGTGCCTTGAGATTGATCTGAACATGGCCGAAGATGGAGAGGATGTATCCGAATCTCACGTGACAGGAAACATTGTTCCAGTCTCATCCGATGTGAATTCGAAGGGCTCTTCAGTGGAAGCTAATCAAGTAAGATCAGAGAGATTCAATCTTGATTTGAACTCCACTGGTGATGATGATGATGATGGTGTGGTGATTTCTATTAGCCACCACTTTAATGGTCATGACTCCAAGTCTCCCGCCTCCTCCTCGTCGCAGATGCAGCCTCACGAGAGGAGCTTTGACTTGAACGACCAACCCTGTTCTTCTTTCAATGACTCTTTCTCGAACCAAGCTCTTTATAACAATCCACCTTCTACTGGGTCAATGAGCTTCGGCAAGTCTACATTGGAGCCTTTTATCTCCATAATGGGAACTAAAGTAGGGATCAGCAGAGATGATCTTGTCCCTCAGAGATCTTCTCATCTGCATAATGGCAAGGCTACCTTTGAGCCTCCCTCAGGTGGTGTTCTCGGGTTAGGTCCCACAGTTTCTTCCCTGTACTCTCCAATGACTCAGTGCAGCACCGTGCCTTTGGAGCACACGATATCGTTCTCCTTGGCTCCACACAGGCCCAGTGATCGGACCCACTGTGTGGTTGATCCATGGGTTGGTCCAATGCTGCCTGGGGCCCTTTTGCCTACTCAATCTCAGTATCCTCCCTACGCCGTGCCATTTACAACGAGCTTAAACACAGGATCCTCACAACTACAATCAGACTTGAACTCTGGATTCACGGTTGATGGGGCAAACCAGGACCCGCATTTCCTCATGCAGCTCTTCCCACCTTCTCATGTCAAGTCTGCAACTGAATATCCCAGTGCTTTCTTTCGGCCTTTCCATGGGTCTATTATCGGAGCGAAAAGGAAGGAGCCCGAGGACAGGTTGGAACCGTATCCAATTGTCTATGGCCAGCATCAGTCTTCATGGAAATGACAGGTTTATTCCATTGAATTCCCTAGAATGTAACAGAAATATAATTGAATAAGTCTGTGTCTTGTCTTCATAGATTGCCGGGGATAATAGTGGCCCGATTTCCTTTCTGGTATAGGGTTTGGAACTTAATAAGCTGGGGAGATCGGGTGTATCCTCATGATTCCTGAAATTATTTGCATAGCTTGGGGAAGTTCAGGTTCAATTCTACGAGTCTTCTTTATGTTCTTACAGTCTTTCTTCTTCTTTTTAACCTCTTGATGGTTGTTCAATACGCGGGTGCCATCGGCAGCCTATAGTTGTCTGTAATTCTAATCTTTCCTCGTGTTTGCAACATAGATAGATACTGATTTATCTCGAGTCCAAGACGATGGTCATATTTATGCAATTAAACTAACCGTAGATTCATTCATCTTTTGACGGGAACTTTTCTCTCCTCGGTTCCATCTTGTGGATTCTGAAGCTTGTTCTCAGGAGGAACTTTTGAACTGATTGTTTAACGTCGACAACCGAATTTGGATGGTTATTATTGATTCCGCGTGATATAGCAAGTACTCCTTGTTTGTGGACTGTTTCATGGAACTAAGATTCCGACTGCCACTCCTCTCCTAGATCGAAAAATGACTCGAGCCAAACACAGTACAAAGTAAGTCCAAGAATGGTCCCCTGGAGTTTCGCTCTCATGAAGGCAATGTTCTTGGCGGTTTGCAATTGCTTTGATTTCCTTTAATCAATGTAGTATAATTATACACAGCTAGTGCCTGGGAAAAAGGGTGTTAACACATGTTTGCAGGAAATGCTCTACCTTTCTGTTTCTTATGGAAATCATGCAAGAACGGGATTGTTCCCGGAATTGCCCATGAATCAGTAGACCTCGACGTTCCATTGCTCTGACTTCTTCAACTGTCTCTTGTACTCTAACCAGTCGATGCCTGCACAACAGAGTGAGACACAAATCGAGAGACAAGGTAATATGTCAGCTCAATCTGGTCTCGACATTTTGGGGCATAAACTGTAACTTGAATCACTTACCGTCCTTTGCAGCCAGGGAGACCATGATGTCATCGATTCCCTTCTCCATTCCCTTGAGGCCACACATGTAGACATAGGTGTTGTCCTTCTTGAGCAGTTCCCAGAGTTCTTCGGCATACTGGGCCATCCGTGTTTGGATGTACATTTTCTCGCCCTTCTCATTCGTCTGCTCTCTGCTCACGGCGTAGTCAACCCTGAAGTTCTCTGGGGCCTTCTCCTTCATCTTATCGAACTCCTGCTCGTGGTATATTTGCGTGTATGCATTTAGAAGGATGATTGAGAGGTCCAGTGGAGAAAATGAGGGGAGAAAGAAATGGACTTGCCTCCTTGTAGAGCAATGAGCTGGTTGTTGGAACACCCAGGAAGAGCCAAGCCAAGCCGTTGAACTGCATTAGATTCAATCAATTCACCAGATTAGATATCTTTAATATCATATTCAAATGTCGATCTATGCAAAGTCCATTGGGAAATGAATCTCAAAGTCAATTACTTAATAAAATGAATCTTACAATATAAAGGAATTGAGGTGCCACTGCCTATAAACATAGGAGTTTAGATGGATATGAGCTTATGTTTTACATGGTATCAGAGCCAACTATCATGTGAGCTCACACTTTACTGGTTCCGAGCACGGAGCTCGTGGCTAGTAAATCCATGTTCGGAAGACAAATGTCTGGCTTGAATTTAGTTGTTAAAGTGGGTATTCAAGGCAAAAGTTATCACATAAGAGTAAGTTCTATGAAATGAACCTTTTTGATATTTTACAGTCTTACATCTCTTCTACATACCTTGTAGTCATCATGCCTCTCGAAGAACATCTTCCACAGGAAGGAGCGGAAAGGAGCAATTCCAGTTCCAGTAGCAAGCTGACACAATCAAAACACATTGGCAATTAACTGCCCATTAAGGGTTTAAATAGATCAAACAATGTTGATGGCAAGAAACGAAATATAATTGATGCTGACAAGAGAACCTACCATGATGATGGTGGCATTCGGATCTTTTGGCATGAGCATTTCTTTCCCAACAGGTCCAGTGATCTTCACTTCGGCTCCGGGCTTGAGGTCACCTGGAATGAGATTGCTAGTCAAAGAGAGGAAGAAAACTGCAAGGGCCAACGATCCATCGAGCTTCCACCACCAGCCGTTTTGAGTATGATCTTCGAGATTAAGCACCAAATTTCCATTTTCTTAAGCAGACATGCCTGTCGGATCAATTGAGAATCTCTTTAAAGTTCACCCTTACACAAGAAGTTGGAGCAGACTCCTTTCACTATCTCTCCTTGTTCGTTGGTGTAGACGAGCCTCTTTACACAGAGAGAAACCTGCAGACACGGAGCCCAGCAACAGAGGTTTAAGGTTGCTCAGAAAAATGGCAAGTTTGAGGAAGATAAGGTTCCAGCTGAAGGAATCATACAGTTTTCGAGTTCCCGAAGTCCCCAAGAGCACTGCTGGCAATAGAGTACAATCTGAGCTTGTGGGGCTTCCCATTCTTGTCTTCTCCATCCGCTATAACACCGATGGATTGGCCTTCTCTGTATGGAACTTCTCCTGTATTATTCCGTGCAGATCCCTCACGGTTCGGTGATTGAGCAATCATCAAACACTTCACATTATTTCACACAATTGTGAGTTACGAATTTGCAAGTTCCCTTATTTGCATCCTCACCTTCAGTGCTGAAAACCATGTGCCAGGTCTCTCCGGGGGCATCGTCAGCGGTGATCTTGGTGTTGAGGAGGCACTTGCCGGTGTAAGGGTTCTTGGGCTTGAACTTGTTCACCACCACTCCCTCCTCATCCTTCTTCGACTCCTTCACGACCTTCGCCGGCGTCTCTGTCGCCACCTGTGCCCTAACGGACAACGCCTTCCCTCCAGCAACCAGTCCATTTCTGGAGTACACAACACCCTGCTAGTTGGAAAAAGTGACAAATCTTAGTGTTTCTGATTGCAGACAATTGCTCTGAAATAGAAAATCGTCACCCAATCTCATCTGGCAGAACAAGACTGCTACTTTTCCCTGTTCTTGAAAGTTTGTGCAGGACAAAATGCAACTTGAAAGATGAGAAATCTGTCATTGCCCCCATTTCAGGTACCTTGGAGAAGCCGATTCTCTCGGGGGCAATGGACGAGAAAATGATGGAAGGGGACGGCGATGTCCTTGAAGAAGAGGGGAGGGTCACAGTAGCATTGACAGCAGCAGCCATGGCTTCTTCTCCTCCCTTGGTCAGTGAGTGAGGGACAGTTGAGGGAAATCGAGTGAAGAGGGACGGCTGAAAAATGGGGTGGAAGAGCAAAATCTGTTTCCGAGAAGTGGAAGGATTGGGTGGAGGAGATTGGAAGGGACAGGCAGGAGCAAGATTCGGTGTGAAGATAAGTCTATGAAGTTGTCATGTATGATTCTCATTCCTCGTTCGTTGTCTTCCTCCCATGTCGAACACACAAATGAAAGACTAATCTCTGGAGAAAGAAATGAGGTGATGGTGATTCCCATGGAAGGAGGAGATGATATTTTGCTGTCCGCTTCATGGTTCATCTGTTTTGGGATTTCTTCCAACTCCTGCTCTGCTCTGCCCTTCTCAGAGACACCACCAATAGCATGCAGCCACATCAGCATCCAAGACAATTAGTGGGTACGACATGGAAAATCCTCTCCTCAGAGCCGAATTTATAAATGACATACTAAACTTAGTTCGAAATGGATTGGTAATAGCTTATTATGTTTTTGAGTATTGTACCGTACTCTTGTGTTAAATTTATGTACTGCATTTCTTTTTAATTAAAGGAAGGTTGCAGTAGTTTGACAATCCAATTACACTTTGTTACATAATATTCGGGATCTCGTACTCAACTGTGAATGAACTGATGCAGCCAGTGCGCAGCACAGGTCTCATCAGTTTAACACTACCAGATGCCAAGTATATAGTTCAAGAAGTCAATGTAGCCCAAGTCGGATCAAATCTTCGGATTTCAACTATGGAAGCTGTAACAAAAATTTCCAACAATGTATCGAGGCAAGAATTTTTCCCAACGTGTCACGACAAGTTACTATATTTCTTTGTAAGATTAAGTCGGATCGATCTACTCGGCCGACCAAGTAGATCGATCAACAGCATTGAGTGGCATCGATGGCTTAAAAATGATTTGAAGAATTATCACCAGCCATGTCCCTGCTGCTAACTTGCACCAGAGGACTGACTAAAACCATTGGAAAATGGCTGATCCTAACCCTGCCTCCTGCTGCTGCTGCTGCTGCTGCTGGGCTGTCACCACTTGGGCCTCACTTCGCCTTCCATTGAAATCTCCCCTCACTGGCCAGCGATCACCAAATCTCCGGGATCACTTGAAGATCTCAAGACCTAGGAGTGTGAAAAACGCCAGGCTAAGTGTCACAGGACATGGCTTTATGGCGCCTGCCTAACTACCAGGGAACAGGCTAAGGGTAGGATAGGATGTCCAACTTCCTTGGACTCGAATGTAACAGGAGTCGTGTCCTGAGCGCTGTCCGGTACCAGGAGATTCTTGCCGGGGGGCACACAGTGAAGTTTCCTGGCAGGGAGCCTCCCGTGTTATGCAGAAGGCCTCCATTTCTGTTGATTCTCGGTCTATTCCGTGCACAGAGTACATGCACATTTTATGATCGATGAATTGATCTATCAGAAAACTGGTAATAGGATTGTGATATTGAGTCAAAGATCAGGCGGAGCGTAGACCTAAAACTTTGATGTTTGTTTCCTGAGTTTTTCCTATGCTGCAGTATGTTCAACCACCTAACTGAACTTGCTGCTAAAGTCAAGAGGAAAGGGTACCTGGGAAAGATACAAAACTCGCTCTCAAATCTATTTTTTATGCCAAATACTTCTATATATACACTAATTGATACAATGCAGGCTTGAGATTCGGGAAAAGTTCGAGAAAACTCCAGAGATCAGTTTAATCCATGACTAAGTCCAGAACATCAATGCCAGGGTGTCCAATTGCTGGTTTCTTCCCCGTCTCCCGGTTTGGTGAGCTTTCCATGCTCCTGCTCAAGGGCCAGACTCTGCCACTCTTCTTCCGGAAAACCATTAATTCCTGGCTTCTGCTTATTCCCGGAAGCGATCTCCTCCTGCAAACCTCTTCCAGGAGATTCTTATCCTCTGAGGAAAGTTCCACTTCGGCATTCTTTGGCAGATCTGATCTCGGAATGCTGCTGTTCGTGGGAGGAAACTGCTGCACTTTGGGGTGGAACTTGGGGCCCTTGTGGCGGGATGGAGACCCGGGAGTTAAGGGCACGATCGTATGGACTCGCTGCTTCACAAGGCTGATCAGATGATGAAGCCAAGCTAGTAATTCAAGAATGTAAAGGTCCACTTTCTCCTTATCTGCGTGGTATAGAGTCTGAAGTCTGATCGGTTCGTTGCTCAGAGATGTGTTCTTGGAGGACTCCTTGCTGCAAAAACAAATTAAAGTTAATCGGGTCCTGTTATCTTCATGTCTGTTGTTCGGTTTTGTACCGACAAACCAAAACTATGATGGAAATGGGACTCACACAGCATTTGCCCAATCTCCGACCCACCCGAAGTTCTGCTGAGCTCTGCTGTCAATGACAAGGAAAGTTGAATGAAAACTTCGGTCGGCATTCTATCTCAAGCATACTGAGCAGAGTCTAAGCAGACCTGAAAAGAGTTGAAAACTGATTCAACCGACCTGATAGTGTTCGTTGCAAAAGGAACGAGCCATCTCGAAGTCTTCTCCATCTCAGCCTTGACCCTAGAAACCGAAAACTGCAGCAAGCAGAAAGAAAGTCTTGAATCGTGGTAATGGAAGATATTTCAGAGCAGAAGATTCAAATCTTGCACCACCTTTTCGCTGAAACCAATGGCTTGTACCCGGGAACGTATAGCTGTCTTAACACTGCTCGGCAGAGCATGATACAACGAGTCCCGTACATTATGAGGAAGGCATCCGGGCCGAGAAGCCTGGGAGACATGCAGCCATAGCAAGGGAACAGTGGCATTAGCTCTGGAATCTTTGTAAACATGACCTAAAAGTAGCAAAAATCCAAGAAGGGAAATTTGCTGAAACGTACAATTGTGTCGATCTGAACGATTGTGCTGGCGTAGTGAAGTGCAAGACCTGTCGGGCCTAATTGGTTATGGTTTTCGGGATCGTCACCACCAGCCGATGAAATGATACCTGGCACCGTAAACTCTCCGATTGCTAAGCAGAGACAACGTGTTTCTGAACGTAAAACATCGCGGTTTTAACTTCCATACCTTTGTCTCCGAATGCTTCCACGAATCTTCGGTGAATGTGGGTTGTAACGTCTACAAACTTCGCCATTATCTGCAGAGGTTGTCATCGAGTCAGAAACGTTACAATTTCCGGCCTATGAAAAGACCGGCGGAAAAGACAAACAACTAACCACCGGTTCGTAGCACGTAATCAGGATTCCATTTATATATGAATTACATATGAAATTCGAATTGAGTAGTTTGGTAGCTATTTTATGTTGAATTATGATTGCATATGTAGAGAAATGTACAGAAATATTGTATGGTCGGAAAATAATTCTTTAAACACCATCCCAACCAAAATATTTATGTTGTGATCTCATTTTTGTACTGATATTGTATGTTGAAGATGTAATCTCTTTACAAATATAAATTTATTTATCAAAAATAGAAAGATTAAATGCAAAAATGAAAATTTTATTTATACATAAAATTTTATTTTTAAGATACGATTTCTTAACAAATATAAACGATTTATATTTGTTATTAAAAAATAAGATTTAACAAATATAAACTATGTATATTTGTTAAGAGATCACATGTTAAGATGCGATCTCTTCACAAAATTGAAATTTAATATTTAACATGTGATCTCTTGACAGTATACATTGAAATATTACAAGAAACCGTTTTTAAAGAATTTTTTCATTAAGCACAATATTTTCCTACATAGCTCTACATATATAATCAACAATTATGGATCAATCATGTATCGTCTTTTCCTATAAAACCATCCGTAATAGTGATGAAGCGTCGATGAATAATTGAGAAACTAAGCTTAATTACGTTGATACCATTCTATGACTTCCTTTTATGATTTGTTTTTCTTTTTTCATTACCAGAGCCGTTTTCTCTTTCCTTTTTCTAACACAATTTCTCTCTCTCAATATTCTCGTACTCATTTTTCATACTATTTTATTGTTTCTATCAACTAATATCTTTTATTTCAATTAAAAAATAATTACATATTCATGTCTATGAGTTTCCCTACCACTGAAAAATAATTATATTTTTTAGAAATTAAATTATTAAATAATAAATTAATACTTAACAATAAATCAAAAGATACATAATAATTTATAGTGTTAAAGGCTAAAAGTGGCACAACTCTCCACCCAAGTTACAAAAATAGCACCAAGTTATAACAAGTTGGAGAAATAGCACTAAGTTATAGTAATTATCATGTTTTCCTTTGTTAGTATAAGATAAAGGATAATTTAGTAATTTTCTCTTACTTTTTAGCTATTACTCGTCAATACTTATATTTAATTACCAAACAAAGATATTGTTTAATTTAATTCCCTCCCAATTCTCTTTACCCATCTATTTAATTTATCACCAATTCATTGTCTATTCGGTTAATCAGTAACTGTCTCAAGTTTACTAGGAAGAAAACCATACAATTAGCTTGCAGTGATCATGTACCTCGTCAATGTTCCTTGACCAGAGGGATTTCCTCTTTAAACCCTTCACAAGCTTTCTCTGATGCTTCAGCTCGTCCCGTAACATCGTCAGCTCCTCTCCTGCAATTCGAGAAGAAGAAGAAGAAGAAATCATCAAATCATGATTCCGAAACCTAAAGCTGTTGCAGGACAAGCATAAGCATTTCACTCGACCGACCGTTTCGAGGAAGATGGAGACATTCCGCTTCTTCGAGCCTCTGCTTGTAATCCTGTTCGAGCCGGTCGAGAGCATTCAACTCATGGTACAACTCCTGCGAACGTGAAACAACTCAGCCCATCGAAGATGGATCATGTGAATTCAACAATTTCAATGCCGGCTTCTGCAGAACCTACGGAGGTGAACCGAGCCAAAAGGCTCAGATCTTCCATCCCCGTTTCGGCTCCTTGTATTGAGGACTCAAGGCTCGAACTGTCCGAATGTAATCTGTGATCCCAAAAGAGAGATCTCGACGTGTTATTGAGAACTAGAACTAAAGACCGGAAATGATTCGTAGAAGTAAAGGTCAATTCAACCTCGAGAAGTACCGGCCCAGGTTGTGCCACTGGGGATCCTTGCACCGATCTCCAAACCTTATAACTTCTCGTAAGAAGACATCGAATTCCTCCCTGCACAACAAACAGGAGAACAGTTAACTAGGATGTCCTGCAGCCTGAATCCAAAAGAAGATCGATGTTCTAGGAAAAAACTGAACCTTTTGTCGGAGGCAGCAATCCTCAGCAGCTCTTCCATGTCAGTGGAGACTAAAAGCTGGACTCCTTCAGAACGCAGAGTCTCCTCCAGGGACAGGATGCTGCTCTCGGAAAGGGATTGCAGCAAAATTTCACCTTTAACTATCGTATTGGCGACCTCAAAGGCGAGAATGGATATTCGGTTCCCTCTCGATCCCGAGCCGTACACAGCTTCCTTGCTCAATCCCGGGAAACTCTTCACGACTGTGTCCAAGACTCTTGCAGCTTTCTTGAGGCCCGGAATCCGTGACCTTCCAGAAGATTCACTCTTCTTTGCAATCTAGAAAAACGTTTGTAGGGAAAAAGAAAAGATTCAAAACAAGGGATTTGCCAAGTTACCAATCAAATGTCATTGATCGAACTGGGTAGACAATCAGGGTGATCGTGTTCTTGCCCTGAAATCAACAAGAACCGAACTTTCTTGCAACCAAAAGTTCAAATTCCGTGGACTTTCTGCATTAAATCGATCGGTTTAGCTCTCTCTTCTTAAAAACTGTCAAAGCTCCAACATCAAAAGTTGCTTAGCTTTGCAGCATAAACACAAACTACTGTATCACTGCAATTCTTCCACTACTGATACCGATTCCTGATCCCGACAAAGATGGTAATATGCCAAACTCTATTCACTTCCAAGTTCCATGTCTCATTCATATTCAATCTGTAAGAACTCAACCTATGCCTCCTTAAAGAGGCATTCTTGGCGGCTAACAGAGTATCAGTACCTTGCCCGGGCCTTTCTTGGCAGCTGAAGATGACTTCGGCTCACCTGCATCGTACTTTTGCAGTGCTTTCGTACTCTCACTCCCATTGAAGCATGACAAGGAGACTTGTTTCTGTTTCATGAAGCTGTCAGTCCAAATCCGGCTCCCTGGAAATCCCGAAAACTCGCTCTCACTTCCCTCTCTAGCATCTCGTATAGTCGATGTCCCGCCTGAACAGGCTCCTCCCATGGCTTCTCCTGATGGCGATTTGATCATCCAACAGCAGCGCCGGTGTTCGTTCCGAGGATCAAGACATGGCAATAGAAATCATTTCATTGTATGCGGAAAACAAGATGAAACGAACAAGAGGAGGAATTCAACGATCAAGACACAAAATTTGTCCGGTTTTTCCCCATTTCCTAAGGAACGGAACAAAGGGTCAACTGCTAAACCAGCAAAGTTAGGGAGGAAAGCTGAGAAAACAGGACAGAGCAAAACGTGAGATGATGTATATATACATACTTATTCAAATTATTAAAAAAACAAAACACACAACTACAGAAAGTAGCCTCGGCCAAACACTAAGCGCCAGCCCCACGCTTGAGTTATAGTTGTATATTAATTCTTATATATGTACTATTACATGTAAATATGTGGAAAGTTTGATATATTTTTTTTATTTTTTATATTCGTCCTCAATATAATTTACATATTAAAATTTCTAACATATATATGATTTTCATATTAATGGTAAAATAATAAATTCATTCATTTTCCTCTCACCCTATATCTATATCATAACAGTAAAGATCTTTCATTAACTGCTTAGATTCCCATATCTCTACAATTTTAGTAGCAAAAATTCGTCACGCTTTTTGAACGAAAAATTTAGAATTGCAAAAATAAAAGAGTGAAATTGACATGTACACTGATAAAATTGAGGATGTTTTACTTATTAATTTAAATAAATAAATTTTAAGTGAATTAAATTATAATAAGTTATAAAAAATGATATAATTATACGAATTCATTATAGTATTTCATATTTACTCACTTTTATTTTTTTTTGTAGATAATACGAGTCCGTGTATAGTATATTAAAAAAAGAACCATCATGGAGAGCGGTGGACTTGATATTAAAAAAAAAGTTTAATTTAATTGATATCATCCCTCCATTTTCGTTGGTACGGATCCTATTTTCCTACCTTTTCGTCTTGGTTTAGGTTCCTTTCCGAAATCGAAAACCAAAATGGTAGAGATTTGAGTTAGTCGACAAGTTAGAAAGTGAAGGTGAAGGAAGATAGTCCTCTGAACTGGAACGAAAAGTGAGCTTTCAAAAAACTTTAATCCCGATAATTCACGATCGTTTTGATTCCTCGCGATTCAAAAACACCAGCCGACGCGTTTCGAGAATTGGGAACGATGGTCTCGAACCGGTCACGGTCGATTCTCCTATCAGATGCATCTCTCAAAACTGAATGGTATGGAAACTCCAATCACGAATCTTGATATTTTGTAACAGTTGAGAAAACCATTTTTCGTGTAATCAAACAATTAAAGATTCCCCTTTTCTTATGATTTATTTATAACAATTACCCATGTAGATTTCTCTCCTTTTAAAAAAAAACAATTTCGTGTATATATAGTCATATATATACACACACACATACACACACTTTATCTTTATATATTTGACCCAATTTTCTGTGCATGTTCATAATGAAGAATATTCTAATTGGATTTCCGTAAATCCGATTTGAACATCGAAGAACACATTGATCATTGGATTCCCTTGTATTCAATTTGATTTCGAGATATAAAATAATTTAGATGAAATATTTTGTTTTGTAATATTTGATCGGATCGGGTTTATTTCATGTTAGCAAATGTAATTATCTCATCGTTTAAAATTTATTACGAGAAATTACATGTGTTACGTGCGATCTATTTGGACTTCACAGAAAGCGGGAAGCCAGCAATGGATCAGGAAAATTCATTAAAATATATTCCGATCAGTTATTGTTCATCTCGTTAAATTCTTTAATAAAATTTTCAATTAATTCTTAATCGGGTGGACTCATGAGTAGAAATTGAGGTCCAACAATGTGTTAAATCCCTGGGTAGTTATATCCTTTTGCACCAATCCCAGTTAAGCAAGGTATCAATTAAATGTAAAACCTCGTTACTTATACTGATAAAAAAACTGATCCAAACAAGGTATTACGATTATCGGTATTTGACTCAATTATTAAATATCAGAAACTCCTTTGCAATTCTTCATGTTCCTCTCTAGCCATAAATTTTCTGAACCAATGCTAACAGAGCACGTAAAAAAACGCGTTCTCTTTTTATAGTACTATGACTGTAAACGTTTTTAAACTAAGAATTACTGGATTTAATATTTCGCTGACATGGTCTCACGGTTTATGAATTTCATCGTAATTAGTAAAATACATATCGTATAATAAACAATATATATCGTATTTTATTTTAAATCAGAAATCATCTAGAAATATATTACTAACTAC